>CM074727.1:23922246-25394746 GCA_037306005.1 Rhinophrynus dorsalis | reverse complement strand
GGATTGTATGAAACTGCTGTTTTTGTTGTTTCTGACATCATGTGACAGGAAATGTTTTTGTTGTTTGACATTATGTGAACATCACGTGACAGGAAATGCTTTTGTTGTCTGACATCATGTGACCATCATGTGACAGGAAATGCTTTTGTTGTTTGACATCATGTGAACATCATGTGACAGGAAATGCTTTTGTTAAAATTATGTACAGTATGCTTACAAAAGCAATCATTCCGTGAAATATATTACAGCCCGTTAAAAACAATTAGTTTTGCATGAAATACCGAAATTACCGAACTGTTTCCCTCATCACTGCTATTGGAAGTGGGAGGAGGTATATATAGAGAAGTACATTAAAATAAAAATCGAATCCCAAAATAAACATGTTGTGTGGATTATTTATGCCCTCTGTTTATAATCCATGTACAAAAGATAATCCTATATTCAAAGTGTTTTGGCTTTGTAGGACAGCAAGTAAACTGGTAAAATAACCCAGAGGAATATCTAATAATGAAATGGTTAAGGATAAGATCCTTATTCCCAATCTTAATCTTAAATTACTGTAATCAGAAAACGGAATACACTCAAGCAGGTAACCATGTTAAATAAGGAATACTGCTATGTACACCACAGTGTATAAACTTGGGCAGTGATGGGTAAACAAACAAGTGGCGTGACAAATCAGTTACACAATGTGACACTCTGCCATTGCCAAATGTACCAATATTTGTATAAAATGTCCCACGTTGGCATATATTGTGAATTATAATGCTTTTGTGGGAGGCAGTGAGGCACTGTGGTGTCATATCATGAGGTATTGCTCTGTTGTTGGCATATAATGGCATATAACTATATTGCTCTGGTGGTGGCATATAACTCTGTATTGATATGCTGGTGGCATATAACTCTGGTGGTGGCACATTACTCTGTAGTACTAATAGACTACATTAACCTTAATGAACTGCAGATGAATTTTAACATTAGTACAAACAACATTACTAAGGATACTGTATGACGTGGTACGGGAAGAGATCCGGGGGGGTGACACTATGAGTTACCACACCGGGTGACACCAACCCTAGTGATGCCTCTGTGTTAAATAATAGCCTGCAACGGGGTATAAAACTGCTGCAGAAACATTGAGGCTGCTGTGGCCACACCTACAATTCAAAATATGGGTGTGGCCAGCTAAGCTGAGGAGCCCCTCGGGATGTGGACCTCTACACAGTTGCCTACTCTGCCTATTGGGAAATCCTGCCCTTATTAGCAGATTTATACAGATTACAAGAGATGATCCACTGAAAATAGAGGAAAAGAGAATTCTCGCTCTGCAAAGCAAAGGGTTCAATACTATGAAGGCGGCAAAAATATGAATTGTTCAACAGAGAGAGGTAGGGTTGGTAGATCCACTAGAATTATTCAAGTAACAGTGGGACTCCCTTTTTGGAGCCAGGATATTTAGTGATTGTAGGCAACCCTTGGGGACTACAATTTCCATCAACTATTATTCCCAAGCGAACAATTTTGTATTCTTCAACAGCTGGAATGCCAAAACTTGTCTATACCTGATACAGAGGGTGTACTTAATGGATGAAGGTCTTTTTTCATCCTCAAAAACGTAGTATATATCTGTCCAACCCTGATGTTTTAGATCAGGAGAGGACAACCCAAAGGCAATCAGCTGCAGAGAGCGCCAACTTCCATCATGCCCAGTTAGCCAGCGACTAGGCATTGTAATTCTCATCAACTGCATGGACTCCAGGTTCCCATCCTTGTTTTAGACGCATTCAAATAAGTTAAAGCTGAACTTTCATCAGCTGAACATAGAGGCTTAAATCATCATTACATTAGCGATATGCCGAGGCATAGTTGTCTTTTCAAGAATAATCTCTGCATTAAAGAAAATTAGAACCTTTTTGGCAGTCAGACAGTGGGGAACAGTGCAGACATCTTGCAGAGCCGGCATCTCTGCATCTGTGCTGTCCGTCCCCTTCAGCTCCACAATTGGTGGGTTGAATGTCTTTGTGCTGAAAGGCACCAGAAGTAGTTATCTGTCCAGCACTAATGTTTGATATCAGGAGTGGGCATCCCAAAGCCATCCACACTGTTGAGGGCTACAGCTTTCATCATGTCCAGTCAGCCAGCAACCAACTTGAGATGATAGGAACTGTAGTCCAGCTAGAGAGGTTCAGGTTCCCATCCATATTTTAGATGCATTCCCATGCAGATAAAAGACAAACCTTTAAAAAAAATGAAACAATATATTGTAGGGCTTTGATGCTGAGTAATACAAGGGCACTCCTACGGATGAGAAATGCGTCCTTTACTGTAGTATATACTGTTGTTTCTTTTTTTACATGAACAGCTCTGGTGTAGAATAAATTCACCTACAGTTTTCCTGGCAGTTATTGTAATGCATTCTATGGCTGACATGAGTCACAGACTGCAATTCTCCGTAGAGTGTGATTGTAACAGCTTCTTCAATTTCTGACTATTTGAACAACTGATAGCTGTGCTACTACCCTTGTTTTACTCAACAGATAAAGCCCTATGTGATATGGGTTTTCATTAAAAAAAGTTTACGTCTCCCTTGAAGCGGATCTTTCATTTTAAGATAAGATTAGGCAATTATAAACCGAAATTAAATCTGCCATTTATTTGTAACATAAATCATTTTTTTTAGAAATGAACCATTGCAGTCTGTTGGCCAAATTTGGTCAAGGACTAGTATTATCTGGCTCATAGGTCTTTGCTGTCATACAATTATTTTATTCTTTAATAGTGAAGCTGTTGGGTCCCCTACAACCCAACTGAGGTTCTTTATCCCCACTGCCTCATTGTGACCTTGGTGGGGGTCAGCAAGAGGTGATGACATCATCAAGTCACTCTGACCCACTGAGGTCTAGATAGATCAGAGGGGAGTAAAAAAAAACTTAGCTGCCGTATGGGGGGACCTATTAGCTGCATTTAGAAGGTAAAAAATTGTCAAATAAAAATATGTGTGTGCCATTGTATATGGGTTTATGTATGTAGGTGGGCCTGTTGAGTGTATATGGATTTGTGTATGTAGGTGAGGGTATCTGTGTGTGTATATGGGTTTGTGTATGTAGTTGAGTGCGTTGGGTTTGTGTATGTAGGTGAGTATATATGTGACTGTATCTTGGTGTGTATATACATGTGAGTGTACATGGGTGTGTGTATGTATATACATTTGTGTACATGTGAGAGTTTATGTATGAGTGTGTGTATGTGTGGGTGGGTATGAGTATGTAGTAAAGAGTGTGTGACTATGACATCTTGTGTATATATGCAAATTTGACCTAGAACATAACCAAATTGTATACTGTAGAGTGAATCATCATAAAGTGCCATACTTTGCAAAACAAATCCTAAAAGTTAATTTCTCAAAAAAATTGTTTTTACAGAAAAATAGTTATTACATCACATATTCAGTTTTTATTTTTTTTGAAACAAATGTATGTGTCTTAGGGTGATAGTTCCACTAAAAAAAATAAAGATAATGAGCAGTATTTTTAAGAGTTCACTCTAAGGCATTTTTCAATTGGTATACAGGGAATATAAGATGTAGTCTTAGAAATTGTTATTACAGAAAATGGACCTGTGGGAGAATCCTTCGGTAGTTTCAATCTTTGTATTCCTGTTACAAATAATATAAAAGGCCTCATTGTGTATACGGTGACATTTCACTCTGTAATCTATATACATTTCAACTTGAAGATCCACAGGTTCATTGTCATCATCATCATCATCATCTGATCTGTAGAACACACTGGAAAAATAGATTTTACAATTCTTCATTCATGACAACATTGTCTAGAAGCTCAGGTTTGTGGTACATAACATTTTATTTATAACAGAATCTTCTGTATGGTATCCCTTACATACAGTCTGGAGTTGTCAGGTACACAAAGCATTTTATAAGTCATTTGTAAAGAAGTAGGAAAGGGTACAATTATATAAGTACATAGATATCTTTAAGCATTACAGTCAGAATAACAAAAGACACATATTGTGCATAACAGTCTCCATAAATATATATATTAAACATTCATCATTCACATTTTTTGTCAAAGGCTTTATATAAGCAGGGAGGCATCCTGTGTGGAAGTCCACAGTTCACCTAAAGTGCCACCGTTCCCTGGGTGAGAATCATTGTTATGGAAAGAGGGCATTTAACAGGAATAATACCCTAAAAATTAGTGACTTAATGTGTTGTCCTTCATACAGCAGTCAGTTATTTCTATTTACTCTCTTTGTTTTCAATTCATCTTTGTTTTAGTCTACTGGTAGATATTTTAGTTTACAATCTGATAAAGACTAACGTCCCTTATTCAGGCCCAGTGAAGTGTATTGTTTTATGTGAGGCTGTGCAACCTACATGCAGATTTCAAGAGAGATCACTACATAAAGGAAAGCATCAATATAATGCAAAAATATATAGATGGATATACCTGACTGCTATATGAAGGACACTATGTAAGTCATTGTGCTATACAAGTTAACAATCGCATATTCCTCAGGTACATTTTCCCTTTAACTCAGTTTATTATTTACTAGCAATATGTGACGGCGTTGCCCGTCATTGTAGTAGGGTATGCGTTATGTAGCATTTTTTGTTTGAAATGTTGTAGGTGGCGTGTTGAAGGTATTTTGTAAGAATTTTTTGTGTTTGTTTGTATTGTACATTTCATTTAGCTGTATTGGCTGCTGATGTTTTTTTTGTGTGTACTGTGTGAAGCAGAAAGAATCATATTGCATACATACATAGACACACACAGATACAGTGACATATACAGACATTGATCATACACACACACAGACATACATGCTTATGCACACACACATACAGATATTATTATGGTCCTGTAAGTGCCAGAGGGATAGGCAAGGCATTGCTCATTGTGTTGCTTAATCCTCTGGCACTGAAAGGGTTAACCAGGTGTCCCAGTATGTTGCGAGAGTCATGGAGTCCACAGTCCCTGAAGTGGAAGGCATTGGAGGTGCATGTGATGGCTTTCAGGCTGTGGCTCTCCAGTTGTTGCTGGACTAATGGCCCCATTATCCCCAGCACCCTTTCAGCTCCAGCCACCTCTTTCATTCTGTGTCCGTTTCTGTACATGAACACTCAGAGGCTGCCAGAAAACCACTGGGCTGGCTCCATAGACACACACACACACACACATACACTGACATATACAGACATTGATCATACATACACATGGACATACATGCGTCCACACACACACATTATCCCCAGCACCCTTTCAGCTCCAGCCGCCTCTTCCATTCTGTGTCCGTCTCTGTACACGCACACTCAGAGGCTGCCAGACAACCGCCGGCCCGGCTCCCTAGCCAGGAAGACACCTCCTGCCCCAGGCCTCAGCCAAGAGTGTTACTAGGGACGCAGCCCGGGCACCAAGAGCAGGAACTGAGGAGGGGTGGTGTGTGTGGTTGGAGCAGGGATGGTGTGTGTGGTTGGAGCAGCTATAGTGAGGCATGTATATTTTTTGTGCCAGGGTACTTACACAGTGCAGTTGTGTGACAGCGGGCAGAGAGCGGTGGTGAAGAAGCTTGTGTGTAAGAGTGCGTACTACAGAAGAGAGGCACAAGGGGGAGAAAGAGGCACAAGGGGGAGAAAGAGAGGCACTTGGGGGAGAAAGAAGTACATGGGGGAGAAAGAAGAGCCACATGGGGGAGAAAGAAGTACATGGGGGAGAAAGAAGTACATGAGGGGAGAAAGAGAGGCACAAAGGGGAGACAGAAGTACAAGGGGGAGAAAGAGAGGCGCAAGGGGGAGAAAGAAGTACATGGGGGGAGAAAGAGAGGCACAAGGGAGAGGAAGAAGTACATGGGGGAGAAAGAGAGGCACAAGGGGGAGAAAGAAGTACAAGGGGGAGAAAGAGAGGCACAAGGGGTAGAAAGAAGTACATGGGGGGAGAAAGAGAGGCGCAAGGGGGAGAAAGAAGTACATGGGGGGAGAAAGAGAGGCGCAAGGGGGAGAAAGAAGTACATGGGGGGAGAAAGAGAGGCACAAAGGGGAGACAGAAGTACAAGGGGGAGAAAGAGAGGCGCATGGGGGAGAAAGAAGTACATATGGGGGAGAAAGAGAGGCGCAAGGGGGAGAAAGAAGTACATATGGGGGAGAAAGAGAGGCGCAAGGGAGAGAAAGAAGAACCTGATATGGGTGGAGTTAAAGGCGGGGACATGGGTGGAGTTAAAGGCGGGGCTACGGGTGGGGCTAGGAGTGGAAACTGGTGGCGAGTAACTTTTCAGGCCTGGCTAGTAGCTCAGGACTTGAAATTTTGAGCCCTGTGTGTATGTGTATATATATATATATATATATATATATATAACATAGTCATCGAGGTTGGGTTGCACACGCTGATTAAGATGTTTGACCTGGGTGCTCGTATCAATAGAAAAAAGTACATACAGTTTAGAAGTTTTGTAGAAACGGCACACACAGGATCCTTTTGCAATGTGAAAGATGGTTACATTTATTTGAATCGACGTTTCGGCCGACACAGCGGCATCTTTTTATTTAAGAATATAGTTATCATTGTCAAGAATCAAATGGTCAATTACCAGTTTTCCCTTAAAGGAGCACTAAACTTTTTTCTGAAAACGAAAATATATAATTAGTAGTGATGAGCGAGCACCCCAATGCTCGGGTGTTCGGGTGCTCTGACCGAGCACCCCCTGAGGCTCGAGTGCTCGGCCGAACACCCGAGCCCCATTGAAGTCAATGGGAGGACTCGAGCATTACACCAGGCACCCCCTGCTCTGATGAGGGGAGGGTGCCTGGTCCATAGGAAAAGGGCAGAAAATGATGGAAACACCACAGAAATGGTTCAGGGACAGCATAGGGAGGATGTCTGGATGCATCTTGGACTCCAACATCGCTGCTGGGAATGATCTTTCGCCCGTAGTACGCCATTTTTACAGACTGACCATAAAACACACAAAAAGGAAAATAAAAACGACTTTAGGCGAAAAATTGTTACCAAACAATATTTGCTGTATATTTACTTGTATATCATCTGCAAATTATCCCAAAAATTTCCTTGATTTTCGGAAGTGAGGCCATGATTAAGAGGGAAACGTGCGCAGAGGCAAATTCTCCCAAAAATTTCCTTGATTTTCAGAACTGAGGCCATGATTAAGAGGGAAACGTGCACAGAGGCAAATTCTCCCAAAAATTTCCTTGATTTTTTTGAACTGAGGCCATGATTAAGAGGGAAACGTGCGCTGAGCCGACCATCTAAAACATTATGGGTGAGGGTCTGCTGCAGAGCTGACCATCCTAAACATTATATGCGAAGGCCCGCTAGTGAGCTGACGCTATAAAACATTATATGAGAGGGCCCGCTAGAGAGCTGACCCAATAAAACATTATATGAGAAGGCCCGCTGGTGAGCTGACCTATATAAAAATTGGCAAACAGGGCCCGCTGGTGAGCTGGCCCTATATAAAAATTATATCACAGGGCATATGGAAGAGGAGGAGGAGGATGAGAAGATTAAGAGTCAACCATATACCCGTTTTTTGGGTGGAAGGGGTGAATGGGAATACAGAGTATTCCCATCATTGTAAATAACATATATAAAGTGAGTTTATGTTCCCCCGGGGCTTTCCTCCAGTGGAGTGGAGAAGTCAGGGGAAATCCAGGCCTTGTTCATTTTTATAAGTGTCAACCTATCAGCATTGTCGGTGGAAAGGCGGATACGCTTATCTGTTATGATGCCACCAGCAGCACTAAATACCCGCTCAGACAGAACGCTGGCGGCAGGGCAGGCCAGCACCTCCAAGGCGTAGAGTGCCAGTTCATACCACGTGTCCAGCTTGGACACCCAGTAGTTGTAAGGCACAGAGGGATCATTGAGGACGCTGACACGGTCTGCTACGTACTCCTTCACCATCTTCCAAAACTTTTCCCTCCTTGTGACACTAGGCTGCGCATCAGGGTGAGGGTGCTGGCGGGGTGTCATGAAGGTGTCCCACGCCTTGGAGAGTGTTGCCCTGCCTTTCTCGGAACTGCTGTGTGCTCCCCTTTTCTCCCCTTCTCGGTTGGCCAAGGTAGCACGTACTCTGCCGCCAGCGTTGTCAGATGGAAAATTTTGGAGCAATTTTTCGACAAGAACCTTCTGGTATTGCAACATTTTGCTTGTCCTCTCCACCGGAGGAATGAGAGATGAGAAATTCTCTTTGTAGCGGGGGTCCAGAAGGGTGAACACCCAGTAATCCGTGTTGTCTAAAATGCGTACAACGCGTGGGTCACGGGAAAGGCAGCCTAACATAAAGTCAGCCATGTGTGCCAGAGTACCAACAGTCAAGATTTCGCTGTCCTCACCAGGAGGATGACTCTCAATATCCTCATCCTCTTCCTCCTCTTCTGCCCACCCACGCTGAAGAGATGGAACTAAAGTTCCATGGCTACCCTCTGTAGCGGATGCAACCGTGTCTTCCTCCTCCTCCTCCTCCTCCTCCTCCGCCTCCTCCAATTGTCGCTGAGAAGACGAAGTGAGGGTGCTCTGGCTATCACCTTGTGTAAGCTCTTCCTCCCCCATTTCCACCTCTTCCACATGCAAAGCGTCGGTTTTAATTGTGAGCAGCGAGCGTTTCAGTAGACACAGAAGTGGGATGGTTACACTGATAATAGCGTTATCGCCGCTCACCATCTGTGTCGATTCCTCAAAATTGCGTAAAACCTCGCACAGGTCTGACATCCATTCCCACTCCTCACTTCTGATTACAGGAAGTTGAACGGAGAGGCGACGACCGTGTAACAGCTGGTACTCCACTACTGCCCTCTGCTGCTCACAAAGCCGGGCCAACATGTGGAAGGTGGAGTTCCAGCGCGTGCTCACGTCACACAGCAGCCGGTGAGCTGGCAATTGTAAGCGCTGCTGCAGCTTCAACAGGCCGGCTGAAGCTGTTGATGACTTACGGAAATGTGCACACACGCGGCGCACCTTGGTCAAGAGATCATGCACATTGGGGTAGGTTTTTAGAAATCGCTGCACCACTAAATTAAATACATGCGCTAGGCATGGTACGTGTGTGAGCTTGCCGAGCTCCAAAGCCGCCACCAAGTTACGCCCATTATCACACACAACCATGCCTGCTTGCAGGTTGAGTGGCGAGAGCCACTGCTCGGTCTGGTGACTAATCCCCTGCAACAGCTCTGAGGCCGTGTGCTGTTTGTCCCCAAGGCAGATCAGCTTCAGCACGGCCTGTTGACGCTTCCCCACTGCAGTGCTACACTGCTTCCAGCTACTGGCTGATGGGGGAGTGGCGGTGTGTGTAGAGAATTCGGAGGTGGAAACGGAGGAGGAGGAGCCAATAACGTAGGTGCTGGTGGAAACCCTGATGGAGGTAGGGCCCGCAATCCTCGGCGTGGGTAGCACCCGTGCCATCCCAGGGTCCGAGTCGCTCCCAGCCTCCACGACATTCACCCAGTGTGCCGTCAGGGAAATGTAGCGTCCCTGGCCACAAGCACTTGTCCATGTGTCAGTCGTTAAGTGGACCTTCCCAGTAACTGCGTTGGTCAGGGCACGGGTAATGTTACGGGACACATGGTGGTGTAATGCGGGGATGGCACACCGGGAAAAGTAGTGGCGGCTGGGGACCGCGTACCGAGGGACAGCTGCTGCCATCAGGCTGCGGAAGGACTCAGTGTCCACAAGCCTAAATGGCAGCATTTCGATGGCCAGTAATTTTGAAAGGTGTGAGGTTAGTGCTATGGCCTGTGGGTGGGTGGCTGGGTACTTTCTCTTGCGCTCAAATGCCTGGGGTAACGACATTTGGACGCTGTGCTGGGACAGTGAAGTGGATGTGGTCGCTGATGGTGCTTCAGATGCTACAGGTGCAGGGCGGGAGGTATGCGGGCCTGCGCCTTCGACAGGCGATTGGCCGGCACCGAAAACAGGGGAAGAGGAGGCAGTGGTGTGGCCTGCAGACACAGATGGGCGATCCAGGCGTTCCTCCCACTTACTACGGTGCTTGGATGCCATGTGTCGGATCATGCTGGTGGTGGTGAGGTTTCTAGTGTTCATGCCTCGGCTCATTCTGGTGTGGCACAGGTTGCAAACTACAATTCTTTTGTCGTCCGCACTTTCCTTAAAAAAACGCCATACCGCGGAACACCTACCCCTTGGCAAGGTAGATTTACGCAAGGGGGTGCTCCGTGGAACATTTGCGGGCCGGTTTGGTGCGGTCCGCCTTCTTTCTGTAGCCACACCACTGCCTCTTCCAGCCTGTTGCGGTGCTGCAGATGGCTCACCCTCAGGACTGCTGTCATCGCTCGGCTCTACACCTTCCCAGGTGGGGTCAGTCTCCTCATCGTCCACCAAGTCCTCCTCCACTTCCTCACTCTGATCATCCTCCTCAAGTCTTGATCCCACCACATACTCAGTCATTGACAACTGTATAACATTCTCCTCAACAAGGTCTTGAGACGGAAATAGTGGTTGATTTAATGGCAACTGTGTCTCATCATCATCATCATCATCCACTACTTCCTTTGACCTTAAATGCCGTTCACATCTGTCATCTTCTTGTGATTGGGTAGCCTCTAGAGGTTGTGAATCAGGGCACAAGATGTCATGTTCCTCTGCAAGCGTGCTTGGAGAGAGGGTCAAATGAAGGATTGGTGATGAGACGAGCTCCTCACTATATCCCAGTGTGGGATCACTTCTTTGACCAGACCGTGTATGGTGGGAGGAAGGATGATCAGAGTGAGGATTATTTTGACCAGACTCTTGGCTACTGAGAGTGGACTTGGTGGAAGACAGGGTGGTGCTTAACCGACTGGAAGCAGTATCAGCTGTCATCCAACCGACCACCTGTTCGCAGTGGTCGGACCTCGAGAGTGATGTCCTGCGACGCCCTGTAAAATTACACATGAAGCTAGGTATGGTGGATGTCTTTCTTTCTTGTGCTCTGGCACCAGGCACAGTTTCTCCGCGTCCTGACCCGCTCCCTGAACTTTCAGGATCACGTCCACTTCCCCGTCCCTTTTTACCCGCCTTCTTCATCTTACACAGAATATGTGACTTTAATATTTGAGTTTGAAAACTTAACAGTATTTCTTATTATTCTGCAACTCTGCACAGTACACAGAATAGGCTGCTAAACGGCGGTGAAACACACTGAATGGAATATGTGACTTTGATATTTTAGTTTGAAGACTTAACAGTATTTCTTCCTATTCTGCAACTCTGCACAGTACACAGAATAGGCTGCTAAACGGCGGTGAAACACACTGAATGGAATATGTGACTTTAATATTTGAGTTTGAAAACTTAACAGTATTTCTTATTATTCTGCAACTGTACAGAGTACACAGAATAGGCTGCTAAACTGCGGTGAAACACACTGAATGGAATATGTGACTTTAATATTTGAGTTTGAAAACTTAACAGTATTTCTTATTATTCTGCAACTCTGCAGAGTACACAGAATAGGCTGCTAAACTGCGGTGAAACACACTGAATGGAATATGTGACTTTAATATTTGAGTTTGAAAACTTAACAGTATTTCTTATTATTCTGCAACTGTACAGAGTACACAGAATAGGCTGCTAAACTGCGGTGAAACACACTGAATGGAATATGTGACTTTAATATTTGAGTTTGAAAACTTAACAGTATTTCTTATTATTCTGCAACTCTGCAGAGTACACAGAATAGGCTGCTAAACTGCGGTGAAACACACTGAATGGAATATGTGACTTTAATATTTGAGTTTGAAAACTTAACAGTATTTCTTATTATTCTGCAACTGTACAGAGTACACAGAATAGGCTGCTAAACTGCGGTGAAACACACTGAATGGAATATGTGACTTTAATATTTGAGTTTGAAAACTTAACAGTATTTCTTATTATTCTGCAACTCTGCAGAGTACACAGAATAGGCTGCTAAACTGCGGTGAAACACACTGAATGGAATATGTGACTTTAATATTTGAGTTTGAAAACTTAACAGTATTTCTTATTATTCTGCAACTGTACAGAGTACACAGAATAGGCTGCTAAACTGCGGTGAAACACACTGAATGGAATATGTGACTTTAATATTTGAGTTTGAAAACTTAACAGTATTTCTTATTATTCTGCAACTCTGCAGAGTACACAGAATAGGCTGCTAAACTGCGGTGAAACACACTGAATGGAATATGTGACTTTAATATTTGAGTTTGAAAACTTAACAGTATTTCTTATTATTCTGCAACTCTGCAGAGTACACAGAATAGGCTGCTAAACTGCGGTGAAACACACTGAATGGAATATGTGACTTTAATATTTGAGTTTGAAAACTTAACAGTATTTCTTATTATTCTGCAACTGTACAGAGTACACAGAATAGGCTGCTAAACTGCGGTGAAACACACTGAATGGAATATGTGACTTTAATATTTGAGTTTGAAAACTTAACAGTATTTCTTATTATTCTGCAACTGTACAGAGTACACAGAATAGGCTGCTAAACTGCGGTGAAACACACTGAATGGAATATGTGACTTTAATATTTGAGTTTGAAAACTTAACAGTATTTCTTATTATTCTGCAACTCTGCAGAGTACACAGAATAGGCTGCTAAACTGCGGTGAAACACACTGAATGGAATATGTGACTTTAATATTTGAGTTTGAAAACTTAACAGTATTTCTTATTATTCTGCAACTGTACAGAGTACACAGAATAGGCTGCTAAACTGCGGTGAAACACACTGAATGGAATATGTGACTTTAATATTTGAGTTTGAAAACTTAACAGTATTTCTTATTATTCTGCAACTGTACAGAGTACACAGAATAGGCTGCTAAACTGCGGTGAAACACACTGAATGGAATATGTGACTTTAATATTTGAGTTTGAAAACTTAACAGTATTTCTTATTATTCTGCAACTCTGCAGAGTACACAGAATAGGCTGCTAAACTGCGGTGAAACACACTGAATGGAATATGTGACTTTAATATTTGAGTTTGAAAACTTAACAGTATTTCTTATTATTCTGCAACTGTACAGAGTACACAGAATAGGCTGCTAAACTGCGGTGAAACACACTGAATGGAATATGTGACTTTGATATTTTAGTTTGAAGACTTAACAGTATTTCTTCCTATTCTGCAACTCTGCACAGTACACAGAATAGGCTGCTAAACTGCGGCGAAGCACACTGAATGGAATATGTGACTTTGATATTTTAGTTTGAAGACTTAACAGTATTTCTTCCTATTCTGCAACTCTGCACAGTACACAGAATGTGCTGCTAAACTGCGGCGAAGCACACTGAATGGAATATGTGACTTTGATATTTTAGTTTGAAGACTTAACAGTATTTCTTCCTATTCTGCAACTCTGCACAGTACTCAGAATGTGCTGCTAAACTGCGGCGACGCACACTGAATGGAATACGTGACTTTGATATTTTAGTTTGAAGACTTAACAGAATGTGCTCTAATCTGCAACTTTGCACACTAAACAGAATGTGCTCTAATCTGCAACTTTGCACACTAAACAGAATGTGCTCTAATCTGCAACTTTGCACACTAAACAGAATGTGCTCTAATCTGCAACTGTGCACACTAAACAGAATGTGCTCTAATCTGCAACTTTTCACACTAAACAGAATATTTTTTTTTTTTTGTTTTTGTTTTTTTCCCCCCACACAAAATAACCTGCTGCCCCCACACACAGTAGTCCTAAAAAGGACTTTTGGTTCTTTTTTTTCACAATTTTTTTTTTTCCTCCCTACACTGCCTTTCCCTTCCTATCCTCAGCTCTCCCTGGCTCAGACTGAGCCGAACTCGATGGTCAGGTGCTATACAGCACCCGACCACGGGTTCTGGCCAGCCAATCAGTGTAATGCCAGCAGCCAACATGGCTGCTGGCATTACACCGATGTCAGAGCCTCCCTGCACGTTTATTGGCTGCGCAGCAGCCGCAAAACGTGCGGGGAGGAGACCCGAACATGGCGGGCGAGCACATGCGGTACTCGTACGAGTACCGCCATGTGCCGAGCAGAGCGATGCTCGAGCCGATCCGAGCATCGGCCGAGCATGCTCGCTCAACACTAATAAGTAGGACATTTCCTGTTGAGCAAAACAAGAATTCTCTCACTGAGATGAATCCTTTCAGAGCTAATAGAGTTTGGGTAGTGGACAACATGGGGCCCTCCAGCTGCTGTTAGACTACCCTGGATGGGAGTTGTGGTCTGGGAGCAGCTGAAGGGCCTCCTGTTCCTCCCACTGCATTAAACTGTTATGGTTTTTTATTTTCATTAACAGTGCCATCTAGTGGTCAGATTTAAATTAGTCATTCTGTTGGATTCTATGGGAAAGGTAAGTCACTGACAAACAGTTTTCCATTGAATGGGATAGTAACCGCTGAGTCACTTCCTGTGTATTTGAACTTTCAGGAAGTAATGACATTTTACTCACTTCCTAACAGTTTGAACTGTTATAACATTTGAATAAAACAACTGACAGCAGTGAGATCCGTTTACTCTCTCTTTAGGAAATGCCCTATAACCTATGGATTTTTAATTGTAAAGTTAATGAGACTGATGTACTATGTAGAGCTGGAGTAATTTTGGAGCAAGCAAACTTCACCATAGGAAAAAAGTAAAAGTTTTGAAAATTTCAATTTAATTAAATGGGGCTTTTAATCACTGAATTCTAAAGATGTTTCCAAGGCATTAAAGGCATCTGGAGCAACATGATGCCTTCCAGTTGCTGCCGAAATACAACCAGCATTCCTCAAAAGCCAATAGTACATCAAGAGTAAACACAGATGATGCATAAGTACACATGTACACATATTTGCATTACATCACAAAACCTACAGTATGCAACAATGCTTCTCAGAGTTAAAGGGGTAGTAATGTTTCATAATAAAAGCAGCTCTAATTAATCATCATAGTATTTGGACTTTGGAGAGTGTTATTTCAATTCTGTCAGAGTTGTAGTTTAGGAGTAATAGAAAAAAAAAAAAAAAAAAAAGAGTGCGTACTACAGAGTGGCCCCAGCATGGTCTGTCTCCAGCCCCTCAGCCACGGGTAATAGCCGCATCCAGCTGCTGCTTGTAGAGAGCTCCTTGAAGGGCCGCATGACCGGGCTGTTGCAGGGAGGAGTGTTGTGCTTCATGAAGGGGGAACATGAAGGATTTGGTACTGGGCCTGCCTGCCTCCGAGCTACATGAAGCAGCTGGGCTTTGTGCAGCAGAAGCACATTGTGCACCAGGAGCCGAAAGCATTGTTGTGTTGCGGATACCAGAAATGAAGGTACACTGGAGCCGATCCCTCCCTCCCTGTGTTGGATCAGCTCATTGTGTGCCTCAGGTTGGTGGAGGGACCTCTGTGGACTGTGTGTGTGTGTGTGTCTTGTGTGTGAGTCTGTGGTGTAGGAGCGAGTGGCAGCCATTTTGTTTTTTCAGTCACTTGGATAGTGGTGGGCGGGTTGGATAGTGGGGGCAGGCCAGCTCCCTGAATTATTTAAATCATTCCTCCATTGAATCACCCAATGGGAGCAGTAACTCCTCCTTACTTAAGCTGAGGTAACATAGCAATATAACACACGGTGGCTCTTCAGTTGAAGCAATGTAACAATATGCTGAGGAAACAAATAGAAAGTGGTGTTTGAGGCTTGCCCTCTGTAACATACAGCAAAGCATCTCTCTCCCTTTAAGGAGAAAGGGCAGGAATCAGGAAGCAGGAAGTGGAGGAGTGACAGTTGAAAACAGACAGTTAGTGAGGTGACTGAAGAAATGAAGAGTTAAATAAAAGAGTTGCTATTATGTTTATCCCTGAGTTTGTATTTTATGGGAACATTACACCCTTGTACTGAAACAGAGTGTATGGAGGGTTACAATTATCTGTGGGAGGTGAAACAGTGTGTTTGTGGGGTCATGATCCTGAGTGAGTGTGTGTGAGGACCGGGAGAAGATACTGATATTCCCTACTACAGGAGCGAGTGGCAGCTATATTTTTTTGTCAGTTGAATAGTGGTGGGCAGGCTGGAGGGGGTGGGCCAACTCCATGCATGATAAACATACCCCCATTGAATCACCCAATGGGAGCAGTAACATACCCACTGAATCACCCAATGGGAGTTGTGTCTCCTAATGAGACATAAATTATGTAATGAGGCATTCTGTTCAATGTGTGTTTGTTTTCTGAGGAGACATAAATTATGTTCTGTGTGTGAGGTACCATAAATTATGCAATGAGGCTGATTCTTTTATATATATAGATTTAGAAATTGTCCATGAAGTTTTACTGTGCCAGAAATTGGAACTCTAGGGCAATAAACAGCAAGTAAAGTGGAGCAGTTCTGAGACAAATTAGCTGAGCTTTGGGGGACAAACAGAAATTAAGTTTGATTTTAAATGGGGGTTTAACCCTTTGAGTGCATCAGGGCTCTGTGCATAAAGTACACAATAGAATTCCTCAGATCCTTTGGCATATAAGATATAGAGTCACAGACTTCTGCTACCACCGGTGACATAAACAAAATAAACAAATTGAATATATGGCACTCCAATTTTGATTAAAGATGATGTTAGTCTCTGCCCGCTACGGAGTTGAGTAAGGAGATCTGGAAGGAGCGTGTATTAGCTACAGCCACCCACAGTCCCCACTTGGTCAAACCCTGAAGGGGCTCAAAGATTTAAGAATTTCCTCGGCAAGTAACACAATCAGCTGGGACCATCATATGGATCTGCAGGAAGCCAGCTAAGTTCTGTGTATTATATGCCAAAGGATCTGAGGAATTCTATTGTGTACTTTATGCCTAGAGCCCTGATAAGGGGGTGTTGAGGCAAAGGGACGGGGGCATACACGCAGGTCCAAGATATCCTATTTCTAGTGAAGGAAGATGGAGTATTGCCATTCATTTTGATTTAGTGTTTTCTGGAGTTTTTATTACCATTTTCAGATTGAGAATTTATATTGTTGCAGTATACTGTAAGATTGTACCTTATATATAAAAGATTTTGATACTTTTTAGTTTGTCTGCATGATTCTCTGTGTCTCATAGCTATTAATACAGAGAATAGTAATACACTATAGGAATTTAGCGCTCTCCTGTAGTAGTTTTGTACTGGACATAGCACATGTGTCTTTGGGATAGTAGCGGGCTATTAATTGGAGGGTCATTGGCATGTTGCACTAGCCTTAAATTCAAACATACACTTGTATTGGGCTGCTGAGCGCCAATACATCCATTGTTTTTTTATACTATTTATCATAAAGAATGTTAGTTTGATAATTATTTCCCAAATACAGAAAAAGAATCTCGATTTTAAAATGTTAACTTACACTCTCTGCTTGTAGTTCTATAGGATATAGGAGTTACTGCTGCTGTATATACAACCAAACAAAGAGCCTTCATCTGAATATGTCTGTATGGAACCAGACAAAGGTCACAGAATTCCTTCTTCTTGGATTTGGAAACCTTCACCACTTAAATTTTTTATTCTTCATCATTTTTTTAGTTATTTTCCTTTTTACATTAACTGGAAATCTCCTGATCATCATATTAGTTTCAATAAGTCCTCACCTCCATTCCCCCATGTATTTCTTCCTTTGCCATCTTTCAGTTTCCGACATCTTGATCACAACCAGTACTGTCCCCACCCTGTTACATAGCATTCTGCTAGATCGAGAAATACTGAGTCTTCTAAACTGTATAATTCAACTGTATTTCTTTAGCGCTACAACAGTTACAGAATGTTTACTTCTCTCAGTGATGTCTTATGATCGATACCTCGCTATTTGTTACCCATTACATTACACTTCTCTCATGGACTTCCAGATCTGCATTCTGTTATCTGTCTGGCCTTGGCTATTGGGTTTCACACTCAGTGTAATCACAATGGTGACAATATCTAAATTTAATTTCTGCAATGACAATATCATTGACCATTTTTATTGTGACCTTCCTCCTATTCAAAAACTTTCTTGCTCAGACACATCCTTTCTAGATCTATTAACGTACCTGTTTTCTGTCCCTATAGTTATTTTCCCTTTCTGTGTAATCATTGGAACTTATATTTATATATTTCTTGCTATTATTAGGATCCCATCGACAACGGGGAAACAGAAAGCCTTTTCCACCTGCAGTTCTCATCTGATTGTTGTGGGAGCATTTTATGGAACTCTGACCACCAAATACATGATACCATCTGAAGGATACTCATCGCTCCTAACCAAGATTATATCCCTCCTACATACTGTGATTACTCCTTTATTTAACCCTATTATATACAGCCTGAGGAACAAAGATATCAGAACAGCACTCAGAAAACTATCTACAACCAGGGCCGGATTTATAAATAGGCAGATGAGGCACTTGCCTAGGGCACCAAAATTTCAGGGGCATCTGGCAACGGCCCTGTCACTCCCACAGGCCCACCCACTTTAGGACAGAATAGTCAGACCCCCAAGAAATGTAATACTATGGTGCTCCTGAGAGGGCGCTTGATTCTGTACTGCTGTGCCTTCCCCCATGACTCTCTGCTCACCTGACCTCCTGCAACGTGACCATCACCAGGGCCAGCCCTTACATGGGTCCCAGTGGGTCCATGGACCCATGCGGCACTCTGACAGGGGCGGCAATTTGCCGCCCCAAGGCATGTTATTTTCAAACAGGTAATTTTAGCAGCAACATCCATGTATATGTAGCTCCAGCTATTGCAAGGACACTATGTTAGAAAATACCTTTCTCCCCAATAGCTGCCAACAAAGACAGAGCACCACCATAGCCCAGCGCGCTCTGATACTTCACATTCATCCAGATTAAGTACAGATTTACATTTACTTTTTCCTTATTTACTTGTGTGACTGTGAGCCACATTTGTTTTGTGTTTATCATTTATTAATGCGCCAGGATTGCCCCAAAAGTACTTGTGTCAGTACTCATTGTCTGCTACATAAATGCCCCCTCTATATACTGACATCCATAGTCACCCTGTTTTCTTTGACAGAATTGTGTTTACAGATGGTGGAAATAATATGGGGCATATGTGTAAATGGAGGCTAACAGGGCCCTGTACCACATTTTAAGACTGACATCTCCCCCCCTACACACAGATACACACACACACACAGACACACACTCACATACACAAACACACACAGACACACACACACACAGACACACAAACACACACACACACACACAGACACACACACACACACACACACATGCACACATGCATACACACACGCACACACACACATGCACACAGACACACACACACACACACACACACACACACACACTACTAACCCCTTGAGTTCCAGTCGTTTGGGCAGCAAAACAAATTGCTGATGTACTAAGAAGAACTGTTTGTTGTAAACCAACTGCACCAAAAGGAACAAATTAAAATTGTAATTTATTTAAATGAAGCTTTTAAGCACAAGACATTTTTATAGACATATATGGATTGTATGAAGCAGCTCTTTTTTGTTGTTTCTGACATCATGTGACCATCATGTGACAGGAAGTACATTAAAATAAAAATTGAATCCCAAAATAAACATGTTGTGCGGATTATTTACCCCCTCTGCTAATGATCCCTGTATAAAAGATAATCCTATATTCAAAGTCTTTTGGCTTTATAGGACAGCAAGTAAAATGCTAAAATAACCCAGAAGAATATCTAATAATGAAATAGTTAAGGATAAGATCCTTATCCCCAGTCTTATTCTTAAATTACTGTAATCAGAAAACTGAATACAGTCAAGCAGGTCACCATGTTAAATAAGGAATACCGCTATGTAAACTCGAATTCATATAAACACTAATCCCTACTTAAGAACTGAAAAATACAAAAATGGTAAATAAACATGCATAAAACTACAAAATAATATTAAAAGGATACACAGATTATATAAACAGTTTAAAGACTTATGTATAAAAGGTTGACATGTAGCTAGTATATAGTAATGAAACTTGATTCATATAAAGGATAATAACATCTAATAGTACTCACTAGTGGCAATTTTGTATACTCATTTGAAGATGTCCATGTACAATATGTAGCAGAAATTAATGAAAGATGGACATTTATAAATGATGGATGTGAACCTAATGTAAAATATATTATCAATATATATCAAGGTCCATCCTCTAGAACTCCACCAGGGTGAATTAGCAATTGGTCACCAGCTTTGATAGGGAATGTTTAAATGAGCAGAGCCCTAGCGCTCCTTCCATCTAAACTTATTCAAAATGATCCCTCCATTGCTATAATGGTTCACAATGCATGAACATGCAAAGCATTCAAGGATGGTCACTTGCTGCTAAGATCACAAGGCTGCTGGAACTCTCACCAATGTTATACAAAGCAAAAGATGGATTTGCCCTCTGGGCTTATCTCCAGGCAGCCACCCTTTCATTCACAATACTGCTGGGAATATACTACATTTTTGGAATGAAGATATAACTTTGCCTTTAGTCAGTCACTCTGAAACATAGCATATTTGCGGCACCATTGTGAATAAATGGGTGGCTGGACAAAGATCAGCCTCGAGTGTGATTCCATCCCCTGGTTTATACCATAAAGTATAGTGGCATCATGTCGAGGGTTTAAAAGACAATTTATAAATAGAAAAGGGTGCATGGCCTGGCCTTTGGCTACATTCCAGGAGTCATATGTGGATTTTATACCATAATATGATGTTATAATTTGTCACCTTTTCCTTTTTTTCTTAGGCTACTATGTTTATATTTATTGCAATGTTTATTTGTTCTAAAGGTATTTTTAATTGTAAACACATTACTTTTCATATTGTACTTATGTTTTTATCATGCCCATATCTGGTGTGCATTTGATTCTGGGTATTTTAATATGCAACACTGTGTTTTTTGGATGTTCTGAATTCTGTTCATTAGTTGATCATACATCATCTTCATCATCATTAGAAGCATGTTGCTAACTGGATATTTGAGTCATATTAGCCACATCAGGGTAGCCAGCCATCATACAGCATAAGGATGTGGTAATGGCAGATACAATGGATACATTTAAGAAATGATTAGATACATTTCTTTCAAAAGGGGACATATGGGGTTATACTGTGTATTAGTAGGCAAAACAGAAAGGTCTGATAAAGACTAACTTATTGGCAACAGGAAAGCTATATAATTCTCATGTTACTGCGTTATGAGGCAAAGGTTGAACTTGATGGACTTGTATCTTTTTTCAACCTAATTTACTATGTTACTATCGTATGTTAGAGTCCCATAAGCTACTTCCTATGACCTTGCTGTTCTTCTGCCTGCTGATGCTATTAAAATGACTGAATAAAATCTTTGTTTCACACTTTTCCTGGTAAGGAGAGTAGAGGAAGATGATAGGCCTCTACTAATTGGAATGGATTCTCCATCACCAAATCAGAGTCCCGCAATAAGAACAGTATGGGTGAAGCCTTTCTATCAAGAGAAGTGATGGGCAAACAGATGTTTGAAGAAGGCAAGCTCAAATACCATTACCAAGTTCCAACCCAGAAACATCTCTCTATTGGCAAATGAAATCCTATTGGCTGGCCTGCAGGAGCACAAAAGCAAAAGACCTCCTCCTTGGGCACAAAGGTCAGTCGCATACGTATAGACAAATCAGTCATTCCCAAATGAAGAAGAAGAAGCAGAAGAACCTCCACAACACGCACACATACACATATATATATATATATATATATATATATATATATATATATATATATATATATATACTAGCAGCGTGTGACGGCGTTGCCCGTCTGTTTTTGTTTATGAAAGTTGTGTAAAATTCACGTGATCATGTTCTGTTTTAGCCCTCCCCTTCTTCCCAGCCCCCCACTGACTTGTACTGCTATAGTGTCCCCATAGTGAGAGACACACACTCACACCTAAAGTAAGATGCACACATCCCATACTGAGGCACACATACACCTATAGTGAGACACACACATACACATCCCATATTGAGACACACACAGACATCCCATAGTGACACACACACACACATCCCATAGTGAGACACACACATACACATCCCATACAGAATCACACACACATATAACATACACAGACACACACACATATACATGCCATAGTGATACACACACATCCACATCCCATAATAAGACCGACACATACACATCCCATACAGAGACACACACACAATTACACACACACACACACACACACACACACACACACACATTCACATCCCATAGTGAGACAGACACATACACATCCCATCACACATACACATCCCATAGTGGGACACACATACACATCCCATACAGAGACACACATACATATACACATCCCATACAGAGACACACACATGGCATAGTGAGACACACACATACACATGCCATAGTGAGACACACACATGTACACATCTCATACAGACACACACACACATATGCACACACATACCACAGTCACACACACACACACACACACACACACATCCCATACAGAGACACACACTCACATACACATGCCATAGTGATACACACACACATCCCATACAGACACACACACATGCCATAGTGAGCACACACATACACATCCCATACAGAGACACATACACACACACACACATATACACATGCCATAGTGAGACACACACATATACACATCCCATACATACAGACAAACACACACATGCCATAGTGCAACAGACACACACACACACACACACACACACACACACACTACACATCCACATCCAATAGTGAGACAGACACACATCGTAGTGAGACACACATAGTGAGATACACACATATTCCATACTGAGATACACATACAGATCTCATAGTGAGACACACACACACATACACATTCTATACTTAAACATATATACAGATCTCATAATGAGACACACATACACATTCCATACTTAGCCACACATACAGATCTCATAGTGAAACACACACACTCACACAGACATTCCATACTTAGACACACATACAGATCTTATAGTGAAAAACACACACATGCACATTCCATACTGAGATACACATACAGATCTCATAGTGAGACACACACATGCACACACACACACACACACATATTCCATACTGAGACACACATACAGATCTCATAGTGAGACACACACAAACACGTTCCATACCGAGACACACATACAGATCTCATAGTGAGACACACACACTCAAACACACATAAGACACATACAGATCTCATAGTGAGACACACACACATAAAACACATAAAGATCTCATAGTGACACACACAAACACATTCCATACTGAGACACACATACAGATCTCATAGTGACACACACACACACACACACATATTCCATACTGAGACACACATACTGATCTTATAGTGAGACACACACACACACACATTCCTTACTTAGACACACATACAGATCTCATAGTGAAACACACACACACACTCACACAGACATTCCATACTTAGACACACATACGGATCTCATAGTAAAACACACACACATACACATTTCATACTAAGACACACATTCAGATCTCACAGTGAGACACACACACACATATTCCATACTGAGACACACATACAGATCTCATAGTGAGACACACACAAACACGTTCCATACTGAGACACACATACAGATCTCATAGTGAGACACACACACGCACACACATAACACACATACAGATCTCATAGGGAGACACACACACACATAACACACATACAGATCTCATAGTGAGGCACCCAAACACATTCCATACTGAGACACACATACAGATCTCATAGTGAGACACACACTCATATTCCATACTGAGCCACACATACAGATCTCATAGTGAGACACACACACATATTCCATACTGAGACACACATACAGATCTCATAGTGAGACACACACACACACACATATTCCATACTGAGACATAAATACAGATCTAATAGTGAGACACACACACATATTCCATAATGAGACACACATACAGATCTCATAGTGAGACACACACACATATTCCATAATGAGACACACATACAGATCTCATAGTGAGACACACACACATTTTCCATACTTAGACACACGTACAGATGTCATAGTGAGACACATACACACATGTCATACTGAGACACACATACACAACCCATAGTGACACACACATACACATTCCATACTGAGACATGCACACTGTCCCATAGTGTGACACATACATACAGCAAAAATGGTCCTGAGTCTTAAGTGATCACGGTTTCATGACCACAGTGGCAATGGCAAAACATTGTGAAGCGATGTCCTCTGGTCCTTACAGGGCTTCATATGGCTTCTAACTTTCTGAATATTGCAGATATTCACTTCAATACATGATTCTTACCTGCACAGCACTGTAAAGCACCTACGCTAATCCCAGGGTGGCCACAGCCCACACGTCTACACTCAGAACCTACAGATCTGGGGGACAAGCAAGAGCTGGAACCTCCACGCATGGGGAGAGGCTATCACTGTGTCAGTCTCCCCCGTGTGTGTATGTCTGTTGCATTTGTGTATGTCTGTCACTTGTGTGTGTGAGCATATGTCTGTTGCATGTATGCGTGAGTCTGTTGTGTGTGTATGTGCACATGTTGCATGTGTGCACGAGTGTGTGCTTACTGTTGTGTGTGTACTCGTATGTCTGTTGAATGTGTGTGCGTGTGTCTGTTGCATGTGTGTGTTCATGTCTGTTGCATGTGTGTGTGCATGTCTGTTACCTGTGTGTGAGCATGTCTGCTGCTCGCATGTGTGTCTGCACCTGTCTGTTGCATGTGTGTGTGTACATATGTGCATCCCCGCTGCGTGTGTGCATGTCTTTTGCATGTTTCTGCCACTCACTGTATGTATGTGTCTGCCTGTGTGTTGCATATGTCAGTGTTTATCAGTGTGTCTACATTTCACAAACATACTGTAACTGTTTTTTAGGACACTCAGACCAGTTGGTAAAATAAAACCCAATTTTAATGAATAGAAAATAATGCAAGCGATCGCCCTCTACAGGCAGCAGGGAATAAATAAACAGGAATGACTGATATAACTCAAGGATCAATACACAGGAGAGGTAACATACAATCTCTCTGCACAGATAATGATATACAGTTCCCAAAGGGTTAAATGCAATAATCAGTCAGTCTCAGATGTGGAGGTTTGGCACGCCCAAGGTGGTAATAGGAGGTGCTGGATAGATGTAGCCAACACAATGTTCTGGAAATATAAATGCCTTAGCCAATCTGTGACCAAATGTGGATTCAGCAGAACAGTAATTCAAAATAGCCCCTGCGGCGTACCCAAAGAGACAACTGATTCTGTGAGTGCAAGTGTAGATAGCCCCCACGGGCATAACGGAACCTGACCTGAAATGCAAGAGCTGACAATTAGCCCCCACGGGCGTATAACCGGAGACCAACACAGCGGTAATAGAGCCAATAGCCCCCACGGGCGTATACCAACGGAAACCTGCCAGAGCTTGAGCCTACCCTTTGCTGCAACACGAACCCAGAAGCCACAAATGGTGTCCACCGGTAAACTTAACGTAAGACCAAGAGCCAATGGCGCCCTACCGGACCACTTAACGTGACTACTCTGCAGTTGTACTGAGTGAGTCGCCGTCCAACAAGCGGCCGACTCGGCAGACGTAGCACAGCGAGTAAGGCTCTATACCGGGGAATGAAGGCTATGCGAGAGTAAAGCACCACTGCAAGGGTTAATATGCACGTTTAACAATACAAGGCTCAGTATGGTATCGAAGCTCTGCAAGCGTACGGAGGCTCACGGAAGGAAGCACAGCTCTGCAAAACAGCACGGAACACTGCACTGAACGGAGGCAACACAAGGCTGGAGTGGTCACATGGCAGCTGGATAAACGGCAACAGCAGCAGAAGAATGTTGTGGCGGCGACAACAGGAACAGACAGGTCACTGGAACAGACCGGTAGTCGATCACGGAGCAGGAAGTCAGCCAGGCCGGGTCGTAGCACGAAGGAGATTCTCATACAAGCCGGGTCACACACGAGCAGGAACATCAGCCGAGCCAGGTCAGGAAACAGAGGTGATTAGCAGACGAGCCGGGTCAAACACGATCAGGAACACTGGAGCGTAGTCAGGACAGGCCAAGTCGGTACACAGGAATCCGGAACACAGGAATACAGCAACAGCAATACTGGCTCAGAAACACCACGAAAGGGCATCTGACAGGTGTCCAGACCAGGCATAAAAAGGTCACCAGGGGCGGGCCAAACCTACTCAGCAAATCAGAGTGTACCACAAGCGAGAGTGACAGGAGAATCACAGGCACTGTGATACATACAAAGAATATATAAAGGTCAAGGCGCCAAATAAATCTATAGATACTAGACAATACTTCAATTATACAAAATAAACTATAATAAATGTCAAAAGGTAAGGAATCCTTAAGTTAAAACAGTCCTATGAAAAATGGTGATATATATTAAATCCTCTTCTTTTTATTGAAGAGTATAAACAGTTCATCCGTTACAGCAAATCCACCTCTTGTGGGTGCAGCTCCCTTTAACCCCGGTGGTGGGTAGAGTCGTTTAAAAACGAAAACAGAAAAAGAAAAAAAGAGGGGCGCAAACCCATCTAAGAGCGAATCTGTATATATTCAAAACAGGGTATACACATCCCCCCTGTATAATAACTGCTCACCAGATTCCACCAGATAGTCAGCCTGTAAACAACACCCTCATTGGTGTCACTGGAATTCCAATCAACTTTTTTGCAGAAAACTCTCCAAAGATCCAAAATAACAGGTTTGCTCCAAATGATTTATTGAAAAGAAATCTTTTAAATAGTCACAAAACACTTAACGGGATAAATCCGATATATAATAGTGCAACTCGTTATATACAGATTCGCTCTTAGATGGGTTCACACTAGTGTTGAGCGAGCACCCCGATGCTCGGGTGCTCTGACCGAGCACCGCCGGAGGCTCGAGTGCTCGGCCGAGCACCCGAGCCCCATTGAATTGAATGGGGCGACACGAGCATTACACCAGGCACCCCCTGCTCTGATGAGGGGAGGGTGCCTGGTCAATGCCCCCCTTCATCTCCACAATGCCCCTCTTCCACAATGTCCCCCTTCATCTCCGCAATGTCCCCCTTCATCTCCGCTATGCCCCCTTCATCTCCGCAATGCCCCCTTCATCTCCGCAATGTCCCCCTTCATCTCCGCTATACCCCCTTCATCTCCGCAATGCCCCCTTCATCTCCGCAATGTCCCCCTTCATCTCCGCTATGCCCCCTTCATCTCCGCTATACCCCCTTCATCTCCGCAATGCCCCCTTCATCTCCGCAATGCCCCCCTTCCACAATGTCCCCCTTCATCTCCGCAATGTCCCCCTTCATCTCCGCAATGTCCCCCTTCATCTCCGCTATGCCCCCTTCATCTCCGCAATGCCCCCTTCATCTTCGCAATGTCCCCCTTCATCTCCGCTATGCCCCCTTCATCTCCGCAATGCCCCCTACCTCCAGTCCCTGGTGGTCCAGCGGAGCGTCTTCAGATCTGTGCCTCCTTCGGCACAGATCCCCGCCACCCGAACATGCCGGGCGAGCACATGGCGGTACTCGTACGAGTACCGTCATGTGCCGAGCAGAGCGATGCTCGAGCCGATCCGAGCATCGGCCGAGCATGCTCGCTCAACACTAGTTCACACTCCTCTTTTTTCTTTTTCACAAACGTACGCCCAACGGTCATAACATCATGGGCAACGCCGTCCCACATATATATGTGTGTGTGTGTACACAACTCTGACACAGG
Organism: Rhinophrynus dorsalis; assembly: GCA_037306005.1. Taxonomy (NCBI): domain Eukaryota; kingdom Metazoa; phylum Chordata; class Amphibia; order Anura; family Rhinophrynidae; genus Rhinophrynus; species Rhinophrynus dorsalis. The sequence continues at coordinate 25,366,954 of CM074727.1, read as the reverse complement.
ATGGGAGGTCACCTCTAAACACACCACATGTGCATAACCAAAGACACACATACAAGGTGGGCGTACCACATACAACAGAAGGTAAAAGAAACAAATCACGTAGGACGGTGCTGGTGGAACCTGCATAGGGAAGAATTTTGGACAACTGTAGACAATATTATTGGAAAAGTGTTCAGCTCTGTGCATTTGGTTCAAGAGATACCATTTTTAATCAGCCCTGGATGTTATGTCTGTGGAGGAATACATGACAGATAGTAGAAGATAAAGGGACCTCTTACCTTCCATAATGCTCACAGCAATCTTAAAGGACCATTGGGGTAGAGTTCCCTGCCCCATGTATTGAGGGCTGCTTTGGAATAACAGATGCACAATACAGCCCTTCCCAGATTGAATTACTCTTTTAACTCTTTCAGTGCTTAGTCCCAAACTGGTGCTCACTTTAGAGGGAACATTACTGAAGGGGTGTGCAACACAGTTCTTTATAACGCACTGCATAAACCTTGGTGGTTATTCACTAAGGCGTGATAAAGAGTTGATAAAATGGAGATGACATCTCCAGGGATATAACACACACACACACATATATACATATTACATAGTAGTTTAGCTTGAAAAAAGACTTTTTCATCCATCAAGTTCAACCCTTTTTGTTTACTGCTGTTGATACAAAAGAAGGCAAAAAAAATGTCATCAATTTCAAATTCTGCTTTCAATGGGGGGAAAAATCCTTCTTGATTCCAAATGGCAATCAGATTTCTCCTTGGATCAACAAGCACTAACTAAATATTAATCCCAATACTAATGTACATAGCCCTCTATGTTCTGCTCTTTTAAAAATGATCCAGGCCCTTTTTAAAGGCATCTAATATATTCGATAGCACCACCTCTTCAAGCAGTGAATTCCATACCTTTATTGTCCTTACCGTAAAGAATCCCTCCCGTTGTTGTAGAGAAATCTCCTTTCCTCAATTCTTAGTGGGTGACCCCTTGTCTTTCATACCTTTCTGAAAAGGTCTTTGGAGAGCCCTTTGTATGAGCCCTCAAAATATGTATATAATGTTATCATATTCCCTCTAAGATGCCGTATCTCTAGTGTATACAAATTTAATGTATCTAGCCTTTCTTCATAACTAAAACTTTCAATTCCCCTTACTAGTTTTGTAGTCCTCCTCTGCACTCTACGCAGTGCGCGCAGCCTTCTATACTGCGCATGATGGCTTCTGACAAACATACATTAGCGAATGATTATATAAGATATATATATATATATTGGATCCGGTTAACCTCAAATACAGTGCAAACACAAGAAAATAAGCAGTATCTAAGTGTAGTAATATTTAATAATAAAATGGATACAAAATAAAAGTAATGCACTTACAATAGCCCTTCTTGGGCTTTGAGCGTTCAAAACAGATCCTTCCCCTGATAGCCGATGAGCTGTGTCCTCCATTGCTCCTATGCACTGTATAACTCCTTTAAGTTCTCCGTAATAATCATCCAGATGTTAATGTCTTGGCTGGAACAGGAATGGTAACGAAGTTGCATTCAACATGGATGTATTCGCTCCAAATTAAAATATTTGGTAAGTGAACAAGCCAATCTCAATGAGGATGAACCAGCTACAATACGTTCAAGCCGCCAGAAACCTCGTGGCGGCTGTTAGATCAAGACGCCGGTATATGGGAGATACGGGAGATGGCCGGAGTGGTGGAACTCACAGGGGGCGTGGGAGGGATCTGACATGCAAATGGGCCAAAGGAATGAGAGCCCAAACGTTTTTGCAGGCGTACTGTCTGCTTCTTCACGGGGCAAAAAAAAAAGAGATGCTATGCACTCACTGACTTATAAAACAACCAAAATTTAATATAGAAACGTTTCGGTTCCCTTGTAGAACCTTTGTCAAGCCATATATATACAAGTTGGAGATATGGAAGCACTCGCTCTTCAAGAGTGAAATGCCCAGGTGCACACACCCAATAAATAGATGTATAGGTTCAAGGAAAATGGCAGCACCAGTAGGACATTTTTAGAAACAATAAAGCAAATGTAATTTATTGTCAATGTTTCAACAGATACACTCTTAGATGGGTCTGCTCCCTGTTTTCCTTTTTATTTACTTAGAAATTTTTAGTTATTTATTTAGAAAAAATTTTACCAGGAAGAATACATTGATATTTCTCTCGTTTTCAAGTATGTCCTGGATAGTTTTCAGTAAAGATATACATATTTACACAAATTGAGAAACATTAGATATTACATGTTATTATTATATACATACACATAAATATGTCCCTTTTGTCCATTGATGACTGACCGAAGATGTTATTTCTTGAAGATAGGTGCAAGGGCAGCATTCATAGAGACCATTAGTGATTGCTGGCCATAGTAAGGTAAGTTAGTAGTTATTATTAAGGAGTATTATTTGTCCTCTAATAAAAGGAATGATATCACTAGTTAGGATGTGGGGAATCTTCCACCTTCACATTTAAGAGAAAAATGTCTGTGTGTGAGTGTATGATGGTGTGTGTATGTAGGTGATTGTATACTTTAGTGAATCTAGGTGTGTGTATGTGTAGACGTGAGTGTGCATGGATGTGTATGTTTGTAGTTAAGTTTGTATATGTGGGAGTGTGTATGTATGAGTGTATGTAAGTGTCACGGACTCTAAGAACGAGAACTGGACCAGTACTGTAGGTAACACAATCTTTATTAGGATATACAATGTATAGAAAGATTCAGCAACAGCAAGTACACAATACAATATAGATGACGTCAGGAAGGATAGTGCTGCAGTAGTAGTACCGAACTGATCCACAGAAGGCAAGCAGGAGAAGTCTGCCAGAGCCACTGAGAGCAAGGACGTTCACAGACATTTTGGGGGGCAGGGGCTCAAATGAAAAAAAAGGGCACTTCTCGATAAAATCGGACTGATTAATTTTTTTTTGTTTGTTAAAAGGGCACGAGGGCACTTTGGACAAAAAGGGCAGGTGCTCAAGCCCCCCTTGGTGTCTATGTGTGCACGTGCCTGACTGAGAGCACCCAACAGGTTATCCACTGGAGCGTTGGTATGCTGGGTGCGCAGTGGACAACCCCAGGTATCCCCAAAAGTGGATAGTCAGACAAGCCAGAACATCCACGGAGACAATCTTAAACCAGAGCCGCAGGCCTGCACTAGATTGGTTATCGGACTAGCCAGGGTCATACACAGAAAGGGTAGTCGGACAGAGCCACAGGTCAGCACCAGAATGGATAGTCAGCCAGGCCAAAGGTCATACACAGAGGAGGTAGCCTACCAGAGCCACAGGTCCACACCAGAAGGAATGTCAGACTAAGCCGGGGTCATACACAAAGCGGGTATTCAGACAAGCCAAAGGTCAGCACCAGAACGGGTAGTCAGACGAACCAGAACAAACCAACTGCACTGGACACCACGAAAGGGCGACTGAGCATGGTGTCCAAGCAGTATTTGAGCTTTAGGAACCAGGAAGAGGAGGAGTCAGCAAATGTCTACTGTCCCTTTAAATGGAGCGCACGTCCATGCCCTTGGAATGCACCCATTAGCTATCACAGGCCCGCACCGGAATCCAGTGCCTTAGGAAGAGACAGAGCCGCCAACCCCATGTGGTTAGAGCCACCAAACAGCAGTGCGGCTGAAGCCGCTGGGTCATACTGCGGCTGGAGCTCCTGGAGGAAGCTGTGGTCAGCTTGAGCAGCCGCTGCAGCGGTACGCTAACAGTGTCAGTGGGTATTTATTTAAGTGTGTGTGACTTTTTGACATCTAGAGTACATATGAGTGGGTGCGTTTGTGCAAGTGTGTAATTTTGAGTGCATGTGTAACTGTAAGTGTACATGCAAGTGTGTGTGCATTTGTGATGTTGTGTTAATGTGTGTCTGATATGTGATGGTGTATGTGTGTATGCAAATGTGTGTGTATTTGTGTGTGAGACGCATACTTACTCAAGACAACCACTCAGGCCTCCTTCACAAATTCTAATTCAAATGAGGCAACTAGACCAAGAGATTTGCCCACCCTGATCTAGACAGAGACCAACAATAGGGGCATTTGTATCTGCACAGAAAGAAGTAACTTTGGTTTAGAACATAAATCATTTGCATACTGTGTTACTAATCCTATTACATAAAGTGGTAGAATGCGTCGCTCACTGTGAGCCGTAACTCCACATGTGCAGTAGAGAGTCTGTACTGTGCATGTGTGGTTTCGCACACAGGGAGCTTTGCTGTGAGCCATCTGGAGCTCCCCGCTAAGGATCAGCGCATTCGGCAAGTCTCTCAGTAGAGACTCGCTGAACGCACTGCCCCGCTCTGGACGGCTCACATCCTGTGTCTGCTCCCGGCTCCGGGGCAGCCGGGTGCACTTTAGCCCGTGTATACGGGCTTTCATACTAGTCCCTAAATAATTTCTCAAAATTTTACAGCAAAATAACATATCCTATAGGCAGATTTTAATTCTTAGTATGCCTAACTGCATTTATCTTAGGGTGATGGGTCCACTTTAAAAAAAAAAACAACAAATAAAGATAATGATATTTATAGGACTTCACACTAAGGAGTTTTCTGGTTGGTATACAGGGAATATAACATGTACTCTTAGAAATTGTTATTACAGAAAAGGGAACTGTGGGAGAATCCCCAGGTAGTTTTCATCCTTGCATGCCTTATACAAATAATATAAAAGGCTGCATTGCCGTATACTGTGACATTTCATTCTGTAACTAATATACTGCTTTTAGGACCACAAGTTAATTGTCATCATCATTTGATCTCTGGAAAACACTGGACAAGTACATTTTACAATTCTTCATTTATGACAACTTTTTCCAGAAGTTCAGGTTTGAGGTACATAGCATTTTATTTATAACAGTGTCTTCTGTATAAACCAGGGGTTCTTCATCTTTTTTTGCTGAAGGCAATCATTACACACAGACTGGAGTTGTCGGAGCATACGTTACATTTTATAGGTTAATTGTCAAGGAGTAAGAATGGATACAAATACATAAATCAGTCCTTTGCTACTAGCAAGACCTGAAAAGTTACTCGCCACTGCAAGCCAAAACATACCCACCAGGGCTGAATTTCTACTCACCAGGGCTAAATCTTCACTCGCCATTGGCTAGTGGCGAGTGGAAATTTTGAGCCCTGCATAAATATATAGTGATTATTAGGTTTCACAATCAGGATAACAAAAACAAACATAGTGTCCATAACATTTCCCATAATTATATGTTAAAAACTCATCATTCACATTTTTTTAAAGGCTTTCTAGAAATAAAGGGGCACCCTTTCAGGAAATCCACAGCACATCAAAAGTAGGCTGACCAGACCTCACCTTTAACCGGGGACTCATAGGAAAAATACATACTGCAGGACTGTATTGATTTCAGTGAAGTACTGCAAAATGGCCATTTCCTATGTGTCTCTGGTTAAAGATGAGATCTGGTCAGCTTAATCAAAAGTGCCACGGTTTACTGGTTGAGAACCACTGATATAAACAATGTATTAATTGCATTTGTGTTGGTTTGGACAGAGTGCATTAAAGGGGATAAAATACCCTAAAAATGAATGACTTCATTTGTTTATCAGAAGGACTTATCTTGGTCGCTGTCCTTCATACATCAGTTATTTCTTTAAACTGTTTTTGTTTGCAGTTGATCTGTGTTTTAATTTACTGCTAGTTGTTTCAATTTACACTCTGGTAAAGGCTAGCGTCCCTTACTCAGGCCCATCGGGGTGTACTGTTTAATATGAGACTGTGCAACCCAGAGGCAGGCTTCAAAAGAGATCCCTGTATACAGGAAAGTATCGATATAATGCAAAAATATATAGATGAATATACCTGACTCCTGTATGAAGGACACTTATCTATGTAAATCATTAACTCAGTATACCTCTTTATTTAGAAATTGTCCATGAAGTTTTACTGTGCCAGGAATTGAAACTCTAGGGCAATATGCAGAACGTAAAGTGGAGCAGTTAAAGGGATAGTAATGTTTCATAATAAAAGCAGCTCCAATTAATCATCATAGTATTTGGACCTTGGAGAGTGTTATTTCAATACTGTCTGAGTTGTAGTTTAAGAGTAATTCAATGACAAAGTATCCCCCTCCCGCCCCTTTTACTGATGTAACACTGCTCAGCCAGAGCAGAAGGGAGGTGCCCAGGTAGACTGCAGAGAGGGACAATCTTCAATTAAGATAAGGGAAAAACCTGAAAAACTTGTCAAGGTGGGCAGGGCTTTCATTGTTCTCATAGGAAGAAGATTGTCCCCTTCTGTTATCTGTCTGGTCTATGGACTGGATTCCACATCTGTGAAGAAATGGCTTACACTAGGTAAAAGGGGCAGGAAGGGAAACTTTGCTTGTTACTATTTCTCAAACCATAAAGGTTTGAGAGATAAGACTTATATCGGTCTTCATATTTTTTTAAAGCCTACAAAATAAAATAAAGATAAAACGAAGTATTACTATCCCTTTAAGAGACAAATTACCTTATCTTTAGGGGACAAAGAGAAATTCCTATTGATTAAAATGGATGTTTTAACCAATTTTTTGTAGGGAGACTAGTTTGGAGATATCAGAGTACCCATACTGAAAATGTATGATATAAAAGCGGCTTCTTTGGTGAATACACATATGAAAAGACAGCTATAATGTGGAAATAACTTCTCCAGTGATATCCAGTTTATCTCTTGTTCCATTTAGACTAGACACTAAGATCTCCAAAGGTGGAGAAAGCTTAGTGCTTAGGTTCCATAAAATAATATGGGATTTAAAGAAAAGGTATCACTGGGAGCATAACACTTCAGTGATTTCTGTGGTGATTGCTCTTAATTTAGTAGTTTGCCCAAACATTGCTCAGGTTTTGATAAACCTGGCTGTTGTGTAGGCTTTCAGTTCACAACACTTATCCTAGAACACCACAAAGTCCTCTGCATTGCTTGGGGCAAGTGATAAACTAGACGTAATCATTGTAGAAACTAATTTGGTATTTCTACATATTGCTCCTATTTTGAACTACATCAGAGTCTGCAATGGAGAAAGCTTAGTGCATAGGATCCATAAAATAACATGATAATTGGAGAAGTGGTATCACTGGAGAAGTCATCTCCACTTTACCACGTTCTTATCACAACTTAGTGCATAACCCCATTTGACTTCACAATACGTTTCCTGCAATTACATCAATTTATACATTTGGAGCTGAAGGCCACATTTGTAAGTTAAACAGGAGCAATTTCAGTGCAACATGCTAAACTGGGACCATAACACTCCATTGATATGGTGATTGCTCTTAATTTAGCACTTTGCCCAAAAATTGCTCAGGTTTCGCCTTGAGAAATCTGGCTATTGTGTACATTTGAGCAAAACATTTTTTGGTCAATGGAGGCTTTTATTTCACAACACCCTTCCTACAACACCAACAGCTTCTGTGATATGGCTTGGGGCAAAGTGATAAATTAGAAGTAATCATCATAGAAACTATTTTGGTATTTCTACCTATTGCTCTTATTTTGAGTCTGCAGTAGAGTTTAACATCTTCTAATTTACACAAATAAAATGAGTGAAAACATGGTTTTGGACAAACAAGTCTTTCACTTCCTAATACCTGTGCAGGTTCCCACACTGGATTCCTTCTTCTGTCACTGTCTTATTAAAAGCGTTGTATTGGGGAAGCTTGGCACAAAGTAAAGGCCCTACATGTGTTATCTTTATCAGCCCTTGATTTGGCATGGTGGCAAAACTGTTTCATTATACCCCCCTTCACTATGAATCGGGCATCAATCACACTTCTATCCTCAGTCGTCTGTCTCCTGTGCCTACTTCACCTCCTCGCTTGAATCTGCCAACAGTGGGCCAGTTTCAGTGGTGCACCTCTGTTTCTTCCCTTCCTCACTTGAATTAGGAAACAAGCCCAGCAATGACCCCTTCCCAATCAAACTGGCATATCCAAGGTACACCCAGGTGTTTTAATGGTGATGGAACCAGGTATTCTCATCCCAATCTATCACAGCCCGCACTCTCTTCTCCTGCTCACACAACACACACTACATACCTGCATGGGAAGGTGGATGGTTGTGAGTGTGTTATAGTAGGAGGAAAAGAAAAGAGTTGTGATAGGAGGGAAGGAACACTTAGGGGTCACATGATGCTAGGAAGAGAAAAGTCAGCCAATCCAAGTGCAGCTGTTGGAGGGCGGAGAGTCTTCATTTCCAAGTGTATCTGCAGACTCACTCACACTCAGGAAAAATGTTAGATGGCAGTGGAGGTGGGTTGAGATGGCACCCTTGCTGAGTGCCACAATAAAGGCCTCTGGGTGCCACTGATAGTACCCATGCCATGGGTTTGCCATCACTGCCCTAGACATTTAACTCCTGGCACAGGAAGACTTTATAGGCAGCAGATTATTTATTTGTGACATTGTGTTCTGTTTTGTTCTTTAGTTTACGATTTATGTCTGGATAACATTTTGATAATGATGAAGGAACTGATAGGATTTCATACATGTTATCATTTTGTAACCTGTTCATTTGCTTTAACATTTTCTGAGCTATTTTCTACATTTGCAAGTGATTTCTCATTCGTGTATACCTAGCTCATCATGTAACCCCTTGAAGAAAAGAGGGGTGAGCAATGCATTTTAACCAGATACTGGCCATTGATGTGTTAGGACCACCACTTGTGTCTGTGCATTAAGGCTCATTGATGGTCCTGGCACGTTATGACTTTTTTTATCACATCGCTCCTGCTGGCGAACTGTGATCACTATCGGAGGCTGAAACTGACTGATCCAATGCCAGAGCAATCAGTTTCAGCCTCTTTTTCGGTGAGCCAATACATGTGATCACTCACATGTGCCAGCAGCCCAAATGTGGTCTATGCGGTCCTTAAGGGAAAAAGTACCCCAGGACCAGTAAACTTTAAGGGGTTAATGCAATGTGTTGTAAATATCTATGGTCCTCAAGGACTTAAATCTTCTCACCCTGCAAAAATACATTCACAAACACACATACACACAAACACTCAGCAACCCACAAACACGTTACCTCCACACACAAGTAACACACAAGCAAACGTGAGTGCACACACACTATCATACTAACATACACACATGCACAAACCCACACATACATACACACAGAAGCACGCAAATACAGATGCACACACACGTATCTGTAATACATGCAAACACACACCACAGACACACAAACACACTCAGCAACACACAAACATGCACTCGCACACACTTACACACACACAGAGTAACCTGCAAACGCACATTGCCACATGAATACACCCCCCCACACACACACACATACACACACACACATATCCATGTGACATTTACTGGTAGGGCATAAAGAATGATAGTTTGACAATTATATTCCAAATACATAAACTAATCAAGATCTGAAAATGTTAACTTACACTCTCTGATTGTAGTTCTGTAGGACAGAAGGACTTACTGCTGCTGTATATACAACCAGACCAGGAGCCTTCATCTAAATATGTCTGTAAGGAACCAGACAAGGGTCACAGAATTCCTTCTTCTGGGATTTGGAAACCTTCACAGATTCAACATTTTATTCATTATTATTTTCCTAATTATTTTCCTCTTTACACTAACTGGAAATCTCCTGATCATCATATTAGTTTCAACAAGTCCTCACCTCCATTCCCCCATGTACTTCTTCCTTTGCCATCTTTCAGTTTCCGACATCTTGATCACAACCAGTATTGTCCCCACCATGTTACTTAGCATTCTGTCAGGTGGAAGGATATTTATTCTTAGATGTATAATTCAACTGTATTTCTATAGCGCTACAACAGTTACAGAATGTTTACTCCTCTCAGTGATGTCATATGATCGATACCTCGCTATCTGTTACCCATTACGTTACACTTCTCTCATGGACTTCCAGATCTGCATTCTGTTGACTGTCTGGCCTTGGCTTTTAGGTTTCACACTCAATCCATCCTCAATTGTACCAATTTCTAAATTTAATTTCTGCAATGACAATATCATTGACCATTTTTATTGTGACCTTTCTCCTATTCAAAAACTTTCTTGCTCAGACACGTCTTTTATCGAAATATTATCTTATGTGTTTTCTGTCCCTATATTTATTTTACCTTTCTGTGTAATCATTGGGACTTAAATTAATATATTTCTTGCTATACTTAGGATCCCATCGACAACTGGGAAACAGAAAACCTTTTCCACCTGCAGTTCTCATCTGATTGTTGTGGGAGCATTTTATGGAAGTCTGATCACCAAATACACGATACCGTCTGAAGGATACTCATCACTCCTAACCAAGATTATATCCCTCCTACACACTGTGATTACTCCTTTATTTAACCCTATAATATACAGCCTGAGGAACCAAGACATCAGAACAGCACTCAGAAAAGTATCTCCAGCATTAGGAATGAACCATTAGTTGTTTTACTGCAAGCGAGATTGATCATCTAAGGAAAACAAGGCCAATTTGGGGTCAACAGAAAAGAAAAGAAAATGTAGCAGTGTGAATCTGTGCCGATCCAAATCATCATTAAGCATTCACCTGCTACCATTAACTAGTTCAGTGCTAATGAGAAATGAGTTATCTAGAATCTGATTAATATATAACCTTTATTAGCATTGAATAATGTAACTACAATGTAACTCTTAATTTAAAACCAGGTTGGATGCACATATATATTTTTGTGTCTACAACCTACAAAAAAACAACACACAGTGTTGGAGGTTATAGTTACTCTGTTTCCACTACCCAGTGTTTAATAGATCTTAAAGGGATAGTAATACTTCATTTTAACTTTATTTTATTTTGTAGGCATTAAAAAAACATGAAGAATGATATAAGTCTTATCTCTCAAACCTTTATGGTTTATGAGATATTCACAAGCAAAGTTCCCCCCTCCCGCCCCATTTTCCTAGTGTAAGCCATCTCTTCTCAGATGTGAATCTGGTTATATGACCAGACAGATAACAGAAGGGGACAATCTTCTTCCTATGAGAACAATGAAAGCCCTTCCCCCCTTGACAAGTTTTTCAGCTTTTTCCCTTATCTTAATTGAAGATTGTCCCTCTCTGCAGTCTACCTGGGCACCTCCCTTCTGAGCTGTCTGAACAGGGGGGGTACTTTGTTTGTGAATATCTCTTAAACCATAAAGGTTTGAGAGATAAGACATATCATTCTTCATGTTTTTTTAATGCCTACAAAAAAAAATAAAGAAAGAAAGAAAAACGAAGTATTACTATCCCTTTAAGAGACAAATTACCTTAGTTTAGGGGACAAAGTGAAATTCCTTTTGATTAAAATGGATGTTTTAACCAATTTTTTGTAGGGAGACTAGTTTGGAGATATCAGAAAATGTATGATATAAAAGTGGCTTCTTTGGTGAATACACATATGAAAAGACACCTATAATGTGGAAATAACTTCTCCAGTGATATCCAGTTTATCTCTTGTTCCATTTAGACTAGACACTAAGAAATCCAAAGGTGGAGAAATCTTAGTGCTTAGGTTCCATAAAATAATATGGGATTGGAAGAAAAGATATCACTGGGAGCATAACACTTCAGTGATTTCTGTGGTGATTGCTCTTAATTTAGTAGTTTGCCCAAACATTGCTCAGGTTTTGATAAACCTGGCTGTTGTGTAGGCTTTCAGTTCACAACACTTATCCTAGAACACCACAAAGTCCTCTGCATTGCTTGGGGCAAGTGATAAATTAGACGTAATCATTGTAGAAACTAATTTGGTATTTCTACCTATTGCTCCTATTTTGAACTACATCAGAGTCTGCAATGGAGAAAGCTTAGTGCATAGGATCCATAAAATAACATGATAATTGGAGAAGTGGTATCACTGGAGAAGTCATCTCCACTTTACCACCTTCTTATCACAACTTAGTGCATAACCCCATTTGACTTCACAATACGTTTCCTGCAATTACATCAATTTATACATTTGGAGCTGAAGGCCACATTTGTAAGTTAAACAGGAGCAATTTCGGTGCAACATGCTAAACTGGGACCATAACACTCCATTGATATGGTGATTGCTCTTAATTTAGCACTTTGCCCAAAAATTGCTCAGGTTTCACCCTGAGAAATCTGGCTATTGTGTACATTTGAGCAAAATATTTTTTTGGTCAACTGAGGCTTTCATTTCACTACACCCTTCCTACAACACCAACAGCTTCTGTGATATGGCTTGGGGCAAAGTGATAAATTAGAAGTAATCATCACAGAAACTATTTTGGCTTTTATACCTATTGCTCCCATTTTGAACTACATCAGAGTCTGCAGTAGAGTTTAACATCTTCTAATTTACACAAATAAAATGAGTGAAAACATGGCTTTGGACAAACAAGTCTTTCACTTCCTAATACCTGTGCAGGTTCCCACACTGGATTCCTTCTTCTGTCACTGGCTTATTAAAAGCATTGTATTGGGGAAGCTTGGCACAAAGTAAAGGCCCTACTTGTGTTATCTTTATCAGCCCTTGATTTGGCATGGTGGCAAAACTGTTTAATTGTACCCCCCTTCACTATGAATCGGGCATCAATCCCACTTCTATCCTCATTCGTCTGTCTCCTGTGCCTACTTCACCTCCTCGCTTGAATCTGCCAACAGTGGGCCAGTTTCAGTGGTGCACCTCTGTTTCTTCCCTTCCTCACTTGAATTAGGAAACAAGCCCAGCAATGACCCCTTCCCAGTCAAACTGGCATATCCAAGGTACACCCAGGTGTTTTAATGGTGATGGAACCAGGTATTCTCATCCCAATCTATCACAGCCCACACTCTCTTCTCCTGCTCACACAACACACACTACATACCTGCATGGGAAGGTGGATGGTTGTGAGTGTGTTGTAGTAGGAGGAAAAGAAAAGAGTTGTGATAGGAGGGAAGGAACACTTAGGGTTCACATGATGCTAGGAAGAGAAAAGTCAGCCAATCCAAGTGCAGCTGTTGGAGGGCGGAGAGTCTTTATTTTCAAGTGTATCTGCAGCCTCACTCACACTCAGGAAAAATGTTAGATGGCAGTGGAGGTGGGTTGAGATGGCACCCTTGCTGAGTGCCACAATAAAGGCCTCTGGGTGCCACTGATAGTACCCATGCCATGGGTTTGCCATCACTGCCCTAGACATTTAACTCCTGGCACAGGAAGACTTTATAGGCAGCAGATTATTTATTTGTGACATTGTGTTCTGTTTTGTTCTTTAGTTTACGATTTATGTCTGGATAACATTTTGATAATGATGAAGGAACTGATAGGATTTCATACATGTTATCATTTTGTAACCTGTTCATTTGCTTTAACATTTTCTGAGCTATTTTCTACATTTGCAAGTGATTTCTCATTCGTGTATACCTAGCTCATCATGTAACCCCTTGAAGAAAAGAGGGGTGAGCAATGCATTTTAACCAGATACTGGCCATTGATGTGTTAGGACCACCACTTGTGTCTGTGCATTAAGGCTCATTGATGGTCCTGGCACGTTATGACTTTTTTTATCACATCGCTCCTGCTGGCGAACTGTGATCACTATCGGAGGCTGAAACTGACTGATCCAATGCCAGAGCAATCAGTTTCAGCCTCTTTTTCGGTGAGCCAATACATGTGATCACTCACATGTGCCAGCAGCCCAAATGTGGTCTATGCGGTCCTTAAGGGAAAAAGTACCCCAGGACCAGTAAACTTTAAGGGGTTAACGCAATGTGTTGTAAATATCTATGGTCCTCAAGGACTTAAATCTTCTCACCCTGCAAAAATACATTCACAAACACACATACACACAAACACTCAGCAACCCACAAACACGTTACCTCCACACACAAGTAACACACAAGCAAACGTGAGTGCACACACACTATCATACTAACATACACACATGCACAAACCCACACATACATACACACAGAAGCACGCAAATACAGATGCACACACACGTATCTGTAATACATGCAAACACACACCACAGACACACAAACACACTCAGCAACACACAAACATGCACTCGCACACACTTACACACACACAGAGTAACCTGCAAACGCACATTGCCACATGAATACACCCCCCACACACACACACATACACACACACACATATCCATGTGACATTTACTGGTAGGGCATAAAGAATGATAGTTTGACAATTATATTCCAAATACATAAACTAATCAAGATCTGAAAATGTTAACTTACACTCTCTGATTGTAGTTCTGTAGGACAGAAGGACTTACTGCTGCTGTATATACAACCAGACCAGGAGCCTTCATCTAAATATGTCTGTAAGGAACCAGACAAGGGTCACAGAATTCCTTCTTCTGGGATTTGGAAACCTTCACAGATTCAACATTTTATTCATTATTATTTTCCTAATTATTTTCCTCTTTACACTAACTGGAAATCTCCTGATCATCATCATATTAGTTTCAACAAGTCCTCACCTCCATTCCCCCATGTACTTCTTCCTTTGCCATCTTTCAGTTTCCGACATCTTGATCACAACCAGTATTGTCCCCACCATGTTACTTAGCATTCTGTCAGGTGGAAGGATATTTATTCTTAGTTGTATAATTCAACTGTATTTCTATAGCGCTACAAAAGTTACAGAATGTTTACTCCTCTCAGTGATGTCATATGATCGATACCTCGCTATCTGTTACCCATTACGTTACACTTCTCTCATGGACTTCCAGATCTGCATTCTGTTGACTGTCTGGCCTTGGCTTTTAGGTTTCACACTCAATCTATCCTCAATTGTATCAATTTCTAAATTTAATTTCTGCAATGACAATATCATTGACCATTTTTATTGTGACCTTTCTCCTATTCAAAAACTTTCTTGCTCAGACACGTCTTTTATCGAAATATTATCTTATGTGTTTTCTGTCCCTATATTTATTTTACCTTTCTGTGTAATCATTGGGACTTAAATTAATATATTTCTTGCTATACTTAGGATCCCATCGACAACTGGGAAACAGAAAACCTTTTCCACCTGCAGTTCTCATCTGATTGTTGTGGGAGCATTTTATGGAAGTCTGATCACCAAATACACGATACCGTCTGAAGGATACTCATCACTCCTAACCAAGATTATATCCCTCCTACACACTGTGATTACTCCTTTATTTAACCCTATAATATACAGCCTGAGGAACCAAGACATCAGAACAGCACTCAGAAAAGTATCTCCAGCATTAGGAATGAACCATTAGTTGTTTTACTGCCAGCGAGATTGATCATCTAAGGAAAACAAGGCCAATTTGGGGTCAACAGAAAAGAAAAGAAAATGTAGCAGTGTGAATCTGTGCCGATCCAAATCATCATTAAGCATTCACCTGCTACCATTAACTAGTTCAGTGCTAATGAGAAATGAGTTATCTAGAATCTGATTAATATATAACCTTTATTAGCATTGAATAATGTAACTACAATGTAACTCTTAATTTAAAACCAGGTTGGATGCACATATATATTTTTGTGTCTACAACCTACAAAAAAACAACACACAGTGTTGGAGGTTATAGTTACTCTGTTTCCACTACCCAGTGTTTAATAGATCTTAAAGGGATAGTAATACTTCATTTTAACTTTATTTTATTTTGTAGGCATTAAAAAAACATGAAGAATGATATAAGTCTTATCTCTCAAACCTTTATGGTTTATGAGATATTCACAAGCAAAGTTCCCCCCTCCCGCCCCATTTTCCTAGTGTAAGCCATCTCTTCTCAGATGTGAATCTGGTTATATGACCAGACAGATAACAGAAGGGGACAATCTTCTTCCTATGAGAACAATGAAAGCCCTTCCCCCCTTGACAAGTTTTTCAGCTTTTTCCCTTATCTTAATTGAAGATTGTCCCTCTCTGCAGTCTACCTGGGCACCTCCCTTCTGAGCTGTCTGAACAGGGGGGGTACTTTGTTTGTGAATATCTCTTAAACCATAAAGGTTTGAGAGATAAGACATATCATTCTTCATGTTTTTTTAATGCCTACAAAAAAAAATAAAGAAAGAAAGAAAAACGAAGTATTACCATCCCTTTAAGAGACAAATTACCTTAGTTTAGGGGACAAAGTGAAATTCCTTTTGATTAAAATGGATGTTTTAACCAATTTTTTGTAGGGAGACTAGTTTGGAGATATCAGAAAATGTATGATATAAAAGTGGCTTCTTTGGTGAATACACATATGAAAAGACACCTATAATGTGGAAATAACTTCTCCAGTGATATCCAGTTTATCTCTTGTTCCATTTAGACTAGACACTAAGAAATCCAAAGGTGGAGAAATCTTAGTGCTTAGGTTCCATAAAATAATATGGGATTGGAAGAAAAGATATCACTGGGAGCATAACACTTCAGTGATTTCTGTGGTGATTGCTCTTAATTTAGTAGTTTGCCCAAACATTGCTCAGGTTTTGATAAACCTGGCTGTTGTGTAGGCTTTCAGTTCACAACACTTATCCTAGAACACCACAAAGTCCTCTGCATTGCTTGGGGCAAGTGATAAATTAGACGTAATCATTGTAGAAACTAATTTGGTATTTCTACCTATTGCTCCTATTTTGAACTACATCAGAGTCTGCAATGGAGAAAGCTTAGTGCATAGGATCCATAAAATAACATGATAATTGGAGAAGTGGTATCACTGGAGAAGTCATCTCCACTTTACCACCTTCTTATCACAACTTAGTGCATAACCCCATTTGACTTCACAATACGTTTCCTGCAATTACATCAATTTATACATTTGGAGCTGAAGGCCACATTTGTAAGTTAAACAGGAGCAATTTCGGTGCAACATGCTAAACTGGGACCATAACACTCCATTGATATGGTGATTGCTCTTAATTTAGCACTTTGCCCAAAAATTGCTCAGGTTTCACCCTGAGAAATCTGGCTATTGTGTACATTTGAGCAAAATATTTTTTTGGTCAACTGAGGCTTTCATTTCACTACACCCTTCCTACAACACCAACAGCTTCTGTGATATGGCTTGGGGCAAAGTGATAAATTAGAAGTAATCATCACAGAAACTATTTTGGCTTTTATACCTATTGCTCCCATTTTGAACTACATCAGAGTCTGCAGTAGAGTTTAACATCTTCTAATTTACACAAATAAAATGAGTGAAAACATGGCTTTGGACAAACAAGTCTTTCACTTCCTAATACCTGTGCAGGTTCCCACACTGGATTCCTTCTTCTGTCACTGGCTTATTAAAAGCATTGTATTGGGGAAGCTTGGCACAAAGTAAAGGCCCTACTTGTGTTATCTTTATCAGCCCTTGATTTGGCATGGTGGCAAAACTGTTTAATTGTACCCCCCTTCACTATGAATCGGGCATCAATCCCACTTCTATCCTCATTCGTCTGTCTCCTGTGCCTACTTCACCTCCTCGCTTGAATCTGCCAACAGTGGGCCAGTTTCAGTGGTGCACCTCTGTTTCTTCCCTTCCTCACTTGAATTAGGAAACAAGCCCAGCAATGACCCCTTCCCAGTCAAACTGGCATATCCAAGGTACACCCAGGTGTTTTAATGGTGATGGAACCAGGTATTCTCATCCCAATCTATCACAGCCCACACTCTCTTCTCCTGCTCACACAACACACACTACATACCTGCATGGGAAGGTGGATGGTTGTGAGTGTGTTGTAGTAGGAGGAAAAGAAAAGAGTTGTGATAGGAGGGAAGGAACACTTAGGGTTCACATGATGCTAGGAAGAGAAAAGTCAGCCAATCCAAGTGCAGCTGTTGGAGGGCGGAGAGTCTTTATTTTCAAGTGTATCTGCAGCCTCACTCACACTCAGGAAAAATGTTAGATGGCAGTGGAGGTGGGTTGAGATGGCACCCTTGCTGAGTGCCACAATAAAGGCCTCTGGGTGCCACTGATAGTACCCATGCCATGGGTTTGCCATCACTGCCCTAGACATTTAACTCCTGGCACAGGAAGACTTTATAGGCAGCAGATTATTTATTTGTGACATTGTGTTCTGTTTTGTTCTTTAGTTTACGATTTATGTCTGGATAACATTTTGATAATGATGAAGGAACTGATAGGATTTCATACATGTTATCATTTTGTAACCTGTTCATTTGCTTTAACATTTTCTGAGCTATTTTCTACATTTGCAAGTGATTTCTCATTCGTGTATACCTAGCTCATCATGTAACCCCTTGAAGAAAAGAGGGGTGAGCAATGCATTTTAACCAGATACTGGCCATTGATGTGTTAGGACCACCACTTGTGTCTGTGCATTAAGGCTCATTGATGGTCCTGGCACGTTATGACTTTTTTTATCACATCGCTCCTGCTGGCGAACTGTGATCACTATCGGAGGCTGAAACTGACTGATCCAATGCCAGAGCAATCAGTTTCAGCCTCTTTTTCGGTGAGCCAATACATGTGATCACTCACATGTGCCAGCAGCCCAAATGTGGTCTATGCGGTCCTTAAGGGAAAAAGTACCCCAGGACCAGTAAACTTTAAGGGGTTAACGCAATGTGTTGTAAATATCTATGGTCCTCAAGGACTTAAATCTTCTCACCCTGCAAAAATACATTCACAAACACACATACACACAAACACTCAGCAACCCACAAACACGTTACCTCCACACACAAGTAACACACAAGCAAACGTGAGTGCACACACACTATCATACTAACATACACACATGCACAAACCCACACATACATACACACAGAAGCACGCAAATACAGATGCACACACACGTATCTGTAATACATGCAAACACACACCACAGACACACAAACACACTCAGCAACACACAAACATGCACTCGCACACACTTACACACACACAGAGTAACCTGCAAACGCACATTGCCACATGAATACACCCCCCACACACACACACATACACACACACACATATCCATGTGACATTTACTGGTAGGGCATAAAGAATGATAGTTTGACAATTATATTCCAAATACATAAACTAATCAAGATCTGAAAATGTTAACTTACACTCTCTGATTGTAGTTCTGTAGGACAGAAGGACTTACTGCTGCTGTATATACAACCAGACCAGGAGCCTTCATCTAAATATGTCTGTAAGGAACCAGACAAGGGTCACAGAATTCCTTCTTCTGGGATTTGGAAACCTTCACAGATTCAACATTTTATTCATTATTATTTTCCTAATTATTTTCCTCTTTACACTAACTGGAAATCTCCTGATCATCATCATATTAGTTTCAACAAGTCCTCACCTCCATTCCCCCATGTACTTCTTCCTTTGCCATCTTTCAGTTTCCGACATCTTGATCACAACCAGTATTGTCCCCACCATGTTACTTAGCATTCTGTCAGGTGGAAGGATATTTATTCTTAGTTGTATAATTCAACTGTATTTCTATAGCGCTACAAAAGTTACAGAATGTTTACTCCTCTCAGTGATGTCATATGATCGATACCTCGCTATCTGTTACCCATTACGTTACACTTCTCTCATGGACTTCCAGATCTGCATTCTGTTGACTGTCTGGCCTTGGCTTTTAGGTTTCACACTCAATCTATCCTCAATTGTATCAATTTCTAAATTTAATTTCTGCAATGACAATATCATTGACCATTTTTATTGTGACCTTTCTCCTATTCAAAAACTTTCTTGCTCAGACACGTCTTTTATCGAAATATTATCTTATGTGTTTTCTGTCCCTATATTTATTTTACCTTTCTGTGTAATCATTGGGACTTAAATTAATATATTTCTTGCTATACTTAGGATCCCATCGACAACTGGGAAACAGAAAACCTTTTCCACCTGCAGTTCTCATCTGATTGTTGTGGGAGCATTTTATGGAAGTCTGATCACCAAATACACGATACCGTCTGAAGGATACTCATCACTCCTAACCAAGATTATATCCCTCCTACACACTGTGATTACTCCTTTATTTAACCCTATAATATACAGCCTGAGGAACCAAGACATCAGAACAGCACTCAGAAAAGTATCTCCAGCATTAGGAATGAACCATTAGTTGTTTTACTGCCAGCGAGATTGATCATCTAAGGAAAACAAGGCCAATTTGGGGTCAACAGAAAAGAAAAGAAAATGTAGCAGTGTGAATCTGTGCCGATCCAAATCATCATTAAGCATTCACCTGCTACCATTAACTAGTTCAGTGCTAATGAGAAATGAGTTATCTAGAATCTGATTAATATATAACCTTTATTAGCATTGAATAATGTAACTACAATGTAACTCTTAATTTAAAACCAGGTTGGATGCACATATATATTTTTGTGTCTACAACCTACAAAAAAACAACACACAGTGTTGGAGGTTATAGTTACTCTGTTTCCACTACCCAGTGTTTAATAGATCTTAAAGGGATAGTAATACTTCATTTTAACTTTATTTTATTTTGTAGGCATTAAAAAAACATGAAGAATGATATAAGTCTTATCTCTCAAACCTTTATGGTTTATGAGATATTCACAAGCAAAGTTCCCCCCTCCCGCCCCATTTTCCTAGTGTAAGCCATCTCTTCTCAGATGTGAATCTGGTTATATGACCAGACAGATAACAGAAGGGGACAATCTTCTTCCTATGAGAACAATGAAAGCCCTTCCCCCCTTGACAAGTTTTTCAGCTTTTTCCCTTATCTTAATTGAAGATTGTCCCTCTCTGCAGTCTACCTGGGCACCTCCCTTCTGAGCTGTCTGAACAGGGGGGGTACTTTGTTTGTGAATATCTCTTAAACCATAAAGGTTTGAGAGATAAGACATATCATTCTTCATGTTTTTTTAATGCCTACAAAAAAAAATAAAGAAAGAAAGAAAAACGAAGTATTACCATCCCTTTAAGAGACAAATTACCTTAGTTTAGGGGACAAAGTGAAATTCCTTTTGATTAAAATGGATGTTTTAACCAATTTTTTGTAGGGAGACTAGTTTGGAGATATCAGAAAATGTATGATATAAAAGTGGCTTCTTTGGTGAATACACATATGAAAAGACACCTATAATGTGGAAATAACTTCTCCAGTGATATCCAGTTTATCTCTTGTTCCATTTAGACTAGACACTAAGAAATCCAAAGGTGGAGAAATCTTAGTGCTTAGGTTCCATAAAATAATATGGGATTGGAAGAAAAGATATCACTGGGAGCATAACACTTCAGTGATTTCTGTGGTGATTGCTCTTAATTTAGTAGTTTGCCCAAACATTGCTCAGGTTTTGATAAACCTGGCTGTTGTGTAGGCTTTCAGTTCACAACACTTATCCTAGAACACCACAAAGTCCTCTGCATTGCTTGGGGCAAGTGATAAATTAGACGTAATCATTGTAGAAACTAATTTGGTATTTCTACCTATTGCTCCTATTTTGAACTACATCAGAGTCTGCAATGGAGAAAGCTTAGTGCATAGGATCCATAAAATAACATGATAATTGGAGAAGTGGTATCACTGGAGAAGTCATCTCCACTTTACCACCTTCTTATCACAACTTAGTGCATAACCCCATTTGACTTCACAATACGTTTCCTGCAATTACATCAATTTATACATTTGGAGCTGAAGGCCACATTTGTAAGTTAAACAGGAGCAATTTCGGTGCAACATGCTAAACTGGGACCATAACACTCCATTGATATGGTGATTGCTCTTAATTTAGCACTTTGCCCAAAAATTGCTCAGGTTTCACCCTGAGAAATCTGGCTATTGTGTACATTTGAGCAAAATATTTTTTTGGTCAACTGAGGCTTTCATTTCACTACACCCTTCCTACAACACCAACAGCTTCTGTGATATGGCTTGGGGCAAAGTGATAAATTAGAAGTAATCATCACAGAAACTATTTTGGCTTTTATACCTATTGCTCCCATTTTGAACTACATCAGAGTCTGCAGTAGAGTTTAACATCTTCTAATTTACACAAATAAAATGAGTGAAAACATGGCTTTGGACAAACAAGTCTTTCACTTCCTAATACCTGTGCAGGTTCCCACACTGGATTCCTTCTTCTGTCACTGGCTTATTAAAAGCATTGTATTGGGGAAGCTTGGCACAAAGTAAAGGCCCTACTTGTGTTATCTTTATCAGCCCTTGATTTGGCATGGTGGCAAAACTGTTTAATTGTACCCCCCTTCACTATGAATCGGGCATCAATCCCACTTCTATCCTCATTCATCTGTCTCCTGTGCCTACTTCACCTCCTCGCTTGAATCTGCCAACAGTGGGCCAGTTTCAGTGGTGCACCTCTGTTTCTTCCCTTCCTCACTTGAATTAGGAAACAAGCCCAGCAATGACCCCTTCCCAGTCAAACTGGCATATCCAAGGTACACCCAGGTGTTTTAATGGTGATGGAACCAGGTATTCTCATCCCAATCTATCACAGCCCACACTCTCTTCTCCTGCTCACACAACACACACTACATACCTGCATGGGAAGGTGGATGGTTGTGAGTGTGTTGTAGTAGGAGGAAAAGAAAAGAGTTGTGATAGGAGGGAAGGAACACTTAGGGTTCACATGATGCTAGGAAGAGAAAAGTCAGCCAATCCAAGTGCAGCTGTTGGAGGGCGGAGAGTCTTTATTTTCAAGTGTATCTGCAGCCTCACTCACACTCAGGAAAAATGTTAGATGGCAGTGGAGGTGGGTTGAGATGGCACCCTTGCTGAGTGCCACAATAAAGGCCTCTGGGTGCCACTGATAGTACCCATGCCATGGGTTTGCCATCACTGCCCTAGACATTTAACTCCTGGCACAGGAAGACTTTATAGGCAGCAGATTATTTATTTGTGACATTGTGTTCTGTTTTGTTCTTTAGTTTACGATTTATGTCTGGATAACATTTTGATAATGATGAAGGAACTGATAGGATTTCATACATGTTATCATTTTGTAACCTGTTCATTTGCTTTAACATTTTCTGAGCTATTTTCTACATTTGCAAGTGATTTCTCATTCGTGTATACCTAGCTCATCATGTAACCCCTTGAAGAAAAGAGGGGTGAGCAATGCATTTTAACCAGATACTGGCCATTGATGTGTTAGGACCACCACTTGTGTCTGTGCATTAAGGCTCATTGATGGTCCTGGCACGTTATGACTTTTTTTATCACATCGCTCCTGCTGGCGAACTGTGATCACTATCGGAGGCTGAAACTGACTGATCCAATGCCAGAGCAATCAGTTTCAGCCTCTTTTTCGGTGAGCCAATACATGTGATCACTCACATGTGCCAGCAGCCCAAATGTGGTCTATGCGGTCCTTAAGGGAAAAAGTACCCCAGGACCAGTAAACTTTAAGGGGTTAACGCAATGTGTTGTAAATATCTATGGTCCTCAAGGACTTAAATCTTCTCACCCTGCAAAAATACATTCACAAACACACATACACACAAACACTCAGCAACCCACAAACACGTTACCTCCACACACAAGTAACACACAAGCAAACGTGAGTGCACACACACTATCATACTAACATACACACATGCACAAACCCACACATACATACACACAGAAGCACGCAAATACAGATGCACACACACGTATCTGTAATACATGCAAACACACACCACAGACACACAAACACACTCAGCAACACACAAACATGCACTCGCACACACTTACACACACACAGAGTAACCTGCAAACGCACATTGCCACATGAATACACCCCCCCCACACACACACATACACACACACACATATCCATGTGACATTTACTGGTAGGGCATAAAGAATGATAGTTTGACAATTATATTCCAAATACATAAACTAATCAAGATCTGAAAATGTTAACTTACACTCTCTGATTGTAGTTCTGTAGGACAGAAGGACTTACTGCTGCTGTATATACAACCAGACCAGGAGCCTTCATCTAAATATGTCTGTAAGGAACCAGACAAGGGTCACAGAATTCCTTCTTCTGGGATTTGGAAACCTTCACAGATTCAACATTTTATTCATTATTATTTTCCTAATTATTTTCCTCTTTACACTAACTGGAAATCTCCTGATCATCATCATATTAGTTTCAACAAGTCCTCACCTCCATTCCCCCATGTACTTCTTCCTTTGCCATCTTTCAGTTTCCGACATCTTGATCACAACCAGTATTGTCCCCACCATGTTACTTAGCATTCTGTCAGGTGGAAGGATATTTATTCTTAGTTGTATAATTCAACTGTATTTCTATAGCGCTACAAAAGTTACAGAATGTTTACTCCTCTCAGTGATGTCATATGATCGATACCTCGCTATCTGTTACCCATTACGTTACACTTCTCTCATGGACTTCCAGATCTGCATTCTGTTGACTGTCTGGCCTTGGCTTTTAGGTTTCACACTCAATCTATCCTCAATTGTACCAATTTCTAAATTTAATTTCTGCAATGACAATATCATTGACCATTTTTATTGTGACCTTTCTCCTATTCAAAAACTTTCTTGCTCAGACACGTCTTTTATCGAAATATTATCTTATGTGTTTTCTGTCCCTATATTTATTTTACCTTTCTGTGTAATCATTGGGACTTAAATTAATATATTTCTTGCTATACTTAGGATCCCATCGACAACTGGGAAACAGAAAACCTTTTCCACCTGCAGTTCTCATCTGATTGTTGTGGGAGCATTTTATGGAAGTCTGATCACCAAATACACGATACCGTCTGAAGGATACTCATCACTCCTAACCAAGATTATATCCCTCCTACACACTGTGATTACTCCTTTATTTAACCCTATAATATACAGCCTGAGGAACCAAGACATCAGAACAGCACTCAGAAAAGTATCTCCAGCATTAGGAATGAACCATTAGTTGTTTTACTGCCAGCGAGATTGATCATCTAAGGAAAACAAGGCCAATTTGGGGTCAACAGAAAAGAAAAGAAAATGTAGCAGTGTGAATCTGTGCCGATCCAAATCATCATTAAGCATTCACCTGCTACCATTAACTAGTTCAGTGCTAATGAGAAATGAGTTATCTAGAATCTGATTAATATATAACCTTTATTAGCATTGAATAATGTAACTACAATGTAACTCTTAATTTAAAACCAGGTTGGATGCACATATATATTTTTGTGTCTACAACCTACAAAAAAACAACACACAGTGTTGGAGGTTATAGTTACTCTGTTTCCACTACCCAGTGTTTAATAGATCTTAAAGGGATAGTAATACTTCATTTTAACTTTATTTTATTTTGTAGGCATTAAAAAAACATGAAGAATGATATAAGTCTTATCTCTCAAACCTTTATGGTTTATGAGATATTCACAAGCAAAGTTCCCCCCTCCCGCCCCATTTTCCTAGTGTAAGCCATCTCTTCTCAGATGTGAATCTGGTTATATGACCAGACAGATAACAGAAGGGGACAATCTTCTTCCTATGAGAACAATGAAAGCCCTTCCCCCCTTGACAAGTTTTTCAGCTTTTTCCCTTATCTTAATTGAAGATTGTCCCTCTCTGCAGTCTACCTGGGCACCTCCCTTCTGAGCTGTCTGAACAGGGGGGGTACTTTGTTTGTGAATATCTCTTAAACCATAAAGGTTTGAGAGATAAGACTTTTATCATTCTTCATGTTTTTTTAATGCCTACAAAATAAAATAAAGTTAAAATGAAGTATTACTATCCCTTTAAGTATACTATAGGTCACTGAATCATAAGAGAAACTCTTTTAATTTATGGCTGCTTGTAAGCTCTACATAATACCTCCAGGGCCAGGACAGCCTGACCCGGTAATGTCGTGGGAATAGACTTGTGTAATTACGGCCACTACAGATTGTCTCACAGGTTTGAATCACTCTACCCGGTACTATCGCAAATAAAATTTCCTATGGCTCCTTGAGATTATGAGCCCTCCAGGATTGTCTAATGCTTGGTGATTGAATATACAAGGAAAGTATCTTATTTGTTTGATACAGATACGGACTCTAAACAATACTTCCTGGACTACAGTGATCTAATCCGATACTACCATAAAGAGATTTTTCTGAAGCTCGTTGTCATTACAAGCCATGCACCTAAAGAACGAGTGCAGTTTTTACACAATACTTCTTGCGTTAGAATAGTCTAACCCAGTACTACCACAAGGGATAATTCCTAAGGCTCTCTGTAATTATTCTAAAAACAACACAAAAGATGGCACCAATAGTGAAATATTGCTTAAAACCTCTCAATATAACAGATAACCAGAAAGGTTTGTACTCACATTTATCACTATTTCACTTTTGGCGCCATCTTTTGTGTTGTTTTTGGAGTTTCTTGGCCATCTGGAGGAGATGTGAAGAAGAAAGGCTACCTTTGAAGTGAACCGTGGATCTGGGTTAAGATATATACCCATTAATGCTGTGTTTGCTGTTTTTCATATAAGTGTAAAACAGCCAATTGTGTTTGTGAGTACCCATATGTGTGGTGACATTGGTGGAGGAAATATATATTTTTTGGACTTATTACACTAGGGCACTCCCCTCTTTTTTCTACCCTCCTTTTAGCGTTTGCTCTCTGTAATTATGAGCACTACCCAGCTTCATACCTCCCAGGTCAGGATTGCCCAACCCGGTACTACCACAAAGAAAATTTCCTTAGGCTCGTTGTGATTACGAGCACTACCCAACTTGATACCTCCCAGGTCAGGATCGCCCAACCCGATACTACTGCATGGACATTTTTTCCCCCCTATAGTTCATTGTAATTACAAGTACTGACCTATTGGATACCTTCGAAGTCAGGATCACCCAACCTGCTGAACTGGTTAATGGTAGAAGGTGAATGCTTGTTGATGATTTGGATCAGCATAGATTCACACTGCTACATTTTCTTTTTTTTTCTAGTGTTTCAAATTGTATTTTACCTGCGGCATATACAAGGACATCTAAAGTGATACAGTATCATACCATATGAAATGTTTCCATTTTGGGGCAAAACAACTGCACGATCAATAGATATTATTGATGTAAATTGGGTCTTTTACTCCTTAAATGCTACAGAAGTTTCCATTGCATTGATTAAAGGTTAAACCTCCCTTTTAACTTCATGGAAGTTTGGGTATTTTATGTGTCCCAAGTGGTGCAGTTGGTTTAGTCCATTTATTTTTGGTACATTAGAATCATTTATGTTACTCTTGCATTTAAAGGGATAGTAATATTTCATTTTAACTTTATTTTGTAGGCATTAAAAAACATGAAGAATGATATAAGTCTTATCTCTCAAACCTTTATTGTTTAAGAAATATTCACAAGAAAAGTTTCCCCTCCCGCCCCTTTTACCTAGTGTAAGCCATCTCTTCTCAGATGTGGAATCCAGTCCATAGACCAGACAGATAACAGCAGGGGACA
The DNA here is from genome assembly GCA_037306005.1 of Rhinophrynus dorsalis. Lineage (NCBI taxonomy): Eukaryota > Metazoa > Chordata > Amphibia > Anura > Rhinophrynidae > Rhinophrynus > Rhinophrynus dorsalis. The sequence continues at coordinate 25,339,589 of CM074727.1, read as the reverse complement.
ATCTTCTTCCTATGAGAACAATGAAAGCCCTGCCCCCCTTGACAAGTTTTTCAGGTTTTTCCCTTATCTTAATTGAAGATTGTCCCTCTCTGCAATCTACCTGGGCACCTCCCTTCTGATCTGGCTGAGCAGTGTTACATCAGTAAAAGGGGCGGGAGGGGGATACTTTGTCATTGAATTACTCTTGAACTACAACTCTGATAGAATTGAAATAACACGCTCCAAAGTCCAAATACTATGATGATTAATTAGAGCTGCTTTTATTATGAAACATTACTATTCCTTTAAAGATTTTCTTTATATGTGTTTAACCCGTTGAGCTTCAGAGGTGTGCCCAATGCATTGGTCTTTACGTACTGGACACCCCTCTATCACTCATACAGTTAAAGGAGAATTCATATTTACATTGTACTTTATTTTATCATTTATTAGATTTATGCTGAATTATCTTCCGGCCTACACTAACAGTTATTTTCATGCAATATCTAAGGACTGACTTCACAATAAAGTCTAAGACTCATTAAAGCGGAACTTTCACTCGCTATAAAGTCACCTTGATATAATTAAGCAGGTAGTGACTAGCTTTAGAATATATATTTTACCTCTGAAATGTAGGCCAGTCTAAAGAAATTCTTTATTGTAGGAGACTGACGGCCAGGTTAGTCCAGCCTGTGCATTTGCGCCGTCAGTCCTTTCCGGATACCTTATGGCACACTGCAGTGCTTCTCAATGGAGACTGGGACTGACAGAGCAGATGCACAGACAAAATGTCTGCTCTGTAGCCTGGGTTCCGGTCTCCTACAATGAAGGATTTCTTTAGAATGGGCTATATTTCAGAGGTAAACTATATATTATAATGCTAGTTGTACCTGCTTAAAGTGGTAGTAATGTCTGAAAAAAACTTTTTTGCATTTAGAAGAGCTTAAAAAGCTGATCTAAATGCAAAAAACGTATCTCTTAAACCGCTATGGTTTAAGAGATACGGGCGTTTAAAGTTTGATTTCTCCTACTGACAACTGTAAAGCTGTCAGCAGGAGATCCGTGTCGGTCGACATGGAGGCACTTGAGAAGTGCCGGGATCTCGTTACTTACAAGGAATCCCTTCATTGGAATGGTCTAAAACGTGTGCCTAGTGTTCAGGAACACGTTTTAGACCATTCCAATGAAGGGATTCCGTGTAAGTAATGAGATCCCGGCACTTCTCAAGAGCCAGCGTGTCGACCGACACGGATCTCCTGCTGACAGCTTTACAGTTGTCAGTAGGAGAAATCAAACTTTAAACGCCCGTATCTCTTAAACCATAGCGGTTTAAGAGATAAGTTTTTTTGTATTTAGATCAGCTTTTTAAGCTCTTCTAAATGCAAAAAAAGTTTTTTTCAGACATTACTAACACTTTAATTATAGCAGGGCGACTTCATAGCGGATGAAAATTCTGCTTTAACAAAATACAAAATAAATATCTCTGTTCATTGTATACAAAAATAAATTACCCAAAGTAAGCACAAACGTAGTGTTTTCCAGCGATAAAAGGTGTATTCTGTATAATTCTGTTCTCTATAATTAATGACATTTGCATGTGTGCTCTAGTGTCCCCTCACATTTACCTGAAACCTCCAATGGATTCCAGAAAAAAAATGAAAAGCATAATAGCGTAGGGCCATATGCAGATAAACAAAAGGGAAGAAATGTACTTTGATGCTGTGTGCAACCGCTAATGACTCACTGAACCACGTGGGTATCAGTCAATTATATAGAGCTGATGCCCATGTAGAATTTGTTTTTGACACCAAAAAGCCACCCAGCAAGAGGATCAAACAACTTATCTGGCTAGTGGTGTAAATTAAATACTACCACCAAATAAGCTAGTGGCAATAGTTTATGACTCCCCACTGAGTAATGACAGGTACGTTTCTTAACATAATAGATATGGAGAACTGTAAGATAAAGTATACTAGACAACAGAACTTTCCAACACATCAATGTAATGAACTTTAATAACCAAAATCCACCACATTACCTAGGAAGGAATGTAAGCATCTTCAATATATAAGTAATAAGAAATCTGACGATCTATGATATTCCGGATGCAGTAAATCCAACGTATCCTCCACATGGAAAAGCAACAAATCTGAATGTGTAGTGTACAGCTGAGCATGACATGAACATACTTAGTTTGATGAATCAATTTGTTTTATATATTTATATATATATATATATATATATATATATATATATATATATATACAGGGCTTAAAAGTTGAAGTCCTTTGCTACTAGCCAGACCTGAAAAGTTACTCACCACTGCAAGCCATAACATACCAACTAGGGCTGAATTTCTACTCGCCAGGGCCAAACTTTCACTCGCCATTGGCTAGTGGCGAGTGGAAATTTTGATCCCTGATATATATATATATATATATATATATATACAGAAAAACAGAAAAACAACATATATTTGTGCAAATCCTAAAACTGTGTTTAGATGGATACAACAAAGAGAAGCAAAATTCCTATTCACCTAGTGACATCCTTCAAATAAGAATTTTACACTCTTCTTCCTATTGATCAATGTGTTCTCCTTATCTTATATAATAATTAGATAGGATGTTTGTCAGAAGCCATCATGCGCAGTAGAGACTGCTTGAACTCTCAGAATGCTGGGAGTTCTGTGCTGGGAGGATTCTGTGCGGAATGCTGGGAGTTCTGTGCTGGGAGCATTCTGTGCGGAATGCTGGGAGTTCTGTGCTGGGAGCATTCTGTGCATTTGGGCAGTCTCTACAGGGCATCTCGTGACTGACGGCAGTAAGCAGAGCAGGACCGGCCTTTTAACCCTTTGAGTGCCGGAGGGGTATGCAACACATTGCAAAGCAATGCGTTGTGTACCCCTCCGGCACTCACAGGGTTAACATCTCTCAGACCTTGGCCCGTGTACACGGACCTTTACACTAGTCAAATATGAAAAACATGAGAAGGTGCAAAAATAATCTTTTAGAGGCATCAAAAGATAAAATAAAATTCACTCACAAAAAAGCAGTTTGTTTCCAGCACTAAAAAAGACGGGATGATACCCTGTCCCTAGACACTGTCTTATTTTGGCCTTCTACTGTTTAGCTGTAGCATTGATGCTGTTACTCAGCTGTGTCTGAACTGGACATTTCTAAGTCACAGGCCAATCAAACACCAACTGTCCCAAAGTCCTCCTCTTAGTTCTGGGTTCTACCTCTCCAAGTGATGCCCTAATTTGTTTAGAAAATGTTTTACCAAGAAGAATACATTGAGATTTCTCTCGTTTTCAAGTATGCATCTGTAATATGTTTTGCTATCAATACCACGTTTGGAATTTGGAATTTGGAAAGTAAAGATTAATTGGTTTTCTATAGAAATGAGCAAAATAATTGTGATCCTATTCACAAACCAATTCTTCAGATAATGTGAACATTTCTGTTTCAGATAAATCAATGTGGAATGAAACATCATACAAACATATGCAGGAAACTCACCCCACTATAGCAATTCTCCTACATTTCCCACATGATTAGTAAGCCGCTACAGCAGTTGTCATACCTTGTTCATACAATTAATTTCCCAAAAAGAAAATGTTTTAGACATATATGGATTGTATTCAAAGCTGCTCTTTTTGTTGTTTCTGACATCATGTGGCCACTTTTCCTGTAATGCTTTTGATTAAAATGATGAACAATATGCTTAATAAAATTATCATTTTCTTAACAAAACAATAATTTTGTGAAATATATTACAGCCCTTTCAAAACAACTAGTTTTGTATGTGTACCAAAATTACAGAATTGTTTCCGTCTTTACTACTGTATGGGTAGGGATGAGGGTATACTTATAGATGTACAATTAAAATAAAAATGTAATTCCAAAATAATCATGTTGTGTGTATTATTTATCCCCTGTGCTAATAATCCCTGTATAAAAGATAATCCTATATTCAAACTGAAAAACAGCCATTTGGCTTTATAGGATAACAAGTGAAATGGCAAAATGGCTAAGAGGAATATCTAATAATGAAATGGTATATGTATATGATATAAGGATAAGATCCAGATCTCCAATCTTAGTCTTAAATTATTGTTAAATAATGAATACTGCTGTATAAACAGATTATATCAACAGTTTAAAGACTTATGTATAAAATGTTGACATATAGATAATATGTGCCTATATATGTAACAAAACAAATTATAGTAAGGAAACTAAGTATAAATTGCATAAAAGTATCTAAAAGTAATCACTAATGGTAATTTTGTATGCTAATTTGACGATCTCCATTCAGTAAAAATGAAAGACATACAGCATTATTATAAACTAGTGTAAAAGCGTTTAGTGTCTACTGTGCATGACTGCATTGGAGTCTCTACTGCGCATGACTGCTTCGGACAAACACACATCTGGCCTTTTATATATATAAGGATGGATGAACTGAACATAATTAAAAATATATTATCATTATATATCAAGGTTCATCCTCTAGATGAATTTGGTCACCAAGAAATAGTCACTGCAGCTTTGGTGGTGAATGATTCAGAAAGTAGAGCCCAAAATTCATCCAGAATTATCCCTCAGTTGCTATAATGGTCCACAATGCGTGGACATACAAGGACAGTCACTCATTGCTAAGGTCACTCTAGAGCTTCAAACTCAGACCTCAGGGAATCAGTCATGAGTTATGTTTGGACAGCTACCCTTTCATTTACAATGGTGCTGTGAATATACTACATTTTGGGGAGGAAATGTCACCCTTCCACCACCTCTGAAATATAATGAATTCACAGCACCATTGTGAAAATATATGCAGCTGAGTATTGTGAGTATTGGGTTTGTGAGTGAATATGAGTATTGGGTTTGTGAGTATTGGGTTTGTGAGTGTATGTGAGTATTGGGTTTTTGAGTATTGGGTGAGTATTGGGTTTGTGAGTATTGGGTTTGTGAGTGCTGGGTTTGTGAGTATTGGGTTTGGGAGTGTATGTGAGTATTGGGTTTGTGAGTATTGGGTTTGTGAGTATATGTGAGTATTGGGTTTGTGAGTATTGGGTGAGTATTGGGTTTGTGAGTGTATGTGAGTATTGGGTTTGTGAGTGTATATGTGAATTGGGTTTGTGAGTATTAGTTTTGTGAGTATATGTGAGTATTGGGTTTGTGAGTTTTGGGTGAGTATTGGGTTTGTGAGTGTATGTGAGTATTGTGTATGTGAGTATTGGGTGAGTATTGGGTTTGTGAGTGTATGAGAGTATTGGGTTTGTGAGTATTGGGTTTGTGAGTATATGTGAGTATTGGGTTTGTGAGTATTGGGTGAGTATTGGGTTTGTGAGTGCATGTGAGTAGTGGGTTTGTGAGTATTGGGTTTGTGAGTGTATATGAGTTCTGGGTTTGTGAGTATTGGGTGAGAATTGGGTTTGTGAGTGTATGTGAGTATTGGGTTTGTGAGTGTTGGATGAGTATTGGGTGAGTATTGGGTTTGTGATTGTATGTAATATTGGGTGAGTATTGAGTTTCTAAGTGTATGTGAGTATTGGGTTTTTGAGTATTTGGTGAGTATTGAGTTTGTGAGTTTAGGTGAGTATTGGGTTTGTTAGTGTATGTAAGTATTGGGTTTGTGAGTATTGGGTGAGTATTGGGTTTGTACGTGTATGTGAGTATTGGGTTTGTGAGCATTGGGTTGGTGAGTATTGGGTGAGTATTGGATTTGTGAGTGTATGTGAGTACTGGGTTTGTGAGTATTGGGTTTGTGAGTGTATGTGAGTATTGGGTTTGTGTGTATTGGGTGATTATTGGGCTTGTGAGTGTATGTGAGTATTGGGTTTGTGAGTATTGGACGAGTCTTATCAAATTTGATATTTCACCTGTTTTAGGACAGTGACAAAGTTGGCGAAATATTGATATATGCCGGATAGTAATATTGTGATTCATATGCACATTTTAATGTTATTTTTATCGGAGTCAATTTGAAAATAGATATGCATAAAGTATATGTATTATTCTGTAGATATTGTTGAATCCACTTTATTGTGAAACTTTTGTCAATGTGTTCAATTTTGTATTGACATATTAACTGATTGCAAATGGTTATAGCTCTGCGTCATGTTTTTAAGGAGTAGGGTTGTTTGTTGGAGCCATGCCTCACTCTGATATTTGGAACTCAAAGTCAGTCATGTGATAGCCTGGATACTTCTGGTGAATGAACTGGTGCGTCATTTCTTGGTGAGAAGCTTTGAGTTGTTGGAGCGAGTCCTGGCAACAGGATGGTGCCAGGCCTTGCTTTGATTTAGAGAATAGTATGGCTAATATAACCCCCCTTTTGAAAGTTGATTGGTATGTTTGAATATTAAATGTTATTTTCATGCATGTCCGTTGAGAATCGGCTCAGTTGATTGGTCCACCAATGGATGGGTGGAAAGTTTAAAAACCTATTGTATATTAATAAATGTATATCCTGAGGAAAGAGCAACTGCTCATAAACGCGTCGATTTACATACATTTTCTAAACTATAGATTAAAGTCTACTGTCTGGTGTTTTCCACATTGGAGTCCAATCAGGGGCAGATCACAAAATTCTCCTGATGCGATTGTCCAGTTTGTTGAATATACAAACCGGAAGAGCTCACACGTGAGTTATTCATTTGATATTGGATTATGATATCCTTGTAAGGATTTTGATAGCAAGAGCACCCCATCTGTGTATGTTTCTTTTCGTAATGTGTGTATGTCAAATTTGAGCTGGTAATGCACCCTTATTACGCCCCTTATTATTGTGCCCTTATTTCACTCTTAATGCGTCCTTATCGCTCTCTTATTGAGCTCTTAGGCGACATGTAGAATAACATTTTGACACAGGCGACATAGTTAGAGATGTGATCAACATTTTGATGCAGGCGACATATAGAAGGCGACATGTTGTCCAAGGCAACATGTTGAATTTGCGAATGTTTACCATGCGACATTGTGAATGCGTCATTCACATTGACGTGACCAAACAAATGTGACATTTTAAAGGGATATTAATGTTTCATAATAAAAGCAGCTCTAATTAATCATCATAGTATTTGGACCTTGGATAGTGTTATTTCAATTCTGTCAGAGTTGTAAATCAAGAGTAATTCAATGACAAAGTGTCCTCCTTCCGACCCTTTTACTGATGTAAAACTTTTCAGCCAGAGCAGAAAGGAGGTGCCCAGGTAGATTGCAGAGAGGGACAATCTTCAATTAAGATAAGGGAAAAACCTGAAAAGCTTGTCAAGGGGGGCAGGGCTTTCATTGTTTTCATTGTAAGAAGATTGTCCCCTTCTGTTATCTGTCTGGTCTTACAACCAGATTCACATCTGAGAAGAGATGGCTTACACTAGGAAAAAGGGGCGGGAGGGGAAATTTTGCTTGTGAATATCTCTTAAACCATAAAGGTTTGAGAGATAAGACTTATATCATTCTTCATGTTTTTTTAATGCCTACAAAATAAAATAAAGTTAAAATGAAGTATTACTATCCCTTTAAGACGTGAGATGCGGCGTGCGACATTTCAAAAGTGAACCGGAACAGAGAAAGGTAATCTGGTTTATTGGAAAAGATCAAAGTGTATTGCACGGTCCTTTGCTTAATAATAATTAAAACTCCTTTATTATAATGAATAATCACGTGGTTGTGGCGTGATTTCTAATTGCACAGGGAGAGGTACTTTTGGTCCAGAGCACAACTAATTTACATACTGTGGATTGAATTGGCATGCAGTGCCACACCATATCACCAAACCCTATCTATTAATTTTGGAAAAAAATATGTATTTCACAAAAAAATATTGAGTATGTCATATAGACAGATTTTAATTCTCAGTATAACAAAATGCATTTGTCTTAGGGTTATGGGTCCACTTAAAAAAAAAACAAGTAAAGGTAATGAACGGTATTTACAGGAATTCACACTAAGGTGTTCTCCAATTGGTATATAGGGAATATAACATGTACTTTTAGAAATTGTTATTACAGAAAAGGGACCTGTGGGAGAATCCCCAGGTAGTTTCAATCCTTGTATGTGTTATACAAATAATATAAAAGGTCCAGTTGTTTATACTGTGACATATCTGTAACCAATATACATTTCAACTTTAAGGACCGCACGTTTATTGTCATCATCATCATCACCATCATCATCTGATCTCTGGAACACACTGGAAAAATAGATTGTATAATTCTTTATTCATGACATTTTCCAGAAGATCAGGTTTGTGGTACATAGCATTTTATTTATAACAGTGTCTTCTGTATAAACCAGTGGCTATCAATCTGTTTTTGTCCAAGGCATCCATTATACACAGACTGGAATTGTTGGAGCACAAGTAACATTTTATACTTAATTTCTGAAGGAGAAGAAAGAGTACAAATACATAAATACATAGTTATTTTTAGGTTTTACAATCAGAATATCAAAACACATATTTTATGTATGTATGTATCTTTACTGATATAGCGCCATACATGTACACAGTGCTTAACAGAAGCTGAAATAATACAATTTAAAAATACAGAACTGGGTACAGAGCATTAGGCTAAAGTGCGATCACTGCATTATTTGTGGGGGAAAGTGCAACAAGGGAAAGGGGCCCTGCCCCAAGGAGCTTATAGTTTAATTAGAATTCATAACAACATATAGATACAGTAGGAGGAGGATTATAAGTGCAAGTACAACATGTGGTCAATGAACTGAAGAAGGATTCTGATGTGGCTATCAGTGTGCAAGAAGAGGATATTGCTATTAAGATGCCTCCTTGAGCAGGTGGGTTTTGAGGAGATGCTTGAAAGTGATAATTGTGTATGATTGGCAAATGGTGATAGGGAGGGTAAAAGTCAAGGGGCAGCAAGTGTAAAAGATTGTAGCCAAGAGATGGCTCGAGTTGTGTAGGGAGAGGACAGGAAGAACCCTTGAGAAGACCGTAGGGGACGGGATGTAGAGGGAGATAAGAGCAGAAATGTATGAGTGTGCTGAAGAACAGAGAAACTTACAAGAGAGGAGGAGAATCTTTTAAGAAATACAATACTTTATAGGTAGCCAATTGAGGGATTTCAGGAGGAGATGAGAGGGAAGGTATCTGGGAGCAAATGTGGTGATTCTTGCGGCTGAATTGATAGATTGAAGTGGAGAAAAATGAGAAGCAGGAAGTCCAGAGAGTAGAATGTTGCAGTAGTCAAGTCTAGAGAGAATGAGGGCCTGAGACAGTGTTTTTGCAGTTGACATGCAGAGGAAAGGATGTATTTTGGCAATATTTTTCAGGAAGAAGCAACATGTTTTTGTGACAGCTTGGATATAGGGGAAGAAAGTTAATTTAGAATCAAGTATGACCCACAAGGCAGTGTGCTTTGGATACGGAGTGTATGGGTGTGTTGTCTATTGTGGTGAAGAAGGGGGTTGATGGATGGGTTTTAGGAGGGAACACAACCAGCCGTATTAAGTTTACAATGGTGGTGGGCCATCCATGATGAAATAGCTGAGAGACATTGAGTGACTCGAGACTGCACAGCTGGAGTGAATTCAGGGAAAGAGAGATAAATTAGTGTGTCATCTGCATACAGATGGTAATTAAACCCAAGAGATGAGATGAAGTCACCCAGTGAGAGGGTTTAGAGGGAAAAGAGAAGTGATCCCAGGACTGACCCCTGAGGAACACCTACTGAGAGGTCGTGGGGAAAGGAGAAAGCATTAGCGAAAGAAACACTGAAAGTCCATTTAGAGAGATAGGAGGAAATGCATTCTAGAGGTGTGTAACAGATGCCAAGGGTGTGCAGTGTGACAGTAGGAGTGCATGGTTACCAGTGTCAAAAGCATCAGATAGATCTAGTAGGATTAGTATACTGAATTGTCCATTGTTCCTTGCTGTGTATAGGTCATTAGTAATTTTGTTAGGGCTGTCTCAGTGGAATAGTTATAACGGAAACCTGACTGTAATGGGTCAAGAAGAGAATTTGAATTGAGAAAAGAGATTAAGCAAGAGAATACAAGGCATTCCAAGATCTTGGATACAAAAGGGAGGAGTGAGACTGGACGGTAATTTGAAAGACAGATGGGGTCGACTGAAGGTTTTTTGAGTATAGGTCTGACTATTGCTTGTTTGAATTAGGATGGAAAAGTTCCGGTAGAAAGAGAGGAGTTAAAGATATTAGTAAGGCTGGGAGCAAGAGTAGTTTCAAGAGCCTTAGTAAGGTGAGAGGGCATGGGATCCGTGGGGCAGGTAGTGGGTGGAGAGGAGCATAGTAAAAGAGATACCTGCCATCTAGCTGAGAAAAACAGATTCTGGTCCCAGGACCGTCCTGCGGCTCTTCAGCAGAGTCAAAATAGCACAATGCAAACCAGGCACATTTAGTAGACCGTTCCAATGAAGCATTTCTTTTTTGATTTCCGCATCTCTGCTGTGCTGAAGAGTCACAGGACTGTCCTGGAACCGGAATCTGCTTCTCTCAGCTAGATGGCAGACTTCTGTAAAACAGGATCTTTACATGCTTCGATCTCTCAAACTATAAAAGTTTGAGAGATGGGACATACCTCAACGCATTCATATTTTTAATCTCTACAATATTAAAAATAGTTACATTTAAGTATTACTATCCCTTTAAGAATCACTTTCCTAGGTTAAAAACCCCACTTCAGTTAGTGGAAATTAGTGGACCTTATGCTGCAGTTAGTTTGTCTAAGAACTTCTCCACTTTATTTTCTGAATATTGCCCTAGAGATTCTTTGTACTTTTTGTTTTCTATTTATGCCTGGATACCATTTTGATTATAATGAGGGAACCTGATAGGATAAAACACATATTAACATTTTGTAACCTTAGAACAAAAAAAAAGGGTTCCAAACAGTTAACCCTTTGAGTGCCAGAGGGGTACACAATGCATTGCTTTGCAATGCGTTGCCTACCCCTCTGGAACGCAAAGGGTTAAACAACTAGAAATAAAATTCCACGTAACAGTCTCACATTCAGTATCCAAACAGGTTCAGCAGGCTGAACTTTCATATAAAAATAAAAATGTATTGAATAACAATATAGACAATGGCTAAAAGCTGTCCCTTTATCAAACATGATGTGTACACATATTAAAGCTGCTGTCATGAAATACAAAATAATGCACACCCTCCCCTTGTCAGTGGCAGTATTTCTTTTCACTGGTATAGGTATTATAGTATTAGCTGTTAATTATCACTTTATTGCATTTTTGACATCTAAGACATAGACAGCAACAGGTTTTGAGTGTATTTCGTTTTATACTTTAAAAGAAGTGGAAAAGTTTGGTTTTTATGGTTTCTATTTTTATTATGTCTGACGTACTGTCACATTCACTTATTGTAGAGATATTTATTTAAAACAAATGTACCGCCATATTTATTTTAGTGATAGTAACATACGTGTAGGGACATTAACACACAAAAAGACACATACAGTAACACGTGTACACACGCACACACACTATCATACAAACACACACACACTCAGTAACACACTAACACACACCTGCACTCATACACAGAATACACAAACACACGCTAACACATGAGTATGCATTCACACATATGCACACATATCGCCGTACCATTTGCTGGTATGACATGAAGAATATTGGTTTGCCAATTATATCCCAAATATACAAAAATAATTAGCATTTTAAAATGCTAATTTACACTCTCTGTCTGTAATTCTATAGGATATAGGAGTTACTGCTGCTGTATATACAACCAGACAAGGAGCCTTCATCTAAATATGTCTGTAAAGAACCAGACAAAGGTCATAGAATTCCTGCTTCTGGGATTTGGAAACCTTCATAGGTTCAATATTTTATCCTTCATCATTTTCCTAATTATTTTCCTTTTTACGGTATTTGGAAATCTTCTGATAATCATATTAGTTTTAACAAGTCCTCACCTCCATTCCCCCATGTACTTCTTTCTTTGCCATCTTTCAGTTTCTGACATCTTGATCACAATCAGTACTGTCCCCACCCTGTTACTTAGCATTCTGCTAAGAGGAAAAATATTGAGTCTTCTTAGCTGTATAACTCAACTGTATTTCTTTAGCGCTACAACAATTACAGAATGTTTCCTTCTCTCAGTGATGTCTTATGATCGATACCTCGCTATCTGTAACCCATTACGTTATACTTCTATCATGGACTTTCAAAGCTGCATTCTCCTAACCATCTGGCCTTGGATATTAGGTTTCACACTCAATTTAATCTCAGTTCTGCCAATGTCTAAATTTAATTTCTGCAATGACAATATCATTGACCATTTTTATTGTGACCTTACTCCTATTCAAAAACTTTCTTGCTCAGACACGACATTTATAGAATTTTTAGCTTATACATTTTCTGTCCCTATATTTATTTTACCTTGCTGTGTAATCATTGGGACTTATATTTATATATTTCTTGCTATTCTTAGGATCCCATCTACAACTGGGAAACAGAAAGCCTTTTCCACCTGCAGTTCTCATCTGATTGTTGTGGGAGCATTTTACGGAACACTGATCACCAAATACACGATACCGTCTGAAGGATACTCATCGCTCCTAACCAAGATTATATCTCTCCTACACACTGTGTTTACTCCTTTATTTAACCCTATAATATACAGCCTGAGGAACCAAGACATCAGAACAGCACTCAGAAAAGTATTCCCGATATGACGAATTAACTACTAGTCATTTTTTTTCTGTTTTGTTTTATTTTTAAATTCAATGTTTACTGAGTTTACTATATTCATATATAATAAAACAGGATGTTACATAAGCAATATGACATGTAACCGCTGAGCAAATTCGAAAAATAAGATTACTGGTGTGGGTAGACAACGGTTGTTGATGATAGGGTCTGTTAATTAGGGCTGTCCATGGGTCTGGAGTCAAAGTAACTCCAAGGGCTCCACCCAAGCTTCGGAAAGCGTAGGTCCAAAGTACAGCCACCGACCACCACATATGTACATAGGAACCCGTTTGACCACAGCCACAGAGGAGTAGGGGGGGAGTAGAGGGATAGATACAGCTAATTTAGTTGGGCATAAGTACCATCTAGATAGGACCTTGTAGCCAGGGCTCAAAATTTCCACTCACCACTAGCCAATGGCGAGTGATAATTTAGCCCTGGAGAGTAGAAATTCAGCCCTGGTGGGTATGTTTTGGCTTGCAGTGGAGAGTAACTTTTCAGTTCTGGCTAGTAGCAAAGGACTTAAAATTATAAGGCCTGTTGTAGCTTTTGTCTTTTATCAGAGTGCAAGGGGTTAGACTGCAGGTTTTGTCCGTAATTTCCTTCCACTCCTCAGGGCCCAGGACCTCACCAAGATCCACTTCCCAAAGAGATCTGTAAGGGGTGGCTGACGGAAAGTAATTGATATTGAGAAGAGCACAGATGCTCAAACAGAGATTTATGTGGTGAAGGGTTGTTCCTAAAGTAAGACTGAATAAAGTGATGCACGTGCATGAAATTACATATTTCATCAAAGGGGGTGCTATATTTATCCCTGAATTGTTCCCAAGTTAAGAGAGTAATATCAAAGAGCATATCTTGAATCTGAGTGATCCCAGAGCGAACCCACCATTTGAAATGGTCGGACCTGAGACCGGGGGGAATTCAGGTTTGTGGAACAGGGGGCACATCGGACTATGGAGGCTAATAAGATTTTCCTTAAGGTTATGTTTACTCCATAAAGACATCATATGGTAAAGGAGTGGACTGCGAGACACCAAATTAAGTGTTAATGTGGGATTCCACAGAAGGTCAGCCATGGGAGGTGTGTTACAGAGGGTAACTTCCAAAGTGACCCATCTAGGGGGGATTATAATAAAGGTGGAATTGAATTGCCTTGGAAAATTGAGCCGATTTATAATATGACCATAAGTGCTGGACTGATAGACCACCCCTGGATTTGTGTTGGTATAACAATGACAATCGAAGGCCCAGATAAACTGAGAAATACGCTTCTCTAGGTAGAGGATATCTTGCTGTTTAGGATGGAGAGTCAAGGATCTAAATAAATATAGGAAATATGATAAGAATCCCATCTCCTCAAGTCGTCACGTAAGCCTTAAGTACCGGGGACATAGTCAGCATCATAGTGCATAGAGATGGTCTTGGTGATTTGGATGCCCAGAGAGGTGAGGGATAATAGCGTCCAAGAAAGATCTAAATTTAGGGCTAGGAGTTTTTCAGTATGTGTAGGGAGGGAAATGTTAAGGGCTTCAAATTTGGAGTTATTAATTTTAAACCCGGAGATAGAAGAAAACTTCTCTAGTAGAAAATACAGGTTATGGAGAGAAGTCAGGGGGTCATCAGCAAACAGGATACGCTTTTATTCATCTGCACAGATGGGCAGCCCTTTGATATCCAGATTGAGGTGAAACTAGCATGCCAAGGGTTCAATGCAGAGGGCAAAAAATAGGGGGGAGAGAAGGCATCCTTGCCTGGTTCCATTCCAGAAAGGGATGACCGACGAGAGAGTACCAGCAATTGAAACCACTGCTGAGGGCTCAGAATACAGTGCCTTGATTCCCCTCATGATCTGGCTTTCAAATCCGAAGGCCATAAAGGAGCATCATGGGAGAGGAGAGGACTCGCCTGCGTGAATCAGATTTAGAGTGCGCCATATGTTATCAGGAGCCTCACAGCCCAGTATGAACCCAGATTGGTTCAGGTGGATCAAGGGAACTATGATACGCAAAATGCTCATGGCTAACACCTTGGAGTAGAGCTTGGTGTCCACATTTATGACGGAGAAGGGACTGTAACTAGTGCAAGAAGTAGGCTTTGCCCTCCATTGGGATAACCACAATTTTTTCCTGAGAGCATCTCGGAAGGGGGACTTTCACTCACCATTGAGAACAAAAGAGGCTAGGTGTGTTAGAAGGGTCGTTCGGAAGGCTTTATAGTATGAGACAGTAAAACCATCAGGGCCAGGGGCTTTGGAAGTTTTGAAGGAACGTAGAGCAAATCCGAGTTCCTCATCTGAGATGTCAGAGTTCAAGCTGTCAATGGCAGAGGGCGAGATACATGGTAGGTGACAGAATTGCAAGAAGGAGCTCAAGATAAGTTTAAAAGAGGGGGAGCAGTTAACCTTGTGCCCATCGTACAGTTTCTTATAATAGTGCGCAAAGGATGAGGCTATCTGAGTGGTCTTTGAGTTAACAGGCCTGTACTGGCATTAGCTGCTTTTTTAATGATAGTGAACTTGATGTTCTAAGAAGAACAGGGCAAATTCTGGGGCAAACAAAATGCTTCATAGGGAACAAACAAAAGATCATACTGAAATAAATGGGATTTTAACCCCCTCAATGCTAGAGTGATCTCCAATGTATTGACTAAAGGTTAAATCTGCATTTTAACTCCATGACAATTTGGGCATTTTATGTGTGTGCTCAGTGGTGTCATTGGTTTGCTCCAATTCTTCTTGGTATGTTGGAATCTGTTACTTTACTCTTGTATTTAAACATTTTTGTTCTTTATGTGCTTCAGCCATCGCGTGCCAGAGGGGTGTCCTGTGCATTGCTCTATAATGTATTGGGCACCCCTGTAGCATTCATACAGTTAAAGGGGAATTCATATTTACATTATATTTTATTTTATTATTTATACTATTTATACTGAATTAGCTTCCTGCCTAGAGGAACAGTTCTCTGCCTAAGGACTGACGTCATCAGTAAGTGTGACGATCATTAACAAAATACAAAATAAATATCTCTGCTCATTGCAGTGAAAAATAACGAAAACAAAGTAATTATAAATGTAGTGTTTTTCAATGATAAAAGGTGTATTCTGTATAATTCTGTTCTCACAAATAATGACATTTGCATGTGTGCTCTAGTGTCCTCTCACCTTAACCTGAAACCTCCAGTGGGTGCAAAAAACAGCTAAAAAATATAATAGCGTAGGGCCCTATGCAGAGAAACAAAAGGGAGGAAATGCATTGTGATGCTGTGTGCAACAAATAATGACTTTCTGAACCACGTGGGTGTCAGTCAATAATATATGGTCGATGCCCATCCAGAATTTCCTTTTGACACCCCTCAGCAACAGATGACAACAGATGACACAAAAAGGAGCAAACAACTTATCTGGCTAGTGGTGTGATTTCAATACTACCACCAAATAAGTCAGTGGCCAGATTGGTTGATAAAGCAGCCGTGGGTGCTGTGAAACGCGTTCCCTGGAGCCTTGTTTTTGCTATTTGGCATATATTTGTTTTTAATAATAAACAATTGAAAGAATGCGGCTGCTAGTTTGTTATTTTATTTTGTATATTTTTGTATATGGTGGTGATTGAAGATACATCTTCGGTATTTGGACTGTTGGATCGGAGATCGTGACTGGAGATCGTGAAACCCAAGCAGGGACGGGCAAAGTACCCTGCAAGTGTTTATGGTTGGTCACTGACATAAGTCTTTAGATCAACATATTGTTAATGTGAGTGGATCTATATATTATATATCTGCAACTGTTATATGAGGATAGCGCACTATTAGCGCTTCTCTCTCCTTCCTTTTTTCCCTCTTTCCTTTATATACGTGGAGTAAAGGCTAGATTGGGGGCCTTTGAAGGATAAAGCTGCACTGCTAAGAAGGGACATTAAGGACTCATAAGAAATATACAGGTGTTTTCCTATATTGATTTTAAAGGAGCAGTAAACTTCTATTTATGAAAATACATATTTTATAGAGCTTTTCCTGCTGAATAAAACAAGGTCACTCCCATCGCTGTCAGATGGTTTATTCAAAATTTATAGCAGTTTAAATAAACAGGAAGTGGATTTACTGTGTTTACTTCCTGATAGATCTAACTGACAGAAAGTGAATTTACTGTGTTTACTTCCTGATAGTTCTAACTGACAGGAAGTGACAGGCAGTTTCTGTCACATTCTATGGAGAACTGTATGTCTCTGACTTTTCTGACTTTCCTCTCCATTAGAATCTAACAGGAAATCTAATTAGAATTTGATCACTAGAGGGCACTGCTAATGTACAAAAACATGGGTTTAAACTGTAATAACTGTGGAAATATAAATCTCTCAGCAGTGGGAGTACCCTTATCTTACTCTATAGGAAAATCCCTACAATATATATTTTTTCATAAAAAAAGTTTACTGCTCCTTTAAAACAAATCTTTATCTGTTGTAATAAGCGCTTGGAACTTTTAGTGTGAATTCCAAAATAAACATGTTGTGTGGAATATTTATCCCTTGTGTTAATAATCCCTGTATAAAAGATAATCATATATTCAAACTGAAAATAAGCCATTTGACTAGGGATGAGTGAAAATTTCCACCTCAGACTGAAATTGGCGAAAAATGGCACTTTCCTCTTGGGGAAAAATTTCCTGTGTAAAGTGGAGATTTTCCGCTTTTTTCGCCTAGCTCATTCCATTGAAATCAATGGGAACATAGAAGTAACACACAACACATATCAAATATTATTTTATTTCCCAAAGGCATAGTATAAAAGGGGCACGAGGGTGCCTGTGTTGCTGGGGTGTGGGGAAAGAATCAGTTGAACAGGGGATGATTTTTTTGGGGGGTTGATTACTGGGATTGGGGGAGAGTTAATAAAAAATAAATCCTTAATAAAATAAAATAAAATAAAATAGAAACCATAAGACATGATATAAAGGGGTCTAAGGAGAGTGTCTATGTTGGTGAATGAATGAATCATTTGAAAGGGGAATTTGTTTTAGGGGGGTTCTTGATTGTTATTGGGAGGACAGTTAATAAAAAAATAAATCAATAAAATAACATAAGAAATTTTTATGTAAAGTGACAGAGACAGGAACCCCCTGACTGATATTTGACTTGATAGAGTATTTTGTAGAGGATGATTTGTTTGATTTGTTGTTAGAGGCCTTTGTAGGACATTGATTTGTTGGACTTAAGCTTGTTTCCCTAAGGAAACATTGATTTGTAGGACTTAGGCTTCTTAGAAACAAACCCCCCAAAATGTGTTTGTTTGTTTTTTTGTAGGACTATTTTTTTTTTAATTTTTTTTAAAAGTCCTCCTGAGTTGCAACTGCTGCTCGTACTGCTGCTGCTGAGTTGTTTAAGCAGCAGGATGATTAGGCAGCTGAAAGGGAATGGGATCAACAATAGCAGTAACATGGAAGATGGATGATTAAGGTTCCACTTGCCACGACTGGCTCCAGTGATGCACCTGAGGCAGTAGCAGCAGAATAAGTAGCCCCCAGTATATGTGGAGAAAAGAAGAAGTTGGCCATTAAATCTTCTCCACCTGCCCCTCCTCCAAAATCATCATGGGTGTGTTGTTATTAGAATATATTTTTTCCCTTGAGAGCAGGAACATCGGGTCTCATCAGCAACTGCAATGTGCACAGTGTGTGTGTGTGGTAAATAACATCTGGGGACACAACTGTATCCAAACACCATGACACCCGAAACCAAGTACTGCCACTTTCACTGTACCCCTTTTCCAGACCCGCTAAGGACACATGACAACTTGCTGACAGTTTAATAGTAATGATGAACCCTCCCTGCCACCATCTTCCATATTCTGAAGGATGGAATCTCCTCAGATGCCACTTGATGCACTGATTGCGATTCTTCCCCACCACACTGACATGTGTGGTTAGTGCCCCACACAGTGTGCAATGGGTAGAGACGAACTGCCACATCCTAACATCAACAGAGTGGCTATCATTTGGCGGGTGAGGTAATGAATGAGGTGGATTGGCAGAAGATGTAGTTACCCTAGAAGGTGATGGCGAGCTAGTTGTTTCACTCATCATGGAACTTCCAGTCTCTGCCTGGGTTGTTCTAATCCTCCTCCTCTTTGATCTCCACCTCACCTCTTGTTGTCTTTCTGAAGAGTCAGGGACAGCAAAAGCGGTGCTTGATTTCTGTGGTGGGTGTTTGTCTTTAACATGTTTGACGTAAATGTCATGGTGTCTGATGTGTGATCCAGAGGCCACGGGATCCTGGTGCAAGAATTGCCATGGGCCCCCAACCACATTGGCCACCTCCACATTGCCACCCATCTCTACATTGCCCCCCATCTCCACATTGCCCATCAATTGCCACATTGCCCCTTCCACATCATCTCCCAGTGCTCTGCATTACAAGAGTGCCGGTCTGCCGGAGGGAATACTGATCTCCCTCTGGCAGACTGGCACTCTCGTAATGCAGAGCCCCAGCATTCTGCATTACTTAATTGCGGGTGTCAGGCAAGGGGGTCGCAGGGGGAGGCCGGGCCCCTGGAGTGACAGGCCTGGTCGCAGGTGTGACCCCTGCAACCCCTATAGTTACGTCACTGTATCAGGGCGCTTGTGCCAAGGTGTGTTCCCTCCTTTCCTATTTTCACTGACTTGTCACAAATTGTGCACAGTGCCGTTGCTGATGACTGCACGGTGCCTGCCCCAACAGAAAAATAGTCCCACACCCATGATGACTTCAGGGGGAAAGGAACAGATGGAGAAGAATTGCCTCTTTCTTCTTGTCCTCCACATTCCCCTTCATTGTCTGTGGCAGCGGATAATGTTGCTGCTGTTGCTGCTACTGCCTCAGATTCAGCACTGCAAGTAGGATCAGGAGTATTTCTACTGCTGGCAAGTGGAACCTGTCCTAGTCCCGCATCACTTGTTGACCCCATTCCCACTGTGTTCACGGTGGTCTGTGGCACACTAGCCTGCTCCTCAGCATCCTGCTGCCCTTGCTTCTCAGCACCAGAAGGAATTAGAGCAATTGCAAATTCCTCTAATTCCAAAATGTTATTGCTAGTGGTGGTGGTGATGCCCATCCTCATCCTTGTCTCCCATTCCTTCTAAGTTTCTGCTAAAAAGGCCATCAATGTCTCTTCCACCCCAGCTTCTCCAACATCATCATCACCACCACCGCTAGTCCCTACATGTTGTTGTTGCTGCTGCTCTATTCCAGACATCTCACTGCTGCTTGATGCGCAATGTGACAGAGGGTCCCCTAATGTCACACTTGCCATTTCCTTTTGACATGAAGAAGAAGCACTAGCAGCAGTAGCAGCAGGCACAGGCAGCTGATCTGTGCCACTGCTGGTGGTAATGGTATTAATTTTGAGCCTGCTCTCCCCCAACACCAGTTCTGGCCTCTTAAGGATGATGTTCAAATTGGACACTGTACTGAAGGGAAGGGGACTCCCAGAGCTAGAGGAATGGTGTGGCTCCCTTGAACGCTAGTCTGGACGCTCTCAAATGTTTCCCCTACCACTCCATCTGCTTCACCATTACTGCTACTACTACTAACACCAAACACATCAAGTTCAGCTGCAGAGTCTTCCTCCTCAGTCTCACAGTCACTAATAATATGAGGATATTGTTGATTACCCCCTCCTTCACTCTTAACACTAACAAGCTGCTGGACCTTAGTGGCAGTAGTACTAGCACTGGCAGGACTGCTTGGGAATGGCAAGTGTGATTTAGGGTCACTTGCTGTCACACTTGGCATCATTTTCTTCTCCCCCCCCCCGAGTACTACAAGAAACACTAGCAGCAGGCAAAGTATTGGTGGCAGCAGATTCAGCACTGGCAGCTGGTACAACACTAGTGGCTGCAGGTACAACAATGGTGGCACTGGCAACAGGGGCAGCACGTCTGGCAGCAGGTACAACTCTAGTGGCTGCAGTTACAGCAATGGTGGCACTGGCAGCAGGTACAACACTAGCGGCTGCAGGTACAGCAGAACAGCGCAGCATGTCTATCTCTCTCTGTAGCTGCTTCTATTGTGTCTGCCTTCAGCGAAAACATCACGTTTTTATAGCAGAAGTGTGAAAACAATGTAAATCAATGGGCGAAAACTTTATAGGCATTGAAAAAATGGTGAAAGATTTTGGCCAATGGGCAAAAGATGCAAAAATTTTAACCGCTAGCTTTAAAGCTGATTTTCCTGTGAAGAAACAGACAACAACGTGGTTTTTGTGAAATTTCTCAAGGGAACACGGCAACAACTTTCACCCATCCCTACATTTGACTTTATAGAATAACAAGTGAAATGGTATAATAGCCAAGAGGAATATCTAATAATGAAATGGTCACGGATAAGATCCAGATCTCTAATCTTAGTCTTAAATTATTGTTAAATAAGGAATACTGCTGTGTAAACGCTAATTCATATAAACACTAATCCATATTTAACATATTTGACAAATAGGCATAAAACTATAAACAATATTAAAAAGATACTAATTAAAAGGATACACAGATTGTATCAACAATTTAAATCTTATGTATAAAAGGTTGACATACTGATAACATGTGCCTATATATGTAACAAAACAAATTATTGTAAGGAAACTAATTATAAATAGGATAACAGTATCTAATAGTAATCACTATGGATTTTGTACACTAATTTGAAGATCTCCATGTACAATATGCAGCAAAAATGAATTAAAGATGGACATTTATAAATTGAACCTAATTCAAAATATACCATCAGTATATATCAAGATTCATTATCCAGAACTCCACTAGGGTGAATTAGCATTTAGTCACCAAGAAATGATCATGCAGCTTTGGGGGCATATGATTCAGGAATTAGAGCCCTAGAACTCCCTCCATCTAAATTCATCCTAAATTATCCCTCCATTGCTATAATGGTCCACAATATGGGCATACAAGGACAGTCACTCAATGCTAACACTTAGGGCTTCACACTCAGGCCTCAGGGAGTCACAGTCAGGGCTTATCTTTGGACAGCCATCCCTTCATTCATAATAGTGCTTTGAATATACTACATTTTGGGGAGGAAATGTAACTCTTCCTTTACCCACCCCCTCTTTAAGTATACAAAAACAGTGTTCATCCACAAATACTGTTAATAAGTTTAACATAACCATTAGAGTTTAGGGGTACATTCATGTAACAGCTGGAGATCTGATATATGTGTCTGGTGGCAAAGCGGAGAGGAGTAAGATGCTTGAGACCCCTTAAGGGCCAATAGTATGCTTATAGAAGCAGATTTAGGTAAACTGAACTACTGAAGGAGGAAAGAATAAAAGAAGACTTAGAAGTGAGAGTACAAGGAGAGAAACGAAAAGGAAAAGCGAGAAAGGAAAAAAGAATAAGGGGGAGTGGAAACAGAAATGGATAAGAGGGGGAGGAAGGGTAGGAATCACGGTGCCCGTGATTGCTGCCTTTGTGTGTCTATCACCTGTAGGGGGCTCCCATTGGCTGTCTGTCTTCAACCCGCCTCACCTTGCCTATTTAAACTGAGTTTGGGCACCCTTTGGTTGCCCTTTCGTGGATTCTCTGGCTGCCTCCACTTTCATTATGTTACTGTAGCTTAATGGGCCTTTACCTGTGTTCCTGTTATCCTGAGTTCACCCAGTTCCTGAGTCTCCTGATCACCTGTGCCTGTTCTAGTACCTGTTCCGGTTGGAGTCGCCCGACGTTGCTGTTTCCTGCTGCCAGTCCTCGTTGCCGTTCCTGATCCGGTTGACCACCGTTGTGCTGGTTCCTGTTCATCTTCTGCGTCCAGTTTTCTTCATCTGTGGCAACCTTGTTCCTCGGTCGCTCAGCGACATTTCCAGTCTGTTGGTTCCCAGTGTGCTGACGCTGGTTGGCTCCACTGCCTTACGGCTTACTACACATCTAGTCTGTTGGTTACTAGCACGTGGGCGCTGGTTTGCTCCACTGCCTTACGGCTTACTATATTTCTAGTCTGTTGGTTACTAGCGCGGGCGCTGGTTCGCTCCACTGCCTTACGGCTTACTATTCATTTAGTCTGCTGATTCCCAGCGCGCGGGCGCTGGTTCGCTCCACTGCCTGACGGCTTACTATTATTGAATCTGTTGGTCTCCAGCCAGCAGGCACTGGTTCGCTCCACTGCCTTACGGCTTACTTGTATTCAGAGTGTTGGTTCCCAGCACGTGGGCGCTGGTTCGCTCCATTGCCTTACGGCCTACGATATCTCTAGTCTGTTGGTTACCAGACCACGGCTTACTATTCATTTAGTCTGTTGGTTCCCAGTGCGCTGTCCAGTCCTAGACAGCTAGTTCTCTCTCAGTACACGGGTACTGATGTGTGCAGAATACCTGGTATTACCACTAGCTCTCATAGCCACTATATACCATCTACATACTGTCATTGTCATCTGACAGTCATTGAGGCCATAGTGGTTGCCACCATCTCCTCTAAGGCTGCCTTGCCCGGTATATTGCTAAGGCCGGTAGAACCTTCAAGTCGTTTCCATTTTGGGGTTGCCTTACCTGGTATTGGCAAGGCCGGTAGAGCCTATATCTAAGGTGTTCCGTTAGGCTGCCTTGCCCGGTATATTGGCAGGGCCGGTAGAGCCTGTATACTCCTGATAGTCTGATAGGCTGCCTTGCTCGGTATATTGGCAGAGCCGGTAGAGCCTGTTTCTCCTTGAGGCTACCTTGCCCGGTATATTGGAAGGGTCGGTAGAGCCACCTTTCCATTGCTTGCCCAGGCTGCCTTGCCCGGTATATTGGCAGGGCCGGTAGAGCCTTACTCGCTATTATCACTAACTTCCTGTCATTTCTATGTATATGTATGTATATGTATGAGATCCTATGGGATTGTCTTAAACTTTTCAATAAAGTTGTGTTTTTACCTAACTTTGCATCTGAGAGTCTTAACAAACCGTGACAGTAGGGAGGAATATAGCCAAGCTCGACACAGAATAAGAGGGGATGAGGAGTAGAGTGGGAAGGAGAAGGGAGGGACCGGGAGTCCATGGGGCAGCTGCCACAGGTGGAGGAACCGTGCTAGAAGTGGCAAATCAGATCCTGAGGAAGTGAGTAAGGTCGCTGCCACTTCATCATCAAAACCTAGAGCCAGAGAAGCCAAGAGTTTGAACAGGTGCATATGGTAAAGGGACAGACAGAAAGACATTGGATACCACAAAAAAACCTGGGGGGGGGCTAGACACCAAGAGGATCTCTCTTAGTCGACGGGGACCAGAAAGATTCAAAATTAGAGAAGGAATTAGTCACTTTAGCATGACATCTTTCCAACGCTATGTGTGTATCTATCTTAGAGAATCATTGAGAAAACGGAGGGGTAAGTGTCTGTTTCCAATGTAGTGGGATCAAGGAACATGCCACTGCGAGAAGGAGAAGGGCAATTTTCCGTTAGGAAGAGGTCAGGGGTAATGAGAGATGAACTGTGTAGGAAAATAAACAAAGAAGAGGGTCCAGAAGGAGTGATATTGAGAGAGTAGTGTTTATGGACGCCAAAATCTGCGACCAAAAGGATTGGATCAGCGGACAGCTCTACCAGATATGGGAAAGGGATCCTGGATGTTGCAGACATCTCCAGCAGATGGGGGAAGTATTACGGTATAATCTAGCTAAAAGTAAGGGGGACCGATACCAACCTGATAGAATCTTGTAGTTCAGTTCTCTAGATCTGATGTCTCTGTGGAGCTTAAAATTAGATGAAAGAATACGGGACCATTGCACCGGGTCTAAGGAGACATTTAATTCGCTTTTCCATATAAGTGAATTTTTTAACATCATTCGATTTTATAATTTGCCACCTTTTCACATTTTTTTCTTAGGCAACTATGTTTATATTTATCACGGTATTTAGTTTTTCTCAAGGTACATTTAATTGGAATCACATTCACTTTCCTATTGTATTTATGTTCTTATCATTCCCATATCTAGTGTGTACTTACTTGTCTCAATTTTAATATGCAGCACTGCTTTCTGGATATTCTGAAATCTGTTCATTAGTTGATCAGACATCATTATTAGCAGCCTGTTGTTAATTGTCTGTTTGAGTCATTTTAGCTACATCAGTGTTCCCATCCGTAACTCGACCTAGACTTATGTGAGAGTCCCGTAAGTCTATTTCATGAGTCCTCATTGTTCTTCTGCTTGTGTTTAAATATGATGCTTTTAAAATGACTGAATAAAATCCTTTGTTTTACACTATTCCTTGTAAGGAGAGTAAAGGAAGGAGAGAGATTTCCAGTAGATGGAATGGATTCTCCTCCCCCAAATCAGAGTGTTTCAGTAAAAACAGCTCCACTTGTCTGATAAGCGTATATATTTACAGGATTGGTGGCAGCCACTAGACACACCAGAGGGGTTATGCATTAAGGTGTGATTAAGAGGTGATAAAGTGGTGATAACTTCTCCAGCGATATCACTTCTCCAATTCCAATGTTATTCTATGGAGCCAATTCGCTAAGATCGCTCTTGCTTGAAAAGTCTTAGTGCATAGGCTCCAAATTATAACACAGGAACTGGATATGTGATATCGCTGGAGAAGCTATCCTGGCTTTATCACCTCTTTATCACTCCTTATTGCATCTCCCACTATATGTGCATGACCAAAGAAGCATATACAACGTTGGCATCCCACATACAACAGGGGAGAAAGGAAACAAATCACACAAGATGATGCTGGTGTAACCTTCATATAGAAGTATTAGGGAACAATTGTAGACATTTGAATTGGAAAAGTTTTCAGCCATGTGCATTTGTTCAAGAGATACTCAGCAGTAACTTGTTCTGTCTCTGTAGATTACACCATGAAAGATGAAAGATATGTTTTTAATTTTTGCTAATAAAGTCGATGTTTTTATTGCAGAATTGATAATTTTATTGTTGAACATACAGAGCAGAGGTACAAATGCATTTTAGATTTTGAAGCATTTGAAGATTAATAGGAATTCACCAGTTTGCACACTGCCCTGCAGTGTCCATTTTTTGTGCATATATTTTAGCTCTCTGAACTTTTAAGGGCACTTATAGACCCTTTCATCCATTATCAGCGAGCATTGTCTTGTATTCCTCTGGCACTAGCCTTATGGAGTGGCTGAATACTCTATTGTGTGAACATTTAGAAATTATCCCAATGTGTGGGCTCTGTCTAGAACAGGAACACAATAGCTGCAAGAACACACAGAAGAAAACACAATAGAGATAGATCTCTGTGTAGTGTTTTAATTCAAAGGTTAAAATTAAAAAGCCAAATACACACACATATGCCCTTCTTGGGCTTGATACCTCTCGGCATCCTACCTCTTAAATGCCTTGATACAGTGTCCCCCGTCTCATCTTTCCTCCTTGTCTTCTTGTCTCCCTGATGTTTCATTCAATCCAATGTCCTCTGTGTAATTGTATATGTGTATTAACTGGATAAGGAAGTACTTATGGAAATACCAGTAGATCAAAGGACCACAAGTCACCAGAGTAGATGGTACATCAGACAGGGGGTACAAGGAAAGGAGAGCAGACAAGGGTCAACGAATGTACATGGGTATCTTACACACTTTTTTCTGATCTGGTTCTACCCTGTCCCTCCATGAGTTATTGCTCCCCTCGTACCCCCATGTCTAATCTACCATCTACTCCGGTGGGTTTTGGTTCTTTGATCTACTAGTATTACCATAAGGACTTTCTTATCCAATAAATGACTGTACACAATTACACAGATGACATTGGTTTGAATGAAACATCTGGAAGACAAGAAGACGAGTACTGAAGAATTATATGGCTAAGCTACTGAAAGGCATCAAGCCCCAGAAGAGCATAAGTGAGTGTGTATGTGGCTTTTGTGTTTGAACCTTTGAATTAAAACACTACACAGAGATCTCTCTCTATTGTGTTTTCTTCAGTGCTTTCTTGCAGCTATTCTGTTCCTGATCTCAACAGAGCCCACACATTGGGTTCATTTCTAATTGTTCATACAAAAGAGAATTCAGCTGCTCCATAATGCTGGTGCCATTAGACTACAAGACAATCCTCCTTGATTGTGAATAAAAGTGTCATTACAAGCCCACAGAGCTAAGATAGATGTAAAAAAAACGATTGTACAGGTATGTTTGGTCCAGAGAATAATTAATTTGAATACAGTGGAGTGAATTACCATAAAGTGCCACACTAAATCACCAAACCCTAAATGTTAATTTGGCAAAAAAATATGTATTTTACAGAAAAATAGTGAGTATATAATATAGGCAGATTTGAATTCTCAGTATACAAACTGCATTTGTCTTAGGGTGATGGGTCCAGTTAAAAAAAAACAAAACAAAACAAGTAAAGGTAATGAGGAACATTTACAGGAGCTCAAACTAAGGCTTTTTCCAATTGGTATACAGGGAATATAACATGTACTTTTAGAAATTCTTATTACTGAAAAGGGAACTGTGGGAGAATCCCCAGGTAGTTTCAGTTCTTGTATGCTTTATACAAATAATATAAAAGGCCTAATTGTATATACTGTGACATTTCTGTAACCAACAGACATTTGAACTTCAAGGACCACACGTTCATTGTCGTCATCATCATCATCATCATCATCATCATCATCATCATCTGATCTCTGGAACACACTGGAAAAATAGATTTTACAATTCTTCATTCATGACATTTTCCAGGAGATCAGGTTTGTGGTACATAGCATTTTATTTATAACAGTGTCTTCTGTATAAATCAGGGGTTCTTCATCTCTTTTTTGCTGAAGGCATCCATTACACACAATAGTTAATTGTAGGGGAACACGTAACATTTTATAAATTATTTTTGGAGGAGCAAGAAAAGGTACAAATACATAACTACATAGTTATTTTTAGGCTTCACCATCTGAATAACAAAACACATTGTAGATAACAATTTCTATAGTTATATAATGAAAACTCACCAGTCACATTTTTGTCAGAGGTTTTATACAACTAAAGGGGCACTTTTTATTGAAGTCCACAGTTCACCAAAAGTACCACTGCTCGCTGGCTGAGAAGCACTGGTATAAACAATGTATTAATTGTATATGTGTTGGTTTGGACAGAGGGCATTAATGGAGAATAACACCCTAAAAATAAGTGACTTAATTTGTTTATCAGAAGGACTTATCCTGGTAGCTATCCTTCATACAGCAGTCAGTTATTTCTATTTATTTTTTCTTGTTTGCAGTTGATCTGTGTTTTACTTTACTGCTAATTGTTTCAGTTTACAATCTGCTACAAGCAAGAGTCCCTTATTCAGGCCCTTTGACGTGTGTTGTTTGATGTGAGGTGGTTAAACCTAGAGGCAGACTTCAAGAGAGATCACTATATACAGGAAAATACTGATATAATGCAAAAATATACAGATGGATTTACCTCACTGCTGCATGAAGGACACTTATCTATGTAGGAAAGTGTATTAAACAAGTTAACAATCATTTATTCCTAGGGTACATTTTCCCTTTAACGCAGTATATTTATTGATTTAGAAATTCTCCATGAAGTTTTAGTATGCCTAGAATCAAACTCTATGGCAATATAAAGAAAGTAAAGTGGAGAACAAACTAACTGACCTTTAGGGGACAAACAGAAATTCCTTTTGCTTTAAATGAGGGTTTTAACCATTTTTTACAGGAAGACTAGATATCAAAGAACCACTACTGAAAATGTATGATGTAAATGTGGTTTCTTTGGTGAATACACATGTGAAAAGCAGATATATACAATTGTGTGCTCCAATGATGTTACAAGACAGATGTAAATGTTTTTTTTTCTAAGATTAAAAAGACATGAAAATCTTCTTGTGCTCAATTAGTTTTATTCTTAATAACTGAATTATTATTGTATCAGTGTTGTGTGGAATCACAGTACTTAGTGCTTCACACTGTACAGTATATTTCCTGCAATGCCTCCTACTTAGAGATGGAATTTACAGTCTTTAATGTATTGTACAATATTAATCTGAGTAACGACATGGCTTAGAGCAAAGGAGACTTTGACTTCACGGCTTCTTTCCTACAATGACATTGACTTTGATACGTTTAATGCAAGGCCACATTTATAAAGCTAAACAGGAACAACTCTGGATTAACGTGCTAAACTGAGAGCATCTAAATTCCATTAATTTCTAAGTCGATTGCTTTTAATTTAGCACTTTACCTCAGAATTGCTCAGGTTTCCCTTTGATAAATCTGGCTGTTGTGTTCACTTGAGAAAATCAAGGAGAATTTCAGTTCACAACACTTATCCTACAACACCAACAACTTATCTGCATTGTTTGGGGCAAAGTGATAAATTAGAAGTAAAAAAAAAAAAAATACAGTGTGAATAGTCACAAAAATACATATAGTACACAGAAAAAAATATTAGTGTTCTTAAGAGTCTTTAAACAGCTTTATTTTGCTTTCTCAGGGTTGCTGCTTCTTAATGTGTGTGCACAGTTACACCTCTAAAGATAAAACCTAACACAGAAAAGAACAAGAGTCCAACACCATATGAGAGTAGTATCTGTTATGAATACTTTAAAACCCCTATCTATTGTGCTTGTACTCACAACATACAAGATGATATCAGACACAAAATGTAAAATGGAATGATCATTCAGGATGGTACTATTCCAGTCCTCACGATATGTGCTCAGAAACTTCTCCACTGGCTTCCTGTGTATCTTAACATTTATAAAAGAGAACGCTGGGGCACAAGCCCTCTAAGGGTAATACTGTTTGATAAAAGTGGATTACCCCACTCTGAAAATACCCCACTCATCAGACGGTCAAAGACAAAAAGGTCTTGATAAGGGAGAACGAAATTCAAGAAGCCTTGGATGAAGAAATCTCAGGGTTAACCTCAGTGTGTCAGGACTCTAAATGTTATTCTTAGATGTACAAAAAAGTAATAGTAATAAAATCAGACATATAAATGATATAATAAAATGTGTGCAAATCGTTTTTTGCATCTGATATCATCCTATGTGTTGTGAGTACAAGCACATTAGATAGGGGTTTTGAAGTATTCATAACAGATACTACTCTCATATGGTGCTGCACTCTTTTGTTCTTTTCTGCATTTGATAAATTAGGAGTAATAATCATAAAAACCAATAGGGCATTTCTACTTATTGTTCCTATTTTGATCTGCATTAGTGTCTGTAGTGGAGCTTAAAGGGATAGTAATGTTTCATAATAAAAGCAGATCTAATTAATCATCATAGTATTTGTACTTTGGAGAGTGTTATTTCAATTCTGTCAGAGTTGTAGTTCAAAAGTAATTCAATGACAAAGTATCCCCCTCCTGCCCCTTTTACTGATGTAACACTGCTCAGCCAGAGCAGAAGGGAGGTGCCCAGGTAGACTGCAGAGAGGGGCAATCTTCAATTAAGATAAGGGAAAAACCTGAAAAAATTGTCAAGGGGGGCAGGGCTTTCATTGTTCTCATAGGAAGAAGATTGTCCCATGCTGTTATCGTCTGGTCTATGGACTGGATTCCACATCTGAGAAGAGACGGCTTACACTAGGTAAAAGGGGCGGGAGGGGGAAACTTTGCTTGTGAATATCTCTCAAACCTTAAAGCTTTAAGAAATAAGACATACATCGTTCTTCATTTTTTTTTAATGCCTACAAAATAAAATAAAGATAAAACAAAGTATTACTATCCCTTTAAAATCTTTTACACTAATAAACTGAGATTCACACACTGGTTCCCTTCTTCTGTCACTGCGTAATACAAGCAGAGGACAGAGAGAGAGAAATTATATACTGGGGAAGTACAAAGTAAAGGCCCTACTTTTTTTTAGCTTTATCAGACCATAATTTGGGGTATCGTATTGAATTGTCTTTTTGGCAAACATGAAAAGGGCGAGATCATAATGTCGCCTGCATCAAAAGGCAAACATTCTGATGTTGCAAGCTTAAGGGTCACCAAATAGAGATGGATATTTCAATAGGATAGCTTCTTCCTCTCACAAGTAGTGCTCCAGGTGGAAGCGCGCAGGAGCTGATGGCCAGCAGGGAGGCTGTTATTCTGCTACAAGTAGTGCTCCTGGCCTGAGAACAATACGTTACATACACTTTATGGCCATGTAGGGTGGCCCTTAACCCCGTCACTGCCAGAGAGGTATCCAACGCATTGCATTGTAATGCATTGGATAGCTCTCTGGAACCCTTAGGGTTATGTGTGCGCCATCAGCTGTATTTAAACCTCTGTGTATATTAATGTTAGTCCCTTTATATTGTGAATCCCCTCTGGTATCCTAGTGACGTGGATGGGTCAAAGCAGTATAATTTCTTTATATTTTTTTTTTTTTTACAGCAGCCATAAAGTAATGGGCAACTAGCTTATATTGTAAACAGGTGTTGTGCTCCATTGAGACATAATGGGGGCAATGTTTATCGTATTCTGTGAAGTTGTTTTATAATCCTAAACTGCATAAATATCTTTGTGACCATTTTTTTTCCTTCTGACCCCCAACAGGTGCCTACGTGACATTCACTTTCACCACCGAAGTGGAAATCTGAGCTGGGCATGTTATGAGTCAGTACTCTAATAACACGTTAATCAACAGGATCACTGTGCTGAGAAAAGTGTTAGCCCCACTGTCAACAAGAGTCCATTACACCTGCAATAAACCCTGTATATCAAAGCGGTTCACTTTAGATAATGTCACCCTCTATTTTGCGACCCTTAAGCATGCAACATCAAAATGTCGCTCTATTCATGCGGGAAACATTCTGATGTAACAACATAAAAATACAGAGCGCCCAATAGTGTAGTATGATCAGATATAAATTGAATAAACATATGAAATGTTACTCACAATTATGATGGTCATAATAGAATCTGACTATGTCAGCAGGTGGAGATTTTCTCCACTCGGGCAAACCAGCGCTACAGCTGCACTGTATAGGATGATTATCTCTCCGATGGTCTATACTTCCCTTACATCCAGAAGAGATGCAACAATTCCTTCTTCAGTGGTTGTTTAATACCCCAAAATGAGTTAAACTATCAGACATTATATCATATATATATATATGGATTGATTTTAGATTTATAGATTTTATTTTACTATGTATTTTTTGTATTTCTGGAGCCTTTGTTTTTGTTTCCTTACATTTCACATTCAATTACAAGAGGAGGACATGGTGCATCTCTTCTGGACGTTAGGGGAGTATAGAACATTGGAGAAAGATAATTATCCTATACAGTGCAGCTATAGCGCTGGTTTGCCCAAGTGGAAACGGGTGAAATTTTCCACCTACTGACTAGTCAGATTCTATTCTGACCATCTCAATTGTGAGTAACGTTTCATATTGTGAGTACCCACTCATTGGATGTTATTGGTGGTGGACTGTGTGAATTAAGAATTAATATATCACATGAGGAGACGCCTCCTGTATTTCTCTCTTCTTGACATTCTGATGTCGCCCTTTTGATTCGGAAGACATTCTGATCTCACCCTTTTGATGGTCTCCAACTAGAGGGTGACATTTCAATAGTAAACCATAATTTGGCATGGTATCAAAACTGTTTCATTGTAATACGCTTGATATCAATCACACTTCTATTCTCAACCATTTGTCTCCTGTGCCTCCCCCATCTCCTCACTTGAATCTGACAACAGGGGGCCAGTCTGAGTGGCGCACCTCTCTTCCTTCCCTTCCCCACTTGAAGGAATGTTAAAGCAAACAATCAGGTTGCAAAATGTTAACATTTGTGAAATCATAAGTTTTCACAAATGTTAGTATTTTGTAACCTGTTCATTTGCTTGAACATTCCTTCGGGTATTTGCTGCATGTGTAATTTATTTCTCATTCCTTTATAAGCAGTTCCTCATTTAACCCCTTGAGTACAGAGGGGTATGCAATGCATTGTAAAGCAAATGAGTTGCACATCTCTATGGGCCTCAAGAAGTTAAACCCTCCTCCCCTGTAAAAACACTTACACAAACAAATACACATACAATGAAACACACAAACACTCATTAACACACAAACATGTGATACCCCAACACACAGGTAACAGACAAACACTCAGTAACACACAAACATTACCCCCACGCACACAGTTATACAAACATGTGTTCACACCCACACATACACACACACACATTCATTCAGTAACACACAAATACAAATGTGAACACACATTGGGTAATACACACAGTAACGCACGCAAACCCATACAGTAACATACCAGACACACACACACACAGAGTAACATGCAAACACACATTAACACATCAGTACACACATGCACATATTCATGTACCATTTACTGGTAGGACATAAAGAATGTTAGTTTGATAATTATTTCTTAAATCACAAAGATAATCCACATTTTAATTAATTTTAATTAATTTTAATTTACACTCTGTGTTTCTTGTTCTGTAGTATAGAAGGAATTACTGCTGATGTGTTACACCCCAACCAGGAGCCTTCATCTAAATATGTCTGTAAAGAACCAGACAAAGGTCATAGAATTCCTACTTCTGGGATTTGGAAACCTTCACCACCTAAACATTTTATTCTTCATCATTTTCCTAATTATTATCCTTTTTACATTAACTGGAAATCTCCTGATCATCATATTAGTTTCAATAAGTCCTCACCTCCATTCCCCCATGTACTTCTTCCTTTGCCATCTTTCAGTTTCCGACATCTTGATCACAACCAGTATTGTCCCCACCCTGTTATTTAGCATTCTGATTGGTAGAAATATACTGAGTTTTCTTAGTTGTATAACTCAACTGTACTTCTTTAGCATCACAACAGTTACAGAATGTTTACTCCTCTCAGTGATGTCGTATGATCGATACCTCGCTATCTGTTACCCGTTACGTTACACTTCTCTCATGGACTTTCAGAGATGCATTCTCTTATCTGTCTGGCCTTGGATATTAGGTTTAACCATCAGTTTAATCACAGATGTGACAGTATCTGAATTGAATTTCTGCAATGACAATATCATTGACCATTTTTATTGTGATCTTCCTCCAATTCAAAAACTATCTTGCTCAGATACATCCTTTCTAGATTTATTATCTTACTTGTTTTCTGTCCCTGTTTGTATTTTGCCTTTCTGTGTAATCATTGGGACTTATATTTATATATTTCTTGCTATTCTTGGGATCCCATCTACAACTGGGAAACAGAAAGCCTTTTCCACCTGCAGTTCTCATCTGATTGTTGTGGGAGCATTTTATGGAACCCTGATCACCAAATACCTGATACCGTCTGATGGATACTCATCACTCCTAACCAAGATTATATCCCTCCTACACACTGTGATTACTCCTTTATTTAACCCTATAATATACAGCCTGAGGAACAAAGATATCAGAACAGCACTCAGAAAACTATCTCCAACAAGAGGAATGAACCATTAGTTGTTTATGTAATGAAAGTGAAATGTATAAAATGTACAAAATGTACAAAACAAATGTACCATAGGGCACAAACAAAATATCATGTTAGTGTAAATGGGCTCTTTAACGCCTTCAATGCTAGAGAGGTATCCAATGCATTGATTAAATGTTAAATCTCCTTTTAACTCCATGAGAATTTGGGTATTTTATATGTGTCCTCAGTGGTAATGTTGAGCGAGCACCCCGATGCTCGGGTGCTCGGGTGCTCTGACCGAGCACCCCCTGATGCTCGAGTGCTCGGCCGAGCACCCGAGCCCCATTCAAATGAATGGGAGCACTCGAGCATTAAACCAGGCACCCCCTGCTCTGATGAGCGGAGGGTGCCTGGTCAATGTCCCCCTTCATCTCCGCTATGCCCCTCTTCCACAATGTCCCCCTTCATCTCCTATGCCATAGCGGAGATGAAGGGGGACATTGTGGAAGAGGGGCATAGCGGAGATGAAGGGGGACATTGTGGAAGAGGGGCATAGAGTCTATGCCCCTCTTCCACAATGTCCCCCTTCATCTCCGCTATGCCCCTCTTCCACAATGTCCCCCTTCATCTCCGCTATGGCATAGGAGATGAAGGGGGACATTGTGGAAGAGGGGCATAGCGGAGATGAAGGGGCACATTGTGGAAGACGGGCATAGCGGAGATGAAGGGGGACATTGTGGAAGAGGGGCATAGACTCTATGCCCCTCTTCCATAATGTCCCCCTTCATCTCCGCAATGCCCCCTTCATCTCCGCAATGCCCCCGTACCTCCATTCCCTGGTGGTCCAGCGGAGCGTCTTCGGATCTGTGCCTCTTCCGGCACAGATCCTCTTCACCCGAGCATGTCGGGCGAGCACATGGCGGTACTCGTACGAGTACCGCCATGTGCAGAGCAGAGCGATGCTCGAGCCGATCCGAGCATCGGCCGAGCACGCTCGCTCAACACTACTCAGTGGTGCAATTGTTCTGCTCCAGTTCTTCTGGGCACATTAGGGGCTGGATGTAAAGGAAGCCGTTAACAAAAAAAGCACTAACGGGTGCGTTAACATGTTGTAAGCCATGTAAAGGTCTGTCTTAAGAACAGCTAACTGCAGTTCACAAATCCTTATGGCTGATAGACTGACGTGCGTTGAGACACACAGAAGATTCCCCAAGAGCCATCTCAAGGAGTGCTGTACTGCTAACGGCTGAAAAAAAGATACACTTAACGGCTACAACTTAAGACCCAGTTTTGTTAGCCGTTAGACACATAACGGTCAAAAAGAAACCACCGTTAAAGACAATCTGCATACCGCACAAGCATGTAAATAGCAAAATAAACCAGTGCAATCCCAAAAAAACATGGACAGACACCACAAATCACTGTCACACACAACAACAAGCAACACCACAGGGACATGGAGCTCCAATAAAACACCAACACAGCATGGCATGGAACAATTGGGTTAATCACACAACATGGACACCTGCCAATACAAAACAAGCTCACCTGTGCAACATTACCACACGATCCAGACGAAACCTGCACCCCACAACTTCATACCCGCAACAGACAGAGACACGCCAATCAGAACACATGACATTTTAAAACACAGACACACCTGCAAACACTTACCTGGACAACAAACACCTTCCCATTGGTCAGCACTCACCTCATCACCACACCTACACATCACCTACCATGTACTTAAAGGAACAGCTCACCACACTCACTTGTGGCTTGTTTTCCACTCAGGGAGAGAGAGATAGAGAGAACGCAGTCTATATGTTGGGTTACATATTGTTGCGAAGACTGCAGAGAAGGCATGCAAGGGAGAGATCTAGGGAACACCAGCAACCCCCAGGCACACCTGATCAACAGCCTTCACCTGTTGAAAGTGAGGAGGCTCTGGCTCAACAGCCACACAGGAGCCCATCCCCACCTGGAGGGCAGCTCCTGCCTGCAGATGCACAACTGCAGCAACAGGATGCTGCACAGGAACAGGATGCTCCCCAACTGCCACAGGGACCTCTGGAGCAGCGTAGGATGTATAGACAACCACCAAGGCCCAGGGTATAGTGCCCAAGGGTCACTCTCTTTGGAATGACAAATGACGAGGTAATTGATCTCTACAGGATGAGGCTGCACAACATCACTGCCCTGTGTGAGGTCATCAGGGATGAGGTGAATCCCATATGCACCCACAACTATGCCCTAACTGGCCTGCAAAACTCCTGTGTGCCATACAGTTCAAGACAAGAGGTACCTTCCAGTCGATAGAGGGTTACGCATCTGGCATGTCACAGGCCACATTCACCAGAGTGCTGGCTAAGGTCATGCCAGCCCTCAAAGGTAAGGCCAGTTCCTATATACATTTCCCCATCACTGACATGGAGTGGACACATCTGAAGCAGGGCTTCTACGCAAGGGAAGGCATGCCCAGGGTCATGGGTGCAATAGATTGCACCCATGTCAGTATCAAAGCACCATCACGTCAGGGACATATGTTCATCAACCGGAAAAACTTCCACTCCATGAACGTGCAGATGGTGGGTGACAGCAACATGGCCATAATGAATGTCTGTTCCAAATATCCCGGGAGAATTCTTATATACTCAGGAAATCATCTGTACAGAGATATTTCGATCATGGAACCTATACAGGGGGATGGCTTCTGGATGAGTTAACAATACTAAATCATACCACATACACACCTGCATACACAACACTGCTCAGCATGCTCCTCACTCACAGCTAGTACGTTCAGCTCATAAAACATCATTCACACAACATGTGTTCGCTGTCAGACCATGTCATTCATGTTCAACAGGTGATGCTTGCCATGGATGCAAACCATGGCTATTGACTCCAGTCGCAAATCCCTGAACAGATGCCCAGGAGCACTACAATCAGGCTCATGCCAGGACTCGGAATGCCATTGAGCAGACTTTTGGCCTCCTAAAATCAAGATTCCAATGTCTGGATCACTCAAGGGGAGCACTACAGTATGCCCCGGCCAATGTCTGTGACATCATGATGGCATGTGCAATATTACATAACATAGAGGTGGACACCAGACTTGTGGATGACATCCAGCCTCCACCCATACCTGATGACCCTGTCGACATTGTCCAGGATGAGGAAACCCTAACAGGGATGCAGAGGAGAGACAGATTGATCAGGAATCAGCTGTGAGTATATGCACACAATCCATACATACACACCCTTCTGTGGAATGCAGGTTCCCCCTCTCGGCTTGCAGGTTTCCCCTGCGGTTCTGCTCTCGCAACTCCACCAGTACCTGGGCAAACATGTCCATCATCCCCGTGTGGAGATGATGGAGTTGAGTGTTGATCCTTGTGACCGCCGACTCCAGGGCATGGATCCTTGCTTCTATTCTGTTGCTGTTCTTCCGGGATTCCCTCCGGCTCCTTTGTAGAGCCATACACTCCGCCTCCATCCCCGTGGGGCATTCACTGATGGAGATGGTTGTGCCTGGTGACTCTGGTGCTGTGTTCTCAGCTAGTGCTGTGTCCTCAGCTGGTGCTGTGTGTGTGTGCTATGGCTGCTGCAGATGGGTATATGCCCATCACATCAATTGACTCACTGCTGCCAACTGATGTCTGTGCTGGCTGAGGTGGTGGAGTAAAAAGCTCCCTCACCAGAGGGTGCTGGGGCTCCCCAAGCAGGCCCAGGTGTTGGTAACTGAGTGGCCAAGAGTCATACCTTGGCCACTGGTAGGTGCTTGGCCCCCACCTGGAATCATAACTGGGGCCATACTGGGGAGCTATCCAGGAGGGTAGGTTGGGGGAATGGACATATGGCCCATATGTTGGGGTGGTCACAGTTCCTGGTAGCCAGGGTCTTCCTGGTGGTGGTGGTGGTGCCGCAGCAGAGTGGTAAAGTCCTATGGAGGATGGCTGCATGGACCTGTCTAATTGAAACCAGTCCTGGTAGTGTGGGGAAACAGCTGGTGGTGCAGTATAGAATGCAGCAGCTGATGGTGCAGCAGAGGATTCTGGAGCTGGTGGTGCAGCATAGGATGCAGCAGCTGGTGGTGCAGCATAGGATGCAGCAGTTGGTGTTGCAGCATAGGATGCAGCAGTTCGTTGTGCAGCATAGGATGCAGCAGTTCTTTGTGCAGCATAGGATGCAGCAGCTGCTAGTGAAGCATAGACTGCAGCAGTTGGTGGTGCAGCATAGGTGCAGCAGCTGGTGGAACAGCATAGGATGCTGGAGCTGGTGGTGCAGCATAGGATGCAGCAGCTGGTGGTACAGCATAGGATGCTGGAGCTGGTGGTTCAGCTGTGTAGGGTGACCATGTGCCGGTCCCGGCC
Source organism: Rhinophrynus dorsalis (assembly GCA_037306005.1). NCBI lineage: Eukaryota > Metazoa > Chordata > Amphibia > Anura > Rhinophrynidae > Rhinophrynus > Rhinophrynus dorsalis. The sequence continues at coordinate 25,301,168 of CM074727.1, read as the reverse complement.
TCTTGCTTTTTCAAGAGGAATCTCATCTGGGGATGTGTGTGCCTTCTCCACTGCCTACTGCTGTGCTGCAGGCCCTTATGCTGTGTGGGGAAATGAAATGGTGTGATTAGTAATGTTGACAATGACAGAATGAATGCAGGATGATTTCATTGACATGTGGATCTCTGGTTGTCATGATGGAATCCTATGCATTGCATTGCGTTGCATGGAATACCACCATGGCAATCTCAGAAACACGAGGTCTGTCCACGTTAATTCCCCAGGCCACCAATCAGGTCAGTATTGAGGGATTTCTCGGATTAAGGTCTGTTTCTGTTTGTATTATTCGCGCAATCTCTGTGAGTGACCCAGCCTTGGTTAATCGGTGATATCTATCAATCATGGCCTGTTGGTGTGTCACCTATAGTGGTTGACATTTGGTTCCCATGTGCATTCTACAAATAGTGGATGGTCTAACATCCATCCATAGCATCACCACTCCTGAGGATCCATGTGGAAAACAAATGTATGATGTGACAGTTCAAGTGAGAGTACATGATTGCATCCACAATACAAAGGCCAACTTAGTTCTCCTTTAATTCCACAGTGTTGGTTATTTATAGGCCTGTGTGTTGCACATACACCCAGTTAGTCTCAGTGGCACTGTGATGTTCGCCCTCATCCATCTCTATTGAGATTCAGTGAGCGGTAACAAAGACCTTATGGAGTGGAGGTATAGTGGAAATGGTGACTTCTCCAATGATATAATTTCTCCATTTCCATTTTTTTCCTATGGAGTCTATCCAATGAGCCCTCAATAACTTGAAACATTTTCTGAAATAGCCTCCATAGACAAACATGGGAATTGGTGAATTGATGGTATGGAAGGGTTAAGTTCTCTCCATCATGTCTTTTACACCGCTTAGCGAATGTACCCTGAGTAGCATGTAATCCTAACCCTGTCAATTTGTGTTTGTGGCCGGTTAACCCTTTGAGTACCAGAGGGGTTGCCAAAGCATTGTTGAGCAATGCATTGATAATCCCTCTAGCACTGAAGGGGTTATGTGCTGACTTCCCTGAGGGTACATGGGTGACATTGTGGAGGAACAGGAATGATGTTTAACAGATAACAATTTAAACAGCATGGTTGGTGTGGATTGTGTGTGATCAGCACAGCAACAAGAGGGTTGAACTTGGACTTTGACAGGTTTGGGCCTGGTTGAACATTGCCATTTGTCCTTGTATTGTGTCCTGTTTTTAACCCTCGGGGTGCTGTGTTGGTGCAGTTGTGTGGATGAATGATGGGCATGTGTGGAGGTGTGACTGTGTTTGCAGCCTGTGTTGTTTGATGTGGTGTGTGGTTATGTGATGATGCACTTACCAGTAGTGTGGATGCTCCTCTCATCCCCAGTTTCCAATCCTCCAGGGACCCCCTCAATGAGTGTGGAGGACATGGTCTGCCGCAGCATCTCCTCCCAGTGCTTGAATGTGATGTTTACTGGTGGACCACCTCCGGTGCCTTGGGTGTGCAGGGCGGCATCCCCCATCTTCTTTTTCACCTGCCTCTTGCAGTCGCCCCATCTCTTTTTGGCGACATCCCGTCTCCAGCTTGCCACCACGTTCACCTTGCTGCAAATTTGGTTCCAGGCAGCCTTCCTATTCGCAGCCAGGCCAGGGACCCTCTCCCTCGGGAACAGGATGGTCTCCCTCTCAAGTACAGCCTCCGCGAGGGCCCTGTTCGCCTCCTCAGTATAACGAGGATCCCTGATCCTCTCCTCAGGCCTGCGAGGAGTCTGGACCAGACTGCCCTGACTGTGTATGGTGGTCCCCCCCATGTACCCTTCGTCCCACTACAGGTTCTGTCCCTGTCCTTTGTGTGCATGCTCTTCTGGGCCAGCTCCCCCTCCGCCCTGCGGATCTCCCTCTCCCACCCCTACTCTCAACAGGGATGTCCTGCTCTCCTTCCTCCTCATCCACTACTCTCCCCATCCCTCTCTCCTGTCCTCCTCTCCTGGCCATCATTCACCCACTCATACCCAGGCACTCCCACAGGCCCTCACAGACACACTCGATCCAACTCACTCTCTGTCACACTCTTTCACTCACAGATTCACACTGTAAAAATAAAATTTAAGATATGTGTAAAGTGTTAAAAAAAATACTATGTGTATGTATGTGTATATGTTAGTGTCTGTATGGATGTATGTAATATGTGTATAGTTAAGTGCACCTCTCTCCAAACTCCAAAAACTCCTTCTGCCTCAAGTGCATGCGCCTCTCTCTCTCTCTCTCTCGATCACTAGCCTCCACTCCTGGGTCCTGTGCCCTAGCTCACTAAAACTCAAAACATACACAGGGTGTGACTGTTATTTTAGGGTATATATAAGTGTATTTGAAAATTTTTGCTACTTTGGGGCCTTGGGATTGGCTGTAGGTTTGAATTTTGTTTGTGCATCTATCATGGTTGTTAGCCAACAGCAGCAGTAATGTTAAATTTTGACATTTAAAGTTTTTCTTTATATGTGTTTAAAACAGAACTTTTAGCTTTATAATATTGCCCTCCAATACATTAGTAATAGGGAAAGTAATTGTTGTATTATGGTGAATAAATCCATGTTATTGAAGTAACCCACCTTCTTCAGCAGGCATCCAGGGCACAGGGCTTACAAGAGAAGGTCTGTGCGCCTGCACCTTCATCAACTTACGGGTAATCAACGGACATCACCACCAATCCGGGCAGTACACAGGACAGACAGTGCGGACTCAGAGGCAAGTTTCTTCTAAGATGTCTGCGCTGTTGTCTGCTGGATGCCTGCCAAACAAGGTGGATTATTTCAATAACATAGATTTATTCACCATAATGCAACTATTGCTTTGCCTATCGCTATACTACTAATGTACAGGGGGAGGCAATATTATAAAGTTGAAAGTTCTGCTTTAACCCCTTGATCTCTAGAGGGGTGTCCAATGCATTACTTTTAATGTATTGGATACCCCTCTAACACTCATACTGTTAAAGGAGAATTCATATTTTGACATCCCTCTGCAACAGCCACCAAGCTAGAGGATCAAACAACTTATCTGGATAGAGGTGTAAATGAAATACTACCACCAAAGAAGCCAGTGGCAATAGTTTCAGACTCTCCAGTGAGTAATGACAGGTCTGTTTCTTACCATAATAGACATATAGGAATGTGATGTAACGTGTACTAGACAATGAAACGTTCCAACACATTAATGTAATGAACATTAAAGGGGTTATTTCACAACAAAGATACTCTATCTGATTTTATTAGTCTACCACAATGGAATATAGATTAGCGATTTTTTTGTAAAAAAAAAAATCCATACCTTAAGAGATATCACATATTAAATTTTGCTTTGATGTGACCACTTCCGCTTTCTGTGGTACAAGATTACTTCTGCACAGCTCTGCTGGACTGCCGCACGTCCCAAATTCTCCTCCCACCTCCCTCCCAGTTCTCCCTGTCAGCGCTTCCTGCTCCTCTTCGTAGCGTATTGGAAAAGCAAGCTCCTGTCAATGTGCTTAATAAGTAGCCTACAATTCAGCATTCAGCAATTTCAGAGTCTTTTTCTTATTGATCAATGTGTTTTCATTATCAGATATGAATAACATAGCCGAAACTCACCACATTACCTAGGAAGGAAGGTAAACATCTTCAATATATAAGTAATAAGAAATCTGAAGATCTATGATATACCGGATGCAGTAAATCCAATGTATCCGCTGCTTGGAAGAAGAACAAATCTGAATGTGCAGTGTGCAGCTGAGCATGAAATGAACATACTTAATTTGATGGATCGGCTGGTTTCACATATACATAAAAGGAGAGAAACAACACATCATTGTGCAAATCATAAAACTGTATTTAGATGGACACAACAAGGAGAAGCAAAATTCCTATTCACCCAGTGATACAGTAACTGCCTTCATATACGTATTTTAGAGTCTTCTTCCTATTGACCAATGTGTTCTCCTTATCAAATATGAATATAAGAAAGTGCAAAAACAATATTTTAGCGGTATCAAAAGATAAAATAAAATTATTTCACATAAAAGCAGTTTATTTCCAGCACTAAAAGGACAGGATGATACCCTTCCCTAGACACTGTCTTATTTTGGCCATCTACTGTTTAACGGTAACATTGATGCTGTTACTCAGCTGTGTCTCTCTTCTTCTGAACTGGGAACTTCTAAGTCACAGGCCAATCAAACACCAACTGTCCCAAAGTCCTCCTCTTAGTTCTTGGTTCTACCTCTCTAAGTGATGCCCTCATTTGTTTAGAAAATGTTTTACCAGGAAGAATGCACAGAGATTTCTCTTGTTTTCAAGTATGCATCTGTTATATGTTTTGCTATCAATCCCAACTTTGTCAAGGATTTGGAAAGTAGAGATTCATTGTTCTTATACAGAAATGAGCTAAACAATTGTGATCCTAATCACAAATCAGTTCTTCATATAGTGTAAACTATTCTGCTTCAGATAAATCAATGGAATGAAACAGCATACAAACATATGCAGGAAACTCACCCCACGATAGCAGTTATGCATCACCCACATGACTAGTAAGCTGCTCCAGCAGTTGTCCTACCATGTTTACACAAGTAATAACTAAGACAGAAAATGTTTTAGATATATGTGGATTGTATGCAATTTTGCTCTTTTTGTTGTTTCTGACAAAATTTGGCCACTTTTCCTGTAATGCTTTGGGTTTAAATTACTTACAATATGTTTAAAGGGACAGTAATGTCTCATAAAAACTTTTTATAGTTTTGTAGAGGAGAAGAAAATAAGCTGAAAGGCACAAACCCTATCTCTCAAACCGCTATGGTTTGAGAGACATAGGCATTGAAAGTTCCCTTCTCCCTCCCCTTCTCTTGATTTCAGCTGTAAAGCTGATAGCAGGAGATTTGAGTCGTACGACTCGTGGATTCTCTGCAGCAGAGCCGAAATTGCGTTATTGCAAAATAATTACTTCAGGGCTTAAAATTGGAAGTCCTTTGCTACTAGCTAGACCTGAAAAGTTACTCGCCACTGCAAGGCAAAACATACCAACCAGGGCTGAATTTCTACTCACCAGGGCTAAATTTTCACTCGCCATTGGCGAGTGGAAATTTTGAGCCCTGATTAATTCATTGGAAAGGTCTACAAAGTGTGCTTGTAAACCAGGCACACTTTGTAGACCTTTCCAATGAAGTAATTATTTTGCAATAACGTGATTTTGGCTCTGCTGCAGAGCCTCAGGCTGGAGAAGGGGAGGGAGGGGGAACTTTCAATGCCTATATCTCTCAAACCATAGAGGTTTGAGGGATAGGGTTTGTGCCATTCAGCTTATTTTCTTCTCCTCTACAAAACTATAAAAAGTTTTTATGGAACATTACTGTCCCTTTAACAAAACTATCATTTTGTGAAATATATTATGGCCCTTTCAAAACAACTAGTTTTTTATTAGTACCAAAATTACAAAATTGTTTCTCTCTTCAATAAAGGTTTGGAGGGTATACATATAGATGTACGTGTACAATTAAAATAAAAGTTGAATTCCAAAATAAGCATGTTGTGTGTATTATTTATCCTCTGTGTTAATAATTCCTGTATAAAAGATAATCCTACATTCAAACTGAAACAGCCTTTTGGCTTTATAGGATAACAAGTGAAATGGCAAAATGGCCAAGAGGAATATCTACTAATGAAATGGTATATGTATATGATATAAGGATAAGATCCAGATCTCCAATCTTAGTCTTCAGTTATTGTTAAATAAGGAATACTGCTGGGTAAACTCTAATTCATATAAATAAGAATTAATATTTAAAAACTGAAAAATAAACAAATGACAAATAGGCATAAATCTATAAACAATATTTCAGTATTAAAGTGTTAAAGTAAAAACATACATGTGCCTGCTAACTTGTGTTCAGGCACTTGGTTAAACACGCATATCTGCTCTGCTGATAAATTGTTTTAATTAAAAATGCTTGTGTATTGTTTATAATACTAACGTTAAAGTATATTTAAATGAGAGCATGAATTTCCTGAGAAAAAGACTGAGTGCTTTGGTGGGGGGTGAAAGGCTTAGACAAAGACCAGTGGACTGGATGCAGAGGAATTTACCCCTGGCATGCGGTCCATGTTCCTAAGGTCTACTCCTAGCGAGATCCATACTGTCAATGTTGAATAGTACCGATGAGAAGGGGCACATTTTTTGTGATTACTCAAAGGTTAGCAGAAATGGGACAATATGAGAAGGGGGATAGGGTTACCCAGAAAAGAGGTGTCTCCACAACCATTAAGGCAGAAATGAAGGATAATATAAAAACACCCAAAGGTAAACCCAAATTTAGTAAAAAAACAGGATGTTTCCAAAGCACTAGAGTATCTAGGCCAGAGATGATTGCAGACTTCATCAAAGCAGGTATAAATGGAGATTCCCTCAAAAGAGGTCCAAATCTTAAATATCTTAAAAATCCAAAAAGTCTTACTTAAGAAGTGGGAAGCTTTAAAGCATAGTGTACAAATACATACTGCAGCAAAGGGTTTTCCATCAGATGAAAGGTTAATTGATTTTGATGAAATTCCCAATACTAAAGCTAGGACTGTTGAGGCAAATCTCAAATATACTCAATCTGAGGTCAAATATCCTGATACTAATCCTTGTCCTCCTGTTCCCTATCCTAGGAAAACAAAATCCATGTACCCATCAGCTGAATTATGTGCCATAGCGGACAAAGATGGAATGGACCCATGGGAAGGCCAATCCCCAACATGAAGTTTGTTACCCTTCACAGCTGGGGATTGACAGCCTCATGTTCCTTTGATTGGGTGAGGACAGGAAACCAACCACACCTAGGTTTTAGCCTTAGAAGAGACTGGGGCCAAGGTGACAGTGTTACAGGTAACCCTTCCAAACTTGTAGGCCCCATAATTTCACAGAGAAGGTCTAGGGGAAAGAGTAACTAAGGCAGTGCAAATCACATATTCCATAAACAAAGGGCCCCTGGGTTTATGGCTAATATTTTGGGTTTCCAATTTCCTGACAATATCTTGAGGGTAGATATATTGTTAGAGCGCATAATAGAGAGCAGGTGGGAGGGGTTCAAATTTTTGACTTTCCTCACACACCCTCTTATGTGCATGTGGCAGGGGAGGTGGTGACTGGAAATACAAACTGGACACCTGTTGTCATTCTCCCTCCCTGTAGTCGAAAGGCTGCCGGGTGGGTTGAAAGAAATCAGACTATAGTCAGGTGTAGGTCATCCTGCGATTTTGCCCTTTTAACACTCCTGTGTTTCCTGTTAAGAAGCTGGATAGTTCTTGGTGTAGAACGGTAGATTACAGAGGATTCAATAGCATGGCACCAACATTGAGGGCTGCAGTCCCCCAATATCATCCCTGTCATTTATGACAGCCAAACAGACACAGGAGTGGCATGCAGTGATTGATATATTTAATGCTTTCTTTTCCAATTGTCATTGTACCTGAGTCACAAAATTCCATTTGCATTCACATGGGAAGGAAGTTAATATACCTTTGATGCCCCAAGACTATCTACACTCCCCTGCCACATGCCATGGTCTGTTTGCCAGAGAATCAAGGCAACTTCCAATACCTTTTAGAGACTGCGACATTAAAGGCCCCAACAACTTGGGGGGAAGAGGCCTACCTATCAGTGCAGAGGTGGGCCACAAGTCCAACTCTCATGAAACGGAAATGGTATCCACAAGAGCAAAGTAGATTAACAAAGCTTCAATGGTCTTGCAACATATGCAATCTTGCCACATCCAAATACTTGGAAGATACCTGCATTACAGCATTCTCCAATCAAGTCAACTTTGCCATATGAGGAATTATATCCTGCAAAGAACAAAAGAGGGTGGACAGTTGTAACATGCAATCCTTATGGAGAGGTGGTGGTACAAGAGCAACATACACATGATTCAAATTACCAGAAGTATGCCGATATAAAGAGACTACACTTGGCTTATTACATGGAACAGTAGTGTGTGGAGGCACGGAACTTTGGGAGAAGATCTGGACAAACGCCTGAACAAGATTGATGCCAAGAGTTGTGGGGGAAATTAACCTCAATAAAACTGCAGAAGGGGGGCGGGAGATTGAACTGCCTAGGAAGATAGTTGCTTTCTAACTCAGCTCCGAGGCTGAGCACTGTTTTTGTGGTAAAACTACATTTCTGCGATCTCTACATTTCTTGTTCAAGGTGACAATTTATTACCTAATACCTTGGAGGTCTTTCTGAGGACTCTTGAATTTTTACAGCAAGAGAACCAAGAATCTGTGTGTTAATTTATCATCCAGTGGCACAGCTTTGGTGGCGCAGTAAAGTATCATGGCGGTTGGGGTTCCCATGAGGAGGGAGGATATTGTGCACTTGTTGTCCAAGGCAGACCTTCGTGACTTGGTGGAAGATATCAGGGCAACAATTGTGGAAGAGCTGGCGACCATTCTCTCTGCCTTCTGGCAATCGGGTCAGAACCTAACTGGGCAAGAGACTGGGTCTGTCGATTTGAATCCTGATCCTGAGCTTTTGGAAACCAGTCTGTGTGGGCAAGAAGGCATCCCGGCTTCTCTTGAGGATCACTCTACGGGTCTGGCTAACCGAGATCAGAGAGCTTATCTATATTTGTATGCTTCATTAGCTTCCGACTCTGGGAAGGCCGGGAAGCCTTCACCGGAACATGTCCTACCCTCTTACCTGGAAACTTCGTTATATGCGTCTTAGCTGCTGACTGAATTTCTGCGGCTGAGGCTGAGTCTTATTCGTCCAATTCCTATACTGGAGTCAGTGAGTTCTGGATGGGAGGCTTTGACCTGGGAACCTGGGATTGGCGCTCTATCCCAAGGATATACCGCTTTGGACCTTTCTCTCATCTTCCCCTCAATGTGAGCCAGTGGAGATTTTGTACATGCTATCAAGTGGTGGTGACTGTGACTGTTCTGCTCTATTTCCTTGGATCCCCTTACTACCCTTCTAGATTGCTCTTCTCAGCCCTAACCCTGTTCGTTTGTTTCAGCAGTGCTTAGTGGATTATGTTCTCTCCAATGGGATTTGAACATTTTCATGTACTGTGTAGATGTTGTTGGACAGTGGGGGCATCCTCTAGGGCCTGGAGGGCCGCCCGTGGTTTCAGTTGATAGTCTGTATGATGTGTAACACTTGGCGTTATTAATGAGGACCGGGGGTTTCAGTGTATTGGGGATGTTTAGCTTCATATTAATGTTTTGGTGGGATATTTCAGTCACGTTTATCCACCTCATTCTTATCAAAGAGAGTAGTTTTTGTGATCTACAAGTCTTGGAGGCTTGGCATCTATATTCTCAGTCATCATGTGTTTTAGTTTGTTATTTTCCCCCCGAGGACCTCTTTGAGGTCTTCATGTGAATTTCAGGCAGGGTGTAGGAGAACTACCCTATTACACTGTCCATGTATAGTTTCCTTTTCCTTTATGTTTTCTTTCCTGTACCTATGTGATATCCTACTTGAGGCGTTTTACAAGCTTGATCTTTTCCTTTTCCTCTTAGATCCTTTTCTCTTTGTTCTTTCTACATTCCGGTTTACTTTTATCTCCCTTTATGTTTTCTGTCCTCTATACAGTGTACTTTGCCATCAGTCTTGATTGCTATATTGTTTATTGTCATATATGCTTATGTAGTGATATATATTATATTTGCGTTTGCCTGATTGCAGATTTTATTTGGTACTTATGGTGCTCTGCTATTACATTGACCATTTAGTTTTCAACAGGGAACCATCAGAATGATTTACTGTACTTTGTGCAAATGTAGTTCATTATCACTTTTGACTGACTTATTTTCTTCACTTTCCTATTTGACATCAATTTGATATATTGTAATAATGCTCGCAATGACTTATTATTGTATCACATGCTTATAATTTGTATTGCCAGTATTACTGTTTATTATATGTTCCTTTTTTGGATATGTAGACTGACATTCTGTATGTACTGTTTATCTACTAAATAAAGCTTTTAAAAATAAAAAAAAATAAAAAAAAAACTGCAGAGGAACTGACTGAAATAAGGAACCTGAAGACCAAAATAAAGACATCCCTTTGATCTAGTTTTCAAAACTGACACCGGTACTCACTTTGCTGGCCAGTCCAACAATGGGAGCAGGGTATCCCATATCGCCCCAAGTCTCAGGGTTTATTAAAAGGTGCGATGGGCTTTTGAAAGGACAGATTCATACACTATCCCCAAGTATTTCATAGAAGGGGTGGGATAGAATTCTCTTATGATTTTACATGACTGACCAACAAACCACATCTGTATATGCCAGGCTTACATGTAATGACAATCCGTTTGTTAGTTTACAGTTGACATGTACAGGTAGCCTCACCAAATTTCAATTTAAACTAACATTTTATTTTATTTTTTTCTCTCAAGGGGTGGGAGGGATTAACAGAAGTTAGTCTTTACCATAGGAGGTAATAGGCCAGGAGGGACAGAGATAACCTTACATTCACCGATGACCAAACCAGAGAGGGTTGGCGTACAGCTGGGTAGTGAGTGTAGACGAATGAATATGGAGAACATCTTTGTTTATGACTAATACAAGAGGGATAACTGCTGATACTGTTGTAGGAGAGGTGGCAATCAGGGCACCCACAAAATATAAGTAGAGGCCAAAGCGTGAGTATTACCAAGACCTAATGCTGTAGAAGAAAGAGGATTCTTACCCTGTCTATTTTCCTTCCAGTAGATAGTGAACACAAAGCCCTGCTGATTCCATAGATGTCCAGCACATTAAATCTAGACCAGATGTACACTCCTTTAGACTACTAAATTCCCACCAGTGAAGAAGGAGAATTTATCCAGCCTGGCTGCAGCAATAAAAACAAGCTTCATGAAACACCAGACATCAAATTATTTGGGGTGGATGGGAAGTTTGGGGAAATACTATTGTATATGGAATATCGATTCCTGTATTAATATGTATTTCTTTATGTGTTTCACTATATGTACATGTTATATGTACAAGCAAGATAGCGATTATAGATTTTTGGAGAACTGCCTATTAGAACATAACTTCAGTATATTTATGGTGTAATAGCAAGAGGTGGAATGTTATGGACATGAAAAATGAGTAACATTTTGAATTGTGCTTTTGTAACCATAATTCACTAAAGTTATTAACTTTTTTTCTTCCCCATTTAAGCAGATTTTCCCTGGATTAAATGCCAGTTTTCAGCACTGGAAAGGTTAATTTCTAGTGTTGAGCGAGCATGCTCGGCCGATGCTCGGATCGGCTCGAGCATCGCTCTGCTCGGCACATGGCGGTACTCGTCGAGTACCGCCATGTGCTCGCCCGCCATGTTCGGGTGGCGGGGATCTGTGCCGGAGGAGGCACAAATCTGAAGACGCTCCGCTGGACCACCAGGGACTGGAGTTACGGGGGCATTGCGGAGATGAAGGGGGCAGTGTGGAGATGAAGGGGGACATTGTGGAGATGAAGGGGGACATTGCAGAGATGAAGGGGGCATAGCGGAGATGAAGGGGGACATTGCAGAGATGAAGGGGGCATTGCAGAGATGAAGGGGGCATTGCAGAGATGAAGGGGGCATAGCGGAGATGAAGGGGGACATTGCAGAGATGAAGGGGGCATTGCAGAGATGAAGGGGGCATAGCGGAGATGAAGGGGGACATTGCAGAGATGAAGGGGGCATTGCAGAGATGAAGGGGGCATTGCAGAGATGAAGGGGGCATAGCGGAGATGAAGGGGGACATTGCAGAGATGAAGGGGGCATTGACCAGGCACCCTCCCCTCATCAGAGCAGGGGGTGCCTGGTGTAATGCTCGTGTCGCCCCATTGAAGTCAATGGGGCTCAGGTGCTCGGCCGAGCACTCGAGCCTCAGGAGGTGCTCGGTCAGAGCACCCGAGCACCCGAGCATCGGGGTGCTCGCTCAACACTATTAATTTCCTTTGTTTGAAATTGACTCTTGCAGGCCAGAAAACAAGCACGGCAAAAACCTGTTATTCCAGTTTTAGGAAGGCATTGGTTTCAGGAGTCAGGAAATGGACGGAGAATGGATGGAACGTAGGAGCGAGAATAGGGAAACTACTGAGGGGAGGATTGGTTATTTGATCCCATACCTTGAGCTTGGGGAAAGGAGTCTTGGAGTGGAGGAGGAGAGTGATGGATGAGGGGTAGATTCCAGCAATGTCATGTAGGCCCAAGAACTGTTCCAGGATCCTTGCTTGCCTCTTTTCTGCTGCACCATCCTCATTGTTCCAGGATAGCTAAGTATAAAAACTGTATCTTCCTGCTTTATTTTTTATACTCTACATAATATTTCTAGGAAAAACACCCTGGTAACCAATATATATATCGCTTCTGTTATAATTGATGAATATTGTGTGTTATTTGCACTGCAGTAAGTAACTGTCAGTTAATATTATTAGGTGTTTAGCTAGAATAAATGTGATAATATACAGTGTATTGTTCGTATTATAATATTATTGTTTGTACTTAAATATTACTACTTATTGCTAGTACTCAGGTGTTATTGTGTTAATTGTGGTATTGGTCATTAGAACAAACTTCTCTGGATATATCTTAAATTAATGGGTTGGTTTTTTGGGGTCTTGGCAAATGCATGTTGTTTCCAATAACTGTGCTAGTGTCTGTTAGTGTGAGCATACTATGTTTTTGTTCTCAAGCCACATGGCTGAGGAAGCCATTTTGTAGAAAGCACATGGTATGTGACTTTGAAGTTTCTTCATAATTACATTAATTTTAACACAGCTGTTATTGTGGAACCTTTTGCTCAAGATTAACAATGCACCTAAAGCCACAAACCACAACAAACATGCAGAGCATTGGGGCGTATGCATTTTGGGTTTGGCTACATATGAAGATTAATAGGGAGTCTTCAGTTTGCACACTGCCATGTGTTCTCCTTTTTTGGGCATATATTTTAGCTCTGTGGGCTTTTGGGGGCACTTATATACCCTTTCATCCACAATCAAAGAGGGTTGTCTTGTTGTTCATTGGCGCCAACTAGTGATGAGCGAGCATGCTCGGCCGAAGCTCGGTTCGGCTCGAGCATCGCTCTGCTCGGCACATGGCGGTACTCGTACGAGTACCGCATGTGCTCGCCCGCCATGTTCGGGTCTCCTCCCCGCACGTTTCGCAGCTGCTGCGCAGCCAATAAACGTGCGGGGAGGCTCTGACATCAGTGTAATGCCAGCAGCCATGTTGGCTGCTGGCATTACACTGATTGGCTGGCCAGAACCCGTGATCGGGTGCTGTATAGCACCCGACGCGCAAGTTCGGCTCATTCTTAGCCAGGGAGAGATGCGCTTAGGCAGGGAAAGTCAGTGTAGGGAGAATAAAATTGTTGAAACTCTTTCAAGACCCAAAAGTCCTTTTTAGGACTGTTGTGTGTGGGGGCAGCATTTATATTTTGTTTGGGGGGGCACAATTTCCTTTTTTTTGTGGGGGGGGATATTTGTAAGGTGACATATAATACTAGATGCACAGGAAGTCAGTGTAGGGAGAATAAAATTGTTTAAACTCTTTCAAGACCCAAAAGTCCTTTTTAGGACTGTTGTGTGTGGGGGCAGCATTTAATTTTTTTGGGGGGTGGCAGAATTTCATTTTTTTGTGGGGGTGGACATGTTCTAAGGTGACATTGTACTAGGTGCACAGGGACAAATATTTCACAGTGCAGTGACAAGCTGACATATTCTGTTAGGTGCACAGGGCCAATGATTTTACAACGCAGCGACAAAAAGGGCCATTTTAAACGTGTGCCTAGCCATAGATTATTGTCACATTCTGTTTAGTGTGCAAATTCACAAATTAACGTCACATATTCCGTTCACTGTGCCTAGCCGCAGATTAGCGTCACATTCTGTTTCGTGTGCCTAGCCGCAGATTAGCGTCACATTCTGTTTCGTGTGCCTAGCCGCAGATTAGCGTCACATATTGTTTAGTGTGCCTAGCCGCAGATTAACGTCACATATTGTTTAGTGTGCCTAGCCGCAGATTAACGTCACATATTGTTTAGTGTGCCTAGCCGCAGATTAGCGTCACATATTGTTTAGTGTGCCTAGCCGCAGATTAGCGTCACATTCTGTTTCGTGTGCCTAGCCGCAGATTACCGGCATATATTCCGTTTAATATGAAGAAGGCGGGTAAAAAGGGACGGGGAAGTGGACGTGATCCTGATAGTTCAGGGCGCGGGTCAGGACGCGTAGAAACTGTGCCTGGTGCCAGAGCACAAGAAAGAAAGACATCCACCATACCTAGCTTCATGTCTCAGTTTACAGGGCGTCGCAGGACATCACTCTCGAGGTCAGACCACTGCGAACAGGTGGTCGGTTGGATTTCAGCTGATACTGCTTCCAGTCGGTTAAGCACCACCCTGTCTTCCACCAAGTCCACTCTCACTAGCCAAGAGTCTGGTCAACATAATCCTCACCCTGATCATCCTTCCTCCCACCATAGAGGGTGTGGCCAAAGAAGTGATCCCACACTGGGATATATTGAGGAGCTCTTCTCATCACCAATCCTTGATTTGAACTTCTCTCCAAGCACGCTTGCAGAGGAACATGAGATCTTGTGCCCTGATTCACAACCTCTAGAGGGTACCCAATCACAAGAAGATGACAGAGGGGAACGGCATTTAAGGTCAAAGGAAGTGGATGATGATGATGAGACACAGTTGCCATCAAATCAACCACAATTACTGTCTCAAGACCTTGATGAGGAGGATGATACACAGTTGTCAATGACTGAGGATGTGGTGGGATCAAGAAATGAGGAGGATGATCAGAGTGAGGAAGTGGAGGAGGACTTGGTGGACGATGAGGTCACTGACCCCACCTGGGAAGGTGGAAAGCCGAGCGATGACAGCAGTCCTGAGGGTGAGCCATCTGCAGCACCGCAACAGGCTGGAAGAGGCAGTAGTGTGGCTAAAGAAAGAAGGCGGACCGCACCAAACCGGCCCACAAATGTTCCACGGAGCACCCCCTTGCGTAAATCTCCCTTGCCAAGGGCTAGGTGTTCCGCGGTATGGCGTTTTTTTAAGGAAAGTGCGGACGACAAAAGAATTGTAGTTTGCAACCTGTGCCACACCAGAATGAGCCGAGGCATGAACACTAGCAACCTCACCACCACCAGCATGATCCGACACATGGCATCCAAGCACCGTAATAAGTGGGAGGAACGCCCGGATCGCCAATCTGTGTCTGCAGGCCACACCACTGCCTCCTCTTCCCCTGTTTTCGGTGCCGGCCAATCGCCTGTCGAAGGCGCAGGCCCGCATACCTCCCGCCCTGCACCTGTACCATCTAAAGCACCATCAGCGACCACATCCACTTCCCTGTCCCAGCGCAGCGTCCAAATTTCGTTACCCCAGGCATTTGAGCGCAAGCGAAAATACCCAGCCACCCACCCACAGGCCATAGCACTAACCTCACACCTTTCCAAATTACTGGCCATCGAAATGCTGCCATTTAGGCTTGTGGACACTGAGTCCTTCCGCAGCCTGATGGCAGCAGCTGTCCCTCGGTACGCAGTCCCCAGCCGCCACTACTTTTCCCGGTGTGCCGTCCCCGCCTTACACCACCATGTGTCCCTTAACATCACCCGTGCCCTGACCAACGCAGTTACTGGGAAGGTCCACTTAACGACTGACACATGGACAAGTGCTTGTGGCAAGGGACGCTACATTTCCCTGACGGCACACTGGGTGAATGTCGTGGAGGCTGGGAGCGACTCGGACCCTGGGATGGCACAGGTGCTACCCACGCCGAGGATTGCAGGCCCTACCTCCATCAGGGTTTCCGCCAGCACCTACGTTATTGGCTCCTCCTCCTCCTCCTCCGTTTCCACCTCCGAATTCTCTGCGCGCAGCGCCACTCACCCATCAGCCGGTAGCTGGAAGCAGTGTAGCACTGCAGTGGGGAAGCGTCAACAGGCCGTGCTGAAGCTGATCTGCCTTGGGGACAAACAGCACACGGCCTCAGAGCTGTTGCAGGGGATTAGTCACCAGACCGAGCAGTGGCTCTCGCCACTCAACCTGCAACCAGGCATGGCTGTGTGTGATAATGGGCGTAACTTGGTAGTGGCTTTGGAGCTCGGCAAGCTCACACACATACCATGCCTAGCGCATGTATTTAATTTAGTGGTTCACCAATTTCTAAAAACCTACCCCAATTTGCATGATCTCTTGACGAAGGTGCGCCGTGTGTGTGCACATTTCCGTAAGTCATCTACAGCTTCAGCCGGCCTGTTGACGCTGCAGCAGCGCTTACAATTGCCAGCTCACCGGCTGCTGTGTGACGTGAGCACGCGCTGGAACTCCACCTTCCACATGTTGGCCCGGCTTTGTGAGCAGCAGAGGGCAGTAGTGGAGTACCAGCTGTTACACGGTCGTCGCCTCTCCGTTCAACTTCCTGTAATCAGAAGTGAGGAGTGGGAATGGATGTCAGACCTCTGTGAGGTTTTACGCAATTTTGAGGAATCGACACAGATGGTGAGCGGCGATAACGCTATTATCAGTGTAACCATCCCACTTCTGTGCCTACTGAAACGCTCGCTGCTCACAATTAAAACCGACGCTTTGCATGTGGAAGAGGTGGAAATGGGGGAGGAAGAGCTTACACAAGGTGATAGCCAGAGCACCCTCACTTCGTCTTCTCAGCGACAATTGGCGGAGGAGGAGGAGGAGGAGGAAGACACGGTTGCCTCCGCTACAGAGGGTAGCCATGGAACTTTATTTCCATCTCTTCAGCGTGGGTGGGCAGAAGAGGAGGAAGAGGATGAGGAGATTTAGAGTCATCCTCCTGGTGAGGACAGCGAAATCTTGCCTGTTGGTACTCTGGCACACATGGCTGACTTTATGTTAGGCTGCCTTTCCCGTGACCCACGCGTTATACGCATTTTAGACAACACGGATTACTGGGTGTTCATCCTTCTGGACCCCCGCTACAAAGAGAATTTCTCATCTCTCATTCCTCCGGTGGAGAGGACAAGCAAAATGGTGCAATACCAGAAGGTTCTTGTCGAAAAATTGCTCCAAAATTTTCCATCTGACAACGCTGGCAGCAGAGTACGTGCTACCTTGGCCAACCAAGAAGGGGAGAAAAGGGGAGCACACAGCAGTTCCGACAAAGGCAGGGCAACACTCTCCAAGGCGTGGGACACCTTCATGACACCCCGCCAGCACCCTCACCCTGATGCGCGGCCTAGTGTCACAAGGAGGGAAAAGTTTTGGAAGATGGTGAAGGAGTACGTAGCAGACCGTGTCAGCGTCCTCACTGATCCCTCTGTGCCTTACAACTACTGGGTGTCCAAGCTGGACACGTGGTATGAACTGGCACTCTACGCCTTGGAGGTGCTGGCCTGCCCTGCCGCCAGCGTTCTGTCTGAGCGGGTATTTAGTGCTGCTGGTGGCATCATAACAGATAAGCGTATCCGCCTTTCCACCGAAAATGCTGATAGGTTGACACTTATAAAAATGAACAAGGCCTGGATTTCCCCTGACTTCTCCACTCCACTGGAGGAAAGCCCCGGGTGAACATAAAGTCACTTTAGATATGTTATTTACAATGATGGGAATACTCTGTATTCCCATTCACCCCTTCCACCCAAAAAACGGGTATATGGTTGACTCTTAATCTTCTCATCCTCCTCCTCCTCTTCCATATGCCCTGTGATATAATTTTTATATAGGGCCAGCTCACCAGCGGGCCCTGTGATATAATTTTTATATAGGGCCAGCTCACCAGCGGGCCCTGTTTGACAATTTTTGTATAGGTCAGCTCACCAGCGGGCCTTCTCATATAATGTTTTATTGGGTCAGCTCTCTAGCGGGCCCTCTCATATAATGTTTTATAGCGTCAGCTCACTAGCGGGCCTTCGCATATAATGTTTAGGATGGTCAGCTCCGCAGCAGACCCTCACCCATAATGTTTTAGATGGTCGGCTCAGCAGCAGACCCTCATTCCTAATGTTTTAGATGGTCAGCTTAGCGGCATGCCCTCGCCCCTAATGTTTTAGAGGGTCACCAGCAGGCCATTAATCCTAATTTTTCAAGGATGTGTATGATGCCCTCCTTTATGTGTAATAAAGGGTGTATTGGAGTGACATTTCAGTCTAATTTTTGGCAGCCCTTTCACTTAGTGCATAGGCTTTATGAGTGTTGGACCACTACCTGAACTATTGTACCACAATGTGAATGAGGCCCTCCATTTTGTGATATACAGGTTGTATCGGAGTGCCTCAGGTCCTCCCATTGAATTAAATAGGGCTGGGGTGTTCGACAGAGCAGAAGGTAGTTCTTGGCTTCATCCACTAAGTCACTTCGTCACTTTTACTCAATGGATCAGACCCCACTGTTCCGACTATAAATTTTGGACTTAACAAGGGCAAACGGACATGTTGTAAAACCTGTGGTAGCTGCGGCCTCCGTTCCTGAATGCTGTACCTTACCCGGGCCATAACCACGTTGAACACCTGCTTTACGCTGCGCACGTTTCCCTCTTAATCATGGCCCCAGTTCCGAAAAATCGATGAAATTTTTGGCAGAATTTGCAGATGAAATACAAGTAAATATACAGCAAATACTGTTTGGTAACAATTTTTCGCCTAAAATCGTTTTTATCTTCCTTTTTGTGTGTTTTACGGTCAGTCTGTAAAAATGGCATACTACGGGCGAAACATCGTTCCCAGCAGCGACACTGGAGTCCAAGATGCATCCAGACATCCTCCCTATGCTGTCCCTGAACCATTTCTGTGGTGTTTCCATCATTTTCTGACCTTTTCCTATGAACCAGGCACCCTCCCCTCATCAGAGCAGGGGGTGCCTGGTGTAATGCTCGAGTCCTCCCATTGACTTCAATGGGGCTCGGGTGCTCGGCCGAGCACTCGAGCCTCCGGGGGCGCTCGGCCAGAGCACCCGAACACCCGAGCATCGGGGTGCTCGATCATCACTAGCGCCAACCTTTTGGAGTGGCTGAATACTATATTTTGTGAACAATTAGAAATTATCCCAATGTGTTTGCTCTGTCTAGATCAGGAATACAATAGCTGCAAGAGTCCACAGAAGAAAACACAACAGGGCTAGATCTCTAAGTGTAGAATTTAAAAGGCTAAAACTCAAAAGCCAAATACTCAGATATGCCCTTCTCTTGCTTGATACCTCTCGGGGTCTTAAACCTTTAATGCCTCAATACTAAGTCCTCCATCTATTCTTTCTTGCTTGTCTTCTTGTCTCCCAGATGTTTCATTAAAACCAGTGCCCTCCGTGTAATTGTGTACAGTCATTGACCGGATAAGGAAGCCCTTATGGAAATACCGGTAGATCAAAGAACCATAAGCCACCGGAGTAACTGGTACATCAGACAGGGGGCGAGACAGGAGAAAAAACCCACAGGGGGACAGGGTTGCAACAGATCTGATAAGTGTGTAAGATAACCATGCTTTATTCCCCTTGTACCCCCTGTCTGTCGTACCATCTACTCCAGTGGCTTTTGTTCCTTTGATCTAGCGGTATTTCCATGACATTGGGATTCCCTGAGGACTGAGTGTGAAGCCCTGAGTGTAACCATAGCATTGAGTGACTGTCCTTGTATGTCCATGCATTGTGGACCATTATATCAATGGAGGGATAATTTTGAATGAATTTAGATAGGGGGAGCTCTAGGGCTCTGCTCCCTGAACCATTCCCCACCAAAGTTCCAGCGACTATTTCTTAGTGACCAAATGCTAATTTACCCTGGTGGAGCTCTAGAGGATGGATCTTTTGAAGACTGGAGATCTGGATCTTATCCTTATATCATATACATATACCATTTCATTATTAGATATTCCTCTTGGCCATTTTGCCATTTTACTTGTTATCCTATAAAGCCAGATTGCTGTTTTTCAGTTTGAATATTAGATTATCTTTTATACAGGGGTTATTAGCACAAGTGATAAATAATCCGCACAACATGTTTATTTTGGAATTCAACTTCTATTTTAATTGTATATCTATATGTATACCCTCATCCCTACCCATACAGTAGTGGAGAGGGAAACAATTCTGTAAATTCGGCACGCATACAAATGTACTTGTTTTGAAAGCACTGTAATATATATCACAAAATGATTGTTTTGTTAAGAAAATTATAGTTTTGTTAAGCATATTGTACATCATTTTAACAGAAAGCATTACAGGAAAAGTGGTCACACGATGTCAGAAACAACTAAAAGAGCAGCTTTGTATACCATCCATACATATGTCTAAAATGTTTTCTGTGTTAGTTACTACTTGTGTGAACATGGTATGACAACTGCCAGGATCGGCTTACTAATCATGTGGTAAATGCAGGAGAATTGCAATAGTGTGGGATGTGTTTCCTGAAGATGTCTGTATTGTATTTAATTTCAAATTGATATATCTGTAATAAAATAGTTTACATTATCTGAAGAATTGAATTTTGATTAGGATCACAATTGTTTTGCTCATTTCTATACAAAAACAATTAATCTCTACTTTCCAAATCCCTAACAAACATGGTATTGATAGCAAAACATATTACAGATGCATACTTGAAAACAAGAGAAATCTCAATGCATTCTTCCTGGTAAAACATTCTCTAAACAATTGAGGGCATCACTTGGAGAGGTAGAACCAAGAACTAAGAGGAAGACTTTGGAACAGCTGGTGTTTGATTGGCCTGTGACTTAGAAATGCCCAGTTCAGAAGAAGAGAGACACAGCTGAGTAACAGCATCAATGTTACTGCTAAACAGTAGAGGCCCGAAATAAGCCAGT
Organism: Rhinophrynus dorsalis; assembly: GCA_037306005.1. Classification (NCBI taxonomy): domain Eukaryota; kingdom Metazoa; phylum Chordata; class Amphibia; order Anura; family Rhinophrynidae; genus Rhinophrynus; species Rhinophrynus dorsalis. The sequence goes on along the minus strand of CM074727.1, from coordinate 25,280,357 downwards.
GTCTAGGGACAGGGTATCATTCTGTCCTTTTAAGTGCTGGAAATAAACTGCTTTCATGTGAGAACATTTTATTTAATCTTTTGATACCAATAAAAATGTTTTTTGCACTTTCATATGTTATTCATATTTGATAAGGAGAACACATTGTTCAATAGGAAGAAGACTCTAAAATACTTATTTGAAGGCAGATACTGTATCACTTGATGAATAGGAATTTTGCTTCTCTTTGTTGCGTCCATCTAAATACAGTTTTATGATCTGAGGAATGATATGTTGTTTCTCTCCTTTTATGTGTATGTGAAACCAGCCGATCCCCCAAACTAATTATGTCCATGTCATGCTCAGTTGCACGCTGCACATTCAGATTTGTTCCTCTGTCAGGTGAAGGATACATTGGCTTTACTGCATCCAGGTACAGTGATGGAAAAATTATTTGATCCCCTGCTGATTTTGTACATTTGACCACTGACAAAGAACTGATCAGTCTATAATTTTAATGGCGGGTTTATTTGAACAGTGAGAGACAGAATAACAAAAAAAAATCCTGAAAAACGCATTTAAAAAAAGTTATAAATTGATTTGCATTTTACTGAGTGAAATAAGTATTTGACCCCCTATCAATCAGCAAGATTTCTGTCTCCCAGGTGTCTTTTATACAGGTAACAAGCTGAGATAAGAATCACTCTCTTAAAGGGAGTGCTTCTAATCTCAGCTTGTTACGTGTATAAAAGACACCTGTCCACAGAAACAATCAGTCAATCAGATTCCAAACTCTCCACCATGGCCAAGACCAAAGAGCTGTCCAAGGATGTCAGGGACAAGATTGTAGACCTACACAAAGCTGGAATGGGCTACAAGACCAACGCCAAGCAGCTTGGTGAGAAGGTAACAACAACTGGTGCGATTATTCGCAAAAAGAAGAAACACAAAATAACTGTCATTCTCCCTCAGTCTGGGGCTCCCTGAAAGATCTCACCTTGAGGAGTTTCAATGATCATGAGAACGGTGAGGAATCAGCCCAGAATTACACCTGAGGATCTTGTCAATGATCTTAAGGCAGCTGGACCATAGTCACCAAGAAAACAATTGGTAACTCACTACGGCGTGAAGGACTGAAATCCTGCAGCGCCCACAAGGTCCCCCTGCTCAAGAAAGCACATGTAAAGGCCCATCTGAAGTTTGCCAATGAACATCTGAATGATTCAGAGGAGAACTGGGTGAAAGTGTTGTGGTCAGATGAGACCAAAATCAAGCTTTTTGGCATTAACTCAACTCGCCGTGTTTGGAGGAGGTGGAATGCTGCCTATGACCTCAAGAACACCATCCCCACAGTCAAACATGGAGGTGGAAACATTATGCTTTGGAGGTGTTTTTCTGCTAAGGGGTCAGGACAACTTCACCGCATCAAAGGGACGATAGACAGGGCCATGTACCGTCAAATCTTAGGTGAGAACCTCCTTCCCTCAGCCAAGGCATTGAAAATGGGTCGTGGATGGGTATTCCTGTATGACAATGACCCAAAACACACAGCTAAGGCAACAAAGGAGTGGCTCAAGAAGAAGCACATTAAGGTCCTGGAGTGGCCTAGCCAGTCTCCAGATCTTAATCCCATGGAAAATCTGTAGAAGGAGCTGAAGGTTCAAGCTGCCAAACGTCAGCCTCAAAACCTTAATGACTTGGACAGGATCTGCAAAGAGGACTGGGACAAAATCCCTCCTGAGATGTGTCCAAACCTGGGGGCCAGCTACAAGAAACGTCTGACCTCTGTGACTGCCAACAAGGGTCTTGCTACCAAGTACTAAGTCATGTTTTGCAAAGGGGTCAAATACTTATTTCACTAAGTAAAATGGAAATCAATTTATAACTTTTTTGAAATGCGTTATTCTGTCTCTCATTGTTTAAAATTATAGACTGATCATTTCTTCGTCAGTGGCCAAACGTAGAAAATCAGCAGGGGATCAAATAATGTTCCTCTTACTGTATATCATAGATCTTCAGATTTCATATTACTTATATATTGAGGATTTTTACCTTCCTTCCTAGGTAATGAGGTGAGATTTGGCTATGTTATTCATATCTGATAATGAGAACACATTAATCAATAGGAAGAGGACTCTGAAAACACTAAGGATACTTATTCAGTACATTGACGGGAGCTTGCTTTCCCAAAACACTAAGAAGAGGAGCGTGAAAACGCTCACAGGGAGAACTGGGAGGGAGGTGGGAGGAGAATTTGGGACGTGTGGCAGTCCAGCAGAGCTGTGTAGAAGTAATCTTGTACCACAGAAAGCAGAAGTGGTTGCATGAACGCAGAATTTAATGTGATATCTCCTAAGGTATGGATTTTTTTTTTTACAAAAAAATCGCTAATCTATACACCATTGTGGTAGACTTATAAAATAAGATAGAGTGTCTTGGGAGGTGAAAAATCCCCTTTAATGTTCATTACATTTATGTGTTGGAAAGTTCCATTGTCTAGTACACGTTACATCACATTCCTACACAGTCTATTATGGTAAGAAACAGACCTGTCATCACTCAGTGAGGAGTCTGAAACTATTGCCACTGGCTTCTTTGGTGGTAGTATTTCATTTACACCTCTATCCAGATAATTTGTTTGATCCTCTAGCTTGGTGGCTGTTGCAGAGGGCTGTCAAAATATGAATTCTGCTTTAACTGTATGAGTGTTAGAGTGGTATTCAATACAAAAACGGTTAAAGTGGAACTTTCATTTTTATAATATTGCCCCTGAATACATTAGTAATATAGAAATAGGCAAAGTAATATCATGGTGAATAAATCTATGTAATTGAAATAATACACTTTCTTTGGCAGGGATCCAGCGGACAACAGCGCAGACATCTTAGAGGAAAGGTACCTCTGAGTCTGCTGTGTGTGTCCCATGCACTGTCCGGATTGGTGGTGATGTCCGGTGGTTACCTTAAGGTAACTGAAGGTGCTGAAGGCGCAGGTGCCCAGAGCTTCTCTTGTACCCTGGATACCTGCCGAAGAAGGTGGGTTACTTTAATAATGTAGATTTATCCACGATAATACAACTATTACTTTGCCTATCGCTATATTACTAATGTATTGGGGGCAATATTATAAAGCTGAAAGTTCTTTAAATACAAGAGTAACATAACAATTCTACTGTACCAAGAAGAACTGGAGGAGAACAATTGCACCACTGGGACACGTATAAAATATCCAAATTCTCATGGAGTTAAAAGGGAGATTTAACTTTTAATCAATGCATTAGAGACCTTTCTAGCAATGAAGGTGTTAAAGTAAATAAATTACATTAATTTCTTGTTTTTGTGCCCTTTTAAGCAGTTGGTTTGCCCCAGAATTGGCCCTGTTCTTCTTAGAACATCACATTTCACTTTCATTACAAACACAACTAGAGGTTCATTCCTCATATTGGGAATACTTTTCTGAGAGCTGTTCTGATATCTTTGTTCCTCAAGCTGTATATTATAGGGTTAAATAAAGGAGTAATCACAGTGTGTAGGAGGGATATAATCTTGGTTAGGAGCGATGAGTATCCTTCAGACGGTATCATGTATTTGGTGATCAGAGTTCCATAAAATGCTCCCACAACAATCAGATGAGAACTGCAGGTGGAAAAGGCTTTCTGTTTCCCAGTTGTAGATGGGATCCTAAGTATAGCAAGAAATATATAAATATAAGTCCCAATGATTACACAGACTGGTAAAATAAATATAGGGACTGATAACATGTAAGTTAATAAATCTATAAAGAATGTATCTGAGCAAGAAAGTTTTTGAATAGGAGTAAAGTCACAATAAAAATGGTCAATGATATTGTCATTGCAGAAATTATATTCAGATATTGTCACAATTGGGAATACACCAAGTGTGAAACCTAATAGCCAAGGCCAGACAGTCAACAGAATGCATCTCTGGAAGTCCATGAGAGAAGTGTAACGTAATGGGTAACAGATAGCAAGGTATCGATCATAAGACATCACTGAGAGAAGGAAACATTCTGTAGTGGTTGTAGCACTAAAGAAATACAGTTGAATTATGCAACTAAGAACACTCAATATCCTTCCACCTGACAGAATGCTAAGTAACAGGGTGGGGGCAATACTGGTTGTGATCAGGATGTCAGAAACTGAAAGATGGCAAAGGAAGAAGTACATGGGGCAATGGAGGTGAGGACTTGTTGAAATTAATATGATGATTAGAAGATTTCCAGTTAATGTAAAAAGGAAAATAATTAGGAAAATGATGAATAATAAAATACTGAAGAAGTGAAGGTTTCCAAATCCCAGAAGGAGGAATTCTGTGACCTTTGTCTGGTTCTTTACAGACATATTTAGATGAAGGCTCCTTTTTTGGGTGAATATACAGTAGCAGTAACTCTTCTATCCTACAGAACTACAGACAGAGAGTGTAAATTAGCATTTTAAAATCTGTATTATATTTGTGTATTTGAGAAATAATTATCAAACTAACATTGTTCATGCCCTACCAGTAAATGGTACATGGATATGTGTGCATATGTACATCTGTGTTGATGTGTTAATGAGTCTGACCGTGTTTGTGTGTTACAGAATAAGTATGTGTGTGTGTGTGTGTGTGTGGTATGTTACTTTGTGTGTTTCATGTGTTAATGTGTGTATTACCAGATGTGTTTGTGTGACTGAGTGAAGTTGTGCTTGTATGTATGGGTGTGCACATGTGTGTATGTTTGTATGACAGTGTTTATGTGTGTGTGTGTTTGTACGTTACTTGTGTGGGGAGTAGCACATGTTTGTGTGTTTGCTTGAGAATGTATTTTTTACAGGGGGCTAACTCCTTGATGTCCATGACCATTAAAATGCACTGCATATACCTCTTGTACTCAAGGGGTTACAGGATGAATTACATATGAATGAATGAGAAATAAATTGCAGATGTAGCAAATAGCTGAAGGAATGTTAAAACAAATGATCAGGTAAAAAACTGCAAACATTTGTGAAATCCTACGCTTTTACAAATGATAGCATTCTGTAACGAGTTCATTTGCTTTATCATTTCCTCAAATAAAATAAAAATAAAATAATTATGGCCTTTACTTTGAGCTGAGCTCTCCCTAATATATAATTTTTCACTCTCTGTCCCCTCTTGTATTAGTGCGGAACTTTCATTCAAATTTAAGTGTCCACCAAATCTTTATTCACATAGAGATATGCATATCAATACTTGTTTTATCCTGAATAAGTCTGACATTATTGTGGAAAATCCAACTTGTTTGGTGACTTACTGGCAGGCAACAGTGAGACACCTTGCTGTCTGTCATGGTGTCTTATAGGTTTTTTGATCGTGAGTTGCTTTGTACCTTAAAGTACAGGAGGGGACTAGCGGCACAGCCGCACAGATGCTGCTACAGCAAGATGCCTGCCTGTGCGCCTCTGAACAAGTTGGATTTCTCAATAATGCCAGAATTATTCAGGATAAAACAATTATTGATATGCGTATCACTGTGTGAATAATAAGCCAGTGACAGAAAAAGAGAACCAGTATGTGAATCTCTACAGGTATTGGTATTTGAATACTTGTCCAAAGCCATGTTTGCTCTCAAATGCAGACATTAATGCAGTTCAGCATAGGAGCCATAGGTAGAAATACCCCATCCGTTCCTATGATGATTACTCCTAATTTATCACTTTGCCCCAAGCAATGCAGAGTAGTTGGTTGTGTTGTAGCAATGGGCGTTGTGAACTGAAAGCCTCCATTGGCTAAAACAATGGTTTTCTCAAGTGTACACAATAGCCAGATTAATCAACTAAAACCCTCAGTTCTGAGGCAAAGTGCTAAATTAAGAGCAATCAACATAGAAATCAATGGCGTCTTATACTCCCAATTTAGCAAGTTACTCCAGAATTGCTCCTGTTTTCCTTTATCAATGTGGTCTAGAGTTAAAAGTATAAAAGCTGATGTCATTGCAGGAAAGATATTGTGATGTCAATGTCTCCTTCTCTCAAAGCCATGTCGTTACTCAGATTATTAGTGTACAATTCATTAAAGACTTGTATGTTCAATTTCTAGCTCGGAGGCATTGCAGGAAATATACTGTACAGTGTGAAGCACTAAGTACCGTGATTGTACACAACACTGATACAATGATAGTTCAGTTATTAAGAATAAAATGTATTCAGCACAAGAAGATTTTCATGTCTTTTTATTCTTAGAAAAAAACAGTTTACATCAGTCTGGTAACATAAAGGGAGCACACAATTGTATATATCTGTCTTTTCAAATGTGTATTCACCAAAGAAACTGCTTTTACATCATATATATTTTAGTATGGGTACTTTTGATATCTCGAAACTAGTCTCCCTGCAAGCAATTGGTTAAAACCTCCATTTAAAATCAAAAGAAATTTCTTTTTGTCACCTCAGTTAATTTGTCTCAGAACTGCTCCACTTTACTTTCTGCATATTGCCCTAGAGCAGTGGTTCTCACCCTTTTTTAGTTTAAGGCACCCTTATCACACAATCTATAACTTTTGGGGCACCCCTGACATACTCAATATAATTTATCAAGGGTACAATACATAAATATACAGTTATAACTAGGTCTCACAATCATAATAACAAAAATGAATATATTGTGCATAACAATTTCCATAAATCTACATTTAAAAGTCCATATTCCAATTTTTGTAAGTCTTTATAGAAAACATGGGGCACACTAAGTTGAAGTCCGTGGCATACCAAAGTGCCACTGCACCCTGGTTGAGAATCACTGCCCTAGAGTTTCAGTTCCTGGCACAGTAAAACTTCATGGACAATTTCTAAATAAATAAGTAAAGGGTTAAAGGGAAATGTACCTGAGGAATATGTGATTGTTAACTTGTTTAGTACAATGACTTACATAGATAAGTGTCCTTCATGCAGCAGTCAGGTGTATCCATCTGTATATTTTTGCATCATACCAATGCTTTCCTGTATATCATGATCTCTCTTGACGTCTGCCTCTAGGCTGTACAGTCTCACATCATACAATACATTTCAGTTGGCCTGAATAAGGGACTCTAGTCTTTATCAGATTATAAACTGAAACATCTAGCAGTAAACTAAAACACAGATCACCTGTAAACAAGAACAGTAACTAGAAATAACTGACTGCTGTATGAAGGACAGCTACCAAGATAAGTCCTTCTGATAACAAATGAAGTCACTCATTTTTAGGGTGTTATACCCCTTTAATGTCATCTGTCCAAAACAAGACATATACAATTAATACATTGCTTATACCAGTGCTTCTCAACCAGGGAACAGCTGAATTTTTGGTGAACTGTGGACTTCCATGAAAAGTGTCCCTTTTGTTGTATAACGTCTTTGACAAAAAATGTGAATGATGAGTTTTCATTATATATAGTGATGGAAATTGTTATGTACTTATGTTTTGTTATTGTGATGGTGAATCCTAAAAATAACTATGTATTTCTGTATTTGAACACTTTCTTGCACCTCAACAAATCCTATATAATAATTTGCTATAATGACAGTCTTGCGCAGTAGAGACTGCCCATGACGTGGCTGAAACAGAGCAGGGAGCTCTGAAGTCAGAATGGTGTCCTCTCTGCTCACCTTCAGGTGCACAGAGAGGACCCTGGTCTGAATTCGGAGCACCCCGCTCCGTATCAGCCATGGCACGGGCATTCTCTACTGCACATGACTGCACCACGACCAACTGGCACTGCGGCCCGTGTACACGGGTTCATCAACTATTAATCTATAAAATGTTACATGAACCCCTACAATTAACCACTACGTGTAATGGAAGCCTTGAGCAGAAAAAGATGAAGATCCCCTGGTTTATACAGAAGATACTGTTATAAATAAAATTCCATGTACCACAAACCTGATCTTATGGAAAATGCCATGAATGAAGAATTGTAAAATCTATTTATCCAGTGTGTTACGGAGATCAGATGATGATGATTATGATGATGATGATGATGACAATGAATGTGTGGTCCTTGAAGTAGAAATGTCTATTGGTTACAGAAATGTCACAGTATAAACAACTGGGCCTTTTATATTATTTGTATAAAGCATACAAGGTTGGAAACTACCTGGGGATTCACCCACAGGTCCCTTTTCTGTAATAACAATTTCTAAAAGTACATGTTATATTCCCTGTATACCAATTGGAAGACGCCTTAGTTTGAGCTCCTGTAAATTTCATTACCTTTATTTGTTTTTGTTTTTAAAGTGAACCCATCACCCTAAGATAAATGGACTTTTTAATACTGAGAATTAAAATCTGGCTATATGATGTACTAACTATTTTTCTGTAAAATACATTTTTTTTTGCCAATTTAACATTTGTGGTTTGGTGATATAGTATGGCACTTTATACTAATTCAATCCACTGTATGTAAATTAGTTATACTCTGGACCAAACATACCTCTCTCTGTGTAATTAGAAATTACTCCACAATCACCATGCTTACTCATTATTATAACTGAGTTTTAATCATGAGTAAGCAATGGGCCGTGCAAAACGCGTTGATCTTTTCCAATAAACCAGATTACTTTGCTCTGTTCCTACTCAGCAGTAACTAATTCTGTCTCTGTGGATTACAGCATGAAAGGTGAAAGATATGTTTTTAATTTTTCATAATAAAGTCAATGTTTTTATTGAAGAATTGATGATTTTTTATTGGATATATAGAGTATTGGTGTAAATGCATTTTGGATTTGGATACATTTGAAGATTAATTGGGAGTCTTCAGTTTGCAAACTGCCCTGCTTTCTCCAATTCTTGAGCATGTATTTTAGCTCTGTGGGCTTTTAAGGGAACTTATAGACCCTTTCATCCATGATCAGGGAGGATTGTCTTGTAGTCCATTGCGCCAACCTTTCAGAGCAGCGGAATTCTCTAGAGTGTGAACAATTAGAAATGACACCAATGAATGGACTAGAGTGTCTCTATCAGGAACACAATAGCTTCAAGAGTGCATGGAAGAAAGCACAAAAGAGTGAGAACTCTAGTGTTAAAACTCAAAAGCTAAATACTCACGTATGCCCTTCTCTTGCTTGATGCCTCTCGGGGGCTTAAACTTTTAATGCCTCGATACTATATACCCAGTCTCTGCTTTCCTGCTTGTCTTCTTGTCTTCCAGATATGTCATTTAAACCAATGTACTCCATGTAATTGTGTAGAGTCATTAACCAGATAAGGAAGTCATGGAAATACTGGTAGAGCAAAGGACCTGGAGTAGATGGTACATCAGACATGGGGGAACGAGGGAAGGAAAAACCGACAGGTGGGACAGAGTAGGAAAATATCTGATAAAAAGTATGTAAGATACCCATACACATTTACGGACCCCTGTCAGCTTTACTTCCCATGTACCCCCGCCTGATGTGCCATCTACTCCTGTGGCTTGAAGTCCTTTGTTCTACTGGTATTTCTATGAGGACTTCCTTTCGTAGTCAATAACTGTACACAATTACATGGAGGACATTGGTTTAAATGAAACACCATGGAGACAAGAAGAAAAGGAGGAATGAAGAGATGGAGGACACAGTATTTAGGCATTTAAGGGGTAGGACACAGAGGCGCATCAAGCTGTCACGGTAACGTTCAGGAGTCAGTATGTATAGTTAAATGCAAAATTTATTAATAATATAAAGTAGAGCACACTATATACACAAGTAGCAAGCAGAGTGTTACAAGTCAGTGAGCACTGCTAACAGGAATAGTAGGCTGCCAAGCTTGACAACTCTGCTGGAGACTAGGCCTCAGCCACTGGTAGTCTCTGCAGGAACAGGAACACTGGCTCTTGATCCGACGAAGAGAGAGTACTGACTGCAGTCAGTAGGGAGCAATATCTGACTCACGCCTGCAGTCAGTATGAGGAAATGGATAACTGACTCACGTCTGCAGTCACTATCGGAGCTAGTCTATCAGAGCCCCAGGACTGCACTAGATTGGGTGTCTGCTAGGTACAAGGAACAAATGTATGAATAGTCAGACACAATCACAAGTCAGCACCAGAGGGGGTAATCAGATAAGCCAGGTCATACACAGTTCAGGAGGTCAGTCAGAGCCACAGGTCTGCACCAGGTTGGGTGTCCACTATAGAGATAGACAAAAGAGACAAAAGAATAGTCAGACAGAGCCACGGGTCAGCAGCAGGTTGGATGGAAGACTAGCCAGGTCATACACAGAGCCCAAGGTAATAGAACTGCTATGAAAAACAATGCAAGGGCAACTGAGTCAGGACTCAGACTGCCCTTTAAACCCCTCCTCAGGAAGTAGGTAGGAGGAGCAGCTCAAAGGAAGGAAGTAGGTAGAAGGAGACTACAGGAAGCATGGCACATAAAACAGAGGCATACTGCATGCTTGAAGCCTCGCGTCTGCAGATGACACAGAAAACAAGGTAAGCTGTAACAGTACCTCTCCTCAAAGTCCCCCCCTTCACTGAGCCAGCCAGGGTATCTCAGGAAATCTAGCATGAAACCTGCGTACCAATACAGGAGCGTGGACATCACTGGCAAGTATCCAGGAGCGCTCCTCAGGGCCATAGCCCTTCCAATGAATAAGGTACTGTAGGCGGCCTTGAACCATATGGGAGTCCAGAATATTTTGTACTTCATACTCCTTGTGATCTGCAACTGTTACGGGAGCAAGATGGACAGGAGCTGAGGTATACCGGATGCACACCAAGGACTTTAACAGGGATACATGGAAGACATTATGAATGCGCATATTGGCAGAAAGCTCCAAGGCATGGGCCACTGGGTTAATTTTGCGCAACACATGGAAAGGACCAATGAATCGAGAAGCCAGTTTGTTACAAGGGACCTGGAGGTGCAAGTTGCGGGAAGACAACCACACTCTGTCTCCGACTTGGAAGGTAGGTGCCGGCAGTCGCCTATGGTCAACCTGCCTTTTCTGTCGCTGCACAGAATCATGTAGGGTATGCTGTACCCGTACCCCCGAGGAACAGAGCGCCCTTAAATGCTCACCCAGAGCCGGAATTTCTTGTGCTTGGAAGGTCTCGGGTGGAGCCGAGGGTTGGAACCCATAATTGACCAAAAACAGGGAACTCTTTGTGGAAGAGTTAACAGCACTATTCCAGGCAAACTCTGCCCAAGGTAACAGGGTAGCCCAGTTATCGTGATGGTCAGAGATACAGCAGCAGAGAAACTGTTCCAAGGCTTGATTAGACCTCTCTGCCGCACCGTTAGACTGCAGATGATACGAGGAGGAGAATGCCAATTGAATACCCATTTGTGTACAGAAGCAACTCCAGAAACGGGACACAAACTGGCTTCCTCTGTTGGACACAATTACTTTGCGAATGCCATGGAGATGGAAGACCTCTGTAGCAAATACCACCACCAATTCCTGTGTGGATGGTAACCCATTCAGTGGCACAAAGTGGTCCATCTTAGAAAACCTGTCTACAATCATTAGAATGACTGTATAACCCATGGAACTTGGAAGTTCGACCATAAAGTTAATGGATAGATGTGACCAGGGGCATTCCCCATTGGCCACTGGCTGAAGCAAGCCCACTGGCAGGTGTCTAGGAGACCTGGTTTGAGCACAAGTCGTACATGCAGCCGTGAAAGCGGTACAGTCGGCCCGGAGACTAGGCCACTAAAATCTCGTGACATGGACCATATCAGTTGGTCTCGACCAACGTGAACCACAACTTTAGAGGGATGATATGTCTCCAACAACTTGATGTGCAACTCTGCAGGAACAAAGCAACGACCATCAGGTTTATCAGGAGGAGCATAATCTTGGGCTAATAGAATCTCTTCTCCTAGAGGAGAAGTAATACAGGTACGAATCGTAGCGAGAATACGATCAGCCGGAATGATCGGAGAAGGTGGAACCTCTTTTCTGGATGGGCTACAAAACTGACTGGATAATGCATCTGCCAGTGCATTTTTAGAGCCAGGAAGATAGAAAACCACAAAATTAAAGCGTGACAGAAACAGTGCCCATCTGGCCTGCCTGGGAGTCAAGCGTTTGGCTTCAGAGAGGTAAATTAGGTTTTTGTGCTCGGTTAAAATGAAGATGGGAGCTTTAGTACCTTAAGTAGATGCCTCAATTCTTTCAAGGCCAGGACAATATCCAGTAATTCTCTGCCCCCTATCTGGTAAAGCATTTCAGCTTTGGACAGTTTCCTTAGAAAAGAACCCACATAGACATAGAGCCTGCCAAGCTTGACCACTCTGCTGGAGACTAGGCCTCAGTCACTGGTAGTCTCTGCAGGAACAGGAACACTGGATATTCATCCGACAAAGCGAAAGTACTGACTCATGTCTGCAGTCAGTATTGAACGATATCTGACTCACACCTGCAGTCAGTATAAGGCAATGGATAACTGACTCACGCCTGCAGTCAGTATAAGGAAAGGGACACCTGACTCACTCCTGCAGTCAGTATCGGAGCTAGTCTACCAGAGCCCCAGGTCCGCGCTAGATTGGGTGTCTGCTAGGTACAAGGAACAAACGTAAGAATAGTTAGACAGAGCCACAAGTCAGCAACAGAGGGGATATCAGACAAGTCAGGTCATACACAGTTCAGGTAGTCAGCCAGAGCCACTAGTCTGCACCAGGTTGAGTGTCCACTATAGGGATAGACAAAAGAATAGTCAGACAGAGCCACAGGTCAGCAGCAGGTTGGATGGAAGACTAGCCAGTTCATACACAGAGCCCAAGGTAATAGAACTGCTATGAACAACAACGCAAGGGCAACTGAGTTAGGACTCAGACTGCCCTTTAAACCCCTCCTCAGGAAGTAGGTAGGAGGAGCAGCTCAGAGGAAGGAAGTAGGTAGGAGGGGCATATAAAACAGAGGCCTGCTGCATGCTTGAAGCCTCACGCCTACAGATGATGCTGAAAACAAGGTAAACTGTAACACAAGCCCAAGAAGGGAATATGCGAGTGTATATTTAACTTTTGAGTTTTAACCTTTGAATTAAAACACTGCAGAAATCTCTCTTCTGTGTGCTCTTGCAGCTCTTGTGTTCCTGATCCAGACACATTGGGGTCATTTGTAATAGAGAATTCAGCAGCTGCAAAGGCTGGCGCCAGTGGACTACAAGACAATCGTCCTTGATCGTGGATGAAAGGGTATATAAGTGCCCTTAAAAACCCAAAGAGCTAAAATAAAAAAACAGCAGAGAACACAGGGCAGTGTGCAAACTCAAGACTCCCTATTTATCTGCAAATGTATCCAAATCCAAAATGCATTTGCACCACTTCTCTACAAAATCATCAATGTTCGATAAAAAAATTGAATTTATTAGCTAAAATGAAAAACATACTGTTCACTTTTCGTGGTGTAATCCACAGAGACAGAACAAGTTACTGCTATGTATCTCTTGAACAAATGCACACGGATGAAAACTGTTCCAGTTCTACTGTCTACAATAATTACTATCTACTAAGATTTTTCAAGCAGGAGAGATCATTGTGCATAGGCTCCAAAGAGTAACTTAGAAACTGGAGAAGTGATATCACAGGAGGCAGGGGCGTTCCAGTCATTTTTCCAGTGGGTGGCAAAGCCATAATATAATCCCCATGCCAGCCCATCCAGCCCCTGTCTTTATATGGAGGGGGTAAGTGGCCCCCCGGACACCAATGAGAAGTTATCACCTCTTTATCACACCTTAGTGCATAACCCTCCTGGTGTGTGTATAAATATACATATGTTTATCAGACAAGCGGTGATGTTTTTACTGGACTACTCTGATCTGGGGGAGGAGAGTGCATTCCAACTCCCTACCAGAAATCGTGTGCAACCAAGATTATTATTCAGTCTTTTTAAAAGCATCACGTTATATCACAGGCAGGAGGACAGTGAGGTCACATAAAATAGACTTATGGGACTCTCACTGAATTATGAATGGGTACACTGATGTGGCTAAATTGTCTCAAACAGCAGATTAGCAATAAGCTGCTTATGATGATGTATGATCAACTGATGAACAGATTTCAGAACATCCAAAAAGCAGTGTTGCATATTAAAATCAAGTAAATACACACTAGATATGGGAATGATAAAAACATATATACAATATGAAATTAAACGTAATTCCAATTAAATATACCTTGAGAAAAACTAAATACTGTGATAAATAGCAACATAGTAGCCTAAGAAAAAAATATGAAAAGGTGACATATTATAAAATCAAATTATGTTAGAAAATCCACATATCTCCCAAAATATACATAGTGTCACATGAAAGCCAAAGGTCAGACCATGCCCCCCCTTTCTTTTTTTTTAATTGTCTTTAAACAACTTGATTGATATGCTGCCACTATATGTTGTGGTATAAAACAGTGGATGAAATAACACTCAAGGCTGATCTTTGTCCAGTTCCCATTTATTCACAAAGGTGCTGTGAATACACTATATTTCAGAGGGAATGGGTAAAGGAAGGGTTACATTTCCTCCCCAAAATGTAGTATATTCACAGTATTACTGTGATTGAAAGGGTAGTTGTCCAAAGATAAACCCTGAGTGCAATTTCCTCTATTGCTATGTATGAGATTGGTGAGAGCTACAGCAGACTTGTGATGTCGCATCGAGTGAATGTCTTTGTATGCCATGTATGTCCACTCGTTGTGGAGGGATAATTTCGGATGAATTTAGATGGAGGGATCTCTAATGCTCTACTCCCTGAACTATTCACCACCAAAGTTCCTGCGACTATTTCTTAGTGACCAAATGCTAATTCACCCTGGTGGAGTTCTAGAGAATGGACTATGATATATATTGTTGGAGTATTTTGAATTTGGTTCAATTCACCCATTTATAATTATCCATCTTTCATTAATATTTACTGCATATTGTACATGGAGATCATTAAATTGGTATACAAAATTACCATTAGTCATTACTATTAGTTACTATTATCCTATTTATAATTAGTTCCCTTACTATAATTTCTTTCTTACATATATAGGCACATATTATCTATATGTCAACCTTTTATACATAAGTCTTTAATCTGTTGATATATTCTGTTTATCCTTTTAATATTGTTTATAGATTTATACATATCTGTCATTTGTTTATTTTTCAGTTTTTAAATATAGATTAGTGTTTATATGAATTAGAGATTACACAGTGGTATTCCTTATTTAACAATAATTTAAGACTAAGAATTGTAGATCTGTATCTTATCCTTATATCATATATCTTTCATTAGTAGATATTCCTCATGGCCATTTTGACATTTCACTTGTTTTCCTATAAAGCCAAATGGCTGTTTTTCAAGTTTGAATATAGGATTATCTTTTATACAGGAATTATTAGCAGAAGGGATAAATAATACACACAACATGATTATTTGGAATTCAATTTTTATTGTAATTATACATGTACATCTATATGTATACCCCCATCCCTACCCATACAGTAGCGAAGAGGAAAGCATTTCTGTAATTTTGGTAACAAAACAAAACTATTTGATTTGAAAGGTCCATAATATATTTCACAAAATGATTGTTTTGTTAAGAAAATGATAGTTGTGTTTGGCATATTGTACATCATTTTAACCAAAAGCATTACAGGAAAAGTGGCCAAATGATGTCAGAAACAACAAAAAGAGCAGCTTTGCATACCATCCATATATATGTCTAAAACATTTTCTGTCTTTGTTATTACTTGTGTGAACATGGTATGACGACTGCTGGAGCACCTTACTAATCATGTGGGTAATGCAGGAGAATTGCTATAGTGGTAGTGTGTGTGAGTGTGTGTGTATGGGGGGGTTCCTGCATATGTTTGTATGGTGTTTCATTCCATATTGTTTTATCTGAAACAGAAATGTTTACATTATCTGAAGAATTGATTTATGAATAAGATCACAATTGTTTTATTCATTTCTGTATAGGAACAATTAATCTCTATGTTCCAAATCCCTAACAAAAGTAGTATTGATAACAAAACATATTACAGATGCATACTTGAAAACGAGAGAAATCTCAATGCATTCTTCCTGGTAAAACATTTTCTAAACAAATGAGGGCATCACTTGGAGAGGCAGAACCAGGAACTAACAGGAGGACTTTGAGACAGTCGGTGTTTGATTGGCCTGTGACTTAGAAATGCCCAGTTCAGAAGAAGAGAGACACAGCTGAGCAACAACATCAATAATACCGCTAAACAGTAGATGGCCAAAATAAGACAGTGTCTAGGGACAGGATATAATCCTGTCCTTCTAGTGCTGGAAATAAACTGCTTTTACACCCTGTTCCAAATTATTATGCAAATGATATTTTTCTCATTTACCTAAATAATTGATGGAAATAACAGCATAATTCTCATGTTTTCAACTATTAAGAGTACAATTCAAATTTTATTGAACAAACCTCCTAATGATAACAGTATTTTTTTAAACATAAAAAATTTACAGTACACTGTTCCAAATTATTACGCATAGTATGTTTCAAAACTCTTTATAGGTTGTAAAGAACTGAAAATTGTCATTTGTTGTGTTTGCAGCATATTTACTGAAATCAAAAATATTTCAATCAAACTTTTAACAACATTTTAACTTTTTAAACATTTTAACAGGTCACGTTACATGTCACCATAGGACCACTTATTTGATAGCAGCTTCACAAGTCTTGCATCCATTGAACTTGTGAGGTTTTGGACAGTTTCTGCTTGAATTTGTTTGAAAGATGTTAGAATACCCTCCCAGAGCTGCTGTTTGGATGTAAACTGCCTCCCACCCTCATAGATCTTTTGCTTGAGTAGCTCCAAAGGTTCTCAATAGGATTGAGGTCAGGGGAGGATGGAGGCCACACCATGACTTTCTCTCCTTTTATCCCCATAGCAGCCATTGATGCAGAGGTATTCTTTGCAGCATGAGATTGTGCATTGTCATACATGAAGATGATTTTATTACGGAAAGCATAGTTCTTCCTTCTGTACCAGGGAAGAAAATGGTGAGTCAGAAGCTCCACATACTTTGCAGAGGTCATCTTTACACCTTGGGGGACCCTAAAGGGGCCGACCAGCTCTCTTCCCATGATTCCGGCCCAAAACATAACTATACCACCGCCTTGCTGACGTCGCAGCCTTGTTGGAACAGGGTGGCCGTCCACCAACCATCCACTGCTCCATCCATCTGGACCATCCAGGGTTGCACGGCACTCATCAGTGAACAGGACTGTTTGAAAATTAGTCTTCATGTATTTTTCTGCCCAATGCAGCCGTTTCTGCTTGTGAGCATTGGTTAGTTGTGGCCGAATAGAAGGTTTATGCACAGTTGTAAGACTCTGGAGGACTCTACACCTTGATGTCCGTAGGACTCCAGAGGCACCAGCAGATTCAAATATCTGTTTGCTGCTATGTTATGGTATTTTAGCAGCTGCTCTCTTGATCCGATGCATGGATCTGGCAGAAATCGTCCTCAATGTGCCTTTATCTGCACGAACCCGTCTGTGCTCTGAATCAGCCACAAATCTCTTAATAGTGCGATGATCACGCTTAAGTTTTCGTGAAATATCTAATGTTTTCATACCTCGTCCAAGGCATTGAACTATTTCACTCTTTTCGGCAGCAGAGAGATCCTTTTTCTTCCCCATAATGCTTGAAAATGGTGCTCTGCTTAATAATGTGGAACACCCACCTTTAGTAGTTTTTCCTTAAATTAGGCTCACCTGGCAATCTAATTATCACAGGTGTCCGAGATTGTTTTCAGTGATCAAAAGAGCCCTGAGACACAATGCCATCCATGAGTTAAACTGAAAAACAAAATATTTAATCTTTGTGACACTTAAATATCATTTGCATAATAATTGGAACAGGGTGTATGTGAGAGAATTTAATTTTATCATTTCGTACCTCTAAAATATTGTTTTTGCACTTTCTAATGTTATTCATATTTGATAAGGAGAACACATTGATTAATAGGAAGAAGACTCTAAAATATATACTTGAAGGCAGTTACTGTATCACTGGTTGAGTAGGAATTTTGCTTCTCTTTGTTGTATCCATCTAAATACAGTTTTATGATTTGCACAGTGATGTGTTGTTTCTCTCCTTTTATGTATATATGAAACCAACTGATCCATCAAACTATGTATGTTCATGTCATGCTGTTGCACTCTGCACATTCAGATTTGTTACTCTGCCAGGTGGCAGAAACGTTGGATTTACTTCATCCGGTATATCATTGATCTTCAGATTTCTTATTACTTATATATTGAGGATTTTTACCTTCCTTCCTAGGTAATGATGTGAGTTTTGGCTATGTTATTCATATCTGATAATGAGAACACACTGATCAATATGAAGAAGACTCTGAAAATGCAAAGGATACTTATTAAGGACATTGACGGGAGCTTGCTGTTCCAATACGCTACGAAGAGGAGCATGAAAGTGCTGACAGGGAGAACTGGGAGGGAGGTGGGAGGAGAATTGGGATGTGCGGCAGTCTAGTAGAGCTGTGCAGAAGTAATCTTGTACCACAGAAAGCTGAAGTGGTTGCATGAATGCAAAATTTAATATGTGATATCCCTTAAGGTATGAATTTTTTTTTTTTTTTTTTTAATACAAAAAAAATCGCTAATCTATATTCCATTGTGGTAAACTAATAAAATAAGATAGAGTGTCTTTGGGGTGAAAGATCCCTTTTAATGTTCATTACATTAATGTGTTGGAAAGTTCCATTGTCTAGTACACGTTACATCACATTCCTACATGTCTATTATGGTAAGAAACAGACCTGTCGTTACTCACTGGGGAGTCAGAAACTATTGCCACTGGCTTCTTTGGTGGTAGTATTTCATTTACACCTCTATCCAGATAAGTTGTTTGATCCTCTAGCTTGGTGACTGTGGCAGAGGGCTGTCAAAATATGAATTCTCCTTTAACTGTATGAGTGCTAGAGGGGTATTCAATACATTAAAAGCAATGCATTGGATACCCCCTCTTGAGCTCAAAGGGTTAAAGTGGAACTTTCATTTTTATAATATTGCCCCCGAATACATTAGTAATATAGAAATAGGCAAAGTAATAGTAGTATCATGGTGAATAAATCTACGTTATTGAAATAATACACTTTCTTTGGCGGGTATCCAGCAGACAACAGCGCAGACATTTTAGAGGAAACTTGCCTCTGAATCTGCGCTGTGTGTCCCGTGCACTGCCCAGATTGGTGGTGACGTCCGGTGGTTACCTTAAGGTAACGGAAGTTGCTGAAGGTGCAGGCACACAGAGCTTCTCTTGTACCCTGGATACCTGCCGAAGAAGGTGGGTAACTTCAATAACATAGATTTATCCACCATAATACAACTATTACTTTGCCTATATCTATATTACTAATGTATTGGTGGCAATATTATAAAGCTGAAAGTTCTTTAAATACAAGAGTAACATAACAAATCTACTGTACCAAGAAGAATTGGAGGAGAACAATTGCATCACTGGGACACGTATAAAATATCCAAATTCTCATGGAGTTAAAAGGGAGATTTAACTTTTAATCAATGCATTAGAGACCTTTCTAGCAATTAAGGTGTTAAATTAAATAAATTACATTAATTTCTTGTTTCTTGTTTGTGCCCTTTTAAGCAGTCGGTTTGCCCCAGAATTGGCCCTTTTCTTCTTAGAACATCACATTTCACTTTCATTACAAACACAACTAGTGGTTCATTCCTCATATTGGGAATACTTTTCTGAGTGCTATTCTGATATCTTTGTTCCTCAAGCTGTATATTATAGGGTTAAATAAAGGAGTAATCACAGTGTGTAGGAGGGATATAATTTTGGTTAGGAGCGATGAGTATCCTTCAGACGGTATCGCGTATTTGGTGATCAGAGTTCCATAAAATGCTCCCACAACAATCAGATGAGAACTGCAGGTGGAAAAGGCTTTCTGTTTCCCAGTTGTAGATGGGATCCTAAGAATAGCAAGAAATATATAAATATAAGTCCCAATGATTACACAGACTGGTAAAATTAATAAAGGGACTGATAACATATAAGCTAATAAATCTATAACATATGTGTCCGAGCAGGAAAGTTTTTGAATTGGAGTAAGATCACAATAAAAATGGTCAATGATATTGTCATTGCAGAAATTATATTCAGATATTGTCACAATTGGGAATACACCAAGTGCGAAACCTAATAGCCAAGGCCAGACAGTCAACAGAATGCATCTCTGGAAGTCCATGAGAGAAGTGTAACGTAATGGGTAACAGATAGCGAGGTATCGATCATAAGACATCACTGAGAGAAGGAAACATTCTGTAGAGGTTGTAGCACTAAAGAAATACAGTTGAATTATACAACTAAGAACACTCAATATCCTTCCACCTGACAGAATGCTAACTAACAGGGTGGGGGCAATACTGGTTGTGATCAGGATGTCAGAAACTGAAAGATGGCAAAGGAAGAAGTACATGGGGCAATGGAGGTGAGGACTTGTTGAAATTAATATGATGATTAGAAGATTTCCAGTTAATGTAAAAAGGAAAATAATTAGGAAAATGATGAATAATAAAATACTGAAGAAGTGAAGGTTTCCAAATCCCAGAAGTACGAATTCTGTGACCTTTGTCTGGTTCTTTACAGACATATTTAGATGAAGTCTCCTTTTTTGGGTGAATATACAGTAGCATTAACTCTTCTATCCTACAGAACTACAGACAGAGAGTGTAAATTAGCATTTTAAAATCTGTATTATCTTTGTGTATTTGAGAAATAATTATCAAACTAACATTGTTCATGCCCTACCAGTAAATGGTACATGGATATGTGTGCATATGTACATGTGTGTTGATGTGTTAATGAGTCTGTCCGTGTTTGTGTGTTACAGAATAAGTATGTGTGTGTGTGTGTGTGTGTGGTATGTTACTTTGTGTGTTTCATGTGTTCATGTGTGTATTACCAGATGTGTTTGTGTGACTGAGTGAAGTTGTGCTTGTATGTATGGGTGTGCACATGTGTGTATGTTTGTATGATAGTGTTTATGTGTGTGTGTGTTTGTATGTTACTTGTGTGGGGAGTAGCACATGTTTGTGTTTTTGCTTGTGAATGTATTTTTTACAGGGGGCTAACTCCTTGATGTCCATGACCATTAAAATGCATTGCACATACCTCTTGTACTCAAGGGGTTACAGGATGAATTACATATGAATGAATGAGAAATAAATTGCAGATGTAGCAAATAGCTGAAGAAATGTTAAAACAAATGAACAGGTAAAAAAAATCCTACGCTTTTACAAATGTTAGCATTCTGTAACTTGGTCATTTGCTTTAACATTTCCACAAGTGATAAAAATAAAATAATTATGACCTTTACTTTGAGCTGAGCTCTCCCTAATATATAATTTTTCACTCTCTGTCCCCTCCTGTATTAATGTGGAACTTTCATTCAAATTTAAGTGTCCACCAAATCTTTATTCACATAGAGATATGCATATCAGTACTTGTTTTATCCTGAATAAGTCTGACATTATTGTGGAAAATCCAACTTGTTTGGTGACTCACCGGCAGGCATCAGTGAGACATTTTGCTGAAGAGGCATCTGTGAGTCTGCGCTGTCTGTCACGGTCTCTTCTAGGTTTGTAGATAGTGAGTTGCTTTGTACCTTAAGGTACAGGAGGGGACTGGCAGCACAGCCGTACAGAAGCTGCTACAGCAAGATGCCTGCCTGTGCGCCTCCGAACAAGTTGGATTTCTCAATAATGCCAGACTTATTCAGGATAAAATAAGTATTGAAATGTGTATCACTATGTGGATAATTATTTGGGGGGGGGGGCACTTTAATTTGAATGCAAATTCCGCTTTAAGCCAGTGACTGAAGAAGAGAACCAGTGTGTGAATCTCTACAGGTATTGGTATTTGAAATACTTGTCCAAAGCCATGTTTTCACTCAATTTATTAGCGTAAATTAAAATAGTTTGCTCCCAAATGCAGACACTAATGCAGTTCACAATAAGAGCAATAGGTAGAAATACCCCATCGGTTTCTATGATGATTACTCCTAATTTATCACTTTGCCCCAAGCAATGCAGAGGAGTTGGTTGTGTTGTAGGAAGGTCGTGTGAACTGAAAGCCTCCATTGGCCAAAACAATGGTTTTATCAATTGTACACAACAGCCAGATTAATCAACTAAAACCCTCAGTTCTGAGGCAAAGTGCTAAATTAAGAGCAATCAACATAGAAATCAATGGCGTGTTATGCTCCCAGTTTAGCACGTTACTCCAGAATTGCTCCTGTTTTCCTTTATCATTGTGGTCTAGAGTTAAAAGTATAAAAACTGATGTCATTGCAGGAAAGATATTGTGATGTCAATGTCTCCTTCTCTCAAAGCCATGTCGTTACTCAGATTAATAGTGTACAATTCATTAAAAACTTGTAAATTCAATGCCTAAGTAGGAGGAATTGCAGAAAATATACTGTGCAGTGTGAAGCTCTAAGTACTGTGATTGTACACAACACTGATACAATGATGGTTCAGTTATTAAGAATAAAACGTATTCAGCACAGGAAGATTTTCATGTCTTTTTATTCTTAGAAAAACACAGTTTACATCTGTCTGGTAACATAAAGGGATCACAGAATTGTATATATCTGTCTTTTCACATGTGTATTCACCAAAGAAACTGCTTTTACATCATATATATCTTGGTATGGGTACTTTTGATATCTCCAAACTAATGTCCCTGCAAACAAATGGCTAAAATCCTCATTTAAATCAAAAGGACTTTGTTTGTCCCCTCTGTTAATTTGTCTCAGAACTCATCCACTTTACTTTCTGCATATTACCCTAGAGTTTCAGCTCCTGGCACAGTATAACTTCATGGACAATTTCTAAATAAATAAGTAAATTGAGTTAAAGGGAAAATGTACCTAAGGAATATGTGATTGTCCATTTGTTTAGTACAATGACTTACATGATAACTGTCCTTCATGCATAAGTCAGGTGTATCCATCTGTATGGTTTTTGCATTATATCAGTATTTTCCTGTATATAGTGATCTCTCTTGAAGTCTGCCTCTAGGCTGTACAGTCTCACATCAAACAATACACTTCAATGGGCCTGAATAATGGACACTAGTCTGTAGCAGATTGTAAACTGAAACATCTAGCAGTAAAGTAAAACAAAGATCAGTTGCAAACAAAAAGAGTAAATAGAAATATCTGACTGCTGTATGAAGGACAACTACCAACATAAGTCCTTCTGATAAACAAATGAAGTCACTCATTTTTAGGGTATTATACCCCTTTAATGTCATGTGTCCAAACCAACACATATACAAATAATACATTGTTTATACCATTGCTTCTTAACCAGCGAATCGTGGCCCTTTTGGTGAACTGTGAACTTCCTCAAAAGGTTTCCCTTTTGTTCCATAATGCCTTTGACAAAAATGTGACTGATGAGTTTTCAATATAAAGTTATGGAAATTGTTATATACAAAATGTTTTGTTATTGTGAAGCCTAAAAATAACTATGTATTTCTGTATATGAACCCTTTATTGCACCTCAACAAATCCTTTGTAATAATTTGCTAAAAAGTATGTAATGACGCAGTCATGCATAGTAGAGACTGCCCATGACGAGGCTGATACGAAGCAGGCACTCCGAAGACAGACTGGTGTCCTCTCTGCACACCTTCAGGTGCACAGAGAGGACCCCGGTCTGAATTCGGAGCACTCCGCTCCGTATCAGCCATGGCACGGGCAGTCTCTACTGCACATGACTGCACCACGACCAGCTGGCACTGTGGCCCGTGTACACGGGCTCTTCAACTATTAATCTATAAAATGTTACATGAACCCCTACAATTAACCACTATGTGTAATGGAAGCCTTGACCAGAAAAAGATGAAGATCCCCTGGTTTATACAGAAGATACCGTTATAAATACAATTCCATGTACCACAAACCTGATCTTCTGGAAAATGCCATGAATGAAGAATTGTAAAATCTATTTATCCAGTGTGTTCTGGAGATCAGATGATGATGATGATGATGATGATGACAATGAATGTGTGGTCCTTGAAGTAGAAATGTCTACTGGTTACAGAAATGTCAAAGTGTAAACAACTGGGCCTTTTATATTATTTGTATAAAGCATACAAGGACTGAAACTACCTGGGGATTCTCCCACAGGTCCCTTTTCTTTAATAACAATTTCTAAAACTACATGTTATATTCCCTATATACCAATTGGAAAAAGCCTTAGTTTGAAGTCCTGTAAATTTCATTACCTTTATTTGTTTTTGTTTTTAAAGTGAACCCATCACCCTAAGATAAATGGACTTTTTAATACTGAGAATTAAAATCTGGCTAAATGATGTACTAACTATTTTTCTGTAAAATACATTTTTTTGCCAATTTAACATTTGTGGATTGGTGATATAGTATGGCACTTTATACTAATTCAATCCACTGTATGTAAATTAGTTATACTCTGGACCAAATATACCTCTCTCCGTGTAATTAGAAATTACTCCACAATCACCATGCTTACTCATTATTATAACTGAGTTTTAATCATGAGTAAGCAATGGGCCGTGCGAAACACGTTGATCTTTTCCAATAAACCAGATTACTTTGCTCTGTTCCTACTCAGCAGTAACTAGTTCTGTCTCTGTGGATTACAGCATGAAAGATGAAACATATGTTTTTAATTTTTCATAATAAAGTCAATGTTTTTATTGGAGAATTGATGATTTTTTATTGGACATATAGGGTATTGGTGTAAATGCATTTTGGATTTGGATACATTTGAAGATTAATTGGGAGTCTTCAGTTTGCAAACTGCCCTGCTTTCTCCAATTCTTGAGCATGTATTTTAGCTCTGTGGGCTTTTAAGGGAACTTATAGACCCTTTCATCCATGAACAGGGAGGATTGTCTTGTAGTCCATTGCGCCAACCTTTCGGAGCAGCGGAATTCTCTATAGTGTGAACAATTAGAAATGACCCCAATGAGTGGACTAGAGTGTCTCTATCAGGAACACAATAGCTTCAAGAGTGCATGGAAGAAAGCACAAAAGAGTGAGAACTCTTAGTGTAGTGTTAAAACTCAAAACCTAAATACTCACATATGCCCTTCTCTTGCTTGATGCCTCTCGGGGTCTTAAACTTTTAATGCCTCGATACTATATAGCCAGTCTCTGCTTTCCTGCTTGTCTTCTTGTCTTCCAGATATGTCATTTAAACCAATGTACTCCATGTAATTGTGTAGAGTCATTAACCAGATAAGGAAGTCATGGAAATACTGGTAGAGCAAAGGACCTGGAGTAGATGGTACATCAGACATGGGGGAACGAGGGAAGGAAAAACCGACAGGTGGGACAGGGTAGGAAAATATCTGATAAAAAGTGTGTAAGATACCCATACACATTTACGGACCCCTGTCAGCTTTACTTCCCTCGTACCCCCGCCTGATGTGTCATCTACTGTGGCTTGAAGTCCTTTGTTCTACTGGTATTTCTATGAGGACTTCCTTTCGTAGTCAATAACTGTACACAATTACATGGAGGACATTGGTTTGAATGAAACACCATGGAGACAAGAAGAAAAGGAGGAATGAAGAGATGGAGGACACAGTATTTAGGCATTTAAGGGGTAGGACACAGAGGCGCATCAAGCTGTCACGGTTTACCAATAACGTTCAGGAGTCAGTACTGTATAGTTAAATGCAAAATGTATTAATAATAGAAAAGTAGAGCACACTATATACACAAGTAGCAAGCAGAGTGTTACAAGTCAGTGAGCACTGCTAACAGGAATAGTAGGCTGCCAAGCTTGACAACTCTGCTGGAGACTAGGCCTCAGCCACTGGTAGTCTCTGCAGGAACAGGAACACTGGCTCTTGATCCGACGAAGACAGAGTACTGACTCATACCTGCAGTCAGTAGGGAGCAATATCTGACTCACGCCTGCAGTCAGTATGAGGAAATGGATAACTGACTCACGCCTGCAGTCAGTATAAGGAAATGGATAACTGACTCACGTCTGCAGTCAGTATCGGAGCTAGTCTACCAGAGCCCCAGGACTGCACTAGATTGGGTGTCTGCTAGGTACAAGGAACAAATGTATGAACAGTCAGACAGAATCACAAGTCAGCACCAGAGGGAGTAGTCAGACAAGCCAGGTCATACACAGTTCAGGAGGTCAGTCAGAGCCACAGGTCTGCACCAGGTTGGGTGTCCACTATAGAGATAGACAAAAGAATAGTCAGACAGAGCCACAGGTAAGCAGCAGGTTGGATGGAAGACTAGCCAGGTCATACACAGAGCCCAAGGTAATAGAACTGCTATGCAAAACAATGCAAGGGCAACTGAGTCAGGACTCAGACTGCCCTTTAAACCCCTCCTCAGGAAGTAGGTAGGAGGAGCAGCTCAAAGGAAGGAAGTAGGTAGAAGGAGACTACAGGAAGCATGGCGCATAAAACAGAGGCATACTGCATGCTTGAAGCCTCGCGCCTGCAGATGACACAGAAAACAAGGTAAGCTGTAACAGTACCTCTCCTCAAAGGCCCCCCCTTCGCGGAGCCAGCCAGGGTTTCTTAGGGAATCGAGCATGAAACCTGCGTACCAATACAGGAGCGTGGACATCACTGTCAAATATCCAGGAGCGCTCCTCAGGGCCATAGTCCTTCCAATGAATAAGGTACTGTAGGCGCCCTTGAACCATATGGGAGTCCAGAATATTTTGTACTTCATACTCTTCGTGATCTGCAACTGTTATGGGAGCAGGACGGACAGGAGCTGAGGTATACCGGATGCACACCAAGGATTTTAACAGGGATACATGGAAGACATTATGAATGCGCATATTGGCAGGAAGCTCCAAGGCATGGGCCACTGGGTTTGCGCAACACACGGAAAGGACCAATGAATCGAGAAGCCAGTTTGTTACAAGGGACCTGGAGGTGCAAGTTGCAGGAAGACAACCACACTCTGTCTCCTACTTGGAAGGTAGGTGCTGGTAGTCGCCTATGGTCAACCTGCCTATTTTGTCGCTGCACAGAATCATGTAGGGTATGCTGCACCCATACCCCCGAGGAACAGAGTGCCCTTAAATGCTCGCCCAGAGCCGGAATTTCTTGTGCTTGGAAGGTCTCGGGTGGAGCAGAGGGTTGGAAACCATAATTGACCAAAAACAGGGAATTCTTTGTGGAAGAGTTAACAGCACTATTCCAGGCAAACTCTGCCCAAGGTAACAGGGTAGCCCAGTTATCGTGATGGTCAGAGATACAGCAGCAGAGAAACTGTTCCAAGGCTTGATTAGACCTCTCTGCCGCACCGTTGGACTGCGGATGATACGAGGAGGAGAATGTCAATTGAATACCCATTTGTGTACAGAAGCAACTCCAGAAATGGGACACAAACTGGCTTCCTCTGTTGGACACAATTACTTTGCGAATGCCATGGAGATGGAAGACCTCTGTAGCAAATACCACCACCAATTCCTGTGTGGATGGTAACTCATTCAGTGGCACAAAGTGGGCCATCTTAGAAAACTTATCTACAATCATTAGAATGACTGTATAACCCATGGAACTTGGAAGTTCGACCATAAAGTTAATGGATAGATGTGACCGGGGCGTTCCCCATTGGCCAGTGGCTGAAGCAAGCCCACTGGCAGGTGTCTAGGAGACCTGGTTTGAGCACAAGTCCTACATGCAGCCGTGAAAGCGGTACAGTCGGCCCGGAGACTAGGCCACTAAAATACTCGTGACATGGACCATATCAGTTGGTCTCGACCAACGTGAACCACAACTTTAGAGGGATGATATGTCTCCAACAACTTGATGCGCAACTGTGCAGGAACAAAGCAACGACCATCAGGTTTATCAGGAGGAGCATAATCTTGGGCTGATAGAATCTCTTCTCCTAGAGGAGAAGTAATACAGGTACGAATCGTAGCAAGAATACGATCAGCCGGAATGATCGGAGAAGGTGGAACCTCTTTTCTGGATGGGCTACAAAACTGACTGGATAATGCATCTGCCAGTGCATTTTTAGAGCCAGGAAGATAGAAAACCACAAAATTAAAGCGTGACAGAAACAGTGCCCATCTGGCCTGCCTGGGAGTCAAGCGTTTGGCTTCAGAGAGGTAAATTAGGTTTTTGTGGTCGGTTAAAATCAAGATGGGAGCTTTAGTACCTTAAGTAGATGCCTCAATTCTTTCACGGCCAGGACAATAGCCAGTAATTCTCTGCCCCCTATCTGGTAAAGCATTTCAGCTTTGGACAGTTTCTTAGAAAAGAACCCACGTAGACGTAGAGCCTGCCAAGCTTGACCACTCTGCTGGAGACTAGGCCTCAGTCACTGGTAGTCTCTGCAGGAACAGGAACACTGGATATTCATCCGACAAAGCGAAAGTACTGACTCATGCCTGCAGTCAGTAGGGAGCGATATCTGACTCACACCTGCAGTCAGTATAAGGCAATGTATAACTGACTCACGCCTGCAGTCAGTATGAGGAAATGGATAACTGACTCACACCTGCAGTCAGTATCGGAGCTAGTCTACCAGAGCCCCAGTTCCGTGCTAGATTGGGTGTCTGCTAGGTACAAGGAACAAACTTAAGAATAGTTAGACAGAGCCACAAGTCAGCAACAGAGGGGATATCAGACAAGCCAGGTCATACACAGTTCAGGTAGTCAGCCAGAGCCACTAGTCTGCACCAGGTTGAGTGTCCATTATAGGGATAGACAAAAGAATAGTCAGACAGAGCCACAGGTCAGCAGCAGGTTGGATGGAAGACTAGCCAGGTCATACACAGAGCCCAAGGTAATAGAACTACTATGAACAACAACGCAAGGGCAACTGAGTCAGGACTCAGACTGCCCTTTAAACCCCTCCTCAGGAAGTAGGTAGGAGGAGCAGCTCAGAGGAAGGAAGTAGGTAAGAGGGGACTACAGGAAGCATAGCATATAAAACAGAGGCCTGCTGCATGCTTGAAGCCTCACGCCTGCAGATGACGCTGAAAACAAGGTAAGCTGTAACACAAGCCCAAGAAGGGAATATGTGAGTGTATATTTAACTTTTGAGTTTTAACCTTTGAATTAAAACACTGCAGAAATCTCTCTTCTGTGTGCTCTTGCAGCTCTTGTGTTCCTGATCCAGATACATTGGGGTCATTTGTAATAGAGAATTCAGCAGCTCCAAAGGCTGGCGCCAGTGGACTACAAGACAATCGTCCTTGATCGTGGATGAAAGGGTATATAAGTGCCCTTAAAAACCCAAAGAGCTAAAATAAAAAAACAACAGAGAACACAGGGCAGTGTGCAAACTCAAGACTCCCTATTTATCTGCAAATGTATCCAAATCCAGAATGCATTTGCACCACTTCTCTACAAAATCATCAATGTTCGATAAAAAAATTGAATTTATTAGCTAAAATGAAAAATATACTGTTCACTTTCATGGTGTAATCCACAGAGACAGAACAAGTTACTGCTATGTATCTCTTGAACAAATGCACATGGCTGAAAACTGTTCCAGTTCTACTGTCTACAATAATTACTAACTACTAAGATTTTTCAAGCAGGAGAGATCATTGTGCATAGGCTCCAAAGAGTAACTTAGAAACTGGAGAAGTGATATCACAGGAGGCAGGGGCGTTCACAGTCATTTTTCCAGGGGGTGGCAAAGCCATAATATAATCCCCATGCCAGCCCGTCCAGCCCCTGTCTTTATATGGAGGGGGAAAGTGGCCCCCCCGGACACCAATGAGAAGTTATCACCTCTTTATCACACCTTAGTGCATAACCCCCCTGGTGTGTTTATAAATATACATATGATTATCAGACAAGCGGTGATGTTTTTACTGGACTACTCTGATCTGGGGGAGGAGAATCCATTCCAACTCCCTACCAGGAATCGTGTGCAACCGAGATTATTATTCAGTCTTTTTAAAAGCATCACGTTATATCACAGGCAGGAGGACAGTGAGGTCACATAAAATAGACTTATGGGACTCGCACTTAATTATGAATGGGTACACTGATGCGGCTAAATTGTCTCAAACAGCAGATTAGCAATAGGCTGCTTATGATGATGTATGATCAACTGATGAACAGATTTCAGAACATCCAAAAAGCAGTGTTGCATATTAAAATCAAGAAAATACACACTAGATATGGGAATGATAAAAACATATATACAATATGAAATTAAACGTAATTCCAATTAAATATACCTTGAGAAAAACTAAATACTGTGATAAATAGCAACATAGTAGCCTAAGAAAAAAATATGAAAAGGTGACAAATTATAAATTCAAATTATGTTAGAAAATCCACATATCTCCCAAAATATACATAGTGTCACATGAAAGCCAAAGGTCAGACCATGCACCCCCCTTTCTTTTTTTTTTAATTGTCTTTAAAGAACTCGATTGATATGCTGGCACTATATGTTGTGGTATAAAACAGTGGATGGAATAACACTCAAGGCTGATCTTTGTCCAGTTCTCATTTATTCACAAAGGTGCTGTGAACACACTACATTTCAGAGGGAATGGGTAAAGGAAGGGTTACATTTCCTCCCCAAAATGTAGTATATTCACAGTATTACTGTGATTGAAAGGGTAGTTGTCCAAAGATAAACCCTGAGTGCAATTTCCTCTATTGCTATGTATGAGATTGGTGAGAGCTACAGCAGACTTGTGATGTAGCATCGAGTGAATGTCTTTGTATGCCATGTATGTCCACTCGTTGTGGAGGGATAATTTCGGATAATTTCGGATGAATTTAGATGGAGGGATCTCTAAGGCTCTACTCCCTGAACTATTCACCACCAAAGTTCCTGCGACTATTTCTTAGTGACCAAATGCTAATTCACCCTGATGGAGTTCTAGAGAATGGACTATGATATATATTGATGGAGTATTTTGAATTTGGTTCAATTCACCCATTTATAATTATCCATATTTCATTAATATTTACTGCATATTGTACATGGAGATCATTAAATTGGTATACAAAATTACCATTAGTCATTACTATTAGTTACTATTATCCTATTTATAATTAGTTCCCTTACTATAATTTCTTTCTTACATATATAGGCACATATTACCTATATGTCAACCTTTTATACATAAGTTTTTAATCTGTTGATATATTCTGTTTATCCTTTTAATATTGTTTATAGATTTATACATATCTGTCATTTGTTTATTTTTCAGTTTTTAAATATAGATTAGTGTTTATATGAATTAGAGATTACACAGTGGTATTCCTTATTTAACAATAATTTAAGACTAAGAATTGTAGATCTGTATCTTATCCTTATATCATATATCTTTCATTAGTAGATATTCCTCAAGGCCATTTTGACATTTCACTTGTTTGTTTTCCTATAAAGCCAAATGGCTGTTTTTCAAGTTTGAATATAGGATTATCTTTTATACAGGAATTATTAGCAGAAGAAATAAATAATACACACAACATGATTATTTGGAATTCAATTTTTTTTGTAATTATACATGTACATCTATATGTATACCCCCATCCCTACCCATACAGCAGCAAAGAGGAAAGCAATTCTGTAATTTTGGTACCAAAACAAAACTACTTGATTTGAAAGGTCCATAATATATTTCACAAAATGATTGTTTTGTTAAGAAAATGATAGTTTTGTTCGGCATATTGTACACCATTTTAATCAAAAGCATTACAGGAAAAGTGGCCAAATGATGTCAGAAACAACAAAAAGAGCAGCTTTGCCTACCATCCATATATAAGACTAAAACATTTTCTGTCTTTGTTATTACTTGTGTGAACATGGTATGACGACTGCTGGAGCACCTTACTAATCATGTGGATAATGCAGGAGAATGGCTATAGTGGTGGTGTGTGTGTGTGTGTGTGTTTGTGGGGGCAATGTTTCCTGCATATGTTTGTATGGTGTTTCATTCCATATTGTTTTATCTGAAACAGAAATGTTTACATTATCTGAAGAATTGATTTTTGAATAAGATCACAATCATTTTATTCATTTCTATATAGGAACAATTAATCTCTATGTTCCAAATCCTTAACAAAAGTTGTATTGATAGCAAAACATATTACAGATGCATACTTGAAAACGAGAGAAATCTCAATGCATTCTTCCGGGTAAAACATTTTCTAAACAAATGAGGACATCACATGGAGAGGTAAAACCAAGAACTAACAGAAGGACTTTGGGACAGTTGGTGTTTGATTGGCCTGTGACTTAGAAATGTCCAGTTCAGAAGAAGAGAGACACAGCTGAGTAACAGCATCATTACTACAGCTAAACAGTAGGTGGCCAAAATAAGACAGTGTCTAGGGACAGGGTATAATCCCGTCCTTCCAGTGCTGGAAATAAACTGCTTTTATGTGAGAGAATTTTATTTTATCTTTTGGTAACTCTAAAATATTGTTTTTGCACTTTCTTATGTTATTCATATTTGATAAGGAGAACACATTGATCAATAGGAAGAAGACTCTAAAATGTATATTTGAAGGCAGTTACTGTATCACTGGTTGAGTAGGAATTTTGCTTCTCTTTGTTGTATCCACCTAAATACAGTTTTATGATTTGCACAATGATGTGTTGTTTCTCTCCTTTTATGTATATATGAAACCAACTGATCCATCAAACTATGTATGTTCATGTGATGCTGAGTTGAACACTGCACATTCAGATTTGTTCCTCTGCCAGGTGGCAGAAACATTGGATTTACTTCATCCGGTATATCACTGATCTTCAGATTTCTTATTACTTATATATTGAGGATTTTTACCTTCCTTCCTAGGTAATGATGTGAGTTTTGGCTATGTTATTCATATCTGATAATGAGAACACACTGATCAATATGAAGAAGACTCTGAAAATGCAAAGGATACTTATTATGGACATTGACGGGAGCTTGCTGTTCCAATACGCTACGAAGAGGAGCATGAAAGCGCTGACAGGGAGAACTGGGAGGGAGGTGGGAGGAGAATTGGGATGTGCGGCAGTCTAGCAGAGCTGTGCCAAAGTAATCTTGTACTAAAGAAAGCTGAAGTGGTTGCATGAATGCAAAATTTAATATGTGATATCGCTTAAGGTATGATTTTTTTTTTTTTTTTTTTTTAATACAAAAAAATCGCTAATCTATATTCCTTTGTGGTAGACTAATAAAATAAGATAGAGTGTCTTTGGGGTGAAAGATCCCTTTTAATGTTCATTACATTAATGTGTTGGAAAGTTCCATTGTCTAGTACACGTTACATCACATTCCTACATGTCTATTATGATAAGAAACAGACCTGTCATCACTCAGTGAGGAGTCTGAAACTTTTGCCACTGGCTTCTTTGGTGGTAGTATTTCATTTACACCTCTATCCAGATAAGTTGTTTGATCCTCTAGCTTGGTGGCTGTGGCAGAGGGCTGTCAAAATATGAATTCTCCTTTAACTGTATGAGTGCTAGAGGGGTATTCAATACAAAAAGGGTTAAAGTGGAACTTTCATTTTTATAATATTGCCCCCGAATACATTAGTAATATAGAAATAGGCAAAGTAATAGTTGTATTATGGTGAATAAATCTATGTAATTGAAATAATACACTTTCTTTGGCAGGTATCCAGCGGACAACAGCGCATACATTTTAGAGGAAAGGTACCTCTGAGTCTGCGCTGTGTGTCCCGTGCACTGCCCGGATTGGTGGTGACGTCCGTTGGTTACCTTAAGGTAACTGAAGGTGCTGAAGACGAAGGTGCCCAGAGCTTCTCTTGTACCCTGGATACCTGCCGAAGAAGGTGGGTTACTTCAATAATGTAGATTTATCCACAATAATACAACTATTACTTTGCCTATCGCTATATTACTAATGTATTGGGGGCAATATTATAAAGCTGAAAGTTCTTTAAATACAAGAGTAACATAACAATTCTACTGTACCAAGAAGAATTGGAGGAGAACAATTGCACCACTGGGGACACAAATAAAATATCCAAATTCTCATGGAGTTAAAAGGGAGATTTAACTTTTAATCAATGCATTAGAGACCTTTCTAGCAATGAAGGTGTTAAATTAAATAAATTACATTAATTTCTTTTGTTTGTGTCCTTTTAAGCAGTTGGTTTGCCCCAGAATTGGCCCTGTTCTTCTTAGAACATCACATTTCACTTTCATTACAAACACAACTAGAGGTTCATTCCTCATATTGGGAATACTTTTCTGAGTGCTGTTCTGATATCTTTGTTCCTCAGGCTGTATATTATAGGGTTAAATAATGGAGTAATTACAGTGTGTAGGAGGGATATAATCTTGGTTAGGAGCGATGAGTATCCTTCAGACGGTATCAGGTATTTGGTGATCAGAGTTCCATAAAATGCTCCCACAACAATCAGATGAGAACTGCAGGTGGAAAAGGCTTTCTGTTTCCCAGTTGTAGATGGGATCCTAAGAATAGTAAGAAATATATAAATATAAGTCCCAATGATTACACAGAGTGGTAAAATAAATATAGGGACTGATAACATGTAAGTTAATAAATCTATAAAGAATGTATCTGAGCAGGAAAGTTTTTGAATAGGAGTAAAGTCACAATAAAAATGGTCAATGATATTGTCATTGCAGAAATTAAATTTAGATATTGTCACATTTGAGGTTACACTGAGCGTGAAACCTAATAGCCAAGGCCAGACAGATAAGATAATGCAGATCTGGAAGTCCATGAGAGAAGTGTAACGTAATGGGTAACAGACAGCGAGGTATCGATCATAAGACATCACTGAGAGAAGGAAACATTCTGTAATTGTTGTAGCACTAAAGAAATACAGTTGAATTATACAACTAAGAACACTCAATATCCTTCCACCTGATAGAATGCTAAGTAACATGGTGGGGACAATACTGGTTGTGATCAAGATGTCAGAAACTGAAAGATGGCAAAGGAAGAAGTACATGGGGGAATGGAGGTGAGGACTTGTTGAAACTAATATGATGATCAGAAGATTTCCAGTTAATGTAAAAAGGAAAATAACAAGGAAAATGATGAATAATAAAATATTGAATGTATGAAGGTTTCCAAATCCCAGAAGTAGGAATTCTGTGACCTTTGTCTGGTTCTTTACATACATATTTAGATGAAGGCTCCTGGTTTGGGTGAATATACAGCAGCATTAACTCCTTCTGTCCTACATAACTACAGATGTAGATTGTAAGTTAACAATTCCAAATCTGTATTATCTATGTATATTTGAGAAATAATTATCAAACTGATTCTTCATGCCCTACCAGTAAATGGTACATGGATATGTGTGCATATGTACATGTGTGTTGATGTGTTAATGTGTGTGCCCGTGTTTGTGTGTTACAGAGTATGTGTGTGTGTGCTATGTTACTTTGTGTGTTTGCATGTGTTACTGTGTGTATTACCAGATGTGTTTGCACATCTGTATTTCTGTGTGACTGAGTGAAGTTGTGCTTGAATTTATGGGTGTGCACATGTGTGTATGTTTGTATGATAGTGTGTATGTATGTGTGCATGTTTGTATGTTACTTGTGTGGGGAGTAGCACATGTTTGTGTGTTTGCTTGTGAATGTATTTTTTACAGGGGGGTTAACTCCTTTAATGACCATGACCATTAAAATGCATTGCACATACCTCTTGTACTCAAGGGGTTACAGGATGAATTACATATGAAGGAATGAGAAATAAACTGCAGATTTAGCAAATAGCTGAAGGAATGTTAAAACAAATGAACAAGGCAAACATTTGTGAAATCCTACGCTTTTACAAATGATAGCATTCTGTAACTTGGTCATTTGCTTTAACATTTCCACAAGTGATAAAAATAAAATAATTATGACCTTTACTTTGTGCTGAGCTCTCCCTAATATATAATTTTTCACTCTCTGTCCCCTCTTGTATTAATGCGGAACTTTTATTCAAATTTAAGTGCCCACCAAATCTTTATTCACATAGAGATATGCATATCAGTACTTGTTTTATCCTGAATAAGTCTGACATTATTGTGGAAAATCCGACTTGTTTGGTGACTCACCGACAGGCATCAGTGAGACACCTTGCTGAAGAGGCATCTGTGAGTCTGCGCTGTCTGTCACGGTCTCTTCTAGGTTTGTAGATAGTGAGTTGCATAGAACCTTAAGGTACAGGAAGGGACTGGCGGCACAACCGTACAGATGCTGCTACAGCAAGATGCCTGCCTGTGCGCCTCCGAACAAGTTGGATTTCTCAATAATGCCAGACTTATTCAGGATGAAACAAGTATTGAAATGTGTATCACTATGTGAATAATTATTTTTTTGGGGGGGGCACTTTAATTTGAATGCAAATTCCACTTTAAGCCAGTGACAGAAGAGGAGAACTAGTGTGTGAATCTCTACAGGTATTGGCATTTGAAATACTTGTCCAAAGCCATGTTTGCTCTCAAATGCAGACACTAATGCAGTTCACCATAGGACCAATAGGTAGAAATACCCCATTGGTTTCTATGATGATTACTCCTAATTTATCACTTTGCCCCAAGCAATGCAGAGGAATTGGTTGTGTTGTAGGAAGGACATTGTGAACTGAAAGTCTCCATTGGCCAAAACAATGGTTTTATCAATTGTACACAATAGCCAGATTAATCAAGGAAAACCCTCAGTTCTGAGGCAAAGTGCTAAATTAAGAGCAATCAACATAGAAATCAATGGCGTGTTATGCTCCCAATTTAGAACGTTACTCAAGAATTGCTCCTGTTTTACTTTATCATTGTGGTCTAGAGTTAAAAGTATAAAAGTTGATGTCATTGCAGGAAAGATATTGTGATGTCAATGTCTCCTTCTCTCAAAGCCATGTCGTTACTCAGATTATTAGTGTACAATTCATTAAAAACTTCTTTGTTCAACTTCTAAGTAGGTGGCATTGCAGAAAATATACTGTGCAGTGTGAAGCTCTAAGCACTATGATTGTACACAACACTGATACAATGATAGTTCAGTTATTAAGAATAAAATTTATTCAGCACAAGAAGATTTTCATGTCTTTTTATTCTTAGAAAAAACAGTTTACATCTGTCTTGTAACATAAAGGGAGCACACAATTGTATATATCTGTCTTTTACATCATATATTTTTAATATGGGTACTTTTGATATTTCCAAACTAGTCTCCCTGCAAAAAATTGGTTAAAACCTCTATTTAAAATAAAAAGGAATTTCTGTTTGTCACCTCAGTTAATTTGTCTCAGAACTGCTCCACTTTACTTTCTGTATATTGCCCTAGAGTTTCAGTTCCTGGCACAGTAAAACTTCATGGACAATTTCTAAATAAATAAGTAAAGTGAGTAAAAGGGAAAATGTACCCGAGGAATATGTGATTGTTCATTTGTTTAGTACAATAACTTATATAGATAAGTGTCCTTCATGCAGCAGTCAGATAGATCCATCTATATATATATTTTGCATTATATCAATACTTTCCTGTATAGAGTGATCTGTCTTGAAGTCTGTCTCTAGGTTGTACAGTCTCACATCAAACAACACACTCCAATGGGCCTGAATAATGGACGCTAGTCTGTATCAGATTGTAAGCTGAAACATATGGCAGTAAACTAAAACACAGATCAACTGCAAACAAAAACAGTAAATAGAAATAACTGATTACTGTATGAAGGACGGCTATCAAGATAAGTCCTTCTGATAAGCAATGAAGTCACTCATTTTTAGGATTTCATACCCCTTTAATGTCCTCTGTCCAAAACAACATATATACAATTAATACATTGTTTAAACCAGTGCTTCACAACCAGGGAACCGATGAATTTTTGGTGAAATGTGGACTTCCATGAAAAGTGCCCCTTTTGTTCTATAAAGTCTTTGACAAAAATGTGACTGATGAGTTTTCATTATATAGTTACGGAAATTGTTATCTACAAAATACTTTGTTATTGTGATGGTGAAGCCTAAAAATAACTATGTATTTATGTATTTGAACACTTTCTTGCACCACAACAAATCCAAAATAATAATTTGCTAAAATGACGCTGTCATTCGTAGTAGAGACTGCCCATGACGTGGCTGATATGGAGCGGGGAGCTCCAAAGCCAGACTGGCGTCCTCTCTGCTCACCTTCAGGTGCACAGAGAGGACCCCGGTCTGAATTCGGAGCCCCTCGCTCTGTATCAGCCATGGCACGGGCAGTCTCTACTGCACATGACTGCACCACGACCAGCTAGCACTGCGGCCCGTGTACACGGGCTCTTCAACTAGTAATCTATAAAATATTACCTGTACCCCACAATTAACTACTATGTGTAATGGAAGCCTTCAGCAAAAAGAGAAGATCCCCTGATTTATACAGAAGACACTGTTATAAATAAAATGCTATGTACCACAGACGGGATCTTCTGGAAAATGTCATGAATGAAGAATCTATTTTTCCAGTGTGTTCCAGAGATCAGATGATGATGACAATAAACGTGCGGTCCTTGAAGTTGAAATGCATATTGGTTACAGAAATGTCACAGTGTATACAATTGGGCCTTTTATATTATTTGTATAAAGCATACAAGGATTGAAACTACCTGGGGATCTCCCACAGTTCCCTTTTCTGTAATAACCATTTCTAAAAGTACATGTTATATTCCCTATATACCAATTGGAAAACACCTTAGTGTGAACTCCTGTAAATACTGCTCATTACCTTTATTTGTTTTTGTTTTTAAAGTGGACCCATCACCCTAAGACTTATATATATGTTATATTGAGAATTAAAATCTGGCCATATGATGTATTAACTATTTTTCTGTAAAATACTTATTTTTTTGCCAATTTAACATTTGTGGTTTGGTGATATAGTGTGGCACTTTATACTAATTCAATCCACTGTATGTAAATTAGTTATACTCTGGACCAAGCATACCTATCTCTGTGTAATTAGAAATTACTCCACAATCACCATGCTTATTCATTATTATAACTGAGTTTTAATCATGAGTAATCAGTGGGCCGTGTGAAACACGTTGATCTTTTCCAATAAACCAGATTACTTTGCTCTGTTCCTACTCAGCAGTAACTAGTTCTGTCTCTGTGGATTACACAGATATGTTTTTAATTTTTCATAATAAAAGTCAATGTTTTTATTGAAGAATTGATGATTTTTTTGTTGGACATGTAGAGAATTGGAGTAAATGTATTTTGGATTTGGATACATTTGAAGATAAATTGGGAGTCTTCATTTTGCACACTGCACTGCTTTCTCCAATTCTTGAGCATGTATTTTAGCTTGTGGGCTTTTAAGGGAACTTATAGACCCTTTCATCCATGATCAGGGAGGATTGTCTTGTAGTCCACTGCGCCAACCTTTCGGAGCAGCGGAATTCTCTATAATGTGAACAATTAGAAATAACACCAATGAGTGGACTAGAGTGTCTCTATCAGGAACACAATAGCTTCAAGAGTGCATGGAAGAAAGCACAAAAGAGCAACAACTCTTAGTGTAGTGTTAAAACTCAAAAGCTAAATACTCACATATGCCCTTCTCTTGCTTGATGCCTCTCGGGGTCTTAAACTTTTAATGCCTCGATACTATATACCCAGTCCCTGCTTTCCTGCTTGTATTCTTGTCTTCCAGATGTTTCATTCAAACCAATGTACTCCATGTAATTGTGTAGAGTCATTAACCAGATAAGGAAGTCACGGAAATACTGGTAGAGCAAAGGACCTAGGGCTAGATTTAAAGGCAACCGTTAAACCAGCCGCTAAGTGAAAAAGGCACATCGCTCGCAAATAATACAGGAGTTACGGCAGATTCAATAACTACTCTACGAGAATAGCTATCGAGCGTAGGCACACAAAAAACACGTAACACAAAAGCCGTTGTCGCTCATGTTAATGCACAACGGGCGGCCAAATCACACGATAACTGCGCTCAAAACAACATGTAATATAACGGCTGCCGTTGTCAAGCAACCATGATTGATGCCAAAACAAATTCAAACACACAGCCAATCACAAAGCCCCAATGTATCAAATAACTTCAAATACACCTATATATACCCAAAAATAACCATCACACACTGTCTGTTATCGAGTTCTTCAGAGCTAGATATCAGGACCCAGGAGTGGAGGATAGCGATCAGAGAGAGGGAGAAAGGAGCAGTCATTGGATGTAGAAGGAGATTTTTGAGTTTGGAGTTTGGAGAGAGGTGCACTTACTAGACACATATTACACTTATGCACATATTACATACACACATACAAACACATACACATACACATACATACACATAGTCCTTTTTTTTTCATAATACCTTACACATTTTACTTTTTATTTTGACAGTGTGAATCTGGGAGTGAAAGTGTGTGACAGAGAGTGACTGGATCGAGTGTGTCTGTGAGGGCCTGTGGGAGTGCCTGGGTGTGACTGGGTGAATGATGGCCAGGAGAGGAGGACAGGAGAGAGGGATGGGGAGAGTAGTGGAGGAGGAGGAAGCTCAGGAGGGGATCCCTCAGCAGAGCAGGGGTGGCAGAGGGAGATCCGCAGGGCGGAGGGGGACCCGGCCCACAAGAGCAGGAACACGCAGGACAGGGACAGAACCTGCACTGGGACGACGGGTAGTTGCTGGGGAGCACCCCACACAATCAGGGTCAGACCAGGCAGGGCACTCCGGCTCTGAGTCATCCCATGCCGGAGATGACGAGGCCAGGATCAGAGACCCCAAGTATACAGAGGAGGAGAACACGGCTCTTGTGGAAGCTGTCCTGGAGAGGCAGAGTGTTCTCCACCCGACAGCGAAGGTCCCTGGCCTGTCAGCGAGGAGGAAGGCAGCCTGGAACCAGATCTGCAGCCGGGTCAACGCGGTGGCTCCATGCAGGCGGGACGTGGAGTCCATCAAAAAGAGATGGGGCGACTGCCGGAGGGTCGTAAAGAACAAGCTCTCAGAGCTCGCCAAGCACGCCCGAGGCACTGGAGGTGGACCAGCAGTCCCTATCACCTTCTGCAGCTGGGAGGAGATGGTGCGGCAGAATATGTCCCCAACCCTGATCGAGGGGGTTGTTGGAGGAGCTGACACTGGGGATGAGAGGACCCTCCACACTACCGGTAAGTGCCACACTACATAACAACACACTACAGTAACCAACACCAGCTGCACACACAGTCACACCTCAACACATGCCCATCATTCATGCACACAACTGCACCAACACAGCACCCTGAGGGTTAAAAACAGGACACAACACAAGGACAAATATCAAGGTCCAACTTGGAACAAACCTGTCCAAGTCCTACTTCAACCCTCCTGTCGCTGTGCTCATCACACACAATACACAAACCATGCTGTTCAAAATGTCGTCTGTCATAGATCATCACTGTTCACACACAATGTCACCCATGTCCCCACTGGGATGTCAGCACTTAACCCCTTGAGTGCTAGAGGGATCATCAATGCATCGATCATCAATGCTTTGGCAACCCCTCTGGTACTCAAAGGGTTAACCAGACAACAATCAAGTCAATAGGCCAACGATCACATGCTACACAGGGGACATTCACTAAGCGGTGACAAACACATGGTGGAGAGAAATTCACCCTTACACATCCTCATTTCACCAATACCAGTGTTAGCCTATGGAGAATATGCAATAACATGAATCAAGTTGCTAAGGTCCCATCGTATACACTCCATAGAAAACACTGGAAATGGTGAAATGAGATCACTGGAGAAGTCAGCATCATGTACACTCCATCATGTCGACAACACCGCTTACTGAATCACAAAAAGGATGGAGCAGGTCACACATCACAGTGGCACTGAGAATAACTGCTTGTATGTGCAACACACAGGCCTCAAACAATACCCCAGAATTAAAGGGGGAAAAATTAGGCCTTGGTGTTGTGTCTGCAATCATTTACTCTAACTTCAAATGACATATCTCACATCTGATTCCCACATGGATCCTCAGGGGTGCTGATGCCATGGATGGATGGTACACCAGACACTGTTTGCAGGATACACATGGGAACCAAATATCAACCATTGTACCTTGGTCACCAACAGGCCATGAATGATAGATATCTCGGATTGAGTACGGTTGCCTCACTCAGAAGGATGGATGGGCTCATACTCAAAGAAAAACAGACCTCAATCAGAGATATCCCTCACTACTGGCGTGATTGTTGCCCTTCAGGATTCAACTGGAACACACGACATGGACAGGATCCTGTCCAGTTCATCAATCTCTGATTGCCAGGGTGGTATCCCATGCCCTACAATGCAATGCATAGGATATGATCCTGACAACCAGAGAGTCACCTGTCAAGTAATGAAAAATTGTGAATTGGACGGGATCAGCTAAGAAGATAGGGTTGAATAACACTTGATTCCCACTGTACATCTGTTCAGACAAAGATATGCACACAAAGGAAAATGGTCAGATATGTACCTTTCAAATGTCTCAAAATATGTCCCAACACGATGTGAACTCAGAGATCATCTCACTGCCTGTGATTGCCCTACTGGCCAGATATGTGCATCCATCAGAAACTAACTTACATTGATACCATCCAAATACACATACCTAGTATATCCCACTCTACGTAGATGGGATATACGAGGTATGTTCATATCCATCATATCAATCCAATGTATATTTTGATGGGTGCACATATATAGCCATTAAGGCAATCACACCTACTGAAATGATCTCTGGCTTCATATCTGGAAAGGATATATTCATATCCATATGAAAGGTACACATCCACATGCATATATGACCATTTCTCCTTGTATGTAACTGTAATGGCATAGCAATTGTTAATTTCACCAACATGTGGATCCATGTTAGTCCTATCCCTCCAACCCTCATGGTTAGACAGATATCGCTCTATTTGACAGCTGGAGATTTCAGTCATTAGACCACATGGAGGCTCTTCAGCAGAGCCTAAATTGCCCCATTCAGAGATGGATACATCTTTGAGATGGTCAACAAAGTGTGCCAGGTTTGCAAGCACACTCTGTTCACCATTCCAATGAAGTTTACATCTCTGAATGGGGCAATTTAGGCTCTGCTGAAGAGCCTCCGTGTGGTGAAATGACTGTCAAACATGTCAAAATGACTGTCAAATAGAGCAATATCTGTCTAACCATGTGGGTTGGAGGGATAGGACTAACATTGATCCACATCTATCTCTTACAATGCCTACAATATTACATCATGGTGAAATTAACCATTGCTATTCCGTTAAAGGGATAGTAATACCTAACGTGAAAAGAAAAATATATTGCAGGGTTCATCCCCCGAGCAAAACAAGGGTATTCCCACTGCTGAAAGGTGTTTCATTCAAAATGTAGCACAGCTCATAGTTGACTACTCCAGGGGCAATATCACAGTGGCCTGGAACTCTAAAATGGCGATGTTGCTAGACCATCCTATGGACAGCTTACGTCCAGACGCAATAAATTCTCATAGGATAATGTAATAACAGTGCCAATGTACAACTTCAGGCCACTGGGATATAGCACCAAAGCAATTCTATTCTGAGCTGGGAGACTTTTTGAACAAAAACCCCCTCCAGCAGTGGGAGTACCCTTGTTTCACTCAGGGTGATAAACCACAAAACATATATTTCCCTTTCTGCATTTCATGTATTAGTATCCCATTAATCCCATCATGGCTATTTTTACTAATCACACAATCTCAATTCTCCACACAGCTTATGGGCCTCCATCGCAGCAGGAGCCCATGGAGGAGCCGACCACACCACCCAGTGAGGAGGATACAGAGGAGGGGGCTAGCCACTGGGAACCGTCTACAACTACCACACCTCCTCCCCAACTGGCTGCCCCTCAACTGCCTGCCTCTCAACTGGCTGCCCCTCAACTGGCTGCCCCTCAACTGGCTGCCCCTCAACTGCCTGCCCCTCAACTGCCTGCCTCTCAACTGCGTGCCTCTCAACTGCCTGCCCCTCAACTGCCTGCCCCACCACAGGATGCTCCACAGATGTACAGCGGCTGGATTCAGGGGGAGAGATGGATGCATCCCACTACCACCGGGAGCTATTACCCTCCAGCAGCAGCACCACCACCACCAGGGAGGCAATGGCTGCCCGGGAATGTGGCCACCAGCCAATATGGGCCATATTCCACCGAGATGGATCTACCCTCCTGGATGGCTCCCCAGCATGGCCCCAGGTATGATCCCAGGTGGGGGCCAAGCACCTACCACTGGCCAAGGTATGACCCTTGGCCACTTGACTACCAACACCTGGGCCTGATT
Source organism: Rhinophrynus dorsalis (assembly GCA_037306005.1). NCBI lineage: Eukaryota > Metazoa > Chordata > Amphibia > Anura > Rhinophrynidae > Rhinophrynus > Rhinophrynus dorsalis. Next base: position 25,236,123 of record CM074727.1, on the reverse strand, counting down.
GGGGAGCCCCAGCGCCCTCAGCCAAGGGACTTGTTCACCCCACCACCTCAACCAGCACAGACATCAGTGGGCAGCAGTGGGTCCCTTGATGTGGTGGGCACCCACACACCGTCTGTGCAAGCCACTCCACCAACACAAACAGCAGTAGTAGCCACAGCACACCGAGTACCAGCAGAGGAGACAGCAGAGGCTGGGGAGATAGAGGCTGAGGAGACAGCTGAACCTGTGGAAGCAGAGGCTGAGGAGACAGCTGAAGCTGGGGAAACAGATGCTGAGGAGAAAGCTGAAGCTGGGGAAACAGAGGCTGAGGAGACAGCTGAAGCTGGGGAAACAGAGGCTGAGGAGACAGCTGAAGCTGGGGAAACAGAACATGTGTCACCGGCCACTCCCATCTCCAGCAGTCAACGCACCACAGATCTGGAGGCTGAGTGCATGGCCCTTCAAAGAGGACAGCTCCGGGCAACCCACGCCACCAACGACAACCTCACGAGGAACCGGAGGGAATCCCGGAGGAACACGAACAGGTTGGAGACCAGAATCCAAGCTCTGGAGTCAGAGGTTGCCAGGGGGAACACACAACTCCACCAGATACATACGGGGATGATGGACATGTTTGCACAGGTGCTCGTGGAGTTGCGAGAGATTAACCGCAGGGAGAACCTGAGGATGGAGAGGGAGAACCTGCGTTCCACAGAGGGGTCCACTGCACCCACCACCCCTTCCAGTGTTACCCCAGAAGCCACAGCTAGGGGACAGAGGGTGACAAGGCAATCAGCCAGGGCATCCACCTCTGGCACCAAGTCTAAGGCCCCCCCCAAAAAAAGAAAAAAATGAAAGGCCCAACCTGTCATCTGCACCCTCAATAAATGAAAATTGTGCTTTTGAATCCTGTCTGATCTGCTGTGTATTCACTTATAGATTGGGTGGCAGGGTTGTGTCCAATGCATTGCCAAATAATGCAGTGAACTCAACCCCTGCCTGGGGGAAATGTTTGTCTGATGTTACAACATGGGTTCACACACACCCACACCGTTGTCCAAATTCACCTGGCAACCCATCCCTGTAGCCATGTAACACGACAGTGTTACATGACCATGATGTGTGTCAGATTTGATCAGAACATACCCCTTAGCACAACAACTGGTGCAACACTGTTGTGTTTGAGGGGTAAACCAAACAAACAGCTATGCAACTTAGCAGGGAAATAACAAGCATGACAGATGGAACATGCATCAATATGGTCTTTAAATCAAAATTCTATTGTGCAGCTGACATACTGGGGAACACAATGTACACCCTAGGATCTCAATGTGCGTGTTACACATTGTGATCCTAGGGTGAGCATTGTGTTCTCCAGCAAGTCAGTTGCACAACAGGAGTTTGAATCACAGCCTAACTTACTGCATAACCCAATGATCTTCCTAAGATTTCATTGTGTAGCACGCACATTGGAACCTTAGGCTGAGCATTGGCTTATGTATTAAAGGGATAGTAAACCTTGAGAATAAGTTCATTCTATATTGTAGCCCTTAAAAAAACATGTAAAATGACATAAGTCTGATCTCCCAAACAATATATGTTTGGTAGATAAGACTTATATAATTTTTCATGTTTTTTAAAGGGCTACAATGTGATAACACTTGTCCACATGGTTGTTTTTGTTGATGTAGCCCATGTACTGAGATATGACAACCTACAGCAATCTCAGGACATTGATTATATTGAGCAACACACAAACCGTGGACATCACATCACAGTGGAAGTGTGTCCCCTGTATCACCAGCTAATCACTCACAACACACATCAGTGTATCACTGCCATCATGTCATTGCATGTATACATCACAAAGTCCACTCATGGCCAGGCAACTAGTGGACTCCTGTGATGTAAATCATGCCTTCCTTTGTATGAAGGATACTCTAGCCTTGGGTACGGTTCCACATTGACAGGTGTTTGATCCAACATTCATTCATACAGACACGGATTGAGTAGTGATGATTCTTGTGTATTTAGCCAATATGTATTAAACACTTGTATGAGCACAAAAAGGTACATCTGAACTAAATAGGAATACATTATAAATGCTAGTGAACTGCTCATGTGTTGTCCACATAGTTTGGCATCTGTGTATGAGCAGTCTTACTGTACAGGTCTGATACCTGGATGTTAGTACACACATTAATTTGTGTCCATATGTGAATGTTCCAGTAGAGGTTGCTGTGAACATCAGGTCAAACATTGCATCACCAACACAATCACTTGAAACACCAAGGGGTGAGCTTCATGGAAGTGTTGTCCAGACTTCAGTCCAGTCATATGGAAACTCCTCTGTTCAAGGATGGATTGTGCTATGGATGCCTCTGGGACAAGAGGACAGGATTTGGAACATCACCCTCGAAGTGATCGTCATGCAACAGCTACAACATCATGATCCTCTTAATCTTTCCCGTTACATAAGTCTACACAAACCACTGCTTTGTAATGTGTTGTGTACTGGTCTATGAACCATCATGGGGGGAACTAAGGGGATGTTAACCATCCTTAGGGATATTTGCCCCTGACATGGTTACACACATCAACAAATACGTCCTAATAGCTTCCTGACAACAATATATTTGGGCTGCCACTGTCAGAGACAGGCCAAATATGTTTGGTTCATGGCGCTAGTAGGACATATTTGTTAATGTGTGTATTTCTTTCTGGGGCACATATCACTGCACACACACACACACACAGGGCAGCATGGTGTCCATGGAGATGTGATCCACATTTCATGAGCTCCATGTTGTGTAACACACTATTACTGTCAATCCACCCCTCTGCTGCTTTCTTCAACTGTAGCAAGCTACTGGTCCCATGTCCCCACGAATGCCCCCTGAACCCCTTATATGACAGAGTGCTATCCGATGCATTGGCTTGGATGAGACTCCCTCGCTACAGGGGTACCATGGTTACTATGGGTCTGATCCTAGCAGAACACTTTAGTTGGTGCCTAGGGAGCTTTGGGATATGCTGAACAAGGTTAAAGTGTTGTACCTTGGTTTCCAGGGGGGCAATCATGAGGTAGCAGTATCAACATGGACGACAGGTTGTCAGATGTATTCGGAATCTCTAGGCCCAATCTGACTGGTCCACGGAATAGTTGATGCTGGTGGTCCATACTGCAGCCAGTGTCAGGGCTGTGTCACTGATCCTGTGGGGTGAAACAGAACATGTGTGTTGTGGTGGGTGTGTATGCATGGATTGTGTGCATACATGTATTATACTCACAGCAGAAGTGATCCCTGATCAATCTGTCCCTTGTCTGCATCCCTGTTGGGGTTTCCTCACACTCAACGATATCCACAGGGTCTTCAGGTCTGGGTGGGGGATGGACATCGTCGATGAGTCTGGTGTCCACCGCGATATTATGTAGGATGGCACATGCCACGATGATGCCTGGTGCATACTGCAATGCTCCCCCCGAGTGGTCCAGACATCGGAATCGGGACTTGAGGAGGCCGAAGGTCCGCTCAATGGCATTCCGTGTTCTGGCATGAGCCTGGTTATATCGTTCCTGGGCATCGTTTTGGGGATTGGCGACCGGGGTGAGGAGCCATGGCTTGCATCCATAGCCAGCATCACCTGTGGAAAGTGAGTGACATGTTGTGACAAGGAGCACATATTGTGTGAATAATGTTTTCTGTGGTGAACGTACTAGCACATGTGTATGTGGTGTCATTTGGTGCTGTTAACTCACCCAGATGCCATCCGCCTGTATAGGTCCCATTTTCGAAATCCCTCTGCACAGATGAATTTCTTAGTATATGTGAATCGTGACAGCTCCCGGGAAATTTCGCACAGACATTCATGATGGCCAGGTTGCTGTCACACACCATCTGTACATTCATGGAGTGGAAGTTTTTGCGGTTCAGGAACATATGTCCCTGACGTGCTGGTGCTTTGATACGGACATGGGTGCAATCTATTGCACCCATGACCCTGGGCATGCCTCCCCTTGCATAGAAGCCCTGCTTCAGATGTGTCCACTCCATATCGGTGATGGGGAAATGTATGTAGGTACTGGCCTTGGCTTTGAGGGCTGGCAAGACCTGGGCCAGCACCCTGGAGAATGTGGCCTGGGACATGCCAGATGCGTAACCCTCTGTCGACTGAAAGGCGCCACTTGCCATGAAGTGTATGGAACACAGGAGTTTTTGAAGGCCAGTTAGAGCATGGTTATGGGTGCATATGGGATCCACCTGCTCCTTGATGACCTCATACAGGGCTATGATGCTGTGTGGCCTCAACCTGTAGCGATCAATAACCTCGTCATCGGTCATTCCAAAGAGAGTGACCCTTGGGCGGTATACCCTGGGCCTTGGTGGTCGTCTATGCATCCTGGGCTGCTGCAGGGGTCCCTGTGGCAGCTGGGGAGCATCCTGTTACTGCAGCTGTGCATCTGCAGGCAGGTGTCCTCCAGGTGGGGATGGGCTCCTGTGTGGCTGCTGAGCCAGAGGCTCCTCACTTGCAACAGGTGGAGGCTGTTGATGAGGCGTGCTTGGAGGTTGCTGATGTTCCCCAGCTCTCTCCCTTGCACGCCTTCTCCGCAGCCTTCGCAACAATATGTAACCCAACATACTGTTTGCTCTCTCTATCTGTCTCTCTCTATCTCTCTCTATCTCTCTATCTCTCTCTCTCTATCTCTCTCTCTCTCTCTCTCTCTCTCTATCTCTCTCTTTCTCCCTCCCTGAGTGGAAAACAAGCCACAAGTGAGTGTGTTGAGTTGTCCCTTTAAGTACTTGCTAGGGCGTTGTGTAGGTGTGGTGATGTGGTGAGTGCTGGCCAATGGTGAGTTGTTTTTGTCCAGGTAAGTGTTAGCAGGTGCGTGTGTGTTATAAGATGTGGTGTGTTGTGCTTGTTCTGTGTGTGCCATTTGCGGGTGTGCATTTGTGGGGTGCAGGTGGCGTGTTGATGTTGCCCAGGTGAGCTTGTATTTGCAGGTGTCCGCTTTGTGTGATAACCCCCATTGTTCCGTGCCATGCTGTGTTGTTGGTTTTTTGTGTGTCGTTGTCCCTGTGGTGTTGGTTGTTGTTGTGAGTGTAGTGATTTGTGTTGTGTGTGCATGTTTTTGTGTTGTTTTGGCATTGCACGGGTTAATTTTCCCATTTACATGGTTGTGCGGTAAGCATTTTGTGTGTTTTCCTATGTAACGGGTGTTTTGTTTTGGCCGTTAAGTGTCTAACGGCTAAAAAAAGTGGGTCTTAACTTTTAGCCGTTAGGTGTGTCTTTTTTTCAGCCGTTATCAGTACCGCAAGCCTTTGAATAGCTCTGGGGTATGTTGTTCCATGTGTCTGAATGCACGTAAGTGTATCGGCCGTAAGGATTCTGCAACTGCCATTAGCTGTTCTTTAGACGGATCTTTGAATTGCAACATGACACTTAACGCACCCGTTAGTGATTTTTTTTTGCTAACGGCTGCCTTTAAATCGAGCCCCTAGAGTAGATGGTACATCAGACATGCAGGTACAAGGGAAGGAAAAACCGACAGGTGGGACAGGGTAGGAAAATATCTGATAAAAAGTGTGTAAGATACCCATACACATTTACGGACCCCTGTCAACTTTACTTTCCTTGTACCTCCCGCCTGATGTGCCATCTACTCCTGTGGCTTGAAGTCCTTTGTTCTACTGGTATTTCTATGAGGACTTCCTTATGCAGTCAATAACTGTACACAATTACATGAAGGACATTGGTTTGAATGAAACACCATGGAGACAAGAAGACAAGGAGGAATGAAGAGATGGAGGACACAGTATCGTGGCATTTAAGGGGTAGGACACAGAGGAGCATCAAGCTCAAGAAGGGAATATGTGTATTTGACTTTTGAGTTTTAACCTTTGAATTAAAACACTACAGAGATCTCTCTTCTGTGCTCTCTTGCAGCTCTTGTGTTCCATATCCAGACACATTGGGGTCATTTGTAATTGTTTACACAATAGAGAATTCAGCACCTGCAAAGGCTGACGCCAGTGGTCTACAAGGCAATCCTCCTTGATTGTGGATGAAAGGGTATATAAGTGCCCTTAAAAACCCAAAGAGCTAAAATATTTGCTCAAGCAACAGAGAACACAGGGCAGTGTGCAAACTGAAGACTGCCTATTTATCTGCAAATATATCCAAATCCAAAATGCATTTGCACCACTTCTCTACAGAATTATCAATACTTCGATAACATGGTGTAATCCACAGAGACAGAACAAGTTACTGCTAAGTATCTCTTGAATAAATGCACATGGCTGAAAACTGTTCCAGTTCTACTGTCTACAATAATTACTAACTAGTAAGATTTTTCAAGCAGGAGAGATCATTGTGCATAGGCTCCATAGAATAGCTTAGAAACTGGAGAAGTGATATCACTGGAGGCAGGGGCGTTCACAGTCATTTTTCCAGGGGGTGGTAAAGCCATAATATAATCCCCATGCCAGCCCGCCCAGCCCCTGTCTTTATATGGAGGGGGGTAAGTGGCCTCCCCAGACACCAGTGAGGAGTTATCACCTCATTATTACACCTTAGTGCATAACCCCTCTGGTGTGTTTATCAATATATATATGTTTATCAGACAAGCGGTGATGTTTTTACTGGAATACTCTGATTTGGGCGAGGAGAATCCATTCCAACTCCCTACCAGGAATAGTGTAAAACAAAGATTTTTATTCAGTCTTTTTAAAAGCATCACGTTATATCACAGGCAGGAGAACAGTGAGGACACATAAAATAGACTTATGGGACTGAATTATGAATGGGTACATTGATGCGGCTAAATTGTCTCAAACAGCAGATTAGCAATAGGCTGCTTATGATGATGTCTGAACAACTGATGACAGATTTCAGAACATCCAAAAAGCAGTGTTGCATATTAAAATCAAGTAAATATACATTAGATAGGGGAATGATAAAAACATAAATACAATATGAAATTAAACATAATTCCAATTAAATATACCTTGAGAAAAACTAAATAGTGTGATAAATATAAACATAATAGCCTAAGAAAAAAAATTTGGAAAGGTTACATATTATAAAATCAAATTATGTTAGATAATCCACATATCTCCCAAATATACATAGTGTCACATGAAAGCCAAAGGTCAGGCCATGACCCCTGCTTTCTTTTTTTTTTAAATTGTCTTAAAGAACTCAATTGATATGCTGCCACTATATGTTGTGGTATAAAACAGTGGATGGAATAACACTCAAGGCTGTTTTTTGTCCAGTTCTCATTTATTCACAAAGGTGCTGTGAATACACTATATTTCAGAGGGAATAGATAAAGGAAGGGTTACATTTCCCCCAAAAAATGTAGTATATTCACAGTATTACTGTGATTGAAAGGTGGCTGTCCAAAGATAAGCCCTGAGTGCAATTTCCTCTATTGCTATGTATGAGATCGGTAAGAGCTGCAGCAGACTTGTGATGTTAGCATCGAGTGAACATCTTTGTATGCCATGTATGCCCACGAATTGTGGAGGGATAATATAGAATGAATCTAGATGGAGGGAGCTCTAGGGCTCTACTGCTTGAATCATTCACCACATAAGTTCCAGAGACTATTTCTTAGTGACCAAACGCTAATTCACCCTGGTGGAGTTCTAGAGAATGGACTATGATATATATATTGATGGTATATTTTGAATTCGGTTCAATTCACTCATTTATAAATATCCATCTTTCATTAATATCTACTGCATATTGTACGTGGAGATCATTAAATTGGTATATAAAATTACCATTAGTGATTACTATTAGTTACTATTATCCTATTTATAATTAGTTCCCTTACTATCATTTCTTTCCTACATATATAGGCACATATTATCTATATGTCAACCTTTTATACATAAGTCTTTAAACTGTTGATATATTCTGTTATCCTTTTAATATTGTTTATAGATTTATACATATTTGTCATTTGTTTATTTTTCAATTTTTAAATATGGATTAGTGTTTATATGAATTAGAGTTTACACAGCAGTATTCCTTATTTAACAATAATTTAGGACTAAGAATAGAAGATCTGGATCTTATCCTTATATCATATATCTTATATCATATTTCTTATATCATTTCATTATTAGATATTCCTCTTGGCCATTTTGACATTTCACTTGTTATCCTATAAAACCAAATGGCTGTTTTTCAAGTTTGAATATAGGATTATCTTTTATACAGGAATTATTAGCATGGGAGATAAATAATCCACACAACATGCGTATTTGGAATACAATTTTTATTGTAATTATACATGTACATCTATATGTATACCCCCATCCCTACCCATACAGTTGCGAAGAGGAAAGCATTTCTATAATTTTGGTACCAAAACAAAACTATTTGTTTTGAAAGGTCCATAATATATTTCACAAAATGATTATTTTGTTAAGAAAATGATAGTTTTGTTAGGCATATTGTACATCATTTTAACCAAAAGCATTCCAGGAAAAGTGGCCAAATGATGTCAGAAACAACAAAAAGAGCAGCTTTGCATACCATCCATATATATGTCTAAAACATTTTCTGTCTTTGTTATTACTTGTGTGAACACGGTATGATGACTGCTGGAGCGCCTTACTAATCATGTGGGTAATGCAGGAGAATTGCTATAGTGGTTGTGTGTGTGTGTTTGTGGGGTCAATGTTTCCTGCATATGTTTGTATGGTGTTTCATTCCAAATTGATTTATCTGAAACAGAAATGTTTGCATTATCTGAAGAACTGATTTATGAATAAGATCACAATTGTTTTATTCATTTCTATATACGAACAATTAATCTCTACGTTCCAAATCCTTAACAAAAGTGGTATTGATAGCAAAACATGTTACAGATGCATACTTGAAAACGAGAGATATCTCAATGCATTTTTCCTGGTAAAACATTTTCTAAACAAATGAGGACATCACTTGGAGAGGCAGAACCAAGAACTAACAGGAGGACTTTGTGACAGTTGGTGTTTGATTGGCCTGTGACTTAGAAATGTCCAGTTCAGAAGAAGAGAGACACAGCTGAGTAACAGCATCAATGCTACCGCTAAACAGTAGAGGGACAAAATAAGACGTCTAGAGACAGGGTATAATCCCGTCCTTCTAGTGCTGGAAATAAACTGCTTTTATGTGAGAGAATTTAATTTTATCTTTTGGTACCTCTAAAATTGTTTTTGCACTTTCTTATGTTATTCATATTTGATAAGGAGAACACATTAATAGGAAGAAGACTCTAAAATACTTATTTGAAGGCAGTTTCTCTATCACTGGGTGAGTAGGAATTTTGCTTCTCTTTGTTGTGTCCATCTAAATCAGTGGTTCTAAACTCCTGTCCTCAGGACCCACTAACAGTCCAGGATTTGATAATTTCCTTGTTAGAGCACAATGTGAATGAGCCTCTGATCACCACACCTGTGCTCTAGTAGAGAAATCCCAAAGTCCTGGCCTGTTAGTGGGTCCTGAGGACAGGAGTTGAGAACCACTGATCTAAATACAGTTTTATGATTTGCATAATAATATGTTGTTTCTCTCCTTTTATGTGTATGTGAAACCAGCTGATCCATCAAACTAAGTGTGTCCGTGTCATTCTCAGTTGCACACTGCACATTCAGATTTGTTCCTCTGACAGGTGGCAGATACGTTGGATTTACTGCATCTGGTATATCACAGATCTTCAGATTTCTTATTACTTATATATTAAGGATTTTTACTTTCCTTCCCAGGTAATGTGGTGAGTTTCGGCTATGTTATTCATATCTGATAATGAGAACACACTGATCAATAGGAAGAAGACTCTGAGAACGCTAGGGATACTTATTATGGACATTGACGGGAGATTGCTGTTCCAATGCGCTACGAAGAGGAGCATGAAAGCGCTGGGAGGGAGGTGGGAGGAGAACTTGGGACGTGCGGCAGTCCAGCAGAGCTTTGCAGAAGTAATCTTGTACCGCAGAAAGCGGAAGTGGTTGCATCAATGCAAAATTTAATAAGTGATATCGCTTAAGGTATGGATTTTTTTTCTACAAAAAAATCACTAATCTATAAACCATTCTTGTAGACTAATAAAATAAAATAGAGTGTCTTTGGGGTGAAAGATCCCCTTTAATGTTCATTACATTTATCTGTTGGAAAGTTCCATTGTCTAGTGCACATTACATCACATTTCTATGTCTATTATGGTAAGAAACAGACCTGTCATTACTCAGTGAGGAGTCTGAAACTTTCGCTCTGGCTTCTTTGGTGGTAGTATTTCATTTACACCCCTATCCAGATAAGTTGTGAATATGAATTGTCCTTTAACTGTATGAGTGCTAGTGGGGTGTTCAGTACATTAAAAGCAATGCATTGGACACCCCTCTTGAGTTCAAGGAGTTAAAGCGGAACTTTCAAGTTTAAATATTGCCTCCCCCAATACATTAGTAATATAGAAATAGGCAAAGTAATAGTTGTATTATGGTGAATAAATCTACGTTATTGAAATAATACACCTTCTTCGGCAGGCATCCAGTGAACAACAGTGCAGACATCTTAGAGGAAACTTGCCTCTGAGTCTGCTCTGTGTGTCCCATGCACTGTCCGGATTGGTGGTGACATCCGTTGGTTACCTTAAAGTAACAGAAGTTGCTGCCTGCTCAGGCACACAGAGCTTCTCTTGTAAGCTCTGTGCTCTGGATGCCTGCAGAAGAAAGTGGGTTACTTCAATAACATAGATTTATTCAGTATAATACAACTATTACTTTGCTTATTGCTATATTACTAATGTATTGGGGGCAATATTATAAAGCTGAAAGTTCCGCTTCAAACACATATAAAGGAAAACATTAAATACAAGAGTATCATGACAATTCTTCTGTACCAAGATGAATTGGAGCAGAACAACTGCACCACTGGGACGACATATAAAATACCCAAATTCTCATGGAGTTAAAAGGGAGATTTAATGTTTAATCAATGCTTTGGAGACCTGTCCAGCATTGAAGGGGATAAAGAACCCATTTACATTAATATGATATTTTATTTGTGCCCTGTGGTGCACGTGGTTTGCCACAGAATTGGCCAAGTTCTGCTTAGAACATCACATTTCACTTTCATTACAAAAACAACTAATGGTTCATTCCTCATATTGGGAATTCTTTTCTGAGTGCTGTTCTGATATCTTTGTTCCTCAGGCTATATATTATAGGGTTAAATAAAGGAGTAATCACCGTGTGTAGGAGAGATATAATCTTGGTTAGGAGCGATGAGTATCCTTCAGATGGTATCATGTATTTGGTGATCAGAGTTCCATAAAATGCTCCCACAACAATCAGGTGAGAACTGCAGGTGGAAAAGGCTTTCTGTTTCCCAGTTGTAGATGGGATCCTAAGAATGGCAAGAAATATATTAACATAAGTCCCAATGATTACACAGAAAGGTAAAATTAATATAGGGACTGATAGCACATAAGTTAATAACTCTATAACGTATGTGTCCGAGCAGGAAAGTTTTTGAATAGGAGTAGAGTCACAATAAAAATGATCAATGATATTGTCATTGCAGAAATTAAATTTAGATATTGTCACAATTGAGATCACGCAGAGTGAGAAACTTAATATCCAAGGCCAGACAGATAAGATAATGCAGATCTGGAAGTCCATGAGAGAAGTGTAACGTAATGGGTAACAGATAGCGAGGTATCGATCATAAGACATCACTGAGAGAAGGAAACATTCTGTAATTGTTGTAGCGCTAAAGAAATACAGTTGAATTATACAACTAAGAACACTCAATATCCTTCCACCTGACAGAATGCTAAGTAACAGGGTGGGGACAGTACTGGTTGTGATCAAGATGTCTGAAACTGAAAGATGGCAAAGGAAGAAGTACATGGGGGAATGGAGGCGAGGACTTATTGAAACTAATATGACTATCAGGAGATTTCCAGTTAATGTAAAAAGGAAAATAATTACAAAAATTATGAAAATTAAAATGTTTAGGCTGTGAAGGTTTCCAAATCCCAGAAGTAGGAATTCTGTGACCTTTGTCTGGTTCTTTACAGACATATTTAGATGAAGGCTCCTGGTTTGGGTGTATATACAGCATCAGTAACTCCTATATCCTACAGAATTACAGACAGAGAGTATAAGTTAATGTTTTAAAAATCTGTATTATATTTGTATATTTGAGAAATAATTATCAAACTAACATTCTTCATGCCCTACCAGTAAATGGTACATGGATATGTGTGCATATGTACATGTGTGTTGATGTGTTAATCTGTGTGTCTGTGTTTGTGTGTTACAGAGTAAGTATGTGTGTGTGGTATGTTACTTTGTGTGTTTGTACGTGTTACTGTGTGTATTACCAGATGTGTGTGCACATCTGTATTTCTGTGTTACTGAGTGAAAGGATGTGTGTATATATGGGTATGCACATGTGTGTATGTTTGTATGATAGTGTGTATGTGTGCATGTGTGTGTGTTACTTGTGTGTGGGAGTAGCACATGTTTGTGTGTTACTGAGTGTTTGTGTATTTTTTTAATGTATTTTTTTACAGTGGGGGTTAACTCCTTGATGACCATGACCATTAAAATGCATTGCACATCCCTCTAGTACTCAAGGGGTTACAGGATGAACTACATATGAAGGAATGAGAAATACATTGCAGATGTAGCAAATTCCTGAAGGAATGTTATAACAAATGAACAGGTAAAAAAATGCTAACATTTGTGAAATCCTACGCTTTTTCAAATGTTAGAATTTTGTAACTTGTTTCTTCAAGTGATAAAAATAAAACAAATAGGGCCTTTAGTTTGTGCTGAGCTTCCCCTGATATATTATTTCTCTCTGTCCACTGCTTGTATTAAAGCTGAACTTTCATTCATATTAAAGTGCCCCCCAAATCATTACTCACACAGCGATACGCATATCCATACTAGTATTATCCTCAATAATTCTGTCATTATTGAGAAATCCAACTTGTTCAGAGACTCACCGGCAGCCATCAGAGCAGACATCTTGCTGAAGAGGCATCTGTGAGTCTGCACTGTCCGTCGAGGTCTCTTCTAGGATTGGTGATAGTGAGTTGCATTGTACATTAAAGGAGCAGTAAACTTTTTTTATGAAAACACATATTTTACAGAGCATTTCCTGTTGAATAAAACAAGGTCACTCCCACCTCTGTCAGATGTTTTATTCAAAATTTATAGCAGTTTAAATAATCAGAAAGTGAATTTACTGTGTTTACTTCCTGAAAGTTCTAACTGACAGGAAGTTAATTTACTGTTTTTACTTCCTGATAGTTCTGACAGGAAGTGACAGGCAGTTTTTGTATCACATTCTATGGAGAACTGTATGTCTCTGACTTTTCTGACTTTCCTCTCCATTAGAATCTAACAGGAAATCTAATTAGAATTTGACCACTAGAGGGCACTGCTAATGTAAAAAAAACATGGGTTTAAACTGTAATAACTCTGGAAATATAAATCTCTCAGCAGTGGGAGTACCCTTATTTTACTCAATAGGAAAATCCCTACAATATATATTTTTTCATAAAAAAAGTTTACTGCTCCTTTAAGGTACAGGAAGGGACTGATGGCACAGCCGCACATATGCTGCTACAGCAAGATGCTTGCCTGTACATCTCCAAACAAGTTGGATTTCTCAATAATGCAGGACTTATTCAGGATAAAACAAGTATTGATATGCGTATCATGTGAATAGTGATTTGGAGGGCACTTTAATTTGAATGCAGATTCCGCTTTAATCCAGTGACAGAAGAAGGGAACTAGTGTGTGAATCTCCACAGGTACTGGTATGTGAAATCCTGTATTATCCAAAGCCATGTTTTAATTCAGTTTGTTAGTGTAAATTAGAAGATGTTAAGCCCCATTGCAGGCACTGATTCAGTTCAAAATAGGAGCAATAGGTAGAAATACCCCATCGGTTTCTATGATGATTACTCCTAATTTATCACTATGCCCCAAGCATTGCAGAGGAGTTGGTGGCGTTGTAAGTAGGGCGTTGTGAACTGAAAGGCTCCATTGGTCAAAAAAATGCTTTTCTGAAGTTCATACAATAGCCAGATTTATCGAAGGGACACCTAAGTAATTCTGAGGCAAAGTGCTAAATGAAGAGCAATCACTGTAGAAATCAATGGAGTTTTATGCTCCCGATTTAGCACGTTACTCCAGAATTGCTCCTGTTTACCTTATAAACGTGGTCTTGAGTTAAAAGTATAAAAGTTGATGTCATTGCAGGAAAGATATTGTGATGTCAATGTCTCCTTCTCTCAAATCCATGTCGTTACTCAGATTAATAGTGTACAATTCATTAAAGACTTGTAAATTCAAACCCTAAGTAGGAGGAATTTCAGAAAATATACTGTACAGTGTGAAGCTCTAAGTACTGTGATTGTACACAACACTGATACAATGATAATTCAGATATTAAGAATAATAAGTATTCTGCACAGTAAGATTTTCATGTCTTTTTATTCTTAGAAAAACACAGTTTACATCTGTCTGGTAACATAAAGGGAGCACACAATTGTATATATCTGTCTTTTCACATGTGTATACAACAAAGAAACTGCTTTTACATCATATATTTTCAGTAGTGGTACTTTGATATCTCCAAACTAGTCTCCCTGCAAACAACTGGTTAAAAACCTCATTTAAATCAAAAGGAATTTGTTTGTCCCCTCCGTTAATTTGTCTCAGAACTGCTCCACTTTACTTTCTGCATATTGCCCTAGAGTTTCAGTTCCTGGCACAGTAAAACTTCATGGACAATTTCTAAATAAATAAGTAAACTGAGTTAAATGGAAAATGTACCCGAGGAATATGTGATTGTTAATTTGTTTAGCACAATGACTTACGTAGATAAGTGTCCTTCATGCAGCAGTCAGGTGTATCCATCTGTATAGTTTTGCATCATATCGATACTTTCCTGTATATCGTGATCTCTCTGAAGTCTGCCTTTAGGTTGTACAGTCTCACATCATACAATACACTTCAATGGGTCTGAATAAGGGACGCTTGTCTTTATCAGACTGAAAACTGAAAAAACTAGCAGTAAAGTAAAACTGCAAACTAAAACAGTAAATAGAAATAACTTACTGCTGTATAAAGGACAGCTACCAAGATAAATCATAAACAAATGACGTCACTTATTTTTAGGGTATTAAACCCCTTTAATGCCCTTTGTCCAAACCAAAACATATACAATTAATACATTGTTTATACCAGTGCTTCACAACCAGGAAACCGTGGCACTTTTGGTGAATTGTGGACTTCCTCAAAGGGTGTCCCTTATCTAAATAACATAAAGCACTGGCCTGCAAAGCACCCTGTGTGCGAAACCGCACATGTGCAGTAGAGACTGCAGGAAAGATGCAGACATGCGCAGTAGGGAACGTGTTGATCCGGAGCGGTGCATTCTGGATGGCTCACCGCTTGTCTGTGCTCCCGTCTCTGGGGCAGCAGCAGAGGCCGCCAGGTGGCACTTTAGCCCGTCTATACGAACTTTCATACTAGTATTCTATAATGCTTTTGACTAAAATGTGAATGATGAGTTTTCAATATATAACTATGGAAATTGTTCTGTACAATATGTTTTGTTATTCTGATGGTGAAGACTAAAAATAACTATGTTTTTATGTATTTGTACCTTTTCTTGCTCCTCAACAAGTGACCTATAAAATGTTCTGTGTGCCCCTACAATTAACTAATGTGTATACCGTAACATCTCAGGTATAATACGCACCTGTATATAATACGCAGGTATATATTATGCCCGAGATTTTAGGGGAAAACAAGACTGCCTATGTATAATACACACCCTTGTTTTCTCCTTAACTAAAAAAAAAAAAAAAATGTTAGAGCTTCCAGCTATCTTACCTCCCTCCGCAGCGCAAAGTAAAACTTCTTGAGGCTGCCCTTTCAATATGCTTATGGTGTATCGGAAAAAGATCCCTCTCTTCCATCCTACCTGCAGGCGGCACGCTTGCATTTTCCGTCCGCTTCCTTCAATCAGCTTGCAGGACCTTCAGCCGGCAGCCATTGGTAATGCCCTGTGATGATCACAAGGTCCTCACATGGCAATACTGTAGGCTGAAGGTCCTGCAAGCCGACTGAAGGAAGCGGGCTGCAAATGCAAGCATGCCGCCCGCACTGAGGATGGGAGAGACAGATCTTTTTCAGATACACCATAAGCATATTGAAAGGGCAGCCTCAAGAAGTAAGTTTTACTTTGTCGCCGGATTGCGCTGGGGAGGAAGGGAAGGTAGCTGGAAGCTCTAACATTTTTAATGCTGAAAAAATCTATCGAGTATAATACGCACCCCCCACTTCACATAAGGTGAAGATGGGTAAAATTGTGAGTATTATACCCAAGATTTTACGGTAATAGATGCCTTAAGCAAAAAAGATGAAGATCCTCTGGTTTATACAGAAGACACTGTTATAAATAAAATGCTATGTACCACAAACCTGATCTTCTGGAAAATGTCATGAATGAAGAATTGTAAAATCTATTTTTCCAGAGAGTTCCGGAGATCAGATGATGGTGACAGTGAATGTGTGGTCCTTGAAGTTGAAATGTATA
Organism: Rhinophrynus dorsalis; assembly: GCA_037306005.1. Taxonomy (NCBI): domain Eukaryota; kingdom Metazoa; phylum Chordata; class Amphibia; order Anura; family Rhinophrynidae; genus Rhinophrynus; species Rhinophrynus dorsalis. Next base: position 25,219,518 of record CM074727.1, on the reverse strand, counting down.
TGGTTACAGAAATGTCACAATATATACAACTGGGCCTTTTATATTATTTGTATAAGTCATACAAGGACTGAAACTACCTGGGGATTCTCCCACAGGTCCCTTTTCTGTGATAACAATCTCTAAAAGTACATGTTATATTCCCTGTATACCAATTGGAAACACCTTAGTGTGAACTCCTGTAAATACTGCTCATTACCTTTACTTGTTTTTGTTTTTTAAGTGGATCCATCACCCTGAGACAAATGGACTTTGTTATGCTGGAAATTCAAATCTACCTATTTGATGTACTTTGTTCCTGTAAAATACATATTTTTTGACAAATTAACATTTACGGTTGGTGATACAGTGTGGCACAATCAACTGTATGCACATTAGTTATGATCTAGACCAAACATACATCTCTCTGTGCAATTAGAAATGACAAAAAGATTCAAAATGCGTTCACACCAATGCTCTACGTGTTCAACAAGGAAATCATTAGTTCTTCAATAAAAACATTGACTTTATTAGCAAAAATTAAAACATACAGTGGAGAAACAGGATGTGAGCCCCTTGTATCTCTGCTGAAAGTTGTTGTCCACTGTGTTAAGTGTCCCCTGGGTTTATAATTTGGTGGATGTTTTGTGTTTTCTTCTGTTATTTACCTCTGTATTGAATTTTGCTTTGCATTCTGTGAACATAGATGTGACCAGGTGGAGTGATTTAGGACACCTGCAGGGGAATCTGCACAGTGCAGTGTGGTGACATTCACTTCCAGGTTTATAACATCTGAAATATTGCTCATTGTGTGTGTGTGTGTGTGTGTGTGTGTGTGTGTGTGTGTGTGTGTTATTTTACTGTAAGTCAGGTAAAGGGATTTGGCAGTGGGGAACCAGAGTGCTAAGAAAATAAAGGTTAAGCCCAGAAACCTGCAGCTTACTGCCATGTCCTCCTTACAGTAAACTCCATGTCTGTGTAACTTGTGTTGAAGCTTCGTGTATTTTCTGTGTTTCCCGGTATGGTCAGCTAACAGCTTTGCTGAAACAACAAAGGAATGCTTGGAAAGTTGACTGACTCCTGCTGTGCTTTCTTTATCAGCATGGGTTGCAAAAAGGCACTCTGAGTGGACAATAAATAACCTCTTCTGATTGGTTAACTGGGACACCACTGTTCCAAGTTCTAATTTTGATTCCTATCTTGATAAGAGTGCCAGAAATGTAGGCCATTCCCTGATTGGTCAAGTGTACCAACACTGTTCCAAGCCATAGTTTGCATTCTAATCTTGAAAAGAGTGTCTGGAAGTCTATATAAGCAGTATAGTTCACCAATAAAGTTGTTCTGTTTTACCATCCACAATACAAGTTTCGGGCTGAATTTCTGGAGGGGATTCCTGGAGGGGAGTTGGCTGGTGGTCCTCAACTCAGCCACTGCAAGAGCTAAATTCACTTGCCTCACCAGTCTACTGGCGAGTGGCTGCTATCTGTTCTTGTCTCTTGTCTGATCCAGAGTACCCAGGACAAGAATCCCCAGAGGTGAGCAGCTGACTGGGCAAGCTTGTGTGCGCTTTGACCTCCACAAGTGCCTTTTACTTTTCATGGTGTAATCCACAGAGACAGAACAAGTTACTGCTGAGTGAGAACAGAGCAAATTCATCTGGCTTATTGGAAAAGCTCAACACCTTTCAAACAACCACCACACTTGCTCATGATCAGAACTGTTGTTCTGTCTCTGTAGATTACACCATGAAAAGTGAAAGGTATGTGTAATGGAAGCTAAGGACACTGGGTTGTCTTTAGCCGTCGTTCCAGGGTCTTCTCTCCTTGATGTGGCTATGAAGGGTGATCTGGTCCTTTGAAGCTGGATGGCTGTCTGGCACACTGGGAAAAGCAACCTGGAAACATCCCCTGGAACTGCTGGGAGCACAAGCTGAAAGACTGGAAACATAAAACTTGAACGCTGGTCTCCTGAATGGGAGTCAGAGGCGACTCTTTAAAGGGATAGTAATACCTAAAATGTAAAAAAAAATATGTTGTAGGGTTTATCCCCCTGAGTAAAACAAGAGTACTCCCACTGCAGAAAGATGTTTCATTCAAAAGTTATTAATTTTCAAAGTTGAATTTTTTAGGTGCAATATCACAGTGGCCTGAAATTGTACAGTGGCGCTGTTGCTACACGATCCTATGGACAGCTCTGGTCTCAGGACCATAAATCTCCATAGGATGGTGTAGCAACAGCGCCACTGTAAAATTTCAGGCCATTGTGATATTGCACCTAAAAAATTCAACTTTGAAAATTAATAACTTTTGAATGAAACATCTTTCCGCAGTGGGAGTACCCTTGTTTTACTCAGGGGGGTAAACCCTACAACATATTTTTTTTTACATTTTAGGTATTACTATCCCTTTAAACCATCCAGTAATGAAGACACAGGACACAGGTTGTGTCCCAAACGAATACTGGTTTACTGATGGCAAAAACAGCTCTTTTATACACAGGTAACAGTGTTAACCAGGAACTGGGCACAAAGGGACACCATGGTACAATGGCTAGGTAGATGGTGGAATAAAAGGGAAAATGGACTTGTAAACATAGCACAATGGGGCCAGACATGAGTGAATTAAAGGGATAGTAATACTTCGTTTTAACTTTATTTTATTTTGTAGGCATTAAAAAAACATGAAGAATGATATAAGTCTTATCTCTCAAACCTTTATGGTTTAAGAGATATTCACAAACAAAGTATCCCCCCCTGTTCAACCAGATCAGAAGGGAGGTGCCCAGGTAGACTGCAGAGAGGGACAATCTTCAATTAAGATAAGGGAAAAAGCTGAAAAACTTGTCAAGGGGAGAAGGGCTTTCATTGTTTTCATACAAAGAAAATTGTCCCTTTCTGTTATCTGTCCTGTCATACAACCTGATCCACATCTGAGAAGAGGTGACTTACACTAGGTAAAAGGGGCGGGGAAACTTTGCTTGTGAATATCTCATAAACCATAAAGGTTTGAGAGATAAGACTTATATCATTCTTCATGTTTTTTTAATGCCTACAAAATAAAATAAAGTTAAAATGAAGTGTTACTATCCCTTTAAGTCATACAATGGTGAACAATGATGGTGTTTACAGTAAACACTGGGCCAGACAATGGAACAATGGAGTGTACACACAAGACAATGGGACTATACAGTGGGATCAATACAATCAACAAAAGCAGTACAATAGAGACAATCATGACACCAGACTAATCCTATCACACAGATAACATAGTGTATACACCACAGAGGTGAAGATGTTAGTACAGTGCAAAACTAATTAACATCTGGACCAGAGTGGGACGCATCTACCATTTGGCTGGCCTTGCCAATATCCAAAAGTTTAACCCCTTCAGACCCATGTAAGATTGTAGGACCCCAAGTAACATAGGGGTCCAGCGTGTATTACAGTATATGACAACACATTAAACATTCACATAACATTTAACATAGAATGGTAGGCAGCTGATCGGAATGCTGCCGACATTTCAACATGGATGGCATGGAATTTAGCATGCCTGGTCGTATTTTGAGGCTGTCCAGCTGGGACTTCACCTCGTGCCTTCCAGTCTCTTTTGGGCTATTTTCGTGGCTCTTAAAAGAGCCCCCTAGTAATGGTCTATGGTCCGTTACAGTATGTTTTTAATTTTTGCTACTAAAGTCATTGATTTTATTGAAATATTGATGAGTTCATTGTTGAACATGCATTGCATTGGGACAAATTAATTCTGGATTTGGATACATTTGAAGGGAAATAGGAAGTCTTCCGTTTGCACACTGCCCTGCATTCGCCTTTTCTGAGCATTTATTTTAGCTCTGTGGGCTTTTAGAGGCACTTATATACCCTTTCATCCACGATCAAAGATGAAAGTCTTGTAGTCTATTGGCGCCAGCCTTTTGGAGTGGCTGAATGCTCTATTGTGTGAACATCCTATATTATAATACGGTAATGTATGTCAGAAGCTGTCATGCGCAGCACAGATGGCTGCATGTGCTGCAGTCATGCACAGTTGGGACTGCCCGCGCCGCAGCTGATAACGGAGTGGGGCACTTCGACTTCAGACCGTAGTCCTCTCTGCGCACCTTGCTACAGTCTGAATTCAGAGTGCCCCACTCCATTATAAGCTGCAGTGCGGGCAGTCTCTACTGCACATGACTGCAGTGCAGCCATTGTTGCCTGGCACTGTGGCCCGTGTACATGGGCTGTTCAACTAGTTAGAAATAATCACAATGTGTGGGCTCTGTCTAGGTCAGGAACACAATAGCTGCAAGAGCACCCAGAAGAAAACACAGCAGAGTGAGATCTCTAAGTGTAGTATTTTAATTCAAAGGTTAAAACTCAAAAGCCAAATTCTCACATATGCCCTTCTCTTGGATGATGCCTCTCGGGGTCTTAAGCCTTTAATGCCTCGATACTATGTCCTCCGTCTCTTCTTTCCTTCTTGACTTCTTGTCTTCCAGATCTTCAGTAAAACCCAAGTTCTCTGTGTAATTGTGTACAGTCAATAACCGGATAAGGAAGCCCTTATGGAAATACCGGTAGATCAAAGGACCACAAGCCACCAGAGTACATGGTATGGCAGGCAGGGGGTGATAGGGAAGGAAAAACCCACAGGGGGGACAGGGTAGTACCAGATCAGATAAATGTGTAATATACCCATGCGCATCCGCAAACCCCTGTCTGCTTTACTCCTCATGTACCCCCTGTCTGACGTACCATGTACTCCGGTAGATTTTGGTTCTTTGCTCTGCCAGTATTTCCATGACAGTGTGATTCCCTGAGGACTGAGTGTGAAACCCTGAGTGTGACCTTAGCATTGAGTGACTGCCCTTGTATGCCTTGCATGTCCATGCATTGTGGACCATTATAGCAATGGAGGAATAATTTTGAATGAATTTATATGGAGGAAGGTCTAGGTCTCTACATCCTGAATCATTCGCCACCAAAGCTGCAGTGACTATTTATTTAATGTCAAAAAATAGGGAAAAAAGAAAGACAGGGCGCCCCTGTATGTATCAATACATTCTAGTTGACCACCACCAAAAACACTCTAAGGTGCACACTCACAATGTGATATGTGTCAGAAACGGTGTTCACCGAACCGACTGATTAGGCATATGGAGAAGTAAAACAATCTCAAAAAAAGGCTCCAGGCAGCTCTCCAAGACACGCTTATCCCCCAGCGGTATAATAACGATCAAACCTCAAAAAACAGTAAGAGAGCGCCACATGGTACAGTATGTATGTAGCAAACTATGCTAGATTAAATCCATTGAAATCACACTCACATAAATCATGGTCAGCGAACCGATACCGGCCTCCACTGACAATCACACATACGGAGAGATTTCACCCGTCTCTGTTCAGGTTACTCACGATTGTGACTATTTCTTGCTTACCATATACTAATTCACCCTGATGGAGCTCTAGAGGATGGACCTTGATATATATTGATAGTATATTTTGAATCAGGTTAAACTCACCTATTTATAAATATCCATCTTTCTTTAATTTTTACTGTATATTGTACATGGAGATCTTCAAATTAGTGTACACAATTACCATTAGTGATTACTATTAGATACTATTATCCTGCTTGTAATTAGTTTCCTTACTATAATTTGTACATCAGACATGGGGGGTACAAAGGGAGGAAAACCCCATAGGGAGGACAGGGTACGAAAAGATCCGATAAAAAGTATGTAAGATACCGTACACATTTGTGGACCCCTGCCTACTTTACTTTCCTTTTACCCCCCCGCCTGATGTGCCATCTACTACTGTGGCTTGTAGCCCTTTGTTCTACTGGTATGTCTATGAGGACTTCCTTATGCAGTTAATAACTGTACACAATTACATGGAGGACATTGGTTTAAATTAAACATCGGAGAGACGAGAACACAAGGAGGAAAAAAGAGATGGATGAATATTAAGATTTTTTTAAGCAGGAGAGATCTTAGTGCATAGGCTCCAGAGAATAACTTAGTAACTGGAGAAGTAATATCACTGGACCCCTAGGACAGCCCGCCCGGCCCCTATGTTTATATGGAGAGGGTAAGTGCCCCAGCTCCGGACACCAATGAAGAGTTATCTCCTCTTCATCAGCTCTTTATGACACCTCAGCGCATAACCACCCTGTTGTGTTTATAAATATATATACATTTATCAGACAAGCGGTGATGTTTTTACTGGATGACTCTGATTTGGGGGAGAAGAATCCATTCCAACTCCCTACCAGGCATAGTGTGAAGCAAAGATTTTTATTCTGTCCTTTTAAAAGCATCACATTATATCACAGGCAGAACAACAGTGATGTCACATAACATAGACTCATGGGACTCTCACATAAGTCTATGCTGAATTATGGATGGCCAAGAAAACACAGAATTCTCAGCGCTAATTACAACAAGTAAAGTACAATCAATTACAGCAAAAAATAACAAAAAATAAATAATAAAAAGCGACCTAATAGGGATATATGAGTCCTTATGTTAGTCCTCCACTCTTTGGTGCTGCTAAGTTCTTATAGACCTACGGTAGTCCGATCACCTTACAATATGCAAAATGCAAAAAAAAAAAAAAAGCGCACACAATATAAGTGTAGACTGTAAGGACTCCTCCACCATGGAAATCACATCCAACAATAAACTTCAGAGTTTACACTCACCTTTTTTAGAGGCAAGCCAGCTCTAGGTGTAAGAGCCTTCACTGGATAACCCCCAGTGTATGCACCAGAACGCTGTCTCCTTCTCCCAGCCTTATTGCTCCTCTCTCCAACATCCAAATTCCACGTTTCTTTAGATAACCAGAAAACGCCAACCATCTATCTAGGGCCCTATGTTCATCCCTGGGAACTTCCAGTTGAGGGCTACCCGGAGCAGTGGGTGACAAAAATGACGCTAATCGCGTCAAAAAGGGGCGGGGCTTACCGCGAGTGGGGGGGCCTTAACCCTTTGAGTGCCAGAGTGGTACGGAATGCAAAGCAATGCATTCCTTACCACTTTGGCACTCAGAGGGTTAAAGGTGTCACACAGAAGGCTGGGGACAGAGGAACAGCGGGAGAAAAAGCGGATGTGGAAGAGTTCCAATAGAAACTCTCCACATCCGGAGGAATCAGCCTCTGACCCGGAGACCCGGTAAAGCTCTGTCAGAACCGGAGTCTCCGGGGCACATCCGGAGAGTTCCCAGGTATGCTTATGTTACCTTATCAGATATATGTATATGGACTACTGGGGCTTAAGGATACAGAGCTATTCTATGAGACTCTGGTACTCTAATACAGCATTTATTATGTATTTAAAGTTATAAAAATAATATCTAGACTTGAACGAATCGGTTCATCCACATTCGGAATTTGGACAATAAGGGTTATTTGGAGTCACTCAGACCTGTTGAAAGCCTAAAGCCATTAATTTTTTAAAAGCCAAATCCGAATAAGACTGGGCAAAAAATTTGTGACAACATTCGGATATTCGGATGACATTCTCCCCGCGCGCGCTACTTTCCCTCCCTCTCTAGTCCAAATAGCTTATTCGTTTCCTCATGGGGGTTGGACAAATGACATCACAGACACCCAGACAGCTCCTGCATTTCCTCTGAGTGTGTACTAAGTTGGGAATATGATATAATATTGAACCCACACCCTATATCCTAGTGTTATCCTTATTTAACCATTTGAATGCTACAGGTGTCTGTAATATCTAAGAGGTTAACAGCAATTTTGGTTCTCATTGAAAATACAGCTGAAATTAAAAGAGGTAAGCACACTGAATAGTAATGACTTTATATTCTGTATTATTTTTCACAGTGCACATACCCTGCAAAGCTATTTAGTGTTAAGAAGTGTAGGAATCTGGAACAAACCAAATTTACCATAGTGTGGGGGTGGCACATTAAATATCTAATGATTTAAAATGCACTTTACACACTCCAAATGTTCCAGATGACTTTAATACATTATGAGGAAAGGCAGTGATGACATCTCTGAGCTTTTATGACAGTAAAAGCTGAATTTATTGAATATCTAAGATTTATGTGTCCCCTACTGTCTGTAATATCTAAAAGAGGTTACCAGAAATTTTGGTTTTCATTCAAAATAAAGCTGAAATTAAAAGAGGTCAGCACACTGAATAGTACTGACCTTTATATACCGTATAATTAGACACAGTTAACATACCCTGCAAAGCTATTTAGTGTTAAGAAGTGTAGGATTCTGGAACAAACCAAATTTACCATAGTGTGGGGGTGGCACATTAAATATCTAATGATTTAAAATGCGCTTTACACACTCTAAATGCACCAGATGACTTTAATACATTATGAGGAAAGGCAGTGATGATATCTCTGAGCTTTTATGACATTAAAAGCTGAATTTAATGCAAAACAAAGATTTATGTGTCGCCCACAGTGATTCAAATGGTTTGTCCCAATTTTAACCCAGAATGCATTGCGCCCATAAAAAAGATTTCAAAACCAACTTGACTTAAAAAAAAAATACTTCCCTTCCCTTATTTCATGTGAAAGACAGAGTTAACACAATGTAAACTCTACTTAGTTTGTCATGAGATAAAATCACATAAAATAATTTTTTATGTCCCAAAGTTGAAAAGAAAAACATATTTGAACCATAAATAGTGAAGAAAAAAGAAAACAAAAAGAAAAAAAAAATTCCTTACCAACAAAATAATGCACTAAAACACATTTATATTCTGTAAAAATATTAGGTTGTCTGTAAATAAAGATAGATGCCAGTTTTATTCAGGAAAAGTTTTATTGTTTAGATTTTTAATAATTCCCTAGGCTATAATATTGAATCCACACCCTATACTCTACTGATATCCTTAATTAACCATTTCAATGCTAGAGATGTCTGTAATATCTAAGAGGTTAACAGCAATTTTGGTTCTTATTGAAAATACAACTGAAATTAAAAGATGTAAGCACACTGAATAGTAATGACCTTTATATTCTGTATTATTTTTCACAGTTCACATACCCTGCAAAGCTATTTAGTGTTAAGAAGTGTAGGATTCTGGAACAAACCAAATTTACCATAGTGTGGGGGTGGCACATTAATTATCTATTGATTTAATAATGTGCTTTACACACTCTAAATGCTCAAGATGACCTTAATACATTATGAGGAAAGGCAGTGATGATATCTCTGATCTTTTATGACAGTAAAAGCTGAATTTAATGCAAAACAAAGATTTATGTGTCCCCCACTGTGATTCAAATGGATTGTCCCAATTTTAACCCAGAATGCATTGCGCCCATAAAAATATTTCAAAACCAACTTGACTTAAAAAAAAAAAAAACACTTCTCTTCCCTTATTTCATGCGAAAGACAAAGTTAACACAATGTAAACTCCACTTAGTTTGGCATGAGACAAAATCCCATAAAGTAATTTTTTTATATCCCAAAGCTGAAAAGAAAAACATATTTGAAGCATAAATAGTGAAGAAAAAAAAAAAATTCCTTATCAACAAAATAATGCACTAAAACACATTTATATTCTGTAAAAATATTAGGTTGTCTGTAAATAAAGATAGATGCCAGTTTTATTCAGGAAAAGTTTTATTGTTTAGATTTTTAATAATTCCCTAGGCTATAATATTGAATCCACACCCTATACTCTACTGATATCCTTAATTAACCATTTCAATGCTAGAGATGTCTGTAATATCTAAGAGGTTAACAGCAATTTTGGTTCTTATTGAAAATACAACTGAAATTAAAAGATGTAAGCACACTGAATAGTAATGACCTTTATATTCTGTATTATTTTTCACAGTTCACATACCCTGCAAAGCTATTTAGTGTTAAGAAGTGTAGGATTCTGGAACAAACCAAATTTACCATAGTGTGGGGGTGGCACATTAATTATCTATTGATTTAATAATGTGCTTTACACACTCTAAATGCTCAAGATGACCTTAATACATTATGAGGAAAGGCAGTGATGATATCTCTGATCTTTTATGACAGTAAAAGCTGAATTTATTGCAAAACAAAGATTTATGTGTCCCCCACTGTGATTCAAATTGTTTGTCCCAATTTTAACCCAGAATGCATTGTGCCCATAAAAAAATTATACAAAACCAACTTGACTTAAAGAAAAAAACACTTCCCTTCCCTTATTTCATGCGAAAGACAAAGTTAACACAATGTAAACTCCACTTAGTTTGACATGAGACAAAATCCCATAAAGTAATTTTTTATATCCCAAAGTTGAAAAGAAATAAATATTTGAAGCATAAATAAGGAAGTAAAAAAAAAAAAAAAAAAAAATTCCTTATCAATAAAATAATGGACTAAAACGCATTTATATTCTGTAAAACTATTAGGTTGTCTGTAAATAAAGACATATGCTAGTTTTATTCAGGAAAAGTTTTATTGTTTAGATTTTTAATAATTCCCTATGCTATAATATTGAATCCAAACCCTATACTCTACTGATATCCTTAATTAACCATTTCAATGCTAGAGATGTCTGTAATATCTAAGAGGTTAACAGCAATTTTTGTTCTCATTGAAAATAAAGCTGAAATTAAAAGAGGTCAGCACACTAAATATTATTGCCCTTTATATGCTGTTAGTATTCTATCTCACAGTGCACATACCCTGCAAAGCTATTTAGGGTTAAGAAGTGTAGGAATCTGGATCAAACCAAATTTACCATAATAGGGGCAGGAGTTAAAAGTTGTAGTCCTTTGCTACTAGCCAGACCTGAAAAGTTACTCGCCACTGCAAGCCATAACATACCAACCAGGGCTGAATTTCTACTCGCCAGGACTAAATTTTCACTCGCCATTGGCTAGTGGTGAGTGGAAATTTTGAGCCCTGATAGGGGGGTGGCAAGTTAACTATTTAGTGATATAAAATGTGCTTTACACACTCTAATTGCTCCATATGATTTTAATACATTATGAAGACAGGCAGTGATGACATATCTGAGCTTTTATGACAGTAAAAACTGAATTTAATGCAAAAATCGGATTTTAGTCCTACCTGTTAAATCCTTTTCACTTAGTCCATACAGGTTACTGGTAGCTCTGGGAGGCGATCCGCCCCTTTAAGTAGGCAGGAACATTTCACCAAATGTATGCAGGTGGTGGAGCCTCCCCTCCCTCCTCTGCTGCTTCCCAGTCAGCTAACACCAGAATGATTTGAGACTCTACTAACTGACCAGAAATAGGAGAGAAGAAGACTCCTGTGAGCATGCCCCGAAGGACTCCCACAAAGTGCCACAGGAGAGCCAAGCCTGGTCTCTTGACAGGGTGGGAAACCAGTAACCTGTATGGACTAAGTGAAAAGGATTCAACAGGTAAGACTAAAATCCTATTTTCACTGTCGTCCAATACAGGTTACTGGTAACTCTGGGATGTCCAAGCATTGAGTTACCCTGAGGCGGGAAGGAGGCAAGGACCAGGTGCAAGGCCCCCAAAGTCACCAGGACCTCCATGAACCTACTGGACAGAGATCCCAACAAAACAGAAGTGTCAAAGGACACCAACTAGGGGTAAAAACAGACCCCAGGAACAGTTACACAGCACACTGAACCAGAGCCAACAGGGCTCAACAGTAAGGAAGCACTAAGAACCTCAGAAGAAGAAGATCCTAGACAGGCAAAACTGCCTCCAGGACCTTCCTCCCAAAGCAGGCATCAGCCGAGGCCAGCACATCCACACAGTAGTGCTTCGAGAAGGTGTGCACAGAGGACCAAGTGGCAGCCCGGCACAGCTGATCAGCAGACGCTTGAGTTTTGTAGGCCCAAGAGGCCCCAATGGACCTGGTAGAATGGGCCGTAACCCGGAAGAGAACATGTTAGCTCCTCAATTTGTACGCCTTACGAATGGTAGACTTAATCCAAGATGCAATAGTCACTTTGGATGTCGGTCTCCCAGCCCTAGGACCCTCTGGAATGAACAGAGCATAAGACTTCCTGATTGATTCCGTGCGATGCACATAGAGCTTCAGACAACGCACAACATCCAACAAATGGAGATCACTCTCCTTCTTGGAAGAGAGGTTAGGGCAGAAAGAGGGCACCACAATCTCCTGATTAATGTGGAACTCAGAAACCACTTTAGGCAAGAACTCCTTAGAAGTACGAAGAACCGCCTTGCCCTTGTGAAACACCAAATAGGGTGGTTTACAGGAGAGAGCTTGTAACTCCACCACCCGGTGGACTGACACAATAGCCAGAAGAAAGGCCATCTTCCACGACAAAAGACGTAAAGGAATGGTAGCCAAAGACTCAAAGGGAGGACGATGGAGAACTCCCAACACCCAACTGTATTTAATGCAAAACAAAGATTTAAGTCCCCCCAGTGTCATTCAAATGGTTTGTTCTAATTTTCTCCCAGAATGCATTGCTCCTATACAAAATATTTCAAAACCGTCTTGACTTAAAAAACAAATCACTTCCCTTGTCTTATTTCATGTGAAAGACATAGGGAACACATTATAAACGCCACCTAGTTTGTTATAAGACAAAATTCTGTAAAGTGATTTTTTATATCCCCAAGCTAGAAATATAAAAATATCTGAAGCATAAATACTGAAAAAGAAAAAGAAAATGAAAAAAATATTTATACACTATATACCAATAAAATAATGGATAAAATTGCCGTTATATTCCTCTAAAATATTAGGTTGTCTGTAAATAAAGTCATGAATCAGTTTTATTCAGGAAAAGTTTTATTACTTATGTTTTTTAATAATTCCCTATATTATAATATTGAACCCACACCCTATATTCTAGTGTTATCCTTAATTAACCATTTAAATGCTAGAGGTGCATGTAATATCTAAGAGGTTAACAGTAATTTTTGTTCTCATTGAAAATAAAGCTGAAATTAAAAGAGTTCAGCGCACTGAATATTATTGCCCTTTATATGCAGTTAGTATTCTATGTCACAGTGCACATACCCTGCAAAGCTATTTAGTGTTAACAAGTGTAGGAATCTGGATCAAACCAAATTTACCATAATAGCGGATGGCAAGTTAACTATTTAGTGATATAAAATGTGCTTTACAGACTCTAATTGCTCCAGATGATTTTAATACATTATGAAGGCAGGCAGTGATGACATATCTGAACTTTTATGACAGTAAAAACTGTATTTAATGCAAACCAAAGATTTAAGTCCCCCCCAGGTGATTCAAATGGTTTCTTCTAATTTTCTCCCAGAATGCATGGCTCCTACACAAAATATTTCAAAACCGTCTTGACTTAAAAAACAAATCACTTCCCTTGTCTTATTTCATCTGAAAGACATAGGGAACACTTTATAAACGCCACCTAGTTTGTTATGATACAAAATTCTGTAAAGTGATTTTTTATATCCCCAAGTTATCAATATAAAAATATCTGAAGCATAAATACTGGAAAAAAAAAAAAAAAAAAAAAAATATTTATACCTTATATACCAATAAAATAATGGATAAAATCGTCGTTATATTCCTCTAAAATATTAGGTTGTCTGTAAATAAAGTCATGAACCAGTTTTATTCAGGAATAGTTTTATTACTTATGTTTTTTAATAATTCCCTATACTATAATATTGAACCCACACCCTATATCCTAGTGTTATCCTTAATTAACCATTTGAATGCTAGAGGTGTCTGTAATATCTAAGAGGTTAACAGTAATTTTTGTTCTCATTGAAAATAAAGCTGAAATTAAAAGAGGTCAGCACATTGAATATTTTTACCCTTTATATGCTGTTAGTATTCTATGACACAGTGCACATACCCTGCAAAGCTATTTAGTGTTAAGAAGTGGAAGAAACTGGATCAAACCAAATTTACCATACTAGAGGGGTGGAACGTTAACTATTTAGTGATATAAAATGTGCTTTACACACTCTAATTCCTCCAGATGATTTTAATACATTATGAAGGCAGGCAGTGATGACATATCTGAACTTTTATGACAGTAAAAACTGTATTTAATGCAAAACAAAGATTTAAGTCCCCCCCAGTTTCATTCAAATGGTTTGTTCTAATTTTCTCCCAGAATGCATTGCTCCTATATAAAATATTTCAAAACCGTCTTGACTTAAAAAACAAATCACTTCCCTTGTCTTATTTCATCTGAAAGACATAGGGAACACATTATAAATGCCAACTAGTTTGTGATGAGACAAAATTCTGTAAACTGATTTTTTATATCCCCAAGTTATCAATATAAAAATATCTGAAGCATAAATACTGAAAAAAAAAAAATAAAAAAAATATTTATACCTTATTTACCAATAAAATAATGGATAAAATCGTCGTTATATTCCTCTAAAATATTAGGTTGTCTGTAAATAAAGTCATGAACCAGTTTTATTCAGGAATAGTTTTATTACTTATGTTTTTTAATAATTCCCTATACTATAATATTGAACCCATACCCTATATCCTAGTGTTATCCTTAATTAACCATTTGAATGCTAGAGGTGTTTGTAATATCTAAGAGGTTAACAGAAATTTTTGTTCTCATTGAAAATAAAGCTGAAATTAAAAGAGGTCAGCACACTGAATATTATTGCCCTTTATATGCTGTTAGTATTCTATGACACAGTGCACATACCCTGCAAAGCTATTTAGTGTTAAGAAGTGGAGGAAACTGGATCAAACCAAATTTACCATAATAGAGGGGTGGAAAGTCAACTATTTAGTGATATAAAATGTGCTTTACAGACTCTAATTGCTCCAGAATGTTTTAATACATTATGAAGGCAGGCAGTGATGACATATCTGAGCTTTTATGACAGTAAAAACTGTATTTAATGCAAAACAAAGATTTAAGTCCCCCCCCAGTGTCATTCAAAATGGTTTGTTCTAATTTTCTCCCAGAATGCATTGCTCCTTTACAAAATATTTCAAAACCGTCTTGACTTAAAAGACAAATCACTTCCCTTGTCTTTTTTCCTCTGAAAGACATAGGGAACACATTATAAACGCCACCTAGTTTGTTATGAGACAAAATTCTGTAAAGTGATTTTTTTATATCCCCAAGTTATCAATTTAGAAATATCTGAAGCATAAATACTGAAAAAAAAAAAATAAAAAAAATATTCATACCTTATATACCAATAAAATAATGGATAAAATCGTCGTTATATTCCTCTAAAATATTAGGTTGTCTGTAAATAAAGTCATGAACCAGTTTTATTCAGGAACAGTTTTATTACTTATGTTTTTTAATAATTCCCTATACTATAATATTGAACCCACACCCTATATCCTAGTGTTATCCTAAATTAACCATTTGAATGCTAGAGGTGTTTGTAATATCTAAGAGGTTAACAGAAATTTTTGTTCTCATTGAAAATAAAGCTGAAATTAAAAGAGGTCACCACACTGAATATTATTGCCCTTTATATGCTGTTAGTATTCTATGACACAGTGCACATACCCTGCAAAGCTATTTAGTATTAAGAAGTGGAGGAAACTGGATCAAACCAAATTTACCATAATAGAGGGGTGGAAAGTTAACTATTTAGTGATATAAAATGTGCTTTACAGACTCTAATTGCTCCAGATGATTTTAATACATTATGAAGGCAGGCAGTCATGACATATCTGAGCTTTTATGACAGTAAAAACTGTATTTAATGCAAAACAAAGATTTAAGTCCCCCCCCAGTGTCATTCAAATGGTTTGTTCTAATTTTCTCCCAGAATGCATTGCTCCTTTACAAAATATTTCTAAACCGTCTTGACTTAAAAGACAAATCACTTCCCTTGACTTATTTCATCTGAAAGACATAGGGAACACATTATAAACGCCACCTAGTTTGTTATGAGACAAAATTCTGTAAAGTGATTTTTTATATCCCCAAGTTAGAAATATAAAAATATCTGAAGCATAAATACTGAAAAAAAAAAAAATAAAAATAAAAAAAATATTTATACCTTATATACCAATAAAATAATGAATAAAATCGCCGTTATATTCCTCTAAAATAGGTTGTCTGTAAATAAAGTCATGAACCAGTTTTATTCAGGAATAGTTTTATTACTTATGTTTTTTAATAATTCCCTGTACTATAATATTGAACCCACACCCTATATCCTAGTGTTATCCTTAATTAACCATTTGAATGCTAGAGGTGTTTGTAATATCTAAGAGGTTAACAGAAATTTTTGTTCTCATTGAAAATAAAGCTGAAATTAAAAGAGGTCAGCACACTGAATATTATTGCCCTTTATATGCTGTTAGTATTCTATGACACAGTGCACATACCCTGCAAAGCTATTTAGTGTTAAGAAGTGGAGGAAACTGGATCAAACCAAATTTACCATAATAGAGGGGTGGAAAGTTAACTATTTAGTGAAATAAAATGTGCTTTACAGACTCTAATTGCTCCAGATGATTTTAATACATTATGAAGGCAGGCAGTGATGACATATCAGAGCTTTTATGACAGTAAAAACTGTATTTCATGCAAAACAAAGATTTAAGCCCCCCCCAGTGTCATTCAAAATGGTTTGTTCTAATTTTCTCCCAGAATGCATTGCTCCTTTACAAAATATTTCAAAACCGTCTTGACTTACAAGACAAATCACTTCCCTTGTCTTATTTCATCTGAAAGACATAGGGAACACATTATAAACGCCACCTACTTTGTTATGAGACAAAATTCTGTAAAGTGATTTTTTTATATCCCCAAGTTAGAAAGATAAAAATATCTGAAGCATAAATACTGAAAAAAAAAAAAAAAAAAAAAAAAAAAAAAAAATATTTATACCTTATATACCAATAAAATAATGGATAAAATCAACGTTATATTCCTCTAAAATATTAGGTTGTCTGTAAATAAAGTCATGAACCAGTTTTATTCAGGAATAGTTTTATTACTTATGTTTTTTAATAATTCCCTATACTATAATATTTAACCCACACCCTTTTTCCTAGTGTTATCCTTAATTAACCATTTGAATGCTAGAGGTGTCTGTAATATCTAAGAGGTTAACAGTAAGTTTTTGTTCTCATTGAAAATAAAGCTGAAATTAAAAGAGGTCAGCACACTGAATATTATTGCCCTTTATATGCTGTTAGTATTCTATGACACAGTGCACATACCCTGCAAAGCTATTTAGTATTAAGAAGTGGAGGAACCTGGATCAAACCAAATTTACCGTAATAGAGGGGTGGAAAATTAACTATTTAGTGATATAAAATGTTCTTTACAGACTCTAATTGCTCCAGATGATTTTAATACATTATGAAGGCAGGCAGTGATGACATATTTAAGCTTTTATGACAGTAAAAACTGTATTTAATGCAAAACAAAGACTTAAGTCCCCCTCAGTGTCATTCAAATGGTTTGTTCTAATTTTCACCCAGAATGCATTGCTCCTATACAAAATATTTCAAAACCGTCTTGACTTAAAAAACAAATCACTTCCCTTGTCTTATTTCATCTGAAAGACATAGGGAACACATTATAAATGCCACCTAGTTTGTTATGAGACAAAATTCTGTAAAGTGATTTTTTATATCCCCAAGTTATCAATATAAATCTGAAGAATAAATACTGAAAAAAAAGTAAAAAAAAATTATATATACCTTATATACCAATAAAATAATGGATAAAATCGTCGTTATATTCCTCTAAAATATTAGGTTGTCTGTAAATAAAGTCATGAACCAGTTTTATTCAGGAATGGTTTTATTACTTATGTTTTTTAATAAGTCCCTATACTATAATATTGAACCCACACCCTATATCATAGTGTTATCCTTAATTAACCATTTGAATGCTAGAGGTGTCTGTAATATCTAAGAGGTTAACAGTAATTTTTGTTCTCATTGAAAATAAAGCTGAAATTAAAAGAGGTCAGCACACTGAATATTATTGCCCTTTATATGCTGTTAGTATTCTATGACACAGTGCACATACCCTGCAAGGCTATTTAGTGTTAAGAAGTGGAGGAAACTGGATCAAACCAAATTTACCATAATAGAGGGGTGGAAAGTTAACTATTAAGCGATATAAAATGTGTTTTTCAGACTCTAATTGCTCCAGATGATTTTAATACATTATGAAGGCAGGCAGTGATGACATATCTGAACTTTTATGACATTATAAACTGTATTTAAGGGAAAACAAAGATTTAAGTCCCCCTCAGTGTCATTCAAATGGTTTGTTCTAATTTTCTCCCAGAATGCATTGCTCCTATACAAAATATTTCAAAACCGTCTTGACTTAAAAAACAAATCACTTCCCTTGTGTTATTTCATGAGAAAGACATAGGGAACACATTATAAACGCCACCTAGTTTGTTATGAGACAAAATTCTGTAAAGTGATTTTTTATATCCCCAAGTTAGAAATATAAAAATATCTGAAGCATAAATACTGAAAAAAAAAAAAAAAAACAATAAAAAAATATTTATACCTTATATACCAATAAAATAATGAATAAAATCGCTGTTATATTCCTCTAAAATATTAGGTTGTCTGTAAATAAAGTCATGAACCAGTTTTATTCAGGAATAGTTTTATTACTTATGTTTTTTAATAATTCCCTATACTATAATATTGAACCCACACCCTATATCCTAGTGTTATCCTTAATTAACCATTTGAATGCTAGAGGTGTTTGTAATATCTAAGAGGTTAACAGAAATTTTTCTTATCATTGAAAATAAAGCTGAAATTAAAAGAGGTCAGCACACTGAATATTATTGCCCTTTATATGCTGTTAGTATTCTATGACACAGTGCACATACCCTGCAAAGCTATTTAGTGTTAAGAAGTGGAGGAAACTGGATCGAACGAAATTTACCATAATAGAGGGGTGGAAAGTTAACTATTTAGTGATATAAAATGTGCTTTACAGACTCTAATTGCTCCAGATGATTTTAATACATTATGAAGGCAGGCAGTGATGACATATCTGAGCTTTTATGACAGTAAAAACTGTATTTAATGCAAAACAAAGATTTAAGTCCCCCCCCCCAGTGTCATTCAAATGGTTTGTTCTAATTTTCTCCCAGAATGCATATCTCCTTTACAAAATATTTCATAACCGTCTCGACTTAAAAGACAAATCACTTCCCTTGTCTTATTTCATCTGAAAGACATAGGGAACACATTATAAACGCCACCTACTTTGTTATGAGACAAAATTCTGTAAAATGATTTTTTATATCCCCAAGTTAGAAATATAAAAATATCTGAAGCATAAATAGTAAAAAAAAAAAAAAAAAAAAAAAAAAAAAAAAAAAAAAAAAAAAAAAAAAAAAAATATATATTTATACCTTATATACCAATAAAATAATGAATAAAATCGCCGTTATAGTTCTCTAAAATATTAGGTTGTCTGTAAATAAAGTCATGAACCAGTTTTATTCAGGAATAGTTTTATTACTTATGTTTTTTAATAATTCCCTATACTATAATATTGAACCCACACCCTATATCCTAGTGTTATCCTTAATTAACCATTTGAATGCTAGAGGTGTTTGTAATATCTAAGAGGTTAACAGAAATGTTTGTTCTCATTTAAAATAAAGCTGAAATTAAAAGAGGTCAGCACACTGAATATTATTGCCCTTTATATGCTGTTAGTATTCTATGACACAGTGCACATACCCTGCAAACCTATTTAGTGTTAAGAAGTGGAGGAAACTGGATCAAACCAAATTTACCATAATAGAGGGGGAGAAAGTTAACTATTTAGTGATATAAAATGTGCTTTACAGACTCTAATTGCTCCAGATGATTTTAATACATTATGAAGGCAGGCAGTGATGACATATCTGAACTTTTATGACAGTAAAAACTGTATTTAATGCAAAACAAAGATTTAAGTCTACCCTATTTTCATTCAAATGGTTTGTTCTAATTTTCTCCCAGAATGCATTGCTCCTTTACAAAATATTTCAAAACCGTCTTGACTTAAAAAACAAATCACTTCCCTTGTCTTATTTCATCTGAAAGACATAGGGAACACATTATAAATGCCACCTAGTTTGTTATGAGACAAAATTCTGTAAAGTGATTTTTTATATCCCCAAGTTAGAAATATAAAAATATCTGAAGCATAAATACTGAAAAAAAAAAAAATAAATAAAAAAAATATCTATACCTTATATACCAATAAAATAATGGATAAAATCGACGTTATATTCCTCTAAAATATTAGGTTGTCTGTAAATAAAGTCATGAACCAGTTTTATTCAGGAATAGTTTTATTACTTATGTTTTTTAATAATTTCCTATACTATAATATTGAACCCGCACCCTATATTCTAGTGTTATCCTTAATTATCCTTTTGAATGCTAGAGGTGTTTGTAATATCTATGAGGTTAACAGAAATTTTTGTTCTCAATGAAAATAAAGCTGACATTAAAAGAGGTCAGGACACTGAATATTATTGCCCTTTATATGCTGTTAGTATTCTATGACACAGTGCACATACCCTGCAAAGCTATTTAGTGTTAAGAAGTGGTGGAAACTGGATCAAACCAAATTTACCAGAACAGAGGGGTGGAAAATTAACTATTTAGTGATATAAAATGTGCTTTACAGACTGTAATTGCTCCAGATGATTTTAATACATTATGAAGGCAGGCAGTGATGACATATCTAAGCTTTTATGACAGTAAAAACTGTATTTAATGCAAAACAAAGATTTAGGTCCCCCCCAGTGTCATTCAAATGGTTTGTTCTAATTTTCTCCCAGAATGCATTGCTCCTATACAAAATATTTCAAAACCGTCTTGCCTTAAAAAACAAATCACTTCCCTTGTCTTATTTCATCTGAAAGACATAGGGAACACATTATAAACACCACCTAGTTTGTTATGAGACAAAATTCTGTAAAGTGATTTTTTATATCCCCAAGTTAGAAATATAAAAATATCTGAAGCATAAATACTGAAAGAAAAAAAATAATAAAAAAAATATCTATACCTTATATACCAATAAAATAATGGATAAAATCGACGTTATATTCCTCTAAAATATTAGGTTGTCTGTAAATAAAGTCATGAACCAGTTTTATTCAGGAATAGTTTTATTACTTATGTTTTTTAATAATTTCCTATACTATAATATTGAACCCACACCCTATATTCTAGTGTTATCCTTAATTATCCTTTTGAATGCTAGAGGTGTTTGTAATATCTATGAGGTTAACAGAAATTTTTGTTCTCAATGAAAATAAAGCTGACATTAAAAGAGGTCAGGACACTGAATATTATTGCCCTTTATATGCTGTTAGTATTCTATGACACAGTGCACATTCCCTGCAAAGCTATTTAGTGTTAAGAAGTGGTGGAAACTGGATCAAACCAAATTTACCATAACAGAGGGGTGGAAAATTAACTATTTAGTGATATAAAATGTAATTTACAGACTGTAATTGCTCCAGATGATTTTAATACATTATGAAGGCAGGCAGTGATGACATATATAAGCTTTTATGACAATAAAAACTGTATTTAATGCAAAACAAAGATTTAAGTTCCCCCCAGTGTCATTCAAATGGTTTGTTCTAATTTTCTCCCAGAATGCAATGCTCCTATACAAAATATTTCAAAACCGTTTTGCCTTAAAAAACAAATCACTTCCCTTGTCTTATTTCATCTGAAAGACATAGGGAACACATTATAAACACCACCTAGTTTGTTATGAGACAAAATTCTGTAAAGTGATTTTTTATATCGCCAAGTTAGAAATATAAAAAATATCTGAAGCATAAATACTTAAAAAAATAAATAAATAAATAATTAAATATTTATAACTTATTTACCAATAAAATAATGGATAACATTGATGTTATATTCCTCTAAAATATTAGGTTGTCTGTAAATAAAGTCATGAACCAGTTTTAATCAGGAATAGTTTTATTACTTATGTTTTTTTAATAATTTCCTATACTATAATATTGAACACACACCCTATATTCTAGTGTTATCCTTAATTATCCTTTTGAAAGCTAGAGGTGTTTGTAATATCTAAGAGGTTAACAGAAATTTTTGTTCTCATTGAAAATAAAGCTGAAATTAAAAGAGGTCAGCACACTGAATATTATTGCCCTTTATATGCTGTTAGTATTCTATGACACAGTGCACATATCCTGCAAAGCTATTTAGTATTAAGAAGTGGAAGAAACTGGATCAAACCAAATTTACCATAATAGAGGGGTGGAAAGTTAACTATTTAGTGATATAAAATGTGCTTTACAGACTCTAATTGCTCCAGATGATTTTAATACATTATGAAGGCAGGCAGTGATGACATATCTGAACTTTTATGACATTATAAACTGTATTTAAGGGAAAACAAAGATTTAAGTCCCCCTCAGTGTCATTCAAATGGTTTGTTCTAATTTTCTCCCAGAATGCATTGCTCCTATACAAAATATTTCAAAACCGTCTTGACTTAAAAAACAAATCACTTCCCTTGTGTTATTTCATGAGAAAGACATAGGGAACACATTATAAACGCCACCTAGTTTGTTATGAGACAAAATTCTGTAAAGTGATTTTTTATATCCCCAAGTTAGAAATATAAAAATATCTGAAGCATAAATACTGAAAAAAAAAAAAAAAAAACAATAAAAAAATATTTATACCTTATATACCAATAAAATAATGAATAAAATCGCTGTTATATTCCTCTAAAATATTAGGTTGTCTGTAAATAAAGTCATGAACCAGTTTTATTCAGGAATAGTTTTATTACTTATGTTTTTTAATAATTCCCTATACTATAATATTGAACCCACACCCTATATCCTAGTGTTATCCTTAATTAACCATTTGAATGCTAGAGGTGTTTGTAATATCTAAGAGGTTAACAGAAATTTTTCTTATCATTGAAAATAAAGCTGAAATTAAAAGAGGTCAGCACACTGAATATTATTGCCCTTTATATGCTGTTAGTATTCTATGACACAGTGCACATACCCTGCAAAGCTATTTAGTGTTAAGAAGTGGAGGAAACTGGATCGAACCAAATTTACCATAATAGAGGGGTGGAAAGTTAACTATTTAGTGATATAAAATGTGCTTTACAGACTCTAATTGCTCCAGAAAGTTTTAATACATTATGAAGGCAGGCAGTGATGACATTTCTGAGCTTTTATGACAGTAAAAACTGTATTTAATGCAAAACAAAGATTTAAGTCCCCCCCCCAGTGTCATTCAAAATGGTTTGTTCTAATTTTCTCCCAGAATGCATGGCTCCTTTACAAAATATTTCAAAACCGTCTTGACTTAAAAGACAAATCACTTCCCTTGTCTTATTTCATCTGAAAGACATAGGGAACACATTATAAACGCCACCTACTTTGTTATGAGACAAAATTCTGTAAAGTGATTTTTTATATCCCCAAGTTAGAAATATAAAAATATCTGAAGCATAAATAATGAAAAAAAAAATTAAAAAAATATTTATTCCTTATATACCAATAAAATAATGAATAAAATCGCCGTTATATTCCTCTAAAATATTAGGTTGTCTGTAAATAAAGTCAAGAACCAGTTTTATTCAGGAATAGTTTTATTACTTATGTTTTTTAATAATTCCCTATACTATAATATTGAACCCACACCCTATATCCAAGTGTTATCCTTAATTAACCATTTGAATGCTAGAGGTGTTTGTAATATCTAAGAGGTTAACAGAAATTTTTGTTCTGATTGAAAATAAAGCTGAAATTAAAAGAGGTCAGCACACTGAATATTATTGCCCTTTATATGCTGTTAGTATTCTATGACACAGTGCACATACCCTGCAAAGCTATTTACTATTAAGAAGTGGAGGAAACTGGATCAAACCAAATTTACCATAATAGAGGGGTGGAAAGTTAACTATTTAGTGAAATAAAATGTGCTTTACAGACTCTAATTGCTCCAGATGATTTTAATACATTATGAAGGCAGGCAGTGATGACATATCTGAGCTTTTATGACAGTAAAAACTGTATTTAATGCAAAACAAAGATTTAAGTCCCCCCCCCAGTGTCAATCAAATGGTTTGTTCTAATTTTCTCCCAGAATGCATATCTCCTTTACAAAATATTTCATAACCGTCTTGACTTAAAAGACAAATCACTTCCCTTGTCTTATTTCATCTGAAAGACATAGGGAACACATTATAAACGCCACCTACTTTGTTATGAGACAAAATTCTGTAAAATGATTTTTTATATCCCCAAGTTAGAAATATAAAAATATCTGAAGCATAAATAGTAAAAAAAAAAAAAATAAATAAAAAAATATATTTATACCTTATATACCAATAAAATAATGAATAAAATCGCCGTTATAGTTCTCTAAAATATTAGGTTGTCTGTAAATAAAGTCATGAACCAGTTTTATTCAGGAATAGTTTTATTACTTATGTTTTTTAATAATTCCCTATACTATAATATTGAACCCACACCCTATATCCTAGTGTTATCCTTAATTAACCATTTGAATGCTAGAGGTGTTTGTAATATCTAAGAGGTTAACAGAAATGTTTGTTCTCATTTAAAATAAAGCTGAAATTAAAAGAGGTCAGCACACTGAATATTATTGCCCTTTATATGCTGTTAGTATTCTATGACACAGTGCACATACCCTGCAAACCTATTTAGTGTTAAGAAGTGGAGGAAACTGGATCAAACCAAATTTACCATAATAGAGGGGGAGAAAGTTAACTATTTAGTGATATAAAATGTGCTTTACAGACTCTAATTGCTCCAGATGATTTTAATACATTATGAAGGCAGGCAGTGATGACATATCTGAACTTTTATGACAGTAAAAACTGTATTTAATGCAAAACAAAGATTTAAGTCTACCCTATTTTCATTCAAATGGTTTGTTCTAATTTTCTCCCAGAATGCATTGCTCCTTTACAAAATATTTCAAAACCGTCTTGACTTAAAAAACAAATCACTTCCCTTGTCTTATTTCATCTGAAAGACATAGGGAACACATTATAAATGCCACCTAGTTTGTTATGAGACAAAATTCTGTAAAGTGATTTTTTATAT
The DNA here is from genome assembly GCA_037306005.1 of Rhinophrynus dorsalis. NCBI lineage: Eukaryota > Metazoa > Chordata > Amphibia > Anura > Rhinophrynidae > Rhinophrynus > Rhinophrynus dorsalis. The sequence continues at coordinate 25,194,506 of CM074727.1, read as the reverse complement.
CCCCAAGTTAGAAATATAAAAATATCTGAAGCATAAATACTGAAAAAAAAAAAAAATAAATAAAAAAAATATCTATACCTTATATACCAATAAAATAATGGATAAAATCGACGTTATATTCCTCTAAAATATTAGGTTGTCTGTAAATAAAGTCATGAACCAGTTTTATTCAGGAATAGTTTTATTACTTATGTTTTTTAATAATTTCCTATACTATAATATTGAACCCGCACCCTATATTCTAGTGTTATCCTTAATTATCCTTTTGAATGCTAGAGGTGTTTGTAATATCTATGCGGTTAACAGAAATTTTTGTTCTCAATGAAAATAAAGCTGACATTAAAAGAGGTCAGGACACTGAATATTATTGCCCTTTATATGCTGTTAGTATTCTATGACACAGTGCACATACCCTGCAAAGCTATTTAGTGTTAAGAAGTGGTGGAAACTGGATCAAACCAAATTTACCAGAACAGAGGGGTGGAAAATTAACTATTTAGTGATATAAAATGTGCTTTACAGACTGTAATTGCTCCAGATGATTTTAATACATTATGAAGGCAGGCAGTGATGACATATCTAAGCTTTTATGACAGTAAAAACTGTATTTAATGCAAAACAAAGATTTAGGTCCCCCCCAGTGTCATTCAAATGGTTTGTTCTAATTTTCTCCCAGAATGCATTGCTCCTATACAAAATATTTCAAAACCGTCTTGCCTTAAAAAACAAATCACTTCCCTTGTCTTATTTCATCTGAAAGACATAGGGAACACATTATAAACACCACCTAGTTTGTTATGAGACAAAATTCTGTAAAGTGATTTTTTATATCCCCAAGTTAGAAATATAAAAATATCTGAAGCATAAATACTGAAAGAAAAAAAATAATAAAAAAAATATCTATACCTTATATACCAATAAAATAATGGATAAAATCGACGTTATATTCCTCTAAAATATTAGGTTGTCTGTAAATAAAGTCATGAACCAGTTTTATTCAGGAATAGTTTTATTACTTATGTTTTTTAATAATTTCCTATACTATAATATTGAACCCACACCCTATATTCTAGTGTTATCCTTAATTATCCTTTTGAATGCTAGAGGTGTTTGTAATATCTATGAGGTTAACAGAAATTTTTGTTCTCAATGAAAATAAAGCTGACATTAAAAGAGGTCAGGACACTGAATATTATTGCCCTTTATATGCTGTTAGTATTCTATGACACAGTGCACATTCCCTGCAAAGCTATTTAGTGTTAAGAAGTGGTGGAAACTGGATCAAACCAAATTTACCATAACAGAGGGGTGGAAAATTAACTATTTAGTGATATAAAATGTAATTTACAGACTGTAATTGCTCCAGATGATTTTAATACATTATGAAGGCAGGCAGTGATGACATATATAAGCTTTTATGACAATAAAAACTGTATTTAATGCAAAACAAAGATTTAAGTTCCCCCCAGTGTCATTCAAATGGTTTGTTCTAATTTTCTCCCAGAATGCATTGCTCCTATACAAAATATTTCAAAACCGTTTTGCCTTAAAAAACAAATCACTTCCCTTGTCTTATTTCATCTGAAAGACATAGGGAACACATTATAAACACCACCTAGTTTGTTATGAGACAAAATTCTGTAAAGTGATTTTTTATATCGCCAAGTTAGAAATATAAAAAATATCTGAAGCATAAATACTTAAAAAAATAAATAAATAAATAATTAAATATTTATAACTTATTTACCAATAAAATAATGGATAACATTGATGTTATATTCCTCTAAAATATTAGGTTGTCTGTAAATAAAGTCATGAACCAGTTTTAATCAGGAATAGTTTTATTACTTATGTTTTTTTAATAATTTCCTATACTATAATATTGAACACACACCCTATATTCTAGTGTTATCCTTAATTATCCTTTTGAAAGCTAGAGGTGTTTGTAATATCTAAGAGGTTAACAGAAATTTTTGTTCTCATTGAAAATAAAGCTGAAATTAAAAGAGGTCAGCACACTGAATATTATTGCCCTTTATATGCTGTTAGTATTCTATGACACAGTGCACATATCCTGCAAAGCTATTTAGTATTAAGAAGTGGAAGAAACTGGATCAAACCAAATTTACCATAATAGAGGGGTGGAAAGTTAACTATTTAGTGATATAAAATGTGCTTTACAGACTCTAATTGCTCCAGATGATTTTAATACATTATGAAGGCAGGCAGTGATGACATATCTGAACTTTTATGACATTATAAACTGTATTTAAGGGAAAACAAAGATTTAAGTCCCCCTCAGTGTCATTCAAATGGTTTGTTCTAATTTTCTCCCAGAATGCATTGCTCCTATACAAAATATTTCAAAACCGTCTTGACTTAAAAAACAAATCACTTCCCTTGTGTTATTTCATGAGAAAGACATAGGGAACACATTATAAACGCCACCTAGTTTGTTATGAGACAAAATTCTGTAAAGTGATTTTTTATATCCCCAAGTTAGAAATATAAAAATATCTGAAGCATAAATACTGAAAAAAAAAAAAAAAAACAATAAAAAAATATTTATACCTTATATACCAATAAAATAATGAATAAAATCGCTGTTATATTCCTCTAAAATATTAGGTTGTCTGTAAATAAAGTCATGAACCAGTTTTATTCAGGAATAGTTTTATTACTTATGTTTTTTAATAATTCCCTATACTATAATATTGAACCCACACCCTATATCCTAGTGTTATCCTTAATTAACCATTTGAATGCTAGAGGTGTTTGTAATATCTAAGAGGTTAACAGAAATTTTTCTTATCATTGAAAATAAAGCTGAAATTAAAAGAGGTCAGCACACTGAATATTATTGCCCTTTATATGCTGTTAGTATTCTATGACACAGTGCACATACCCTGCAAAGCTATTTAGTGTTAAGAAGTGGAGGAAACTGGATCGAACCAAATTTACCATAATAGAGGGGTGGAAAGTTAACTATTTAGTGATATAAAATGTGCTTTACAGACTCTAATTGCTCCAGAAAGTTTTAATACATTATGAAGGCAGGCAGTGATGACATTTCTGAGCTTTTATGACAGTAAAAACTGTATTTAATGCAAAACAAAGATTTAAGTCCCCCCCCCAGTGTCATTCAAAATGGTTTGTTCTAATTTTCTCCCAGAATGCATGGCTCCTTTACAAAATATTTCAAAACCGTCTTGACTTAAAAGACAAATCACTTCCCTTGTCTTATTTCATCTGAAAGACATAGGGAACACATTATAAACGCCACCTACTTTGTTATGAGACAAAATTCTGTAAAGTGATTTTTTATATCCCCAAGTTAGAAATATAAAAATATCTGAAGCATAAATAATGAAAAAAAAAATTAAAAAAATATTTATTCCTTATATACCAATAAAATAATGAATAAAATCGCCGTTATATTCCTCTAAAATATTAGGTTGTCTGTAAATAAAGTCATGAACCAGTTTTATTCAGGAATAGTTTTATTACTTATGTTTTTTAATAATTCCCTATACTATAATATTGAACCCACACCCTATATCCAAGTGTTATCCTTAATTAACCATTTGAATGCTAGAGGTGTTTGTAATATCTAAGAGGTTAACAGAAATTTTTGTTCTGATTGAAAATAAAGCTGAAATTAAAAGAGGTCAGCACACTGAATATTATTGCCCTTTATATGCTGTTAGTATTCTATGACACAGTGCACATACCCTGCAAAGCTATTTACTATTAAGAAGTGGAGGAAACTGGATCAAACCAAATTTACCATAATAGAGGGGTGGAAAGTTAACTATTTAGTGAAATAAAATGTGCTTTACAGACTCTAATTGCTCCAGATGATTTTAATACATTATGAAGGCAGGCAGTGATGACATATCTGAGCTTTTATGACAGTAAAAACTGTATTTAATGCAAAACAAAGATTTAAGTCCCCCCCCCAGTGTCAATCAAATGGTTTGTTCTAATTTTCTCCCAGAATGCATATCTCCTTTACAAAATATTTCATAACCGTCTTGACTTAAAAGACAAATCACTTCCCTTGTCTTATTTCATCTGAAAGACATAGGGAACACATTATAAACGCCACCTACTTTGTTATGAGACAAAATTCTGTAAAATGATTTTTTATATCCCCAAGTTAGAAATATAAAAATATCTGAAGCATAAATAGTAAAAAAAAAAAAAAAAAATAAAAAAATATATTTATACCTTATATACCAATAAAATAATGAATAAAATCGCCGTTATAGTTCTCTAAAATATTAGGTTGTCTGTAAATAAAGTCATGAACCAGTTTTATTCAGGAATAGTTTTATTACTTATGTTTTTTAATAATTCCCTATACTATAATATTGAACCCACACCCTATATCCTAGTGTTATCCTTAATTAACCATTTGAATGCTAGAGGTGTTTGTAATATCTAAGAGGTTAACAGAAATGTTTGTTCTCATTTAAAATAAAGCTGAAATTAAAAGAGGTCAGCACACTGAATATTATTGCCCTTTATATGCTGTTAGTATTCTATGACACAGTGCACATACCCTGCAAACCTATTTAGTGTTAAGAAGTGGAGGAAACTGGATCAAACCAAATTTACCATAATAGAGGGGGAGAAAGTTAACTATTTAGTGATATAAAATGTGCTTTACAGACTCTAATTGCTCCAGATGATTTTAATACATTATGAAGGCAGGCAGTGATGACATATCTGAACTTTTATGACAGTAAAAACTGTATTTAATGCAAAACAAAGATTTAAGTCTACCCTATTTTCATTCAAATGGTTTGTTCTAATTTTCTCCCAGAATGCATTGCTCCTTTACAAAATATTTCAAAACCGTCTTGACTTAAAAAACAAATCACTTCCCTTGTCTTATTTCATCTGAAAGACATAGGGAACACATTATAAATGCCACCTAGTTTGTTATGAGACAAAATTCTGTAAAGTGATTTTTTATATCCCCAAGTTAGAAATATAAAAATATCTGAAGCATAAATACTGAAAAAAAAAAAATAAATAAAAAAAATATCTATACCTTATATACCAATAAAATAATGGATAAAATCGACGTTATATTCCTCTAAAATATTAGGTTGTCTGTAAATAAAGTCATGAACCAGTTTTATTCAGGAATAGTTTTATTACTTATGTTTTTTAATAATTTCCTATACTATAATATTGAACCCGCACCCTATATTCTAGTGTTATCCTTAATTATCCTTTTGAATGCTAGAGGTGTTTGTAATATCTATGCGGTTAACAGAAATTTTTGTTCTCAATGAAAATAAAGCTGACATTAAAAGAGGTCAGGACACTGAATATTATTGCCCTTTATATGCTGTTAGTATTCTATGACACAGTGCACATACCCTGCAAAGCTATTTAGTGTTAAGAAGTGGTGGAAACTGGATCAAACCAAATTTACCAGAACAGAGGGGTGGAAAATTAACTATTTAGTGATATAAAATGTGCTTTACAGACTGTAATTGCTCCAGATGATTTTAATACATTATGAAGGCAGGCAGTGATGACATATCTAAGCTTTTATGACAGTAAAAACTGTATTTAATGCAAAACAAAGATTTAGGTCCCCCCCAGTGTCATTCAAATGGTTTGTTCTAATTTTCTCCCAGAATGCATTGCTCCTATACAAAATATTTCAAAACCGTCTTGCCTTAAAAAACAAATCACTTCCCTTGTCTTATTTCATCTGAAAGACATAGGGAACACATTATAAACACCACCTAGTTTGTTATGAGACAAAATTCTGTAAAGTGATTTTTTATATCCCCAAGTTAGAAATATAAAAATATCTGAAGCATAAATACTGAAAGAAAAAAAATAATAAAAAAAATATCTATACCTTATATACCAATAAAATAATGGATAAAATCGACGTTATATTCCTCTAAAATATTAGGTTGTCTGTAAATAAAGTCATGAACCAGTTTTATTCAGGAATAGTTTTATTACTTATGTTTTTTAATAATTTCCTATACTATAATATTGAACCCACACCCTATATTCTAGTGTTATCCTTAATTATCCTTTTGAATGCTAGAGGTGTTTGTAATATCTATGAGGTTAACAGAAATTTTTGTTCTCAATGAAAATAAAGCTGACATTAAAAGAGGTCAGGACACTGAATATTATTGCCCTTTATATGCTGTTAGTATTCTATGACACAGTGCACATTCCCTGCAAAGCTATTTAGTGTTAAGAAGTGGTGGAAACTGGATCAAACCAAATTTACCATAACAGAGGGGTGGAAAATTAACTATTTAGTGATATAAAATGTAATTTACAGACTGTAATTGCTCCAGATGATTTTAATACATTATGAAGGCAGGCAGTGATGACATATATAAGCTTTTATGACAATAAAAACTGTATTTAATGCAAAACAAAGATTTAAGTTCCCCCCAGTGTCATTCAAATGGTTTGTTCTAATTTTCTCCCAGAATGCATTGCTCCTATACAAAATATTTCAAAACCGTTTTGCCTTAAAAAACAAATCACTTCCCTTGTCTTATTTCATCTGAAAGACATAGGGAACACATTATAAACACCACCTAGTTTGTTATGAGACAAAATTCTGTAAAGTGATTTTTTATATCGCCAAGTTAGAAATATAAAAAATATCTGAAGCATAAATACTTAAAAAAATAAATAAATAAATAATTAAATATTTATAACTTATTTACCAATAAAATAATGGATAACATTGATGTTATATTCCTCTAAAATATTAGGTTGTCTGTAAATAAAGTCATGAACCAGTTTTAATCAGGAATAGTTTTATTACTTATGTTTTTTTAATAATTTCCTATACTATAATATTGAACACACACCCTATATTCTAGTGTTATCCTTAATTATCCTTTTGAAAGCTAGAGGTGTTTGTAATATCTAAGAGGTTAACAGAAATTTTTGTTCTCATTGAAAATAAAGCTGAAATTAAAAGAGGTCAGCACACTGAATATTATTGCCCTTTATATGCTGTTAGTATTCTATGACACAGTGCACATATCCTGCAAAGCTATTTAGTATTAAGAAGTGGAAGAAACTGGATCAAACCAAATTTACCATAATAGAGGGGTGGAAAGTTAACTATTTAGTGATATAAAATGTGCTTTACAGACTCTAATTGCTCCAGATGATTTTAATACATTATGAAGGCAGGCAGTGATGACATATCTGAACTTTAATGACAGTAAAAACTGTATTTAATGCAAAACAAAGATTTAAGTCCCCCCCCAGTGTCATTCAAATGGTTTGTTCTAATTTTCTCCCAAAATGCATTGCTCCTTTACAAAATATTTCAAAACCTTCTTGACTTAAAAGACAAATCACTTCCCTTGTCTTATTTCATCTGAAAGACATAGGGAACACATTATAAACGCCACCTAGTTTGTTATGAGACAAAATTCCTTAACCCCTTAAGGACCGGACGTTATGGGACATTTCCGTCCCATAACGTCCGCATAGGGACACTTTGACGAGCCGGTACACGTGACCTGTCATGTGTATCAGCGCGTCACTATGGGGCTTGAAACATATCGCTCCGATTTGGAGCGGTCTATTTCATGCCCCATTTTTACTTACAGCGCTCCCGGTAGAGCGCTGTAAGTAAAAAGTACGTGACATACCAGGACCGTCAAGGGTCTTTCAAGCAAGTTTACCCTTGACGGTCCTGGTACGTCAAGGGTCCCTAAGGGGTTAAAGTGATTTTTTATATCCTCAAGTTAGAAATATAAAAATATCTGAAGCATAAATACTGAAAAAAAAAATTAAAAAAATATTTATACCTTATATACCAATAAAATAATGAATTAAATCGCCGTTATATTCCTCTAAAATATTAGGTTGTCTGTAAATAAAGTCATGAACCAGTTTTATTCAGGAATAGTTTTATTACTTATGTTTTTTAATAATTCCCTATACTATAATATTGAACCCACACCCTATATCCTAGTGTTATCCTTAATTAACCATTTGAATGCTAGAGGTGTTTGTAATATCTAAGAGGTTAACAGAAATTTTTGTTCTCATTGAAAATAAAGCTGAAATTAAAAGAGGTCAGCACACTGAATATTATTGCCCTTTATATGCTGTTAGTATTCTATGACACAGTGCACATACCCTGCAAAGCTATTTAGTGTTAAGAAGTGGAGGAAACTGGATCAAACCAAATTTACCATAATAGAGGGGTGGAAAGTTAACTATTTAGTGATATAAAATGTGCTTTACAGACTCTAATTGCTCCAGATGATTTTAATACATTATGAAGGCAGGCAGTGATGACATATCTGAACTTTTATGACAGTAAAAATTGTATTTAATGCAAAACAAAGATTTAAGTCCCCCCCAGTGTCATTCAAATGGTTTGTTCTAATTTTCTCCCAGAATGCATTGCTCCTATACAAAATATTTAAAAACTGTCTTGACTTAAAAAACAAATCACTTCCCTTGTCTTATTTCATCTGAAAGACATAGGGAACACATTATAAATGCCACCTAGTTTGTTATTAGACAAAATTAAGTGAAGTGATTTTTTTATATCCCCAAGTTATCAATATAAAAATATCTGAAGCATAAATACTGAAAAAAAAAATAAAAAAAATATTTATACCTTATATACCAATAAAATAATGGATAAAATCGTCGTTATATTCCTCTAAAATATTAGGTTGTCTGTAAATAAAGTCATGAACCAGTTTTATTCAGGAATAGTTTTATTACTTATGTTTTTTAATAATTCCCTATACTATAATATTGAACCCACACCCTATATCCTAGTGTTATCCTTAATTAACCATTTGAATGCTAGAGGTGTTTGTAATATCTAAGAGGTTAACAGAAATTTTTGTTCTCATTGAAAATAAAGCTGAAATTAAAAGAGGTCAGCACACTGAATATTATTGCCCTTTATATGCTGTTAGTATTCTATGACACAGTGCACATACCCTGCAAAGCTATTTAGTGTTAAGAAGTGGAGGAAACTGGATCAAACCAAATTTACCATAATAGAGGGATGGAAAGTTAACTATTTAGCGATATAAAATGTGCTTTACAGACTTTAATTGCTCCAGATGATTTTAATACATTATGAAGGCAGGCAGTGATGACATATCTGAACTTTTATGACAGTAAAAACTGTATTTAATGCAAAACAAAGATTTAAGTGCCCCCCAGCGTCATTCAAATGGTTTGTTCTAATTTTCTCCCAGAATGCATTGCTCCTATACAAAATATTTCAGAACCGTCTTGACTTAAAAAACAAATCACTTCCCTTGTCTTATTTTATCTGAAAGACATAGGGAACACATTATAAACGCCACCTAGTTTGTTATGAGACAAAATTCTGTAAAGTGATTTTTTATATCCCCAAGTTAGAAATATAAAAATATCTGAAGCATAAACTGAGAAAAAAAAAAAAAAAAAAAAATATTTATACCTTATATACCAATGAAATAATTAATAAAATCTCCGTTATATTCCTCTAAAATATTAGGTTGTCTGTAAATAAAGTAATGAACCAGTTTTATTCAGGAATAGTTTTATTACTTATGTTTTTTAATAATTCCCTATACTATAATATTGAACCCACACCCTATATCCTAGTGTTATCCTTAATTAACCATTTGAATGCTAGAGGTGTTTGTAATATCTAAGAGGTTAACAGAAATTTTTATTGTCATTGAAAATAAAGCTGAAATTAAAAGAGGTCAGCACAATGAATATTATTGCCCTTTATATGCTGTTAGTATTCTATGACACAGTGCACATACCCTGCAAAGCTATTTAGTGTTAAGAAGTGGAGGAAACTGGATCAAACCAAATTTACCATAATAGAGGGAAGGAAAGTTAACTATTTAGTGATATAAAATGTGCTTTAAAGACTCTAATTGCTCCAGATAATTTTAATACATTATGAAGGCAGGCAGTGATGACATATCTGAACTTTTATGACAGTAAAAACTGTATTTAATGCAAAACAAAGATTTAAGTCCCCCTCCAGTGTCATTCAAATGGTTTGTTCTAATTTTCTCCCAGAATGCATTGCTCCTTTACAAAAAATTTCAAAACCGTCTTGACTTAAAAGACAAATCACTTCCCTTGTCTTATTTCATCTAAAAGACATAGGGAACACATTATAAACGCCACCTAGTTTGTTATGAGACAAAATTCTGTAAAGTGATTTTTTATATCCCCAAGTTAGAAATATAAAAATATCTGAAGCATGAATACTGAAAAAAAAAAATTAAAAAAATATTTATACCTTATATACCAATAAAATAATGAATAAAATCGCCGTTATATTCCTCTAAAATATTAGGTTGTCTGTAAATCAAGTCATGAACCAGTTTTATTCAGGAATGGTTTTATTACTTATGTTTTTTAATAATTCCCTATACTATAATATTGAACCCACACCCTATATCCTAGTGTTATCCTTAATTAACCATTTGAATGCTAGAGGTGTTTGTAATATCTAAGAGGTTAACAGAAATTTTTCTTCTCATTGAAAAGAAAGCTGAAATTAAAAGAGGTCAGCACACTGAATATTATTGCCCTTTATATGCTGTTAGTATTCTATGACACAGTGCACATACCCTGCAAAGCTATTTAGTGTTAAGAAGTGGAGGAAACTGGATCAAACCAAATTTACCATAATAGAGGGGTGGAAAGTTAACTATTTAGTGATATAAAATGTGCTTTACAGACTCTAATAGCTCCAGATGATTTTAATACATTATGAAGGCAGGCAGTGATGACATATCTGAACTTTTATGACAGTAAAAACTGTATTTAATGCAAAACAAAGATTTAAGTCCCCCCCCCAGTGTCATTCAAATGGTTTGTTCTAATTTTCTCCCAGAATGCATTGCTCCTATACAAAATATTTCAAAACCGTCTTGACTTAAAAAACAAATCACTTCCCTTGTCTTTTTTCATCTGAAAGACATAGGGAACACATTATAAACGTCACCTAGTTTGTTATGAGACAAAATTCTGTAAAGTGATTTTTTATATCCCCAAGTTAGAAATATAAAAATATCTGAAGCATAAATACTGAAAAAAAATAAAATAAAAAAAAATATTTATACCTTTTATACCAATAAAATAATGAATAAAATCGCTGTTATATTCCTCTAAAATATTAGGTTGTCTGTAAATAAAGTCATGAACCAGTTTTATTCATGAATAGTTTTATTACTTATGTTTTTTAATAATTCCCTATACTATAATATTGAACCCACACCCTATATCCTAGTGTTATCCTTAATTAACCATTTGAATGCTAGAGGTGTTTGTAATATCTAAGAGGTTAACAGAAATTTTTGTTCTCATTGAAAATAAAGCTGAAATTAAAAGAGGTCAGCACACTGAATATTATTGCCCTTTATATGCTGTTAGTATTCTATCACACAGTGCACATACCCTGCAAAGCTATTTAGTGTTAAGAAGTGGAGTAAACTGGATTAAACCAAATTTACCATAATAGAGGGGTGGAAAGTTAACTATTTAGCGATATAAAATGTGCTTTACAGACTCTAATTGCTCCAGATGATTTTAATACATTATGAAGGCAGGCAGTGATGACATATCTGGGCTTTTATGACAGTAAAAACTGTATTTAATGCAAAACAAAGATTTAAGTCCCCCTCCAGTGTCATTCAAATGGTTTGTTCTAATTTTCTCCCAGAATTCATTGCTCCTTTACAAAATATTTCAAAACCGGCTTGACTTTAAAGACAAATCACTTCTTTTGTCTTATTTCATCTGAAAGACATAGGGAACACATTATAAACGCCACCTAGTTTGTTATGAGACAAAATTCTGTAAAGTGATTTTTTATATCCCCAAGTTAGAAATATAAAAATATCTGAAGCATAAATACTGAAAAAAAATAAAATAAAAAAAAATATTTATACCTTTTATACCAATAAAATAATGAATAAAATCGCTGTTATATTCCTCTAAAATATTAGGTTGTCTGTAAATAAAGTCATGAACCAGTTTTATTCATGAATAGTTTTATTACTTATGTTTTTTAATTATTCCCTATACTATAATATTGAACTCACACCCTATATCCTAGTGTTATCCTTAATTAACCATTTGAATGCTAGAGGTGTTTGTAATATCTAAGAGGTTAACAGAAATTTTTGTTCTCATTGAAAATAAAGCTGAAATTAAAAGAGGTCAGCACACTGAATATTATTGCCCTTTATATGCTGTTAGTATTCTATCACACAGTGCACATACCCTGCAAAGCTATTTAGTGTTAAGAAGTGGAGTAAACTGGATCAAACCAAATTTACCATAATAGAGGGGTGGAAAGTTAACTATTTAGCGATATAAAATGTGCTTTACAGACTCTAATTGCTCCAGATGATTTTAATACATTATGAAGGCAGGCAGTGATGACATATCTGGGCTTTTATGACAGTAAAAACTGTATTTAATGCAAAACAAAGATTTAAGTCCCCCTCCAGTGTCATTCAAATGGTTTGTTCTAATTTTCTCCCAGAATGCATTTCTTCTTTTTTCAAAATATTTCAAAACCGTCTTCACTTAAAAGACAAATCACTTCCCTTGTCTTATTTCATCTAAAAGACATAGGGAACACATTATAAACGCCACCTAGTTTGTTATGAGACAAAATTCTGTAAAGTGATTTTTTATATCCCCAAGTTAGAAATATAAAAATATCTGAAGCATAAATACTGAAAAAAAAAAATTAAAAAAATATTTATACCTTATATACCAATAAAATAATGAATAAAATCGCCGTTATATTCCTCTAAAATATTAGGTTGTCTGTAAATCAAGTCATGAACCAGTTTTATTCAGGAATGGTTTTATTACTTATGTTTTTTAATAATTCCCTATACTATAATATTGAAACCACACCCTATATCCTAGTGTTATCCTTAATTAACCATTTGAATGCTAGAGGTGTTTGTAATATCTAAGAGGTTAACAGAAATTTATCTTCTCATTGAAAAGAAAGCTGAAATTAAAAGAGGTCAGCACACTGAATATTATTGCCCTTTATATGCTGTTAGTATTCTATGACACAGTGCACATACCCTGCAAAGCTATTTAGTGTTAAGAAGTGGAGGAAACTGGATCAAACCAAATTTACCATAATAGAGGGGTGGAAAGTTAACTATTTAGTGATATAAAATGTGCGTTACAGACTCTAATAGCTCAAGATGATTTTAATACATTATGAAGGCAGGCAGTGATGACATATCTGAACTTTTATGACAGTAAAAACTGTATTTAATGCAAAACAAAGATTTAAGTCCCCCCCCCAGTGTCATTCAAATGGTTTGTTCTAATTTTCTCCCAGAATGCATTGCTCCTATACAAAATATTTCAAAACCGTCTTGACTTAAAAAACAAATCACTTCCATTGTCTTTTTTCATCTGAAAGACATAGGGAACACATTATAAACGTCACCTAGTTTGTTATGAGACAAAATTCTGTAAAGTGATTTTTTATATCCCCAAGTTAGAAATATAAAACTATCTGAAGCATAAATACTGAAAAAAAATAAAATAAAAAAAAATATTTATACCTTTTATACCAATAAAATAATGAATAAAATCGCTGTTATATTCCTCTAAAATATTAGGTTGTCTGTAAATAAAGTCATGAACCAGTTTTATTCAGGAATAGTTTTATTACTTATGTTTTTTAATAATTCCCTATACTATAATATTGAACCCACACCCTATATCCTAGTGTTATCCTTAATTAACCATTTGAATGCTAGAGGTGTTTGTAATATCTAAGAGGTTAACAGAAATTTTTGTTCTCATTGAAAATAAAGCTGAAATTAAAAGAGGTCAGCACATTGAATATTATTACCCTTTATATGCTGTTAGTATTCTATGACACAGTGCACATACCCTGCAAAGCTATTTAGTGTTAAAAAGTGGAGGAAACTGGATCAATCCAAATTTACCATAATAGAGGGGTGGAAAGTTAACTATTTAGCGATATAAAATGTACTTTACAGACTCTAATTGCTCCAGATGATTTTAATACATTATGAAGGCAGGCAGTGATGACATATCTGAGCTTTTATGACAGTAAAAACTGTATTTAATGCAAAACAAAGATTTAAGTCCCCGTCCAGTGTCATTCAAATGGTTTGTTCTAATTTTCTCCCAGAATTCATTGCTCCTTTACAAAATATTTCAAAACCGGCTTGACTTAAAAGACAAATCACTTCTTTTGTCTTATTTCAACTGAAAGACATAGGGAACACATTATAAACGCCACCTAGTTTGTTATGAGACAAAATTCTGTAAAGTGATTTTTTATATCCCCAAGTTAGAAATATAAAAATATCTGAAGCATAAATACTGAAAAAAGAAAATTAAAAAAATATTTATACCTTATATACCAATAAAATAATGAATAAAATCGCCGTTATATTCCTCTTAAATATTAGGTTGTCTGTAAATAAAGTCATGAACCAGTTTTACTTAGGAATAGTTTTATTACTTATGTTTTTTAATTATTCCCTATACTATAATATTGAACCCACACCCTATATCCTCGTTTTATCCTTAATTAACCATTTGAATGCTAGAGGTGTTTGTAATATCTAAGAGGGTAACAGAAATTTTTGTTCTCATTGAAAATAAAGCTGAAATAAAAAGAGGTCAGCACACTAAATATTATTGCCATTTATATGCTGTTAGTATTCTATGACACAGTGCACATACCCTGCAAAGCTATTTAGTGTTAAGAAGTGGAGGAAACTGGATCAAACCAAATTTACCATAATAGAGGGGTGGAAAGTTAACTATTTAGCGATATAAAAGGTGCTTTACAGACTCTAATTGCTCCAGATGATTTTAATACATTATGAAGGCAGGCAGTGATGACATATCTGAACTTTTATGACAGTAAAAACTGTATTTAATGCAAAACAAAGATTTAAGTCCCCCCCAGTGTCATTCAAATGGTTTGTTCTAATTTTCTCCCAGAATGCATTGCTCCTATACAAAATATTTCAGAACCGTCTTGACTTAAAAAACAAATCACTTCCCTTGTCTTATTTCATCTGAAAGACATAGGGAACACATTATAAACGCCACCAAGTTTGTTATGAGACAAAATTCTGTAAAGTGATTTTTTATATCCCCAAGTTAGAAATATAAAAATATCTGAATCATAAATACTGAAAAAAATAAAATAAAAAAAAATATTTATACTTTTTATACCAATAAAATAATGAATAAAATCGCTATTATATTCCTCTAAAATATTAGATTGTCTGTAAATAAAGTCATGAACCAGTTTTATTCAGGAATAGTTTTATTACTTATGTTTTTTAATAATTCCCTATACTATAATATTGAACCCACACCCTATATCCTAGTGTTATCCTTAATTAACCATTTGAATGCTAGAGGTGTTTGTAATATCTAAGAGGTTAACAGAAATGTTTGTTCTCATTTAAAATAAAGCTGAAATTAAAAGAGGTCAGCACACTGAATATTATTGCCCTTTATATGCTTTTAGTATTCTATGACACAGTGCACATACCCTGCAAAGCTATTTAGTGTTAAGAAGTGGAGGAAACTGGATCAAACCAAATTTACCATAATAGAGGGGTGGAAAGTTAACTATTTAGCGATATAAAATGTGCTTTACAGACTCTAATTGCTCCAGATGATTTTAATACATTATGAAGGCAGGCAGTGATGACATATCTGAGCTTTTATAACAGTAAAAACTGTATTTAATGCAAAACAAAGATTTAAGTCCCCCTCCAGTGTCATTCAAATGGTTTGTTCTAATTTTCTCCCAGAATGCATTGCTCCTTTACAAAATATTTCAAAACCGGCTTGACTTAAAAGACAAATCACTTCTTTTCTCTTAATTCATCTGAAAGACATAGGGAACACATTATAAACGCCACCTAGTTTGTTATGAGACAAAATTCTGTAAAGTGATTTTTTATATCCCCAAGTTAGAAATATAAAAATATCTGAAGCATAAATACTGTAAAAAAAAAAAATTAAAAAAATATTTATACCTTATATACCAATAAAATAATGAATAAAATCGCCGTTATATTCCTCTAAAATATTAGGTTGTCTGTAAATAAAGTCATGAACCAGTTTTACTTAGGAATAGTTTTATTACTTATGTTTTTTAATTATTCCCTATACTATAATATTGAACCCACACCCTATATCCTCGTTTTATCCTTAATTAACCATTTGAATGCTAGAGGTGTTTGTAATATCTAAGAGGTTAACATAAATTTTTGTTCTCATTGAAAATAAAGCTGAAATTAAAAGAGGTCAGCACACTGAATATTATTGCCCTTTATATGCTGTTAGTATTCTATGACACAGTGCACATACCCTGCAAAGCTATTTAGTATTAAGAAGTGGAGGAAACTGGATCAAACCAAATTTACCATAATAGAGGGATGGAAAGTTAACTATTTAGTGATATAAAAGGTGCCTTACAGACTCTAATTGCTCCAGATGATTTTAATACATTATGAAGGCAGGCAGTGATGACATATCTGAACTTTTATGACAGTAAAAACTGTATTTAATGCAAAACAAAGATTTAAGTGCCCCCCAGCGTCATTCAAATGGTTTGTTCTAATTTTCTCCCAGAATGCATTGCTCCTATACAAAATATTTCAGAACCGTCTTGACTTAAAAAACAAATCACTTCCCTTGTCTTATTTCATCTGAAAGACATAGGGAACACATTATAAACGCCACCTAGTTTGTTATGAGACAAAATTCTGTAACGTGATTTTTTATATCCCCAAGTTAGAAATATAAAAATATCTGAAGCATAAATACTGAAAAAAAAAAAAATTAAAAAACTATTTAAACCTTTTATGCCAATAAAATAATCAATAAAATCTCCGTTATATTCCTCTAAAATATTAGGTTGTCTGTAAATAAAGTCATGAACCAGTTTTATTCAGGAATAGTTTTATTACTTATGTTTTTTAATAATTCCCTATACTATAATATTGAACCCACACCCTATATCCTAGTGTTATCCTTAATTAACCATTTGAATGCTAGAGGTGTTTGTAATTTCTAAGAGGTTAACAGAAATTTTTGTTCTCGTTGAAAATAAAGCTGAAATTAAAACAGGTCAGCACACTGAATATTATTGCCCTTTATATGCTGTTAGTATTCTATGACACAGTGCACATACCCTGCAAAGCTATTTAGTGTTAAGAAGTGGAGGAAACAGGATCAAACCAAATTTACCATAATAGAGGGGTGGAAAGTTAACTATTTAGTGATATAAAATGTGCTTTACAGACTCTAATTGCTCCAGATGATTTTAATACATTATGAAGGCAGGCAGTGATGACATATCTGAGCTTTTATGACAGTAAAAACTGTCTTTAATGCACAACAAAGATTTAAGTCCCCCTCCAGTGTCATTCAAATGGTTTGTTCTAATTTTCTCCCAGAATGCATTGCTCCTTTACAAAATATTTCAAAACCGTCTTGACTTAAAGGACAAATCACTTCTTTTGTCTTATTTCATCTGAAGGACATAGGGAACACATTATAAACGCCACCTAGTTTGTTATGAGACAAAATTCTGTAAAGTGATTTTTTATATCCCCAAGTTAGAAATATA
Source organism: Rhinophrynus dorsalis (assembly GCA_037306005.1). Lineage (NCBI taxonomy): Eukaryota > Metazoa > Chordata > Amphibia > Anura > Rhinophrynidae > Rhinophrynus > Rhinophrynus dorsalis. Next base: position 25,176,811 of record CM074727.1, on the reverse strand, counting down.
AAAATATCTGAAGCATAAATACTGTAAAAAAAAAAAATTAGAAACAATTTATACCTTATATACCAATAAAATAATCAATAAAATCTCCGTTATGTTCCTCTAAAATATTAGGTTGTCTGTAAATAAAGTCATGAACCAGTTTTATTCAGGAATAGTTTTATTACTTATGTTTTTTAATTATTCCTTATACTATAATATTGAACCCACACCCTATATCCTCGTGTTATCCTTAATTAACCATTGGTATGCTAGAGGTGTTTGTAATATCTAAGAGGTTAACATAAATTTTTGTTCTCATTGAAAATAAAGCTGAAATTAAAAGAGGTCAGCACACTGAATATTATTGCCCTTTATATGCTGTTAGTATTCTATGACACAGTGCACATACCCTGCAAAGCTATTTAGTGTTAAGAAGTGGAGGAAACTGGATCAAACCAAATTTACCATAATAGAGGGGTGGAAGGTTAACTATTTAGTGATATAAAAGGTGCTTTACAGACTCTAATTGCTGCAGATGATTTTAATACATTATGAAGGCAGGCAGTGATGACATATCTGAACTTTTATGACAGTAAAAACTGTATTTAATGCAAAACAAAGATTTAAGTCCCCCCCAGTGTCATTCAAATGGTTTGTTCTAATTTTCTCCCAGAATGCATTGCTCCTATACAAAATATTTCAAAACCGTCTTGACTTAAAAAACAAATCACTTCCCTTGTCTTATTTCATCTGAAAGACATAGGGAACACATTATAAACGCCACCTAGTTTGTTATGAGACAAAATTCTGTAACGTGATTTTTTATATCCCCAAGTTAGAAATATAAAAATATCTGAAGCATAAATACTGAAAAAAAATAAAATAAAAAAAAATATTTATACCTTTTATACCAATAAAATAATGAATAAAATCGCTGTTATATTCCTCTAAAATATTAGGTTGTCTGTAAATAAAGTCATGAACCAGTTTTATTCAGGAATAGTTTTATTACTTATGTTTTTTAATAATTCCCTATTCTATAATATTGAACCCACACCCTATATCCTAGTGTTATCCTTAATTAACCATTTGAATGCTAGAGGTGTTTGTAATATCTAAGAGGTTAACAGAAATTTTTGTTCTCATTGAAAATAAAGCTGAAATTAAAAGAGGTCAGCACATTGAATATTATTGCCCTTTATATGCTGTTAGTATTCTATGACACAGTGCACATACCCTGCAAAGCTATTTAGTGTTAAGAAGTGGAGGAAACTGGATCAATCCAAATTTACCATAATAGAGGGGTGGAAAGTTAACTATTTAGCGATATAAAATGTACTTTACAGACTCTAATTGCTCCAGATGATTTTAATACATTATGAAGGCAGGCAGTGATGACATATCTGAGCTTTTATGACAGTAAAAACTGTATTTAATGCAAAACAAAGATTTAAGTCCCCGTCCAGTGTCATTCAAATGGTTTGTTCTAATTTTCTCCCAGAATTCATTGCTCCTTTACAAAATACTTCAAAACCGGCTTGACTTAAAAGACAAATCACTTCTTTTGTCTTATTTCATCTGAAAGACATAGGGAACACATTATAAACGCCACCTAGTTTGTTATGAGACAAAATTCTGTAAAGTGATTTTTTATATCCCCAAGTTAGAAATATAAAAATATCTGAAGCATAAATACTGAAAAAAGAAAATTAAAAAAATATTTATACCTTATATACCAATAAAATAATGAATAAAATCGCCGTTATATTCCTCTTAAATATTAGGTTGTCTGTAAATAAAGTCATGAACCAGTTTTACTTAGGAATAGTTTTATTACTTATGTTTTTTAATTATTCCCTATACTATAATATTGAACCCACACCCTATATCCTCGTTTTATCCTTAATTAACCATTTGAATGCTAGAGGTGTTTGTAATATCTAAGAGGTTAACAGAAATTTTTGTTCTCATTGAAAATAAAGCTGAAATAAAAAGAGGTCAGCACACTGAATATTATTGCCATTTATATGCTGTTAGTATTCTATGACACAGTGCACATACCCTGCAAAGCTATTTAGAGTTAAGAAGTGGAGGAAACTGGATCAAACCAAATTTACCATAATAGAGGGGTGGAAAGTTAACTATTTAGTGATATAAAAGGTGCTTTACAGACTCTAATTGCTCCAGATGATTTTAATACATTATGAAGGCAGGCAGTGATGACATATCTGAACTTTTATGACAGTAAAAACTGTATTTAATGCAAAACAAAGATTTAAGTCCCCCCCAGTGTCATTCAAATGGTTTGTTCTAATTTTCTCCCAGAATGCATTGCTCCTATACAACATATTTCAGAACCGTCTTGACTTAAAAAACAAATCACTTCCCTTGTCTTATTTCATCTGAAAGACATAGGGAACACATTATAAACGCCACCAAGTTTGTTATGAGACAAAATTCTGTAAAGTGATTTTTTATATCCCCAAGTTAGAAATATAAAAATATCTGAATCATAAATACTGAAAAAAATAAAATAAAAAAAAATATTTATACTTTTTATACCAATAAAATAATGAATAAAATCTCCGTTATATTCCTCTAAAATATTAGGTTGTCTGTAAATAAAGTCATGAACCAGTTTTATTCAGGAATAGTTTTATTACTTATGTTTTTTAATAATTCCCTATACTATAATATTGAACCCACACCCTATATCCTAGTGTTATCCTTAATTAACCATTTGAATGCTAGAGGTGTTTGTAATTTCTAAGAGGTTAACAGAAATTTTTGTTCTCGTTGAAAATAAAGCTGAAATTAAAACAGGTCAGCACACTGAATATTATTGCCCTTTATATGCTGTTAGTATTCTATGACACAGTGCACATACCCTGCAAAGCTATTTAGTGTTAAGAAGTGGAGGAAACAGGATCAAACCAAATTTACCATAATAGAGGGGTGGAAAGTTAACTATTTAGTGATATAAAATGTGCTTTACAGACTCTAATTGCTCCAGATGATTTTAATACATTATGAAGGCAGGCAGTGATGACATATCTGAGCTTTTATGACAGTAAAAACTGTATTTAATGCACAACAAAGATTTAAGTCCCCCTCCAGTGTCATTCAAATGGTTTGTTCTAATTTTCTCCCAGAATGCATTGCTCCTTTACAAAATATTTCAAAACCGTCTTGACTTAAAGGACAAATCACTTCTTTTGTCTTATTTCATCTGAAAGACATAGGGAACACATTATAAACGCCACCTAGTTTGTTATGAGACAAAATTCTGTAAAGTGATTTTTTATATCCCCAAGTTAGAATTATAAAAATATCTGAAGCATAAATACTGTAAAAAAATAAAATTAGAAACAATTTATACCTTATATACCAATAAAATAATCAATAAAATCTCCGTTATGTTCCTCTAAAATATTAGGTTGTCTGTAAATAAAGTCATGAACCAGTTTTACTTAGGAATAGTTTTATTACTTATGTTTTTTAATTATTCCCTATACTATAATATTGAACCCACACCCTATATCCTCGTTTTATCCTTAATTAACCATTTGAATGCTAGAGATGTTTGTAATATCTAAGAGGTTAACAGAAATTTTTGTTCTCATTGAAAATAAAGCTGAAATTAAAAGAGGTCAGCACACTGTATATTATTGCCCTTTATATGCTGTTAGTATTCTATGACACAGTGCACATACCCTGCAAAGCTATTTAGTGTTACGAAATGGAGGAAACTGGATCAAACCAAATTTACCATAATAGAGGGGTGGAAAGTTAACTATTTAGTGATATAAAATGTGCTTTACAGACTCTAATTGCTCCAAATGATTTTAATACATTATGAAGGCAGGCAGTGATGACATATCTGAGCTTTTATGACAGTAAAAACTGTATTTAATGCAAAACAAAAATTTAAGTCCCCCTCCAGTGTCATTCAAATGGTTTGTTCTAATTTTCTCCCAGAATGCATTGCTCCTTTACAAAATATTTCAAAACCGTTTTGACTTAAAAGACAAATCACTTCTTTTGTCTTATTTCATCTGAAAGACATAGGGAACACATTATAAACGCCACCTAGTTTGTTATGAGACAAAATTCTGTAAAGTGATTTTTTATATCCCCAAGTTTGAAATATAAAAATATCTGAAGCATAAATACTGAAAAAAAATAAAACAAAAAAAAAAATGTATACCTTTTAAACCAATAAAATAATGAATAAAATCGCTGTTATATTCCTCTAAAATATTAGGTTGTCTGTATATAAAGTCATGAACCAGTTTTATTCAGGAATAGTTTTATTACTTATGTTTTTTAATAATTCCCTATACTATAATATTGAACCCACACCCTATATCCTAGTGTTATCCTTAATTAACCATTTGAATGCTAGAGGTGTTTGTAATATCTAAGAGGTTAACAGAAATTTTTGTTCTCATTGAAAATAAAGCTGAAATTAAAAGAGGTCAGCACACTGAATATTATTGCCCTTTATATGCTGTTAGTATTCTATGACACAGTGCACATACCCTGCAAAGCTATTTAGTGTTAAGAAGTGGAGGAAACTGGATCAAACCAAATTTACCATAATAGAGGGGTGGAAAGTTAACTATTTAGTGATATAAAATGTGCTTTACAGACTCTAATTGCTCCAGATGATTTTAATACATTTTGAAGGCAGGCAGTGATGACATATCTGAGCTTTTATGACAGTAAAAACTGTATTTAATGCACAACAAAGATTTAAGTCCCCCCCAGTGTCATTCAAATGGTTTGTTCTAATTTTCTCCCAGAATGCATTGCTCCTATACAAAATATTTCAGAACCGTCTTGACTTAAAAAACAAATCACTTCCCTTGTCTTATTTCATCTGAAAGACATAGGGAACACATTATAAACGCCACCTAGTTTGTTATGAGACAAAATTCTGTAAAGTGATTTTTTATATCCCCAAGTTAGAAATATAAAAATATCTGAAGCATAAATACTGAAAAAAAAAAAAATTAAAAAACTATTTATACCTTTTATGCCAATAAAATAATCAATAAAATCTCCGTTATATTCCTCTAAAATATTAGGTTGTCTGTAAATAAAGTCATGAACCAGTTTTATTCAGGAATAGTTTTATTACTTATGTTTTTTAATAATTCCCTATACTATAATATTGAACCCACACCCTATATCCTAGTGTTATCCTTAATTAACCATTTGAATGCTAGAGGTGTTTGTAATTTCTAAGAGGTTAACAGAAATTTTTGTTCTCGTTGAAAATAAAGCTGAAATTAAAACAGGTCAGCACACTGAATATTATTGCCCTTTATATGCTGTTAGTATTCTATGACACAGTGCACATACCCTGCAAAGCTATTTAGTGTTAAGAAGTGGAGGAAACAGGATCAAACCAAATTTACCATAATAGAGGGGTGGAAAGTTAACTATTTAGTGATATAAAATGTGCTTTACAGACTCTAATTGCTCCAGATGATTTTAATACATTATGAAGGCAGGCAGTGATGACATATCTGAGCTTTTATGACAGTAAAAACTGTATTTAATGCACAACAAAGATTTAAGTCCCCCTCCAGTGTCATTCAAATGGTTTGTTCTAATTTTCTCCCAGAATGCATTGCTCCTTTACAAAATATTTCAAAACCGTCTTGACTTAAAGGACAAATCACTTCTTTTGTCTTATTTCATCTGAAAGACATAGGGAACACATTATAAACGCCACCTAGTTTGTTATGAGACAAAATTCTGTAAAGTGATTTTTTATATCCCCAAGTTAGAAATATAAAAATATCTGAAGCATAAATACTGTAAAAAAATAAAATTAGAAACAATTTATACCTTATATACCAATAAAATAATCAATAAAATCTCCGTTATGTTCCTCTAAAATATTAGGTTGTCTGTAAATAAAGTCATGAACCAGTTTTACTTAGGAATAGTTTTATTACTTATGTTTTTTAATTATTCCCTATACTATAATATTGAACCCACACCCTATATCCTCGTTTTATCCTTAATTAACCATTTGAATGCTAGAGATGTTTGTAATATCTAAGAGGTTAACAGAAATTTTTGTTCTCATTGAAAATAAAGCTGAAATTAAAAGAGGTCAGCACACTGTATATTATTGCCCTTTATATGCTGTTAGTATTCTATGACACAGTGCACATACCCTGCAAAGCTATTTAGTGTTACGAAATGGAGGAAACTGGATCAAACCAAATTTACCATAATAGAGGGGTGGAAAGTTAACTATTTAGTGATATAAAATGTGCTTTACAGACTCTAATTGCTCCAAATGATTTTAATACATTATGAAGGCAGGCAGTGATGACATATCTGAGCTTTTATGACAGTAAAAACTGTATTTAATGCAAAACAAAAATTTAAGTCCCCCTCCAGTGTCATTCAAATGGTTTGTTCTAATTTTCTCCCAGAATGCATTGCTCCTTTACAAAATATTTCAAAACCGTTTTGACTTAAAAGACAAATCACTTCTTTTGTCTTATTTCATCTGAAAGACATAGGGAACACATTATAAACGCCACCTAGTTTGTTATGAGACAAAATTCTGTAAAGTGATTTTTTATATCCCCAAGTTAGAAATATAAAAATATCTGAAGCATAAATACTGAAAAAAAATAAAACAAAAAAAAAAATGTATACCTTTTAAACCAATAAAATAATGAATAAAATCGCTGTTATATTCCTCTAAAATATTAGGTTGTCTGTATATAAAGTCATGAACCAGTTTTATTCAGGAATAGTTTTATTACTTATGTTTTTTAATAATTCCCTATACTATAATATTGAACCCACACCCTATATCCTAGTGTTATCCTTAATTAACCATTTGAATGCTAGAGGTGTTTGTAATATCTAAGAGGTTAACAGAAATTTTTGTTCTCATTGAAAATAAAGCTGAAATTAAAAGAGGTCAGCACACTGAATATTATTGCCCTTTATATGCTGTTAGTATTCTATGACACAGTGCACATACCCTGCAAAGCTATTTAGTGTTAAGAAGTGGAGGAAACTGGATCAAACCAAATTTACCATAATAGAGGGGTGGAAAGTTAACTATTTAGTGATATAAAATGTGCTTTACAGACTCTAATTGCTCCAGATGATTTTAATACATTATGAAGGCAGGCAGTGATGACATATCTGAGCTTTTATGACAGTAAAAACTGTATTTAATGCACAACAAAGATTTAAGTCCCCCCCAGTGTCATTCAAATGGTTTGTTCTAATTTTCTCCCAGAATGCATTGCTCCTATACAAAATATTTCAAAACCGTCTTGACTTAAAAAACAAATCACTTCCCCTGTCTTATTTCATCTGAAAGACATAGGGAACACATTATAAACGCCACCTAGTTTGTTATGAGACAAAATTCTGTAAAGTGATTTTTTATATCCCCAAGTTAGAAATATAAAAATATCTGAAGCATAAATACTGAAAAAAAAAAAAAAATTAAAAAAATATTTATACCTTAAATACCAATAAAATAATGAATAAAATCTCCGTTATATTCCTCTAAAATATTAGGTTTACTGTAAATAAAGTAATCAACCAGTTTTATTCAGGAATGGTTTTATTACTTATGTTTTTTAATAATTCCCTATACTATAATATTGAACCCACACCCTATATCCTAGTGTTATCCTTAATTAACCATTTGAATGCTAGAGGTGTTTGTAATATCTAAGAGGTTAACAGAAATTTTTGTTCTTATTGAAAATAAAGCTGAAATTAAAAGAGGTCAGCACACTGAATATTATTGCCCTTTATATGCTGTTAGTATTCTATTACACAGTGCACATACCCTGCAAAGCTATTTAGTGTTAAGAAGTGGAGGAAACTGGATGAAACCAAATTTACCATAATAGAGGGGTGGAAAGTTAACTATTTAGTGATATAAAAGGTGCTTTACAGACTCTAATTGCTCCAGATGATTTTAATAAATTATGAAGGCAGGCAGTGATGACATATCTGAACTTTTATGACAGTAAAAACTGTATTTAATGCAAAAGAAAGATTTAAGTCCCCCCCAGTGTCATTCAAATGGTTTGTTCTAATTTTCTCCCAGAATGCATTGCTCCTATACAAAATATTTCAAAACCGTCTTGACTTAAAAAACAAATCACTTGCCTTGTCTTATTTCATCTGAAAGACATAGGGAACACATTATAAACGCCACCTAGTTTGTTATGAGACAAAATTCTGTAAAGTGATTTTTTATATCCCCAAGTTAGAAATATAAAAATATCTGAAGCATAAATACTGAAAAAAGAAAATTAAAAAAATATTTATACCTTATATACCAATAAAATAATGAATAAAATCGCCGTTATATTCCTCTTAAATATTAGGTTGTCTGTAAATAAAGTCATGAACCAGTTTTACTTAGGAATAGTTTTATTACTTATGTTTTTTAATTATTCCCTATACTATAATATTGAACCCACACCCTATATCCTCATTTTATCCTTAATTAACCATTTGAATGCTAGAGGTGTTTGTAATATCTAAGAGGTTAACATAAATTTTTGTTCTCATTGAAAATAAAGCTGAAATTAAAAGAGGTCAGCACACTGAATATTATTGCCCTTTATATGCTGTTAGTATTCTATGACACAGTGCACATACCCTGCAAAGCTATTTAGTGTTAAGAAGTGGAGGAAACTGGATCAAACCAAATTTACCATAATAGAGGGGTGGAAGGTTAACTATTTAGTGATATAAAAGGTGCTTTACAGACTCTAATTGCTGCAGATGATTTTAATACATTATGAAGGCAGGCAGTGATGACATATCTGAACTTTTATGACAGTAAAAACTGTATTTAATGCAAAACAAAGATTTAAGTCCCCCCCAGTGTCATTCAAATGGTTTGTTCTAATTTTCTCACAGAATGCATTGCTCCTATACAAAATATTTCAAAACCGTCTTGACTTAAAAAACAAATCACTTCCCTTGTCTTATTTCATCTGAAAGACATAGGGAACACATTATAAACACCACCTAGTTTGTTATGAGACAAAATTCTGTAAAGTGATTTTTTATATCCCCAAGTTAGAAATATAAAAATATCTGAAGCATAAATACTGAAAAAAGAAAATTAAAAAAATATTTATACCTTATATACCAATAAAATAATGAATAAAATCGCCGTTATATTCCTCTTAAATATTAGGTTGTCTGTAAATAAAGTCATGAACCAGTTTTACTTAGGAATAGTTTTATTACTTATGTTTTTTAATTATTCCCTATACTATAATATTGAACCCACACCCTATATCCTCATTTTATCCTTAATTAACCATTTGAATGCTAGAGGTGTTTGTAATATCTAAGAGGTTAACAGAAATTTTTGTTCTCATTGAAAATAAAGCTGAAATTAAAAGAGGTCAGCACACTGAATATTATTGCCCTTTATATGCTGTTAGTATTCTATGACACAGTGCACATACCCTGCAAAGCTATTTAGTATTAAGAAGTGGAGGAAACTGGATCAAACCAAATTTACCATAATAGAGGGGTGGAAAGTTAACTATTTAGTGATATAAAAGGTGCCTTACAGACTCTAATTGCTCCAGATGATTTTAATACATTATGAAGGCAGGCAGTGATGACATATCTGAACTTTTATGACAGTAAAAACTGTATTTAATGCAAAACAAAGATTTAAGTGCCCCCCAGCGTCATTCAAATGGTTTGTTCTAATTTTCTCCCAGAATGCATTGCTCCTATACAAAATATTTCAGAACCGTCTTGACTTAAAAAACAAATCACTTCCCTTGTCTTATTTCATCTGAAAGACATAGGGAACACATTATAAACGCCACCTAGTTTGTTATGAGACAAAATTCTGTAAAGTGATTTTTTATATCCCCAAGTTAGAAATATAAAAATATCTGAAGCATAAATACTGAAAAAAAAAAAAATTAAAAAACTATTTATACCTTTTATGCCAATAAAATAATCAATAAAATCTCCGTTATATTCCTCTAAAATATTAGGTTGTCTGTAAATAAAGTCATGAACCAGTTTTATTCAGGAATAGTTTTATTACTTATGTTTTTTAATAATTCCCTATACTATAATATTGAACCCACACCCTATATCCTAGTGTTATCCTTAATTAACCATTTGAATGCTAGAGGTGTTTGTAATTTCTAAGAGGTTAACAGAAATTTTTGTTCTCGTTGAAAATAAAGCTGAAATTAAAACAGGTCAGCACACTGAATATTATTGCCCTTTATATGCTGTTAGTATTCTATGACACAGTGCACATACCCTGCAAAGCTATTTAGTGTTAAGAAGTGGAGGAAACAGGATCAAACCAAATTTACCATAATAGAGGGGTGGAAAGTTAACTATTTAGTGATATAAAATGTGCTTTACAGACTCTAATTGCTCCAGATGATTTTAATACATTATGAAGGCAGGCAGTGATGACATATCTGAGCTTTTATGACAGTAAAAACTGTATTTAATGCACAACAAAGATTTAAGTCCCCCTCCAGTGTCATTCAAATGGTTTGTTCTAATTTTCTCCCAGAATGCATTGCTCCTTTACAAAATATTTCAAAACCGTCTTGACTTAAAGGACAAATCACTTCTTTTGTCTTATTTCATCTGAAAGACATAGGGAATACATTATAAACGCCACCTAGTTTGTTATGAGACAAAATTCTGTAAAGTGATTTTTTATATCCCCAAGTTAGAAATATAAAAATATCTGAAGCATAAATACTGTAAAAAAAAAAAATTAGAAACAATTTATATCTTATATACCAATAAAATAATCAATAAAATCTCCGTTATGTTCCTCTAAAATATTAGGTTGTCTGTAAATAAAGTCATGAACCAGTTTTACTTAGGAATAGTTTTATTACTTATGTTTTTTAATTATTCCCTATATTATAATATTGAACCCACACCATATATCCTCGTTTTATCCTTAATTAACCATTTGAATGCTAGAGATGTTTGTAATATCTAAGAGGTTAACAGAAATTTTTGTTCTCATTGAAAATAAAGCTGAAATTAAAAGAGGTCAGCACACTGTATATTATTGCCCTTTATATGCTGTTAGTATTCTATGACACAGTGCACATACCCTGCAAAGCTATTTAGTGTTAAGAAATGGAGGAAACTGGATCAAACCAAATTTACCATAATAGAGGGGTGGAAAGTTAACTATTTAGTGATATAAAATGTGCTTTACAGACTCTAATTGCTCCAAATGATTTTAATACATTATGAAGGCAGGCAGTGATGACATATCTGAGCTTTTATGACAGTAAAAACTGTATTTAATGCAAAACAAAGATTTAAGTCCCCCTCCAGTGTCATTCAAATGGTTTGTTCTAATTTTCTCCCAGAATTCATTGCTCCTTTACAAAATATTTCAAAACCTTCTTGACTTAAAAGACAAATCACTTCTTTTGTCTTATTTCATCTGAAAGACATAGGGAACACATTATAAACGCCACCTAGTTTGTTATGAGACAAAATTCTGTAAAGTGATTTTTTATATCCCCAAGTTAGAAATATAAAAATATCTGAAGCATAAATACTGAAAAAAAAAAAAATTAAAAAACTATTTATACCTTTTATGCCAATAAAATAATCAATAAAATCTCCGTTATATTCCTCTAAAATATTAGGTTGTCTGTAAATAAAGTCATGAACCAGTTTTATTCAGGAATAGTTTTATTACTTATGTTTTTTAATAATTCCCTATACTATAATATTGAACCCACACCCTATATCCTAGTGTTATCCTTAATTAACCATTTGAATGCTAGAGGTGTTTGTAATTTCTAAGAGGTTAACAGAAATTTTTGTTCTCGTTGAAAATAAAGCTGAAATTAAAACAGGTCAGCACACTGAATATTATTGCCCTTTATATGCTGTTAGTATTCTATGACACAGTGCACATACCCTGCAAAGCTATTTAGTGTTAAGAAGTGGAGGAAACAGGATCAAACCAAATTTACCATAATAGAGGGGTGGAAAGTTAACTATTTAGTGATATAAAATGTGCTTTACAGACTCTAATTGCTCCAGATGATTTTAATACATTATGAAGGCAGGCAGTGATGACATATCTGAGCTTTTATGACAGTAAAAACTGTATTTAATGCACAACAAAGATTTAAGTCCCCCTCCAGTGTCATTCAAATGGTTTGTTCTAATTTTCTCCCAGAATGCATTGCTCCTTTACAAAATATTTCAAAACCGTCTTGACTTAAAGGACAAATCACTTCTTTTGTCTTATTTCATCTGAAAGACATAGGGAACACATTATAAACGCCACCTAGTTTGTTATGAGACAAAATTCTGTAAAGTGATTTTTTATATCCCCAAGTTAGAAATATAAAAATATCTGAAGCATAAATACTGTAAAAAAATAAAATTAGAAACAATTTATACCTTATATACCAATAAAATAATCAATAAAATCTCCGTTATGTTCCTCTAAAATATTAGGTTGTCTGTAAATAAAGTCATGAACCAGTTTTACTTAGGAATAGTTTTATTACTTATGTTTTTTAATTATTCCCTATACTATAATATTGAACCCACACCCTATATCCTCGTTTTATCCTTAATTAACCATTTGAATGCTAGAGATGTTTGTAATATCTAAGAGGTTAACAGAAATTTTTGTTCTCATTGAAAATAAAGCTGAAATTAAAAGAGGTCAGCACACTGTATATTATTGCCCTTTATATGCTGTTAGTATTCTATGACACAGTGCACATACCCTGCAAAGCTATTTAGTGTTACGAAATGGAGGAAACTGGATCAAACCAAATTTACCATAATAGAGGGGTGGAAAGTTAACTATTTAGTGATATAAAATGTGCTTTACAGACTCTAATTGCTCCAAATGATTTTAATACATTATGAAGGCAGGCAGTGATGACATATCTGAGCTTTTATGACAGTAAAAACTGTATTTAATGCAAAACAAAAATTTAAGTCCCCCTCCAGTGTCATTCAAATGGTTTGTTCTAATTTTCTCCCAGAATGCATTGCTCCTTTACAAAATATTTCAAAACCGTTTTGACTTAAAAGACAAATCACTTCTTTTGTCTTATTTCATCTGAAAGACATAGGGAACACATTATAAACGCCACCTAGTTTGTTATGAGACAAAATTCTGTAAAGTGATTTTTTATATCCCCAAGTTAGAAATATAAAAATATCTGAAGCATAAATACTGAAAAAAAATAAAACAAAAAAAAAAATGTATACCTTTTAAACCAATAAAATAATGAATAAAATCGCTGTTATATTCCTCTAAAATATTAGGTTGTCTGTATATAAAGTCATGAACCAGTTTTATTCAGGAATAGTTTTATTACTTATGTTTTTTAATAATTCCCTATACTATAATATTGAACCCACACCCTATATCCTAGTGTTATCCTTAATTAACCATTTGAATGCTAGAGGTGTTTGTAATTTCTAAGAGGTTAACAGAAATTTTTGTTCTCGTTGAAAATAAAGCTGAAATTAAAACAGGTCAGCACACTGAATATTATTGCCCTTTATATGCTGTTAGTATTCTATGACACAGTGCACATACCCTGCAAAGCTATTTAGTGTTAAGAAGTGGAGGAAACAGGATCAAACCAAATTTACCATAATAGAGGGGTGGAAAGTTAACTATTTAGTGATATAAAATGTGCTTTACAGACTCTAATTGCTCCAGATGATTTTAATACATTATGAAGGCAGGCAGTGATGACATATCTGAGCTTTTATGACAGTAAAAACTGTATTTAATGCACAACAAAGATTTAAGTCCCCCTCCAGTGTCATTCAAATGGTTTGTTCTAATTTTCTCCCAGAATGCATTGCTCCTTTACAAAATATTTCAAAACCGTCTTGACTTAAAGGACAAATCACTTCTTTTGTCTTATTTCATCTGAAAGACATAGGGAATACATTATAAACGCCACCTAGTTTGTTATGAGACAAAATTCTGTAAAGTGATTTTTTATATCCCCAAGTTAGAAATATAAAAATATCTGAAGCATAAATACTGTAAAAAAAAAAAATTAGAAACAATTTATATCTTATATACCAATAAAATAATCAATAAAATCTCCGTTATGTTCCTCTAAAATATTAGGTTGTCTGTAAATAAAGTCATGAACCAGTTTTACTTAGGAATAGTTTTATTACTTATGTTTTTTAATTATTCCCTATACTATAATATTGAACCCACACCCTATATCCTCGTTTTATCCTTAATTAACCATTTGAATGCTAGAGATGTTTGTAATATCTAAGAGGTTAACAGAAATTTTTGTTCTCATTGAAAATAAAGCTGAAATTAAAAGAGGTCAGCACACTGTATATTATTGCCCTTTATATGCTGTTAGTATTCTATGACACAGTGCACATACCCTGCAAAGCTATTTAGTGTTAAGAAATGGAGGAAACTGGATCAAACCAAATTTACCATAATAGAGGGGTGGAAAGTTAACTATTTAGTGATATAAAATGTGCTTTACAGACTCTAATTGCTCCAAATGATTTTAATAAATTATGAAGGCAGGCAGTGATGACATATCTGAGTTTTTATGACAGTAAAAACTGTATTTAATGCAAAACAAAGATTAAAGTCCCCCTCCAGTGTCATTCAAATGGTTTGTTCTAATTTTCTCCCAGAATTCATTGCTCCTTTACAAAATATTTCAAAACCTTCTTGACTTAAAAGACAAATCACTTCTTTTGTCTTATTTCATCTGAAAGACATAGGGAACACATTATAAACGCCACCTAGTTTGTTATGAGACAAAATTCTGTAAAGTGATTTTTTATATCCCCAAGTTAGAAATATAAAAATATCTGAAGCATAAATACTGAAAAAAAAAAAATTAAAAAACTATTTATACCTTTTATGCCAATAAAATAATCAATAAAATCTCCGTTATATTCCTCTAAAATATTAGGTTGTCTGTAAATAAAGTCATGAACCAGTTTTATTCAGGAATAGTTTTATTACTTATGTTTTTTAATAATTCCCTATACTATAATATTGAACCCACACCCTATATCCTAGTGTTATCCTTAATTAACCATTTGAATGCTAGAGGTGTTTGTAATTTCTAAGAGGTTAACAGAAATTTTTGTTCTCGTTGAAAATAAAGCTGAAATTAAAACAGGTCAGCACACTGAATATTATTGCCCTTTATATGCTGTTATTATTCTATGACACAGTGCACATACCCTGCAAAGCTATTTAGTGTTAAGAAGTGGAGGAAAC
This sequence comes from Rhinophrynus dorsalis, assembly GCA_037306005.1. Taxonomy (NCBI): domain Eukaryota; kingdom Metazoa; phylum Chordata; class Amphibia; order Anura; family Rhinophrynidae; genus Rhinophrynus; species Rhinophrynus dorsalis. The sequence goes on along the minus strand of CM074727.1, from coordinate 25,161,513 downwards.
AGGATCAAACCAAATTTACCATAATAGAGGGGTGGAAAGTTAACTATTTAGTGATATAAAATGTGCTTTACAGACTCTAATTGCTCCAGATGATTTTAATACATTATGAAGGCAGGCAGTGATGACATATCTGAGCTTTTATGACAGTAAAAACTGTATTTAATGCACAACAAAGATTTAAGTCCCCCTCCAGTGTCATTCAAATGGTTTGTTCTAATTTTCTCCCAGAATGCATTGCTCCTTTACAAAATATTTCAAAACCGTCTTGACTTAAAGGACAAATCACTTCTTTTGTCTTATTTCATCTGAAAGACATAGGGAACACATTATAAACGCCACCTAGTTTGTTATGAGACAAAATTCTGTAAAGTGATTTTTTATATCCCCAAGTTAGAAATATAAAAATATCTGAAGCATAAATACTGTAAAAAAATAAAATTAGAAACAATTTATACCTTATATACCAATAAAATAATCAATAAAATCTCCGTTATGTTCCTCTAAAATATTAGGTTGTCTGTAAATAAAGTCATGAACCAGTTTTACTTAGGAATAGTTTTATTACTTATGTTTTTTAATTATTCCCTATACTATAATATTGAACCCACACCCTATATCCTCGTTTTATCCTTAATTAACCATTTGAATGCTAGAGATGTTTGTAATATCTAAGAGGTTAACAGAAATTTTTGTTCTCATTGAAAATAAAGCTGAAATTAAAAGAGGTCAGCACACTGTATATTATTGCCCTTTATATGCTGTTAGTATTCTATGACACAGTGCACATACCCTGCAAAGCTATTTAGTGTTACGAAATGGAGGAAACTGGATCAAACCAAATTTACCATAATAGAGGGGTGGAAAGTTAACTATTTAGTGATATAAAATGTGCTTTACAGACTCTAATTGCTCCAAATGATTTTAATACACTATGAAGGCAGGCAGTGATGACATATCTGAGCTTTTATGACAGTAAAAACTGTATTTAATGCAAAACAAAAATTTAAGTCCCCCTCCAGTGTCATTCAAATGGTTTGTTCTAATTTTCTCCCAGAATGCATTGCTCCTTTACAAAATATTTCAAAACCGTTTTGACTTAAAAGACAAATCACTTCTTTTGTCTTATTTCATCTGAAAGACATAGGGAACACATTATAAACGCCACCTAGTTTGTTATGAGACAAAATTCTGTAAAGTGATTTTTTATATCCCCAAGTTAGAAATATAAAAATATCTGAAGCATAAATACTGAAAAAAAATAAAACAAAAAAAAAATGTATACCTTTTAAACCAATAAAATAATGAATAAAATCGCTATTATATTCCTCTAAAATATTAGGTTGTCTGTATATAAAGTCATGAACCAGTTTTATTCAGGAATAGTTTTATTACTTATGTTTTTTAATAATTCCCTATACTATAATATTGAACCCACACCCTATATCCTAGTGTTATCCTTAATTAACCATTTGAATGCTAGAGGTGTTTGTAATATCTAAGAGGTTAACAGAAATTTTTGTTCTTATTGAAAATAAAGCTGAAATTAAAAGAGGTCAGCACACTGAATATTATTGCCCTTTATATGCTGTTAGTATTCTATTACACAGTGCACATACCCTGCAAAGCTATTTAGTGTTAAGAAGTGGAGGAAACTGGATGAAACCAAATTTACCATAATAGAGGGGTGGAAAGTTAACTATTTAGTGATATAAAAGGTGCTTTACAGACTCTAATTGCTCCAGATGATTTTAATAAATTATGAAGGCAGGCAGTGATGACATATCTGAACTTTTATGACAGTAAAAACTGTATTTAATGCAAAAGAAAGATTTAAGTCCCCCCCAGTGTCATTCAAATGGTTTGTTCTAATTTTCTCCCAGAATGCATTGCTCCTATACAAAATATTTCAAAACCGTCTTGACTTAAAAAACAAATCACTTGCCTTGTCTTATTTCATCTGAAAGACATAGGGAACACATTATAAACGCCACCTAGTTTGTTATGAGACAAAATTCTGTAAAGTGATTTTTTATATCCCCAAGTTAGAAATATAAAAATATCTGAAGCATAAATACTGAAAAAAAAAATTAAAAAAATGTTTATACCTTATATACCAATAAAATAATGAATAAAATCGCCGTTATATTCCTCTAAAATATTAGGTTGTCTGTAAATAAAGTCATGAACCAGTTTTATTCAGGAATTGTTTTATTACTTATGTTTTTTAATTATTCCTTATACTATAATATTGAACCCACACCCTATATCCTCGTGTTATCCTTAATTAACCATTGGTATGCTAGAGGTGTTTGTAATATCTAAGAGGTTAACATAAATTTTTGTTCTCATTGAAAATAAAGCTGAAATTAAAAGAGGTCAGCACACTGAATATTATTGCCCTTTATATGCTGTTAGTATTCTATGACACAGTGCACATACCCTGCAAAGCTATTTAGTGTTAAGAAGTGGAGGAAACTGGATCAAACCAAATTTACCATAATAGAGGGGTGGAAGGTTAACTATTTAGTGATATAAAAGGTGCTGTACAGACTCTAATTGCTGCAGATGATTTTAATACATTATGAAGGCAGGCAGTGATGACATATCTGAACTTTTATGACAGTAAAAACTGTATTTAATGCAAAACAAAGATTTAAGTCCCCCCCAGTGTCATTCAAATGGTTTGTTCTAATTTTCTCACAGAATGCATTGCTCCTATACAAAATATTTCAAAACCGTCTTGACGTAAAAAACAAATCACTTCCCTTGTCTTATTTCATCTGAAAGACATAGGGAACACATTATAAACACCACCTAGTTTGTTATGAGACAAAATTCTGTAAAGTGATTTTTTATATCCCCAAGTTAGAAATATAAAAATATCTGAAGCATAAATACTGAAAAAAGAAAATTAAAAAAATATTTATACCTTATATACCAATAAAATAATGAATAAAATCGCCGTTATATTCCTCTTAAATATTAGGTTGTCTGTAAATAAAGTCATGAACCAGTTTTACTTAGGAATAGTTTTATTACTTATGTTTTTTAATTATTCCCTATACTATAATATTGAACCCACACCCTATATCCTCATTTTATCCTTAATTAACCATTTGAATGCTAGAGGTGTTTGTAATATCTAAGAGGTTAACAGAAATTTTTGTTCTCATTGAAAATAAGGCTGAAATTAAAAGAGGTCAGCACACTGAATATTATTGCCCTTTATATGCTGTTAGTATTCTATGACACAGTGCACATACCCAGCAAAGCTATTTAGTATTAAGAAGTGGAGGAAACTGGATCAAACCAAATTTACCATAATAGAGGGGTGGAAAGTTAACTATTTAGTGATATAAAAGGTGCTTTACAGACTCTAATTGCTCCAGATGATTTTAATAAATTATGAAGGCAGGCAGTGATGACATATCTGAACTTTTATGACAGTAAAAACTGTATTTAATGCAAAAGAAAGATTTAAGTCCCCCCCAGTGTCATTCAAATGGTTTGTTCTAATTTTCTCCCAGAATGCATTGCTCCTATACAAAATATTTCAAAACCGTCTTGACTTAAAAAACAAATCACTTGCCTTGTCTTATTTCATCTGAAAGACATAGGGAACACATTATAAACGCCACCTAGTTTGTTATGAGACAAAATTCTGTAAAGTGATTTTTTATATCCCCAAGTTAGAAATATAAAAATATCTGAAGCATAAATACTGAAAAAAAAAATTAAAAAAATGTTTATACCTTATATACCAATAAAATAATGAATAAAATCGCCGTTATATTCCTCTAAAATATTAGGTTGTCTGTAAATAAAGTCATGAACCAGTTTTATTCAGGAATTGTTTTATTACTTATGTTTTTTAATTATTCCTTATACTATAATATTGAACCCACACCCTATATCCTCGTGTTATCCTTAATTAACCATTGGTATGCTAGAGGTGTTTGTAATATCTAAGAGGTTAACATAAATTTTTGTTCTCATTGAAAATAAAGCTGAAATTAAAAGAGGTCAGCACACTGAATATTATTGCCCTTTATATGCTGTTAGTATTCTATGACACAGTGCACATACCCTGCAAAGCTATTTAGTGTTAAGAAGTGGAGGAAACTGGATCAAACCAAATTTACCATAATAGAGGGGTGGAAGGTTAACTATTTAGTGATATAAAAGGTGCTTTACAGACTCTAATTGCTGCAGATGATTTTAATACATTATGAAGGCAGGCAGTGATGACATATCTGAACTTTTATGACAGTAAAAACTGTATTTAATGCAAAACAAAGATTTAAGTCCCCCCCAGTGTCATTCAAATGGTTTGTTCTAATTTTCTCACAGAATGCATTGCTCCTATACAAAATATTTCAAAACCGTCTTGACGTAAAAAACAAATCACTTCCCTTGTCTTATTTCATCTGAAAGACATAGGGAACACATTATAAACACCACCTAGTTTGTTATGAGACAAAATTCTGTAAAGTGATTTTTTATATCCCCAAGTTAGAAATATAAAAATATCTGAAGCATAAATACTGAAAAAAAAAATTAAAAAAATGTTTATACCTTATATACCAATAAAATAATGAATAAAATCGCCGTTATATTCCTTTAAAATATTAGGTTGTCTGTAAATAAAGTCATGAACCAGTTTTATTCAGGAATAGTTTTATTACTTATGTTTTTTAATTATTCCTTATGCTATAATATTGAACCCACACCCTATATCCTCATTTTATCCTTAATTAACCATTTGAATGCTAGAGGTGTTTGTAATATCTAAGAGGTTAACAGAAATTTTTGTTCTCATTGAAAATAAGGCTGAAATTAAAAGAGGTCAGCACACTGAATATTATTGCCCTTTATATGCTGTTAGTATTCTATGACACAGTGCACATACCCAGCAAAGCTATTTAGTATTAAGAAGTGGAGGAAACTGGATCAAACCAAATTTACCATAATAGAGGGGTGGAAAGTTAACTATTTAGTGATATAAAAGGTGCCTTACAGACTCTAATTGCTCCAGATGATTTTAATACATTATGAAGGCAGGCAGTGATGACATATCTGAACTTTTATGACAGTAAAAACTGTATTTAATGCAAAACAAAGATTTAAGTGCCCCCCAGCGTCATTCAAATGGTTTGTTCTAATTTTCTCCCAGAATGCATTGCTCCTATACAAAATATTTCAAAACCGTCTTGACTTAAAAAACAAATCACTTGCCTTGTCTTATTTCATCTGAAAGACATAGGGAACACATTATAAACGCCACCTAGTTTGTTATGAGACAAAATTCTGTAAAGTGATTTTTTATATCCCCAAGTTAGAAATATAAAAATATCTGAAGCATAAATACTGAAAAAAAAAATTAAAAAAATGTTTATACCTTATATACCAATAAAATAATGAATAAAATCGCCGTTATATTCCTTTAAAATATTAGGTTGTCTGTAAATAAAGTCATGAACCAGTTTTATTCAGGAATAGTTTTATTACTTATGTTTTTTAATTATTCCTTATGCTATAATATTGAACCCACACCCTATATCCTCGTGTTATCCTTAATTAACCATTGGTATGCTAGAGGTGTTTGTAATATCTAAGAGGTTAACATAAATTTTTGTTCTCATTGAAAATAAAGCTGAAATTAAAAGAGGTCAGCACACTGAATATTATTGCCCTTTATATGCTGTTAGTATTCTATGACACAGTGCACATACCCTGCAAAGCTATTTAGTGTTAAGAAGTGGAGGAAACTGGATCAAACCAAATTTACCATAATAGAGGGGTGGAAGGTTAACTATTTAGTGATATAAAAGGTGCTTTACATACTCTAATTGCTGCAGATGATTTTAATACATTATGAAGGCAGGCAGTGATGACATATCTGAACTTTTATGACAGTAAAAACTGTATTTAATGCAAAACAAAGATTTAAGTCCCCCCCAGTGTCATTCAAATGGTTTGTTCTAATTTTCTCACAGAATGCATTGCTCCTATACAAAATATTTCAAAACCGTTTTGACTTAAAAAACAAATCACTTCCCTTGTCTTATTTCATCTGAAAGACATAGGGAACACATTATAAACACCACCTAGTTTGTTATGAGACAAAATTCTGTAAAGTGATTTTTTATATCCCCAAGTTAGAAATATAAAAATATCTGAAGCATAAATACTGAAAAAAGAAAATTAAAAAAATATTTATACCTTATATACCAATAAAATAATGAATAAAATCGCCGTTATATTCCTCTTAAATATTAGGTTGTCTGTAAATAAAGTCATGAACCAGTTTTACTTAGGAATAGTTTTATTACTTATGTTTTTTAATTATTCCCTATACTATAATATTGAACCCACACCCTATATCCTCATTTTATCCTTAATTAACCATTTGAATGCTAGAGGTGTTTCTAATATCTAAGAGGTTAACAGAAATTTTTGTTCTCATTGAAAATAAAGCTGAAATTAAAAGAGGTCAGCACACTGAATATTATTGCCCTTTATATGCTGTTAGTATTCTATGACACAGTGCACATACCCTGCAAAGCTATTTAGTATTAAGAAGTGGAGGAAACTGGATCAAACCAAATTTACCATAATAGAGGGGTGGAAAGTTAACTATTTAGTGATATAAAAGGTGCCTTACAGACTCTAATTGCTCCAGATGATTTTAATACATTATGAAGGCAGGCAGTGATGACATATCTGAACTTTTATGACAGTAAAAACTGTATTTAATGCAAAACAAAGATTTAAGTGCCCCCCAGCGTCATTCAAATGGTTTGTTCTAATTTTCTCCCAGAATGCATTGCTCCTATACAAAATATTTCAGAACCGTCTTGACTTAAAAAACAAATCACTTCCCTTGTCTTATTTCATCTGAAAGACATAGGGAACACATTATAAACGCCACCTAGTTTGTTATGAGACAAAATTCTGTAAAGTGATTTTTTATATCCCCAAGTTAGAAATATAAAAATATCTGAAGCATAAATACTGAAAAAAAAAAAAATTAAAAAACTATTTATACCTTTTATGCCAATAAAATAATCAATAAAATCTCCGTTATATTCCTCTAAAATATTAGGTTGTCTGTAAATAAAGTCATGAACCAGTTTTATTCAGGAATAGTTTTATTACTTATGTTTTTTAATAATTCCCTATACTATAATATTGAACCCACACCCTATATCCTAGTGTTATCCTTAATTAACCATTTGAATGCTAGAGGTGTTTGTAATTTCTAAGAGGTTAACAGAAATTTTTGTTCTCGTTGAAAATAAAGCTGAAATTAAAACAGGTCAGCACACTGAATATTATTGCCCTTTATATGCTGTTAGTATTCTATGACACAGTGCACATACCCTGCAAAGCTATTTAGTGTTAAGAAGTGGAGGAAACAGGATCAAACCAAATTTACCATAATAGAGGGGTGGAAAGTTAACTATTTAGTGATATAAAATGTGCTTTACAGACTCTAATTGCTCCAGATGATTTTAATACATTATGAAGGCAGGCAGTGATGACATATCTGAGCTTTTATGACAGTAAAAACTGTATTTAATGCACAACAAAGATTTAAGTCCCCCTCCAGTGTCATTCAAATGGTTTGTTCTAATTTTCTCCCAGAATGCATTGCTCCTTTACAAAATATTTCAAAACCGTCTTGACTTAAAGGACAAATCACTTCTTTTGTCTTATTTCATCTGAAAGACATAGGGAATACATTATAAACGCCACCTAGTTTGTTATGAGACAAAATTCTGTAAAGTGATTTTTTATATCCCCAAGTTAGAAATATAAAAATATCTGAAGCATAAATACTGTAAAAAAAAAAAATTAGAAACAATTTATATCTTATATACCAATAAAATAATCAATAAAATCTCCGTTATGTTCCTCTAAAATATTAGGTTGTCTGTAAATAAAGTCATGAACCAGTTTTACTTAGGAATAGTTTTATTACTTATGTTTTTTAATTATTCCCTATACTATAATATTGAACCCACACCCTATATCCTCGTTTTATCCTTAATTAACCATTTGAATGCTAGAGATGTTTGTAATATCTAAGAGGTTAACAGAAATTTTTGTTCTCATTGAAAATAAAGCTGAAATTAAAAGAGGTCAGCACACTGTATATTATTGCCCTTTATATGCTGTTAGTATTCTATGACACAGTGCACATACCCTGCAAAGCTATTTAGTGTTAAGAAATGGAGGAAACTGGATCAAACCAAATTTACCATAATAGAGGGGTGGAAAGTTAACTATTTAGTGATATAAAATGTGCTTTACAGACTCTAATTGCTCCAAATGATTTTAATACATTATGAAGGCAGGCAGTGATGACATATCTGAGCTTTTATGACAGTAAAAACTGTATTTAATGCAAAACAAAGATTTAAGTCCCCCTCCAGTGTCATTCAAATGGTTTGTTCTAATTTTCTCCCAGAATTCATTGCTCCTTTACAAAATATTTCAAAACCTTCTTGACTTAAAAGACAAATCACTTCTTTTGTCTTATTTCATCTGAAAGACATAGGGAACACATTATAAACGCCACCTAGTTTGTTATGAGACAAAATTCTGTAAAGTGATTTTTTATATCCCCAAGTTAGAAATATAAAAATATCTGAAGCATAAATACTGAAAAAAAAAAAATTAAAAAACTATTTATACCTTTTATGCCAATAAAATAATCAATAAAATCTCCGTTATATTCCTCTAAAATATTAGGTTGTCTGTAAATAAAGTCATGAACCAGTTTTATTCAGGAATAGTTTTATTACTTATGTTTTTTAATAATTCCCTATACTATAATATTGAACCCACACCCTATATCCTAGTGTTATCCTTAATTAACCATTTGAATGCTAGAGGTGTTTGTAATTTCTAAGAGGTTAACAGAAATTTTTGTTCTCGTTGAAAATAAAGTTGAAATTAAAACAGGTCAGCACACTGAATATTATTGCCCTTTATATGCTGTTAGTATTCTATGACACAGTGCACATACCCTGCAAAGCTATTTAGTGTTAAGAAGTGGAGGAAACAGGATCAAACCAAATTTACCATAATAGAGGGGTGGAAAGTTAACTATTTAGTGATATAAAATGTGCTTTACAGACTCTAATTGCTCCAGATGATTTTAATACATTATGAAGGCAGGCAGTGATGACATATCTGAGCTTTTATGACAGTAAAAACTGTATTTAATGCACAACAAAGATTTAAGTCCCCCTCCAGTGTCATTCAAATGGTTTGTTCTAATTTTCTCCCAGAATGCATTGCTCCTTTACAAAATATTTCAAAACCGTCTTGACTTAAAGGACAAATCACTTCTTTTGTCTTATTTCATCTGAAAGACATAGGGAACACATTATAAACGCCACCTAGTTTGTTATGAGACAAAATTCTGTAAAGTGATTTTTTATATCCCCAAGTTAGAAATATAAAAATATCTGAAGCAGAAATACTGTAAAAAAATAAAATTAGAAACAATTTATACCTTATATACCAATAAAATAATCAATAAAATCTCCGTTATGTTCCTCTAAAATATTAGGTTGTCTGTAAATAAAGTCATGAACCAGTTTTACTTAGGAATAGTTTTATTACTTATGTTTTTTAATTATTCCCTATACTATAATATTGAACCCACACCCTATATCCTCGTTTTATCCTTAATTAACCATTTGAATGCTAGAGATGTTTGTAATATCTAAGAGGTTAACAGAAATTTTTGTTCTCATTGAAAATAAAGCTGAAATTAAAAGAGGTCAGCACACTGTATATTATTGCCCTTTATATGCTGTTAGTATTCTATGACACAGTGCACATACCCTGCAAAGCTATTTAGTGTTACGAAATGGAGGAAACTGGATCAAACCAAATTTACCATAATAGAGGGGTGGAAAGTTAACTATTTAGTGATATAAAATGTGCTTTACAGACTCTAATTGCTCCAAATGATTTTAATACATTATGAAGGCAGGCAGTGATGACATATCTGAGCTTTTATGACAGTAAAAACTGTATTTAATGCAAAACAAAAATTTAAGTCCCCCTCCAGTGTCATTCAAATGGTTTGTTCTAATTTTCTCCCAGAATGCATTGCTCCTTTACAAAATATTTCAAAACCGTTTTGACTTAAAGACAAATCACTTCTTTTGTCTTATTTCATCTGAAAGACATAGGGAACACATTATAAACGCCACCTAGTTTGTTATGAGACAAAATTCTGTAAAGTGATTTTTTATATCCCCAAGTTAGAAATATAAAAATATCTGAAGCATAAATACTGAAAAAAAATAAAACAAAAAAAAAAATGTATACCTTTTAAACCAATAAAATAATGAATAAAATCGCTGTTATATTCCTCTAAAATATTAGGTTGTCTGTATATAAAGTCATGAACCAGTTTTATTCAGGAATAGTTTTATTACTTATGTTTTTTAATAATTCCCTATACTATAATATTGAACCCACACCCTATATCCTAGTGTTATCCTTAATTAACCATTTGAATGCTAGAGGTGTTTGTAATATCTAAGAGGTTAACAGAAATTTTTGTTCTCATTGAAAATAAAGCTGAAATTAAAAGAGGTCAGCACACTGAATATTATTGCCCTTTATATGCTGTTAGTATTCTATGACACAGTGCACATACCCTGCAAAGCTATTTAGTGTTAAGAAGTGGAGGAAACTGGATCAAACCAAATTTACCATAATAGAGGGGTGGAAAGTTAACTATTTAGTGATATAAAATGTGCTTTACAGACTCTAATTGCTCCAGATGATTTTAATACATTATGAAGGCAGGCAGTGATGACATATCTGAACTTTTATGACAGTAAAAACTGTATTTAATGCACAACAAAGATTTAAGTCCCCCCCAGTGTCATTCAAATGGTTTGTTCTAATTTTCTCCCAGAATGCATTGCTCCTATACAAAATATTTCAAAACCGTCTTGACTTAAAAAACAAATCACTTCCCCTGTCTTATTTCATCTGAAAGACATAGGGAACACATTATAAACGCCACCTAGTTTGTTATGAGACAAAATTCTGTAAAGTGATTTTTTATATCCCCAAGTTAGAAATATAAAAATATCTGAAGCATAAATACTGAAAAAAAAAAAAAAATTAAAAAAATATTTATACCTTAAATACCAATAAAATAATGAATAAAATCTCCGTTATATTCCTCTAAAATATTAGGTTTACTGTAAATAAAGTAATCAACCAGTTTTATTCAGGAATGGTTTTATTACTTATGTTTTTTAATAATTCCCTATACTATAATATTGAACCCACACCCTATATCCTAGTGTTATCCTTAATTAACCATTTGAATGCTAGAGGTGTTTGTAATATCTAAGAGGTTAACAGAAATTTTTGTTCTTATTGAAAATAAAGCTGAAATTAAAAGAGGTCAGCACACTGAATATTATTGCCCTTTATATGCTGTTAGTATTCTATTACACAGTGCACATACCCTGCAAAGCTATTTAGTGTTAAGAAGTGGAGGAAACTGGATGAAACCAAATTTACCATAATAGAGGGGTGGAAAGTTAACTATTTAGTGATATAAAAGGTGCTTTACAGACTCTAATTGCTCCAGATGATTTTAATAAATTATGAAGGCAGGCAGTGATGACATATCTGAACTTTTATGACAGTAAAAACTGTATTTAATGCAAAAGAAAGATTTAAGTCCCCCCCAGTGTCATTCAAATGGTTTGTTCTAATTTTCTCCCAGAATGCATTGCTCCTATACAAAATATTTCAAAACCGTCTTGACTTAAAAAACAAATCACTTGCCTTGTCTTATTTCATCTGAAAGACATAGGGAACACATTATAAACGCCACCTAGTTTGTTATGAGACAAAATTCTGTAAAGTGATTTTTTATATCCCCAAGTTAGAAATATAAAAATATCTGAAGCATAAATACTGAAAAAAAAAATTAAAAAAATGTTTATACCTTATATACCAATAAAATAATGAATAAAATCGCCGTTATATTCCTCTAAAATATTAGGTTGTCTGTAAATAAAGTCATGAACCAGTTTTATTCAGGAATAGTTTTATTACTTATGTTTTTTAATTATTCCTTATACTATAATATTGAACCCACACCCTATATCCTCGTGTTATCCTTAATTAACCATTGGTATGCTAGAGGTGTTTGTAATATCTAAGAGGTTAACATAAATTTTTGTTCTCATTGAAAATAAAGCTGAAATTAAAAGAGGTCAGCACACTGAATATTATTGCCCTTTATATGCTGTTAGTATTCTATGACACAGTGCACATACCCTGCAAAGCTATTTAGTGTTAAGAAGTGGAGGAAACTGGATCAAACCAAATTTACCATAATAGAGGGGTGGAAGGTTAACTATTTAGTGATATAAAAGGTGCTTTACAGACTCTAATTGCTGCAGATGATTTTAATACATTATGAAGGCAGGCAGTGATGACATATCTGAACTTTTATGACAGTAAAAACTGTATTTAATGCAAAACAAAGATTTAAGTCCCCCCCAGTGTCATTCAAATGGTTTGTTCTAATTTTCTCACAGAATGCATTGCTCCTATACAAAATATTTCAAAACCGTCTTGACTTAAAAAACAAATCACTTCCCTTGTCTTATTTCATCTGAAAGACATAGGGAACACATTATAAACACCACCTAGTTTGTTATGAGACAAAATTCTGTAAAGTGATTTTTTATATCCCCAAGTTAGAAATATAAAAATATCTGAAGCATAAATACTGAAAAAAAAAAAATTAAAAAACTATTTATACCTTTTATGCCAATAAAATAATCAATAAAATCTCCGTTATATTCCTCTAAAATATTAGGTTGTCTGTAAATAAAGTCATGAACCAGTTTTATTCAGGAATAGTTTTATTACTTATGTTTTTTAATAATTCCCTATACTATAATATTGAACCCACACCCTATATCCTAGTGTTATCCTTAATTAACCATTTGAATGCTAGAGGTGTTTGTAATTTCTAAGAGGTTAACAGAAATTTTTGTTCTCGTTGAAAATAAAGCTGAAATTAAAACAGGTCAGCACACTGAATATTATTGCCCTTTATATGCTGTTAGTATTCTATGACACAGTGCACATACCCTGCAAAGCTATTTAGTGTTAAGAAGTGGAGGAAACAGGATCAAACCAAATTTACCATAATAGAGGGGTGGAAAGTTAACTATTTAGTGATATAAAATGTGCTTTACAGACTCTAATTGCTCCAGATGATTTTAATACATTATGAAGGCAGGCAGTGATGACATATCTGAGCTTTTATGACAGTAAAAACTGTATTTAATGCACAACAAAGATTTAAGTCCCCCTCCAGTGTCATTCAAATGGTTTGTTCTAATTTTCTCCCAGAATGCATTGCTCCTTTACAAAATATTTCAAAACCGTCTTGACTTAAAGGACAAATCACTTCTTTTGTCTTATTTCATCTGAAAGACATAGGGAATACATTATAAACGCCACCTAGTTTGTTATGAGACAAAATTCTGTAAAGTGATTTTTTATATCCCCAAGTTAGAAATATAAAAATATCTGAAGCATAAATACTGTAAAAAAAAAAAATTAGAAACAATTTATATCTTATATACCAATAAAATAATCAATAAAATCTCCGTTATGTTCCTCTAAAATATTAGGTTGTCTGTAAATAAAGTCATGAACCAGTTTTACTTAGGAATAGTTTTATTACTTATGTTTTTTAGTTATTCCCTATACTATAATATTGAACCCACACCCTATATCCTCGTTTTATCCTTAATTAACCATTTGAATGCTAGAGATGTTTGTAATATCTAAGAGGTTAACAGAAATTTTTGTTCTCATTGAAAATAAAGCTGAAATTAAAAGAGGTCAGCACACTGTATATTATTGCCCTTTATATGCTGTTAGTATTCTATGACACAGTGCACATACCCTGCAAAGCTATTTAGTGTTAAGAAATGGAGGAAACTGGATCAAACCAAATTTACCATAATAGAGGGGTGGAAAGTTAACTATTTAGTGATAATAAATGTGCTTTACAGACTCTAATTGCTCCAAATGATTTTAATACATTATGAAGGCAGGCAGTGATGACATATCTGAGCTTTTATGACAGTAAAAACTGTATTTAATGCAAAACAAAGATTTAAGTCCCCCTCCAGTGTCATTCAAATGGTTTGTTCTAATTTTCTCCCAGAATTCATTGCTCCTTTACAAAATATTTCAAAACCTTCTTGACTTAAAAGACAAATCACTTCTTTTGTCTTATTTCATCTGAAAGACATAGGGAACACATTATAAACGCCACCTAGTTTGTTATGAGACAAAATTCTGTAAAGTGATTTTTTATATCCCCAAGTTAGAAATATAAAAATATCTGAAGCATAAATACTGAAAAAAATAAAATAAAAAAAAATATTTATACCTTTTATACCAATAAAATAATCAATAAAATCTCCGTTATATTCCTCTAAAATATTAGGTTGTCTGTAAATAAAGTCATGAACCAGTTTTATTCAGGAATAGTTTTATTACTTATGTTTTTTAATAATTCCCTATACTATAATATTGAACCCACACCCTATATCCTAGTGTTATCCTTAATTAACCATTTGAATGCTAGAGGTGTTTGTAATATCTAAGAGGTTAACAGAAATTTTTGTTCTCATTGAAAATAAAGCTGAAATTAAAAGAGGTCAGCACACTGAATATTATTGCCCTTTATATGCTGTTAGTATTCTATGACACAGTGCACATACCCTGCAAAGCTATTTAGTGTTAAGAAGTGGAGGAAACTGGATCAAACCAAATTTACCATAATAGAGGGGTGGAAAGTTAACTATTTAGTGATATAAAATGTGCTTTACAGACTATGATTGCTCCAGATGATTTTAATACATTATGAAGGCAGGCAGTGATGACATATCTGAGCTTTTATGACAGTAAAAACTGTATTTAATGCACAACAAAGATTTAAGTCCCCCCCAGTGTCATTCAAATGGTTTGTTCTAATTTTCTCCCAGAATGCATTGCTCCTATACAAAATATTTCAAAACCGTCTTGACTTAAAAAACAAATCACTTCCCCTGTCTTATTTCATCTGAAAGACATAGGGAGCACATTATAAACGCCACCTAGTTTGTTATGAGACAAAATTCTGTAAAGTGATTTTTTATATCCCCAAGTTAGAAATATAAAAATATCTGAAGCTTAAATACTGAAAAAAAAAATTTAAAAAATATTTATACCTTATATACCAATAAAATAATGAATAAGATCGCTGTTATATTCCTCTAAAATATTAGGTTGTCTGTAAATAAAGTCATGAACCAGTTTTATTCAGGAATAGTTTTATTACTTATGTTTTTTAATAATTCCCTATACTATAATATTGAACCCACACCCTATATCCTAGTGTTATCCTTAATTAACCATTTGAATGCTAGAGGTGTTTGTAATATCTAAGAGGTTAACAGAAATTTTTGTTCTCATTGAAAATAAAGCTGAAATTAAAACAGGTCAGTACACTGAATATTATTGCCTTTTATATGCTGTTAGTATTCTATGACACAGTGCACATACCCTGCAAAGCTATTTAGTGTTAAGAAGTGGAGGAAACTGGATCAAACCAAATTTACCATAATAGAGGGGTGGAAAGTTAACTATTTAGTGATATAAAATGTGCTTTACAGACTCTAATTGCTCCAGATGATTTTAATACATTATGAAGGCAGGCAGTGATGACATATCTGAGCTTTTATGACAGTAAAAACTGTATTTAATGCACAACAAAGATTTAAGTCCCCCTCCAGTGTCATTCAAATGGTTTGTTCTAATTTTCTCCCAGAATGCATTGCTCCTTTACAAAATATTTCAAAACCGTCTTGACTTAAAAGACAAATCACTTCTTTTGTCTTATTTCATCTGAAAGACATAGTGAACACATTATAAACGCCACCTAGTTTGTTATGAGACAAAATTCTGTAAAGTGATTTTTTATATCCCCAAGTTAGAAATATAAAAATATCTGAAGCATAAATACTGAAAAAAATAAAATAAAAAAAAATATTTATACCTTTTATACCAATAAAATAATGAATAAAATCGCTGTTATATTCCTCTAAAATATTAGGTTGTCTGTAAATAAAGTCATGAACCAGTTTTATTCAGGAATAGTTTTATTACTTATGTTTTTTAATAATTCCCTATACTATAATATTGAACCCACACCCTATATCCTAGTGTTATCCTTAATTAACCATTTGAATGCTAGAGGTGTTTGTAATATCTAAGAGGTTAATAGAAATTTTTGTTCTCATTGAAAATAAAGCTGAAATTAAAAGAGGTCAGCACACTGAATATTATTGCCCTTTATATGCTGTTAGTATTCTATGACACAGTGCACATACCCTGCAAAGCTATTTAGTGTTAAGAAGTGGAGGAAACTGGATCAAACCAAATTTACCATAATAGAGGGGTGGAAAGTTAACTATTTAGTGATATAAAAGGTGCTTTACAGACTCTAATTGCTCCAGATGATTTTAATACATTATGAAGGCAGGCAGTGATGACATATCTGAACATTTATGACAGTAAAAACTGTATTTAATGCAAAACAAAGATTTAAGTCCCCCCCAGTGTCATTCAAATGGTTTGTTCTAATTTTCTCCCAGAATGCATTGCTCCTATACAAAATATTTCAAAACCGTCTTGACTTAAAAAACAAATCACTTCCCTTGTCTTATTTCATCTGAAAGACATAGGGAACACATTATAAACACGACCTAGTTTGTTATGAGACAAAATTCTGTAAAGTGATTTTTTATATCCCCAAGTTAGAAATATAAAAATATCTGAAGCATAAATACTGAAAAAAAAAATTAAAAAACTATTTATATCTTATATATCAATAAAATAATGAATAAAATCTCCGTTATATTCCTCTAAAATATTAGGTTGTCTGTAAATCAAGTCATGAACCAGTTTTATTCAGGAATAGTTTTATTACTTATGTTTTTTAATATTTCCCTATACTATAATATTGAACCCACACCCTATATCCTAGTGTTATCCTTAATTAACCATTTGAATGCTAGAGGTGTTTGTAATATCTAAGAGGTTAACAGAAAATTTTCTTCTCATTGAAAAGAAAGTTGAAATTAAAAGAGGTCAGCACACTGAATATTATTGCCCTTTATATGCTGTTAGTATTCTATGACACAGTGCACATACCCTGCAAAGCTATTTAGTGTTAAGAAGTGGAGGAAACTGGATCAAACCAAATTTACCATAATAGAGGGGTGGAAAGTTAACTATTTAGTGATATAATAGGTGCTTTACAGACTCTAATTGCTCCAGATGATTTTAATACATTATGAAGGCAGGCAGTGATGACATATCTGAACTTTTATGACAGTAAAAACTGTATTTAATGCAAAACAAAGATTTAAGTCCCCCCCAGTGTCATTCAAATGGTTTGTTCTAATTTTCTCCCAGAATGCATTGCTCCTATACAAAATATTTCAGAACCGTCTTGACTTAAAAAACAAATCACTTCCCTTGTCTTATTTCATCTGAAAGACATAGGGAACACATTATAAACGCCACCAAGTTTGTTATGAGACAAAATTCTGTAAAGTGATTTTTTATATCCCCAAGTTAGAAAAATAAAAATATCTGAAGCATAAATACTGTAAAAAAAAAATTAAAAAACAATTTATACCTTATATACCAATAAAATAATCAATAAAATCTCCGTTATATTCCTCTAAAATATTAGGTTGTCTGTAAATAAAGTCATGAACCAGTTTTATTCAGGAATAGTTTTATTACTTATGTTTTTTAATAATTCCCTATACTATAATATTGATCCCACACCCTATATCCTAGTGTTATCCTTAATTAACCATTTGAATGCTAGAGGTGTTTGTAATAGCTAAGAGGTTAACAGAAATTTTTGTTCTCATTGAAAATAAAGCTGAAATTAAAAGAGGTCAGCACACTGAATATTATTGCCCTTTATATGCTGTTAGTATTCTATGACACAGTGCACATACCCTGCAAAGCTATTTAGTGTTAAGAAATGGAGGAAACTGGATCAAACCAAATTTACCATCATAGAGAGGTGGAAAGTTAACTATTTAGTGATATAAAATGTGCTTTACAGACTCTAATTGCTCCAGATGATTTTAATACATTATGAAGGCAGGCAGTGATGACATATCTGAGCTTTTATGACAGTAAAAACTGTATTTAATGCAAAACAAAAATTTAAGTCCCCCTCCAGTGTCATTCAAATGGTTTGTTCTAATTTTCTCCCAGAATGCATTGCTCCTTTACAAAATATTTCAAAACCGTTTTGACTTAAAAGACAAATCACTTCTTTTGTCTTATTTCATCTGAAAGACATAGGGAACACATTATAAACGCCACCTAGTTTGTTATGAGACAAAATTCTGTAAAGTGATTTTTTATATCCCCAAGTTAGAAATATAAAAATATCTGAAGCATAAATACTGAAAAAAATAAAACAAAAAAAAAATGTATACCTTTTATACCAATAAAATAATGAATAAAATCGCTGTTATATTCCTCTAAAATATTAGGTTGTCTGTAAATAAAGTCATGAACCAGTTTTATTCAGGAATAGTTTTATTACTTATGTTTTTTAATAATTCCCTATACTATAATATTGAACCCACACCCTATATCCTAGTGTTATCCTTAATTAACCATTTGAATGCTAGAGGTGTTTGTAATATCTAAGAGGTTAACAGAAATTTTTGTTCTCATTGAAAATAAAGCTGAAATTAAAAGAGGTCAGCACACTGAATATTATTGCCCTTTATATGCTGTTAGTATTCTATGACACAGTGCACATACCCTGCAAAGCTATTTAGTGTTAAGAAGTGGAGGAAACTGGATCAAACCAAATTTACCATAATAGAGGGGTGGAAAGTTAACTATTTAGTGATATAAAATGTGCTTTACAGACTCTAATTGCTCCAGATGATTTTAATACATTATGAAGGCAGGCAGTGATGACATATCTGAGCTTTTATGACAGTAAAAACTGTATTTAATGCACAACAAAGATTTAAGTCCCCCCCAGTGTCATTCAAATGGTTTGTTCTAATTTTCTCCCAGAATGCATTGCTCCTATACAAAATATTTCAAAACCGTCTTGACTTAAAAAACAAATCACTTCCCCTGTCTTATTTCATCTGAAAGACATAGGGAACACATTATAAACGCCACCTAGTTTGTTATGAGACAAAATTCTGTAAAGTGATTTTTTATATCCCAAAGTTAGAAATATAAAAATATCTGAAGCATAAATACTGAAAAAAAAAAAAAATTAAAAAACTATTTATACCTTAAATACCAATAAAATAATGAATAAAATCTCCGTTATATTCCTCTAAAATATTAGGTTTACTGTAAATAAAGTAATCAACCAGTTTTATTCAGGAATGGTTTTATTACTTATGTTTTTTAATAATTCCCTATACTATAATATTGAACCCACACCCTATATCCTAGTGTTATCCTTAATTAACCATTTGAATGCTAGAGGTGTTTGTAATATCTAAGAGGTTAACAGAAATTTTTGTTCTTATTGAAAATAAAGCTGAAATTAAAAGAGGTCAGCACACTGAATATTATTGCCCTTTATATGCTGTTAGTATTCTATTACACAGTGCACATACCCTGCAAAGCTATTTAGTGTTAAGAAGTGGAGGAAACTGGATGAAACCAAATTTACCATAATAGAGGGGTGGAAAGTTAACTATTTAGTGATATAAAAGGTGCTTTACAGACTCTAATTGCTCCAGATGACTTTAATAAATTATGAAGGCAGGCAGTGATGACATATCTGAGCTTTTATGACAGTAAAAACTGTATTTAATGCACAACAAAGATTTAAGTCCCCCCCAGTGTCATTCAAATGGTTTGTTCTTATTTTCTCCCAGAATGCATTGCTCCTATACAAAATATTTCAAAACCGTCTTGACTTAAAAAACAAATCACTTCCCTTGTCTTATTTCATCTGAAAGACATAGGGAACACATTATAAACGCCACCTAGTTTGTTATGAGACAAAATTCTGTAAAGTGATTTTTTATATCCCCAAGTTAGAAATATAAAAATATCTGAAGCATAAATACTGAAAAAAAAAATTAAAAAAAAAATGTATACGTTATATACCAATAAAATAATGAATAAAATCGCCGTTATATTCCTCTGAAATATTAGGTTGTCTGTAAATAAAGTCATGAACCAGTTTTATTCAGGAATAGTTTTATTACTTATGTTTTTTAATTATTCTTTATACTATAATATTGAACCCACACCCTATATCCTCGTTTTCTCCTTAATTAACCATTTGAATGCTAGAGGTGTTTGTAATATCTAAGAGGTTAACATAAATTTTTGTTCTCATTGAAAATAAAGCTGAAATTAAAAGAGGTCAGCACACTGAATATTATTGCCCTTTATATGCTGTTAGTATTCTATGACACAGTGCACATACCCTGAAAAGCTATTTAGTGTTAAGAAGTGGAGGAAACTGGATCAAACCAAATTTGCCATAATAGAGGGGTGGAAAGTTAACTATTTAGTAATATAAAAGGTGCTTTACAGACTCTAATTGCTGCAGATGATTTTAATACATTATGAAGGCAGGCAGTGATGACATATCTGAACTTTTATGACAGTAAAAACTGTATTTAATGCAAAACAAAGATTTAAGTCCCCCCCAGTGTCATTCAAATGGTTTGTTCTAATTTTCTCCCAGAATGCATTGCTCCTATACAAAATATTTCAAAACCGTCTTGACTTAAAAAACAAATCACTTCCCTTGTCTTATTTCATCTGAAAGACATAGGGAACACATTATAAACGCCACCTAGTTTGTTATGAGACAAAATTCTGTAAAGTGATTTTTTATATCCCTAAGTTAGAAATATAAAAATATCTGAAGCATAAATACTGAAGAAAAAAAAATTAAAAAAATATTTATACCTTATATACCAATAAAATAATGAATAAAATCGCCGTTATATTCCTCTAAAATATTAGGTTGTCTGTAAATAAAGACATGAACCAGTTTTATTCAGGAATAGTTTTATTACTTATGTTTTTTAATAATTCCCTATACTATAATATTGAACCCACACCCTATATCCTAGTGTTATCCTTAATTAACCATTTGAATGTTAGGGGTGTTTGTAATATCTAAGAGGTTAACAGAAATTTTTGTTCTCATTGAAAATAAAGCTGAAATTAAAAGAGGTCAGCACACTGAATATTATTGCCCTTTGTATGCTGTTAGTATTCTATGACACAGTGCACATACCCTGCAAAGCTATTCAGTGTTAAGAAGTGGAGGAAAGGGGATCAAACCAAATTTACCATAATAGAGGGGTGGAAAGTTAACTATTTAGCGATATAAAATGTGCTTTACAGACTCTAAATGCTCCAGATGATTTTAATACATTATGAAGGCAGGCAGTGATGATATATCTGAACTTTTATGACAGTAAAAACTGTATTTAATGCAAAACAAAGATTTAAGTCCCCCCAGTGTCATTCAAATGGTTTGTTCTAATTTTCTCCCAGAATGCATTGCTCCTATACAAAATATTTCAAAACCGTCTTGACTTAAAAAACAAATTACTTCCCTTGTCTTATTTCATCTGAAAGACATAGGGAACACATTATAAACGCCACCTAGTTTGTTATGAGACAAAATTCTGTAAAGTGATTTTTTATATCCCCAAGTTAGAAATATAAAAATATCTGAAGCATAAATACTGAAAAAAAAAAAAAAATAAAAAAAATATTTATACCTTATATACCAGTAAAATAATGAATAAAATCGCCGTTATATTCCTCTAAAATATTAGGTTGTCTGTAAATAAAGTCATGAACCAGTTTTATTGAGGAATAGTTGTATTACTTATGTTTTTTAAAAATTCCCTATACTATAATATTGAACCCACACCCTATATCCTAGTGTTACCCTTAATTAACCATTTGAATGCTAGAGGTGTTTGTAATATCTAAGAGGTTAACAGAAATTTTTGTTCTCATTGAAAATAAGCTGAAATTGAAAGAGGTCAGCACACTGAATATTATTGCCCTTTATATGCTGTTAGTATTCTATGACACAGTGCACATACCCTGCAAAGCTATTTAGTGTTAAGAAGTGGAGGAAACTGGATCAAACCAAATTTACCATAATAGAGGGGTGGAAAATTAACTATTTAGCGATATAAAATGTGCTTTACAGAATCTAATTGCTCCAGATGATTTTAATACATTATGAAGGCAGGTAGTGATGACATATCTGAACTTTTATGACATTATAAACTGTATTTAAGGCAAAACAAAGATTTAAGTCCCCCTCAGTGTCATTCAAATGGTTTGTTCTAATTTTCTCCCAGAATGCATTGCTCCTATACAAAATATTTCAAAACCGTCTTGACTTAAAAAACAAATCACTTCCCTTGTGTTATTTCATGAGAAAGACATAGGGAACACATTTTAAATGACACCTAGTTTGTTATGAGACAAAATTCTGTAAAGCGATTTTTTATATCCCCAAGTTAGAAATATAAAAATATCTGAAGCATAAATACTGAAAAAAAAAATTGAAAAAAATATTTATACATTATATACCAATAAAATAATGGATAAAATTGCCGTTATATTCCTCTAAAATATTAGGTTGTCTATAAATAAAGTCATGAACCAGTTTTATTCAGGAATAGTTTTATTACTTATGTTTTTTAATAATTCCCTATACTATAATATTGAACCCACACCCTATATCCTAGTGTTATCCTTAATTAACCATTTGAATGCTAGAGGTGTTTGTAATATCTAAGAGGTTAACAGAAATTTTTGTTCTCATTGAAAATAAGCTGAAATTAAAAGAGGTCAGCACACTGAATATTATTGCCCTTTATATGCTGTTAGTATTCTATGACACAGTGCACATTCCCTGCAAAGCTATTTAGTGTTAAGAAGTGGAGGAAACTGGATCAAACCAAATTTCCCATAATAGAGGGGTGGAAGGTTAACTATTTAGTGATATAAAAGGTGCTTTACAGACTCTAATTGCTGCAGATGATTTTAATACATTATGAAGGCAGGCAGTGATGACATATCTGAACTTTTATGACAGTAAAAACTGTATTTAA
The DNA here is from genome assembly GCA_037306005.1 of Rhinophrynus dorsalis. Lineage (NCBI taxonomy): Eukaryota > Metazoa > Chordata > Amphibia > Anura > Rhinophrynidae > Rhinophrynus > Rhinophrynus dorsalis. The sequence continues at coordinate 25,138,249 of CM074727.1, read as the reverse complement.
TGCAAAACAAAGATTTAAGTCCCCCCCAGTGTCATTCAAATGGTTTGTTCTAATTTTCTCCCAGAATGCATTGCTCCTATACAAAATATTTCAAAACCGTCTTGACTTAAAAAACAAATCACTTCCCTTGTCTTATTTCATCTGAAAGACATAGGGAACACATTATAAACACCACCTAGTTTGTTATGAGACAAAATTCTGTAAAGTGATTTTTTATATCCCCAAGTTAGAAATATAAAAATATCTGAAGCATAAATACTGAAAAAAAAAAAAATTAAAAAACTATTTATACCTTATATACCAATAAAATAATGAATAAAATCTCCGTTATATTCCTCTAAAATATTAGGTTTACTGTAAATAAAGTAATGAACCAGTTTTATTCAGAAATGGTTTTATTACTTATGTTTTTTAATAATTCCCTATACTATAATATTGAACCCACACCCTATATCCTAGTGTTATCCTTAATTAACCATTTGAATGCTAGAGGTGTTTGTAATATCTAAGAGGTTAACAGAAATTTTTGTTCTCATTGAAAATAAAGCTGAAATTAAAAGAGGTCAGCACACTGAATATTATTGCCCTTTATATGCTGTTAGTATTCTATTACACAGTGCACATACCCTGCAAAGCTATTTAGTGTTAAGAAGTGGAGGAAACTGGATCAAACCAAATTTACCATAATAGAGGGGTGGAAAGTTAACTATTTAGTGATATAAAAGGTCCTTTACAGACTCTAATTGCTCCAGATGATTTTAATACATTATGAAGGCAGGCAGTAATGACATATCTGAACTTTTATGACAGTAAAAACTGTATTTAATGCAAAAGAAAGATTTAAGTCCCCCCCAGTGTCATTCAAATGGTTTGTTCTAATTTTCTCCCAGAATGCATTGCTCCTATTCAAAATATTTCAAAACCGTCTTGACTTAAAAAACAAATCACTTCCCTTGTCTTATTTCATCTGAAAGACATAGGGAACATATTATAAACGCCACCTAGTTTGTTATGAGACAAAATTCTGTAAAGTGATTTTTTATATCCCCAAGTTAGAAATATAAAAATATCTGAAGCATAAATACTGAAAAAAAATTAAAAAAATATTTATACCTTATATACCAATAAAATAATGAATAAAATCGCCGTTATATTCCTCTAAAATATTAGGTTGTCTGTAGGGATGAGCGAGCACCCCGATGCTCGGGTGCTCGGGTGCTCTGACCGAGCACCCCCTGAGGCTCGAGTGCTCGGCCGAGCACCCGAGCCCCATTGAAAAGCATGGGAGCACTCGAGCATTAAACCAGGCACCCCCTGCTCTGATGAGCGGAGGGTGCCTGGTCAATGTCCCCCTTCATCTCCTCTATGCCCCTCTTCCACAATGTCCCCCTTCATCTCCTATGCCATAGAGGAGATGAAGGGGGACATTGTGGAAGAGGGGCATAGCGGAGATGAAGGGGGACATTGTGGAAGAGGGGCATAGACTCTATGCCCCTCTTCCACAATGTCCCCCTTCATCTCCGCTATGCCCCTCTTCCACAATGTCCCCCTTCATCTCCTCTATGGCATAGGAGATGAAGGGGGACATTGTGGAAGAGGGGCATAGCGGAGATGAAGGGGGACATTATGGAAGAGGGGCATAGCGGAGATGAAGGGGGACATTGTGGAAGAGGGGCATAGAGTCTATGCCCCTCTTCCACAATGTCCCCCTTCATCTCCGCAATGCCCCCTTCATCTCCGCAATGCCCCCGTACCTCCAGTCCCTGGTGGTCCAGCGGAGCGTCTTCGGATCTGTGCCTCTTCCGGCACAGATCCCCTTCACCCGAACATGTCGGGCGAGCACATGGCGGTACTCGTACGAGTACCGCCATGTGCCGAGCAGAGCGATGCTCGAGCCGATCCGAGCATCGGCCGAGCACGCTCGCTCAACACTAGTTGTCTGTAAATAAAGTCATGAACCAGTTTTATTCAGGAATAGTTTTATTACTTATGTTTTTTAATTATTCCTTATACTATAATATTAAACCCACACCCTATATCCTCGTGTTATCCTTAATTAACCATTTGTATGCTAGAGGTGTTTGTAATATCTAAGAGGTTAACATAAATTTTTGTTCTCATTGAAAATAAAGCTGAAATTAAAAGAGGTCAGCACACTGAATATTATTGCCCTTTATATGCTGTTAGTATTCTATGACACAGTGCACATACCCTGCAAAGCTATTTAGTGTTAAGAAGTGGAGGAAACTGGATCAAACCAAATTTACCATAATAGAGGGGTGGAAAATTTACTATTTAGCGATATAAAATGTGCTTTACAGAATCTAATTGCTCCAGATGATTTTAATACATTATGAAGGCAGGTAGTGATGACATATCTGAAATTTTATGACATTATAAACTGTATTTAAGGCAAAACAAAGATTTAAGTCCCCCTCAGTGTAATTCAAATGGTTTGTTTAATTTTCTCCCAGAATGCATTGCTCCTATACAAAATATTTCAAAACCATCTTGACTTAAAAAACAAATCACTTCCCTTGTGTTATTTCATGAGAAAGACATAGGGAACACATTTTAAATGCCACCTAGTTTGTTATGAGACAAAATTCTGTAAAGCGATTTTTTATATCCCCAAGTTAGAAATATAAAAATATCTGAAGCATAAATACTGAAAAAAAAAAATTGAAAAAAATATTTATACATTATATACCAATAAAATAATGGATAAAATTGCCGTTATATTCCTCTAAAATATTAGGTTGTCTGTAAATAAAGTCATGAACCAGTTTTATTCAGGAATAGTTTTATTACTTATGTTTTTTAATAATTCCCTAAACTATAATATTGAACCCACACCCAATATCCTAGTGTTATCCTTAATTAACCATTTGAATGCTAGAGGTGTTTGTAATATCTAAGAGGTTAACAGAAATTTTTGTTCTCATTGAAAATAAGCTGAAATTAAAAGAGGTCAGCACACTGAATATTATTGCCCTTTATATGCTGTTAGTATTCTATGACACAGTGCACATTCCCTGCAAAGCTATTTAGTGTTAAGAAGTGGAGGAAAGGGGATCAAACCAAATTTACCATAATAGAGGGGTGGAAGGTTAACTATTTAGTGATATAAAAGGTGCTTTACAGACTCTAATTGCTGCAGATGATTTTAATACATTATGAAGGCAGGCAGTGATGACATATCTGAACTTTTATGACAGTAAAAACTGTATTTAATGCAAAACAAAGATTTAAGTCCCCCCCAGTGTCATTCAAATGGTTTGTTCTAATTTTCTCCCAGAATGCATTGCTCCTATACAAAATATTTCAAAACCGTCTTGACTTAAAAAACAAATCACTTCCCTTGTCTTATTTCATCTGAAAGACATAGGGAACACATTATAAACACCACCTAGTTTGTTATGAGACAAAATTCTGTAAAGTGATTTTTTATATCCCCAAGTTAGAAATATAAAAATATCTGAAGCATAAATACTGAAAAAAAAATTAAAAAAATATTTATACCTTATATACCAATAAAATAATGAATAAAATCGCCGTTATATTCCTCTAAAATATTAGGTTGTCTGTAAATAAAGTCATGAACCAGTTTTATTCAGGAATAGTTTTATTACTTATGTTTTTTAATTATTCCTTATACTATAATATTGAACCCACACCCTATATCCTCGTGTTATCCTTAATTAACCATTTGTATGCTAGAGGTGTTTGTAATATCTAAGAGGTTAACATAAATTTTTGTTCTCATTGAAAATAAAGCTGAAATTAAAAGAGGTCAGCACACTGAATATTATTGCCCTTTATATGCTGTTAGTATTCTATGACACAGTGCACATACCCTGCAAAGCTATTTAGTGTTAAGAAGTGGAGGAAACTGGATCAAACCAAATTTACCATAATAGAGGGGTGGAAAATTAACTATTTAGCGATATAAAATGTGCTTTACAGAATCTAATTGCTACAGATGATTTTAATACATTATGAAGGCAGGTAGTGATGACATATCTGAACTTTTATGACATTATAAACTGTATTTAAGGCAAAACAAAGATTTAAGTCCCCCTCAGTGTCATTCAAATGGTTTGTTCTAATTTTCTCCCAGAATGCATTGCTCCTATACAAAATATTTCAAAACCGTCTTGACTTAAAAAACAAATCACTTCCCTTGTGTTATTTCATGAGAAAGACATAGGGAACACATTTTAAATGCCACCTAGTTTGTTATGAGACAAAATTCTGTAAAGCGATTTTTTATATCCCCAAGTTAGAAATATAAAAATATCTGAAGCATAAATACTGAAAAAAAAAAATTAAAAAAAATATTTATACATTATATACCAATAAAATAATGGATAAAATTGCCGTTATATTCCTCTAAAATATTAGGTTGTCTGTAAATAAAGTCATGAACCAGTTTTATTCAGGAATAGTTTTATTACTTATGTTTTTTAATAATTCCCTATACTATAATATTGAACCCACACCCTATATCCTAGTGTTATCCTTAATTAACCATTTGAATGCTAGAGGTGTTTGTAATATCTAAGAGGTTAACAGAAATTTTTGTTCTCATTGAAAATAAGCTGAAATTAAAAGAGGTCAGCACACTGAATATTATTGCCCTTTATATGCTGTTAGTATTCTATGACACAGTGCACATTCCCTGCAAAGCTATTTAGTGTTAAGAAGTGGAGGAAACTGGATCAAACCAAATTTACCATAATAGAGGGGTGGAAGGTTAACTATTTAGTGATATAAAAGGTGCTTTACAGACTCTAATTGCTGCAGATGATTTTAATACATTATGAAGGCAGGCAGTGATGACATATCTGAACTTTTATGACAGTAAAAACTGTATTTAATGCAAAACAAAGATTTAAGTCCCCCCCAGTGTCATTCAAATGGTTTGTTCTAATTTTCTCCCAGAATGCATTGCTCCTATACAAAATATTTCAAAACCGTCTTGACTTAAAAAACAAATCACTTCCCCTGTCTTATTTCATCTGAAAGACATAGGGAACACATTATAAACGCCACCTAGTTTGTTATGAGACAAAATTCTGTAAAGTGATTTTTTATATCCCCAAGTTAGAAATATAAAAATATCTGAAGCTTAAATACTGAAAAAAAAAATTTAAAAAAATATTTATACCTTATATACCAATAAAACAATGAATAAGATCGCCGTTATATTCCTCTAAAATATTAGGTTGTCTGTAAATAAAGTCATGAACCAGTTTTATTCAGGAATAGTTTTATTACTTATGTTTTTTAATTATTCCCTATACTATAATATTGAACCCACACCCTATATCCTCGTGTTATCCTTAAATAACCATTTGAATGCTAGAGGTGTTTGTAATATCTAAGAGGTTAACATAAATTTTTGTTCTCATTGAAAATAAAGCTGAAATTAAAAGAGGTCAGCACACTGAATATTATTGCCCTTTATATGCTGTTAGTATTCTATGACACAGTGCACATACCCTGCAAAGCTATTTAGTGTTAAGAAGTGGAGGAAACTGGATGAAACCAAATTTACCATAATAGAGGGGTGGAAAGTTAAATATTTAGTGATATAAAAGGTGCTTTACAGACTCTAATTCCTGCAGATGATTTTAATACATTATGAAGGCAGGCAGTGATGACATATCTGAACTTTTATGACAGTAAAAACTGTATTTAATGCAAAACAAAGATTTAAGTCCCCCCCAGTGTCATTCAAATGGTTTGTTCTAATTTTCTCCCAGAATGCATTGCTCCTATACAAAATATTTCAAAACCGTCTTGACTTAAAAAACAAATCACTTCCCTTGTCTTATTTCATCTGAAAGACATAGGGAACACATTATAAACGCCACCTAGTTTGTTATGAGACAAAATTCTGTAAAGTGATTTTTTATATCCCTAAGTTAGAAATATAAAAATATCTGAAGCATAAATACTGAAGAAAAAAAAATTAAAAAAATATTTATACCTTATATACCAATAAAATAATGAATAAAATCGCCGTTATATTCCTCTAAAATATTAGGTTGTCTGTAAATAAAGACATGAACCAGTTTTATTCAGGAATAGTTTTATTACTTGTGTTTTTTAATAATTCCCTATACTATAATATTGAACCCACACCCTATATCCTAGTGTTATCCTTAATTAACCATTTGAATGTTAGGGGTGTTTGTAATATCTAAGAGGTTAACAGATATTTTTGTTCTCATTGAAAATAAAGCTGAAATTAAAAGAGGTCAGCACACTGAATATTATTGCCCTTTGTATGCTGTTAGTATTCTATGACACAGTGCACATACCCTGCAAAGCTATTCAGTGTTAAGAAGTGGAGGAAAGGGGATCAAACCAAATTTACCATAATAGAGGGGTGGAAAGTTAACTATTTAGCGATATAAAATGTGCTTTACAGACTCTAAATGCTCCAGATGATTTTAATACATTATGAAGGCAGGCAGTGATGATATATCTGAACTTTTATGACAGTAAAAACTGTATTTAATGCAAAACAAAGATTTAAGTCCCCCCCAGTGTCATTCAAATGGTTTGTTCTAATTTTCTCCCAGAATGCATTGCTCCTATACAAAATATTTCAAAACCGTCTTGACTTAAAAAACAAATCACTTCCCTTGTCTTATTTCATCTGAAAGACATAGGGAACACATTATAAACACCACCTAGTTTGTTATGAGACAAAATTCTGTAAAGTGATTTTTTATATCCCCAAGTTAGAAATATAAAAATATCTGAAGCATAAATACTGAAAAAAAAAAAATTTAAAAAAATATTTATACCTTATATACCAATAAAATAATGAATAAAATCGCCGTTATATTCCTCTAAAATATTAGGTTGTCTGTAAATAAAGTCATGAACCAGTTTTATTCAGGAATAGTTTTATTACTTATGTTTTTTAATTATTCCTTATACTATAATATTGAACCCACACCCTATATCCTCGTGTTATCCTTAATTAACCATTTGTATGCTAGAGGTGTTTGTAATATCTAAGAGGTTAACATAAATTTTTGTTCTCATTGAAAATAAAGCTGAAATTAAAAGAGGTCAGCACACTGAATATTATTGCCCTTTATATGCTGTTAGTATTCTATGACACAGTGCACATACCCTGCAAAGCTATTTAGTGTTAAGAAGTGGAGGAAACTGGATCAAACCAAATTTACCATAATAGAGGGGTGGAAAATTAACTATTTAGCGATATAAAATGTGCTTTACAGAATCTAATTGCTCCAGATGATTTTAATACATTATGAAGGCAGGTAGTGATGACATATCTGAACTTTTATGACATTATAAACTGTATTTAAGGCAAAACAAAGATTTAAGTCCCCCTCAGTGTCATTCAAATGGTTTGTTCTAATTTTCTCCCAGAATGCATTGCTCCTATATAAAATATTTCAAAACCGTCTTGACTTAAAAAACAAATCACTTCCCTTGTGTTATTTCATGAGAAAGACATAGGGAACACATTTTAAATGCCACCTAGTTTGTTATGAGACAAAATTCTGTAAAGCGATTTTTTATATCCCCAAGTTAGAAATATAAAAATATCTGAAGCATAAATACTGAAAAAATAAAATTGAAAAAAATATTTATACATTATATACCAATAAAATAATGGATAAAATTGCCGTTATATTCCTCTAAAATATTAGGTTGTCTGTAAATAAAGTCATGAACCAGTTTTATTCAGGAATGGTTTTATTACTTATGTTTTTTAATAATTCCCTATACTATAATATTGAACCCACACCCTATATCCTAGTGTTATCCTTAATTAACCATTTGAATGCTAGAGGTGTTTGTAATATCTAAGAGGTTAACAGAAATTTTTGTTCTCATTGAAAATAAAGCTGAAATTAAAAGAGGTCAGCACACTGAATATTATTGCCCTTTATATGCTGTTAGTATTCTATTATACAGTGCACATACCCTGCAAAGCTATTTAGTGTTAAGAAGTGGAGGAAACTGGATCAAACCAAATTTACCATAATAGAGGGTTGGAAAGTTAACTATTTAGTGATATAAAAGGTGCTTTACAGACTCTAATTGCTCCAGATGATTTTAATAAATTATGAAGGCAGGCAGTGATGACATATCTGAACTTTTATGACAGTAAAAACTGTATTTAATGCAAAAGAAAGATTTAAGTCCCCCCCAGTGTCATTCAAATGGTTTGTTCTAATTTTCTCCCAGAATGCATTGCTCCTATACAAAATATTTCAAAACCGTCTTGACTTAAAAAACAAATCACTTCCCTTGTCTTATTTAATCTGAAAGACATAGGGAACACATTATAAAAGCCACCTAGTTTGTTATGAGACAAAATTCTGTAAAGTGATTTTTTATATCCCCAAGTTAGAAATATAAAAATATCTGAAGCATAAAAACTGAAAAAAAAATTAAAAAAATATTTTATACCTTATATACCAATAAAATAATGAATAAAATCGCCGTTATATTCCTCTAAAATATTAGGTTGTCTGTAAATAAAGTCATGAACCAGTTTTATTCAGGAATAGTTTTATTACTTATGTTTTTTAATAATTCCCTATACTATAATATTGAACCCATACCCTATATCCTAGTGTTATCCTTAATTAACCATTTGAATGCTAGAGGTGTCTGTAATATCTAAGAGGTTAACAGTAATTTTTGTTCTCATTGAAAATAAAGCTGAAATTAAAAGAGGTCAGCACACTGAATATTATTGCCCTTTATATGCTGTTAGTATTCTATGACACAGTGCATATACCCTGTAAATCTATTTAGTGTTAAGAAGTGAAGGAAACTGGATGAAACGAAATTTACCATAATAGAGGGATGGAAAATTAACTATTTAATGATATAAAATGTGCTTTACACACTCTAATTGGTCCAGATGATTTTACTACATTATGAAGGCAGGCAGTGATGACATATCATTTTTCTCCTAAGAGCACTAGCTAATGAATACAGTTGGGAATGCCATGGTTTGCACAAATTTCAGTACATTTGAAGGGGCAGAAATGTAAGAAAATGCCTTTTTTTTCCATTAGCGCCACCTTCTGGAGGCATTTGTGCACTCCAGGCTTGGGGTAACAAAGCAAGTCACCCATCAATAGATGCGGCAGGGTGTCTTCTTTTCAAAATGGTATGGTTTGTGTACCCTTTCTTTACTTCTGTAGTTATTATAACCATTTGTGTACAGACAAGTAATATTTGAGAAAATGTTAGAAAAATTTGAGGTTGTAGTAGGTGTCGTTTTGCACTTCTAGCGCCCCCTGAGGTAGTTAAACTCATACCAATGGGGTGTCATTTTTCTCCTAAGAGCACTAGCTAATGAATACAGTTGGGAATGCCATGGTTTGCACAAATTTCAGTACATTTGAAGGGGCAGAAATGTAAGAAAATGCCTTTTTTTTCATTAGCGCCACCTTCTGGAGGCATTTGTGCACTCCAGGCTTGGGGTAACAAAGCAAGTCACCCATCAATAGATGCGTCAGGGTGTCTTCTTTTCAAAATGGTATGGTTTGTGTACCCTTTCTTCACTTCTGTAGTTGTTAGAACCATTTGTGTACAGACAAGTAACGTTTGAGAAAATGTTAGAAAAATTTGAGGTTGTAGTAGGTGTCATTTTGCACTTCTAGCGCCCCCTGAGGTAGTTGAACTCATACCAATGGGGTGTCATTTTTCTCCTAAGAGCGCTAGCTAATGAATACAGTTGGAAATGCCATGGTTTTCACAAATTTCAGTACATTTGAAGGGGCAGAAATGTAAGAAAATGCCTTTTTTTTCCATTAGCGCCACCTTCTGGAGGCATTTGTGCACTCCAGGCTTGGGGTAACAAGGCAAGTCACCCATCATTAGATGCGGCAGGGTGTCTTCTTTTCAAAATGGTATGGTTTGTGTACCCTTTCTTCACTTCTGTAGTTGTTATAACCATTTGGGAACAGACAAGTAATGTTTGAGAAAATGTTAGAAAAATTTGAGGTTGTAGTAGGTGTCATTTTGCACTTCTAGCGCCCCCTGAGGTAGTTGAACTCATACCAATGGGGTGTCATTTTTCTCCTAAGAGCGCTAGCTAATGAATACAGTTGGAAATGCCATGGTTTTCACAAATTTCAGTACATTTGAAGGGGCAGAAATGTAAGAAAATGCCTTTTTTTTCCATTAGCGCCACCTTCTGGAGGCATTTGTGCACTCCAGGCTTGGGGTAACAAGGCAAGTCACCCATCATTAGATGCGGCAGGGTGTCTTCTTTTCAAAATGGTATGGTTTGTGTACCCTTTCTTCACTTCTGTAGTTGTTATAACCATTTGGGAACAGACAAGTAATGTTTGAGAAAATGTTAGAAACATTTCAGGTTGTAGTTGGTGTCATTTTGCACTTCTAGCGCCCCCTGAGGTAGTTGAACTCATACCAATGGGGTGTCATTTTTCTCCTAAGAGCGCTAGCTAATGAATACAGTTGGAAATGCCATGGTTTTCACAAATTTCAGTACATTTGAAGGGGCAGAAATGTAAGAAAATGCCTTTTTTTTTCATTAGCGCCACCTTCTGGAGGCATTTGTGCACTCCAGGCTTGGGGTAACAAAGCAAGTCACCCATCAATAGATGCGCCAGGGTGTCTTCTTTTCAAAATGGTATGGTTTGTGTACCGTTTCTTTACTTCTGTAGTTGTTATAACCATTTGGGAACAGACAAGTAATGTTTGAGAAAATGTTAGAAACATTTCAGGTTGTAGTAGGTGTCATTTTGCACTTCTAGCACCCCCTGAGGTAGTTGAACTCATACCAATGGGGTGTCATTTTTCTCCTAAGAGTGCTAGCTAATGAATACAGTTGGAAATGCCATGGTTTTCACAAATTTCAGTACATTTGAAGGGGCAGAAATGTAAGAAAATGCCTTTTTTTCCATTAGCGCAACCTTCTGGAGGCATTTGTGCACTCCAGGCTTGAGGTAACAAGGCAAGTCACCCATCATTAGATGCGGCAGGGTGTCTTCTTTTCAAAATGGTATGGTTTGTGTACCCTTTCCTCACTTCTGTAGTTGTTATAACCATTTGTGTACAGACAAGTAATGTTTGAGAAAATGTTAGAAAAATTTGAGGTTGTAGTAGGTGTCATTTTGCACTTCTAACGCCCCCTGAGGTAGTTAAACTCATACCAATGGGGTGTCATTTTTCTCCTAAGAGCACTAGCTAATGAATACAGTTGGAAATGCCATGGTTTTCACAAATTTCAGTATATTTGAAGGGGCAGAAATGGAAGAAAATGCCTTTTTTTTCATTAGCGCCATCTTCTGGAGGCATTTGTGCACACCAGGCTTGGGGTAAGAAGGCAAGTTACCCCTCATTAGATGCGGCAGGTTGTCTACTTTTCTGAAATATATAGTTTTATATAGTTATTCCACTGTTTTAGGGTAGTTTTACCACAAAAACCCTAGAATGCGCATATTAGTTTATAAAGTTGAAAATGTCATTTTGCGCTGCTGGTGATTAGGGCTCTACGCTAGCCATGGACGTAGGTAAAACTATACAAATTTGGTATTTTTTTACTCGGGGGACTTGGGGCTTTTTCAAATAATTGAAACTTTTTCAATCAAGGTAAATGTTTTTGATACATATTATGTGATTTTAGGAAAATTAGTAAATTTTCACTTTTTTTTGTCATTATGACATCATAGCTTTTTGCACAATGTAAAATTCTCTTCATGTAAGGTACCACGAGAAAGCTCAATTCGTTCTGAAAAAAACAATATATAGTTTTCCATATTTAACTAAAAATCCCCAGAGGAAATCAAGCATAAACAGAAGGATAGCAAAAATGCTGAAAAAGTGTCTGGCCTGCAGGGTACAGGAAATGGCCCAAGCCTCTGGCACTGAAGGGGTTAAATGCTTTAATACTGTGTCATCTGTCTCTTCTTTCTTCCTTGTCTTCCTGTCTCCCTGATGTTTCATTCAAACCAATGTCCCCTGTATAGATGTGTACAGTTATTAACTGGGTAAGGATTATGAAAATACTGGTAAATCAAAGGACCATAAACCACTGGAGTAGATGGCACATCAGGTAGTAAAGTAAAGCAGAAAGAGGTCCACGAATGTGCACGTGTATCTTATACACTTTTTATCTGATCCGGCCCTACCCTGCATCTCTGTGGGGGTTTTCTCCCCTCATACCCATACCTGGGAACTCTCCGGATCTGACAGAGATTTACCGGGTCTCTGGGGCAGAGGCTGATTCCTCCGGATGTGGAGAGTTTCTATTGAAACTCTGCCACATCTGCTTTTTCTCCCGTTGTGCCTCCGTCCCCAGCCTTCTGTGTGACACATGTAACCCTCTGAGTGCCAGGGTGGTACGGAATGCATTGCTTTGCAATGCATTCTGTACCACTCTGGTACTCAAAGGGTTAAATCCCCCCAACACTCGAGTTAAGCCCCGCCCCTTTTTGACGTGATTAGCGTAATTTTTGTTACCCCCTGCTGAACAGAGGACTACCCTCCGGGTAGCCCTCAGCTGAAAGTTCCCAGGTATGCTCATACCCCCATGTCTGATGTACCATCTACTCCGGAGAATTTTGGTCCTTTGATCTACCAGAATTTCCATGATTTCCTTATCTGGTTAATGTCTGTACTCAATTACACAGAGGAGATTGGTTTGAATTAAACATCTGAAAGACAAGAAGACAAGCAGGAAAGATGAAACAGAGGACATAGTTTTGAGGCATTAAATGTTTAAGACCCTGAGAGGCATTAAGCAAGAGAAGGGCAAATGTGAGTATTTGGCTTTTGAGTTTTAACACTACACATAGAGATCTGGCTCTGTTGTGCTTTCTTCTGTACGTGCTTGCAGCTATTGTGCGCCTGATCTAGACAGAGTTCACACATTGGGATCATTTCTAATCGTTCACACAATAGAAAATTCAAATGCTCCAAAAGGCTAGCGCCAGTGGACTACAAGAAAATCCTCCCTGATCATGGATGAAATGGTCTTTAAGTTCTCTTAAAAGCCCACAGAGCTTAAATAATGTTAAAAAAACAGAAAACGCAGGGTAGCGCGCAAAAATATTAATTCCTCAATAAAATCATTGACTTTATTAGCAAAAATAAAAAACATACCTTTCACTTTTCATGCTGTAATCCACAGAGACAAAACAAGTTACTACTGAGTGGGAACAGAGCAAGGTAATCTGGTTTATTGGAAAAGTTCAATGCGTTTCGACATGGCCCAGTGCTTAATCATGATTGAAACTCAGTTATGATAATGAATAAGCATGGTGGTTGTGACATCATTTCTAATTGCACAGAGAAAGGTAAGTTTGGTCCAGAGCATAACTCATTTGCATACAGTGCCACACTATGTCACCAAACCCTAAATGTTAATTTGACAAAACAATGTATTTTACAAACAAATATTTAGTATGTCATAGAGACAGATTTTAACTCTCAGTATAACAAACTCTATTTATCTTAAGCTGATGGGTCCACTTTAAAAATAAAAAAACAAGTAAAGGTAATGAAGAGCATTTGCAGGAGTTCACGCTAAGGTGTTTCCAATTGGTATACAGGGAATATAACATGTACTTTTAGAAATTGTTATTACAGAAAAGGGACCTGTGGGAGAATCCCCAGGTAGTTTCAGTCCTTGTATGACTTATACAAATAATATAAAAGGCCCAATTGTTTATACTGTGACATTTCTGTAACCAATAGACATTTCAAGTTTAAGGACCACACATTCATTGTCATCATCATCATCATCTGATCTCTGGAACACACTGGAAAAATAGATTTTTAAATTCTTCATTTATGACATTTTCCAGGAGATCAGGTTTGTGGTACATAGCATTTTATTTATAACAGTGTCTTCTGTATAAACCAGGGGATCTTCATCTTTTTTGCTTAAGGCATCCATTACACACAATAGTTAATTGTAGGGGAACATGTAACATTTTATAGGTTAGTTGCTAAGGAGCAAGAAAGGGTACAAATACATAAATACATAGTTATTTTTAGGCTTCACCATCAGAATAACAAAACACATTGTAGATAACAATTTCCATAACTATATATTGAAAACTCATCATTCACATTTTTGTCAAAGACTTTATAGAACAAAAGGGGCACTTTTCATGGAAGTCCACAGTTCACCAAAACTTCAACGGTTCCCTGGTTGTGAAGCACTGGTTTAAACAATGTATTAATGTATATGTGTTGGTTTGGACAGAGGACATTAAAGGGGTATAATACCCTAAAAATGAGTGACTTCATTGCTTATCAGAAGGACTTATCTTGATAGCCATCCTTCATACAGCAGTCAGATATTTCTATTTATTTTTTTGGTTTGCAGTTGATCTGTGTTTTACTTTACTGCTAATTGTTTCAGTTTACAATCTGCTACAGGCAAGTGTCCCTTATTCAGGCTCATTGAAGTGTATTGTTTGATGTGAGATGGTTAAACCTAGAGGCAGACTTCAAGAGAGATCACAATATACAGGAAAGTATTGATATAATGCAAAAATATATAGATAGATTTACCTGACTGCTGCATGAAGAACACTTATCTATGTAGATAAGTGTATTAAACAAGTTAACAATCATTTATTCCTAGGGTACATTTTCCCTTTAACTCAGTTTACTTATTTATTTAGAAATTGTCCATGAAGTTTTACTGTTCCAGGAATTGAAACTCTAGGGCAATATGCAGAAACTAAAGTGGAGCAGTTCTGAGACAAATTAACGGAGGTGACAAACAGAAATTCCTTTTGATTTAAATGCGGTTTTTAGCCAATTGTTTGCAGGGAAACTAGTTTGGAGATATCAAAATACCAGCACTGAAAATGAATGATGTAAAAGGGTTTCTTTGTTGAATACACATGTAAAAAGACAGATATATACAATTGTATGCTGGTTTTATGTTACCAGACAGATGTAAACTGTGTTTTCTCTAAGAATAAAAAGACATGAAAATCTTCTTGTGCTGAATACATTTTATTCTTAATAACTGAACTATCATTGTATCAGTGTTGTGTACACTCTGCACACTATATTTTCCTCAATGCTACCTACTTAGAAATGGAACTTACAAGCTTTTAATGTATTCTGCACTATTAATCTGAGTAACGAAATGTCTTAGAGCAAAGGAGACTTTGACTTCAGAAAACCTTTCCTGCAATGACATCAATTTTTATCATTTTAACTCAAGGCCACATTTATAAAGGTAAACAGGAGTATTTATGGAGTAAAGTGCAAGATTGTGAGCATAACACTCCTTTAATTTCTATGGTGATTGCTCTTCATTTAACACTTTGCCTCAGAATTCCTCAGGAAATGCCTTGATAAATCTGGTTATTGGATACACTTGACAAAACCATTGTTTTGGCCAATGGAGGCTTTCAGTTCACACTGACCTTCCTACAACACCATCAACTCCTCTGCATTGCTTGGGGCAAAGAGATAAATTAGGAGTAATCATCATAGAAACTGATGGGGTATTTCTACATATTGCTCCTATTTTGAACTGCATCAGTGTCTACAATGGAGAGCAAAATCTTTTAATTTACACTAATAAACTGATTTAAAACATGGATTTGGACAAAAGAGGATTTCACATAGCAATATGTACGGAGATTCACACACTGGTTCCCTTCTTTTGTCACAGGCTTAAAGCAGAACTTGCATTCAAATTAAAGTGCCCCCCAAATCATTATTCACATAGTGATACGCATGTCAGTACATGTATTATCCTGAATAAGTGTGGAATTATTGAGAAATCCACCTTGTTCAGAAACTCACAGGCAGGCATCGTGCTGTAGCAGCATCTGTGCTCCTGCCCCGTCAGTCCCTTCCTGTACCTTAAGGTACAATGCAGCTCCCCCTCACCAATCCTATAGGAGACCAGGATGGACAGCGCAGATTGATAGATGTCTCTTCAGCAAGATGTCTGTGTTGATACATGCAGGTGAGTCTCCAAATAAAATGGATTTCTCACACATGCTATCAAACAAACATACATGCCCACACACACACAAATGCTCAGTAACACACAAACACATGTTCTACCCCCACACACAAGTAATAGACAAACACACATGTGCACACACTCTATCATGCAAACATACACACATGCTCACATCAACACATTCACACACGCACAAATGCAAATCTGCACACATATCTGGTAATATACATAGTAACACACATCAAACCCATACAGTAACATACCACACACGCACATACACAAACTCTGTAACACACAGACACACACACAGAGTAACATGCAAACACTAATTAACACATAAATACACACATACACATATGCACACATATCCATGTGTAATTTACTGGCAGGGCATGAAGAGTGTTAGTTTGATAATTATTTCTCAAATACACAAAGATAATCCACATTTTAAAAAGTTAATTTACACTCTCTGTCTGTAATTCTGTAGGATACAAGGAGTTACTGCTGCTGTATATACACCCACAGACATATTCATCTAAATATGTCTGTAAAGAACCAGACAAAGGTCACAGAATTCCTACTTCTGGGATTTGGAAACCTTCACCGCCTAAACATTTTATTTTTCATAATTTTCCTAATTATTTTCCTTTTTACATTAACTGGAAATCTCCTGATCATCATATTAGTTTCAACAAATCAGCACCTCCATTCCCCCATGTACTTCTTCCTTTGCCATCTTTCAGTTTCTGACATCTTGATCACAACCAGTATTGTCCCCACCCTGTTACTTAGCATTCTGCTAGGTGGAAAAATACTGAGTGTTCTTAGTTGTATGACTCAACTCTATTTCTATAGTTCTACAACAGTTACAGAATGTTTAATCCTCTCAGTGATGTCTTATGATCGATACCTTGCTATCTGTTACCCATTACGTTACACTTCTCTCATGGACTTTCAGAGCTGCATTCTGTTGACTGTCTGGCCTTGGATATTAAGTTTCACACTTGGTGTAATCTCAATTGTGCCAATATCGGAATATAATTTCTGCAATGACAATATCATTGACCATTTTTATTGTGATCTTCCTCCAATTCAAAAACTTTCTTGCTCAGATACATTCTTTCTAGATTTATTAACTTACATATGTTCTGTCCCTATATTTATTTTACCTTCCTGTGTAATCATTGGGACTTATATTTATATATTTCTTGCTATTCTTAGGATCCCCTCTACAACTGGGAAACAGAAAGCCTTTTCCACCTGCAGTTCTCATCTGATTGTTGTGGGAGCATTTTATGGAACTCTGATCACCAAATACCTGATACCGTCTGAAGGATACTCATCGCTCCTAACGAAGATTATATCTCTTCTACATACTGTGTTTACTCCTTTATTTAACCCTATAATATACAGTCTGAGGAATCAAGACTTCAGAGCAGCACTCGGAAAGTATCTACAACATGAAGATTGAACAGTTAATTTTTTTAATGCTAGTGAGATTGCTCTAAGCTGTCTAAGCACACTATCTTGGGGTCATACTTGATTCTACATTAACATTCTTCCCTCCATATCCAAGCTGTCACCAGAACATGTCACTTCTTCCTGAAAAATATTGCCAAAATACATCCCTTCCTCTGTATGTCAACTACAAAAACTCTCACTCAGGCCCTCATTCTCTCTAAACTTGACTACTGCAACATTCTTCTCTCTGGTCTTCCTGCCTCTCATCTTTCTCCACTTCAGTCTGCTCTCAATTCAGCTGCAAGAATTATCACATTTGCTCCCAGATGGTATCCTTTTTAACCCTTTGAGTGCCAGAGAGGTAAGCAATGCATTGCTTACCTCTCTGCCACTCAGAAGGTTAAAGGTTGTGTGCGACCTTGTAAAAGTAAACCCTCCCAGAAACCTTACCTCTCAACTCCTCCTGAAATCCCTCAATTGGCTCCCTATAAAGTACTGTATTTCCTACAAGATAGTCTTCCTTTTTATTCTTCAGCACCCTCTTACAATTCTGCTCTTATCTCCAGCTACACCCCTTCCCGTCACCTGCGTTCTTCTCAAGGCTTCTTCCTGTCCTCTCCCTACATAACTCAATCCATCTCTCGGCTACAATCTTTTTCAATGGCTGCCCCTTCGACTTTGGAATGCCCTTCCTATCACCATTTGCCAATCATCCACACTCATCACTTTCAAGCATCTCCTCAAAACCCACCTGGTCAAGGAGACATCTCAGTAACAATATCCTCCTTGTGCCACTGATAGTCACATCAGAATCATTCTGCTCTTCCTTCACTACGCCTTGTACTTGCACTTATGATCCTCTTCCTACTGTCTCTGTATGTCGTCATGATTTCTAACTAGATTGTAAGCTCCTTGGGGCAGGGTCCCTTTCCCAGTGTATGATTCCCTTTGATCACACTTTAGCCTGATGCTCCTAGCCCAGTTCTGTATTTTTGTATTGTACTATTACAGGTTCTGTAAAGCGCTGTGTACATGTATGGAGGTATATCAGTACATACATCTAAGAAGAAAGGGGCCAATTCTGGGTCAAAGCAACTGCTTAATACGGCACAAACAAAAGATCATATTAATGTAAATGGGCTTTTTAACCCCTTTAATGCTAGAGAAGTCTCCAATGCATTGATTAAAGGTTAAACCTCCCTTTTAACTTCCTGGGATTTTGGATATTTTACCTGTGTCCCCAGTGGTGCAGTTGGTTTGCTTCAATTCTTCTTGGTAGAACTGGTTACGTTACTCTTGTATTTAAAGATTTTCTTTATATGTGTTTGACCCTTTGAGCTCCAGAGGGGTGTCCAATGCATTGCTTTTAATGTATTGGACACTCCTCTAGCACTCTTACAGTTAAAGGAGAATTCATATTTTGACACCCCTCATCAACAACCACCAAGCTAGAGGATCAAACAACTTATCTGGATAGGGGTGTAATTGTAACCTTCATTTATATGGCCCCACATGGTGTACACAGCGCCTTACAATAGACATATGTTACAATAAATAAATGGGGATAAAATAAGTACAACAGGGTATGAGGGTGTCAAGTGCTGAGATTAGCCACAGGTAGTGCATGGTCCTAGTGCTCCAGAAGATAAGATTTCAGGGTAGACTTAAAGACAGAGGAAATTGTTCTATATGTTGGTGGAGGGGTATGGCGTTCCATAGGAATGGAGTGGAAATCGAGAAAGGTTTGAGACGGGAGAGGGCAGAGGGTATGGATGGTGTAACAAGAAGTGCGTTGTGTGCTGAGCGAAGGAGGTGGCCAGGAACATAAGAGGAGATGAGGGAAGAGATGTAAGGAGTGGTAGCAGTGTAGAGACCATTAAAGTTGACAAAAAGGACTTTGTAAGTGATGCTTTGATAAATAGGGAGCCGTGACAGATGTCTAAGAATTATGTGAGCAGGTTCAGTTTTGGGGGAGATTGTGGGAATTGGTGCAGCCAAGTTTAAAACAGATTGCATATGTGAAAGATGATTAGCAGGGAGGCCAGTTAGTAGGACATTGCAATAGTCTAAGCAGGACAGAATGAGGGCATGTGTAAGATAAAGAAGCAAGATGTTCTAGCAACAGAGTTAATCTGAGGGGAGATGGAAAGGGAAGAATCAAATATGGCTCCAAGGCAGCGTGTTGAGCTGAAAAGGATCAATGTAAATTCCATCAACTGTAATGGTGAAGCTAGGTGTTGGGCAAGGTTTTGGAGGGAAAATGAGCAGTTCAGTTTTGGACAAGTTTATCTTCATCTGACGGTGTGCCATCCAGGAGGATATGACCAAGAGGCAGTCTGAAATTTGTAACTGGACTTGAGGTGAAAGATCAGGAGTGGACATGTAAATGTAGTTATCATAAGCATATAGTTGATACTTGAAGTCAAAAGAATTAATAGGTTCACCCAATGAGAGGGTGTACAGTGAGAAAAGTAGCAGACCCAGAAAGAAACCTTGAGGCACCCCACAGACAGAGGGACTGTAGAGGAGGTGTTATTGTCAGAAGACACAAAAAAATAAACATTTTTGAGAGATAGGAGGAAAGCCATGAAGCAGCTTGATTTTGGAAACCAAGATTGTGGAGAATTTGAGCATGAATAGAATGGTTAACTGTGTCAAAAGCAGAGGATAATTTGAGAAGTATAAATATAGAAAACTGTCCTTTGGCTTTTGCAGTCTGGAGATCATTAGCCACTCTAGAGAGAGCTGTCTCAGTTGAGTGACCACACCAGAAACCAGACTGCAAAGGGTCCAAAAGATTGTTAGAGTTGAGGAATTTGGTTATTTTGGAGAAGACAAGGCGTCCTAAGAGTTTTGAGGTAAGAGATAGAAGGGAGACAGGTCAATAGTAAGAGAGATAGGTGGGGTGGAGCTTAGTCTTCTTGAGTAGGGGTTTAATTTGTGAATTAGGGAAGGTAAGGTGCCTGTGGAGAGAGAGGTGTTGAAAATGTGTGTTAATATAGGTGTAAGGGCTGGTGGTTTGAGTAAGTGGGAGGGCAAAGGGACCAAGGAGCAGGTAGTGAGGTGGGTAGATAGGAGAAGCTGAGAAACTTCTTCCTTTGTTACAGGAGTAAAACGATCAAAGTATGATGAAGGGGGTTTGGGGAGAGAGAGTTTAGAGACAGATGGAATAGTAGGAATCTGCTTTTGAATGGATTCTACCTTATGTTTGAGGTGCTCTGCAGAATATTTAGGTGAATGTATGAGGTGAGAGGAAGCTATGGAAGGATGGATCAAGGAGTCAAAGACTGTAAAGAGACTGCAAGGGTTAGATTTGTTGTGGATTAGTGTGGTGTACTATTCCTGTTTAGCTTTTGATAGAGAAGAACGTATGCAGGACAGCAGAAATTTAAAGTGGATGAAATCTGCATCTGAGCTTGATTTCCTCCAAAGGCATTCAGCAGAGCGAGTGCAAGAACGTAGGGAGCAGGTATGGAAGTTGAACCTGTGTCGTGGATTGACTTGACGACTCCAATGTATTTACAGTGGGGCAAAGGAATCAATTGCAGAGGATAGGATTGAGTTTATGAGTTAACAAGAATGTCTTTGTCAGAGATGGCTAAGATAGAGGAAAGATTGGAGTTAAGTGAGGTGCTTATTCCAGA
Organism: Rhinophrynus dorsalis; assembly: GCA_037306005.1. Taxonomy (NCBI): domain Eukaryota; kingdom Metazoa; phylum Chordata; class Amphibia; order Anura; family Rhinophrynidae; genus Rhinophrynus; species Rhinophrynus dorsalis. The sequence goes on along the minus strand of CM074727.1, from coordinate 25,117,156 downwards.
GAGATCAAGTGAGCGGGTATCCCTTATATATCTGTTGGGGGGAGGGATGGGGAAAGAGACAGAGTGGGAGAGAGAGAGAAGGATATAAGATGGTGGTCTGATAGACGGAATGGGGAAACTGTGAAAGAGTAAAGATCCAGGCTCTTAGTAAAGACAAGTTTGAGGCAGTGACCAGCTTTGTGAGTGGCATAGTCAGTCCACTGCCGGAGATCAAGTGAGGAGATTAGCTCTAGAAGATGGGAAGCCCAGGGGACAGAGGGGTCATCAATATGACAGTTAAAATCACCCAGAATAAAGACAGGATTGTCAGTGGAGAGAAAGAAGGAGAGCCAGGATTCAAAATATGAGAGGAAGCTTGAAGGAGAAGAGGAGTTTGCAAGTGGCCTGTATATTACAGCCACACGCATAGACAGAGGGTAATAGAGCTGGACTGCATGTACTTCAAAAGAAGAAGAGTGCACAGTTGGTGGGATTGAGAGTCTATGGAAGTGTCAGCCTGACAAGAGAAGGAGACCTCCCTCCCACCCCGACCAGTAGAGCGAGGGGTGTGTGAGAATCAGAACCCTCCATAATTGAGTGCAGCCTCCACAGGTGTGTCCTGTGCAGACAGCCAAGTTTCTGTGAAAGCAAACAACTGTAGTGATTGTTCACAGAAACAATCATGAATGGGGGTTGTCTTATTAACTGTGGTGAGGGTGTTCAACAGAGCACAGGAGAAGGGGTGAAAGGAGGGTGAAATAAAAGGAATGTTTATGAGATTTGAGGTGTTGGAACCCTTCAAGTAGTGGTGGGAGGAAATGGAAAACCATGGTTGATAACAGGTGGGTATGGGTTTGTGGGCATGTATTGGGAGCAATATCACTTACAGCAATCAGAAAGATGAGACAAAGGGCAGAAATATGGGAGTGGGACTTATATTGGTGACTTTGTGAAATGAAATGCTACGACCAAAGCAGCCAGTGGCAATAGTTTCGGACACCCCTTTGAGTAATGACAGGTCTGTTTCGTAACATGTAGGAATGTGATATAACGTGCACTAGACAATGGGACTTTCCAACAGGAGTGTAATAAACTTGAAAGGGAAACTTTCACCCCCAAGACACTCTATCTTATTTTATTAGTCTGCCACGGTGGTGTATAGATTGGCGATTTAAATCCATACCTTAAGAGATATCACATATTAAATTTTGTGTTGATGCAACCACTTCCGCTTTCTGTGGAACAAGATTACTTTGGCACAGCTCTGCTGGACTGCCCCACGTCCCAAATTATCCTCCCACCTCCCTCCCAGCTCTCCCTTTGAGTGTTTTCATGCACCTCTTAGTAGTATATTGGATTAGCAATCTCCTGTCAATGTACTGAATAAGTAGCCTACAATTCAGCATTTCCAGAGTCTTCTTACAATTATCAGTGTGTTCTCCATATCAGATATGACTAACATAGCCAAAACTCACCAGATCATCTAGGAAGGAAGGTACAAATCTTCAATATATAAGTAATAAGAAATATGAAGATATATGATATACCTGGATACAGTAATTCCAGAGTATCCTCCACCTAGCAGAGCAACAAATCTGAATGTGCAGTATGCAACTGAGCATAAAAAGAGAGAAAAAATATAATTCTGCAAATCATAAAACTGTATTTAAATGGACACAACAAAGAGAAGCAAATATCCTACTCACCCAGTGATAGAGTAACTACCTTCAAATAAGTATCTTAGAGTCTTCTTCCTATTGATCAATGTGTCCTCTTTATCAAATATGATTGAAACAATCTTTCAGAGGCATCAAAACATAAAATAAAATTCACTCACATAAAAGTAGTTTATTTCCAGCAATAAAAGGACTGGATGATATCCTGTCCCTAGACACTGTCTTATTTTGACACTCTACTGTTTAGCGGTAGCAATAATGCTGATGATGTGTCTCTCTTCTTCTGAACTGGGCATTTCTAAGTCACAGGTCAATCAAACACCAGCTATCTCAAAGTCCATCTGTTAGTTCTTGGTTCTACCAAGGAAAAATGCATTGAGATTTCTCTCATTTTCAAATATTCATCTGTAACATGTTTTGATATCAATCCCATTTTTGTTACGGATTTGGAAAGTAGAGATCAATTGTTCGTGTATAGAAAAGAGTGAAGGAATTGAGATCCTAATCACAAATCAATTCTTCAGACAATGTAAACTATCCTGTTTCAGATAAACCAATGTGGAATGAAACACCGTACAAACTCACCCCCACTATAGCAATTCTCCTGAATTTTACACATGATTAGTAAGCCGCTCCGGCAGTTGTCATTCCGTGTTCACACAATTACAAAAAGAAAATGTTTTAGACATATATGGATGGTATGCAAAGTTGCTCTTTTTGTTGTTTCTGACATCATGTGGCCACTTTCCTGTAATCCTTTTGGTTAAAATGATGTGTAACATGTGTAACATGTTTAACAAAAACTATCATTTTCTTAACAAAACAAAAAAAAAATTAAATTTCAAATAAGTATGTTGTGCGGGTTATTTATCCCTTCTGCTAATCATCCATCTATAAAAGATAATCCTATATTCAAACTGAATAACAGCTATTTGGCTTTATAGGAAAACAAGTGAAATGGCAAAATGGCCAAGAAGAATATCAAATAATGAAATGGTATAAGGTAAATGATATAAGGATAAGATCCAGATCTCTAATCTTAGTCTTAAATTATTGTTAAATAAGGAATAGTGTAAGCTCTAATTCATATAAATACTAATCCAGATTTAAAAACTGAAAAATAAATAAATGACAAACACACATAAAACTATAAACAATAGTAAAAGAATACACAGATCATATCAACAGTTTAAAGACTTATGTATTAAAGGTTGACATATAGCTAATATGTGCCTATATATGTAAAAATACAAATTAAGGAAACTAATTATAGATAATGGTATCTAATAGTAACTAATGGTAATTTTGTTCACTAATTTGAAGATCTCCGTGTACAATATTGTAATGGGCTGTAGGCCGTTACTCGGAGGCCTTGTTAGGCCTATGGAATTTCAGGCCTGCAAAAGACTGTTTTTCACAATAGCTTGTGACTACAGACAGGATTGCCAAATGAGGCTGCTTTACGTTTCAATAGTCGGCCGGCCTCTGATTGGCCACCTGGAGTTAAAGGGCCTTCATTTACTTTGTATGGGGAAAATAGGCAGCTCACTGATTGGCTGCCATCTCCCAGGTGACCGGTTTAAAGGGCCTCCATAGATTTGTATGGGGCAAAGTAGGTACCCTTGAGATCGGCTGCCCTGCAGGACATCGCTTGGCTTCTCATTGGTTGAGAAAGCTGGAGCAACCGTACTGGTCACTGGAATTCCATTGTATCTTGTCGCTCCTCTTCGTATTGGCTAGGAATTGGATGCCCTTCTTTTGTGTATGGTCCCTTTGTGCCTTTTGTTCCCTTGGGTTCTCATGTTTATGTTCCCCATTGTTCAGATGTATATTGTAGCCAGACACTATTGTTCCCACAGTATGTCTTTTGTATTACACCCATTATGCATTGTATAACAATTCTACTTAAAAGAGCTGTGTTCCCAACAATAAAGTGTGTCAGTTGTTCTGAACTATGCAGCGTCTTGGTGTCTTCATTCTGAATGGTTTAAAGGGGCCCCTTTGCCCCCAAATTCAGGCGTCTGATGTTCCAGCATTCTAGGTTTACGTATCCAGCTTTGCCACTTGTGTTCCAGCCATCCATCTTTCCCAGACGAGTTACTCTGTTGTAGCTGCTCACAGGAGAGAGGACCCTGGTATGATGGCCCAGGACACCCTGGCGTCGTGGGTTCCCTTTACAAATATGCAGTAAAAATTAATGAAAGATGGACATTTATAAATGGGTGAATTAAACATAATTCAAAACATATTATCATTATATATGGAGATCCGTCCTCTAGAACTCCACCAGGGTGAATTAGCATTTCATCACCAAGAAATAGTCACTGCAGCTTTGGTGGTGAATGATTTGGTACGTAGAGCCCTAGAGATCCCACCATCTAAATTTATCCCACATTGTCCCTCCATTGCTATAATGGTCCGCAATGTGTGGACATACAAGGACAGTCACTCAACACTAAGGCCACACTCAGGGATTCACACTTAGTCCTCAGACAATCAAAATGTCATGGAAATACCAGTAGATCAAAGGACCAAAAATCACCAGAGTAGATGGTACGACAGACAGGGGGTACAAGGGAAGTAAAGCAGACAAGGGTTTGCGAATACGCATGGTTATCTTACACACTTATCTGATCTGTTCCTACCCTGTGCACCCTGTGGGTTTTTTCTCCTGTCTCACCCCCTGTCTGATGTACCATCTACTCCGGTGGCTTATGGTTCTTTGATCTGCCGGTATTTCCATAAGGTCTTCCTTATCCGATCAATGACTGTACACAATTACACGGAGGACATTGGTTTTAATGAAACATCTGGGAGACAAGAAGACAAGCAAGAAAGAATAGACGGAGGACTTAGTATTGAGGCATTAAAGGTTTAAGACCACAAGAGGCATCAAGCAATAGAGGGGCATATCTGTGTATTTGGCTTTTGAGTTTTAGCCTTTGGATTAAAACACTACACTTAGAGATCTCGCTCTGTTGTGTTTTCTTCTGTGCACTTTTGCAGCTATTGTGTTCCTGATCTAGACAGAGCCCACACATTGGGATCATTTCTAATTGTTCACAAATATAGTATTCAGCCACTCTAAAAGGTTGACGCCAATGAACTACCAGACAACCCTCTTTGATCGTGGATGAAAGGGTATATAAGTGTCACTAAAAGCCCACAGGGCTAAAATATATGGCCAAAAAAGTAGAACACAGTGCAGTGTGCAAACTGAAAACTCCCTATTAATCTTCAAATGTATCCAAATCCAAAATGCATTCGCCACAATACTCTGCATATTCAACAATGAAATCATCAATACTTCTATAAATTATTGACTTTATTAGTGGAAATTAAAAACATACCTTTCAGTTTTCATGTTGTAATCTACAGAGAGAGAGCAACTTACTACTGAATGGTAACAGAGCTAGGCAATCAGGTTCAATGGAAAAGATCAACAAGTTTTGCACGACACCATGCTTACTCATGATCAAAACTCAACGTAGAGCTTTTCCAATGGACCAGATTGCTATCACGGTGCCCGTGATTGCATCCAGTGTTTAATTGCTGTAACAGCGACCTTGTTACTTCCTGGCTGTCGCCCTATGCAAGTTGCTGTCCTTATTGGTCACTGGTTTAGTGATGTCATCTCTCTGCCCATCTATTAGGTCTTAAAAGCCTCAGCGTTTCCAGTTACCAGTGCCCTTTCATGGTGTACCTGAGCCTAGTGCTGTGTTGGTCCATTGCTGTTCCTGTGTATTACTCTGGCTATGTCTGACTACCCAATCTGGTTCTAACTCCTGGCTACGTCTGACTACCTGATCCGGTTCTAACTCCTGGCTACGTCTGACTACCCGTTCTGGTTCTGACTGCTGGCTATGTCTGACTACCCGATCCGGCTCTGACTCCTGGTTACATCTGACTACCCGATCCGGCTCTGACTTCTGGCTTCCTCTGACTACTCTACTTCTGTTGCGTTCCGGTTACGATTACCAGCCTTGTCTACCCAGTCTTGGCTATTGAGATCCTTGCTGCCTGGGCCTACCTTTTACTGCGCTCGCTACCCCTGTAGCAGTACTTGTCGGTCAGTCCGTGTCACTGACCTCCTGTGGTCTGTCCGGTTTGGGTGTCGCCTCACCTAGCCTTCTAGGTGCCGTTTTGCTTTGCCTCTGGTATACCCTAGTGGTAGGGTATAGTTGCACTATTATTCACCTGCCTGGTTTTACTGAGAAAGTCCCGCGCACTGTCCTCCCATCTAGTCTGTAGGTTACCAAGGGCCATTCAGATACTAACTACACCTGCCTAGTGAAAGGTTGAGGAAGTGTCTTGCACTGTCCTCACAACTGGCCTTGAGAAGGTGGTGAAGTTAGAGTCGCTCATGTGTTGCTCCAGTGTTCTGGAACTACTCGCTCCTATTGCCTGAGTACTCTAGCGTTAGGGTACAGACATGGGTCTATCACACTTGCCTAGTGAAGGGTGAAGAAAGTGTGTGCATTGTTCTTCCCTGGCCTCGTGAAAGTGTATTCATGTGCATACAGTGGATTGTGTCAAACGATATCACCAAACCGTACATGTGCTACGGTTTTCTGACACTCAGACAAGGTTAAAAGTAAAAACACAGTTTTATTGAAATAAAATCAAAGGACAGCGCCCTTGGTGGCCAGGACAGGCATAAACAGTAAGGACAGTAGACAGACTCAAATACTTATAATCAGAATAAATGAATGGACAAGGGTTAATGTGAGAGCAACTGATCAGTCTCTGTGATGGTAATTAGCCAACGCCCAGAAGTTAATATCAGTCTCTTGATGGTGCAAAGGAAAGGTATAGTAGGCAACTGAACTGAATCACTCTCAGATAGCTGTATAATAGGACGCCCAAGTCAACAGCAAAGATATGACCGGAGCTAAGCTAATACCTCCTTAGGGGAATGTAATGGATGGAGCAAATGGAAGTAGAACCTGAAAAGCCCTTAGCACTCGCAACTGGAAGAAACCCTGCGTGCCAATGGAAACAGAGCCAGAACACCCCTTAGGTGCCTGTATGAACCAACACTGCACAAATGATAGTGAGCCAACGCACTGGTAGTGCGATAGATAGTGTAACACAGTGAGCACTTGGAGACCAGAGCCGAGACACCCTACCGGTGCCGTCACGGAGCAACACACTGCAAGAGCAAACAGGAGGCCACTAGCACAGGGAGGTGCAACCACGGTGCAGACCGAGCACCGGAACGGAAACTGCTCTGCTCGTGTGAATGGATAGGCTAGGTCACTAAGGCACAGGCTCAGTAAATGTTAATTGACTCGGATGACACGCACAGGCTTGGCAAGTGTACGGATGCAGGCTCGATAACGGAGGCAACCAGCACAGCAAGGGTTTAGGGCAGGTTCGGTAATGGAGACAACAGCTCAGCAAGGCTATAAGACAGTTCGGTAACAGAGGCCACAGCTCAGCTTAGCGGAGAAGTGATTAGTCAGAGCGATACTATGCACAGTTCAGAATGTCGCCGGTAGGCGACCGGGATACACAGGAACACAGGATACAATCACGGAGCAGGAAGCGTCAGCCGGAACCGGGTCAATCACGGATCAGGCACGTCAGCCAAAGCCGGGTCAATCACGGAGCAGGATCGTCAGCCAGAACCGGGTCGAATCATGGAGCAGGATCGTCAGCCAGAGCCGGGTCAAACGTGGAGCAGGATCGTCAGCCAGAACCGGGTCAAATCACGGAGCAGGAACGTCAGCCAAAGCCGGGTCAAATCACGGAGCAGGAACAGAGAATGGTCAGACGAGCCGGGTCGGTACACAGGAACGCAGGAACACAGCAACAAAGTGCAGGATCAGGGACACCACGAAAGGGCATCTGACAGGTGCCATAGGCCCAGTATATAAAGGAACATCCTGGGCGGGCCAATCAGCCTCCTCCAATGCACAGGTATCATCACAGAGATTGACAGGGAATCACGGGGACCGTGATAACATGTTACTTTGTTAGAACAATAGGTGTTTTACAGGAAAATAGTACATCATATAGGCATATCTGAATTTTCAGTGTAACAAGCTCCATTCATCTTAAGGTGATGAGTCCACACAAAAAAAAAAAAGTAAAGGTAATGAGCAGTATTTACAGGAGTTCACACTAAGGTGTTTTCCAATTGGTATACAGGGAATATAACATTAAATTGTTATTACAGAAAAGGGACCTGTGGGAGAATCCCCAGGTAGTTTCAGTCCTTGTATGTTTTATACAAATAATATAAAAGGCCCAGTTGTTTATACTGTGACTTTTCACTCTGTAACCAATATACATTTCAACTTCAAGGACCACACGTTCATTGTCATCATCATCATCGTCATCTGATCTCTGGAACACACTGAGAAAATAGATTTTACAATTCTTCATTCATGACATTTTCCAGAAGCTCAGGTTTGTGGTACATAGCATTTTATTTATAACAGTGTCTTCTGTATAAACCAGGGGATCTTCATCTTTTTTTTTGCTGAAGGCATTCATTACACACAGTCTGGAGTTGCCAGGACACATATAATATTTTATAGGTTATTTGTCAAAGAGAAAGAAAGGGAAAAATTACATAAATACATAGTTATCTTTAGGTTTCACCATCAGAATAACAAAAACAAACATACTGTGCATAACAGTTCCCATAATTCTATATTAAAGACTCATCATTCACATTTTGTCAAAGGCTTTATAGAAATAATGGGGCACCCTTTGTGGAAGTCCATAGTACATCAAAATGTGCCACTGCTCCCAGGCTGAGACTCACTGGTATAAGCAATGTATTAATTGTATATGTGTTGGTTTGGACGGAGGGCATTAAAGGAGAATAACACCCTAAAAATAAGTGACTTCATTAGTTCATCAGAAGGACATATGTTGGTAGCTGTCCTTCATACAGCATCAGTTATTTCTATTTACTCTTTGTGTTTGCAGTTGATCTTTGTTTTAGTTTACTGCTAGATGTTTAATTTTAGAATCTGATAAAGACTAGCGTCCCTTATTCAGGCCCATTGAAGTGTGTTTTTTGATATGAGAGGATGCGACCTAGAGGCAGACTTCAAGACATACTGATATAATGCAAAAATATACAGATGGATATAACTGACCTCTAATACTGTTTGATAAAAGTGGACTACCCCACTCTGAAAATACCCCAATTACCAGATAGACAAAAGGGCTTGATAAGGGGAATAAAATTCAAATAGCCATGGATGAAGAAATCACAGGGTTAATCTCAGTGTGTCCAGACTATACATTTTATCATTAGATGTACAAAAAAGTAATAAAAGCAGACATAAAATATGATATAATAAAATTTGTATGATTTGTAAAACACACAAACATACCACACACACACACACACACACATATGCACACTCTGTAACACACAGTCACACACACACAGAGTGACACACACACACATTAACACATCAATACACACACACATGCACATACGCACACATATTCATGTACAATTTAATTTTAGGGCATGAAGAATGTTAGCCTGATCATTATTTCTCAAATACACAAAGATAATCTAGATTTTAATATGTCAGTTTACACTCTCTGTCTTTTATTCTGTAGGACAGAAGGAGTTATTGCCTCTGTGTATATACCCAAACCAGGAGCCTTCATCTAAATATGTTTGTAAAGAACCAGACAAAGGTCACAGAATTCCTGCTTCTGGGATTTGGAAACCTTCACAGCCTAAACATTTTATTCTTCATAATTTTCCTAATTATTTTCTTTCTTACATTATTTGGAAATCTTCTGATCATAACATTAGTTTCAACAACTCAGCACCTCCATTCCCCCATGTACTTCTTTCTGTGCCATCTTTCAGTTTCTGACATCTTGATCACAACCAGTATTGTCCCCACCATGTTACTTAGCATTCTGCAGGGTGGATGGATACTGAGTATCCTTAGTTGTATAACTCAACTGTATTTCCTTAGTGCTTCAACAATTACAGAATGTTTACTTCTTGCCGTGATGTCTTATGACCGATATTTCGCTATCTGTTACCCATTACATTACACTTCTCTCATGAACTTCCAGATCTGCATTCTCTTAACCATCTGGCCTTGGATATTAGGTTTCACAATCAGTATAATCACAATGGTGACAGAATCTAAATTTAATTTCTGCAATGGCAATATCATTGACCATTTTTATTGTGACCTTCCTCCTATTCAAAAACTTTCTTGCTCAGACACATTCATCATAGAATTATTAGCTTACTTGTTGTCTATCCCTATATTTATTTTACCTTTCTGTGTAATCATTGGGACTTATATTTATATATTTCTTGCTATACTTAGGATCCCATCTACAACTGGGAAACAGAAAGCCTTTTCCACCTGCAGTTCTCATCTGATTGTTGTGGGAGCATTTTATGGAACCCTGATCACCAAATACACAATACCGTCTGAAGGATACTCATCGCTCCTAACCAAGATTATATCTCTCCTACACACTGTGATTACTCCTTTATTTAACCCTATAATATACAGCCTGAGGAACCAAGACATCAGAAAAGCACTCAGAAAAATATCTACAACATGAAGAATGAACTATTAGTTGTTTAGTTTAATGCCAATGACATTGATCGCCTAAGAAGAATGAGGCCAGTTCTGGGGTAAACCAACTGCTTCATAGGTCACAAACAAAAGATCATATTGGTGAAAATGGACTCTTTATCCCCTTAAATTCCAGAGAGGTCTCCAATGCATTGATTAAAGTTTAAATCTTCCTTTTAATTTAATGAGAATTTGGGTATTTTATATGTGTCCCCAGTGGTGCAGCTGCTTTTCTCCAATACTTCTTGGTATATTAGAACTGGTTACGTTAAACTTGCATTTAAAGATTTTTTCTTTATACACATTTAACCATTTAAGCTCCAGAGGGATGTCTAGTGCATTACTCTAGAATCTATTTGACACCCCTCTAGCACGCATACAGTTAAAGGAGAATTCATATTTACATTGTAGTTTATTATTTATTAGATTTGTGCTGAATTGTATTCCGGAAAGTCTGAGACTCAATAAGAAAATAAATCTCTCTGCTCATTGTATAGAAAAATAAACACAAAGTAAATAAAAATGTAATGTTTTCCAGTGATAAAATGAGTATTATGTATAATTCTGTTGTCTATAATGAATGACATTTGCATGTGTGGTCTAGCACCCCCTCACCTTGCCCTGAAGCTTCCAGTTGGTGCAAAAACATCTGAAAAGTATAATCGCTCGGGGCCATATGCAGACCAACAAAAGGGAGGAAATGTATAGTGATGCTGTGTGCAACCACTAATGACTGGCTGAGCCATGGGGGAATCAGTCAATTATATATGGCCGATGTCAATGTGGCACTTCCTTCTGAACTCAGCAACAGCCGCCATGTTAGAGGATCAAACAACTTATCTGGCTCATGGTGTAAATGAAATGCTACCAACATATAAGCTAGTTACAATAGTTTGTGACTCCCCATTGAGTAATGACAGGTCTGTTTCTTCAGTGTAACATAATAGACATGTAGGAATGTGATGTTTCTTAAACTAGACAATGGAACTTTCCAACTCAAGAATATAGATAACTTTAATAACCAAAACCTACCAAATTCCCTAGAAAGGCAGGTAAAAATCCTCCATATATAAGTGATAAGAAAGGTGGAGATGTATGATATACCGGATACACTAAACCCAATGTATCTTCCACCTGGTAAAGAATCAAATGCAAAACTGTAATGTGCAACTGAGCATGACACAAATATTCTTAGTTTGATGGATCAGTTGGTTTCATATACATAAAAGTAAAAAACAACATATCATTGTGCAAATCATAAAACTGTATTTAGATGGACACAACAAAGAGAAGCAAAATTCCTATTCACCCAGTGATACAGTAACTGCCTTCAAATAAGTATTTTAGAGTCTTCTTCCTTTTGATCAATGTGTTCTCCTCATCAAACATGAAAAGTATAAAAAGGTGCAAAAATAAGAAGCTTTTAGAGGTATCACAATATAAAATAAAATTCACTCAAATAAAAGCAGTTTATTTCCAGCATTAAAAAGGACGGGATGATACCCTATCCCTAGACACAGTCTTATCTTGGCTCTCTACTGTTTAGCGGTAGCATTGATGCTGTTACCCAGCTGTGTCTCACTTCTTCTGAACTGGGCATTTCTAAGTCACAGGCCAATGAAACACCAGCTGTCCCAAAGTCCTCCTGTTAGTTCTTGGTTCTACCTCCCCAAGTGATGCCCTCATTCGTTTAGAAAATCAGGAAGAATGCATTGAGATTTCTCTCATTTTCAAGTATGCATCTGTAAAATGTTTTGCCATCAATGGCACCTTTGTTAAGGATTTGGAAAGTAGAGATCAATTGTTCTTATATAGAAATGAGTGAAACAATTGTGATCCTAATCACAAATCAATTCTTCATATAATGTAAACTATTCTGCTTCAGATAAATCAATATGGAATGAAACACCATACAAACATATGCAGGAAACACACCCCACTATAGCAGTTCTGCATTACCCACATGGTTAGTAAGTTGCTCCAGCAGTTGTCATACCATGTCCACTCAAGTAATAACTCAGACAGAAAACCTTTTAGACATTTATGGATGGTATGCAAAGCTGCTCTTTTTGTTGTTTCTGTCATCATTTGGCCACTTTTGCTGTAATGCTTTTGATTAAAATGATGTACAATATGCTTAACAAAATTATCATTTTCTTAACAAAACAATAATTTTGTGAAGTATATTATGGCCCTTTCAAAACAACTACATTTGTATGAATACCAAAATTACAGAACTGTCTCCCTCCTCTCTACTGTATGGGTAGGGATGGGGGTATACATATAGATGTACAATTATAATAAAAGCTGAAAAAATAAGCATGTTGTGTGGATTACTGTTAATTAAGTAAAACTGCTGTGTAAACTCTAATTCATTTAAACACTAATCCATATTTAAAAACTGAAAAATAAACCAAATACAAATATGCAGAAAACTATAAAAAAAATATTAAACAAATAAACAGATTATATCAACAGCTTAAAGACTTACCGTAAAATCTCAGGTATAATACGCACCTGTGTATAATACGCATGTGCAAATTATACCCAAGAGTTTGGGTAAAAGTGTAGTTCCTATGTACAATACGCACCCCCATCGGGAGGCAGCGGGCGGCATCCCTGCGCTCACCGGCCGCTTCCTCTGTGCAGAAATACTGTATAAGAAAAAATGAAATGCCCACCTTGATAACCAGGATTCCCCCTCTGTACTTATAGTCAGCTATCAAACAGAGACAGCGGACGGCATTCTTGCACTAGCCGCCCGATTCTTCCTCTCCCCGAACTCCTCTGAGCAGCCCTGTCAGGACTTAATATTTTACTTTAATTTTTTTTTTACTCGTGTATAATACGCACCCCCCACTTCACATAAGGTGAAATGGGGTAAAAATGTGCGTATTATACCCGAGATTTTACGGTATGTATAAAAGGTTGACATATAGATAATATGTGCCTATATATGTAACAAAACAAATTATAGTAAGGGAACTAATCATAAATAGGATAATAGTAACTAATAGTAATCACTAATGGTAATTTAGTACACTAATTTAAGGATCTCCATGTACAATATGCAGTAAAAATTAATGAAAGATGAACATTTATGAATGGATGATTGAACCTAATTCAAAACATATTATCACTATATATGGAGGTCTATCCTCTAGAACTCCACCAAAGTGAATTAGCTTTTCTTCAACAAGAAATAGTCACTGCAGCTTTGGTGGTGAATGATTCAGTAAGTAGAGCCCTAGAGCTCCCTCCATCTAAATTAATCCTACATTATCCCTCCATTGCTATAATTGTCCACAATGTGTGAACATACAAGGACAGTCACTCAATGCTAAGATCACACTCAGTCCTCAGGGAATTACAATGTCAAGGAAATACCGGTAGATCAAAGGATCAAAAGCCACCAGAGTAGAGGGTACGACAGACAGGGGGTACTAGGGGAGTAAAGCAGATAGGGGTTCTCGAATGCTCCTGGTTATCTTACACACTTATCTGATCTTGTCCTACCCTGTCCCCCTGTGGTTTTTTTCTCCCCTCTCACCCCCTGTCTGATGTACCACCTAGTCCGGTGGCTTATGGTCCTTTAATCTACCGGTATTTCCATTAGAGCTTCCTTATCCGGTCAATGGCTGTACACAATTACACAGAGGACATTGGTTTTAATTAAACATCTGGGAGACAAGAAGACAATCAGGAAAGAAGAAACAGAGGACTTAGTATTGAGGCATTAAAGGTTTAAGACCCCGAGAGGCATCAAGCAAGAGAAGGGCATATCTGAGTATCTGGCTTTTGAGTTTTAGCCTTTGAATTAAAACACTACACTTAGAGATCTCACTCTGTTGTTGTCACGGTATTCAGGCAAAGAAGAACAGACACAGTGATAAAAGATAATCACCTTTATTTATAATACACAGTCATAGTAATGTTGCCCACACAACCCCAGACCACTGGACGGTAGGCCCCAGGCCACTACCCGGAGCTGCACACTGTACTGTGCACTGCACTACTGCATGATACCGGGGGATACAGGAAATAGGTTTGGGTGGAGCTTCTGGTCGAAACAATACACAATAGCTCAAGTCTCCACCCAGGGTATAGCTAACCGGAAGCAACAGGGAGTGAGAGCACGCCAGAACCATGGGACACAGAAAGAATTGTCAGGCAAGCTGGGTAGTGCTCTGAGCGAGTAGTCAGCCAGAGCCACAGGTCAGAACCAATGTGGGTAGTCAGATAAGCCAGGGTCAACACAGATAGAGATAGTCAGCCATAGCCACAGGTCAGAACCAATGAGGGTAGTCAGACAAGCCGGGGTCATACACAAAGCAAGTTAGTCAGCCAGAGCCACAGGTCAGAACCGATGTGGGTGGTCAGACAACCCGGGGTCAACACGGAGCGAGTTAGTCAGTCAGAGACACAGATCAGAACCAGTGTGGGTAGTCTGACAAGCCGGGGTCAACATGGAGTGAATTAATCAGCCAGAGCCACAGGTCAGAACTGGTGAGGGTAGTCAGACAAGCTGGGGTCATACACGGAGTGAGTTAGCCGGAGGCACAGGTCAGAACTGGTGTGGGTATTCAGACAAGCCGGGTTCATACACAGAGTAGATTCGGAGGTCAGGCACGGGACACAACAAGAATGCAAGAGCTACTTGCAGAAACACCACATAAGGGCCATGACACCTAGGACCAGGAATGTTTATAAAGGAGCAGACAAAGGCAGGAACCAATTAGGCAAATCAGTAGGCGACCTATAAACAAGTGCATGTAACAGTCCACTCCAGTAGACATCAGGAATGCGGAAGTAGCCAGCCTCCATGCCAGCTAACAGCACAACAGCAAAAGGAAGCAAGGGTTGCTAGTCCTTCTAGGGATACCGTGGTAGTACCCCCCCTTAACGACCTCTCCCACATGGTCCAGCACCAGCAGAAGTGCAGGAGTGGAATTCATAGAGCAGGGGAGGTGCATGCAGATCTCTCTTAGCAACCCAGGAATGCTCCTCAGGCCCATACCCTTTCCAATGAACTAGACATTGTACCTGGACTCTAACCCTGCGAGATTCCAGAATGCTCTGCACTTCATATTCCTCATGACCCCCAACTTGTACAGGTCTGGGATGGACAAGAGTGGTAGTATAGCGGTTACAGACTAAAGGTTTCAGTAGCAACACATGGAACGCATTGGAAATACCATATTAGCAGGGAGTTGGAGGGCATAGGTTACAGGGTTGATCCTACGGAGAACCCGAAAGAGACCCACAAATCGAGGAGCCAGCTTTTTACAAGGCACCTGAAGATGGAGGTTGCACGAGGAGAGCCATACTCTCTCCCACCTGGAACACTGGAGGCGGTAGACGTCTACTATCTGCTTGTCTCTTATAGCGTAACGTGGAACTCTGCAGGGTTCTTTGAACCCGTATCCATGTGGAGCGGAGCTCCCTCAAGTGCTCCTCCAGAGCAGGAATATTCTGAGCCTCAAAAGACTCTGGCAGAAGTGAAGGTTGGAACCCATAATTAATCAAAAATGGGGAGTTCCTAGAGGAGGAATTGACAGCATTGTTACTGACAAGCTCTGCCCATGATAACAGGTTCGCATAATTATCATGATGATCCGAAATAAAACAACGGAGGAACTCTTCCAATTCCTGATTAGACCTTTCTGCAGCACCATTAGATTGGGGATGGTAAGCCGAGGAGAACAGGAGCTGGATACCCATCTGACTGCAAAAAATTATCCAAAAACGTGACTCAAACTGGCTCCCACAATCTGAGACCACTACCTTGGGTATACCATGGAGACGAACCACCTCCTTAGCAAAGATTTCGGCCAACTCCTTAGAGGAGGGGAGTGATACAAAATGGGCCATCTTGGAAAAGCCATCCACAATCATGATGATGACCGTGTTGCCCTCTGACACTGGCAATTCTACCATAAAGTCGATAGATAAATGCACCCATGACGCTCCCCATTGGGAATGGGTTGTAGGAGACCCACAGGAAGGTGTCTGGGAGTCTTGTTAAGACTCTCAGATGCAAAGTTAGGTAAAAACACAACTTTATTGAAAAGTTTAAGACAACACCATAGGGTATCATACACGTACGTACATATATATTGAATGACAGGAAAAGCAAAAATAATAGCGAATTAGGCTCTACCGGCCTTGCCAATATACCGGGCAAGGCAGCCAGGACTAATGCACAGAGAATTTAGTAGGCTCTACCGGCTCTGCCAATATACTGGGCAAGGCAGCCTGGACTGGCACACACAGGATAGTTGGCTCTACCGGCCCTTCCAATATACCGGGCAAGGCAGCCTAACGGAATACCACAAGATACAGGCTCTACCGGCCCTGCCAATACCGGGTAAGGCAACCCAAGATGGTAACTAAAGAAAGGTTCTACCGGCCTTACCAATATACCGGGCAAGGCAGCCTTATACAGAGAGGGTGGCAACCACTGAGGCCTCAGTGACCGTCTAGATGACAACAACAGTCACTTGGATGACATGCATAGGCTAAATGGGCTCAAGTGGCAAGCCAAGGAATAGCAGGGAACCACCAGTACCCGCATACTGGGGAGCCAAAGTAGCTGCCTAGGACTTGACAGCTCTAACCAGCATGAAGCGAACCAGTACATGCGTACCGGAGGAACCGTCACTCTTCCGGTGCACCGCAAACGGTGACCTATGTAAGCAAACCAGTACCGGTGTACTGGAAGCATAAAATGCAAATAGCAACAAGAGCCAGGTGGCTAAGGAGCAAACCAGTACCCGCGTACTGGGAGTACAAAACACAATGTTGTAACAGCAGCCAGGTGGCTGTGGAGCTAACCAGTACCCACGTACTGGAAACACAGTACTACCGTGCAGTATCAGCCGGGTGGCTGTGGAGTGAACCAGTACCCGCGTACTGGGAATCAATAGTATCGATACAACAGTAGCCGTGAGGCTTTGGAGCGAACCAGTACCCGCGTACTGGGAACCTAATACAGTATTGAGGCAACGGTAGCCGTGAGGCTGGGGAGCAAACCAGTACCCGCGTACTGGGAATCCAATACAGTAATAAGGCAACAGTAGCCGAGGGGGCTGTGGAGCGAACCAGGACCCGCGTACTGGGAACCCAAATCAGTAACGAGCAACAGTAGCCAAGGGGCTGTGGAGCGAACCAGTACCCGCGTACTGGGAACCTAATCAGTATCGAGGCAGAATAGCCATGAGACTGTGAAGCGAACCAGTACCCGTGTACTGGGAACACTAATTAGTATAGAGGCAGAAGTAGCCGTGAGGCAGTGGAGCGAACTAGTACCCGCGTACTGGATAAACCAGCAAGAGTGAAAATGTCGCCTAGGCGACCAGGGAGCAATAGCTGACCCAAGTGAACTGGAAAAAGAGCACAGCAGGTGAAACAGGAACCAGCACTCTCCGACGGTTAACTGGATCAGGAACGACAGCGGGGACTGGCAGCAGGAAGCAGCGACACAGGGCAACTCCAACCGGATCAGGAACGGAAACAGGAACCGCTGAACTGGTAACTCAGGAACTAGACGATCTCAGGTTAGCAGGAACACAGCAAGGGCCCAGGAAGCTCAGGAACATGATGAAAATGTGAGCAACATAGAGACAACACGAAAGGGCAACCAAAGGGTGCCCAGGCTCAGTCTAAATAGGCAATGCAAGGCGGGCTGAAGGCAGACAGCCAATGGGGAGCCCCCTACAGGTAACTGACACAAAAAGGCAGCAGTCATGGTCACCGTGATACTTAGTCTGAGGACAAGTGGAACATGACGCAACAAATGCGGAACAATCTGCTCTCAGGCTGGGCCACCAAAAGAGTCTAGTCATAGACCATATTAGTTGATCTCTCCCAACGTGCCCTGCTGCCTTCGAGGAGTGGTAAGTTTCCAGCAGTCTGGTATGTAGGAGTTCAAGTATAAAACATTTCCCATTCGGCTTATCTGCCGGGACGAAAGCATGAGCAGCTGAAATCTCCTCACCCAGCAGAGAGGTAATACTAGTATGTATCGTAGCCAAAATGCAGTTGTGAGGGATGATAGGTACCGGAGGACACTCCTCCTGGGACTCTGCCCCAAATTATCGAGAAAGAGTGTCTGCTCTAATATTCTTTGTACCAAAGAGGTAGGAAACCACAAAATTAAACCTAAAGAGGAATAAGGCCCATCTGACCTGATGTGGAGTCAACCTCTTGGCCTCTGACAGATATGTGAGGTTCTTTTGATCTGTCAATATCAGAATCAGAACGATCAACCCCTCCAGTAGATATCACCATTCTTTCAGCACAAGGATAATGGCTAGTAATTCACGATTGCCCACATCATATAAACTCTCAGTCTTAGGCCCTTTCTTAGAGAAGAATCCGCACGGGAGTAATGGTTTACCAGGGTCCACATGCTGAGACAGCAAAGCACGTACTCCTGACTCCAAGGCATCCACCACCAGAGTGAATGGTAGGGTGGGATTCAGGTGGGACACTATTGGGGCTTTTGCAAAAGCAGACTTCAAGGCCTTAAATGCCTGCAGGGCTTCTGGTGCCCAGTCTGAAAGATTAGCCCCCTTATGAATCATGTGCATGAGAGATTTGACTACTGTGCAAAAGTTTCGCATGAACATCCTGTAGTAATTAGTGAAGCCCAGGAACCTCTGTATGGATCTTAACCCCAGTGGAAGCGGCCACTGTAAGACAGCAGACAGTTTTTGCGGGTCCATGGCCAGACCAGAGAATGAGATAATGTACCCTAGGAATGTTATGGAATTCACACTTCTCCAGCTTGCAGAACAGATTGTTCTCCCTTGACAGTTGTAGGACCTGGGCTGTGTCTGCTCTGTGTGCCTCCAAAGTAGGAGAATGGATGAGTATATCGTCCAAATAGACCACCACACAACTCTGCAGTAGATCTCTTAATACATCATGAATAAATTCCTGGAAGACAGTGAGGGTGTTGCACAGTCCAAAGGGCATCACCAAATAATCATAGTGCCCGCTCCAGGTGTTAAACGCTGTCTTCCATTCATGGCCTTCTTTTATTCGTACCAGATTGTACGCGTCCCTCGAGTCAAGTTTTGTGAATGCAGTAGAGCCTTTGAAACGATCAAATAACTCCATGATCAACGGAATCAGATAGGCATTCTTTACCATCAGTTTATTCAGTCCCATGAAATCGATCCATGGTCTCAGTTCCCCATCTTTTTTCTTTACAAAAAAGAAGCCTATGTCAGCAGGTGAGGCGGATTTCCGGATAATGCCCCTGGATAATGTGTCAGCCACATAATCCTCTATGGCCTTGTTCTCCTCCATGGCCTTGTTCTCCTCCACCGACAAGGGGTACACTCGGCCCTTAGGAGGTCTGGTCCCTTGTACCAGATCAAGAGTGCAGTCGTAAGGAGGCAATATTTCATGCATTGGGAGAACCATGACAGAATATTGCAAGTCTGCCAATCAATTCTTGGGTTGTGAGTCTGCAACCAGGGAAAACCCAGAATGATAGCATGATGGGTAGAATGTATGACCTGGAACTGTTGTGTCTCCACATGGAGTGCCCCTACCCTTAGAGACAAGGGGTGAGTCCCATGAGTAACATTTGACTGCTGTAGGGGTCTGCCATCAATGGCTTTGATAGCCAATGGAGCGGAGTGAGGCAGCAGAGGAATAGAATGCTTGGCCGCAAAGTCTGCAGCAATAAAGAACCCCGCAGCCCCAGAGTCTAGTAGTGCAGGAGCCAACACTGATGACTTGGCCCAAGACAGCACTACCTCAAGAATAGGCTTATCCTGAAGTCTCTCTGGGGACTGTGAAATTCCACCCAGGGTCTGTCCCCTACATGACCCTAGGGTGTAAGTGTCTCCTGGCCGGAAAGGCTCCCCACGGTATAAGCAAAGGCCCCTCCTCCTGCGCTGAGCCCTCTCCTCCACTGAAAGGCGTGTGAAGCCTAACTGCATCGTCTCCCCCCTGGTGGGGTCAGAACTAAGAGGTATGGGAGGCGAGAGAGGACTGGGTGGGCGTAAGAAGCTAGGAACCAACCGAGAAAAAGGTTTACGTAAATGTTCCTTGAATGAAGGCCTCTCACGAATCCTCGTATCTATCAAGATGGTGACTGAGATTAGCTCCTCCAGATCACCAGGCAGTTCTCGGGCTGCCGTCTCGTCTTTGATATTGTCACACAAGTCTTGGGAGAGTGCGGATAATAGAGCTTCATTGTTCCATCCTACCTCCGCTGCCAGAGTATGGAACTCGATTGCGTACTCAGCTACTGTATGTTTGCCCTGCTGTACTGTCATAAGTCGTTTGGCAGTGGAGGTTGCTCGCCCAGGAACATCAAAAACTCTCAGAACAGAGGCCAAAAATTACAAGAAGTTATGAATTACAGGCTTCTCTGTCTCCCATAGTGGGTTGACCCAGGCTAGTACCTGTCACGGACACCAGAGTAAAAAATACACATGACACAGGTACAATGACATTTAACCAGTTTATTAAGATAAGCAAGAGTAAGCACTTCCCAAACCTTAGTAGGAACAGGCGTGAGGACAGTGCCGAGTCCACTACCCAAGGATTGACACTGAACTGTAACTGGTTCTCAGTAGCCTATAGAGATAGATGGGAGAAGAACCAGGCTTGATTCTATACCTAGCAAATGGAAACCTGGAACACCAGGAAACCCGATCACTGGAGCGACAGCTAAACTCCCAGACACGAGACAGACAGATGTCTCGAAGTAGTGACTCTACCTCGGAGTGGTAAGCGAGACAGAGAGTAACTAGTACTCCGAAAGAGTCATGGAACTGGTCTACTAGGTAGGCAAAGGGTGGAGGCAAGAGAGTGGAACGTAGCCAGTCGCAACACAGGTAAGTATGTGAAGGCGATACTGTTCCTAGGTTACAAAGCGGAGGGGTACGCAACAGGCCCAGGAGGCAACGGATACAGTGGCACAGGATGGAGTTGTTACGGTTTTACTGACACTCAGACACAGTAGGTGAGATAAAACACAGTTTTATTGAACAGGCTCAGAAAATGATAACCCTCACGGGTCCAGCAGTATATGTACACAATACAGTACTGACACAGGACAGGTTATAGCAAGATATATACCCACATGGGTCCAGTATATGTACAATACAGAAATTTACAATATACTGACACAGGTCAGGCAACGTTCGTGTGAAACTCAAACCGAGGCAGCAAGGAATGGGTCACTATTAGGCCAGGAATGCTGACAGGCCCTAATAGTGCGAGCCCCTTAAGACTCCCACTGCAGGGAGTGCTTAAATAACCAGAAACATCCAGAAAACAACGGAGGCCCAGGATCAACTTAAGGACTGCCTTAACAGTAATGGAGGACTGAGACAATATGCCCAGGAGGGCACCCAACGGAGACTGCACGGTAGAAATAACTGGTGAAATAGTGGCACTTTCCTCAAAGGGGTTAACGAGGGCTTAGACCAATAATGACTGCCCAAAGTAAAACCAACCTCATCTATAGGCAGAAAGGAGGGTCAAGCATACCGTGGTGCACTGATGGGATAGACACCGGAATGTCACCCTCATGACACTGACTGAACCGAGACTAGACTGCAGGAGTGGCACTAAGGCACAATAGTACTGTCCGGAGACAGGAGCTTGGAGGAGAACCCCAAACCGATGACCGGAATGGGACCGCAGGCAATAGCGATACACAGGAGAAGTAGCCCACCGGGACGGTACACAGGCAGGAAAGTCAACCAATCCGAGTCGGTACACTAAGCAGGAACGTCAGTAGGACCGGGTTAATACACAGAGCAGGAACGTCAGCCAATCCGAGTCTGTACACAGAGCAGGAACGTCAGCCAATCCGAAGCGGTACACAGAGCAGTAGAGCGTCAGCAGTAGACAGAGACTGACAGAATGTCACCAGCATAGCACGTGATAGGAGTCAACGGAGCGAGAGGCAACCAGTAACTCAACCATGGAGGTAGCAGTTGCACTACACCGATGGAGTGCGCCCACAACTGGCCCAGACAGGTGGTAGTCAGACTGGAGTCAAGGACAGCACAGAGCGTAAGTTAGACAGGCCACAGTCGAGAGCAAAATCAGGTAGTCAGCCACAGCTAAGGTCAAAACAGAGCGGGTAGTCTGACAAGCCAGGGTCATACACAGATCTGGTAGTCAGACAGCCACAGGATCGATCAGGAGAAAACACGGCAGCCAAGCAAGGGTCAAACGAGAGCAATACTGAAGAAATGCACGGATACACCACAAAAGAGCAACAAGTCCTAGCCTCAATGAGGTTTATAAAGCAGCAGGAGGCAGGACCCAATTAGGCCAAACGGAATAGGCCCATAAACAGGCACCCATGCCAGTGCCTGAAACATGACTTTAGCAATGAGGAAGTAGCCGGAGGCCATGCCTACCAGTGGCCCTACAGAGATAAGAGCATAAGATCACTTAGGCCTCAAAAGGAGACTGTGATTGTGCCTTGCCGGACAGGAGGGAGATCAGGAATCCCACTTTACTTCACTCAGTAGGGAATGCATGTGGTACCACCTCCAAAAAAATTCCCAGTTGATTGAGGAACCCCGACACAGTGTAGGTTCCCCAACATATATTTGGGGTAAGGGAGCAGAGCCAGACAACCCTCTAGTCATGCCAGCCTCAGAGGTAGTTGCCACAACCGGCGCTGGTACTGGGGAAGCCACCGGTTTCTGAGCGAAGCAATCAAGGTGCGCCTTGCGATTTAACAGTGTCTGAATGGCAAAAGACAACTGATCTATTCTGTGGTCCTGAGAATCCATCCTGGACAGGATGCTCTGATTAGGTGGACTGCCTGTACCGTCAGTAGGCATGGCCCTTACGTACTGTCACAGTATTCAGGGAAAGAAGGACAGACACCGTAATAAAATATAACCAACTTTATTTATAATATACAGTAATAATAATGTTGCCCACACAACCCCAGACCACTGGACGGTAGGACCCAGGCTACTACCCAGAGCTGCACACTGTGCTGCGCACTGCACTACAGCACAATACTGGAGGATACAGGAAATGGGTTCGGGTGGAGTACCTAGTAGAACCGGACACTATAGTAAAAGTCTCTACCCTGGGTATAGCTAATTGAGGCAACGGGGAGTGAGAGAAAGTCAGAGCCATGGGACACAGAACTAATGGTTAGGCAAGCTGGGTAGTGCACGGAGAGAATAGTACTCAGCCAGAGCCACAGGTCAGAACTTATGTGGGTAGTCAGACAAGCCACGGTCATACATGGAGAGAGTTAGTGAGCTAGAGCCACAGGTCAGAACCGATGTGGGTAGTCAAATAAGCCGGGGTCAACACGGAGCAAGTTAGTCAGCCAGAGCCATAGGCCAGAACCAGTGTGGGTAGTCAGAAAAGCCAGGATCATACATGGAGTGAGTTAGTCAGCCAGAGCCACAGGCCAGAACCGGTGTGGGTAGTCAAACAAGCTGGGATCATACATAGAGCGGATTCGGAGGTCAGGCATGGGTCACAACAAAAACGCAAGAACAACTGGCAGAAACACCACATAAGGGCCATGACCCCTAGGCCCAGGGAAGTTTATAAAGGAGCAGAAAAAGACGGGAACCAATTAGGCAAATCAGTAGGTAACCCATAAACAAGTGCATGTAACAGCGCACACTCCGGTAAACGTCAGAAATGCTGAAGTAGCCGGCCTCCATGCCGGCTAACAGCACAGCAGTAAAATGAAGCACAGGATCTCTAGGCCTCCTAGGGATACTGTGATAGTTGTGATTTCTTCTGCGCACTCTTACAGCTATTGTGTTCCTGATCTTGAAAGAGCCCACACATTGGGATAATTTCTAATTGTTCACACAATATAGTATTCAGCTACTCCAAAAGGCTGGCACCAATGGACTACAAGAGAATCCTCTTTGATCGTGGATGAAAGGGTATGTAAGTGCCTCTAAAAGACCACAGATCAAAAAATATATGCCCCAAAAAGGAGAACACAGGGCAATGAGCAAACTGAAGACTCCCTATTAATCTTCAAATGTATCCAAATCCAAAATGCATTTGCCCCAATGCTCTGCATTACATCATCAATACTTCTATAAAATCATTGACTTTGTTAGCAAAAATTAAAACCATACTTCTCACTTTTCATGGTGTAATCTACAGAGACAAAACAACAGTTTTGATCATGAGTAAGCATGGTGGTTGTATGAAATGTGTAGAGCTTTTCCAATAAGCCAGATAACTTTTCTCTGTTCCCATTCAGTAGTAACTTGTTCTGTCTCTATGGATTACACCATGGAAAGTAAAAGGTATTTGTGGAGGTCAAAGCACACACAAGCTTGCCTGTCAGCTGCTCCCCTCTGTGAGTTCTTGTCCTAGATACTCTGGATCAGGCAGAAGACAAAAACAGATAGCAGCCACTCGCCAGTAGACCGGTGAGGCAAGTGAATTTAGCTCTTTCAGTGGCTGAGATGCGGGTCACCAGCCAACTCCATTACTTCCAGACATTCTTTTCAAGATTAGAATGCAAACTACGGGTTGGAATAGTGTTAGTACACTTGACCAATCATGGATCGGCCTATATTTCCAGCACTCTTATCAAGATAAGAATCCAAATTAGGACTTGGGACAGTGGTGTCCCAGTTGACCAATCAGAAGAGGTTATTTATTTTCCACTCTGAGTGCCTCTTTGCAAGCCATGCTGATAAAGAAATCACAGCAGAAGTCAATCAACTTTCCAAGCATTCCTTTGTTGTATCAGCAAAGCTGTTAGCTGACCATACCGGGAAACACTGAAAAAACACCAAGCTTTAACACAAGCTACACAGACATGGAGTTTATTCTAAGGAGGACATGGCAGCAAGCTGCAGGTTGCTGGGCATAACCTTTATTTTCTTGGCACTCTGGTTCCACACTGCCAAATCCCTTTACATAACTTATAGTAAAACTAGTATGAAAGCCCGTATACATGGGCTAAAGTGCCACCCAGCGGCCTCAGCTGCTGCCCCGGAGCTGGGAGCACAGACAGGCGGGGAGCCGCCTGGAGCTCCCCGTTCCAGATCTGCTCATTCGGACAGTCTCTACTGTGTATGTGCATTTTCACGCTCAGGGAGCTTCACAGGCTAACCCTTTATATATATATATACCACACACACACACACACACTACAACATCCTATATAATAATTCGCTATAATGTTTGTCAGAAGCCGTCATGCTCAGTAGAGACTGCCCGAACACACGGAATGCTGGAAGCACGGAATGCTGGGAGCACAGAATGCTGGAAGCACGGAATGCTGGGCATCACAGAATGCTAGGAGCACGGAATGCTGGGAGTTCTGTGCTTTCAGCTAGTCTCTACAGTGCATGACTGTGTCGGTGACAGAATGCAGAGCAGGATCGGCCTTTTAACTCTTTGGGTGCCAGAGGGGTACACAAAGCATTGCTTTGCAATGTGTTGCATACCCCTCTGGCACTCAAAGAGTTAACATCACCCGGACCTTGGCCCGTGTACATGGGCTTTTACACTAGTTATACCATAATGCACAGTAAAATATAGTACAGAGGTAAATAACACAAGAAAACACAAAACATCCACCAGATTATAACCCAGGGGGCAACAACTTTCAGCAGAGATACAAAGGGCTCACATCCTGTTTCTCCACTGTATGTTTTTAATTTTTGCTATTAAAGTAAATATTTTTATTGAAAAATTGATGATTTCATTGTTGATCAGGTAGAGCATTGGTGTGAACGCATTTTGAATCTTTTGTCATTTCTAATTGCACAGAGAGAGGTATGTTTGGTCTAGATCATAACTAATGTGCATACAGTGGATTGTGCCACACTGTATCACCAAAGCCTAAATGTTAATTTGGCAAAAAAAAAAAAAAAAAAAAAAAAAAAATATATATATATATATATATATATATATATATATATATATATATGCATTTTACAGAAAAATAGTACATCATATAGGCAGATTTAATTCTCACTATCACAAATTGCATTTGTCTTAGGGTGATGGGTCCACTTTAAAAACAAAGACAAGTAAAGGTAATGAGGAACATTTTTCCAGTTGGTATACAGGGAATATAACATGTACTTTTAGAAATTGTCATTACAGAAAAGGGAACTGTGGGAGAATCCCCAGGTAGTTTCAGTCCTTGTATGACTTATACAAATAATATAAAAGGCCCAATTGTTTATACTGTGACATTTCTGTAACCAATATACATTTCAACTTTAAGGACCGCAAATTCATTGTCATCATCATCATCATCATCATCTGATTTCTGGAACACACTGGAAAAATAGATTTTACAATTCTTCATTCATTTTCCAGGAGATCAGGTTTGTGGTACATAGCATTTTATTTATAACAGTGTCTTCTGTATAAACCAAGGGTTCTTCTTTTTTTTTGCTGAAGGCATCCATTACACACAGTAGTTAATTGTAGGGGAACACGTAACATTTTATAGATTATTTTTTGAGGATCAAGAAAAGGTACAAATACATATATACATAGTTATTTTTATTAGTTATTTTTCACCATCAGAATACCAAAATATGTTGTAGATAACAATTTCTATAACTATATATTGAAAACTCATCATTCACTTTTTTGTCAAAGGCTTTATAAAACAAAAGGAACATCCTCTGAGGAAGTCCACAGTTCACCAAAAGTGCCACTGCTCACTGGCTGAGAAGCACTGGTATAAACAATGTATTGATTGTACATGTGTTGGTTTGGACAAAGGACATTAAAGGGGTATAATACCTAAAAAATTAGTGACTTCATTTGTTTATCAGGAGGACATATCTTGGTAGCTGTCCTTCAAACAACAGTCAGTTATTTCTATTTATGCTTTTGGTTTGCAGTTTTAGTTTACTGCTAGTTTTTTCAGTTTTCAATCTGATAAAGACTAGCGTCCCTTATTCAGGCCCATTCAAGTGTATTGTTTGATGTGAGACTGCGCAACCTAAAGGCAGACTTCAAGAGAGATCACTATATACAGGAAAGTATCTATATGATGCAAAACTACATAGATGGATACACCTGACTGCTGCATGAAGGACACTTATCTACGTAAGTCGTTGTGCTAAACGAATTAACAATCATATATTCCTAGGGTACATTTTCCCTTTAACTCAGTTTACTTATTTATTTAGAAATTGCCCATTAAGTTTTACTGTGCTAGGAATTGAAACTCTAGGGCAATATGCAGAAAGTAAAGTGGAGCAGTTCTGAGACAAATTAAAGGAGGGGACAAACAGAAATTCCTTTTGATTTTAAATGGGGGTTTTATCCAATTTTTTGCAGGGAGACTAGTTTGGAGATATCAACGTACCAGTACTGAAAATGTATGATGTAAAAGCAGTTTCTTTGGTGAATACACATGTGAAAAGACAGATATATACAATTGTGTGCTCCCTATATGTTACCAGACAGATGTAAATTGTGTTTTAGTTTTTAAGAATAAAAAGACATGAAAATCTTCCTATGCTGCATACTTTTTTTTCTTAATAATTGAACTATCATTGTATCAGTGTTGTGTACAATCACAGTACTTAAAGCTTCACACTATACAGTATATTTTCTGCAATGCCTCCTACTTAGAAATGGAATTTACAAGCTTTTGATGTATTGTGCACTATTAATCTGAGTAACGACATGGCTTAGAGCAAAGGAGACTTTGACTTTCCAAAACCTTTCCTGCAATGATGGAGGGGCGCCAAATAGTGTGTTATTGTTATACAACAAAAATAAGATAAAAACCAATAGAATAATACTCACAAATAGAATTGTTAGGATGCTGTTATCAGTCAGTGTAACAATCGTGCATTCGGAGAATATAAACCCGTCTCCGTTTGGGTCAATCTTACGTGTCCGGTGTCAATCCAGAAGAACAAATGTAGATTATGCAGGGGGAGGATTCTTTATCCGTAGAAGTACGTTTATTAAAAATATTAAATACAACGGCTTGTATGCTCCTGCAATGAAATCAACTTTTACACTTTTAACTCAAGGCCACACATATAAAGATAAACAGGAGCAATTCTAGAGTGACGTGCTAAATTGGGAGCATAACACTACATTGATTTCTAGGGTGATTACTCTTAATGTAGTTCTTTCCCCAGAATTGCTCAGGTTTTGCCTTGATAAATCTGGCTATTGCATGAACTTGAGAAAACCATTGTTTTGGCCAATGGAGACTTTCAGTTCACAACGTCCTTCCTACACCACCACCAATTCCTCTGCATTGCTTGGGGCAAAGTGATAAATTAGGAGTAATCACCATAGAAACCAATGGGATATTTCTACCTATTGCTCCTATTTCTAACTGCATCAGTGCCTGCAGTGGACTGAAAAATCTTTTAATTTACACTAATAAATTGAGTGAAAACATGGCTATGGACAATAGAGGATTTCACATATCGATACCTGTGGAGATTCACACACTGATTCCCTTCTTCTGCCACTGAATTAAAGTGGAACTTGCATTCAAATTAAAGTGCCCCACAAATCATTAATCACATAGCGATACACATATCAATACTTGTTTTATCCTGAATAAGTCCCTATAGAAAAGAATGAGCAGGCACTAGTAAAAAATAAAAAATCATCCAATAATCTCTCCAATGGTGTGGTGCACTCCCAGACCTAACACATACAATTATCCAAAAAACATTTTTGAATAATTTTGTAAAATAATTTTTACAATATAAACATACAGTCATAACCCCTTATGCAACAACAATATGGCTAAGTACTCCTCTTCTGAACATTTATATTTTGTCTCACTTTTGTGTTTATCAGGTTTTTAATGAGTAATTATATATGTGTCTTTAGGTAGGGACTCCTCTTTTTTGGTGTTCTTTTCACTTATATTTCACATGTAGTTCATCAAGTAAAATTTTTTGTACTTTCCATGGTATTGGGATATTGTTGTATCATGAGGGGTTATGACTGTATGTTTAAGTTGTATTAGCGTTTTTGCACTTTATAACATATTATACATACTGGAGGGATTCTGATATTTCCCTTTTGTGTGTTTTTTTATTGTTTTTAGATATCATCTGTGTGTTGCAATAAAGCATTTATACTTTTGTATTACATTTGTTTAATTGTGTGCCTCCATTATCAAGGCTCTGTTCCTTTTTTGGGCAGTGAGTTAGAGGGATTTCTTCATTTTTCCTATCTGGCCTTGTTTGCCCAAAAATGTCTTTTGGACCCTGAATAAGTCCGGCATTATAGAGAAATCCAACTTGTTCGGAGGCTCACAGGCAGGCATCTTGCTGTAGCGGTATCTGTGTGCCTGCGCCATCAGTCCCTTTCTGTACTTTAAGGTACAATGCAGCTCCCCCTCACCAATCCAAGAGGAGACCGGGATGCACAGAGTGGACACACAGATGTCTCTTTGGCAAGATGTCTGCGCTGATGCCTGCCGGTGAGTCTCCGAAAAAGTTGGAATTCTCAGTAATGCCAGACTTATTCAGGATAATACTAGTACTGATATACATATTTCTATGTGACTAATGATTTGGGGGGCATTTTAATGTGAATGAAAGTTCCGCTTTAATACAAGAGGGTAAGAAATTATATATTGGGGGAAGGTCAGGACAAAGTAAAGGCCCTACTTGCTTTATCTTTATCACTTGGAGAAATGTTAAAGCAAATGAACAAGTTACAAAATGCTAACATTTGTAAAAGCGTAGTGTGAAAAACAGGACTGTCACAGGTTACACGGTGCAAGAGGCGGAGCCTCTCCTCCCCCTAGCTGGGATCATGTGGACACTAATACCGAATGGTATAGAGAGAATAGCTAGGGATTGTCATGGAAGCCTGATCCAACCTTCCCCCACCCAGACTCAGAGGCTCTGAGAGGCAGATAACTATCATCTGATGTTGATGGATTTATGGGGGGACAGCTATTCACTGGGAATGTATACAGCATTGCTGTTTGTGCTAACACTCCCCCACCCGAAGAGTTCTACAGGAGGTGATTAGAGTCTTGTGTCCAGCACCCACTTTTTAGTAACCTTTGTCTGATGTTAAACCCAATGTGTCCTTTGTCTGATGTTAAACCCAATGTGTCATGTTTTGTCCATGTAGTGACTACCCCTTTCTCTGAACTGTATTAAAATGCTGTGTTGGTTGAAAATAAAGCAGTTTGTGGTTTACCAAGAAGCAGCTTGTTTGTCTGTCTGTCCCTGAAGTATCCAGGTATATTGATGTTTGTCGTATACTATAGAGCGGTTACTCATAGAGAAGGGGACTAGATAGACAGAATATCCTATACAAACCAGAGCTATCAGTGCACTATATCCTGCTTTGCCGGTGAATATGCGACTCAAAGTACTGGGTCTTAGTGCTTAGTATAGCGGTTAGCTGTGCAGGTTAGTTTAAGAAACTCACGGACGAAACGTGCCTGAACTGCTATACCTTCCGTGGCAGAGACGCCAGGGCCGTATCATCACACGTAGCAATTCTTTACCTGTTCATTTCTTTCAACATTCCTTCAGCTATTTGCTACATCTGCAATGTATTTCTCATTCCTTCTTATGTAGCTCATCCTGTAACCCCTTGAGTACACGAGGGATGTGCAATGCATTTTAATGGTCATGGTCATCAAGGAGTTAACCCCCTGTAAAAAATACATTGACAAGAAAATACACAAACATGCAAACATGTGCTACTCCCACACACAAGTAATACACAAACACCTGAACACATAAACACTATCATACAAAATACACACATGTGCACACCCATATATACACACACCCTTTCACTCAGTAACATACAAATACAGATGCGCACACACGTCTGGTAATACACACAGTAACATATGAAACACACAAAGTAACATACCACACACACATACACAATCTGTAACACACAAACACAGACACACACATTAACACATCAACACACATGTACATATGCACACAAATCCATGTACCATTTACTGGTAGGGCATGAAGAATGTTAGTTTGATAATTATTTCTCAAATACACATAGATACAGGTACAGATTTTAACATGCTAATTTACACTCTCTGTCTGTAGGTCTGGAGGATAGAAGAGTTACTACTGCTGCATATTAACCCAAAGAGGAGCCTTCATCTAAATATGTCTGTAAAGAACCAGACAAAGGTCACAGAATTCCTACTTCTGGGATTTGGAAACCTTCATACATTCAATATTTTATTATTCATCATTTTACTAATTATTTTCTTTTGTACATTAACTGGAAATCTCCTGATCATCATATTAGTTTCAATAAGTCATCGCCTCCATTGCCCCATGTACTTCTTCCTTTGCCATCTTTCAGTTTCTGACATCTTGATCACAACCAGTATTGTCCCCACCCTGTTACTTAGCATTCTGCCAGGTGGAAGGATACTGAGTATTGTTAGTTGTATAATTCAACTGTATTTCTTTAGTGCTACAACCTCTACAGAATGTTTCCTTCTCTCAGTGATGTCTTATGATCGATACCTCGCTATCTGTTACCCATTACGTTACACTTGTCTCATGGACTTCCAGAGATGTATTCTCTTATCTGTCTGGCCTTGGTTATTAGGTTTCACACTCAGTGTATTCCCAGTTGTGGCAATATCTGAATATAATTTCTGCAATGACAATATCATTGACCATTTTTATTGTGATCTTTCTCCACTTCAAAAACTTTCTTGCTCAGACACAACCTTTATAGATTTAATATCGTACATGTTATCAGTCCCTATATTTATTTTACCAGTCTGTGTAATCATTGGGACTTATATTTATATATTTCTTGCTATACTTAGGATCCCATCTACAACTGGGAAACAGAAAGCCTTTTCCACCTGCAGTTCTCACCTGATTGTTGTGGGAGCATTTTATGGAACCCTGATCACCAAATACACGATACCGTCTGAAGGATACTCATCGCTCCTAACCAAGATTATATCTCTCCTACACACTGTGATTACTCCTTTATTTAACCCTATAATATACAGCCTGAGGAACAAAGATATCAGAACAGCACTCAGAACATTATTCCCAATATGGGGAATGAACCATTAGTTGTTTTGTGTAATGAAAGTCTTCTAAGCAGAACAGGGCCAATGCTGGGGGAACCAACTGCTTCATAGGGTCCAAACAAAACATCATATTAATGTAGATGGGCTCTTTAACCCCTTCAGCACATTAGAATTGTTATGTTACTCTTGTATTTAAAGTTTTTCTTTATATGTGTTTAAAGCGGAACTTTCAGTTTTATAATATTGCCGCCCAATACGTAAGAAATATATATCGATAGGGAAAGTAATAGTTGTAATAAGGTGAATAAATCTGCGTTACTGAAGTAATCCACCTTTTTTGGCAGACATCTAGGGCACAGAGCTTACAAGAGAAGGTCTGTGCACCTGCACTTTCAGCAACTTCTGTTACCTTAAGGAAACCAAAGGACGTCTCCACCAATCAAGACAGTGCATGGGACACACAGAGCAGACTCAGAGGTACCTTTCCTCTAAGATGTCTGCACTGTTGTCCGCTGTATGCCTGCCAAAGAAAGTGTATTATTTCAATAACATAGATTTATTCACCATAATACAACTATTACTTTACCTATTTCTATATTACTAATGTATTGGGGGCAATATTATAAAGCTGAAAGTTCCGCTTTAACCCCTTGAGCTACAGAGGGGTGTCCAATGCATTGCTTGTAATGTATTGAATATCCCTCTAGCACTCATACAGTTAAAGGAGAATTCATATTTTGACACCCCTCTGCAACAACCACCAAGCTAGAGGATCAAACAACTTATCTGGATAGAGGTGTAAATGAAATACTACCACCAAAGAAGCCAGTGGCAATAGTTTCAGACTCCTCACAGAGTGATGACAGGTCTGTTTCTTACCATAATAGACATGTAGGAATGTGATGTAACATGTACTAGACAATGGAACTTTCCAACACATCAATGTAATGAACATTAAAGGGGATATTTCACCCCAAAGACACTCTATCTTATTTTATTAGTCTACCACAATGGTGTATAGATTAGAAATTTTTTTGTTAAAAAAAAAAATCCATGCCTTAAGCGATATCACTTATTACATTTTGCATTGATGCAACCACTTCAGCTTTCTGTGGTACAAGATTAGTTTGCCACAGCTCTGCTAGACTGCCGCACGTCCCAATTCTCCTCCCACCTCCCTCCCAGCTTTCCCTGTCAGCGCTTTCATGCTCCTCTTTGTAGCGTATTGGAACAGCAAGCTCCCGTCAATGTCCATAATAAGTATCCCTAGCGTTTTCAGAGTCTTCTTCCTATTGATCAGTGTGGTCTTATTATCAGATATGAATAACATAGCTGAAACTCACATCATTACCTAGGAAGGAAGGTAAAAATCCTCAATATATAAGAAATAAGAAATCTGAAGATCTATGATATACCTGGCAGAGCAACAAATCTGAATGTGCAGTGTGCAGCTGAGCATGAAATGAACTTATTTAGTTTGATGGATCAGCTGGTTTCACATATACATAAAAGGAGAGAAACAACACATCTTTCCACAAATCATAAAATTGTATTTAGATGGACACTACAAAGAAAAGCAAACTTCCTACTCACCGTGTGATAAAGATTCTTCTTCTACCTCTTGTAGTTTTTGACAGGAAGAAAAATCATCATCAGCAGCAGATTTTGTGGAAACCTGCTTAATTCCCTCTTCTGCCTGGTGGCTACCGGGAAATGGTAAACTATCTACCTCAGTAACATTTTCTGGAGTAGATATGTTCTCAGTGGAGGTGACAGTGGTGGCAGGAAAAATGTTATCCAGATACTGCAATAATTTCCATTTGGGCTGCTTACACAGATGTTCTCTCTAAAAATCCTGCGTTGATACTGCCCGCAGTGTCTGACCAGTAGTGTTACACATGTTAGGTGTCCCCAGGTTTATAGAACTGGCTTTAGTGGAAGTGGTGACTAAACTGGCAGTGGCACTAGTCATTGTGCAGGTGGTTCTGGGGGGATCATCACGAAACAGCTGATGAGACACAGGTGACAGCTACTTCGTGGTCTCAGAGGAGGACCTGGACCTCTCTACCCTGCTAGTAGAGGTAGGATGACCTGCAGTTCCCTTCTTCTTTCTAGTTTTTGGCTTGAAGTGCTGCTGCTGAGTCTGACTAGTACTACTCAAAGTACTCTTCTTTGCCCGTCTGCTGCTAGCTCTGCTTGAAAGCCACATCACTGTGGTGGTGTTGGTGGTTGCTGGGTCACTGCAGCTGGTACCAGGACAAGTAACATCAGGTTGTTCACTAGGATTCAAATCCATGACAGATAGGTAGGTAGTGAACTATAATAGTTTTAAAATTTAAAACCTGGCCACATGACAACTGTGAGACTGGCTTTTTCACTCTGAAAATTATTCAAACAAATTCCTAATATTAATTTTAATGTTTAACACAAAACAAAGGCAACTCTCCCTTGCGGACGCAATAAGGTACTATCACGGTGCCCGTGATTCCTCTGGCGACATTGCTATGTCTGGTTTACTTCCTGCCTGTCTTTTATTGGCTGCTGGGTCATATCTCCACCCAGTTCTAGCCCTTAAATACTCAGCCCTGTCATTTCATTGTCGCCCTTTCGTGGTGTTCCAGTCGCTAGCGCTAGTTCCTGACTTCCTGTGTGAATCATGTGTATGACCCAGACTGCCTGACTACTCTGCCTTTTTTGCTCCTGCTTCTGTGTACCGATCCATCGAGGCTGACGTTCCTGCTCTGTGTACCGACCCGGCGTGGCTGACGTTCCTGCTCTGTGTACCGACCCGGCTTGGCTGATATTCCTGCCCTGTGTACCGACCCGGATTGGCTGACGTCCCTGCTCTGTGAACCAACCCGGCTTGGCTGACGTTCCTGCTCTGTGTACCGACCCCGGTACTGCTGTCAGCCCCATTTGTGTCCCATCTGGAGGGCTCCCCTCCTGTGCATGCTTACTGTCTGCCTAGACAGTCCTTTGGTTGCCTCGGTACTTGAAGCTGATTCCAGATCTGAGCTTTCGTTTAACCCCTTGCGGGTTGGTGCTGTTACACTTCAGGGTTACAGTCATTATCAGTCACTGGTGTGGGGTACACCTTGATAGACTGCTGCTCAGTTACCCTCAGACTGTCCTGGCAGTCTGGGAATACCTTTCTTGATACTGCTTGGCAGTACCATGTGTCTATACATGGGCAGACCCACTGTCGTTGCCATCAGAACCCTACACTCCTGTGTCTCCGATTGGGGTGTATGGGGTCTCTGTCCGCTTGTCTCTTGTCCAGGGCCTTCGATTGTCTCCGCTTGCCTATTCTCTCCTGACTACCCTAAGTATTGGGGATAGTAGTGTCCTCCTACTCAAACACCTCCTTTGTGGCTTGTCTTATCCTGGGTTCACTCTCCTCGTGGAGAGTGTCCACTGACCTCAGTACTACTAGGGCCTGCTGGCATCCCTTGGCTTAGTAGTTTCCTCTGCTCCTCTGTCTCGTCTGTATTCACACGAACTGTTAACCTGACCTGTGTCAGTATTGTGTCATTTGGATCTACTGGACCCATGTGGTTTACTGTATACTAGTGTAACCTGACCTGTGTCAGTATTGTATCATTTGTACCTACTGGACCCACGTGGGTTACCTTATTTCTTGTATTATTAATAAACTGTGTTTTACCATAACCTCCCGAGTCTTTGTGTCAATAAAACCGTTAGAGGTACTAGGCCTGCCTACAGAACTGTGAGACTGGCTGATGTGTCACTCTGAAAATTATTCAAACTCCTAATATTAATTTTATGGGCCTATTTTAGGTGGCCAAATCGGGTCCCGCCTCCTTCTTCTCCTTTATAAACCTTCTTGGGCCCGGGAGTCATTGCTCTTACGTGTGTTCCTGATAGCTTCTGCTTGCTCCGTTGTGATCCGTGCCTGTCTGAGTATTTGCTCTGTGTATGACCCCGGCTTGTCTGACTACCCACATCGGTTCTGACCTGTGGCTCTGGCTGACTACTCGCTCTGTGTATGTCCCCGGCTTGCCTGACCAGTGGCCCTGGCTACTACCCGCTTAGTGTAGCCTCCGGTTGCCTTTCATGAGGGTCTGGTTACTCTTGCTCTGTGAAGTCCCCAGCTTGTCTGATCTTTGACTCTGGCTGCCTACTCATTCCCTAAACTACCTACTTTCCTGACCTGTAGTCTCGGTACCTCCTGGCTCTTGTCTGCTCTCGCTCTCTGTTGCCTCCGTTCGCAGACCAAGTGGTGACTTACACTTATTCTACCATTCTTCTGTTGTCCCTCTTGAGCCACTTCCCTAGTCTCGAGATCTGGAGTAGTGCAGTGCACAGCACAGTGTGCAGCTCTGGAGGGACCTTGGGTCCTACTTATATTTGTCTGGGGTTCTGTGTGGCCTATGTTATTATTCCTGTACTTATTAAATAAAGGTGGATTTATATTTTATATTCCTGTCTGTCCTTCTTTGCCTGAAAACAGTGACAGTACATAAGGGTCATGTCCACTGACGGATCAGACAGTCCACCTAGTCAGAGCATCCTGTCCAGGATGGATTCTCAGGATCAGAGAATCGAGCAGTTGTCTTTTGCCATGCAGAAACTATTGAATCTCACGACTCACCTTGATAACTTCGCTCAGCAACCGGTGGCTTCCGGTTGTGACAATTTCCTCTGAGGCTGGCATGAGTAAAGGGCTTATCCCAAAGATATGATGGAGAACCTACACTGTGCCAGGGGTTCCTTAATCAGCTGGGAATTTTTTTGGAAACGGTACTGCATGCCTTTACTACTGAGAGAAGTAAGGTGGGATTCCTGATCTCCCTCCTGTCCGGCAAGGCATTGACCTGGGCCAACCCAGTCTGGGAGACTGAGAAACCCCTAATTTATAACTTCATGGAATCTGTGACCTGGTTACGGACAGTTTTTGGTGTACCTGGGTGCGCAACCTCCGCTGCCAAAAGGTTTATGACAATACGGCAGGGCTCACGTACAGTAGCGGACTACACTATTGAGTTCCATACTCTGGCAGTGGAGGTAGGATGGAACAATGAAGCCTTAGTTGCCGCCTTCTCTCAGGGCTTGTCTGACATGATTAAAGATGAGACGGCAGCCCGAGACCTGCCTGGTAATCTGGAGGAGCTAATCTCAGTCACCATCCTAATAGACACAAGAATCCATGAAAAACCTTTGTTCAAGCAACAGGGGCTCAAACAGTTACATCGGTTGGCACGTAACCTCTTACACCCACCCTGTCCTCCCATATCTCCAAGTTCTTACCCCACTGGGGGGACAAAGTACACGTACTAGTACAAGCAGCCAGATAGGTAGCGTACAAAGGAGGCAACAGACCATGCGGAGCAGAACCACTACCAGCTTGGTAGCTAAGTGCCAAAGGGAAGGAGCACGCCCTTGATCTATCCAGACAAGTGGTAGTTAGACAGGAGAGATAACTAATACAGAGCATAGTCAGACAGGCCACAGTCAGAAGCCGGATCGGGAAGTCAGCCACAGTTGAGGTTAACACGGAGAGGGTAGTCAGATAAGCCAGAGTCATACACGGATCAGGTAGTTAGACAGAGCCATAGGTCACAACCGTAACGGGTAGTCAGACAGGCCAAAGATTGAACACCAGGGGCTAACAGAAACCATGCAAGGGTCAAACGAGCAACACAGCAATGCGCACAGAAACACCATGAAAGGGCGACTAAGCCCAGTTTGTGGCCAGGTTATAACACAGATGCCAGAAGGTGGAGCATAATCGGTTAACTGACAGGAAGTATAAAATAGCAAGTGCAATGTCAGAGATGTGCGCCCTCAGATGGATCAAGTCAGAGTCATGCCACTCCATACCCCTGGACAGGCACAGCAAGCAAGGAAATCACGGGCACCCTGATGGTACCCACCCTTTAACTATCTCCTCCCTGTGGAAGAGGACCAGGCTTGAGGGGAAAATGGGTGTGGAATCTGCGGAGGAAAGCAGGAGCATGCACATCACCACTGGCCACCCAGTAACGCTCCTCGGGACTGTACCCCCTCCAATTTACCAAATACTACAAGTGCCCCCTAACTCTGCGAGAGTCCAGGATGGACTACACTTCATATTCCTTCTGACCATTGACTTGAACCGACCCAGGTTGAATGGGGACAGAGGTGTAGCAGTTACAGACCAAAGGTTTAAGCACTGACACATGGAAGACATTATAAATGCACATGCCACCCGGAATATCAAGGGAGTAAGAGACAGGGTTGATCTTATGCAGCACCTGGTAGGGGCCTAGGAACCGGGGAGCCAGCTTTTTATATGGTACCTGGAGGTTAAGATTCGAGAGGACAGCCACAACCTCTCCCCCACCTGGAACACCAGTCGGCCCCCGGCGATGATCCGCATGAGTCTTTTAACTGATCTTTGAGCTCGAACCCAAGTGGAGCGGAGCTGCCTGAGATGCTCATCTAGAGCCAGAATTTCTTGTGTCTCAAAATTCTCGGGTAGCAATGCAGGCTGAAAGCCATAATTGATCAGGAATGGAGAATTCCGAGAAGAAAAGTTTATGGCACAATTCCTGGCAAACTCTGTCCACCGTAACAAGGTCTGCCAGTCATTGTGATGGTCCAAAACAAAACAGAATAAGTATTGTTCTAGGCCTTGGTTGGCTCTCTCAGTAGCCCCATTTGACTGGGGGTGGTAGGCCGAGGAAAATGACAACTGAATGCCCATTTGTCCACAGAAGGCCCTCCAGAATCAGGACACAAATTGGCTCCCCCGGTCTGAGACCAGCACCCTGGGCACTCCGTGGAGCCTGAATACCTCCCTGGAAAATATCTCGGCCAGCTCCTTGGAGGATGGAAGAACTTTCAGGGTACAAAATAGGCCATCTTGGAGAACCTGTCAACAATCATTAGAATGACAGTGTGCCCATTGGATGCTGGCAGCTCAACCATAAAATCGATGGAAAGGTGGCACCAAGGACGTTCCCCATTAGGAACTGGATATAGTAGCCCAACCAGCAGGTGCCTAGAAGTCTTGCTACGAGCACATGTGGCACAAGCAGCTACAAAAGTGGATCAGTCGGTTCTCAGACTGGGCCACCAAAAGAACCGAGATATGGACCAAAAGAGTTGGTCGCACCCGACATGCCCTGCGGCCTTGGAGGCGTGGTAGGTCATCATCAAGCGAGTTCTGAGATGCTCCGGGACAAAACATCTACCACTGGATTTGTCCGCAGGAGAGGCAGCTTGTGAGGCTAAGATCTCCTCCCCTAGGGGGAGGTAATACTGGTACGAATGGTTGCTAGAATGTGATTGGTAGGAATAATAGGCACCGGAGTTCTCT
Organism: Rhinophrynus dorsalis; assembly: GCA_037306005.1. NCBI lineage: Eukaryota > Metazoa > Chordata > Amphibia > Anura > Rhinophrynidae > Rhinophrynus > Rhinophrynus dorsalis. The sequence goes on along the minus strand of CM074727.1, from coordinate 25,077,577 downwards.
CTACCTCGGAATCTGATCCAAATTGTCTGGAAAGAGCATTCGCCCTGACATTCTTGGTACCAGGAAGGTACAATACCACATATTTGAACCTGGATAGGAACAATGCCCATCTGGCCTGTCTGGGGGACAATATTTTGGCCTCCGAAAGATATGTCAGGTTCTTGTGGTCAGTGAGAATGAGTATCAGAGAACTTGTCCCCTCCAGAAGGTAACGCCATTCCTTAAGTGCGAGGATGATTGTGTCACGGTTTTAATGAACGCTCAGACAATTTGGTTAAGGTAAAACAATGAAGCTTTATTAAATAAATAATAAAGAACAGAAATGCCCTTCACAGGTCCAGACCCAGACAGAGGATAAGCTCTTCTGGATCTGACACAGGTCAGGACACAGGTCAGGGTACAACAGAGACAGGTATGTACAAAACAACAGTAATGCAGAGTGTAGAACTGGAACAGGAACTGGCACAAAACCTCAGCAGTACTGGCCAGGAGGTGCCCTAGGTGAGGTAAGTACTGCAGGGCACAAATCTCCAATGGAACAGGGAGACAGTTGAGACTACCAGACTTGCCCAGAAAACCAGGTATAGGCAGCCCACGTGACAGCTCAGATACACTCACTCGGAGGTTATGCCCGGAGACAACCGGAATAGGCACAGGCTGTATAGTAACGCAACCGGAGGCAATCGTGAGGCACAGATCGAACAGCACAACCAGAGGCAACAGTAATGACAGGCTGAGTATAGCGCAACCAGAGGCAATAGTAAGGCACAGGCAGTGCAGCAGCGCAACCAGAGGCAACAGGAAGATACCGGTAGCTAGTAACGCACGAACAGAAAGAGCGCAACCACCTCACAAATATCTGTTGGACATTCAATGCTTGAAGTGCATAAATACTCACACTTTCCAAATAAAGTAGCTGGTAAATGTTAAACCAGCTCAAGCAAACGGGGAAATACAAACTCCCCCGATACAGTTATAACCAGGAAAATTCGGATCCGCAATCTCATAAAAAAATTTATTAAAAAAATATACAGCCTAATAATAGGAAAATTGCGTTATACATATAATAATAAATAAGCTGATGATTTTGTTTTATTGCCTGCATAATTTTAAAAAGGGGTAATACCCCGAAACGCGTTCTTAGGCTTATTTATTATTATATGTATAACGCAATTTTCCTATTATTAGGCTGTATATTTTTTTAATAAATTTTTTTATGAGATTGCGGATCCAAATTTTCTTGGTTATAACTGTATCGGGGCAGTTTGTATTTCCCCGTTTGCTTGAGCTGGTTTGACGTTTACCAGCTACTTTATTTGGAAAGTGTGAGTATTTATGCACTTCAAGCATTGAATGTCTAACGAATATTTGTGCGGTGGTTGACCTCTTTCTGTTCGTGTATTTCTTCTATTTTAGGGATCCCAGAAGATTGTTTGAGGATTCCTTTTCAAGACGCAGCATCCATCCGATTGTAGAACTGAGAGGGGGCAGTTAGATTCCCTCAGGTGCACACGCTGATCACTATTAGTGATCTTGGATTATGTGAGTGTAGAGGTGTATTGGTGGAGGTCCCTTATTGGCAATGTATTACACTAGGAGCGCCCTTTCTTTTCTTCAGCTAGTAGCGCAACCGGAGATAATCGTATGGCACAGGCTGTATAGTAGTGCAACTGGAGGGAACAGTGAGGCACAGGCTGACAGGTGGTGCAATCAGAGATAACCGCTGTGGCACAGGCGTATAGTAGCACACCCGGGGGCAACAGAAGGTGCAGGCTGAAAGGTAGTGCAACCACAAGTGACCGCTAAGGCACAGGCTGTATGGAGAGCAACCGGCTACCGTAGAGCAAATGGCTATATGACACAAGACCAGAGGTACACAGAGAGCGGTAGTCAGCCAAACCCTGGATCGGTACTTGGAGAGTGGAAGTCAGCCAAAGCCTGGATCGGTACCCAGCGAGCGGTAATCAGCCAAAGCCTGGATTGGTACACAGCGAGCAGTAGTCAAGGGCATCGGTCATAGGAATCATAGTCAGGCAAGCCCGGTCGTAAACAAATTGGGCATCGGAGACAGGAGCAAGGTCAGACGAAACTGAATCATACACGGAACAAGAACACAGCAACAAACGTCTGGTCAGGAACACCACGAAAAAGGGCACTGGTATAGTGACAGGAGGGCGTATATAAAGGCAAGCCAATAAGAAGCAGCCAAGGTAAACCCGGAAGTAAGAATGTCGCTCAGGCAGAATCACTGGCACTGTGATAGATTGCCAGTAATTCTCGATCCCCAATCTAGTATAAACTTTGAGCCCTGGTTAACCACATGGTCGTAGAATCTTACCTGGAGCCGAGCACTGAGAAAGGAGGGCGCTTTCTCCTGACTCAGACACATCGACCTCCAGTGTAAAGGGCAGGGTGGGATTGGGGTGGGACAGGATAGGAGCTTTAGCGAAGGCAGCCTTTAGCTCCTCAAAAGCTCGGATAGCCTCAGGGGACCAGCTGGATGTGTATGCTCCCTTATATGAAATGTAGGTCAGTGGTTTGACCACCTCAGAAAAATTATTAATAAATCTCCTGTAATAATTTGTAAAACCTAGAAACCTCTGGAGGGCTTTTAGACCTACCGAACGAGGCCATTCCAGGACTGTGGACAACTTAAGAGGATCCATGGCTAGTCTGGCAGAGGAGATCATGTGCCCCAGAAACGTGACCAGAGACTTGTGGAACTCGCACTTTGCAAGTTGCAAGACCTGTGCCACATCCGCCTGATGTGCCTCTAGGGTCGGTGAATTGATAAGAATATTGTCCTAATATACTACTACACATTTCTGCAGCAGATATCTCAATACATCATTGATAAATTCTTGGACTACTGCCGGAGCATTACATAATCCAAAGGGCATTACCAGGTATTCATAATGTCCTCTGTGAGTGTTACAAGCGGATTTCCACTCATGCCCTTCCTTAATTCTCACCAGATTATAGGCTGCCCTGAGGGCGAGTTTGGTAAAAACCTTCGAGCCCTTAATGCGATCGAACAGCTCGGTGATCAAAGGCATGGTGTAAGCGTTTTTGACCATCAACTTATTTAGACCTCTGTAGTTGATACATGGTCTCAAATCCCCAACCTTCTTCACAAAAAAGAACCCAGCGCCAGCAGGGGAGGAGGACTTGCTTATGATCCCTCTGGCCAGGGCATCAGACACATACTCCTCCATGGCACAATTCTCCTCCACAGACAGAGGGTATATTCGTCCCTTAGGATGTATGGGTCTGGGAATCAAATCAATTGTGCAGTTGTAAGGTCTGTGGACCGACAAAGCACTAGCCTCTACTTTATTGAATACCTCCTTGAAAGATTTGTACACTGCAGGTAATGAAGGAGAGAAACATAGTATTCTGGTGGGCTGCTGTAGACATGTCTCTGCGCAATAGGAAGACTACAACACAATGTCTCAAGTCTGCCAGTCTATCCTGGGATTGTGAGTCTGAAGCCAAGGAAACCCCAGGATAACTGCATAAAGTGGAAACTTTATTATTTGAAATTGTAGTGTCTCCACATGGAGTGCCTCTACTCTTAGGAATAACAGAACGGTCTCCTGAGTGACATGTGACTGCTGGAATGGTCTGCCGTCAATGGCTTCAATAGCCAGAGGAGAAGAGTGAGGCAACAATGGAATATCATGCTGGGCCGCAATCTCAGCATCCATGAAGAAGCCAGCAGCTCCCGAATCCCGAGTCCACCAGGGCTGGAGCCGTGATAGATGAAGTGGACCAGGACACTACTACTTTGCTGCTTTTTCATCCTTGATGGTGTCGCACAAACTTTGTGAGAATGCTGCCACTAATGCCTCATTGTTCCAGCCCACCTCTGCAGCCAAGGCAAAAATTCAATAGCAAAATCGGCTAGTGCTTGAGCCCTAGCGTATGGTCATTAGCTGTTTTGCTGCGGATACTGCCCTGCCTGGAACATCAAAAACCCTGCAAAATTCCTCCATGAACTCTGTAAAGTTATCCACAATAGGCTTCCGGGCTAGAGCTCTCCCAGACAGCAGGGAGATAATGAAACTGACCTTACTATGGTCACTGGAAAAGGCATGCGGCACCATTTCCAAGAAAATGCCCACTTGGTTCAAGAACCCTCTACAGAGAGTGAGCTCCCCCTCGTAATGTTGAAGAAGGGGGGCTGTACCAGACAATCTTCAACTGGTGCTGCACTCTGGATTCAAAGGTACCACCGGTGCCGAATCTGGAGGGGGCACCGGTTGGCAAGGAATTTTCCCAAGGTTTGTGGTTCAGTTTAACAGAGTTTGCATAGAGAAGGATAGCGGATCGATTCACTGATCCTGAGAGTCCATTCTGGCTAGAATGCTCTGCACTGGTTCACTTGTACCTTCAGTACTCATGGCCCTTTCGTACCGTCACAGTCACTAGACAAATAAATACACAACAACGGTACAAGCGAATTTAACCAGTTTATTAAAATAATCAGAATAATGAAATGAGCAAAAACACTTCCTCAGTCAAAGGGGAGAACGACGTGAGGACAGTGTCTAATCCACTACCCAGGAGCTGACACTGAACCACCGCAGGTATGTAGATATGGAGTAGGTAGCATCAATTTGGTTCTAAACACAGATAAGCAACTGAACGCAGAGACAGCACAGGAGCGTACCCAGTCCCAGAGAAAGGAATATCAGATGGAGCTTTTAGATACCTGATGGACTAGTGATAACCAGCAGGGACACGGAGCGAGGGTAGCCAGCAGATACAGGCAATCTGCAAATATAACTACTCCAGACAGCAGAGTACGAGCTCAGGCAAGGCAGCCGGTAGGAGCGCACAGAGAAGAGGCCACGGATGAGACGAAACTGCACTTGCCTGTCAGAGGCAACAGCTTGACTGAGCGGAGGCAACAGAGTACATGCAGCCAGATAGATAGCGTACAAAGGAGGCAATAGACTAGGCAGAGCGGAAGCAACTGCAACACTACCAGCTTGGTAGCTAAGTGCCAAAAGGAAGGAGCGTGCCCTTGATCTATCCAGACAAGTGGTAGTCAGACACAGAGAGGGTAGTCGGACAAGCCACAGTTATACACAGATCAGGTAGTCAGACGGAGCCACAGGTCACAACCGGAACGGGTAGTCAGACAGGTCAAAGATCGAACACCAGGGAGTAACAGAAGCCAAGCAAGGATCAAACGAGCAACACAGCAATGTGCACAGAAACACCACGAAAGGGATACTAAGCCCAGTTCGCAGCCAGGTTATAAAGCTGATGCCAGAAGGCAGAGCATAATCACTAAATTGACAGGAAGTATAAAATAGCGAGCGCTACATCAAAGAAGTACGCCCGCAGATGGATCAAGTCAGGGTCATGCCACTCCATTCCATACCCACAGAAAGGCACTGGAGACAAGAAAATCATGGGCACCATGATAGTTGCAGACTCAAAACCCAAGAATTGATTGGCAGACTTGCGATATCCTGTTGTAGTCCTCTCATTGTATGAAATCTTGCCTCCAGCAGCTTACTAGAATATTATGCACCTCTACCTCATTACCTGCTGAGTACCAGTCCTACAAAGAGGTATTTAATAAGGTAGAGGCCAGTACATTTTCGACACGCAGGCCATACGATTGTACTGTTGATCTTGTACCAGGGGCCAGACCTCCTATGGGCCGAGTGTATCCCTTGTCGGTGGAGGAGATCAAGGTCATGGAGGTCTATGTGGCAGATGCCTTAGCCAGGGGTATTATCCGGAAGTCTTCCTCACCTGCAGGCTCAGGTTTCTTTTTTGTTAAGAAAAAAGATGGGGAACTCAGACCTTGCATTGATTTCAGAGGCTTGAATAAACTGGTACTAAAGAACGCTTATCCGATTCCATTGATCACGGAGCTATTTGATCGTATCAAAGGCTAGACTGTTTTCATGAAACTTGAGGACCGCGTACAATTTGGTACGTATAAAAGAAGGCGATGAGTGGAAAACAGCGTTTAACACACTGAGAGGGCACTATGAATACTTAGTGATTCCTTTCGGATTGTGCAACGCTCCCGCTGTCTTCCAGGAATTCATTAACCCTTTAAGGACCACGTGACGTGCTATGACCATCACACGGTTTTTGCCTTAAGGACCAGTGACAGTCACAGCACACGTCACATACTATTTACTTACAGAGCTCCTGGGGGAGCGCTGTAAGTAAAAACAGGGTATGAGGTTGAAAACAAGATTGAAGCAGTCTCTATCAGACTGCAACGGTGCGTTGTACATTTCACAGGTCGCGTGTACCGGCACTTTGGAGAGGATCAAAGTGGTCCTTAAGGGAAGGTAACTTCCTTGGACTGCTGGTCCTTAAAGGGATAGTAATACTTCGTTTTAACTTTATTTTATTTTGTAGGCATTAAAAAAACATGAAGAATGATATAAGTCTTATCTCTCAAACCTTTATGGTTTATGAGATATTCACAAGCAAAGTTCCCCTCCCCGCCCCTTTTTCCTAGTGTAAGCCATCTCTTCTCAGATGTGAGTCTGGTTGTATGACAGGACAGATAACAGAAGGGGACAATTTTCTTTGTATGAAAACAAAGAAAGCCCTTCCCCCCTTGACAAGTTTTTCAGCTTTTTCCATTATCTTAATTGAAGATTGTCCCTCTCTGCAGTCTACCTGGGCATCTCCCTTCTGATCTGGTTGAACAGGGGGGGGATACTTTGTTTGTGAATATCTCTTAAATCATAAAGGTTTCAGAGATAAGACTTATATAATTCTTCATGTTTTTTTAATGCCTACAAAATAAAATAAAGTTAAAATGAAGTATTACTATCCCTTTAAGGGGTTAATGAGGTTTTGAGAGACCTACTACAGAGTTGTGTTGTGGTAGAAAAGTGTGAATTTCACAAATCCTAGGTGACTTTCTTAGGATACGTTATTTCATCCTCTGGACTAGCCATGGATCAGCAAAAACTGTCTGCCGTATTACAGTGGCCACTTCCAGTGGGACTAAGGTCCATACAGAGGTTCCTAGGCTTCACGAATTACATCAGGAAGTTCATTCGAAACTTCTCCACCGTAGTCTAACCTCTCACTGACATGACTCAGAAGGGAGCTATTCCTTCAGACTGGTCACCTGAGGCCTTGCAGTCATTTGAGGACTTGAAGTCGGCTTTTCCAAAAGCTCTGATATTGTTCCACCAAAATCCCACCCTTCCTTTCACCTTGGAAGTCAATGCTTTAGAGTCTGCAGTGGGCGCCGAGTTGTCCCGGCATGCGGGCCCTGGGAAACCGTTGCTTCCATGTAGTTTCTTCTCTAAGAAACTGTCTAAGATTGAGAGTTTATACAATGTAGATGACCGGGAGTTACTCGCCATCCTCCTTGCCCTGAAAGAATGGTGATATCTGTTGGAGGGTACTACAGTGCCTATCCTGATTCTGAGAGATCACAAGAACCTCACATACTTGTCTGAGGCAAAGAGGTTGTCTCTACTTCAGGCCAGATGGGCCCTATTCCTCTTGAGGTTTAATTTTGTGGTTTCCTACCTCCTTGGTACTAAAAATATTAGAGCAGATGCTCCAGGTAGACATGAGCGAATTCATTCGGAGACATTCGGATTTCGTCGAAAATGGGGTCATTTGGAGACATTCGGCCAATCCGAAACTCAAGGGTCATTCGGAAAAAATGATCCGACTCCGAACAGCCCAGGTCCGAAATTCGTCGAAACTTTCGGAAGTTTCGGCAATCGACACATTTACAAAGGTTTTGACTACTTTTGACCAGGACTTTTTTGTACTTCCTGTGCGCGCTCAATTACTTTCCCTCCATAATTTTCCCTCCATGTCTCTAGTCCAATTCCATTCTCCGTTTCATGCACTACTTCCCTCTTTTGTCTGTATTCGAATAGCCTTCTTCGTTTCATGATGGGGGTTGGACTAATGACACAGTCACACAGACAGACAGCCTGCATTTCCTCATTGGGTTGTTGGAGCTCAGAGAGAGAAGAGATTAGAGAGTGTACAGTTGTTGTGTAGGAAGGCAGGTAGCATTAGGCTAGGCATAGGTAGGCAGCCAGCATTAGTTCCAGTTATTGCCACTGCAAGAGCAAGTAATATTTGTTCCTGTGCAAAATATAAAAAATATTAGGTATTTGTTCGAATACAGGGCCGGCCCTTACATGGGTCCCAGTGGGTCCATGGACCCAGGCGGCACTTTGACAGGGGCGGCAATTTGCCGTCCCATAGCATGTTTATTTTGTGCTCTTCCGCCATTTCTGTGTTGCAGGGTGTCCCATCAGTGTGACTGTCAGCAGCCGGGCAGCCCTATGCTCACTCGGTGGCGATGCCTGCTGGCTGCTTCAGTGACGTGAATTATGTGATAGTGAAACATTATGCCTATTTTGTATTGTTTATCGCCCACCTAAAGTCAAGACTTGAGTAAATAGGTCTACCGTCCCAGATTTACTAGAGAGGTTTTACAAATACAGGAGGGTGCCCCCTGTACAAAATGAGTCTAAACATTTGGGATCCCTAGTATGAGTGCACAACAGTGCATCATGTGTCCTGAACAGGATTGCTGTGAGGTGTCTCCACCCAGAAGGTGCTGGCCGGGCTGAGCTTCAACATTGCGACAAGTGACCAACTAAGAGCACCGTGCCGTGCAGCCATAGCATCACCCCCTCCTACTCTCCGGGTCCCACTGACTGGCAATAACAGGTGAGTCACTAAGAGATCTGAAGCCTTTCTGGAAGTCCTTTCACTTGGAAAGGGGCTAGGTATTACTTGGGGGAGTTGCCTCGTGTGTAAATAATTTCTAGGTGGGAGATGAATGTGCATCACTTATGTGTTTCCTAACAGTAGTTAGAATACAACTCCCATCATCCCCTGATTATGACATTGGGAAATGCCCAGCAATTACCGTAGAGCCCTGTATTGCACACTCACGGAAAACTGTGATATTGCTATACTAAGACAATGCTGTGGACCCCTCTTCAGTATAGATGTCAAGCATTTTTTTTTATTTCTCTCCTGTGTTGCAGTTTGTTCACAACAGAATGTCTCAATTTTTCTTTTTAACACATTACATCTATCACATTACAATCATTGATGTTTATTCTTGATGTAGTATGAAACTCTACAATGTATATACACATAGAGTTATCTGATATGAGGGGAAATCAGGATAGGAAAACGAGAGAGAGGAATTTGGGTGCTAAAGAGGGACAGTAGGGTAGGAGGCTGGTACCAGAAAATGAAACCTTAATCTTTACCCATGTACTAACATAGAATGTGACATGTAGTTTGTAGTGTTGAGCGAGCACCCCGATGCTCGGGTGCTCGGGTGCTCTGACCGAGCACCCCCTGAGGCTCGAGTGCTCGGCCGAGCACCCGAGCCCCATTGAATATAATGGGGCGACACGAGCATTACACCAGGCACCCCCTGCTCTGATGAGGGGAGGGTGCCTGGTCAATGCCCCCCTTCATCTCCGCTATGCCCCCTTCATCTCCGCTATGCCCCTCTTCCACAATGTCCCCCTTCATCTCCGCTATGCCCCTCTTCCACAATGTGCCCCTTCATCTCCGCTATGCCCCTCTTCCACAATGTCCCCCTTCATCTCCTCTATGGCATAGAGGAGATGAAGGGGGACATTGTGGAAGAGGGGCATAGCGGAGATGAAGGGGCACATTGTGGAAGAGGGGCATAGAGGAGATGAAGGGGGACATTGTGGAAGAGGGGCATAGCGGAGATGAAGGGGGACATTGTGGAAGAGGGGCATAGAGTCTATGCCCCTCTTCCACAATGTCCCCCTTCATCTCCGCAATGCCCCCTTCATCTCCGCAATGCCCCCGTACCTCCAGTCCCTGGTGGTCCAGCGGAGCGTCTTCAGATCTGTGCCTCTTCCGGCACAGATCCCCGCCACCCGAACATGGCGGGCGAGCACATGGCGGTACTCGACGAGTACCGCCATGTGCCGAGCAGAGCGATGCTCGAGCCGATCCGAGCATCGGCCGAGCACGCTCGCTCAACACTAGTAGTTTGTCCATGTTCGAGTCGACCACTTATGTTTAGTAGGATGTGACAGGCATGGGTTTTCGATGTCGAGCATATGCTAAATTGAATGACAGGCATGAGGTTTCGATGTTCGAACATATGCTATATTGAAGGACAGGCATGGGGTTTCAATGTTCGAACACGCTAAATTGAATGACAGGCATGGGTTTTCGATGTTCAACGTTTTCATTGTGACTGGCATCCCATGTTAGAGTAGAGGTGACATGCACAGACTTTCAATGTACGACAATGTCCGTTCTTGGGATGGACCTTTTTCTAAATGCACACCCTGTCTGCAAATAATGATAGCAGCGTGCACGGAGGCGCACTGCTATAATTTAACCCATGTTAAATTTGGCCGAATAATTCGGAATGGATCAGAATTTCGTCCGAATCGAATAGGCCCGGTCCGAAATTAGGATCATCCGAATTAGAAAAAAAAATTCGTACGAATTCGAATTTTACCGAAAATTTTGCCCGTGCACAAGTCTAGTCCCAGGAGGAGTCTCCTCCGGTCCCTATTATTCCTCCTGACTGCATCTTGGCTACGATATGTACCAGTATTACATCTCCGTCGGGCGAGGAGATTTTGGCTGCTCAAGCTTCCGAACTAGCGGTTATACTTAAAGGGAAGTGTTTTGTGCCTGAATGCCTCCGTACCAGACTGCTGGAGATGTACCATTCCTCGAAAGCTGCAGGACACGTTGGGAGAGATCAACTTATATGGTCTATGCTTAGACTCTTTTGGTGGCCCAGCTTGAGGGCAGATTGCTCCGCATTTACTGTTGCCACATGTTCCACTTGTGCGCAGACTAAGACTCCTAGAACCTGCCGGTTCGTCTCCTGCAACCCATTCCGAATGGGGAATGTCAGTGGTCGCACTTATCTATTGATTTTATGGTGGAGTTGCCTGTCTCAGAGGGTTACACAGTCACCCTCATGATTGTGGATAGATTGTCTAAGACGGCCCATTTTGTACCACTTAAAGGATTACCTTCCTCCAAGGAGTTGGCAGAGATTTTTTCCAAGGAGGTGGTTGTCTTTCATGAGGGTCTGGTCACTTTCGCTCCTTGTAATCCTTGGTTTGCCTGAACAGTGGCCCTGGCTCCTACTTGCTCAGCATAGTCTCTGGTTGCCTGACCAGTGGCCTGGTTACATTCTTTCTGTGTAGTCCCCAGCTTGTCTGATCTTTGGCTCTGGCTGCCTACTTGCTCCCTACATTACCTGCTTTCCTGACCTGTAGTCTCGGTGCCTCCTGGCTCTGGTCTGCTCTCGCTCTCTGTTGCCTCCATTCGCAGACCAAGAGGTGACTTACACATATTCTACCATTCTTCTGTTGTCCCACTTGAGCCACTTCCCTAGTCTTGAGATCTGGAGTAGTGCAGTGCACAGAACAGTGTGCAGTTCCGGAGGGAACTTGGGTCCTAATTACATTTGTCTGGGATTCTGTGTGTGCTATATTATTATTCCTGTACTTATTAAATAAAAGTGGATTTATATTTTATATTTGTGTCTATCCTTCTTTGCCTGAAAACCGTGACATGCCGGAAAGTAACGCATAAAACGGAAAAGGTAATTGGACATGGAGGGAAAGTATGGAGGGAAAGTAATTGAGTGCGGGTAGTAGTTGCCAAATTTCCAAAATTTTCGAAGACATTCGGAGCAGGGCTTGTCGGATTCGTTTTTTTTTGGAGACGACCCTTGCCCGAATGTCGCCGAATTACCCTTTTTCGACGAATTCCGAATGTCGATTGTAACAGAAGCTGGGAAGGGACCGCATCGCCTTCCGCCATTGTTCCTGGGTCTCTTCCTCTCGACGCCAGATAAGCACCGTCGGATGCACCAGTTGAAGTATGGACAGTCACTGGAAACAGCCGCAGGATCGCTGGAAGCAGGGAAGCAGTCGCTGGAAGCAGGGAAGCAGGGAAGCAGGGAAGAGTCCACGTCGCCGTCTGACAGCATATGAAGTTGGGACGCAGGAAGCTGGCAGCAGGCGGTCGACGATTCAGGATACTTGGCGCAGATGGGTATCAGAGTGGACACTTTAGACCATAAGCAATACAAGACTCCAGGACTCCTTGTTCACTCCAAAACATTACTCGCTTTATTGACACAAACTACAGATATTTATACACAAATCTTTACATTTACTTAATGGGTGAAACCAGATACAAAAGCCTTAATCCAATCATGTTACATGAGACAAAAGGCCAACAGCAGATGGTCTTAACAGATACAATAACTTAGACAGGATTCAATTTCAGATACAAAAGGGTTTGATTGAACAAAGACTTGAGGGGCGTGAATGGATTAACACACAGCAGGGGGTCTCAGGACAGCTCTCAATACAATGACTTGAGTGGCTAGAATATACATTCCCTTAACAATGGCCAGGGGTTGAATAATTAAGCAAAAGGCTTGGGAGTCTGCAATACATATTGAAATAATTAACCCCTCACTGCCTATTCCCTTGGAAGCAAGCCATAATAATGTCCATGTCCTCATTCACATACAGCGTACAAAGTATTTTTAGCGCATAACCAGGGAAAAATGTCCACAGTTTTTGGATAAATAGGTCCAGACAAGGGTTCAAGTAATGGGTAGGATCCGTTACATCGATGAACTGAATCGCATAAGCCTAATGTCCCCTCCTGTGGGTTTTTACTTGCCTTGCACCCCTGTCTGATATACCACCTACTCTGGTGGCTTGTGGTCCTTTGATCTACCAATATTTCCATAAGGACTTCCTCATCCAGTTAATATCGCTACACAATACACAATTACACAGAGGACATTAGTTTGAATGAAAAATCAGGGAGACAAGAAGACAAGGAGGACACAATATTGAGGCATTTAAGTGGTAGTACCCTGAGAGGCATCAAGCCAAAGAAGCACATATGTGTGTGTATTTGGCTTTTGAATTTTAACCTTTGAATTAAAACACTACACAGAACTTTCTCTCTGTTATGTTTTATTCTGTGTGTTCTTATAGCTAGTGTGTTCCTGATCTAGACAGAGTCCACACATATGGATCATTTCTAATTGTTCACACAGCAGAGAATTCAGCCACTCCAAAAGGCTGGTGCCATTAGACTACAAGACAATCCTCCCTGATCATGGATGAAAGGGTCTTTAAGTGACCTTAAAAGCCCACAGAGCTAAAATAAATGCTCAAAAAACACAGAGCAGTGTGCGAACTGAAGACCCCCTATTAATCTTCAGATGTATTCAAATTCAAAATACATTTGCACGACTGCTCTGCGTATTCAGCAACAAAATGATTAATTCTTCAATAAAATCATTGACTTTATTATCAAAAATTAAAACATATCTTTCACTTTTCTTTCTGTAATTCACAGAGACAGCATAAGTTACTACTGAGTAGGAACAGAGCAAGGTAATCTGGTTTATTGGAAAACTTCAACGCGTTTCACACAGACCAGTGCTTGCTCATGATTAAAACAGTTATGATAATGAGTAAGCATGCTGGTTGTGGAGTCATATCTATTTGCACATAGAGCAGTGTGTTTAGGACAGAGAATAACTAATTTGCATACAGTGGATTGAATTAGCATAAAGTGCCCCACTATATCACCAAACCCTAAAAGTTAATTTGGCAAAAAATATTTATTGTACAGAAAAAGAGTATATCATATAGGCAGATTTCAGTTCTCAGTATAACTAACTCCATTCATCTTAGGGTGATGGGTCCACTTTAAAAAAAAAAAAGTAAAAGTAATGAGCAGGATTTACAGGAGTTCACACTAAGGTGTTTTCCAGTTGGTATACAGGGAATATAACATGTACTTTTAGAAATTGTTATTACAGAAAAGGGACCTGTGGGAGAATCCCCAGGTAGTTTCCATCCTTGTATGACTTATACAAATAATATAAAAGGCCTAGTTGCTTATGCTGTGACATTTCTGTAACCAATATACATTTCATCTTCAAGGACCACACGTTCATTGTCATCATCATCATCATCATCATCATCTGATCTCTAGAACACACTGGAAAAATAGATTTTATAATTCTTCATTCATGACATTTTCCAGAAGATCAGGTTTGTGGTACATAGCATTTTATTTATAACAGTGTCTTCTGTATAAACTAAGGGATCTTCATCTTTTTTTGCTGAAGGCATCCATTACACACAGTAGTTAATTGTAGAGGGAACACGTAACATTTTATAGTTTCTTTTTTGAGGAGCAAGAAAAGGTACAAATACATAATGTGACAAAAGTACCTTTTAATGTGTTGTACCTTCTGTCCCGGGATCAGCTTTCTAATTTGCAGAGACACTTCACACACACAGGAGGAGGTTAATTCAAGTCTTTGCCTGTTTATTTGTGGTGTGGCAGTAGCTTCACAAACAAAACAAATTCCTTGCTCTACTGAGCACTAACTAAACACATCAGCTCCTGAATGTATTTGTAATACTAATCACTTTACCAACTTGAGAAATAAACATCCAGCAACACAGTCCACCAGGCACAAGTTAAAGGGATAGTAATACTTCATTTTAACTTTATTTTATTTTGTAGGCATTAAAAAAACATGAAGAATGATATAAGTCTTATCTCTGAAACCTTTATGGTTTAAGAGATATTCACAAACAAAGTATCCCCCCCCTGTTCAACCAGATCAGAAGGGAGATGCCCAGGTAGACTGCAGAGAGGGACAATCTTCAATTAAGATAATGGAAAAAGCTGAAAAACTTGTCAAGGGGGGAAGGGCTTTCATTGTTTTCATATAAAGAAGAGTGTCCCCTTCTGTTATCTGTACTGTCATACAACCAGACTCACATCTGAGAAGAGATGGCTTACACTAGGTAAAAGGGGCGGGGAGGGGAACTTTGCTTGTGAATATCTCATAAACCATAAAGGTTTGAGAGATAAGACTTATATCATTCTTCATGTTTTTTTAATGCCTACAAAATAAAATAAAGTTAAAACGAAGTGTTACTATCCCTTTAACTTCACAAGTTGCAGGCTTTCAGAGGTTAATTTCTTCCTCTCTGAGAACTCAAAACAAAAAGAGAGCATGTCTCAGTGCAGGGTCCAGTATTTGACTGCTAGCTGCATTAACCCTTTGAGTGCAAAGCAATGCATTGCGAACCCCTCTGGCACTCAAAGGGTTAATTATTAGATGCAGGTGAGTAAAAGCAGGGAGTGATAGAACTCCTGGTGTGGATTCCTCACCTGACACATGTCAGTTACTGTGAAACTGTGGAGTGAAGCACTGACCCAAAATACATAGTTTTGCAATATACAGCAAGTTACCATATATTCTATTTCCCTGGGGCTAATCAGGGTAGATACCCTTCAGGATCTGGGGAGATATACATACACCCTCCAAAACTATACCTGGGAATCTGTCACAATAAATATATAGTTTTTTTAGGCTTCACCATCAGAATACCAAAACATGTTGTACAGAACAATTTCCATAACTATATATTGAAAACTCATCATTCACATTTTTGTAAAAGGCTTTATAGAACAAAAGGGACGCCCTCTGAGAATGTCCACAGTTCACCAAAAGTGCCACGGTTCCCTGGTTAAGAATCACTGGTATAAACAATGTATTATTTGTATATGTGTTGGTTTGGATAGAGGCCATTAAAGGGGTATAACACTCTGAAATTGAGTGACTCATTTGTTTATCAGAAGGATTTACCTTGGAAGCTGTCCTTCATACAGCAGTCAGTTATTTCTATTTACTGTTTTTGGTTTGCAGTTTTACTTTACTGCTAGTTTTTTCAGTTTTCAGTCTGATAAAGACTAGCGTCCCTTATTCAGGCCCATTGAATTGTATTGTTTGATGTGAGACTGTGCAACCTAGAGGCAGACTTCAGAGAGATCACTATATACAGGAAAGTATTGATATGGTGCAAAACTATATAGATGGATTTACCTGACTGCTGCATGAAGGACACTTATCACGTAAGTCATTGTACTAAACAAATGAACAATCACATATTCCTCAGGTACATTTTCCCTTTCACTCACTTTACTTTTTTATTTAGAAATTGTCCATGAAGTTTTACTTTGCCAGGAACTGTAACTCTAGGGCAATATACAGGAAGAAAAAGTGGAGCTGTTCTGAGACAAATTAAAGGGGAGGGGACAAACAGAAATTTCTTTTTATTTTAAACGGAGGTTTTTAACCAGTTTCGGCAGGGAGACTAGTTTGGAGATATCAAAGTACCAGTACTGAAAATATATGATGTAAAAGCAGTTTATTTCATGAATACACGTGAAAAGACAGATATATACAATTGTGATCCCTTTATGTTACCAGACAGATGTAAACTGTGTTTTTTTCTAAGAATAAAAATCTTCCTTTGCTGAATACTTTCTGAATAACTGAACTATTATTGTATCAGTGTTGTGTACAATCACAGTACCTAGAGCTTCACACTGTACAGTGTATTTTCTGCAATGCCTCCTACTTAGAAATGGAACTTACAAGTCTTTAATGAACTGTACACTATTAATCTGAGTAACGACATGGATTTGAGAGAAGGAGACATTGACATCACAATATCTTTCCTGCAATGACATCAACTTGTATTCTTTTAACTCAAGGCCACATTTATATAATATATATTTATATATATAATGGTAAACAGGAGCAATTCTGGAGTAATGTGCTAAATTGGGAGCATAACACTCCATTGATTTCTATGGTGATTGCTCTTAATTTAGCACTTTGCTCCATAATTACTCAGGTTTTGCCTTGATAAATCTGGCTATTGGGTAAACTTAAGAAAAGCATTGTTTTGGACAATGGAGGCTTTCAGTTCATAACAACCTTCCTACAACACCACCAACTCCCCTGAATTGCTTGGGGCAAAGTGATAAATTAGGAGTAATCAGCATAGAAACCAATGGGGTATTTCTACCTATTGCTCCTATTTTGAACTGCATCAGTGCCTGCAGTGGAGAGCAAAATCTTTTACACTAATAAACTGAGTGAATGCATGTCTTTGGATAAAAGAGGATTTCACTTCCCAGTACCTGTGTAGGTTCACACACTAGTTCCCTTCTTCTGTCACTGGCTTAATACAAACAGGGGACACAGAGAGAGAAATTATATACTGGGGAAGCTCGACACAAAGTAAAGGCCCTACTTTTTTTTAGCTTTATCAGCCCATAATTTGGGGTATCCTACTGAAATTCCTATTTGTAGACCAAGAAAAGGTTGAGATCATAATGTCGCCTGCATCAAAAGGACACATTCTGATGTTACACTCTTAACGGTCGCCAAAGAGATGGAGCAACATTTCAATAGAATACCCTCTTCCTCTCACAAGTAGAGCTCTGGGTGCAGCGCGCAGGAGCTGATGGGTGGCAGGGAGGCTGCTACTTTGTGTCCTTTCATTTGGATGCTCAAAGGGTTACAAGTAATGCACAGGAGCTGATGGGAGGCAGGAAGGCTGCTACTCTGCTACAAGTAGTGCTTCTGGCGTAAGAACAATACGTTACATACACTTCATGGCCGTGTAGGGCGGCCC
This sequence comes from Rhinophrynus dorsalis, assembly GCA_037306005.1. Taxonomy (NCBI): domain Eukaryota; kingdom Metazoa; phylum Chordata; class Amphibia; order Anura; family Rhinophrynidae; genus Rhinophrynus; species Rhinophrynus dorsalis. Next base: position 25,060,019 of record CM074727.1, on the reverse strand, counting down.
TTACCTCTCTGGAACCCATAGGGTTAAGCATTTTGTAATCCTAAATGCGATAAATATCTTTGTGACCGTTTGTTTCCCTTCTGACCCCCAACAGGTGCCTGTGTGACATTCACTTTCACCACCAAACCGAAAATCTCAGCTGGGCATGTTATGAGTCAGTACCAAAATAGGGTTCACTTCTAAATGGTCGCATTCATAAATCATAAGATTTCACAAATTTTAGTATTTTGTAACCTGTTCATTTGCTTTAACATCCCTTCGGCTATTTGCTGCATGTGTAATTTATTTCTCATTCCTTTATAACTAGTTCCTCATTTAACCCCTTGAGTACAGAGGTGTGTGCAATGCATTGTAAAGCAATGTGTTGCACATGTCTATGGGCCTTAAGGAGTTAACCCCCCTCCCCTGTAAAAATACATACACAAACAAATACACATACAATGGAACGCACAAACACTCAGTAACACACAAATACATGTGCTTCCCCCACACACAAGTAACAGACAAACACACACACGTCTGCATATACATTATCATACAGACAAACACACATGTGCACACACGCATACACAAACACACACACAGTCAGTAACACACAAACACATGTGCTACCCCCACACACAAGTAACAGACAAAAACACACACACATACGTGCACACACACTATCATACAAACGTGTGCACAACCACACATACACACACATACACTCAGTAACACACAAATACAAATGTGCACACACACATCTGCTAATACGCACCGTAACAAACGCAAACCTACACACTCTGTAGCACACAGACATGCACACACACACACACACACACAGAGTAACATAGAAACATAGTAATTTAGATTGTAAAAGACTTGCGTCCATCTAGTTCAACCCTTTTCCTATTCCTGTTTACCATCATTGATCCAAAAGAAGGCAAAAAACCCCTCAATACAGCAATTTCAAATTCTGACTTGAATGGGGGGAAAAATTCCTTCTTGATTCCAAATGGTAATCAGATTTCTCCCTGGATCAACAAGCACTAAATAAATATTGATTCCAATAATAACGTACATAGCCCTCTGTGTTCTGCTCTTTTAAATAAGTATCCAGGCCCTTTTTAAAGGCATCTAATGTATTCGATAGCGCCACCTCCTCAGGCAGTGAATTCCATACCTTTATTGTCCTTACTGTAAAGAAACCCTTCAGCTGTTCTAAATGAAATCTCCTTTCCTCAAGTCTAAGCTGGTGGCCCCTTGTCCTTTGTACTGTTGTGTTAATGAACAGGTCTTTGGAGTGCTCTTTGTATGGGCCCTGAATATATTTATATAGTGTTATCATATCCCCTCTAAGATGCCATTTCTCTAATGGGTACAAGTTTAATTTTTCTAGCCTTTCTTCATAACTAAAACTTTCCATTCCCCTTACTAGTTTTGTAGCCCTCCTCTGCACTTTCTCTAGCTCCATAATGTCCTTTTTCAGAAAGGGTGGCCAGAATTGAATAGCATATTCTAGGTGGGGTCTTACCATGGACCTGTAAAGAGGCATAATAATATCTTCCTCCTATGAGTCAATACCCATTTTAATACATGCCATATCTTATTGGCCATTGCAGCTGCCAGCTGGCATTGCATGGTACTGTCTACCATTACTCCCAAATCCTTTTCATTAGTAGATTTCCCCAGAGAAACACCAGTTAAACTATTTGTTGCATTTTTATTATTATACCCAAAACGCATAACTTTACACTTGTCTATATTGAATCACATTTGCCATTTGCCAGCCCAGTTACTCAATTTGTCCGAATCATCTTGTAATGAAGACACATCCAGTTCAGACTTTATTACCTTACTTAATTTTGTGTCATCAGCAAACACTGATACATGGCTCCCTATGCCCTCTGGGAGGTCATTAGAAAACAAATTAAAAAGAAGAGGACCCAGGACAGATCCCTGAGGTACTCCACTTATCACGTTTATGTCATAGTAGCGGCAGCTGCCGTACCGACCGCTAACTCACCCGACCACTCTTGCTTCAGCTGTGTCGGGCGGATCTGCCTCAGGGTGTGTTGGTAGCGGCGGCTGCCGAGCATTCTGCTACATCTGGCAGCTCAGCTGCAGCTCCTTCCGGCGGTCTCACGATAGTGTTGGCGCGTGTCCAAGTTAGATGCGCGTCAGATTTAAAGAGACAGGCACACGTCTTGGGACTCCTCCTCTTCCTGGATAGTGTCCTTATAAACTTCCTGGACACCACTCTCAGTGCCCTTTCGTAGTGTCCAGTACAGTTGCCTTGAGTTGCGTTCCTTTGTGTGTCTGATTAACCATTCTGGTGCCAACCTTGTATTGTCTGACTACCCGCTTTGTGTATGACCTCGGCCTGTCTGACAAATCCCTCTGGTGTGGACCTGCCGCTCTGATAGACTACCTTTTCCATGTATGACCCTTGGCTTGGCTGACTACCCGCTCTGTTGCTGACCTGCTATCACGGCGCCAGTGATTGCTGCATTTTCTTGTCTATCACCAGTAGGGGGCTTCCACTGGCTGTCTGCCTTTAGCCCGCCTCATATTGCCTATTTAAACCTGGATTTGACACCCCTTGGGTGCTCTTTCGTGTTGTTTTTGACCTCATTCGCTATCACTATGTACAGTGTTAGTTGGGCCTTTGTCCTGTGTTTCTGAGTTCCTGATTGCAGCTGTTCCAGTACCTTCTGTATGCAGAGTTGTTCCAGTCTTGGTTCCGGCCTAGTCCTCTGGGGTTGCAGTTCCTGCTGACCGTCTTCACTGCTGTTTCCTGACCTGACTGATCGTCCTGCTGGTTCCTGTCATCTCCTGGCCTGTCTCCTGTGTTCCTGGCGACCTTCTGCTCGGTCGGGTCGGCGACATTTCTTGTCAGTCCCAGCGTGTGGATGTTGGGTTACTCCAAAGCCTTGTGGTTATACCATTCACTTGCTGGTCCCAGCGTGCGGATGCTGGTTTGCTCCAAAGCCTTGTGGCTATACGATTCACTTGTTGGTCCCAGCGTGTGGACGCTGGTTTGCTCCTAAGCCTTGCGGCTATACGATTCACTTGTTGATCCCAGCGTGCGGACGCTGGTTTGCTCCAAAGCCTTGCGGCTATACAATTCACTTGTTGGTTCCAGCGTGCAGACGCTGGTTTGCTCCAAAAGCCTTGCTGGCTGTACGATACATATTGTTAGTCCCAGCGTGCGGACGTTGGGTTACTCAGATCCTTGCTGCTATACGATTCACTTGTTGGTTCCAGCGTGCAGACGCTTGTTTGCTCCAAAAGCCTTGCGGCTGTACGATATATATTGTTAGTCCCAGCGTGCGGACGTTGGGTTACTCAAAGCCTTGTGGCTATACGATTCCATTGTTGGTCCCAGTGTGCGGACACTGGTTTGCTCCGAAGCCTAGCGGCTATACGATTCACTTGTTGGTCCCAGTGTGCGAACGCTGGTTTGCTCCAAGAGCCTTGCGGCTGTACGATACTTATTGTTAGTCCCAGCGTGCGGACGTTGGGTTACTCCAAAGCCTTGCGGTTACACGATTCCCTTGTCGGTCCCAGTGTGCGGACAGTGGTTTGCTCCAAAGCCTAGCGACCACACGATTCCCTTGTTGGTTCCAGTGTGCAGACACTGGTTTACTCCTAAGGTCCTAAGGCTACTCTCTCAGTTACTACTGTCATTGTCACCTGACAGCATTTGGTACCTGTCTGACTTCAGGTACCTCTGGGCTGCCTTACCCAGTATTGGCAAGGCCGGTAGAGCCTACACCATGTGTTAACTGGGGCTGCCTTGCCCGGTATTTAGGTAAGGCCGGTAGAACCTTGTCACTATTCCATCTGTAGGTTGCCTTACCCGGTATTGGCAAGGTCGGTAGAGCCTACACCATTGAATTTACTTGGCTGCCTTGCCCGGTAGTTCGGTAAGACCGGTAGAACCCGGTACACTATTCCATCAGAGGGTGCCTTACCCGGTATTGGCAAGGCCGGTAGAGCCTATTATTCCCATTATCCCAGACTGTCTTGTCCGGTATATTGACAAGACTGGTAGAGTCTGTAGTATTGTAATTACCATTCATTCTTTGTTTATATGTATGTGTTTGCCATCCTAAGGGATAATCTTAATCATTTCAATAAAGTTGTGTTTTTACCTAAACCTTGTGCCTGAGAGTCGTAACAAACCGTGACACCTGCATCTGTCTGACTAACCATTCTGGTGCCAACCTTGGATTGTCTGACTACCCACTTTGTGTATGACCTCGGGCTGTCTGACAAATCCCTCTGGTGTGGACCTGCAGCTCCGGTAGACTAACTTCTCTGTGTATTACTCTTGGCCTGGCTGACTATCCGTTCTGATTTAGACCTGCGGGTGAGTTGTGTTTCGATCTTCCCTATTTCTGCCTGTTGAATCCCACCTTGGTGCACCTGGGGTTGTCCGCTGTGCACCCAGCATACAAACACTCCAGTGGAGACTTGTGGGGTATCTCGGTGACTCTGGCAGACTTCCCTTACTGCGGCGTTCAGGTGCGGACCTGTAGCGCAGTACTTGCCTGTGGTATTTAGCCAGTTCAGGTGCGGACCTGTATTTAGGGACTCAGGTGTGGACCTGAGTCAGTTCTCTCTGAGTTGCTTTAGGACTCGGTTGGTTCGACTTCAGAAGAACTTTCCTCCTGGACTTCTGCCTATTGCTTTGCTCTTGCTTCCTATTGTTCTGTGAGAAGTTCCAATTAAGATTGAGTTATCTACTGTACTGGTCCTAGTCTCGTTTCTGAGACCATCACAGTTTACCCAATTGGAGAACTTGCCATTTACTACCACTCTGCATTATTTCAGCCAATTTCCAATCCTCGCACAAACATTTTCCCCTAAGCCTATTTCATTCAATTTGTACAGTACCCTCTTGTGTGGAACCATATCAAATGCCTTGGCAAAGTCTAAATAAATCACATCAACCGCCGCTCCCACATCTATATTTTTTACTCACTTTTTCATAAAATGCAATCAAGGTAGTTTGACAAGACCTGTCTTTCACAAAGCCATGTTGGCTCCTGCTAATGATATTCCTGTTCAAGCTGAAAACTTGAATATATTCCCTTAGCAACCCTTTAAACAGCTTCCCTACCACAGATGTCACGCTTATATGTCTGTAATTTCCTGGCTGTGATTTTGATCCCTTTTTAAATATGGGCACCACATCTGCTTTACGCCAATCCATGGGCACCATACCTGAAATAAAAGAATCCCTGAAAATCAAAATTAACAGTCTGGCCATGGCCTGGCTTAACTCTTTAAGTACCAGTGGGTGTATACCATCCGGCCCCGTGGCTCTGTCTACCTTAACACCATTCAATTGTTTTAACACTTTTCCTTGTGTTAGCCAATCCCATGCTTGCTGTGACTGTTCTGTAAGAGTAATATGCAAACACACATTAACACATCAATACACACATGCACATATGCACAAATATCAGTGTAACATTTACTGGTAGAGCATGAAGAATGTTAGTTTGATAACTATTTCTCAAATACACAAAGATAATCCACATTTTAACCCCTAGAGTGCCAGCTATTTACAATGTACGAGAACGGACAGCTGTACCTGCTGTGCCAGACTAGTACGTTGTACAGGTAAAATGCAGTCATTTCATAAGCCGGTATAACCTGCATTCAATGGCCATATTTAAAAAAAAAATTGGAGCCTGGTACTCTTGGGGAGGGCATGAGGATCACTCCTCATGTCCCCCAGTTATTGATCTCCCAGAGTGATCAGCTGGGAGATCAATATCTCCAAAGGAGAAGCGCAGCTGGGAAATCAATAACTGGGGGGACTTCAGGAGGGGCCCTGATGTCCCCTCCCTCGAGGTCTGAAATAAAAAAAATTAACCCTCCGTGTGCCACAGGGGTCCAATGTATTGCTTTCCAGTGCGCTGGAGACCCCTGTGGCACTCACAGGGTTAGTAGTGTTGAGGGCATTTTTATTTTACTAAGATCTCATTGGGGGGGCTCAGGATGCCCTCCAATGAGGTCTACAATAAAAAAAAAGAAATAATTCTTTTAACCCTGTGTGTGCCACGAGTGGGTCCATTTTTTGTAGGCTGACAGGTAGGTCCTCCTAGGAAGTCCCACAGATTTCTCTACATCTGAAGGGACAGAAATGTAAAAAAATGCTATTTTATTTCCTATATCACCTCATTCTGGAAACATTTATGCACCACAGGATTGGCGTAAGAAGGCATTAGATGCTTCAGGTTGTCTTCTTTCCAAAATGATATGGTTTATCTCACTTTTCTTCACTTTTGAAGGTGTTATAGCCATTTTCGTGCAAACAAGTCCGGTTTGAGAAAATGTTACAAAAACAAGAGGTTGTAGTAGGTGTAGTTTTGTACTTTTAGCACCTGCTAAGGTAGGTCAGCTCATACCAATGGGTATCATTTTTCTTCTAACAGCACTAGCTAATGAATACAGTTGGAACTTCCATGGTTTTCACAGATTCTAGTGCATCTGAAGGGGAAGAAATTTTAAGAAAATGCCTTTTTTTTCATTTGCACCATCTTCTGGAAGCATTTGTGCACACCAGCCTTTGGGTAAGAATGCAAGTGACCCCCTCATTAGATGTAGCAGGTTGTCTTCTTTCCAAAATGGCATGGTTTCTCTTCCTTTCCTTCATATCTATTATGGTTATAACCATTTTAGTGCAGGCAGATAATTTCAAAAACAAAAGTGTCAGGGTTAGGTAAGTGTTCCTAGGACCCACATATTGTATGTTAACACACAGAACTGGGCTACCATTTTTCTCATCTTGGTAGCAGGTACTGAACACAGCAGAAAATGTTATGGTTTTCAAAGATTTTAGTACCTTTGAAGTGGTGGAAATGTAATAACATTTTCATTTATTCCTATAGTGTCAACTTCTGGAAATATTTTTGCACATCAGCCCAGGGATAGAAAGGCAAATAACTCCTTATTTGATGCGGGAGAATGTGTACTTTCCAAAATGGTACACCTTTTATACCTTTCCTTCATGTCTCTAAAAGTTATGAACATTTTAGTTCAAGCATTTTAAAGAAGTAAACAGGTAGGTGTAGTTATGTGCTTCTGGCACCCCCTAAGGTAGGTCAACTCATACCAATGAGGTGTCATTTGTCTCCTAAGAGGACTAGCTATTGAATACAGTTGGAAATTCCATGGTTTTCACAGATTTCTGTACATTTGAAGGGGAAGAAATGTAAGAAAATGTCATTTTTTTCCAATAGTGCCAACTTCTGGAAACATGTGGGCACACCAGACTTTGGGTAAGATGATGAAGCAGGTTGTCTTCTTTCCAAAATGGTATGGTTTGTGTAGCCTTTCTTCACTTTTGTAGTTGTTATAACAGTTTTTGTACAGACATGTGATGTTTGAGAAAATGTTAGAAAAATTGGAGGTTGCAATAGGTGTAGTTTTGTACTTGTAGCTCCCCCTAAGGTAAGTCAGCTCATACCAATGAGGTGTCATTTTTCTTCTAAGAGCACTAGCTAATGAATACAGTTGGAAATTCCATGGTTTTCACAGATTTCAGTGCATTGGAAGGGGTAGAAATTTAAGAAAATGCATTTTTTTTCATTAGTGCCACCTTCTGAAAGCATTTGTACACAACAGCCTTTGGGTAATGTCACGGGAACCGGACAAATTCCCTGGTTATTGGTTCAAATATACCCCTCCTCCCCCATCCTCCTCCAAAGGACTAAAATTCACGTTGCTCGAGACTGCCAGCAGGGCTATCACACCAGCCGTCCGGCTGTGGAACGTAGGCCGGCTCCTGATTGGCTAAAGCCCTGGGTGCCATGTTTAAAGGTTCCCCATAGACTTAACATGGGGAAAAGTAGGCGTCCCAGGGATTGGTCAGTCAGCCACCCGCCCATAGCATCTGATAGGCTAAAGGCGGGTGTGACACCAGAGGCCAGGATTGGCCACATCGTACTCAGCCCTGGATTGGCTGGGGTTTGAAGGCGGCTAAATCAAATTATGTAAAAGATGCTTTAGCACAAAGGACACTATTGTGAATGTGTATTCTAGCCCATTGTATCCAGCCCCAGCCCTTTGTCTAATGTTTACCCACCGCCCCTCACTATTGTCAGTTAATGCACTCATGTCTGTCCCCATTGTTCCCTGGCCCCACTGTTCTGTATATAAGTCTGTTGGTTTCTTCAATAAAGAGTTCTGGTTTACCCTGACACTAGTTCTGCCTGGTGACTTAGGGTACATTGCTGTATGCTGCGGGAGCCTTTGCTGGTGGATTTTGGGGAAGAAGTTATCCTTGACGGTGACGCCAACGCTGGGTGTCTGCTGGTACCGTCACATCTGGTGGCTAGCGGCGGGATTTTTACTTCTTCCAGAAGAAAGGACACTGAGACCAGCATCCAGGGGGAGATATAGCCACCGGGCTTGACCCCGGTCTCTGCATCGCCGCCAACAGCGGATGGAGCAGCGGTACGAAGCCCTCAAACGGAGTACCTTAAAAGATTTGGTGGAGTCCCGTGGGCAAGTGGCCAGCAATAAGTCTAAAGCCACGCTAATCGCTGAACTGATGGAGGGCGACCGAGCCAGCAACGCGTCCTCTGCGACCACTGACATGTCTGAGTTGCAGCGGGAGGTTCAGTGGCGTCTGGCCCTCTATGATTCCACTCCTCCCCAGGAGATCATCATGCAGATCCTGAGTGAGGCCACCAACCTCCGGTTGGCAGAGCTGCAGCAGCACAGAGAGGGACCAGGGAGCTCCAGACCTAGTGGAGTTCTGAAGAAGAAATTGCCTTTTGTTCTGCATTCAAAGCATTCAGTGATGCAGAAGATGACATTGATGGCTACTTGCAAGTTTTCGAGCGCCAGTGTGCCCTGCAAGGAGTTGAGGAGGCGGACTGGGTCACCGTGCTGGTGAGCAAATTGTCGGGGAGAGCCGCGGAGGCTTACCAAGCCGTACCCACGGAGGAGTGCAGGGACTATGAGCGAGTCAAGGAGAGGCTTCTGGGTAGATACGCCATAACCCCGGAGGCACACCGACTGAAGTTCCGCAACCTAAGGCGGAAAGAGGGACAGCCATTCACGGACTGGGCTCATCAGATGGTGAGAGCTGCTGAAAGTTGGGTGACTGGTTGCCAGGCAGTTACCCTGGCGGACGTTCTACAGCTCATAGTGTTGGAGCAATTCTATGAACATTCCCCTGTAGCTGTGCGGGACTGGGTCAAGGACCAGCGGCCCCACACCGTGGAACAAGCAGCTATCCTGGCGGATCAATATGTGGATTTGAGGCGGGCGGGAGCCCCAGAACCACGACCTCCAGTCCGAGTTGGGCAACCTATTTCCCGGGATTTGGGGACAGCACACCCGTTCCCTCCACGACCTCTTCCAGCACGTCCTCTGGCCAGCGGAATGCCCAGGAGGCCGGGCATTCGCTGCTATGGATGCGATCAAGTGGGCCATGTGAAGGCGGAGTGCCCCAAAAATGCTCCACGGGATTCCGGGGCCCGACCGTCTCCAAGGATTCCACGGGCCGCCGCACACTGTCTGGATGCCGAGTTTGCCCCATCTGTGCCCGAGTGGGGGGAGGAAGAGTTTGGGATGCTTCATGAAGTAGATCCCGTGCAAGCAACCGCAGCAGACAACCGGTTGCATCACCGACAGGCGGTTTGGGTTAAGGGCCGCCCCTCTGAAGGATTATGGGACAGTGGGGCCACGATCACCCTATTACAGCCCCAGTTAATAAGTCCCAGGGAGAAAACCGGCTGGTCTATAGCAGTCCGAGTGATGGGGGGCACGGTACTGCGGATTCCCACGGCCAGAGTTCATTTGGATTTGGGGGCGGGAGCTCGAGAAGTTGAAGTGGGGGTGATGAAGGGCCCCCCCCGCGGAAGTCTTACTGGGCAATGACCTTGGTTGCCTCACCTCCTCATTTGTTGAGGGGGCTTCTCCGGAAATTTATCCTGTGACCACCCGGCAGCAAGCACGAACAACGGGCCGTCCATCTGAGGAAGGGACCCAGGTAAGACACCCCGACAGTGACCCCCCTCTTAACACTGAAAACCCCATAGAGGCCCCAACCGACCGGACCACTCTCCCGGTTCCTTGGGACTCCCCTGATGACTTTGCCCAGGAAACACTCACTGACCCTACCTTAGCCAGCTACAGGGACAGAGTTGGGGCTGATCCAGGGGGACTGGGAGGGGACTGGATAGAATGGGATTGGGGCTTACTATATCGAGTCACGGAAGGGAGGAAGGAGACCCGGGTGCCCAAGCGACAGCTGGTGGTGCCACAAAAATATCGGCAGGACCTGCTCCTCCCCTAGCTGGCCACTTAGGAGTGACCAGGACCCACCACCGGGTTACCCAATCCTTCTTCTGGCCCGGGATTACGGGAGATATTAGGCAGCACTGCCGGACTTGCGACACCTGTCAGCGGGTCGGCAAGATAGGGGATCACAGCAAAGCGCCGCTGCACCCCCTGCCCATCGTAGACGAGCCATTCAGTAGGATAGGCGTAGATCTGGTGGGCCCCCTGCCGCGTCCTAGTCTCTCGGGGAAGAAATATATTCTGACTGTGGTAGACTATGCTACCCGGTATCCGGAGGCCATCCCCCTGGCAAACATTCAGGCAGAAACAGTGGCAGATGCCCTACTCCGAATCTTTGCCAGGGTCGGCTTTCCCCAGGAGATTATTTCGGATCAGGGGACCCAGTTCACGGCAGAGGTGACCCAGCAGCTTTGGAAGCTTTGTAGAATATGGCCCTTACCGAGTGCCCCTTATCACCCCCAGACCAACGGGTTATGTGAACGGTTTAATGGGACATTGAAACAGCTGCTTAGGACATTTGCCACCTCTCATAGGGACTGGGAGAAGCACTTACCACATCTCCTATTTGCCTATCGGGAGGTGCCCCAGGAAACTACCGGGTTTTCCCCCTTTGAGTTAGTCTATGGGAGGAGGGTGCGAGGACCCCTTGATTTACTCAGGACCCACTGGGAAGGGACGATAGGAGAAGAGGGGACCCCTGTAGTAGATTATGTACTAGCCTTCCGGGACCGTCTAAAGGAACTCACGGATACAGTCCGGGAGAACCTGCGGGCTGCCCAGGGTCAGCAGAAGCGGTGGTACGACCGGACTGCCCGCACCCGCATGTTACTGGTAGGTCAGCAGGTATTGGCTCTCAAACCCGTCAAAAAGGATAAGCTAAAGGCAGCCTGGCAGGGGCCTTACCGGGTACTCAAACAATTGTGCGATACCACCTACCTGGTTGCTAAATGTTCAGATGAAAGAGTACAGAGGACCTTTCATGTGAACATGTTGAAAGAGTACCAAGCCAGGCAAGAAGAGGTAGCTACGATTTGTGCTCCAGCGGTGGAAGACCCGGAGGGTCTCCCGTTGCCGGCACTACCCAGATTAAGTCAAGGGAAGACAGGGGTGGAAGCTGTAGAGATAGCGGAGCAATCAGGGCCAGCTCAGGTTGAACAGACTAAGCAGATACTGCACCAGCGTCAGGAGATGTTCTCCTCCCTTCCCGGTTATGCCACGGTAGCACTTCACCGAGTGGAGACCCCAGGACAGCGACCCTTGCGGCAAGCTGCCTACCGGGTCCCCGACGCAGTTAGGGCTGGGATGCGCCAGAAATTAGGGACATGTTAGATCTGGGAGTCATTGAGCCCTCTACAAGCCCTTGGGCTTCCCCAGTTGTGCTAGTCCCCAAGAAGGACGGGACCACGAGGTTTTGTGTGGACTATCGCAAACTGAATGACCACACCACCACAGACGCCTACCCTATGCCCCGAGTAGACGAACTGCTAGATTGCATTGCTAGGGCTAACTTTTTGACCACCCTTGACCTGTGCAAAGGATACTGGCAGATTCCGCTGGATCGGGAAGCTATCCCCAAATCGGCCTTCATCACTCCATTTGGCCTGTACCAATTCAAGGTCATGCCATTTGGAATGAAGAATGCTCCGGCAACTTTCCAGCGGATGATTGACCAGATCTTAGATGGCCTCCAGGAGTATGCCTGTGCGTACCTGGACGACGTCGCGATTTTCAGCAACACTTGGGAGGAGCACCTGCTCCATGTGGGGGTTGTACTGGATCGCATCAAGTCGGCGGGTCTGACTCTTAAACCAGACAAATGTAGGGTAGGGATGGCAGAAGTACAGTACCTGGGTCACCGGGTGGGCAGCGGGTGCCAGCGGCCAGAACCTGCAAAAATTGAAGCTGTCGCCAACTGGCCCACCCCACGAACTAAAACCCAAGTAATGGCTTTTCTGGGTACGGCGGGGTACTACCGCCGATTCGTACCTAACTATAGCACACTATAGCCGTTGAAAAGGAGTGCCTGGCCCTGGTCTGGGCTCTCAAGAAACTGCAGCCCTACCTTTATGGATGCTCCTTCACTGTGCTCACCGATCACAACCCTCTCATCTGGCTTAACAAGGTATCCGGAGACAACGGCCAGTTACTCCGGTGGAGCTTAGCCCTGCAACCCTTCAATTTTACCATTCAGTACCGGCCCGGGAAACAAAATGGCAATGCCGATGGTCTGCCCCGCCAAACGGACTTGGAACCTTAACCCCGGACAGCCACCAGCCGACCCGTGGGGATCTAGCTGGGTCTGCCGGACCATGGGTCAGGGGGGAGCACTGTCACGGGAACCGGACAAATTCCCTGGTTATTGGTTCAAATATACCCCTCCTCCCCCATCCTCCTCCAAAGGACTAAAATTCACGTTGCTCGAGACTGCCAGCAGGACTATCACACCAGCCGTCCGGCTGTGGAACGTAGGCCGGCTCCTGAATTGGCTAAAGCCCTGGGTGCCATGTTTAAAGGTTCCCCATAGACTTAACATGGGGAAAAGTAGGCGTCCCAGGGATTGGTCAGTCAGCCACCCGCCCATAGCATCTGATAGGCTAAAGGCGGGTGTGATACCAGAGGCCAGGATTGGCCACATCATACTCAGCCCTGGATTGGCTGGGGTTTGAAGGCGGCTAAATCAAATTATGTAAAAGATGCTTTAGCACAAAGGACACTATTGTGAATGTGTATTCTAGCCCATTGTATCCAGCCCCAGCCCTTTGTCTAATGTTTATCCACCGCCCCTCACTATTGTCAGTTAATGCACTCATGTCTGTCCCCATTGTTCCCTGGCCCCACTGTTCTGTATATAAGTCTGTTGGTTTCTTCAATAAAGAGTTCTGGTTTACCCTGACACTAGTTCTGCCTGGTGACTTAGGGTACATTGCTGTATGCTGCGGGAGCCTTTGCTGGTGGATTTTGGGGAAGAAGTTATCCTTGACGGTGACGCCAACGCTGGGTGTCTGCTGGTACCGTCACAGGTAAGAAGTCAATTCACCCCCTCATTAGATGAGGCAGGTTGTCTTCTTTCCAAAATGGTATGGTTTGTGTAATCTTTCTTCACTTCTGTAGTTGTTATAACCATTTTTGTACAGACAAGTAAAAAAGTTAGAAAAACTACAGGTTGTAGTAGGTGTAGTTTTGCACTTTTAGCGCCCCCCGAGATAGGTCAACTAATACCAACGAGGTGTCATTTTTCTCTTAAAAGCACTAGCTAATAAATACAGTTGGAAATACAGTGGTTTTAACAGATTTAAGTACATTTGAAGGGGCAGAAATGTAAGAAAATACCTTCTGGAGGCATTTGTGCACACCAGGCTTGGGGTAAGAAGGCATCTCACCTCTCATTAGATGCAGCAGGTTGTCTTCTTTCCAAAATGGTTGTTATAACCATTTATGTATAGACAAGTAATATTTGAGAAACTCCAGGTTGTAGTAGGTGTCGTTTTGCACTTCTAGCGCCCACTGAGGTAGGTCAACTCATACCAGTGAGGTGTCATTTTTCCCCTAAGAGCACTAGCTAATGAATACAGTTGGAAATTCCATGGTTTTCACAGGTTTCAGTACATTTGAAGGGGCAGAAATGTAAGAAAATGCCTTTTTTCCTTTAGTGCCATCTTCTGGAAACATTTGGGCACACACTTGGGATAAGAAGGTAAGTCACCTCTCATTAGATATGGAAGGCTGTCTACTTTCCAGAAATTTTTATATAGTTATTCCACTGTTTTAGGGTAGCTTTACCACAAAAACCATAGAATGTGCATATTAGTTCCTAAAGTTGAAAATGCCATTTTGCTCTCCTGGTGATTACGGCTCTACGATAGCCATGGACGTAGGTAAAGACTACACAGATTTGGTATTTTTTTACTCAGAGGACTCAGGGCTTTTTTTGAAATAATTGAAATTTTCGCAATTCAGGTAAATGTTTTTCGTACATAGTCTGTGATTTTAGCAAAATAAGTAAATTTTCACTTTTTTGTTATTATGACATCATACCTTTTTGCACGATCCAAAATTCTGTTCATGTAAGCGACCATGAAAAAGCTCAAATCGTTCTGAAAAAAAAACAATATATAGTTTTCCATATGTAACTTGAAATTCCCAGAGGAAATCAAGTCTAAACAGAAGGATAGCAAAAATGCTGAAAATATGTCTGGCCTAAAGGGTACCCGAAATGGCCCGAGCCTCTGGCACTGAAGGGGTTAAAGTGATAGTAATGTCCCAAAATTATTTTATTTTGTATTGTAGATTAAATACATTATTTTTAGCAAACCCCATCTCTCAAACCTCAATGGTTTGAGAGATATTTGCTTTGAAATTCCGCACCTCTCTCCCCTTCTGATGTGGGATGTAAAGTTGACAGCAGGAGATTCGAGTCGTACGACTCAAGAGGGCTCTTCAGCAGAGCCGAAATCGCATTATTTAAAAAGAACTTGCTTGCGAACCAGGCACACTTTGTAAACCGTTCCATTGAAGAAGTTCTTCTTAAATAACGCGATTTCGTCTCTGCTCAAAAGCCGACGGCTGGTTCCCAGACCAGGATCTCCTGTTGTCAGCTAGACGCTGACGTCAGAAGAAGAGGAGAGAGGCGAGAACTTTCAGGCAAATATCTCTCATTCTATAGAGGTTTGAGAGATGGGGTTTGCTGCAAATAATTTTTTTTTATTTAATGTACAATACAAAATAAAATAATTTTGGGACATTACTATCACTTTGAAATGTTAACTTACACTCTCTGTTTGTTGTTCTGTAGGACAGAAGAAGTTACTGCTGCTGTATATACATCCAAACCAGGAGCATTCATCTAAATATGTCTGTAAAGAACCAGACAAAGGTCACAGAATTCCTACTTCTGGGATTTGGAAACGTTCACCGCCTCAATATTTTACTCTTCATCATTTTCCTAATTATTTTCATTTTTACATTAATTGGAAATTTCCTGATCATCATATTAGTTTCAAAGTGTCAGCACCTCCACTCTCCCATGTACTTCTTCCTTTGCCATCTTTCAGTTTCCGACATCGTGATCGCAACCAGTATTGTCCCCACCCTGTTATTTAGCATTCTTCCTGGTGGAAAAATACTGAGTATTCATAATTGTATAACTCAACTGTGTTTCTTTAGCAGTACAACCACTACAGAATGTTTCCTTCTCTCAGTGATGTCTTATGATCGATACCTCGCTATCTGTTACCCATTACGTTACACTTCTCTCATGGACTTCCAGAGTTGCATTCTGTTGACTGTCTGGCCTTGGCTATTAGGTTTCACACTCAGTGTAATCTCAGCTGTGACAATATCTGAATATAATTTCTGCAATGACAATATCATTGACCATTTTTATTGTGATCTTCCTCCAATTCAAAAACTTTCTTGCTCAGACACAATCATTATGGATTTATTAACTTACACGTTTTCTGTCCCTATATTTATTTTACCTTTCTGTGTAATCATTGGGACTTATATTTATATATTTCTTGCTATTCTTAGGATCCCATCTACAACTGGGAAACAGAAAGCCTTTTCCACCTGCAGTTCTCATCTGATTGTTGTGGGAGCATTTTATGGAACGCTGATCACCAAATACCTGATACCGTCTGAAGGATACTCATTGCTCCTGACCAAGATTATATCCCTCCTACACACTGTGATTACTCCTTTATTTAACCCTATAATATACAGCCTGAGGAACAAAGATATCGGAACAGCACTCAGAAAAGTATCTATTACATGAAGGATGAACAATTATTTATTTTTGTAATGAAAGTGAAATGTGATGTTCTAAGAAGAACGGGGTCAATTCTGGAACAAACCAACTGCTTAATAGGGAACAAGCAAAAGACCATATTAATTTAAATGGGATCTTTAACCCCTTTAATGCTGTGTCCCAGTGGTGTAGTTGGTTTGCGCCAATTCTTCTTGGTACATTAGAACTGGTTACGTTACTCTTGTATTTAAAGATTTTCTTTATATGTGTTTAACCCCTTGAACTCCAGAGGGGTGTCCAGTGCATTGTTTTTAATGTACTGGATACCCCTCTAGCACTCATCCAGTTAAAAAAGAATTCATAATTTGACACCCTTCAGCAACAGCCACCAAGCTACAGGATCAAACAACTTATCTGGCTAGTGGTGTAGTTTAAATACTACCACCAAATAAGGTAGTGGCAATAGTTTCAGACTCCTCATTGAGTAATGACAGGTCTGTTTATTAACGTAATAGACATGTAGGAATATGATGTAACATGTACTAGACAATGGAACTTTTCAACACAACAGTGTAATGAACTTTAATAGCCAAAACCCACCATATTACCCAGGAAGGAAGGTAAAAAGCTTCAATATATAAGTAATAAGAAATCTGAAGCTGTATGATATACCAGATCCAGCACTAAAAAGGACTGGATGATACCCTGTGCCTAACATTTTATTTTGGCACACTGCTTCTTAGGGGTAGTATTGAAGCTGTTACTCAGCTGTCTCTCTTCTTCTGAACTCGGCATTTCTAAGTCACAGGCCAATCAAACACCAACTGTCCCAAAGTCCTCCTGTTAGTTATTGGTTCTACCTCTCCAAGTGATGTCCTGAATTGTTTAGAAAATGTTTTACCAGGAAGAATGCACTGAGATTTCTCTCGTTTTCAAGTGTGCATCTGTAATACGTTTTGCCATGAATCACACCTTTGTTAAGGATTTGGAAAGTAGTGATCAATTGTTCTTATACAGAAATGAGTGAAACAATTGTGATCCTAATCACAAATAAATTCGTCAGATAATGTAAACTATTCTGTTTCAGATAAATCAGTGTGGATTTATGTAAGTTTCCTGCATTCAAACATATGCAGGAAACACACCCCACTATAGCAGTTTTGCATTACCCACATGATTAGTAAGTTGCTCCAGCAGTTGCCATACACAGCAGCATTGCTGATCACTGCAGTCTCACTGCTGGCCTCTCTGTTGCGGGCGCGTGTCACTGATGTCGTGCTCGCTACTTTGTACCTTCGGCACTAATTGGCTAGTTGATGTCCCGCCTTCTCTATTGGCCTTATATGCGGTTGGAAGACAGAGCTTCAGTGCCCTTTCGTTGTGTACAGTGAGTTAGTCTACTGTATTCTGCTCTCTGTTGTGACCCTTGCTTGGCTGCTGATTCCGCTCAGTGTATGAACCTTGGCAATGTACATAGCAATTTAAAGGGATAGTAACACTTCGTTTTTTCTTTATTTTATTATGTAGGCATTAAAAAAACATGAAGAACAATATAAGTCTTATCTCTCAAACCTTTATGGTTTGAGAGATATTCAAAAGCAAAGCTTCCCCCTCCCACCCCTTTTACCTAGTGTAAGCCATCTCTTCTCAGATGTGGAATTTAGTTGTAAGACCAGACAGATAACAGAAGGGGACAATTTTCTTTCTATTAGAACAATGAAAGCCCTTCCCCCCTTGACAAGCTTTTCAGGTTTTTCCCTTATCTTAATTGAAGATTGTCACTCTCTGCAATCTACCTGGGCACCTCCCTTCTGATCTGGCTGAACACTGTTACATCAGTAAAAGGGGCAGGAGGGGGATACTTTATTATTGAATTACTCTTGAACTACAACTCTGACAGAATTGAAATAACACTCTCCAAAGTCCAGATACTATGATGATTAATTAGAGCTGCTTTTATTATGAAACATTACTATCCCTTTAAGTACATATTGAAAACTCATCATTCACCTTTTTGTCAAAGGCTTTATAGAACTAAAAGGGCACTTTTCGTGGAAGTCCACAGTTCACCAAATGTGCCACTGCTCGCTGGTTTAGAAGCACTGGTATAAACAATATATTAATTGTATATGTGTTGGTTTGGAGACACAGGGCATTAAAGGGGTATAAAATCCTAAAAATGAGTGACTTCATTTGTTTATCAGAAGAACTTATCTTGGTAGCCGTCCTTCATAGAGCAGTCAGTTATTTCTATTTACTCTTTTTGTTCGCAGTTGATCTGTGTTTTAGTTTACTGCTAGTTGTTACAGTTTACAATCTGATAAAGACGAGCGTCCCTTATTGAGGCCATTGAAGTGTATTGTTTGATTTGAGATGGTGCAACCAAGAGGCAGACTTCAAGGGAGATCATTATATCCAACATGAGAAAATAAAAGAAAAAGAAAAGAAAATGAAATAGCTAGGTATTGAAGTAAGCACTCAGGCCAGTGAAGTAAATGACATCATCAAAATAAAATCGTACCAAAATAATTTAATCACAATAATAAAGAAAATTATATCATAAACAGCAGTAATTATATCCCATAATACCTCAATTCCCTACAACACATAAACCATATACCATATTTAAAAACACCTAATCAGTTACATATAGCAACTCTTGCCAAGACTACCTAAAATGTGTAGTGAGGGTCCAAAGGATATCACCATCCACAGTGCAGTCATCTCAGATATTAATACATTGACCATCACTATTAGACAGCAACACTTATGGCTTTGGGGGATTTCACACACCAATACCTGTGGAGATTCACACGCTAGTTCCCTACTTCTGTCACTGGCTTAAAGCGGAACTTGCATTCAAATCATTATTCACATAGCGATATGCATATCAATACTTGTATTATCCTGAATAGGTCTGGTATTATTGAGAAAAGCAACTTGTTCGGAGACTCACCGGCAGGGTCCGTGTTGTAGCGGCATCTGTGTGCCTGCGCTGTCAGTCCCTTTCTGTACCTTATGGTAAAATGCAACTCCCCCTCACCAATCCTAGAAGAGACCAGGACAGACAGCGCAGATGGACAGATGTCTCTTCGGCAAGATTTATGTGCTGATGTCTGTCGGTGAGTCTGTGAACAAGTTGGATTTCTCACACACACACTATCATACAAACACACATGCACACATACACACAAAACACTGAGTAACACACAAACACCTGTGCTACCCCCACACACAAGTAACAGACAAACACACACACGTGCACAAACATACACACATGTGCACACCCACACACACACACACACGCATTAACTCACAAATACAAATGTGCACACATATTTGGTAATATACACAGTACACATGCAAACCCATACAGTAACATACCATGCACGCTCATACACACTCTGTAACACACAGACACCCACACACACACAGAGTAACATGCAAACACACATTAACATATCAATACACACATGCACATATGCACACATATCCATGTACCATTTACTGGTAGAGCATGAAGAATGTTAGTTTGATAATTATTTCTCAAATACACAAGATAATCCAGATTTTAAAAAGTTAATTCACACTCTCTATCTGTAGTTCTGTTGGATAGAAGGAGTTACTGTTGCTGTATATACACCCAAAGAAGGAGCCTTCATCTAAATTTGTCTATAAAGAACCAGACAAAGGTCACAGAATTCCTTCTGGGATTTGGAACCCTTCACAACCTAAACATTTTATTCTTCATCATTTTCCTAATTATTTTCCTTTTTACATTAACTGGAAATCTTCTGATCATCATATTAGTTTCAACAAGTCCTCACCTCCATTCCCCCATGTACTTGTTCCTTTGCCATCTTTCAGTTTCCAACATCATGACCACGACCAGTCTTGTCTCCACCCTGTTACTTAGCATTCTGTCAGATGGAAAAATACTGAGTCTTCTTAGTTGTTATCACGGTGCCCGTGATCTTCTCCCTTTGCGTTACCTGCCTTTCCCCACTCATGCTCGGCAGCAACATGTGTGGTCACTGCCTGACTTCCTGTTTGCATACGCGTGTCACTACAGCATTCACGCTATTTTGTAGTCACGGCCTAATTGACAGAGTTATGCTCCTCCTCTCCGGTAGGCCTTATATGCGGCCTTCAGACCTTGCTTCAGTGCCCTTTCGTGGTGTATCTGAGCATTGCTTGTATTCCTTTGTTGTTACCCGTTCTTGGCTGCTGATTCCGATTTGTGTATGACCCTTGGCTCCGTCTGACTACCCGATTTGTGCCTAAACCTCTGTCCTTGTCTGACCACCCAATCCGTGCTCGATCCCTGGCTCAGTCTAACTACCCGATCTGAGAATGACCCCTGGCCTGGATGACTTCCCACTCCATGCTATTACTGTGGCTCCGCTGACTACCTGATACGTGTATGACCTTGGCTTTGTCTGACTCCGCTTGCGCTATCCTTGGGCCTGGTCTTTGCCACCGTACTACTCTGGGTTTTGTCTCCACCTATACGCCTTGTATCGCTCTGGTCTTACTGAGTAGCTTGCCTGAACCCTAGCATTCTAGGGTGTGGTGTCAGACTGCTGTGGACCCTAGCATTCTAGGATATTTTGTTACTGTGGACCCTAGCGTTCTAGGATATCGCACCTCTGCTGACCCTACCGTTCTAGGGTAGAGATCGGTCGCTACCACCCTTCTCCATCTCAGGTGGCACCCAGAACCATAGGCTAGGTTCTCTGCTCTGTTCCTGGTTCCAGAATTTCGGGCTAAATTCAGTGTCAGCTCCTGGGTAGTGGACTGTAGCACTGTCTCCACGCCTGACCCAAGGGAAGGTCGGGAAGTGCTTATTTGCAATTCATTGTATATTATCTTTCAGTAAAGTAGTGTTGATCTTAACTGTCAGTCTTTCTTTGTCTAAGCTACCGTGACAGTAGGAAAGGGCCATGACTACTGAAGGTACAGGCAACCCACTGGTGCCTAGGATTTTGGTCAGAATGGACGTACAAGATCAACGTATTGATCAGCATGCCTTAGCTATGCAGACCCTCCTTAATCTCACAGCTCACCTTGACAGGGCTGCGAGACAACCGGTGGCTTCCTCTGACCCAGCACCGGCGGTGGTTGCTAACTCTGAGATTTGTACTTTCCAAGGGCTGTCCGGATCCACTCCACTCCCTCAATGCTATGATGGGAAACCCACACTCTGGTCACTTTTCCTGGAATGCCTTTGGTTAAAATGATGTACAATATGCTTAACAAAACTATAATTTTCTTAACATAACAATTATTTTGTGGAATATATTATGTCCCTTTCAAAACAAATAGTTTTGTATGAATACCAAAATTACAGAATTGTTTTCCTTTTCACAACTGTATGGGTAGGGATGGGGGTATACATATAGATGTACAATTACAATAAAGATGTAATTCCAAAATACACGTTGTGTGGATTATTTATCCCTTGTGCTAATAATTCCTGTATAAAAGATAATCCTACATTCAAACCGAAAAACAGCCATTTGGCTTCATAGGAAAACAAGTGAAATGTCAAAATGGCCAAGAGGAATATCTAATAATGAAATGGTATATGTATATGATATAAGGATAAGGTCCAGATCTCCAATCTTAGTCTTAAATTATGGTTAAATAAGGAATATTGCTGTGTAAACTCTAATTCATATAAGCACTAATCCATATTTAAAAAATTAAAAATAAACAAATGACAAATATGCATAAAACTATAAACAATATTAAAAGGATAAACAGATTATATCAACAGTTTAAAGACTTATGTATAATAGGTGGAAATATAGATAATATGTGCCTATATATATATACTAGCAGTTTGGGACGGCGTTGCCCGTCATGTTATGCAGGAAATGTTTCTTTTTTTTTAAATAAATGTTATGATAGTGAATTATAGCGTAGGGTGTACGTGTCAGAAAGGTACACACAGTGATAGACAGAGACACATGCAACACACACATATACACACACATGCACTGACAACACAAACAGTGACACACAGCTGCAAATCAGAACATAAATACATACAGTGTGAGCAGTGTAAGTAACACACCTCCCAACATTTCATATGGCCAAAGAGGGACACTTGTGTTTTCCGTGGTGTTACTGGGGGCGTGGCTGGTGGTGTATTTTAGAGAATTTTTAACCCTTTGAGTGCCAGGGGGTAAGCAATGCATTGCATCCCCTCTGGCATTGAAATGGTTAAGTTACTCTTTCTGTAAGTGAATGATTTAGAAGAAGATGAAAGTATTTTTTTTACACAGACTAATTTAACAGATATATACAGAAGTTTATTCCCACATTACTGTGGGTTTTATTGATGTGGAGCAATCTGATACACTGGTATATACACCACACAATGTGATCTCCTAAATAGAGGAGCAGAGGGATTTGGGTGTCAAACAGGGACTGTCCCTCCTATACTGTATAGTGCCAGTCCTTATACACAGACACATGCAGACTGTATACTATACAGCAGAGGTTCTCAGCCCATGCCCTCAGTGGCCACTAACAGGCCAGGACTTAGGAATTTCACTGCTAGAACACAAGTGTGTTGATCAGAGGCTCAGTCATATTGATTAACTCACCTGTGCTCTTAAAAGGAAATTCTAAAATCCTGGCCTGTTAATAGCCACTGAGGGCACAGATTGAGAACCACTGCTATACAGTGCCAGACCATTGTAGAGAATTTTTAACCCTTTGAGTGCCAGGGGGTAAGCAATGCATTGCATCTCCTCTGGCACTGAAATGGTTAAGTTACTCTTTCTGTAAGTGAATGATTTAGAAGAAGATGAAAGTATTTTTTTACACAGACTAATTTAACAGATATATACAGAAGTTTATACCCACATTACCGTGGGTTTTACTGATGTGAAGCAATCTGATACACTTGTACATTAGGCTGACCAGACCTCACCTTTAACCAGTGACACATGAAAAATGCATACTGCAGGGCTGCTTTGATTTTGGTGCACTCCTGAAATATGCTTATTTCCTATGTGTCCCCGGTTAAAGGTGAGGTCTGGTCAGCCTACTGTATATACACCACACCGTGTGATCTCCTAAATAGAGGAGCAGAGGGATTTGGGTGTCAAACAGGGACTGTCCCTCCTATACTGTATAGTGCCAGTCCTTATACACAGACTGTATACTATACAATGCCAGACCATATATAAATAGTTTGTCATACATGCTATACAGTGAGCTATGTACAGCATGGAGATGATTGCAGGAACTGGCACCTCTACTTACAGACAGACTGACAAACAACCTGCTCTCTTTCTCTCTCTTTGTGCAATATATAAATACAGTCACATCCATGTCTCTGCCATTTACCAGCTCAGCTGAAGCCTTGCTCTGCACTGCCTGATCACCTCTCTGCCGTTGTTTCCACTTTCTCAGCAAGCCAGTATCCTCCTGCTGATTGTTTAGAAATCAGCTCACTTGTAGTAATTAGCAGAGCTGTGTAGGCTCAAAGACAGGGAATGAAGAAGCTGCATAATACAGATTGGACCATGGCCTTCCAGCTGTAGCTTGAACATTGTTCCCATCATCCTCAGCGTGCGTGTGTGTATATGTGTGTATGTGTCTGCTAGTGTGTGTGTGGGAGGGCATGTGCATGTGTCTGTGGTGTAGGAGTGTGTGGCAGCCATTTTTTTTTCAGCCTTAGATAGTGGTGGGCGGGCTGGATAGTGGGGGCAGGCCAAAAATCACACTCCCACAGAATCACCCAATGGCAGCTGTAATCCTTTTTACTGCCGCCCCTGGGTGTGTTTTGCCAGGCACAAAGTCTTCTTTTATATATATAGATAAAACAAAACAAATTATAGAAAGGAAACTAATTATAAATAGGATAATAGTATCTAATAGTAATCACTAATGGTAATTTTGTATACTAATCTGAAGATCTCCATGTATAATATGCAGCAAAAATGTATGAAAGATGGACATTTGTAAACAGATGAATTGAACCTAATTCAAAATATACCATCAGTATATATCAAGGTCCATCCTCTGGAACTCCACCAGGGTTAATTAGCATTTGTTCACTAAGAAATAGTCGCTGGAACTTTGGTGATGAATGGTTCAGGGAGTAGAGCACTAGAGCTCCCTCCATCTAAATTCATTCTAAATTATTCCTCCACAATGCTTGAACATACAAGGCATACAAAGACAGTCACTCGATGCTAATGTCACAAATCTGCTGGATCTGTCACCAATCTCATACAAAGCAATAGAGGGACTTGCACTCAGGGCTTATCTTTGGACCGCCATCCTTTCATTCACAATAGTGCTGTGGCTATACTACATTTTGGGGAGGAAATGTAACCCTTCCCTTAACCATTCCCACTGATATATAATGTATTCACAGCATCTTCTTAAATAAATGGGCGGTTAGAAAAATATCAGTCTTGAGTGTGATTCCATCCACTGGTTTATACCACAACATATAGTGGCAGCATATCAATCGAATGCTTAAAGCATAATTTAAAAATAAAAAGAGGGCATGGCATGATCTTTGGCCTGCATGTTACACTATCTACATTTTGGGAGATTTGTGGATTTTATAACATAATCTGATTTTATAATTTTTACCTTTTCACATTTTTTCTTAGACAACTATGCTTATATTTATCACAGTATTTAGTTTTTTGCAAGATATATTTAATTGGAATCACTTTCACATATTGTATTTATGTTTTTGTCATTCACATATCTAGTGAGTATTTACTTGTCTCGGTTTTATTATACGACACGGCTTTTTGAATGTTCTAAAACCTGTTTATTAGCAACCTTTTACTAATTGGCTGTTTGAGACATTTTAGCCACATCACTGTACCCATCCATAATTCAACATAGACTTATGTGAGAGTCCCGTAAGTCTGTTTCATATGATCTTACTGCTCTTCTGCCTGTGATAGAACCTGATGCCTTTAAAATGACTGAATAAATGCCTTTGTTTTATACTGTTCTTAGTAAAGAGAGTAAAGGAAGGTGAGAAATCTCCAGTAGGTGGAATATATTCTCCTCCCCCAAATCAGAGTTCTCCAGTAAAAAACAGCACCGCTTGTCTGATAACCTTATATTTATATAAGCATAAAGCTCTGGCACAGGATTAGTGCCCCAATAAGGCACTAAGGTGTGATTAAGAGGTGATGAAAAGGATATAACTTCTCCTTTGATATCACTTCTCCAGTTCCTATGTTATTCTACGGAGCCTATGCGCTAAGATCTGTCCTGCTTGAAAAATGTTAGTGCATAGGCTCCATAGAATAACATAGGAACTGAAGATGTGATATCGTTGGAGAAGTTATCTCCACTTTACCACCTTGTTATAAGTCCTTAATGCATCTCCCCCTAATGTGCATAACCAAAGATGCCACATACAACAGAAGAGAAAAGAAACAAACCACACAGGACGATGCTGGTGAAACCTTCATAAAGAAGGATTAGGGACAATTTGTAGACAATAGAATTGTAACAGTTTTCAGCCATGTGCATTTGTTCTAGAGATACTTAGCAGTAACTTGTTCTGTCTCTGTGGATTACACCATGAAAAGTGAAAGGTATGTTTTTCATTTTTGCTAATAAAAAGTGTTTTTATTGAAGAATTGCTGATTTTGTTGTTGAACGTGTACTGCATTGGTGCAAATACATTTTCGATTTGAAATTTCTAAATTAATAGGGAGTCTTCAGTTTGCACACTGCCCGGCATTCTCTGTTTTTGAGCATATATTTTAGCTCTGTGGGCTTTTAAGGGAACTTATATACCCTTTCAACCATGACCAGAGAGGATTGTCTTGTGGACCACTGGTGCCAGCCTTTTGGAGCGGATGAATTTTCTATTGTGTGAACAATTAGAAATTATCCCAATGTGTGGGCTCTGTCTAAATCAGGAACACAATAGCTGCAAGAGCACACAGAAGAAAAGACAATAGAGAGATTTCTAAGTGTAATGTTTCATTTCAAAGGATAAAGTAGACTGGGTCAGTGAATGCGCACTGGTATCTTACAAACTGATTTGGTTCTACCATGTACCCTAGACTTGTGCACGAAAAAATGTTTTGGTAAAATTGTATTTCAGACAAAAAAAATGTTTCCATTCGTCGACTCCGCATTTCGGATCCGACCTGTTCGACTCGGATGAAGTTTGACGACAGTCAGAATTGTTAGTCGAATTTAAAATACCTTTAAAAATACAATAAAAAATTAAAATTAAATAAATAGAACCATTTCCAGGGTGTGAATGAAGATGGTGGAACAGGGTAAAATGGGCATTTAGCCTTTTGGTACTATGGATGAAGTAGATGAAGCATGGATGTAACTAAATTTGAAGGAAGAAGGAAGAATGAGGATGACTGGTGCAGGGCGGACTCAGGATGACTGGAAAACTGGAGATGTAGCCAGCAACAAACTGCAGAACAATAGAGCAGGACTCAGTAGATGGATATAGCAGACTTTTTGAGAAGAAACTACAAAACTGAGGATGACTGGTGTGGGGCGGACTCTAGATGACAGCAACACTGTAGATGTAGCCAGCAGCAAACTGCAGAACACTGGAGCAGGCACGACTCAGTAGAGATACCACAGACTTTTTTTACAAGAGACTAGAAAAATGAGGATGACTGGTACAAGACGGTCTCAGGATGACAGCAACAATGGAGATGTAGCCAGCAGCAAACTACAGAACACTGGAGCATCCAGGACTCAGTAGAGATACAGCAACTGAGGATGACTGGTGCGAGGTGGACTCAGGATGACAGCAACACTGGAGATGTAGCCATCAGCAAACTGCAGAACACTGGAGCAGCCAGGACTCAGTAGATGGATGCCACAGACTTCAAGAGACTACAAAACTGAGGATGAATGGTGTGAGGCGGACTCTGGATGACAGCAAAACTGTAGATGTAACCAGCAGCAAACTGCAGAATACTGGTGCAGGCACGACTCAGTAGAGACACCACAGACTTTTTTACAAGAGACTACAAAACTGAGGATGACTGATGTGAGGCGGACTCAGGATGACAGTAACAATGGAGATGCAGCCAGCAGCAAACTGCAGAACACTGGAGCAGCCAGGACTCAGTAGTTGGGTAATGCAGACTTCAAGAGACTACAAAACTGAGGACGACTGGTGCGAGGCGGACTCAGAATGACCGCAACACTGGAGATGTAGCCAGCAGCAAACTGCAGAACACTGGAGAAGCCAGGACTCAGTACATAGATACCGCAGACTTTTTTTTACAAGAGATGAAAAACAATAGAGCCAGACTGAACAAACTGTATAGTGGGACAACAATGTAGACTTTAAATTCCCCCCTGTGTCCCACCAAGTCAGGTGGGTGTCCTCTCCCCAACCTACCATGGTTCTAGAGCTGGGTAAGCTGGAGCGCTCAGCATCTTATGGTACTATAGTACTTTTTGTCTTCTAATCTGCATCAAACCTGAGAGCAGGGTAACCCAGCATTGCCAGGTTGACTTTTAAAAAAGTAATTTGCTCCATGAGCTGGGGGCCAATTGAAAGTGCTGGGGGCTAAGTATATTTCCAGTTACGAAAAAATACCTGCTTACTCTGTTTAGTGGTGGGGGGGGCAAGAAAGCATCTCCTGGGCTACCAGGGATAAAGTAGGCCACATGGCCCTCTTGTTATCCCAGAAAGTCAAGGGATCTGTACTTGGGGGCAAAGAAGGTTCCACAAGGTAAGCCTTAACCTCAAACTCAGCACTTTTTCTATTGATGGTGAGCTGTTTTGTCCGAAGCATAATCTGTCCATTGCCTCTGCATAAAAAGCAGCAGCTGCTCCACCGGATGAAGTGCTGCTGGTGCTGCTACTAATAGGTCCTGGAAGACCACCACACTCCTCCAGCTCATCTTCGGAATCTTCTCCCACCTCCTGTGACTGCATTCTAGTTTTTCTTTGCCTCTCATGCACCTTCGTTATCAATTGTTCCCTCCAGGCAGTGAGTGAATTGGAACGAAGTGCCATCTTGCCTTTGATTCAAGGATCACAAATTGTGGCAAGCATTAACTCGGGACTAGTGATGAGCGAGCACCCCAATGCTCGGATGTTCGGGTGCTCTGACCGAGCACCCCCTGAGGCTCGAGTGCTCGGCCGAGCATCCGAGCCCCATTGAAGTCAAAGGGAGGACTCGAGCATTACACCAGGCACCCCCTGCTCTGATGAGGGGAGGGTGCCTGGTCCATAGGAAAAGGGCAGAAAAAGATGGAAACACTACAGAAATGGTTCAGGGACAGCATAGGGAGGATGTCTGGATGCACCTTGGACTCCAACATCGCTGCTGGGAACGATCTTTCGCCCGTAGTACGCCATTTTTACAGACTGACCATAAAACACACAAAAAGGAAAATAAAAACGACTTTAGGCGAAAAATTGTTACCAAACAATATTTGCTGTATATTTACTTGTATATCATCTGCAAATTCTCCCAAAAATTTCCTTGATTTTCAGAACTGAGGCCATGATTAAGAGGGAAACGTGCGCAGAGGCAAATTCTCCCAAAAATTTCCTTGATTTTCAGAACTGAGGCCATGATTAAGAGGGAAACGTGCGCAGAGGCAAATTCTCCCAAAAATTTCCTTGATATTCAGAACTGAGGCCATGATTAAGAGGGAAACGTGCGCAGAGGCAAATTCTCCCAAAAATTTCCTTGATTTTCAGAACTGAGGCCATGATTAAGATGGAAACGTGCGCTGAGCTGACCATCTAAAACATTATGGGTGAGGGTCTGCTGCAGAGCTGACCATCCTAAACATTATATGCGAAGGCCCGCTAGTGAGCTGACGCTATAAAACATTATATGAGAGGGCCCGCTAGAGAGCTGACCCAATAAAACATTATATGAGAAGGCCCGCTGGTGAGCTGACCTATATAAAAATTGGCAAACAGGGCCCGCTGGTGAGCTGGCCCTATATAAAAATTATATCACAGGGCCCGCTGGTGAGCTGGCCCTATATAAAAATTATATCCC
This sequence comes from Rhinophrynus dorsalis, assembly GCA_037306005.1. Taxonomy (NCBI): domain Eukaryota; kingdom Metazoa; phylum Chordata; class Amphibia; order Anura; family Rhinophrynidae; genus Rhinophrynus; species Rhinophrynus dorsalis. The sequence continues at coordinate 25,030,946 of CM074727.1, read as the reverse complement.
AGGGCACGCTGGTGAGCTGGCCCTATATAAAAATTATATCCCAGGGCATATGGAAGAGGAGGAGGAGGATGAGAAGATTAAGAGTCAACCATATACCCGTTTTTTGGGTGGAAGGGGTGAATGGGAATACAGAGTATTCCCATCATTGTAAATAACATATATAAAGTGAGTTTATGTTCCCCCGGGGCTTTCCTCCAGTGGAGTGGAGAAGTCAGGGGAAATCCAGGCCTTGTTCATTTTTATAAGTGTCAACCTATCAGCATTGTCGGTGGAAAGGCGGATACGCTTATCTGTTATGATGCCACCAGCAGCACTAAATACCCGCTCAGACAGAACGCTGGCGGCAGGGCAGGCCAGCACCTCCAAGGCGTAGAGTGCCAGTTCATACCACGTGTCCAGCTTGGACACCCAGTAGTTGTAAGGCACAGAGGGATCATTGAGGACGCTGACACGGTCTGCTACGTACTCCTTCACCATCTTCCAAAACTTTTCCCTCCTTGTGACACTAGGCTGCGCATCAGGGTGAGGGTGCTGGCGGGGTGTCATGAAGGTGTCCCACGCCTTGGAGAGTGTTGCCCTGCCTTTCTCGGAACTGCTGTGTGCTCCCCTTTTCTCCCCTTCTCGGTTGGCCAAGGTAGCACGTACTCTGCCGCCAGCGTTGTCAGATGGAAAATTTTGGAGCAATTTTTCGACAAGAACCTTCTGGTATTGCAACATTTTGCTTGTCCTCTCCACCGGAGGAATGAGAGATGAGAAATTCTCTTTGTAGCGGGGGTCCAGAAGGGTGAACACCCAGTAATCCGTGTTGTCTAAAATGCGTACAACGCGTGGGTCACGGGAAAGGCAGCCTAACATAAAGTCAGCCATGTGTGCCAGAGTACCAACAGTCAAGATTTCGCTGTCCTCACCAGGAGGATGACTCTCAATCTCCTCATCCTCTTCCTCCTCTTCTGCCCACCCACGCTGAAGAGATGGAACTAAAGTTCCATGGCTACCCTCTGTAGCGGAGGCAACCGTGTCTTCCTCCTCCTCCTCCTCCTCCTCCTCCTCCGCCTCCTCCAATTGTCGCTGAGAAGACGAAGTGAGGGTGCTCTGGCTATCACCTTGTGTAAGCTCTTCCTCCCCCATTTCCACCTCTTCCACATGCAAAGCGTCGGTTTTAATTGTGAGCAGCGAGCGTTTCAGTAGACACAGAAGTGGGATGGTTACACTGATAATAGCGTTATCGCCGCTCACCATCTGTGTCGATTCCTCAAAATTGCGTAAAACCTCACAGAGGTCTGACATCCATTCCCACTCCTCACTTCTGATTACAGGAAGTTGAACGGAGAGGCGACGACCGTGTAACAGCTGGTACTCCACTACTGCCCTCTGCTGCTCACAAAGCCGGGCCAACATGTGGAAGGTGGAGTTCCAGCGCGTGCTCACGTCACACAGCAGCCGGTGAGCTGGCAATTGTAAGCGCTGCTGCAGCTTCAACAGGCCGGCTGAAGCTGTTGATGACTTACGGAAATGTGCACACACGCGGCGCACCTTGGTCAAGAGATCATGCACATTGGGGTAGGTTTTTAGAAATCGCTGCACCACTAAATTAAATACATGCGCTAGGCATGGTACGTGTGTGAGCTTGCCGAGCTCCAAAGCCGCCACCAAGTTACGCCCATTATCACACACAACCATGCCTGCTTGCAGGTTGAGTGGCGAGAGCCACTGCTCGGTCTGGTGACTAATCCCCTGCAACAGCTCTGAGGCCGTGTGCTGTTTGTCCCCAAGGCAGATCAGCTTCAGCACGGCCTGTTGACGCTTCCCCACTGCAGTGCTACACTGCTTCCAGCTACTGGCTGATGGGGGAGTGGCGGTGTGTGTAGAGAATTCGGAGGTGGAAACGGAGGAGGAGGAGCCAATAACGTAGGTGCTGGTGGAAACCCTGATGGAGGTAGGGCCCGCAATCCTCGGCGTGGGTAGCACCCGTGCCATCCCAGGGTCCGAGTCGCTCCCAGCCTCCACGACATTCACCCAGTGTGCCGTCAGGGAAATGTAGCGTCCCTGGCCACAAGCACTTGTCCATGTGTCAGTCGTTAAGTGGACCTTCCCAGTAACTGCGTTGGTCAGGGCACGGGTGATGTTACGGGACACATGGTGGTGTAATGCGGGGATGGCACACCGGGAAAAGTAGTGGCGGCTGGGGACCGCGTACCGAGGGACAGCTGCTGCCATCAGGCTGCGGAAGGACTCAGTGTCCACAAGCCTAAATGGCAGCATTTCGATGGCCAGTAATTTGGAAAGGTGTGAGGTTAGTGCTATGGCCTGTGGGTGGGTGGCTGGGTACTTTCTCTTGCACTCAAATGCCTGGGGTAACGACATTTGGACGCTGTGCTGGGACAGGGAAGTGGATGTGGTCACTGATGGTGCTTCAGATGCTACAGGTGCAGGGCGGGAGGTATGCGGGCCTGCGCCTTCGACAGGCGATTGGCCGGCACCGAAAACAGGGGAAGAGGAGGCAGTGGTGTGGCCTGCAGACACAGATGGGCGATCCAGGCGTTCCTCCCACTTACTACGGTGCTTGGATGCCATGTGTCGGATCATGCTGGTGGTGGTGAGGTTTCTAGTGTTCATGCCTCGGCTCATTCTGGTGTGGCACAGGTTGCAAACTACAATTCTTTTGTCGTCCGCACTTTCCTTAAAAAAACGCCATACCGCGGAACACCTACCCTTTGGCAAGGTAGATTTACGCAAGGGGGTGCTCCGTGGAACATTTGCGGGCCGGTTTGGTGCGGTCCGCCTTCTTTCTGTAGCCACACCACTGCCTCTTCCAGCCTGTTGCGGTGCTGCAGATGGCTCACCCTCAGGACTGCTGTCATCGCTCGGCTCTACACCTTCCCAGGTGGGGTCAGTCACCTCATCGTCCACCAAGTCCTCCTCCACTTCCTCACTCTGATCATCCTCCTCAAGTCTTGATCCCACCACATACTCAGTCATTGACAACTGTATAACATTCTCCTCAACAAGGTCTTGAGACGGAAATAGTGGTTGATTTAATGGCAACTGTGTCTCATCATCATCATCATCATCCACTACTTCCTTTGACCTTAAATGCCGTTCACATCTGTCATCTTCTTGAGATTGGGTAGCCTCTAGAGGTTGTGAATCAGGGCACAAGATGTCATGTTCCTCTGCAAGCGTGCTTGGAGAGAGGGTCAAATGAAGGATTGGTGATGAGACGAGCTCCTCACTATATCCCAGTGTGGGATCACTTCTTTGACCAGACCGTGTATGGTGGGAGGAAGGATGATCAGAGTGAGGATTATGTTGACCAGACTCTTGGCTACTGAGAGTGGACTTGGTGGAAGACAGGGTGGTGCTTAACCGACTGGAAGCAGTATCAGCTGTCATCCAACCGACCACCTGTTCGCAGTGGTCGGACCTCGAGAGTGATGTCCTGCGACGCCCTGTAAAATTACACATGAAGCTAGGTATGGTGGATGTCTGTCTTTCTTGTGCTCTGGCACCAGGCACAGTTTCTCCGCGTCCTGACCCGCGCCCTGAACTATCAGGATCACGTCCACTTCCCCGTCCCTTTTTACCCGCCTTCTTCATCTTACACGGAATATGTGACTTTAATATTTGAGTTTGAAAACTTAACAGTATTTCTTATTATTCTGCAACTCTGCAGAGTACACAGAATAGGCTGTTAAACGGTGGTGAAACACACTGAATGGAATATGTGACTTTAATATTTGAGTTTGAAAACTTAACAGTATTTCTTCCTATTCTGCAACTGTGCAGAGTACACAGAATAGGCTGTTAAACGGCGGTGAAACACACTGAATGGAATATGTGACTTTAATATTTGAGTTTGAAAACTTAACAGTATTTCTTCCTATTCTGCAACTGTGCAGAGTACACAGAATAGGCTGTTAAACGGCGGTGAAACACACTGAATGGAATATGTGACTTTAATATTTGAGTTTGAAAACTTAACAGTATTTCTTATTATTCTGCAACTCTGCAGAGTACACAGAATAGGCTGTTAAACGGCGGTGAAACACACTGAATGGAATATGTGACTTTAATATTTGAGTTTGAAAACTTAACAGTATTTCTTCCTATTCTGCAACTGTGCAGAGTACACAGAATAGGCTGTTAAACGGCGGTTAAACACACTGAATGGAATATGTGACTTTAATATTTGAGTTTGAAAACTTAACAGTATTTCTTATTATTCTGCAACTCTGCACAGTACACAGAATAGGCTGTTAAACGGCGGTGAAACACACTGAATGGAATATGTGACTTTAATATTTGAGTTTGAAAACTTAACAGTATTTCTTCCTATTCTGCAACTGTGCAGAGTACACAGAATAGGCTGTTAAACGGCGGTGAAACACACTGAATGGAATATGTGACTTTAATATTTGAGTTTGAAAACTTAACAGTATTTCTTATTATTCTGCAACTCTGCAGAGTACACAGAATAGGCTGTTAAACGGCGGTGAAACACACTGAATGGAATATGTGACTTTAATATTTGAGTTTGAAAACTTAACAGTATTGCTTATTATTCTGCAACTGTACAGAGTACACAGAATAGGCTGTTAAACGGCGGTGAAACACACTGAATGGAATATGTGACTTTAATATTTGAGTTTGAAAACTTAACAGTATTTCTTATTATTCTGCAACTCTGCAGAGTACACAGAAAAGGCTGCTAAACTGCGGTGAAACACACTGAATGGAATATGTGACTTTGATATTTTAGTTTGAAGACTTAACAGTATTTCTTCCTATTCTGCAACTCTGCACAGTACACAGAATAGGCTGCTAAACTGCGGCGAAGCACACTGAATGGAATATGTGACTTTGATATTTTAGTTTGAAGACTTAACAGTATTTCTTCCTATTCTGCAACTCTGCACAGTACACAGAATGTGCTGCTAAACTGCGGCGAAGCACACTGAATGGAATATGTGACTTTGATATTTTAGTTTGAAGACTTAACAGTATTTCTTCCTATTCTGCAACTCTGCACAGTACTCAGAATGTGCTGCTAAACTGCGGCGACGCACACTGAATGGAATACGTGACTTTGATATTTTAGTTTGAAGACTTAACAGAATGTGCTCTAATCTGCAACTTTGCACACTAAACAGAATGTGCTGCTAAACTGCGGCGAAGCACACTGAATGGAATATGTGACTTTGATATTTTAGTTTGAAGACTTAACAGTATTTCTTCCTATTCTGCAACTCTGCACAGTACACAGAATAGGCTGCTAAACTGCGGCGAAGCACACTGAATGGAATATGTGACTTTGATATTTTAGTTTGAAGACTTAACAGTATTTCTTCCTATTCTGCAACTCTGCACAGTACACAGAATGTGCTGCTAAACTGCGGCGAAGCACACTGAATGGAATATGTGACTTTGATATTTTAGTTTGAAGACTTAACAGTATTTCTTCCTATTCTGCAACTCTGCACAGTACACAGAATGTGCTGCTAAACTGCGGCGAAGCACACTGAATGGAATATGTGACTTTGATATTTTAGTTTGAAGACTTAACAGTATTTCTTCCTATTCTGCAACTCTGCACAGTACTCAGAATGTGCTGCTAAACTGCGGCGACGCACACTGAATGGAATACGTGACTTTGATATTTTAGTTTGAAGACTTAACAGAATGTGCTCTAATCTGCAACTTTGCACACTAAACAGAATGTGCTCTAATCTGCAACTTTGCACACTAAACAGAATGTGCTCTAATCTGCAACTTTGCACACTAAACAGAATGTGCTCTAATCTGCAACTGTGCACACTAAACAGAATGTGCTCTAATCTGCAACTTTTCACACTAAACAGAATATTTTTTTTTTTTTTTTTTTTGTTTTTTTCCCCCCACAGAAAATAACCTACTGCCCCCACACACAGTAGTCCTAAAAAGGACTTTTGGTTCTTTTTTGTCACAATTTTTTTTTTTTCTCCCTACACTGCCTTTCCCTTCCTATCCTCAGCTCTCCCTGGCTCAGACTGAGCCGAACTCGATGGTCAGGTGCTATACAGCACCTGACCACGGGTTCTGGCCAGCCAATCAGTGTAATGCCAGCAGCCAACATGGCTGCTGGCATTACACCGATGTCAGAGCCTCCCTGCACGTTTATTGGCTGCGCAGCAGCCGCAAAACGTGCGGGGAGGAGACCCGAACATGGCGGGCGAGCACATGCGGTACTCGTACGAGTACCGCCATGTGCCGAGCACAGCGATGCTCGAGCCGATCCGAGCATCGGCCGAGCATGCTCGCTCAACACTACTCGGGACAATTGTCCATGCACTCTTCCATGTGCAGAGTCAGTTCCTTCTTCAGCCTTGGTAGAATGGCAGCAACATCGGGAAGTATATTACCCTCAGCACTAGGCAAGCGTTCCCTATGGGAAAGGAAATCGTCCAATTTTAAGGAGAGGTGCGTGAAGATGGGAATGACTTCTGTCAGGCTAGCATTCTCTTTGCTCCAAAAATTCTGTCAAAGCATGGAAAGGCGTAAGGACTGTCACTACCTGTTCCATCAGGGCCCAGTCAGCCCTGCCCAGTGTTCTATTACTGCCAATGAAATGGTGCCATGACATTGCATGAATTGCCTTTTTCTGCTCCAGGATATACTCTAGCATATTTAAGGTGGAGTTCCACCTGGTCCCAACATCTTGTTTTAGGCGGTGCTCTGGGAGGTCTGCCTTTTTCTGTTCCTCCCTGAGTAGCTGGCTATCTTTGACGCTCCAATGGAAGTGGCCAGAAATTTGTCTGCATGACTCCAGAGATGCTGGAAACCTTCCAGTGTTACTGCCATCCTCGAGAGCAGCCTTCACTTCCAGATGCAGGACATGTGCTGAGCAGAGCACACCCACAAATCTGCCATCCAGGAGAGTCTTTATCATGTTAGCTGCACCGTCAGTAACCACAAACCCCATTTGTGTCTGTGTGCCTGCCTGTTCCCCTAGCCACTGCACCACCATGTTCTGCAGTGCTTTGCGAATTTTATCTGAGGTGTGCTTCTGATCCAGTTGAGCCAATTGAGAGCACTGGGGGCTAAGTATTTTTACAGTTACAGAAAATGCCCACTCACTCTGGATTGTTGTTGGGGGTCAAGAAAGCAACTCCTGGGCTACACAGCCCTCTTGTTATCCCAGAAAGTCAAGGGATCTGTACTTGGGGACAAAGAAGGTTCTGCAAGGTAAGCCTTAACCTCAATCTCTGCACTTTTTCTATTGATGGGGAGCTGTTTGTTTTGTCCAAAGCATACTCTGTCCATTATCTCTGCATAAAAAGCAGCAGCTGCTCCACCGGATGAAGTGCTACCGGCGCTGCTACTGATAGGTCCCGGAAGACCACCACGTTCCTCCAGCTCATCTGTGGAATTTTCTCCTGCCTCTTGTGACTGCATCCTGTTTTTTCTTTGCCACTCACGCACTCTCGCTATCAATTGTTCCATCCAGGCAGTGAGTGAATTGGAACTAAGTGTCATCTTGCCTTTGAATCGAGGATCGCAAAATGTGGCAAACATGAACTTGGGACAAGAGCTCTTCCATGTGCCAAGTCAGTTCCTTCTTCAGCCTATTTAGAAGGACAGCAACATCCGGAAGTATATCACCCTCAGCACCAGGCAAGTGTTCCCTATGAGCATGGAAATTGCCCGGTTTTAAGGAGAGGTGTGTGAAGAGGGGAATGACTTCTGAAAGGGTAGAGTTCTCTTTGTTTAAAATTTCAGTCAAAGCACGGAAGGGCATGAGGACTGTCACTGCCTGTTCCATCAGGGCCCAGTCAGCCCTGCCCAGTGTTCTGTTACTACCAATGAAATGGTGACATGACATTCCATGAATTGCCTTTTTCTGCTAGAATATCTAATTTGGAGTTCCACCTGGTCCCAACATCGTGTTTTAGGTGGTGCTCTTGGAGGTCTGCCTTTTTCTGTTCGTCCCTGAGGATCTGGCTATCTTTGAAGCTCCGATGGAAGTGGCCAGCAATTTGTCAGCATGACTTCAGAAGTGCTGGCAACCTTCCAGTGTTACTACCATCCTCGAGATCACCCTTCACTACCAGATGCAGGATATGTGCTGAGCAGTGCACACCCACAAATCTGCCATCCCGGAGAGCCCTTATCATTTTAGCTGCACCTTCAGTAACCACAAACTCCATTTGTGCCTGTGTGCCTGCCTGCTCCCCTAGCCACTGCACCACCATGTTCTGCAGTGCTTTGCGAATGTGTGCTGAGGTGTGCTGCTAATCCATTATCTCAGCATGGAGGAGGAAAGAGCAGTGCCTCTGCTTAGCTACTGCACATGAATTGTTGTCAGTAATGATGTGTCTTGCAACACACTGGGCTGCTACCAATGCTCTGTCAATGACAGGAAGCCATGCTGGCCACTCGGAGCACTCCATAAGTCAGTGGTAAAGTGCACTGACTGGCCACCAGCCTTTCCTAGCAGGTCCTTCAAAATCCCAACTCATGACCAGTACGGTGAGGGCACTATAGTTCTACTAAATGTGGTGCAGTAGGGAATTTTATATCGGGGTGCAACAGCCTCCATAAGTTGCTGGATGGGCTTACTGTCCACCAAATTAAAAGTAGCATCCCCAACAGTTATGAGCTGTGCAATGAGGTGTGTGATTTTTCGGGACTGCTGTCTGCACATCCCCTTTGAATGAAATCCACCAAAATCTTCCACTGTGGCCTGTATTGATTTTGGGATAATCTGTGACTGTCTGCTCTTAGGACCATATGTGGCATGATCCCCCTGCCTTTTCTCCTGCCTACTGGTGGTGAGTGTGACACTGGTATATGTAGTAGTGACACTTTCTGTACTAAGCAACACTGACTTGTGATAGTTGTTCAGGTGTTGGTTATCCTGGAGGTGGTTAGATGACCCAACACCCTCCCACAGCTGACTTCCCCATCACACAATTTGCATTTCGATAGCCAGCCATCACCAAGTGCCACACAATGGTCCCAAGCTTTGGCGCAACGGATGACTCTGGAAGGTGGTGGAGAAGGAGAAGCTGAGGTGACACTTTCTTCATCTTCACATGCTGGTGCAACCTCATTTTGATTTTCTTTCTACATACCATTACAGGGATGCCATTAGACCTAAAGATGGCATCAGGGATGTTAGGACTGGTATTGGAGGAGGATAGTGGAGTAACAGTGGTACTGGTGGTGGAGACACTAGCAGCTACTACCTGGCTGGAAGACTCAAATGGAACTGCAAAGGCAGGTGGTGAGTTGTTAATAGAAGACACAAGTGTAACTGTAGAAACAGGAGGAGTACAATGGAACCAGGGGAAAAATTAAGCTCGGGGAATAATCAAGGTCACTGGAAAAATCAAGCTCAGGAGACAAATCAAGCTTATGAGGCCTTAATCACTCAGATTCTTCTTCTACCTCTTGTAGGATTTGACAGGAAGAAAAATCATCATCAGAAGCAGATTTTGTGGAAACCTGCTTAATTCCCTCTTCTGTCTGGTGGCTACCGGGAAATGGTAAACTGTCTCCCTCAATAACATTTTCTGGAGTAGATATGTTCTCAGTGGAGGTGGCAGTGGTGGCAGGAAAAATGTTACCCAAATACTGCAATAATTTCCATTTGGGCTGCTTACACGGATGTTCTCTCTAAAAATCCTTCGTTGATACTGCTTGCAGTGTCCGACCAGTAGTGTTACACACGCTAGGTGTCCCCAGGTTTATAGAACTGGCTTTAGTGGAGGTGGTGACTAAATTGGCAGTGGCATTAGTCATTGTGCAGGTGTTTCTGGGGGGGATCATCATGAAACAGCTGATGAGACACAGGTGACGGCTACTTTGTAGTCTCAGAGGAGGACCTGGACCTCTCTACCCTGCTAGTAGAGGTAGGATGACCTGCAGTTCCCTTCTTCTTTCTAGTTTTTGGTTTGGAGCGCTGCTGTTGAGTCTGACTAGTACTACTCAAAGTACTCTTCTTTGCCCGTCTGTTGCTAGCTCTGCTTGAAAGCCACATCACTGTGGTGGTGTTGGTGGTTGCTGGGTCACTGCAGCTGGTACCAGGACAAGTAACATCAGGTTGTTCACTAGGATTCAAATCCATGACAGATAGGTAGGTAGTGAACTATAATAGTTTTAAAACTTAAAACCTGGCCACACGACAACTGTGAGACTGGCTGTGTCACTCTGAAAATTATTCAAACAAATTCCTAATATTAATTTTAATGTTTTAATACAAAAACAAAGGTGACTCTCCCTTGTGGACACAATAAGGTACTAGGCCTGCCTATAGAACTGTGAGACTGGCTGATGTGTGACTCTGAAAATTATTCAAACAAATCCCTAATATTTTTAATAGTTTGCACAGGAACAAAGATGACTCCCCCTTGCAGTGGTAATAAGGCACTAATGCTGGCTGCCTGCCTATTCTATGTCTAATGCTACCTGCCTGCCTACACAACAACTGGACACTCTAATATCTCCTGTTTCTTTTCTCTCTGAGCGCCAACAAAGCACTAAGAGGAAATGCAGGCTGTCTGGTTGTCTGTGTCATTAGTCCAACCCCCATCATGAAACGAAGAAACTAGCATGGACACCTGTTTATGGGCCTATTCTGTGTGGCCTAATTGGGTCCTGTCTCCTTCTGCTCCTTTATAAACCTCCTTGGGCCTGGGAGTATACTAGGGGTGTGAGCAGTCAGCGCAATGCAGAGATTGAGGCACTCCGGGGGGAGGTGCTTGGCCTCGAGCAAAGGCTGGCTGCTGAATCTAGGGATCAAGCCTTGCAGCGCGAATACGTAGAGAGGAAGGAGGTTCTCTGCCACCTGGAACGGCATCAGGCTAAGGTAGCCTTCGTGCGAAGCCGCTTGCGATTCCTTTGGGAGATGGATCGCGGCTCGCGCCTCTTCTACGGACTGGAGAAGAGGGGTGGTAACCGCAGACATATCACCTGCCTCCTCGCGGAGGACGGTGCCCCTCTTTTGGATCCGGAGAGTATCCGGGACAGGGCCCGGAGATTCTATGCAAACCTGTACTCTCCGGATCCCATCTCTCCAGATGCCTGCAAGGTGCTATGGGATGGGCTTCCAACGGTCAGCGAGGGTGGAAGAAAGAGGCTGGATCAGCCCATCTCTCTAGCTGAACTCTCTGAAGCCCTCAGTCTAATGCCCCATGGCAAATCTCCGGGGCTGGACGGACTGACCATAGATTTCTTCCAATTCTTTTGGGAGACTCTAGGACCTGATTTCCAACTGGTCCTAACGGAGGCCCTCGAGACTGGTGAGATGCCCCTTTCCTGTCGACGGGCAGTAATGGCCTTGCTGCCCAAGAAGGGGGATCTCCGCCTTATCGAAAACTGGCGGCCAGTCTCGCTGCTCGGCACGGATTATAAGATCGTAGCCAAAGCTGTCACCTTAAGGCTCAGGTCCGTGCTGGCAGAGGTGGTCCACTCAGACCAGTGCTATACAATCCCGGGCCGGACCATCTTTGATAATATCTTTCTGGTCCGGGATCTGCTCTGCTACGCCCGCAGGACTGGTCTGTCACTCGCCCTTCTCTCATTAGACCAGGAGAAGGCGTTTGACAGAGTGGATCACAAATATCTCATAGCTACTCTGCAAGCATACGGCTTTGGCCCACGCTTTGTGGGCTACCTTAAGACGCTGTATGCCTCTGCAGAGTGTTTAATTAAGATCAACTGGTCCCTAACGGCACCCCTGGTATTTGGACGAGGAGTGCGGCAGGGATGCCCCTTGTCTGGACACCTATATGCACTAGCCATCGAGCCCTTTCTATGTCTGTTAAGGAAGAGGCTCACAGGGCTGGTGCTCAAGGAGCTGGTCCTTTCAGCATATGCCAATGATGTACTCCTCGTGGCCCAAGACCTAGTTGATCTGGAGCGGGCTAAAGAATGCCAAGAGGTTTATACAGCTGCCTCTTCTGCTCAGATCAACTTGTCCAAATGCACAGGCCTTTTAGAGGGTCCCATACAGGTAGACTCCCTGCCTCCCACCTTCCGTAACATCAAGTGGGAGGCTACAGCTTTGAAATACCTTGGAGTCTACCTGTCCACTGCGAATCCCACGGTCCCTTGAAACTGGAAAGAACTAGAGGATCGAGTCCTCTCTCGGATGGGACTGTGGAGGGGTCTTGCGAAAGTGCTTTCCCTAAGGGGGAGGGCTTTGGTGATCAACCAGCTGGTGGCCTCGCAGCTATGGCACCGGCTGATCTGCCTTAGCCCGACCCCGGAGTTCATCAGCAAAATCCAGAGAATGCTGCTGGACTTTCTCTGGATGGGGAAGCACTGGGTCTCTGCGGGTGTGGCGTGCCTCCCACTGGGAGAGGGCGGTCAAGGAGTGGTGTGCATACGCACTCAAGTGCACACCTTCCGCCTCCAGTACCTGCAGAGATACCTGTACGCAGACCCTTCACCGCAGTGGTGCGCACTGGCCTCCAGCTTCTATCGCCAGTTGCGCAATATGGGGTATGACCGGCAACTATTCATCATCAAGCCTGAGGAGTTTGGGAGCAACCTCTCAGTGCTGCCGGCATACTACCGGGAAACCCTCAAGGCCTGGAGCATGGTCTCCGTGTCAAGGCAGGGCACAGCGCAGGGGGCAGACATTCTAGCTGAGCCCCTGCTATATAATCCAGCTGTGGGGGCTCGGATGTTGGAAGCCCCTAGCATATGTCGTCGCCTTCGCCAAGCACGGATGACCCGAGTCGGGGATCTCCTGGACTATGAATGGGCGGACTGGGTGGAGCCCGATGTGCTTATGCACCGTATGGGTTTCCATAGTCCCCGAGTTCCGTACCGTTTGCTCCAGGAGATCAAGCTTACCATCCACCCCGACTCGCGCACCTTCATTGACGGGGCCTTACAGGCCGGAGAGCCACATCTACCTGTGGAACCCTCGCCTCCGGCTTTAAGCATACAACCAAAGCCTCGTCAGTCCCCCTTGGCTTCTCCAGCCCCCAACTTAAGCCGGTTGGGGGTGATACCCTCGGCATGTTTCCGTGGCATGCTGAGGAAGAGGCTGTATTCCCTCGTGCTCCACACAGTGCACTTCCTCGCCCTTGTCGGTCGCCCAGACACCATCTGGAGGCGAGTGGTTGACGTGGGCGAGAGACCCCGGTGGAGGGCACTCTATTCCACCTTGGTGCCCAGATTTGAGTTGGAGAGTGCTCCATGGTGCACTGAGCACGGGGGAGTACCTGGCCCGTTTCACAGACTCCCCTGCCACCTGTCCTTTCTGTGGCAGGGGCGAGTCAGTATTTCATATTTACTTTTCATGCAGCCGACTGCAGCCCCTCTTGTCATTCCTGAGGGGACTCCTCCTGCAGTTCTGGCTGCACTTCTCTCCACATCTCTTCATTTTTGGGCGCACGGTGTCTCGGACAAGTAGGGCTGAGGACCTCCTCATAAACCTGCTCCTGGCACAGGCTAAGATGGCCATTTATGTGTCCAGGAAGCAGGTACTGTCAGGGGAGGTTCCAATAACGCCTGAAGCTTTATTCTGGGCATTCGTGCGCTCCCGTATCCGAGCAGAGTACACCCAAGCCCTTGCCACTGGGAGTATGTCAGCTTTCACCTCCCAGTGGGCCTTAAATGGTGTGCTCTGCTCGGTGTCCCCCCATCAGGATTCATTTCAACTCACAATTCATCTTTAAGTTATTTTTATGTTACAGTTAGGTTTCTACGGTCCTTTCTATCTCCCTTTGGGTGCTGGGGGTGCGCGGCATGTTAATTATGGCACGCTGCTTGCTCCTCTGGCACTCAGGGGGTTAATGTTTATTTGGCCCCTTGGTGACGGCCGCGTGCAGACGCACTTAACACCCGTCTAACATTTTTTTTTTTTCTCATTAGAATCCGGAGTCCCCGAGCGGCGTGCAGCCGTGCGGGGATCCGGATTTCCTGGACGTGCATGTGCGTCCTCTGTCGCTAAGTGACAGCCGCGGGGGACGTGCATGTGCGTCCATTGTCGCTGAGGGGTTAAAAAAAAAGAAAATATTACTGTTCACTGATTAACTGGCTTGCCTGTAAGGCAGCCACATTTCTTTTCATTAAAAAAAAAAAAAAAAAATTCCATTTGTTAATTGGCTGGCTTGCCTATAAGGCAAGCACCTTTCTTTTCTTTCTTCTAATATCCTGTCTCCTTCTGCTCCTTTATAAACCTCCTTGGGCCTGGGAGTCATTGTCCTTACGTGGTGTTCCTGATAGCTTCAGATTGCTCAGTTGTGATCCATGCCTGTCTGAGTATTCGCTCTGTGTATGTCCCCATCTTGTCTGACTACCCACATCGGTTCTGACCTGTGGCTCTGGCTGACTACTCACTCTGTGTATTACCCCGGGTTGTCTGAATACCCACATCGGTTCCGACCTGTGGCTCTGGCTGACTACTCACTCTGTGTATGACCCCAGCTTGCCTGACCAGTGGCCCTGGCTACTACCCGCTTAGTGTAGCCTCCGGTTGCCTTTCCTGAGGGTCTGGTTACTTTCGCTCCTTGTAGTCCTCAGTTTGCCTGATCAGTGGCTCTAGCTCCTACTCGCTCAGCATAATCTCTGGTTGCCTGATCAGTGGCCTGGTTACTCTCACTTAGTGTAGTCCCCGGCTTGTCTGACCTGTGACTTTGGCTGCCTACTCGCTCCCTACACTACCTACTTTCCTGACCTGTAGTTTCAGTGCCTCCTGGCTCTGGTCTGTTCTCTCTCTCTGTTGCCTCCATTCGCAGACCAAGTGGTGACTTACACATTTTCTAACATTCTACTGTTGTCCCACTTGAGCCACTTCCCTAGGCTCGAGATCTGGAGTAGTGCAGTGAACAGCACAGTGTGCAGCTCCGGAGGGACCTTGGGTCCTATTTACATTTGTCTGGGGTTCTGTGTGGCTTATATTATTATTCCTGTACTTATTAAATAAAAGTGGATTTATATTTTATATTCGTGTCTGTCCTTCTTTGTCTGAAAACAGTGACAGTACATAAGGGCCATGTCTACTGAAGGATCAGGCAGTCCACATAGTCAGAGCATCCTGTCCAGGATGGATTCTCAGGATCAGTGAATCAACCAGTTGTCTTTTGCTATGCAGAAACTATTGAATCGCATGGCTGACCTTGATCGCTTCGCTCAGAAACCAGTGGCTTCACCAGTACCTGCACCGATTGTGGCAACTTCCTCTGAGACTGTCATGAGTAGAGGGTTGTCTGGCTCCACTCCTTTACCCCCAAAGATATGATGGAGAACTTACACTGTGTCTGGGGGATCCAGGGAGTAATAGACGGGGTTGATCCTATGCAGCACCCGGTAAGGGCCTACAAACCCGGGGAGCCAGCATTTTACATGGTACCTGGAGGTTAAAATTCGAGAGGACAGCCACACCCTTACCCCACCTGGAACACCGGAGTCAGCCCCCACCAATGATCCGTATGTGTCTTGTAGCACTGAGTGGACCTTTTAAGGGATCTTTGAACTCGAACCCAAGTGGAGCGGAGCTGCCTGAGATGCTCATCTAGAGCTGGAATTTCTTGTGTCTCAAAAGTCTCATGTAGCAATGCAGGCTGAAAGCCATAATTGATCAGGAACTGAGAATTCCGAGAAGAAAAGTTTATAGCACAATTCCTGGCAAACTCCGTCCACGGTAACAAGTTTGGCCAGTCACTGTGATGGTCCAAAACAAAACAGCGTAAGTACTGTTCTAGGCCTTGGTTGGCTCTCACAGCAGCACCATTCGACTGGGTTTGGTAGGCCAAGGAAAATGACAACTGAATGCCCATTTGTCCACAGAAGGCCCTCCAGAATCGAGATACAAATTGGCTCCCCCTGTCCGAGACCAGCACCCTGGGCACTCTGTGGAGCCTGAATACCACCCTGGAAAATATCTCGGCCAGCTCCTTGGAGGATGGAAGAACTTTCAGGGTACAAAATAGGCCATCTTGGAGAACCTGTCAACAATCATTAGAATGACAGTGTGCCCATTGGGTGCTGGCAGCTCAACCATAAAATCAATGGAAAGGTGGCACCAAGGACGTTCCCCATTAGGGACTGGATATAGTAGCCCAACCAGCAGGTGCCTAGGAGTCTTGCTACGAGCACATGTGGCACAAGCAGCTACAAAGGCGGAGCAGTCGGTTCTCAGACTGGTCCACCAGAAGAGCTGAGATATGGACCAAAAGAGTTGGTCGCACCTGACATGCCCTGCGGACTTGGAGGTGTGGTAGGTCATCATCAAGCGAGTTCTGAGATGCTCTGGGACAAAACATCTACCACTGGGTTTGTCCGCAGGAGAGGCAGCTTGTGAGGCCAAGATCTCCTCCCCTAGGGGGAGATAATACTGGTACGAATGGTTGCTAGAATGTGATCGGTAGGAATAATAGGAACCAAAGTACTCTCTACCTCAGAATCTGGTCCAAATTGTCTCAAAAAAGCATTTGCCCTGACATTTTTGGTACCAGGAAGGTACAATGCCATATAATTGAACCTGGAGAGGAACAATGCCCATCTGGCCTGTCTGGGGGACGATATTTTGGCCTCCGAAAGATACGTCAGATTCTTCTAGTCATTGAGAATGAGTATCAGAGAACTTGTCCCCTCCAGAAGGTAACGCCATTCCTTAAGTGCGAGGATTATTGCCAGTAATTCTCGATCCCCAGTCTAGTATAAACTTTGAGCCCTGGTTAATTTTTTTGAGAAGTAACCACATGGCTGTAGGACCTCACCGGGAGACTAGCGCTGAGAAAGGAGGACGCTTTCTCCTGACCTCCAGTGTACAGGGCAGGGCAGGATTGAGGTGAGACAGGATAGAAGCCTTAGTGAAGGCAGCCTTTAGCTCCTCAAAAGCTCGGACTGCCTCAGGGGACCAGTTAGACATGTCTGCCTCCTTATGTGTCATATAGGTCAGTGGTTTGACCACCGCAGAAAAATTCTTAATAAATCTCCTGCAATAATTTGTAAAACCTAGAAACCTCTGGATGGCTTTTAGACCTACCAGACGAGGCCATTCCAGGACTGTTGACAACTTAAGAGAATCCATGGCTAGTCCGGCAGAGGAGATCACGTACCCCAGAAACTTGACCTAAGACTTGTGGAACTCACACTTTTCCAGCTTACAAAATAACTTATTCTCTCGTAAGAGTTGCAAGACCTGTGCCACATCCTCCTGATGTGCCTCTAGGGTCGGTGAATGGATAAGAATATTGTCCAGATATACTACTACGCATTTCTGCAGCAGATATCTCAATACGTCATTGATACATTCTTGGACTACTGCCGGAGCATTACATAATCCAAAGGGCATTACCAGGTATACATAATGTACTCTGCGAGTGTCAAAAGCGGATTTCCACTCATGCCCTTCCCTAATTCTCACCAGATTATAGGCTGCCCTGAGGTAAGTTTGGTAAAAACCTTTGAACCCTTAATGCGATCAAACAGCTCGGTGATCAAAGGCATGGAGTAAGCGTTTTTGACCATCAACGTATTTAGACCTCTGTAGTCGATACATGGTCTCAAATCCCCAACCTTCTTCTTCACGAAAAAGAACCCAGCGCCAGCAAGTGAGGAGGACTTGCAAATGATCCCTCTGGCCAGGGCATCAGACACATACTCCTCCATGGAAAGATTCTCCTCCACAGACAGAGGGTATCTTTGTCCCTTAGGAGGTATGCTTCCGTGAATCCAATCAATAGTGCAGTTGTAAGGTCTGTGGATCGACAAAGCACTAGCCTCTACTTTATTGAATACCTCCTTGAAAGATTTGTACACTGCAGGTAATGAAGGAGAGATACATAGTATTCTGGTGGGCTGCTGTAGACATGTGTCTGCGAAATAGGAAGACCAAGACACAATGTCACAAGTCTGCCAGTCTATCCTGGGATTGTGAGTCTGAAGCCAAGGAAACCCCAGGATAATTGCATAATGTGGATACTTTATGATTTGAAATTGTAGGGTCTCCACATGGAGCGCCCCTACGTTTAGGGATAACAGAACGGTCTCCTGAGTGACATGTGATGGCTGCAACGGTCTACTGTCAATGGCTTCAATAGCCAGAGGAGAAGAGTGAGGCAACAACGGAATATCATGCTGGGCCGCGAACTCAGCATCCATGAAGAAGCCAGCAGCTCCTGAGTCCATCAAGGCCGGAGCCGTGATAGATGAAGTGGACCAGGACACTACTACTTTCAGAATAGGTTTCCCAAGCTGGGAATCTGGGGACTGCAATACTCCACCTAGTGTTTACCCCTTACACAACCCTAGGTGCGAGCGTTTCCTGGACTGATCGGACAGGAGCGCAACAGATGTCCTGTCTTACCATAATAAAGGCAGAGGCCCTTTCTCTTACGAAACGCCCTCTCCTCCCTTGAGAGGCACGTAAAGCCCAATTGCATGAGTTACACTTTGACAGACTCGGCACTAGGAGGAGTGGGAGGTGAGGGAGGACATGGTGGGGACGAAAAGCTAGGTGCCAAGCGACATGTGGTCTTATGCCCCTGGCCCTTGTACGCAGGTCTTTCTCTGAGTCTGGTATCGATAATAATTGTAAAGGAGATTAATTTGTTTAAATCCCCCGACAGCTCATGAGCTGCTATTTCGTCCTTGATGGTGTCGCACTGTCACGGTTTTTGTAAAGAACACTCAGACAGTCAGGTAAGGTTAAAAAGCTTTATTGAGAAACAATGAGCAAGTACCCCACTCAGGTCCAGATGAGGTCCGTACCAAGTGCCTTCCACATCTGACACAGGTCAGGGTGAGAAAAACACACAGAGAAATAATAAGTGAAAACTGTAATAGCTAGGACTAACAGGCAGGAACAACAGCAAGCAGGAACCAGGAACTCCTCAACAGCCCCACTCCACAATAAGTGACATCAGCGAAGGGCAGCTGCAGGGCAAACCCCTAGTCAGCTCGGGGAGTATAGGCAACAAAGACTCTGGCAAAGAACTGACCCAGATAGGGTTAACAAAGGCAACACGGGCAGGACTCTGCCACGAGAGGACCCTATCACGCTAGGGTTAACGAGGTAACACCGATCAGGCTAGGCAGCGGTACAACCCTAGAGCACTAGGGTTAAAGGGATAGTAATACTTCGTTTTAACTTTATTTTATTTTGTAGGCATTAAAAAAACATGAAGAACGATATAAGTCTTATCTCTCAAACCTTTATGGTTTAAGAGATATTCACAAACAAAGTATCCCCCCCCCTGTTTAACCAGATCAGAAGGGAGGTGCCCAGGTAGACTGCAGAGAGGGACAATCTTCAATTAAGATAAGGGAAAAAGCTGAAAAACTTGTCAAGGGGGGCAGGGCTTTCATTGTTTTCATACAAAGAAAATTGTCCCCTTCTGTTATCTGTCCTGTCATACAACCAGACTCACATCTGAGAAGAGATGGCTTACACTAGGTAAAAGGGGCGGGGAGGGGAACTTTGCTTGTGAATATCTCATAAACCATAAAGGTTTGAGAGATAAGACTTATGTCATTCTTCATGTTTTTTTAATGCCTACAAAATAAAATAAAGTTAAAACGAAGTGTTACTATCCCTTTAAGGAGGCAACACTGAGATGGCTAGGCAGAGGACAACCCTAGCACACTAGGGTTAATGAGGCAACACTGAAGGCTAGGCAGCGGTACAATCCTAGAACGCTAGGGTTAAGGAGGCAACACCGAGAGAACTAGGCAGCGGACAACCCTAGCATGCTAGGGGATGCTGAGGCAACACGGAGGCAACTCTGGCAGTGGATTGACCGTAGTATACTAGGGTTAACAGAGGCAGCAGAGATCGAGAGCTGGCAGCGACTTGGCCCTAGCACTCTAGGTTTAACTGAGGCAACGGAAACCAGACACTGGCCATAACGGGCCCTAGATCACTAGGGTAGGTATAGGCAACTCGGGCAGAAGTCTGGCTTAGACTGGACCCTATAGAACAGGGTCACCGGAGGCAACACTGGTGAGTGACTGGCCCAAGCAAGCTCCAGATGGCTAAAGTAGCTATGGGACGACCGGCGCTATGGTAAGCGCGCACGTAACATAGGCGGACAGTAATCGGTAGTCCTAATGGACCAATGGGACTAACGGCAAGCCCCGCCAGGTCGGAATACACAGAGTAGTCAGCCAGTCCCAGTAGGTAATGGAATCAGATACTCAGCCAAGCCAGTTCGGTACACAAGGAGTTAGTCAGCCAGTCCTAGGTCAGCAACAGAATCGGTTACTCAGCCAAGCCGGTTCGGTACACACGGGGATAGTCAGCCAGTCCTAGTTGGTAACGGAATCAGATACTCAGCCAAGCCGGTTCGGTACACAAGGAGTTAGCCAGTCCTAGGTCAGCAACGGAATCGAAATCAGTAACGTCAGGAACAAAACGTAGTCAGGCGAGCTGGGTCATACACGGCAAACAGGAACAAGAGCTTCAGAATGCTAGATATGGGTACACCACAAAAGGGCACCGGTATAGTGACAGGACGGTGTACTTGAGAGCAAACCCTGGGAGGAGCAACAGCCCTGAGCCAATAAGAATGCAGCCAGTGTAAACCAGGAAGTAAGAATGTCGCTTAAAGATCACGGGCACCTTGATACACACAGACCTCGGGAAAATGCTGCCACTAATGCCTCATTGTTCCAGCCCACCTCTGCAGCCAAGGTGCAAAATTCAATAGCAAAATCGGAAAGTGCGTGAGCCCTAGCGTATAGTCATTAGCTGTTTTGCTGCTGATACTGCCTTTCCTGGAACATCAAAAACCTGCAAAATTCCTCCATGAACTCCGTGAAGTTATCCACAATAGGCTTCCAGGCTAGAGCTATCCCAGACAGCAGGGAGATAATGAAACTGACCTTACTACGTTCACTGAAAAAGGCATGAGGCACCATTTCCAAGAAAATGCCCACTTGGTTCAAGAACCCTCTACAGAGAGTGAGCTCCCCCTCGTAAAGTTGAGGACGGGGGGCTGTACCGGAGAACCCTCGACTGGTGCTGCACTCTGGATTCAAAGGTACCACCGGTGCCGAATCTGGAGGGGGCACCGGTTGGTGAGGAATTTGCCCAAGGTGTGTGGTTCAGTTTAACAGAGTTTGCATTGCGAAGGATAGCTGATCGATTCACTGATCCTGAGAGTCCATTCTGGCAAGAATGCTCTGCACTGGTTCACTTGTACCTTCAGTACTCATGGCCCTTTCGTACTGTCACAGTCACTAGGCAAATAAATACATGAAAACGGTACAAGTGAATTTAACCAGTTTATTAAAATAATCAGAATAATGAAAAGAGCAAAAACACTTCCTCAGTCAATGGGGAGAACAACGTGAGGACAGTGTCTAGTCCACTACCCAGGAGCTGACACTGAACCACCGCAGGTATGTAGGTAAGGAGTAGGTAGAACCAATTTGGTTCTAAACACAAATAGGCAACTGAAAGCTGAGACAGCACAGGAGCGTCCCAAGAAAATCCCAGAGAAGGGAGTATCAGATGGAGCTTTTGGGTAGCTGAAGACGTAGTGATACCCAGCGGGGACACGGAGCAAGAGTAGCCAGCCGATACAGGTAATCTGCAAATAGCACTACTCCAGACAGCAGAGTAAGTGCTCAGGCAAGGCAGCCGCTAGGAGAGCACAGAGAGGAGGCCACGGGCAAGATGAAACTGCACTTGCCTGTCGGAGGCAACGGCTTGACTGAGCAGAGGCAACAGAGTACACAAACTAGTACAGGCAGCAAGATAGATAGCATACAAAAGAGGCAACAGACTAGGTGGAGCGGAAGCAACTGCAACACTACCAGCTTGGTAGCTAAGTGCCAAGAGGAAGACGCGCGTCCTTGATCTATCCGGAGAAGTGGTAGTCAGACAGGAACAACAACTAATACAGAGCATAGTCAGACAGGCCACAGTCGGAAGTCGGATCAGGTAGTCAGCCACAGCCGAGGTCAACACGGAGAGGGTAGTTGGACAAGCCACAGTCATACACAGATCAGGTAGTCAGACGGAGCCACAGGTCACAACCGGAACGGGTAGTCAGACAGGCCAAAGATCGAACACCAGGGAGTAACAGAAGCCAAGCAAGGGTCAAACAAGCAACACAGCAATGCTCACAGAAACACCACGAAAGAGAGACTAAGCCCAGTTCGCGGCCAGGTTATAAAGTTGATGCCAAAAGACAGAGCATAATCATTAAACTGACAGGAAGTATAAAATAGCGAGCACAACATCAAAGACGTGCGCCTGCAGATGGATCAAGTCAGAGTCATGCCACTCCATTCCATACCCCCAGACAGGCACAGCAGTCAAGAAAATTATGGGCACCGTGATAGTTGCAGACTCACAACCCAATAATTGATTGGCAGACTTGCAATATCCTGTTGTAGTCCTCTCATTGTACAAAATCTTGCCTCCAGCAGCCTACTAGAATATTGTGCACCTCTACCTCATTTCCTGCCGAGTACCAGTCCTACAACGAGGTATTTAATAAGGTAGAGGTCAGTTATCACAGTGCCCGTGATTGCTGGCTTTTGCTGTCAGTCAGGTGTGTGAACTCTCCATTGGTTGCCTGTCTATTGCCCGCCCAGTACTGCCTATATAGACTGGGCTGAGGCACCCTTTGGTTGCCCTTTCATGGTGTCTCTATGTCAGTAGTCACCTGCCTTTGTACCTGTACCTCTGGGCCTGTTAGCTACAGTATACCAGTGTCAGTGGTTCGTCCAGACGCCAGTGTCACTCCTGCGTGGTTCCTGCCTTTGTTCCTGATCCAGTTGGGTTGATGTTCCTGCTTCCATTCCTGATCCGGTGTTGCAGTTGTTCCTGCTCCTGTTCCTGACCTGGGTTGGCTGCCCTACTGTTCCAGTGTCCTGTCCTGGCCTGTCTGTCGTTCCTGCTCTTGGATCCTGACTGTCATCCTTCATTCGACTTTGGTCGCCTGGGCGACATTCTGATTACTGGTTTGCTCCATATCACTGGTTGCTAGCTGCCTCCATTACAAGCACCGGTAGGGCTTCCGTGTAGCCCAGTACGCAGTACTGGTTTACTCCATATTCACCGGGTGCTAGCTGCCTCCGTTACTGCACCTGTAGGGCGTTCCCGTTGTCCAGTACACGGTACTGGTTTACTCCATTTCACCGGTTGCAGCTGACTCCATTACAAGCACCGGTAGGGCTTCCGTGTGCCCAGTACGTGATACTGGTTTACTCCATATTCACCGGGTGCTAGCTGCCTCCGTTACTGCATCGGTAAGGCGTTCCCGTTGTCCATTATGCGGTACTGGTTTACTCCATTTCACCGGTTGCAGCTGCCTCCATTTCAAGCACCGGTAGGGCTTCCGTGTTGCCCAGTACGTGGTACTGGTTTACTCCATATTCACCGGGTGCTAGCTGCCTCCGTTACTGCACCGGTAGGGCGTTCCCATTGTCCAGTACATGGTACCGGTTTACTCCATATTCACTGGGTGCTAGCTGTCTCCGTTACTGCACCGGTAGGGCGTTCCTGTTGTCTAGTACGCGGTACTGGTTTACTCCATGTCACCGGTTGCTAGCTGCCACCATTATTGCACCAGTAGGGCGTTCCTGTTGTCTAGTATGCGGTACTGGTTTACTCCATAACACTGGTTGCTAGCTATCTACTTTACAGCACCAGCAGGGTGTTTCTGGTGTCCAGTACGCGGTACTGGTTTACTCCATATCACCGGTTGCTAGCTGCCTCCATTTACAGCACCGATTGGGCATCCCTGGTTGTCCTATATGTGATACTGGTTTGCTCCACTGTACCATCTTATGCTGATGTTTCCAACCTTACAGCACTAGTGGAGCTGTCCTTCAGTCATTTAGGCTGCCTTGCCCGGTATATTGGCAAGGCCGGTAGAGCCTCATGCAGATTGTCGTGCCATCCTCCAGGCTGCCTTGTATATTGGCAAGGCCGGTAGAGCTTTACTCCTAGAATTGTGTCATCCATCAGGCTGCCTTGCCCGGTATATTGGCAATGCCGGTAGAGCCTTATTCCTACAATTGTGTCATCCATCAGGCTGCCTTGC
Source organism: Rhinophrynus dorsalis (assembly GCA_037306005.1). NCBI lineage: Eukaryota > Metazoa > Chordata > Amphibia > Anura > Rhinophrynidae > Rhinophrynus > Rhinophrynus dorsalis. The sequence continues at coordinate 25,006,947 of CM074727.1, read as the reverse complement.
CCGGTATATTGGCAGGGCCGGTAGAGCCTTAGTCATATTGTTGTACCATACCATAGGATGCCTTGCCCGGTATAATGGCAAGGCCAGTAGAGCCTACCATACTGTATCTTGTAAAAACTACTGTTTGAACCTATTTTGTGCATGTCGTATATATGTATGTTCAGGACCCGTGAGGGTTCTTATTAAACTTTTCAATAAAGTTTGATTTTTATCTTACTCTGTGTCTGAGAGTCGTAACAAACCATGACACCAGTACATTATCACCACACAGGCCGTATGATTGTACTGTTGATCTGGTGCCAGGGGCCAGATCTCCTAAGGGCCAAGTGTATCTCTTGTCGGTAGAGGAGAACAAGGCCATGGAGGACTATGTGGCGGATGCCTTAGCCAGGGGCTCGTTTGGGAGATATTCACATGTAAAATATAGTACAATGCTCTTTTCCTGGCTGTTTCAGCCAAGTCTGCCATCTAGTGGACGGATTTGGAATTCGGTCCACAGAGCAACCGGCAGCACTTTAGCAGTGCCGAGATAACAATCTTTGAAAAGAACTACTTAATTGGAACTATCTACAAAGTGTGCCTGGCTTGAAAGCACAATTTGAAGACCATTCCAATTAAGAAATTATTTTTAAAGATGGTGAACTCAGCACTTCTGGAGAGGCACAGCCGGTCCCGGGACCGGATTCCAAATCTGAAGGGTGGAGCAATGACGTCACTCCAGGGGAAACTTTACTTCTGAATATTTCCCAAACCATAAAGGTTTGGGAGATAAGACTTATATCATTTTTCAAGTTTTTTTAAGGCCTACAATATAAAATAAACTTATTTTCAAGTATTACTATCCCTTTAAAAAAAAAAAAGTAAAGGTAATGAGCTTTACAGGAGTTCACACTAAGGTGTTTCCAGTTGGTATACAGGGAATATAACATGTACTTTTAGAAATTGTTATTACAGAAAAAGCACCTGTGGGAGAATCCCCAGGTAATTTCAGTGCTTGTATGCCTTATACAAATAATATAAAAGGCCTTTTTGCTTATACTGTGACATTTCTGTAACCAATATACATTTCATCTTCAAGGACCACACGTTCATTGTCATGATCATCATCATCATCTGATCTCTGGAACTCTCTGGAAAAATAGATTTTACAATTCTTCATTCATGACATTGTCCAGAAGATCAGGTTTGTGGTACATAGCATTTTATTTATAACAGTGTCTTCTGTATAAACCAGGGGTTCTTCATCTTTTTTTTGCTGAATGCATCCATTACACACAGTAGTTAATTGTAGGGTCACACATAACATTTTATAGGTTATTTTTTGAGGAGCAAGAAAAGGTACAAATACATAATGTGACAAAAGTACCTTTTAATGTGTTGTACCTTCTGTCCCGGGATCAGCTTTCTAATTTGCAGAGACACTTCACACACAGGAGGAGGTTAATTCAAGTCTTTGCCTGTTTATTTGTGGTGTGGCAGTGGCTTCACAAACAAAACAAATTCCTTGCTCTACTGAGCACTAACTAAACACATCAGCTCCTGAATGTATTTGTAATACTAGTCACTTTACCAACTTGAGAAATAAACATCCAGCAACACAGTCCACCAGGCACAAGTTAACTTCACAAGTTGCAGGCTTTCAGAGGTTAATTTCTTCCTCTCTGAGAACTCAAAACAAAAAGAGAGCCTGTCTCAGTGCAGGGTCCAGTATTTGACTGCTAGCTGCATTAACCCTTTGAGTGCAAAGCAATGCATTGCGAACCCCTCTGGCACTCAAAGGGTTAATTATCAGATGCAGGTGAGTAAAAGCAGGGAGTGATAGAACTCCTGGTGTGGATTCCTCACCTGACACATGTCAGTTACTGTGAAACTGTGGAGTGGAGCACTGACCCAAAATACATAGTTTTGCAATGTACAGCAAGTTACCTATACATTCTATTTCCCTGCAGCTATTCAGGGTAGATACCCTACAGGATCTGGGGAGATATATATACACCCTCCATCACTATACCTGGGAATCTGTCACAATAAATATATTGTTTTTTTAGGCTTCACCATCAGAAAACCAAAACATATTGTACAGAACAATTTCCATAACTATATACTGAAAACTCATCATTCACATTTTTGTAAAAGGATTTATAGAACAAAAGGGACGCCCTCTGAGAATGTCCACAGTTCACCAAAAGTGTCACGGTTCACTGGTTAAGATGCACTGGTATAAACAATGTATTATCTGTATATGTGTTGGTTTGGACAGGGGCCATTAAAGGGGTATAACACCCTGAAATTGAGTGACTCATTTGTTTATCAGAAGGATTTACCTTGGAAGCTGTCCTTCATACAGCAGTCAGTTATTTCTATTTACTGTTTTTGGTTTGCAGTTTTACTTTACTGCTAGTTTTTTCAGTTTCAGTCTGATAAAGACTAGTGTCCCTTATTCAGCCCCATTGAAGTGTATTGTTTGATGTGAGACTGTGCAACCTAGAGGCAGACTTCAAGAGAGATCACTATATACAGGAAAGTATCGATATGATGCAAAACTATACAGATGGATTTACCTGACTGCTGCAGGAAGGACAGTTATCATGTAAGTCATTGTGCTAAACAAATGAACAATCACATATTCCTCGGGTACATTTTCCCTTTAACTCAGTTTACTTATTTACTTAGAAATTGTCCATGAAGTTTTACTTTGCCAGGAACTGAAACTCTAGGGCAATATGCAGAAAGAAAAGCGGAGCTGTTCTGAGACAAATTAAAGGGGAGGGTGCAAACAGAAATTCCTTTTTATTTTAAACGGAGGTTTTTAACCAATTTTTGGCATGGAGACCAGTTTGGAGATATCAAAGTACCAGTACTGAAAATATATGATGTAAAAGCAGTTTCTGTCATGAATACACGTGAAAAGACAGATATATACAATTGTGATCCCTTTATGTTACCAGACAGATGTAAACTGTGTTTTTTTCTAAGAATAAAAATCTTCCTTTGCTGAATGCTTTTTATTCTTAATAACTGAACCAGTATTGTATCAGTGTTGTGTACAATCACAGTACTTAGTACTTCACACTGTACAGTGTATTTTCTGCAATGCCTCCTACTTAGAGATGGAATTTACAAGTCTTTAATGTATTGTACATTATTAATCTGAGTAACAACATGGATTTGAGAGAATGAAACTTTGATGTCACAATATCTTTCCTGCAACGACATCAACATTTATTCTTTTAACTCAAGGCCACATTTATATGATATATATTTATATATATAATGGTAAACAGGAGCAATTCTGGAGTAATGTGCTAAATTGGGAGCATAACACTCCATTGATTTCTATGGTGATTTCTCTTCATTTAGCACTTTGCCCCAGAATTGCTCAGGTTTTGCATTGATAAATCTGGCTATTGTGTAAACTTAAGAAAAGCATTGTTTTGGACAATGGAGACTTTCAGTTCACAACGCCCTTCCTACAACACAACCAACTCCTCTGCATTGCTTGGGGCAAAGTGATAAACTAGGAGTAATCATCATAGAAACCAATGGGGTATTTCTACCTATTGTTCCTATTTTGACATGCATCAGTGTCTACAATGGAGAGCAAAATCTTTTACATTAATAAACTGAGTGAATGCATTTCTTTGGATAAAAGAGGATTTCACTTCCCAACACCTATGTAGGTTCACACACTAGTTCCCTTCTTCTTTCACTGGCTTAATACAAGCAGAAAAAAACACAAAAACAGAGGGTGCCAAATACAAGCACTGTAAATGCCACATAAAATCAGTAACCAAAAAGTACTCACAATTGGAGTTGCTGGTTAACGGCTTATACCCAAAACCAGCTCTCAAGCCTGTGGACAAATTCAAATGCTGTTCAATTCTGGGCGCCCTTTCTGAAAAAGGACATTATGGAACTAGAAAGAGTGCAGAGGAGGGCTACAAAACTAGTAAGGGGAATGGAATGTTTTAGTTATGAAGAGAGGCTAGAAAGTTACACTTGTACACACTATAGCAACGGCGTCTTAGAGGGGATATGATAACACTATATAAATATGTCCAGGGCCCATACAAAGGGCTCTCCAAAGACCTGTTCATTAACAGAACAGTACACAGGACAAGGGGCCACCCGCTTAGACTTGAGGAAAGGAGATTTCATCTAGAACAGCGGAACAGTTTCTTTACAGTAAGGACAATAAAGGTATGGAATTCACTGCCTGAGGAGGTGGTGCTATCAAATACATTAGATGCCTTTAAAAGGGGCCTGGATACTTATTTAAAAGAGCATAACATAGAGGGCTATGTACGTTAGTATTGGGATGAATATTTAGTTGGGGCTTGTTGATCCAGGGAGAAATCTGATTGCCATTTGGAATCAAGAAGGAATTTTTCCCCCCATTCAAGGCAGAATTTTAAATTGCTATATTGAGGGTTTTTTTGCCTTCTTTTAGATCAACGATGGTAAACAGGAATAGGAAAAGGTTGAACTAGATGGACGCAAGTCTTTTTTTGACCTAAATTACTATGTTACTATGTTACTATGTAAATCTGTCTCCATTCAGATGAACTTGAAATATTCTCCAATGATGACCAATGTCCAGAGATATGATATTATTTTAGACATTTAGCAGCCTCCTTTTCATTTTTTACCCTCTGAAAATAATATCATATCCCTGGACATTGGTCATCATTGGACAATATTTCAAGTTCATCTGAGTGGAGACAGATTTGAATTTCTCCACAGGCTTGAGAGCTGGTTTTGGGTATAAGCCATTAACCAGCAACTCCAATTGTGAGTACATTCCTTATCTTGTTTGGTTACTGATTTTGCGTGGCATTTAGAGGCACTATTTGGCGCCCTCTGTTTTTGTGTTTTTTTCTTCTATATACTTCCCTGATGTGGATGAAGAAGAGGCGCAACCACTAAATTGAACACTCTGAGTTGGAGTGGACCCTTGGGACGGTCTGAGTTCCTCTAAAGTCTGAATTTCAGTGGAGACATATGTTTCTCACTGAACATCATATTTGTGAGTAGATATCATTTGGTTATATTCTACTGAGAATCACCTACATACTACACTAGGAGTGCCTCCTGTTTGTGTTCTTAATACAAGCAGGGGAGAAATTCTATACTGGGGAAGCTCAGCACAAAGTAAAGGCCCTACTTTTTTTTTAGATTTATCAGCCCATAATTTGGGGTATCCTATAGAATTCCTATTTGGAGACCATGAAAAGGGTGAGATCATAATGTCACCTGCATCAAAAGGACACATTCTGATGTTACACTCTTAACAAACGCCAAAGAGATGGAGCAACATTTCAATAGAATACCCTCTTCCTCTCACAAGTAGTGCTCTGGGTGCAGAGCGCAGGAGCTGATGGGTGACAGGGAGGCTGCTAATTTGTATCCTTTCATTTGGATGCTCAAAGGGTTACAAGTAATGCACAGGAGCTGATGGGAGGCAGGGAGGCTGCTATACTTCTACAAGTAGTGCTTCTGGTGTAAGAACAGTACGTTATATACACTTCATGGCCATGTAGGGTGGCCCTTACCTCTCTGGAACCCATTTGGTTAAGCATTTTATAATCCTAAATGGTATAAATATCTTTGTGACTGTTTGTTTCCCTTCTGACCCCCAACAGATACCTGTGTGATATTCACTTTCACCACCAAACCAAAAATCTCAGCTGTGCATGTTATGAGTCAGTACCAAAATAAGGTTCACTTTTAAATGGTCGCATTCAAAATATCGTGCAGCAGCATGCTACAATCATCATTTCACCTGGATGAAAAGGGCAACATGAGAATCTCACCCTGCACATAAGAGCAAGATTCTCATGTCACTTCCTTTAATGCCGCAGCATACCTGAATCCGATTCCAGTCTGGTGAGGTTATATGCTTCCTTGGATGCAGAATCTCCATCTATGCCAGATGTCTGTTATAAGAAATCATAGAAGCATTACAAGGGACTTTTAGAAGGCAGACAGACTGCCTGTGATCTCCTGGTGTGCAATTTAAATTTTTTTGTGTGGCACTCAAAGGGTTAAGCTACATATAGAACAAAGTACAAAAATCCTAGGTACATTTGTTCCATATGTAGCTTAACCCCTTTGAGTGCCACACAAAAAATTATATTGCGCACCAGCAGATCATAGGCAGTTCATTAGCCATCTAAAAGTCCCTTGTAATGCTTCTGTGATTTGTCATAACAGACGTCAGACACAGATGGAGACTCAGCATCCAAAGGAGCATATTAACTCACCAGACTGGATGCAGATTCAGGTATGCAGTGGTGGCATTTATGGAGGCGACATGAGAATCTTGCACTTATATGCAGATAGAGATTCTTATGTCGCCCTTTTCATCCAGGCAAAATGATGATTGTGGCATGCGCTATTTCAAATGCAACCATTTAAAAGGATACCTAAAAATGGCACATTAATCAACATTACAGGACCACGGCACTGCCAAAAGTGCTATCCCCACTGCCAGCAAGAGTCCATTACACCTGCAATAAACACTGTATATCAAAGCGGTTTACTATTGAAATGTCGCCCTCTATTTGGCGACCCTTAAGCGTGCAACATCAGAATGTCGCCCTGTTGATACAGGCAACATTCTGATGCTGCCCTTTTGATTCGGACAACATTATGATCTCACCCTTTTGACGGCTGCCAACTAGAGGGTGACATTTCAATAGTAATCCATAATTTGGCATGGTAGCAAAACTGTTCCATTGTAATACCCTTCACATCAATCCCACTTCTATTCTCATGCATTTCTCTCCTGTGCCTCCCCCACCTCCTCATTTGTATCTGACAACAGGGGGCCAGTCTGAGTGGTGCACATCTCTTTCTTTCCTTCCTCACTTGAAGAAATGTTAAAGAAAATGAACATGTTACAAAATGTTAACATTTGTGAAATCATAAGATTTCACAAATTTTAGTATTTTGTAACCTGTTCATTTGCTTTAACATTCCTTCGGCTATTTGCTGCATGTGCAATTTATTTCTCATTCCTTTATAACTAGTTCCTCATTTAACCCCTTGAGTACAGAGGGGTGTGCAATGCATTGTAAAGCAATGTGTTGCACATCTCTATGGGCCTCAAGGAGTTAACCCCCCATCCTGTAAAAATACATACACAAATACACATGCAATCAAATGCACAAACACTCAGTAACACACAAACACATGTGCTACCCCCACACACAAGTAACAGACAAACACACACACACGTGCACACACACTATCATACAAACACACGTGCGCACACACACATACACAAACACACACACAGTCATTAACACACAAACACATGTGCTACCCCCACACACAAATAACAGACAAACACACACATGCACACACACTATCATACAAACATGTGCACAACCACACATATACACACATTCACTCAATAACACACCAATACAAATGTGCACACACAACTGGTAATACGCACAGTAACAAACACAAACCTACACACACTGTAACACACAAACATGCACACACACACAGAGTAACATAGTAACATATTAATTTAGGTTGAAAAAAGACTTGCGTCCATCTAGTTCAACCCTTTTCCTATTCCTGTTTACCATCGTTGAGCCAAAAGAAGGCAACCCAACCCCCCCTCAATATAGCAATTTCAAATTCTGCCTTGAAGGGGGGGGGGGATTCCTTCTTGAATCCAAATGGCAATCAGATCAACAAGCACTAAATAAATATTAATCCCAATATTAACGTACTTAGCCCCCTATGTTCTGCTCTTTTAAATAAGTATCCAGGCCCTTTTTAAAGGCATCTAATGTATTTGATAGTGCCACCTCCTCAGGCAATGAATTCCATACCTTTATTGTCCTTACTGTAAAGAAACCCTTCCGCTGTTGTAGATGAAATCTCCTTTCCTCAAGTCTAATCGGGTGGCCCCTTGTCCTTTGTACTGTTCTGGAGAGCCCTTTGCATGGGCCCTGAACATATTTATATAGTGTTATCATATCCCCTCTAAGACGCAGTTTCTCCTGTAAAGAGGCATAATAATATCTTCCTCTCTTGAGTCAATATCCCTTTTAATACGTGCCAATATCTTATTGGCCTTTGCAGCTGCCAGCTGGCACTGCATGCTACTGCTAAGTCTATTGTCTAGCATTACTCCCAAATTCTTTTCCCCAGAGAAAAACCATTTAAACTATATGTTGCATTTTTATTATTATATCCAAAATGCATAATTTTACACTTGTCTATATTGAATCTCATTTGCCATTTGCCAGCACAGTTACTCAATTTGTCCAATCATCTTAATGAAGACATATCCAGTTCAGACTTACCGTATTTAATTTTGTGTCATAGGCAAACACTGATACATGGCTCCCTATGCCCTCTGGGAAGTCATTAATAAACAAATTAGAAGACCCAGGACAGATCCCTGAGGTACTCCACTTATCACATTCATCCAGTTGGAGAACTTGCCATTTACTACCACTCCTTGCATTCTATCATTCAGCCAATTTCCAATTCACGCACAAACATTTTCCCCTAAGCCTATTTCATTCAATTTGTACAGTAACCTCTTGTGTGGAACCGTATCAAATGTCTTGGCAAAGTCAAAATAGAACACATCAACCGCCGCTCCCACATATATATTTTTACTCACTTTTTCATAAAATGCAATCAAGTTAGTTTGACAAGACCTGTCTTTCACAAAGCCATGTTGGCTCCTGCTAATGATATTCCTATTCAAGCTGAAATGTTGAATATATTCCTTTAGCAACTCTTCAAACAGCTTCCCTACCACAGATGTCAAGCTTACAGGTCTGTAATTTCATGGCTGTGATTTTGATCCCTTTTTAACTATGGGCACCACATCTGCTTTACTCCAATCCATGGACACCATACCTAAAATAGAAGAATCCCTGAAAATCAAAAATAATGGTTTGGCCAGGGCCTGGCTTAGCTCTTTAAGTACCCGTGGGTGTTTTCCATCCGGCCCCGGTGCTTTGTCTACTTTAACACCATTCAATTGTTTTAACACTTTTTCTTGTGTTAGGCAATCCCATGCTTGTTGTGACTGTTGTGTAAGAGTAATAATATGCAAACACGCATTAACACATCAATACACACATGCACGTATGCACACATATCCATGTACCATTTACTGGTAGGGCATGAAGAATGTTAGTTTGATAACTATTTCTCAAATACACAAAGATAATCCACATTTTAACCCCTAGAGTGCCATCTATTTACAATGTATGAAAATGGGCAGCTGTACCTGCTGTGCCAGACTAGTACGCTGTACAGGTAAAATGCAGTCATTTCATAAGCCAGTATAACAGGCATTCAATGGCCGCATTTAAAAAAAATTGAGCCTGGCACTCTTGGGGGGGGCATGAGGATCACTCCTCATGCCCCCCAGTTATTGATCTCCCAGCTGATTGCTCTGGGAGATCAGTTTCTCCAAAGGAGAAGAGCAGCTTCTCCTTTCCTCTCTCTCCTACCCGAACTTCTGGGTAGGAGTGGGCGAGACTGGGGGAAGCCTCCTATCGTCATTAGTGACATAGTCAACGTGACCATAGGTGACTTACCCTTATCATGTTCACTCCTACCACAGTCGTCATATTGATCTCCCAGCACAGTCGGCTGGGAGATCAATAACAGGGGGGACTTCAGGAGGGGTCCTGATGTCCCCCCTACGAGGTCTGAATGAAAAAAAAAAATCAACCCTCCGTGTGCCACGGGGTCCAATGTATTGCTTTGCAATGCACTGGAGACCCCTGTGGCACTCACAGGGTTAGTAATGTTGGGGGCATTTTTATTTTACTAAGACCTCATTGGGGGGGCTCAGGATGCCCTCCAATGAGGTCCAGGGGCGGATTGTAGGGGAATACCAGCCCGGGCATTTTTATTTAAAGCAGCCCACTAGCTGCACCAACGTCCCTATGGATGTCCCCTTGTGGTCCCTGTGCGGCATGGGAGAGCAGGCGTCAGGATATTATGTCATATCCTGGCTCTGTGCATTAACCCTTTGAGTGCCAGAGGGGCCTCTGGCACTCAAAGGGTTAACAAGGTATGCGAAGGCTGTCACAGAGAGTGCCTGTAGCAACACAGACCTCTCCTTTAAAATAGCGTGGGGCGGTGAGGTGAGATCCTCTGATCTCCCCCACCGGCCCATGATCTAGCAGCCCACCAGGGGATGCCCGATCCCCCGATAGGACAATCCGCCCATGATGAGGTCTACAATTAAAAAAAAAAAAAAATGCATTTTTTAACCCTGTGTGTTAAATTTTTTGTAGGCTGTCAGGAGGTCCTCCTAGGACATTCCATGGATTTGAACCATTTGAGTATCTTTGAAGTGACAGATCTGAAAAAAAATGTTTTTTTTTTCCTGTAGCACCACATTCTGGAAATAATTGTGCACACTAACTTAGGGGTAGAAAGGCAAGTGACCCCTCATTAGATGCGGCAGGTTATCGTCTTTCCAAAATGGTATGGTTTTTCTACCTTTTCTTCACTTCTGTAGCTGTTATAACCATTTTCATACGTGCAAGAATGTTTGAGAAAATGTTGGAAAAAGCAGAAGTTGTAGCAGAAGTAGTTTTGTACTTCTTGCACCCCCCTACGGTATGTTAACTCATACTAACGGGGTGCCATTCTTCTCCTAAGAGCACTAGCTTACAAATACAGTTGGACATCTAATAGTTTTCACAGATTTAACTACATCTGAAGTGACAGAAATGTAAAATTCAATTTTTTTCTTATATCACTTAATTCTGGAAACATTTATGCACACCAGGATTGGCATAAGAAGGCAAATTACCCCTCATTAGATGCTTCAGGTTGTCTTTTTTCCAAAATGGTATGGTTTATCTAACTTTTCTTCACTTCTGAAGGTGTTATAGCCATTTTCGTGCAGGGAAGTCAGGTTTGAGAAAATGTTAAAAAAATCTGAGATTGTAGTAGGTGTAGTTTTGTACTTCTAGCACCAGCTAAGGTAGGTCAGCTCATACCAATGGGGTATCATTTTTCTTCTAAGAGCACTAGCTAATGAATACTGTTGGAAATTCCATGGTTTTCACAGATTCTAGTGCCTTTGAAGGGGTAGAAATTTAAGAAAATGCCTTTTTTTCATTAGCGCCATCTTCTGGAAGCATTCGTGCACACCAGCCTTTGGGTAAGAATGCAAGTGACCCCCTCATTAGATGTGGCAGGTTGTCTTCTTTCCAAAATGGCATGGTTTCTCTACCTTTCCTGCATATCTATTATGGTTATAACCATTTTAGTGCAGGCAGATAATTTAAAAAAAAAAAGAGTCAGGGTTAGGTAAGTGTTCCTAGCACCCACATATTGTATGTTAACCCACACAAATGGGCTACCATTTTTCTCATCTTGGTAGCAGGTACTGAATACAGCAGAAAATGCTCTGGTTTTCAAAGATTTTAGTATCTTTGAAGTGGTGGAAATGTAAAAACATTTTTATTTATTCCTGCCAAATTCTGGAAATATTTGTGCACATCAGCCCAGGGATAGGAAGGCAAGTGACCCCTCATTTTATGCGGGAGAATGTCTACTTTCCAAAATGGTATACCTTTTATACCTTTCCTTCATGTCTCTAACAGTTACGAGCATTTTAGTACAAGTAGCCATTTTAAAGAAGTAAACAGGTAGGTGTAGTTATGTGCTTCTGTCACCCCCTAAGGTAGGTCAACTCATACTAATGAGGTGTAATTTGTCTCCTAAGAGTATTAGCTAATGAATACAGTTGGAAATTCCATGGTTTTCACAGATTTCAGTACATTTGAAGGGGTAGAAATGTAGGAAAAAGCCATTTTTCCTATAGTGCCAACTTCTGGAAACATGTGTGCACACAAGTCTTGGGGTAAGAAGTCAATTCACCCCTCATTAGATGAAGCAGGTTGTCTTCTTTCCAAAATGGTATGTTTTGTGTAGCCTTTCTTCACTTCTGTAGTTGTTATAACCATTTTTGTACAGACAAGTAATGTTTGAGAAAATGTTAGAAAAATCTAAGGTTGTAGTAGGTGTAGTTTTGTACTTCTAGCACCAGCTAAGATAGGTCAGCTCATATCAATGGGGTATCATTTTTCTTCTAAGAGCACTAGCTAATAAATACAGTTGGAAATCCCATGATTTTCACAGATTTCAGTACATTTGAAGGGGCAGAAATGTAAGAAAATGCCTTTTTTTCCTTTAGTGCCATCTTCTGGAAACATTTGGGCACACACTTGGGATAAGAAGGCAAGTCACCCCTCCTTAGATGTGGCTGTCTACTTTCCAGAAATATATAGTTTTATAGAGTTATTCCACTGTTTTAGGGTAAATTTACCATAAAAACCATTGAATGTGCAGATTAGTTCATAAAGTTGAAAATGCCATTTTGCGCTCATGGTGATTAGGGCTCTACGCTAGCCATGGACGTATGTAAAAACTACACAGATTTGGTATTTTTTTTACTCAGAGGACTCAGGGCTTTTTCAAATAATTGAAACTTTCCAATTAAAGTAAATGTTTTTCATACATAGTATGTGATTTTAGCAAAATAAGTACATTTTCACATTTTTGTTATTATGACAACATAGCTTTTTGCACGATCCAAAATTCTGTTCATGTAAGCTACCATGAAAAAGCTCAATTCGTTCTAAAAAAACAATATATAATTTTCCATATGTAACTTGAAATTCCCAAAGGAAATCAAGCCTAAACAGAAGGATAGCAAAAATGCTGAAAATGTGTCTGGCCTAAATGGTACCCGAAATGGCCCGATCCTCTGACACCAAAGGGGTTAAAGTGATAGTAATGTCCCAAAATTATTTTATTTTGTATTGTAGATTAAATAAATTATTTGTAGCAAACCCCATCTCTAAAACCTATATGGTTTGAGAGATATTTGCTTTGAAAGTTCGCACCTCTCTCCCCTACTCCTGATGTCAGCTGTAAAGTTGACAGCAAGAGATTCGAGTTGCACGACTCAAGGAGGCTCTGCAGCAGAGCCGAAATCGCATTATCTAAAAAGAACTTCTTCAATGGAACGGTCTACAAAGTGTGCTTGCAAACCAGGCACACTTTGTAGACCGTTCCATTGAAGAAGTTCTCTTTAAATAAAGCAATTTCAGCTCTGCTGAAGAGCTGATGGCTGGTTCCCAGACCAGGATCTCCTGTTGTCAGCTAGACGCTGACGTCAGGAGAAGAGGAGAGAGGGGTGAACTTTCAAAGCAAATATCTCTCAAACTATGGAGTTTTGAGAGATGGGGTTTGCTGCAAATAATTTATTTTTATTTAATGTACAATACAAAATAAAATAATTTTGGGACATCATTATCACTTTAAAATGTTAACTTACACTCTCTGTTTAATGTTCTGTAGGACAGAAGAAGTTACTGATGCTGTATATACATCCAAACCAGGAGCCTTCATCTAAATATGTCTGTAAAAAACCAGACAAAGGTCACAGAATTCCTACTTCTGGGATTTGGAAACCTTCACCGTTTCAACATTTTACTCTTCATCATTTTCCTAATTATTTTCATTTTTACATTAATTGGAAATTTCCTGATCATCATATTAGTTTCAAAATGTCAGCACCTCCACTCTCCCATGTACTTCTTCCTTTGCCATCTTTCAGTTTCTGACATTGTGATCGCAACCAGTATTGTCCCCACCCTGTTACTTAGCATTCTGATTGGTAGAAAACTACAGAGTTTTCTTAGTTGTATAACTCAACTGTATTTCTTTAGCAGTACAACCGGTACAGAATGTTTACTCCTCTCAGTGATGTCGTATGATCGATACCTCGCTATCTGTTACCCATTACGTTACACTTCTCTCATGGACTTCAAGAGATGCATTCTCTTATCTGTCTGGCCTTGGCTATTAGGTTTCACACTTGGTGTAATCACAGTTGTGACAATATCTGAATATAAATTCTGCAATGACAATATTATTGACCATTTTTATTGTGACCTTCCTCCAATACAAAAACTTTCTTGCTCAGACACATCCTTTATAGATTTATTAACTTACACGTTTTCTGTCCCTATATTTATTTTACCTTCCTGTGTAATCATTGGGACTTATATTTATATATTTCTTGCTATACTTAGGATCCCATCTACAACTGGGAAACAGAAAGCCTTTTCCACCTGCAGTTCTCATCTGATTGTTGTGGGAGCATTTTATGGAACTCTGATCACCAAATACCTGATACCGTCTGAAGGATACTCATCGCTCCTAACCAAGATTATATCTCTCCTACACACTGTGATTACTCCTTTATTTAACCCTATAATATACAGCCTGAGGAACAAAGACATCGGAACAGCACTCAGAAAAGTATCTATTACATGAAGGATGAACAATTGTTTGTTTTTGTAATGAAAGTGAAATGTGATGTTCTAAGAAGAACGGGGCCAATTCTGGGGCAAACCAGCTGCTTTATGGGGAACAAGCAAAAAGACCGTATTAATTTAAATGGACTCTTTAACCCATTTAATGCTGTGTCCCCAGTGGTGTAGTTGGTTTGCTCCAATTCTTCGTGGTACGTTACAACTGGTTACGTTACTCTTGTACTTAAATATTTTCTTTATATATGTTTAACATCTTGAACTCCAGAGGGGTGTCCAGTGCATTGTTTTTAATGTACTGGATACCCCTCTAGCACTCATCCAGTTAAAAAAGAATTCATAATTTGACACCCTTCAGCAACAGCCACCAAGCTACAGGATCAAACAACTTATCTGGCTAGTGGTGTAGTTTAAATACTACCACCAAATAAGGTAGTGGCAATAGTTTCAGACTCCTCATTGAGTAATGACAGGTCTGTTTATTAACGTAATAGACATGTAGGAATATGATGTAACGTGTACTAGAGAATAGAACTTTTCAACACAACAGTGTAATGAACTTTAATAGCCAAAACCCACCATATTACCCAGGAAGGAAGGTAAAAAGCTTCAATATATAAGTAATAAGAAATCTGAAGCTGTATGATATACCAGATCCAGCACTAAAAAGGACTGGATGATACCCTGTACCTAATGTTTTATTTTGGCACTCTGCTGCTTAGGGGTATTATTGAAGCTGTTACTCAGCTGTGTCTCTCTTCTTCTGAACTCGGCATTTCTAAGTCACAGGCCAATCAAACACCAACTGTCCCAAAGTCCTCCTGTTAGTTATTGGTTCTACCTGTCCAAGTGATGTCCTCATTTGTTTAGAAAATGTTTTACCAGGAAGAATGCACTGATATTTCTTTCGTTTTCAAGTGTGCATATGTAATATGTTTTGCCATCAATCACACCTTTGTTAAGGATTTGGAAAGTAGAGATCAATTGTTCTTATATAGAAATGAGTGAAACAATTGTGATCCTAATCCCAAATAAATTTGTCAGAGAATGTAAACTATTCAGTTTCAGATAAATCAGTGTGGATTTATGTGAGTTTCCTGCATTCAAACATATGCAGGAAACACACCCCACTATAGCAGTTTTGCATTACCCACATGATTAGTAAGTTGCTCCAGCAGTTGCCATACACAGCAGCATTGCTGATCACTGCAGTCTCACTGCTGGCCTCTCTGTTGCGGGCGCATGTCACTGATGTCGTGCTCGCTACTTTGTACCTTCGGCACTAATCGGCCAGTTGATGTCCCGCCTTCTCTATTGGCCTTATATGCGGTTGGAAGACAGAGCTTCAGTGCCCTTTCATGGTGTACCAGTGCATTAGCCTACTGTATTGAGCCCTCTGTTGTGACCCTTGCAGGCGTCGGTCAGTTAGTGCTCCATACTGACTGCAGGTGTGGATCAGTTATTGCTCCATACTGACTGCAGGCGTGGATCAGTTATTGCTCCATACTGACTGCAGGCGTGGATCAGTTATTGCTCCATACTGACTGCAGGTGTGGATCAGTTAATGCTCCATACTGACTGCAGTGGTGGGTCAGTTATTGCTCCATACTGACTGCAGGCGTGAGTCAGTACTCCAGCGACGTCGGATCAAGATCCTGTGTTCCTGTTTCTGTTCCTGCTCCTGGTTCCTATCGAGACTACCAGTGGCTGAGGCCTAGGCTCTAGCAGAGTGGTATAGCTTGGCAGCCTACTATTCCTGATAGCAGTGCTCGCTGCCTTGTAATCCTCTGCTTGTTCCTTTTGTATTTATTGTGTATTACTTTTCTGTTTTCAATAAATTTGCATTTAACTATACCGTACTGACTCCTGAACATCTTTGGGAAACCGTGACACTTTAAGACTTATCGCTGCCTTATGTTGGTCACTCACCTGTCTATATGCAAATAAGGTAGTGTTTCCAAATCGGTCTTTCAACAATCCCCCTAAATAGTGCATATTTTCAGGATATTCACAGTTTAGCAAGTGATTCTGTGCCTAGCTTTGCTGCTGAGCCAGCTCTGCGAATATAAGAGGAGACACTAAGCTCGTGCAGCACTAATTGCCCAAATAGGGAGCAGAAATGGTTACTGCAAGAAACAGATTTCTGATTGGCTAGCGCATTTGTCAGTTACAGATTCAGTAAGCTGAGTGTTCATTACCTCAGGGAGTGCAGATAAAGGTGGATATCGCTTAGCTCCTTTGATATACAGATAAGATTTCTATTTTAATTATTCTAGCTGTTCTTTCACTGTCACTTTATGTCACTATACTGGGTCCACTTCAGAACAATCAAATGTCTCATCCTATTTCTGCAAAATGTGTAAGGTCAGTTTGCTTACTGGACATACCTGACCTTCTTGGTCATTATGCCTGGATGGCCCTTCAGCAGAGAGATCACCAGAATCATCCTCGCCATCACATGCATGCCCCTGTATTCCTTGTTGTACATTGATGTTGAACTACAAGTCCCTTCACCCCCTGATACCCAACAGCTGCTGAGGGATGAAAGGACTGTATAAAAAGTATTACAATTTGGGGATTTGCACTAAAGTGACCTTCCAGCTGCTTGTGGACTACAACTTCTTTTCGGGGCAACGCTCAGCAGGACTGGGATGTGACCTTTCAGTACACGACATGAGAATCTCATTCTGTCATGCAGTGCAAGATACTCATGTTACCATTTTTATTATGGCGACATGGTTAATGTGAATGAATGAATATGTTCATTTATATAGCTCCACAAGTGTACGCAGCACTTTACAATTTCAGGGTTTAACCCCTTAAGGACCGGAAAAATCTGAGTTAGATTTGACTTAAGGACCGGAGCAATTTTGACTTTTTTGACTATGTCTTTGTTAAACCATATTTTCTCTTTAATTCCTTTTGTGCACCCACATAAATTATATACTGTTTTTTTAAGCACAAGTAGGGCTTTCTTTTGATTCCACAATTATATGAATACCTCATTGTTTAATTTGATTAAAATAGAAAAAAAAGAGGAAACAAATTGAAAAACAACAACATTTTGCTTACATTTTTCTGTCAGGATTTGCATACTATTAGTTAATGAAAAAAAAATACCCCTAAATATATTCATTTGCTTCTCCTGAATATAAGAGTACCCCATATGCCTAGTATTTTAGTCCTTTACTCACATTTACAAGGTAAACATTACAAGATGACTGCCATTATTTCCAACTTGTGATTTTTCAACAATTAGCATGTGAGCCCCATAGCTTAGCTGACGGTGCCAGAACCACAAATGTCCCACAAAGGTATATGTTTCTGAAAACTACACAACATAAGGTAAATAATTAGGAGAATTTTGGAGTTTTTCATGCAGCTATTTTTCCAGAAAAAAATTTCAAAATTGTGGTAATATTTTGTTTTTTTGCAGTTTTCACACTTACATTTCAATACTACTGTTGATATCAAGCACATGATAGGTGAAGATTTTTAAAAATGCATTGTTTAGTGTTCAGCTCCTTCTTCTGAGTACGGCAATACCCCATATGCATAGGTTTCTCAAGGTTTGGGAGAGCTACGGGGCCCAAATTGGAACATGCGCGTTTCCAGTTTCACACTTTGAATTTTCACAGCTTGCATCACTGGTGCCATGTCTCATTTGGGGCTGTGTAACAGTGCTCCACTCTAAGATTTCCCCCCAAAAGTATATATTTTTGGAAAGTAGACACCCCAGGCTTTCATTTTATGTATGTTTTCAATTTTTTTACACAGCCATTTTACCACCAATCGCTCGTAAATCTTGACGTAAGTTAAAAAAACAGCATTTTTCACACTTGCACTTCAATGTTGATGTGAATTTCAAGCACAGGATAGGTGAAGATTTTTAAAAATGCATTGTTTAGTGTTCAGCTCCTTCTTCTGAGTACGGCAATACCCCATATGCATAGGTTTCTCAAGGTTTGGGAGAGCTACGGGGCCCAAATTGGAACATGCGCGTTTCCAGTTTCACACTTTGAATTTTCACAGCTTGCATCACTGGTGCCATGTCTCATTTGGGGCTGTGTAACAGTGCTCCACTCTAAGATTTCCCCCCAAAAGTATATATTTTTGGAAAGTAGACACCCCAGGCTTTCATTTTATGTATGTTTTCAATTTTTTTACACAGCCATTTTACCACCAATCGCTCGTAAATCTTGACGTAAGTTAAAAAAACAGCATTTTTCACACTTGCACTTCAATGTTGATGTGAATTTCAAGCACATGATAGGTGAAGATTTTTAAAAATGCATTGTTTAGTGTTCAGCTCCTTCTTCTGAGTACGGCAATACCCCATATACATAGGTTTCTCAAGGTTTGGGAGAGCTACGGGGCCCAAATTGGAACATGCGTGTTTCCAGTTTCACACTTTGAATTTTCACAGCTTGCATTACTGGTGCCATGTCTCATTTGGGGCTGTGTAACAGTGCTCCACTCTAAGATTTCCCCCCAAAAGTATATATTTTTGGAAAGTAGACACCCCAGCCTTTCATTTTATGTATGTTTTCAATTTTTTTACGCAGCCATTTTACCACCAATCGCTCGTAAATCTTGACGTAAGTTAAAAAAAACACAGTTTTTCACACTTGCACTTCAATGTTGATGGGAATTTCAAGCACAGGATAGGTGAAGATTTTTAAAAATGCATTGTTTAGTGTTCAGCTCCTTCTTCTGAGTACGGCAATACCCCATATGCATAGGTTATTCAAGGTTTGCGGGAGCTATGGGGCCCAAATTGTAACATGCGCGTTTCCAGTTTCATACTTTGAATTTTCACAGCTTGTATCACTGGTGCCATGTCTCATTTGGGGCTGTGTAACAGTGCTCCACTCTAAGATTTCCCCCCAAAAGTATATATTTTTGGAAAGTAGACACCCCAGGCTTTCATTTTATGTATGTTTTCAATTTTTTTACGCAGCCATTTTACCACCAATCGCTCATAAATCTTGACGTAAGTTAAAAAAACACAGTTTTTCACACTTGCACTTCAATGTTGATGTGAATTTCAAGCACAGGATAGGTGAAGATTTTTAAAAATGCATTGTTTAGTGTTCAGCTCCTTCTTCTGAGTACAGCAATACCCCATATGCATAGGTTATTCAAGGTTTGCGGGAGCTATGGGGCCCAAATTGGAACATGCGCGTTTCCAGTTTCATACTTTGAATTTTCACAGCTTGTATCACTGGTGCCATGTCTCATTTGGGGCTGTGTAACAGTGCTCCACTCTAAGATTTCCCCCCAAAAGTATATATTTTTGGAAAGTAGACACCCCAGGCTTTCATTTTATGTATGTTTTCAATTTTTTTACGCAGCCATTTTACCACCAATCGCTCATAAATCTTGACGTAAGTTAAAAAAACACAGTTTTTCACACTTGCACTTCAATGTTGATGTGAATTTCAAGCACAGGATAGGTGAAGATTTTTAAAAATGCATTGTTTAGTGTTCGGCTCCTTCTTCTGAGTACAGCAATACCCCATATGCATAGGTTATTCAAGGTTTGCGGGAGCTATGGGGCCCAAATTGGAACATGCGCGTTTCCAGTTTCACACTTTGAATTTTCACAGCTTGTATCACTGGTGCCATGTCTCATTTGGGGCTGTGTAACAGTGCTCCACTCTAAGATTTCCCCCCAAAAGTATATATTTTTGGAAAGTAGACACCCCAGGCTTTCATTTTATGTATGTTTTCAATTTTTTTACGCAGCCATTTTACCACCAATCGCTCGTAAATCTTGACGTAAGTTAAAAAAACACTGTTTTTCACACTTGCACTTCAATGTTGATGTGAATTTCAAGCACAGGATAGGTAAAGATTTTTAAAAATGCATTCTTTCTTCTGAGTACGGCAATACCCCATATGCATAGGTTATTCAAGGTTTGGGGGAGCTACAGGGCCCAATTTTGAACAAATATTGAATTTTCACATCTTGGTTAACTGGTGCCATTACTCATTTTGGGCTATGTTCCAGTGCTGCACTTTAGAATTTCCCCCCAAAAGTGTATATTTTTGGAATGTAGACACCCCCAGCTTTCATTTTAGATGTGTTTTCAAGTTTTTTACACAGCTATTTTGCCACCACTTTCTCATAAACTTGACGTAAGTAAAAAAACAGCGTTTTTCACACTTTGCCTTCAATGTTGATGTGAATTTCAAGCACAGAATAGTTGAAGATTTTATAAACTGAATTGATTAGTGTTCAGCTCCTTCTTCTGAGTACGGCAATACCCCATATGCATAGCTTTCTCATGGTTTGGGGGAGCTACGGGGGCCAAATTGGAACATGCGCGTTTCCAGGTTCACACTTTGAATCTTCACATCTTGCGTTACTGGTGCCATGTCTCATTTGGGGCTGTGTAACAGTGCTCTTTTTTAAGATTTCCCCCCAAAAGTGTATATTTTTGGAAATAGACACCCCAGGCTCTCGTTTTAGGTGTGTTTTCCAATTTTATACACAGCCGTTTTACCACCAATCCTGTGAAAATTTAACATAAGTAAAAAAAATTCAGCATTTTTCACACTTTGCCTTCAATGTTGATGTGAATTTCAAGCACAGAATAGGTGAAGATTTTATAAACTGAATTGATTAGTGTTCAGCTCCTTCTTCTGAGTACGGCAATACCCCATATGCATAGCTTTCTCATGGTTTGGGGGAGCTACGGGGGCCAAATTGGAACATGCGCGTTTCCAGGTTCACACTTTGAATCTTCACATCTTCCGTTACTGGTGCCATGTCTCATTTGGGGCTGTGTAACAGTGCTCTTTTTTAAGATTTCCCCCCAAAAGTGTATATTTTTGGAAATAGACACCCCAGGCTCTCGTTTTAGGTGTGTTTTCCAATTTTATACACAGCCATTTTACCACCAATCCTGTGAAAATTTAACGTAAGTAAAAAAAATTCAGCATTTTTCACACTTTGCCTTCAATGTTGATGTGAATTTCAAGCACAGAATAGGTGAAGATTTTATAAACTGAATTGATTAGTGTTCAGCTCCTTCTTCTGAGTACGGCAATACCCCATATGCATAGCTTTCTCATGGTTTGGGGGAGCTACGGGGGCCAAATTGGAACATTCGCGTTTCCAGGTTCACACTTTGAATCTTCACAGCTTGCATTACTGGTGCCATGTCTCATTTGGGGCTGTGTAACAGTGCTCTTTTTTAAGATTTCCCCCCAAAAGTGTATATTTTTGGAAAGTAGACACCCCAGGCTCTCGTTTTAGGTGTGTTTTCCAATTTTATACACAGCCATTTTACCACCAATCCCTCGTACACCATGACGTAAGTAAAAAAAAAAAAAACAGCGTTTTTCACACTTAGGGTTGGCGGCAGTATACTGGGCTGCATACAAATTGGTTTGGGACACAATTTCACCTAAAATGTCTTCCCCCAAAAACAAATCAAAAAAATTATCATGGGTAAATCCTTCCACATCAATTTGAATCCCTGGGTTGCCTGTGAATTCTGAGATTTGTGGGCATAAACTGACACCCATTCATTAGGATCCGGAGTGGCAGGTGTTGGGGCATTTCTTTGGGCAGGTCTTTTGGCAGGTCTTTGGGCAGATCTTTTGGCAGGTGCTGGGGCAGTTACCAGGGCAGCTCTTGGGGCAGCACTTGGGGCATTTCTTTGGTAGGTCTTTGGGCAGATCTTTTGGCAGGTGCTGGGGCAGTTGCCAGGGCAGCTCTTGGGGCAGCACTTGGGGCATTTCTTTGGGTAGGTATTTTGGTAGGTCTTTGGGCAGTTCTTTTGGCAGGTGCTGGGGCAGTTGCCAGAGCAACTCTTGGGGCAGTGCGTCTTTTCTTGACAGAAGACCCAGCGTCATCACTAGAACTGCTCTCACTTTCTGAAAACTGCGCTATGTCAAAATCTGACGCAGTGTCTGTTGCCTCAGAGTCAGACGCCAAAAAGGCATATGCCTCTTCAACGCTGTACCTGCGCTGCATTTTGCCCACTAAAAAAACTTTTTTTTTTCTTACTCTATCCCTAAACCTAAATCTAACCCTAAAACTTACCCTAGCCTACGTATATCCTGAACCTACCTAACCCAAGTGAACTACCTATCTAAAATGCACTTTTTATTTTTTTTTTTTTGGGGGGGGGTTGGGGTTTTTTGGGGGTTTTTTTTTTCTTACGCTATCCCTAAACCTAAATCTAACCCTAAAACTTACCCTAACCTACGTATATCCTGAACCTACCTAACCCAAGTGAACTACCTATCTAAACTGCACTTATTATATATATTTTTTTTTGGGGGGGGTTTGGGGGTTTTTTGGGTTTTTTTTTTTTTCTTACGCTATCCCTAAACCTAAATCTAACCCTAAAACTTACCCTAACCTACGTATATCCTGAACGTACCTAACCCAACTGAACTACCTATCTAAACTGCGCTTATTATATATATATATATATATATATATATATTTTTTTTTTTTTTTTTTGGGGGGGTGGTTGGGTTTTTTTTTTCCCCTAAACCTAAATCTATCCCTAAAACTTTCCCTAACACACTTCTACACTAAACCTACCAAACTACCTACCTAAACTATATTTACTATTTAAAAAAAAAAAAATAAAAAATAAAAAAAAAATTTAAAACATTTTAAAAAAATCTAAAAAAAATTCCAGGGGGATGGGGGGTGTCCCACAGATCAGGAAACACTGATCTGCAGCAAGTTGATCACTCCAAGAGTGATCAGATGGGGGGAACTTATTGATCACTGCAGAACAGTGATCAAAGGGTTATTTTTTTTTATTTAAACTTTTTTTTAACTTTTTTTTTTTCCAGGAACACTGGAACACCATCTCTCTATGTCTCTCTCCACCTCAGCAGTATGCAAGGTGGAGGGAGGCATAGAGATCTGACAGGGACAGTATTTACAAATACTGTCCCTGTCATTCAGGTTTTGCAACATGTGATTCGCTTTTGAAGCGAATCGCATGTTGCAACAATGTTTCTGCCGCTTGTTACTAAGTGTCCCGATACCGGGACACTTAGTAACAAGCGGCTTGAACTCTTCCATCGCTCCGTGCGGCCGCGATGGAAGAGTTTAACCCTTGACGTACTGGGACCGTCAAGGGTCGTTGGATCACTTTTACCCTTGACGGTCCTGGTACGTCAAGGGTCCTTAAGGGGTTAAACAATACAGGGTTACAGGTGCTTTGTAGAGTGAAATATTGGGTGTGAGGTCCCTGCCCGAAAGCTTACAATCTAAAGTGGTAATGGGAGACATACAGAGAACATTAAGGTCAAGTGCTGAATACAACGCTAGTTCTGATGATAATAGAGGACATCAGTAATGTAAATAATTTATAAGAGTGTTCATTGTACAACATCAGTGCCTTCTAGCATGTTGAGATTTTATCCATGAGGTGTATTTTCAAGTGAGATTTGAAGGTTATCAGGGAAGTGCAGTGGCGCAGGTTGGATGGTAGAGCATTCCATAGATATGGAGCAATGAGAGAAAAAGGTTTGATATGTGACAGAGTTGTAGAGACAAAAGGAGCTGAGAGAACACAGTCATTGGCTGAACGTAAGTGGTGGGATGGGGTATAACGGGAGATCAGAGTGGAAATGTAAGAAGGAGTAGAGGAGAGAAGTGTCTTGAAAGAGAGAAGTAAGATTTTGTAAGATATCCGGAGTTTGATAGGCAGCCATTGGAGAGTTTTGAGGAGGAGTGGGGCAGGGATAAGAGTAATTCATGCTGCAGCATTCTGTATAGATTGAAGTGGTTGGAGATGGGAAGCAGGAATGCCAGGCAGAAGAATGTTGCAATTGTCCATGCGGGAGAGGATGATTGCGTGTACAAGAATTTTAGCTGTGGAGGAACAGAAGAAGGGACGGATTTTTGCAATGTTATGCAAAAGAAAGCGACAGGATTTAGTAATGGCATTAATATGAGAGGAAAATGAGACAGAGTTGTGTAATGTGTAATGTGGTTGCTCTTTTGTGTGCGACCTTTTAAAAGTAAACCCTCCCAGATACCTTCCCTCTCATCTCCTCCTGAAATCCCTCAATTGGCTACCTATAATGTATTGTATTTCCTACAAGAGTCTCCTCCTCTCCTTTAAAGGGATAGTAATACTTCGTTTTAACTTTATTTTATTTTGTAGGCATTAAAAAAACATGAAGAATGATATAAGTCTTATCTCTCAAACCTTTATGGTTTATGAGATATTCACAAGTAAAGTTCCCCTCCCGCCCCTTTTACCTAGTGTAAGCCATCTCTTCTCAGAGTCTGGTTGTATGACAGTACAGATAACAGAAGGGGACAATTTTCTTTGTATGAAAACAATGAAAGCCCTTCCCCCCTTGACAAGTTTTTCAGCTTTTTCCCTTATCTTAATTGAAGATTGTCCCTCTCTGCAGTCTACCTGGGCATCTCCCTTCTGATTTGGTTGAACGGGGGGGATACTTTGTTTGTGAATATCTCTTAAACCATAAAGGTTTCAGAGATAAGACTTATATCATTCTTCATGTTTTTTTAATGCCTACAAAATAAAATAAAGTTAAAATGAAGTATTACTATCCCTTTAAGTCTCTTTATTCTTCAGAGCCCTCTCACATTTCTTATCTCCCGCTACACCCCTTTCCGTTACCTGCGTTCTTCTCAAAGGTTCTTCCCGTCCCCTCCCTACACAAGTCGAGCCATCTCTCAGCTACAATCTTTTTCACTGGCTGCCCCTCAACGTTGGAATGCCCTCTCTATCACCACTCGCCAATCATCTACACTCATCACTTTCAATCATCTCCTCAAAACCCACCTGGTCAAGGAGACATCTCAGTAACAATAACCTCCTTGTGCCACTGATCAGAATCATTCTGCTCTTCCTTCACTACACCTTGTACTTGCACTTATGATCCTCCTCCTACTGTCTCTGTATGTCTTCGTGATTTCTAATTTGATTGTAAGCTCCTTGGGGCAGGGTCCCTTTCCCGGTGTATGATTCCCTTTGCTGCACTTTTCCCCCACAAATAATGCAAAGATTGCACTTTAGCCTGATGCTCTTACCCCATTTCTGTATTGTACTATTACAGCTTCTGTAAAGCGCTGTGTACATGTATAGTGCTATATAAATAGAGATACATGATTACATCTACGATGAACTGGGCCAATTCTGGGGCAAACCAACTGCTTAATAGGGCACAAACAAAATATCATATTAATGTCAATGGGCTCTTTAACCCCTTATATGCTAGAGAGGTCTCCAATGCATTGACTAAAGGTTAAACTTCCCTTTTAACTTCCTGGGAATATGGAGATTTTATCTGTGTCCCCAGTGGTGCAGTTGGTTTGCTCCAATTCTTTTTGGTCCATTAGAATTGGTTACGTTACTCTTGCATTTAAAGATTTAGATGAACATCTACAAGAAAGCGCAAAGAGCACCATCTAAAAGCAAAGTATCATTTTATTCGCCAACACGCAATCTTCATAAAAACACTTACAGAATTCTCAGTATTGTGCACAAAAGAGAAATCTCCCCCAGGTATCCAATCTCCCCACTCGCCTCGGCGTTCTCCAAATGTGCTTGTCTCGCCACGCTCTCTCACAGCGTGCACTGGAGCCGTCCCCAGCCAATGATGTAATCAATCACCAGCCGCTTACTCAACTGTGTTCTCTCAGCTGCGGCACTCCAATGACAGCTCCACCAGCAGAAACCTCACCAGAGCACGGAAGCTTAGGATACAAATGGAGAAATACTAGTACACACTGGGAATGTACTTATATTAACACACCCTACGCGTATCGCGGACACTACTATCCGCTTCCTCAGGGGTTACCTGAGCCCTTTGTTTAACCCTTTTAGCTCCAGAGGGGTGTCCAGTGCATTGCTCTATAATGTATTGCACAACCCTCTAACACTCGTACAGTTAAAGGAGAATTCATATTTACATTGTAGTTTTTTTATTATTTATTAGATTTTTGCTGAATTATCTTCCCGTCTACACGAACAGTTATTTTCATGTAATGTCTAAGGACGGACTTCACCAGAAAGTCTGAGACTCAATAAGAAAATAAATCTCTCTGCTCATTGTACAGAAAAATAAACACAAAGTAAATAAAAATGTAAAGTTTTCCAATGATAAAAGGAGCATTCTGTATAATTCTGTTGTTTATAATGAATGACATTTGCATGTGTTGTCTAGTGTCCCCTCACCTGACTATAAAGCCACCAGTTGGTGCGAAAACAACGGACAAGTATAATAGCTCAGGGCCATATGCAGACAAACAAAAGGGAGGAAATGTATAGTGATGTTGTGTGCAACCACTAATGACTGGCTGAACCACGGGGGAATCAGTCAATTATATATGGCCGATGTCAATGTGGCACTTCCTTCTGACCTCAGCAACAGCCGCCAATGTTAGAGGATCAAACAACTTATCTGGCTCATGGTGTAAATTAACCCCTTTGCGTCTGGTGACGTACCCAGACCGTCACGCTGGTCCAGCACTTAAGGACCAGTGACGGTCCTGGTACGTCACATACTTTTACTGAGTGAGCAATACTGGGGACTGAAGTCGATCGCTCCAGGACCGGAGCGATCCCTTTCAGTCCCTTGTTTGGCGTGCCGCCCCATGTGATCAGTCACGTGGGGCGGCACGCCGAAATTCCCTATCTGGTCCTTAAAGGACCACACACCCCGGGACCGCTGGTCCTTAAGGGGTTAAATACTACCACCAAAGAAGCTAGTTACAATAGTTTGTGACTCCCCATTGAGTAATGACAGCTCTGTTTTTTCAACGTAACATAATAGACATATAGGAATGTGATGTTACTTATACTAGAAAATGGAACTTTCCAACTCAAGAATATAGAGAACTTTAATAACTAAAACCTGCCAAATTCCCTAGGAAGGCAGGTAAAAATCCTCCATATATAAGTGATAAGAAAGGTGAAGATGTATGATATACCGGATACATTAAACCCAAAGTATCTTCCACCTGGTAGAGAAACAAATGCAAAACTGTAATGTGCAACTGAGCATGACATGAATATTCTTAGTTTGATGGATCAGTTGGTTTCATATACATAAAAGGAAAGAAATAAGACATCATTGTGCAAATCATAAAACTTTATTTAGATGGACACAACAAAGAGAAGAAAAATTCCTACTCACCCAGTGATACAGTAACTGCCTTCAAATAAGTATTTTAGAGTCTTCTTCCTTTTGATCAATGTGTTCTCCTCATCAAATATGAAAAGTATAAAAAGGTGCAAAAATAAGAAGCTTTTAGAGGTATCACAATATAAAATAAAATTCAGTCAAATAAAAGCAGTTTATTTCCAGCATTAAAAAGGACTGGATGATACCCTGTCCCTAGATAATGTCTTATTTTGGCCCTCTACTGTTTAGCGGTAGTATTGAAGCTGTTACTCAGCTGTCTCTCTTCTTCTGAACTGGACATTTCTAAGTCACAGGTCAATCAAACACCAACTGTCCCAAAGTCCTCCTGTTAGTTCTTGGTTCTGCCTCCCCAAGTGATGCCCTCATTTGTTTAGAAAATGTTTCACCAGGAAAAACGCATTCATATTTCTCTTGATTTCAAGTATGCATCTGTAATATGTTTTGCTATCAATACCATGTTTGTTAGGGATTTGGAACATAGAGATTAATTGTTCTTATATAAAAATGAGAAAAACAATTGTGATCTGATTCATAAATCAATTCTTCAGATAATGTAAACATTTCTGTTTCAGATAAATCAATTTGGAATGAAACACCATACAAACATAAGCAGGAAACATCACTCCCACAAACACACACACACCACCATTATAGCAATTCTCCTGCATTACACTCATGATTAGTAAGCTACATCAGCAGTTGTCATATCACGTACACACAAGTAATACTAAGACAGAAAATGTTTTAGACATATATGGATGGTATGCAATGTTGCTCTTTTAGTTGTTTCTGACATCATTTGGCCACTTTCCTGGAATGCCTTTGGTTAATATTTACAATATGCTTAACAAAACTATAATTTTCTTAACATAACAATTATTTTGTGAAATATATTATGGTCCTTTGAAAACAAATAGTTTTGTATGAGTATCAAAATTACAGAATTATTTTCCTCTTCACTACTGTATGGGTAGGGATGGGGGTGTACATATAGATGTTCAATTACAATAAAGATGTAATTCCAAAATGCACATGTTGTGTGGATTATTTATCCCTTGTGCTAATAATCTCTGTATAAAACATAATCCTACATTCAAACAGAAAAACAACCATTTGGCTTCATAGGAAAACAAGTGAAATGTCAAAATGGCCAAGAGGAATATCTAATAATGAAATGGTATAAGGTATATGATATAAGGATAAAATGCAGATCTCCAATCTTAGTCTTACATTATTGCTAAATAAGGAATATTGCTGTGTAATCTCTAATTCATATAAACACTAATCCATATTTAAAAACTGAAAAATAAACAAATGACAAATATGTATAAATCTCTAAACAATATTAAAAGGATAAACAGATTATATCAACAGTTTAAAGACTTTGGTATAAAAGGTTGACATATAGATAATATGTGCCTATATATGTAACAAATTAAAGTAAGGAAACTAATTATAAATAGGATAATAGTAACTAATAGTAATCACTAATGGTAATTTTGTATACTAATTTAATGATCTCCATGTACATTATGCAGTAAATATTAATGAAAGATGGACATTTATAAATGGGTGAATTGAACCGAATTCAAAATACTCCATCAATATATATATCAAGGTCCATCCTCTAGAACTCCACCAGGGTGAATTAGTATGTGGTTACTAAGAAATAGTCGCTGGAACTTAGGTGGTGAATGGTCCAGTGAGTCGAGCCCTAGAGCTCCCTCCATCTAAATTCATCCTAAATTATCCCTCCACAATGAGTTGGCATACATGGCATACAAATACGGTCACTCGATGCTAACGTCACAAGTGTGCTGGAGCTCTCACCAATCTCATATAAGGCAATAGAGTGAATCGCACTCAGGGCTTATCTTTGGATGGCTACCCTTTCATTTACAATAGCATTGTGAATATACTACATTTTGGGGAGGAAATGTAACCCTTCCTTTACCCATTCCCTCTGAAATATAGCGTATTCTTAGCACTTTTCTGAATAAATGGGCGCTGGACAAAGATCAGTCTCTAGTGTGAGTCCATCCACTGGTTTATACCGCAACATATAGTGGCAGCATGTCAATCGAGTGCCTAAAAGACAACGTAAAAATAAAAAGAGGGCATGGCCTGATCTTTGGCCTGCATGTTACACTATATACATTTTGGGAGATATGTGGATTCAATAACATAATCTGATTTAATAATTTGTCACCTTTTCACATATTTTTCTTAGGCTACTATGTTTATATTTAGCACATTATTTAGTTCTTCTCAGAGTATATTTAAATGGAATCACATTCACTTTCTTATTGTATTTATGCTTTTATCTTTCCCATTTCTAGTGAGTATTTACTTGTCTTGATTTTAATATGCAACACTGCGTTTTGGATGTTCTTTAATCTGCTCATACATCATCATTAGCATCCTGTTGTTAATTGTCTGTTTGAGACATTTAAGCCATTTTGGCTTCTGACTCCTGGCTTATTCTAGACCTTGCTAACCTCCGTATTCTTGACCGCGGCTTGTCTGAGTACCGGTCTTGGTTCCTGTCCTTTAGTTTATGCTTCTGGATCACAATTTTGCTTTTTTTTTTGCTTTTTGATTATTTCAATAAAAGTGTTTTGCACTTCTAATTTTTTTGTCTGTCTGGTTTCTGGTCCCTAACATTACACATGGGCCATGAACCCAGAAGGCACAGGCAATCCACCAAACGTTTTTATTAAGCTGAACCAGGAAGACCAGCACATGGATCACTTTGTGTTAGCCCTCCAGACTTTGGTGCTCCGTACTGCGCATCTGGCTCCCCCACCTTAGCAACCCCCACCATAGGCTGCCCTATAGCTACTGCCGCTTCCGCTCCAGCTTCCACTGGTGATTCCAGTGTTGCTAGAGGTGTGATTGGGTCCGCCCCGTGTCCCCAGTGTTATGGGGTCGACACTAAACAGTGCAGAGGCTTCCTGAGCCAGTTTGGTATCTTTCTGGAGACGGTACCTCAGGCTTTCCCATGTGATAGGAGAAAGGTGGGCTTCGTGATTTCTCTGACAGAGTCTTGGCATGGGCTAATCCCCTTTGGGAGACGCAGAAACATGTTGTGTACAATTACCCTGAGTTTGTGGCATCCTTTAAAAGGGTATTTGATGTACTGGCCCGCTTCACTTCAGCTGCCAAACAACTAATGTCCATCCGGCAGGGTACAAGAATGGTTTTGGATTATGCCATCGAGTTTCGTACCCTGAAAGCTAAGGTTGGTTGGAATAATGAGGTTCTTGTAGCTACTTTCTCTAATGGGCTCTCAGATATGGTTAAAGATGATATTGCAGCCCGGGACCTCCCAGAGATTTAGAAGACCTGGTCTCATATTGCATCCTGATTGACTCCCAAATCCATGACAGACCTTCCTTCAGGGAGCGCCTGCAGAGGGCTAACATCCATTTAGCACTGAGCTTCTCGTCCCCTCCAGTGCCTCCCTCTCCTCCCCTGCCTCCTGGTCTCTAGACCCCAGTCGGTGTGGAACTCATGCAGCTTGGGTTCGCCCGTATTTCGGTTGAGGAGAGAGGCTTTAGGAGGAGGGAGGGCCTGTGCCTTTACTGCAGGAAGGCAGGACATCTACTGCGAACTTGCCCCACACATACAGGAAACGCCCGCACCTAAGGCTGTATAGGGGACAGACCTTAGGTGTGTCTCTGCTTCCCCAGCTATCTATAAGGATAAACCACTAATCTCTGTTGGGCTCTCTTGGGGCGAGTCTTCCATCATGAATGAGGCACTCATTGGCTCTGGGGCAGCGAGCCTCTTTATTGACAGTGCCTTCACCCAGAAGCACTCCATCCTATTGCAGCTCCGTACCACTCCACTTGCCATTGAGGCAATTGATGGCAGACCCCTACAGCCTCCGCAGGTCACCCATGAAACCGCTCCTTTGTCTATGGCTGTAGTGGCTCTCCATCACGAAATCATTCAATTCCAGGTGATCCACTTACCTCATTATCCTGTGGTCCTGGGTTATCCGTGGTTGCACAAGCATAATCCCACTTTGATTGGATAAGGACCGAAGTCATGACATGGTTGCCCCACTGTTCCAAGACTAGTGAAAGTGGTGAAGGTGCTAACCACATCTCTGCACTCTTTGCTGCCTGAAGAGTACCAAGAATTCCGAGATGTATTCGATAAGGGTTGGGCTGGGGAGCTCCTGCCTCACCTCCCATATGATTGCACCATTGAGCTGCAGCCGGGTGCTATACCTCCTTGAGGTTAAGTCTACCTTCTATCTGTTGTGGAGAATAAGGTGATGGAGGTGTATGTTGTGGATGCACTGTCCCAGGGTTTCGTCCACAAGTCCTCCTCTCCTGCCAGGGCCAGATTATTCTTTGTGAAGAAGAAGAGTGCAGAACTGAAACCCTGCATTGATTACAGGAGACTCAATCGTATCATGATTAAAAATGCCTACCCGATTCCGCTTATTACTGAGCTATTCAATCACTTGAAAGGGTCCAAGGTGTTTACTAAGCTCAATCTGCGAGGGGAGTATAGTTTGGCAAGGATAAAGGAGGGCCATGAGTGGAAAACTGCTTTTAACACCAGGAGCGGGCATTACGGACACCTCATTTTGCCCTTCGGTCTCGGGAATACATCTGCGGTTTTCCAGGAATTTTTAACTGATGTCCTACGGAACATGCTCCAGCAGTGTGTGGTGGTATACCTAGATGACATTTTGATCCATTCCGCCTCTATGGAAAGCCACCATGCGGATGTAGCCCGAGTTCTGCAAAGGTTAAGAGAGAATTACCTATTTTTCAAACTAGAGAAGTGTGAGTTAAACCAAAAATGGGTCACCTTCTTGGAGTACGTAATTTCAGAGGTCAGTTTTGCTATGGACCCTGGAAAACTTTCTGCTGTTCTCGAATGGCCATGACCAGTAGATCTTCGCTCTCTTCAACGTTTCCTCGGGTTCGCTAACTACTACAGAAAATGTATTCACAATTTTTTCCTCTGTTGTAAAACCCCTTACCGGCATGACCAAAAAAGACATAAACTCCACTCACTGGTCCCCAGAAGCAATCAAGGCCTTTGGACATTAAAAGCCGCTTTTTCCACAGCACCCATTTTGGCTCACCCGAAACTCGAGCTTCTATTCATATTTGAGGTCAATGCATCTGAAACAGGAGTAGGAGCCCTCCTATCTCAACGTCCTACTCCTGAAAGCCAGTTGCACCTGTGTGGGTATTTCTCCAAAAAGCTTAGTCCTGCAGAGTGCAACTATGAAACTGGTGACTGTGAGTTGCTGGCGATAATACTCGCTCTCAAAGAATGGAGGCATTTGCTCGAGGGAACTTCCATGCCAATCCTGATTCTCAAGGATCATAAAAACCTCACTTACCTTTCCGAGGCTAAGCACTTGACTCTGAGGCAGGCCCGATGGGCCTTATTTTTATCTGTTTTGAACTATGTGGTCTCTTACCAGCCGGGTACCAAAAATTTCCGGGCTGATACCCTTTCTAGACAGTTCTCAGGTGCTAAGGAAGAGAGTCCTCCTAGCCCTATTATTCCCCCCCCAGACCAATTACTGGCGACCATACGTAACAGCATAACATTTCCCCTCTGGGAGAGAATACAGGCCGCCCAAGTAGATGCACCTGCTGAGACTCTGTCAAAGTGCTGTTTCGTACCTGGTAACCTCTGTACCAAGGTACTTTCAACTTATCATAATACTATGTCAGCAGGGCATCTGGGAAAAAAACAGCTTCTCTGGTTGATTTACCATCTCTTCTGGTGGCCAGAACGTAACAAACATATTGCTGCCTTTGTCACTGCCTGTCCAGTCTGTGTGCAGACCAAGTCACCCTGTCACCTTCCAGTGTGCCTACTCCAAACCATAACCAGTGGTGAAAAGCCATGGTCACACATTACCATGGACTTCATATTCGACCTCCCTCTGTCCAGCGGCAACACAGTCATCTTCATGGTTGTCAAGTGATTTTCTAAGATGATCCATTGCATACCATTCAAGAAACTCCCATTGGCTAATGAGTTGGCTGCTGTCTTTATCAAGGAGGTCTATCGGCTACATGGGGTTCCTAAATTCATAATTTGCAACCGCGTTAGCCAGTTTATCTTGAGATTCTGGAGGGCCTTCTGTGCGCAACTAGGTATCCAACTCTCCTTCTCCTCTGCCTACCACCCATGGTCTAAATGGGCTGCGGAAAGAGCTAATCAGGCCTTGGACCAATTTCTGTGGTGCTACATTTAGGACCATCAGAACAACTGGTCAGACCTGCTACCTTAGGTTGAGTTTTCTCATAACGGTGCAGTATCAGTTTCTACCTGGTTCTCCCCCTTCATGGTGAATTATGGGTAACAACCCTCTATGATTCTCGATTCCTTCACTCCCCAGGTGATTCAGGCACTGGAGGATCATCCCCAGCAGATCCACTCCACATGGGTTCAGGTCCAAGAGCTCCAGGCTAATTGTAAATGCTCACCCTCACCCTCCTACCAGGTTGGGGAGAGGGTCTCATTGTCCTCCAGAAATCTCTACCTCCGAGTGCCTACCCAGAAACTGGCTCCCTGTTTTGTGGGGCTTTTCCATTTCTTCCGTCCCTTCTGGCTCCTGACTCCTGGCTTGTTCCTGACATCGCTGACCTCTGTATTCCTGACCCCAGGTTGTCTGAGTACTTGTCTTGGTTCTTGACCCCGGCTTGTCTTTTTGTTTACTCTCCTGGATCACAATTTTGCTTTGTTTGCTTTGGTTATTTCAATAAAGGTGCTTTACACTTCACATTTTTGTGTCTGTCTGGTTCCAGGTCTCTAACAATTGCACAGAGAGGTATGTTTGGACTAGAGTATAACTAATTTGCATACTGTGGATTGAATTAGCATGAAGTGCCACACTATATCACCAAACTCTAAATGTTCATTTGTTAAAAAAATATGTATTTTACAGAAAAATAGTTAGTACATCATATAGGCAGATTTTAATTCTCAGTATAACAAACTGCATTTATTTTAAGGTGATGGGTTCATTTTAAAAACAATAAAAGTAAAGGTTATGTGCAGCATTTATAGGAATTAAAACTAAGATGTTTTCCAGTTGGTATGCAGGGAATATGATATGTATTTTTAGAAATTGTTATTACAGAAATGGGACCTGTGGGAGAATACCCAGGTAGTTTGGATCCTTGTATGCAAATAATATAAAAGGCCTACTTGTTTACACTGTGACATTTCACTCTGTAACCAACATACATTTCCACTTTAAGGACCACCACACATTCATTGTCATCATCATCATCTGATCTCTGAAACACACTGGAGAAATAGATTTTACAATTCTTCATTCATGACATTTTCCAGAAGATCAGGTTTGTGGTGCATGGAATTCTATTTATAATAGGGGTTGTTAATATTATTTTGCTCAATGCATTTATTACACACAGTATTTAATTGTTGGGGAACACATAAAATTTTATAGATTATTTGTTGAGGTGCAAGAAAAGGTACAAATACATAGTTAGTGTTAGGCTTCACCATCAGAATAACATATTGTACATAACAAATTCCATAACTATATACTGAAAAATCATCATTTACATTTTTGCTGAAGGCTTTATAGAAATAAATGGGCACCCTCCGTGTATTGTTTGAGACGGTAAATCCTAGAGGCAGACTTCAAGACAGATCATACAGGAATGTATCAATATAATGCAAAAATATATGGATGGATACACCTGACTGCTGTATGAAGGACACTTATCTATGTAAGTCATTGTACTAAACAAGTTAAGAATCACTTTTTCCTAGAGTATTTTCACTATAACTCAGTTTACTTATTTATTTAGAAATTGTCCTTGAAGTTTTACTGTGCCAGGAACTGAAACTCTAGGGTAATAAGCAGAAAGTAAAGTGGGGCAGTTCTGAGACAAATGAACTGAGCTTTAGGGGACAAACAGAAATTCCTTTGATTTAAATGGAGGTTTTAAATAATTTTTTGCAGGGAGAATAGTTCGGAGTAAACAAAGTACCATTACTGAAAATGTATGATATAAACGAGTTTCTTTGGTAAATACACAAAAGAAAAGACAAACATATACAATTATGTGCTTCTTTATGTTACCAGACTGATGTAAACTGTGTTTTTCTCTTAGAATAAGAACATATGAATATCATCTTCTGCTGAATACTGAACTGGATATTTTTTTGAAATGCCACCAACATAGAAATAGAATTTACAAGCCTTCACTGTATTGTACACTAATAATCTGCGTAATGACATGGCTTTGAGCACTAAGATGTGATAAAGAGGTAATAATGCAAATATAACTTCTCCAGTGATATCACTTCTCCAGTTTCTCTCTTATTCTAGTGAGATTATGCACTAAAATCGCCAAATTTGGAGAAAACTTAGTGCATAGGCTCCATAAAATAATATGGGAACTGGAGAAGTGATATCACTGGAGAAGTCATGGTAGGGCATGAAGAATGTTAGTTTGACAATCATATCCCAGATACATAAAATAATCCGTATTTTAAAGCGTTAACTTACACTCTTTGCTTGTAGTTCTATAGGATAGAAGGAGTTACTGATGCTGTATATAAGACCAACCACGGACCCTTTATCTAAATATGTATTTGAAGAACCAGACAAAGGTCACAGAATTCCTACTTCTGGGATTTGGAAACCTTCATCACTTCAAAATGTTATTGTTCATCATTTTTTTAATTATTTTCCTTTTTATATTAACTGGAAATCTTCTGATCATCATAGTAGTTTCAACAAGTCAGAACCTCCATTCCCCCATGTACTTCTTCCTTTGCCATCTTTCAGTTTCTGACATCCTGATCACAACCAGTATTGTCCCCACCCTGTTACATAGCATTCTGCTAGGTGGAAAAATACTGAGGCTTCTTAGTTGTATAATTCAATTATATTTCCTTAGTGCTTCAACTATTACAGAATGTTTGCTTCTTTCAGTGATGTCTTATGACCGATATCTCGCTATCTGTTACCCATTACATTACACTTCTCTCACAGACTTCCAGATCTGCATTATCTTAGCCATCTGGCCTTGGATATTAGGTTTCACACTCAGTGTAATCACAAGTGTGACAATATCTAAATTTAATTTCTGCAATGACAATATCATTGACCATTTTTATTGTGATCTTCCTCCTATTCAAAAACTTTCTTGCTCAGACACATTCTCTCTAGATTTATTAGCCTACTTGTGTTCAGTCCCTATATTTATTTTACCTTGCTGTGTAATTATTGGGACTTATATTTATATATTTCTTGCTATTATTAGGATCCCATCTACAACTGGGAAACAGAAAGCCTTTTCCACCTGCAGTTCTCATCTGATTGTTGTGGGAGCATTTTATGGAACTCTGATCACCAAATACATGATACCGTCTGAAGGATACTCATCGCTCCTAACCAAGATTATATCTCTCCTACACACTGTGATTACTCCTTTATTTAACCCTATAATATACAGCCTGAGGAACCAAGACATCAGAACAGCACTCAGAAAAGTATCTCTAACATGAGGAATGAACCACTAGTTGTTTTTAATACCAGTGAGATTGATTGTCTCAGAAAAACAAGGCCAATTTTGGGGCAAACCAACTGCACAATCAAAAGATCATGTTGATGTAAATTGGGTTTTTTACCCCTTAAATGCTAGAGAGGTCTCCAATGCATTGATTAAGTGTTAAACCTCCCTTTTAACCTCATGGACATTTGGGTATTTTATATGTGTCCCCATTGGTGCCATTGGTTTATTCCAATTGTTCTTGATACATTAGGATTGGTTACATTACTCTTGTATTTAAAGATTTTCTTTATATGTGTTTAACCCTTTGCTTAACCCGTTGACCTCCAGAGGGGTGTCCAGTGCATTACTCTATCATGTATTGGACACTCCTCTAGCACTTGTACAGTTAAAGGGATAGTAATACTTCATTATTACTATCCCTCATGTTGTAGCCCTTAAAATTCTGAATTCAACGAGCCCAGCGGCATCTCTCAAACCTTTAAGGTTTGAGAGATATCTGCTTTCAAAGCTCCCTCTTTTTGTCTTTCCCCTGATGTCAGCGTTCTAGCTGAGAGCAGGGGAATCCTCTCAGTGAGCAAGTGGCAGCTCTGCAGGAGTCCTGAGATCGTGTTATAGAAACAGAAATCCTTCACTAAAATGTTCTTCTACGTGTTCTTGGTTTGCAAGCACACGTGGAAGACCATTTTAGTGAAGGATATCTGTTTCTATAACAAGATTTTAGCACTGCTGCAGAGCTGCTGCCGGTCCCGGGACCGGATTCCCCTTCTCTCAGCTAGAATACTGACGTCAGGAGAAAAACAAAGGGGTAGATTTAAAGGTAGCTGTTAGTAAAAAAAAGCACTAACAGAGGCGTTAAGTT
This sequence comes from Rhinophrynus dorsalis, assembly GCA_037306005.1. Lineage (NCBI taxonomy): Eukaryota > Metazoa > Chordata > Amphibia > Anura > Rhinophrynidae > Rhinophrynus > Rhinophrynus dorsalis. The sequence continues at coordinate 24,969,019 of CM074727.1, read as the reverse complement.
TCCTGTAGCAATTTAAAGATCGGTCTAAAGAACAGCTAATGGCAGTTTGATAATCCTTACGGCCAATGCACTTACATGCATTGAGACTAGTGATGAGCGAGCGTGCTCAGCCGATGCTCGGATCGGCTCGAGCATCGCTCTGCTCGGCACATGGCGGTACTCGTCGAGTACCGCCATGTGCTCGCCCGACATGTTCGGGTGGCGGGGATCTGTGCCGGAAGAGGCACAGATCCGAAGAAGCTCCGCTGGACCACCAGGGACTGGAGGTACGGGGGCATTGCGGAGATGAAGGGGGCATTGCGGAGATGAAGGGGGACATTGTGGAAGAGGGGCATAGACTCTATGCCCCTCTTCCACAATGTCCCCCTTCATCTCCGCTATGCCCGTCTTCCACAATGTGCCCCTTCATCTCCGCTATGCCCCTCTTCCACAATGTGCCCCTTCATCTCCGCTATGCCCCTCTTCCACAATGTCCCCCTTCATCTCCTCTATGGCATAGAGGAGATGAAGGGGGACATTGTGGAAGAGGGGCATAGCGGAGATGAAGGGGCACATTGTGGAAGAGGGGCATAGCGGAGATGAAGGGGCACATTGTGGAAGACGGGCATAGCGGAGCTGAAGGGGGACATTGCAGAGCTGAAGGGGGCATTCGGAGATGAAGGGGGCATAGCGGAGATGAAGGGGGCATTGACCAGGCACCCTCCCCTCATCAGAGCAGGGGGTGCCTGGTGTCGCCCCATTCATTTCAATGGGGCTCGGGTGCTCGGCCGAGCACTCGAGCCTCAGGGGGTGCTCGGTCAGAGCACCCGAGCACCCGAGCATCGTGGTGCTCGCTCAACACTAATTGAGACGCATGGAACAAGATTCCCCAGACCCATTCAATGGCTTGCGGTACTGTTAACGGCTGAAAAAAGATACACTTAACAGACAAAACTTAAGACCCATTCCCTTAGCCATTAGACACTTAACGGGCAAACAAAACAACAGTTACATAGCAAAACAGGCAAAATGCTTACCACACAAGCATGTAAATGGGAAAATTAACCAGTGCAATGCCAAAATATCACAAAATCAAGGACAGACAACACAAATCAATGGCACACACAATAACATGCAACACCACAGGGACAAGGACCTACAAGACAACACCAACACAACATGGCACGGAACAATGGGGGTTATCACACAACACAGACACCTGCAAATACAAAACAAGCTCATCTGTGCAACATCACCACATGATGCACGCACAACCTGCAACCCACAACTTCACACCCGCAAATGGCAGACATACCAAGCACAACACACCACATCTTATAACACACACACACCTGCAAACACTTACCTGGACAATAAACAACTTCCCATTCGTCATCACTCACCTCATCACCACACCTACACAACGCCCTATCAAGTACTTAAAGGGACAACTCACCACACTCACTTATGGCTTGTTTTCCACTCAGGGAGGGAATGAGAGAGAGAGAGAGAAATAGAGAGCGCAATCAGTATGTTGGATTACATATTGTTGCGAAGACTGCAGAGAAGGCGTGCAAGGGAGAGAGCTAGGGAACACCAGCAACCCCCAGGCACACCTGATCAACAGCCTTCACATGTTGCAAGTGAGGAAGCTCTGGCTCAGCAGCAACACAGGAGCCCATCCCCACCTGGAGGACAGCACCTGCCTGCAGATGCACAGCTGCAGCAACAGGATGCTCCACAGCAACAGGATGCTCCACAGCAGCAGAGGATGTATAGACGACCACCAAGGCCCAGGGGATACCGGCCCTCTTTGGAATGACTGACGAAGTGATTGAGGCCTGACAGCATCATTGCCTTGTATGAGGTCATCAAGGATCAGGTGAATCCCATCTTCATCCACAACCATGCCCTATCTGGCCTGCAAAAACTACTGTGTGCCATACACTTCATGGCAAGTGGGGCCTTCCAGTCCACTGAGGGTTACGCATCTGGCATGTCACAAGCCACATTTTCCAGAGGTCTGGCCCAGGTCTTGCCAGCCCTCAAAAGCAAGGCCAGTACTTACATATACATTTCCCCACCACTGACATGGGCTGGATACACCTCAAGCAGACCTTTTACACAAGGGGAGGCATGCCCAGGGTTATGGGTGCTATAGATTGCACCCATGTCCCTATTAAAGCCCCAGCACATGACGCACCGCTATTCACCAACAGTAAGAACTTCCACTCTATGAACGTGCAGATGGTGTGTGACAGTAATATGAGGATTATGAATGTCTGTGCAAAGTATCCTGGCAGCTCACATGATTCCTACATTCTCCAAACCTCCTTAGTCCACAGAGATTTCGAGAGTGGAACTTATACAAGGGGATGGCTTTTGGGTGAGTTCACACATACAAAATCACACTACATCCACAGTTGTACACACAATGCTGCTCAGCATGCTCCTGACCCACAGCTACTACATCCTCCACACAAAACATCATTCACACAACATGTGCTCCCTGTCTCACCATGTCACTCACATTCCACAGGTGATGCTGGCTATGGCAGCAAGTCCTGGCTACTGACCCTTGTGGCCAATCCTCAAACAGATGCCCAAGAAAGGTACAACCAGGCTCATGGCAGAATGAGGAATGCCATTGAGCTGACCTTTGGACTCCTCAAGTCACAATTTCGATGTCTGGACCACTCGGGGGAGCACTACAGTATGCACCTGGAAAGGTGTCCAACATAATTATGGCGTGTGCAATACTGCACAACATTGCAGTGGACACCAGGCTGGTGGATCACATCCAGGACCCCCCATGCCTGAAGTGCCCATGGACATCGGCCATGTTGAGGAGACCCAGAGTGGGGCACAGATCAGAGACAGGCTCATCACGGAACACTTTACCTGTGAGTATAACACAGGCAAACAATCCATGCAAGTCCCCCCATCAGTCCTGTGAATTGGTGCCAACACGCTAACCACACCACACATGATGTCGAAATTGTTGTTGCTTGATGATCAGCTCGAGTCTGCTGCTCCAAATCCTGTTCTCTTGTCCCACAGGCATCCATATCATGATTCGTCCTTGAACTGAAGCTCTTCCATGTGACTGGATTGATGTCTTGACAACACCTAAAGTAGTAATATTTAGTTTCAAAGTACATTCAGTGTTCTCATACAAGTGTTTAATGCATATAGGCAATATACCCAGAAAACACATGTATGTTCTAATGTACTTTGAGACACAATAAAGAAGAACCATCACTATTCAATCTGTGTCTGTATGAAGAAATGTTGGATTACACATTTGTCAATGTGTAAACACACTCAAGGCTAGAGTATCCCCCATACATGGAAAGGCATGACCCACATCACAGGAGTCCACTACTTGTTTGCCAGTGAGTGAACTCTGTTATGTATTCATACAAACAGATGATGGCAGTGATACACTAATGTATTTTCGGAGTGATAAAGAGGTGATACAAGGGTCATACTTCCACAGTGATTTCCTGTCCACAGTTTATGTGTTGCTCAATATAATCAATGTTCTGAGATTGCTTCACTTTGGCATATCTCAGTACATAGGCTACATCAACGAACAACCAGACTAAGTGGACAAGTTTTATCACTGGTGAAGTGTGTGACAACCTTAGGAAAACACCAACCCAACTTACTGGAGAACCCAATGCTCACCCCAGGATTTCAATGTGTGTGCTACACATTGAAATCCTAGGGTAAACATTGGGTTCCCCAGTAAGTTAGGCTGTGATTCACACTGTTATTGTGCAACTGAGAATACAATGCTCACCCTAGGATCACAATGTGTAGCACACACATTGAGATCCTAGGGTGAACATCGGGTTCCCCAATAAGTCAGTTGCACAATGAGAGCTTGAATCCAGGACTATACTGATGCATGTTCCATCTGTCCTGCTTGTTATTTCACTGCTAAGTCACATAGCTGTTTGTTTGGTTATCCCCTTAAACATAACAACTGATGCAGACGAATGTTCAGTGTTGCACAATTTGTTTTGTTAAGTGGTATGTTTTGTTGTTCAAATTCAACACACATCGCCATATAACACTGTTGTGTAATATGGCTCCAGGGATGTATTGCCAGTTGAATTTGTACAACGGTGTGTGTGTGAACCCATGTTGTAACATCCCACAAACATTATACCTAGGCAGAAGTTGTTCACTGCATTGTTTGGCGTTGGAGACAACTCTGCCACCCAATCTATAACCAAATATAAAGCAGATCAGACAGGATTCAAAAGCACAATGTTCCTTTATTCAGGGGGAATGGAACATGTTGGGCTTTTTATTTTTTTTGGGGGGGACCTTAGACTCTGTGCCAGATGTGGATGCCCTGGATGATCTCCTGGTCACCCTTTGTCCCCTAGGTGTGGCTTCAGGGGTCACATTGGAGGGGGTGGTGGGTGCAGTGGACCCATTTGTGGAACGAGGTTCTCCCTCTCTAACCGTAAGTTCTCCCTGTGGTTCTGCTCTCTCAACTCCACCAGCACCTGTGCAAACATGTCCATCACCCCCGTGTTAAGCTGATGGAGCTGAGTGTTGATCGTCGTGACCTCTGACTCCAGGGCATGGATCCTTGCTTTAATCCTGTTTGTGTTTCTCCGGGATTCCCTATGGCTCCTGGTGATGTTGTCATTGGTGCAGTGGCTTGACCGGAGTAGTCTCCTTTGCAGGGCCATACTCTCTGTCTCCATCCCCGTGGGGCGTTCATTGCTGGAGATGGTTGTTGCCGGTGACACTGCTGCTGCTGTGTCCTCCTCAGCTGCTGCCGTGTTCTCCTCAGCTGCTGCTGTGTCCTGCTCAGCTGGTGCTGCGTCCTCCTCAGCTGGTGCTGTGTCCTCCACAGCTGGTGCTGTGTCCTCCTCAGTTGGTGCTGTGTGTGCTGCAGATGGGTATATACCCACCCCATCAATAGACTCGCTGCTGCCCACTGATGTCTATTCTGGTGGAGGTGGTGGAGTAAACAGGTCCCTCAGCTTAGGGTGCTGTGGCTCCCCAAGCAGGCCCAGGTGTTGGTAGTCGAGTGGCCAAGGGTTATACTTTGGCCACTGGTATGTGCTTGGCTCCCACCTGGGATCATACCTGAGGCCATGCTGGGGAGCCATCCAGGAGGGTAGGTCAATCTGTGATGAATATGGCCCGTATTGGGTGGTGGCCACATTCCCGGGCAGCCATTGCCTCCCTGGTGGTGGTGGTGCTGCTGCTGGAGGGTAATAGCTCCTGGAGGTGGTGGGATGCATCCACCTCTCCTCCTGTTGCATCCAGTCACTGTAATACGGTGGAGCAGCCAGAGGTGGTATAGCCAGAGGTGGTGTAGCCAGAGGTGGGGCAGCCATAGGTGGGGCAGCCAGTTGGGGAGGAGGTGTGGATGTTGGATACGGTGTCCACTGGCTGGTCCCCTCCTCCGTATATACTCCTCACTGGGTGGCGAACTGGCCTCCTCCATGTGCTCCTGCTGTGCTGGAGGCACATAAGCTGTGTGGAGAATTGAGATTGTGTGATCAGTAAACATAGCCATGATGGTGTCAAATTGATATTAATACTTGAAATGTGGAACGGGAAATATATGTTGTAGGGTTTATCCCCCTGAGTGAAACAACGGTACTCCCACTGCTGAAGGGTGTTTTATTCGACATGTATAACAGCTCAGAGTTGAATTCCTTTGGTGCCACATAGTAATATAGTAACATAGTAAATTAGGTTGAAAAAAGACACAAGTCCATCAAGTTCAACCTTCGCCTCATACCTCAGTAACTGAGAATTTTTTAGCTTTCCTGCTACCAATTAAATTAGTCTTTATCAGACCTTCCTGATAAACCTACTGACAAACAGTATAACTCTGTATGTTCCCTTTTGAAAGAAATGTATCTAATCTTCTCTTAAATGTATCCATTGTATCTGCCATAACTACCTCCCTGGGCAATGAATTCCACAATTTGACAGACCTTACCGTAAAAAAAACCCTATCTCTGCTGAAGTTTAAACCTCCTTTCCTCTAATCTCAAGGGGTGTCCCCTGGTCACCTGATCAGGCCTTGGAATACATAGCTCACCGCAGAGATCCTTGTATTGACCTCTCATATACTTGTACAATGTGATAAGGTCTCCTCTTAGTCGTCTTTTCTCTTGAGTAAATAAACCAAGTTTGTTTAGTCGTTCCTCATATGTCAAGTCCTCAATTCCCTTAATTAATATTGTTGCTCTCCGCTGTACCCTCTCTAGTTCTAGTATATTCTTTTTCAGAACCAGTGCCCAAAATTGCACTGCATACTGAAGGTGAGGTCTTACCAATGATTTGTATAATGGCAAAATAATGTTATCCACTCTTGCTTCGATACCTCTTTTTATGCAAGACAGGACTTTGTTTGCCTTTGCTACTGCTGTTTGACATTGGTCACTGTTTCCAAGTTTGTAGTTGACAAGGATACCCAGGTCTTTTTCTAGCAATGAGTCACCTAAAATTATTCCATTAAGTTTATAAGTAGCCTTGGGATTGTTTCCTCCCAAATGCATGACTTTACACTTCCCCACATTAAACTTCATATTCCACGTGTTTGCTCAATCTGGCATTGTATGTAAGTCCCTCTGTAGAGAGAAAATATCCTGTTCTGAATTAATGACTTTGCATAATTTAGTATCATCTGCAAATATTGATATTTTGCTTTCTATATCTATTTCCAGGTCATTTATAAACATGTTAAAAAGCAGCAGACCCAATACTGAACCCTGAGGTACTCCACTCTCCACTTTAACTGTACTGGAGAATTTTCCATTTACAACCACACACTGTTCCCTATCCTTCAGCCAGTTTTGCATCCAATTGCAAAGGTTATCTCCTAGCCCCAATTTCCTTATTTTATACACCAGCCTTCTGTGTGGCACTGTATCAAATGCCTTTGCAAAGTCTAGATATACTACATCTACTGCCTTGCCATTGTCAAGGTTGCTGCTTACCTCCTCATAGAAGCTGAAAAGATTAGTTTGGCATGATCTGTTCTTCATAAAACCATGTTGATTCGTGCTAATGATTTTACTTTTTGTGTTGTAATCCTGAATATAGTGGCCTGAAATTGTACATGTGTGTTTGGCTCACTTATGCTCATATGCCTTGCCAGTTCCAATTGTTATTTCATATGTGTCCTCTAGTTCTGACCTATAAATAGGATGAAAGGACTCACAGTCCTCTTTGGTCAGTTGCCATTTCCTGCAGGCCATAAGAGTCTCATTTCAAGTAAGTCCCCTCTTATACCTTTTTTAATGTAATTGTTTGTTTGTCCCATTGTTTTTAATTGCATACACAATGCCACATTTACATTCTGGTATGGAAGAGAGCAGGGTCACTTTTTTGTTTTGAAATTGTACATTGGCGCTGTTGCTACATCATCCTATGTGGTTTTATGGTCCCTGGACCAAAGCTGTCTAGAGGATGGTCTAGCAACATCGGCATTGTACAATTTAAGGCCACTGTGATATCACCCCTGAAATATTCAACTCTAAGCTTTTATACTTTTGGAATAAAACACATTTCAGCAGTAGGAATACCCTTGCTTTACTTGGGGGATAAATCCTATAACACATATTTTTCCTTTTACATTTTAGTTATTACTATCCCTTTAACGGGATAGCAACGGTTAATTTCACCTTGACGTAACATTGTGGGCATTATAGGGAGATGGTTAGGCAGATATTGCTGTATGTGACAGCTGGAGATATCAGTCATTTGACCACACGGAGGCTCTTCAGCAGAGCCAAAATTGACCCATTTGGAGATGGATACTTCATTGGAATGGTCCACAGAGTGTGCTTGCAAACCAGAACACTTTGTAGACAATTCCAAAGATGTCTAACCATCTCTTAATAATGCCTACAATGTTACATCAAGGTGAATTAACCATTGCCATCCTGTGCAAGGTACACAGAGAGGAATACGGTCTGATATGTGTGTATATGTATCTTTCACATGGGTACAAACATATCCTTGATAGATATGAACCCAGAGATCCGTTCAGTACATGTGATTGTCTTACTGCCTATATATGTGCACCCATTACAAACTAACTTTCATTGATTCCATGAATGAAAACATACCTCATATATCCCATCTAAGTAAGGTGTAATATATTAGGTATGTGTACTCTGATGATGATATCAATATGAGTTAGTTTGTGATGGGTGCACATACATGGGCAGTATGGCAATCACACATACTGAACTGAACTCTGGGTTCACATCTTGTTGGGACATATTTGTACCCATTTGAAAGGGACATATGCACATACATATCTGACCGTTTTTCTTTCTGTACATATCTTTTTTTTATTGATCTGCAATGTGATTCAAGTGGTATTCATCCCTATGTTATCAGTTTATCCAGTACAGTGCAGGATTTTTTCTGATTTGACATGTCACTCTCTGGTTGTCATGATGGTATCCTACGCATTGCATTGTGATGCATGGGATACCACCGTGGCAATCAGGGACTGATGTACTCTACAGGATCCTGTCCATGAGGTCTGTTCAAGCTGAATCCTGAAGGACAACAATCAAGCCAGTATTGAAGGATATCTTTGATTGAGGGCTGTTTTTTTTTCCTGGATCAGCCCATCCATCCTTTTGTGTGATGCAGTCATACCCAGTCATAGATATCCATAATTTGTGGCCTGTTATTGACCAAATTACAATGGTTCATATTTGTTTCCCACATGCATCCTGCAAATAGTGGCTGGTGTACCATCCATCCATGGCATCAGCACTCCTGAGGATCCATGTGTGAATCAAATGTGAGATATGTAAATTCAGGTTAAAGTAAATGATTGCATACACAACACCAAGGCCAACTTTTTCACCTTTAGTTATGTGTAATTGTTTTTGGCTTGTGTGTTGCACATACATCCAGTTATTCTCAGTGGCACTGTGATTTGTGACCTGCTCCATCCTTTTTGTTATTCAATAAGCCGTTGAGTAGACCTGATAATCTGAACATGATGCTGACTTCTCCAGTGATCTCATTTCTCCATTTGCAATGTTTTCTATGGAGTCTATACAATGGGACCTTTACAGCTTGATTCATGTTATTGAATATTCTCCATAGACTAACATTGGGATTGGTGAAGTGAGGGTATGTAAGTAAGTGTACATCTCTCTCCATCAGCTCTTTTTCACCGCTTAGTGAATGTCCCCTATGTGGCATGTAATCTTTACCCTATCGACTTGTGTTTGTTGTCTGGTTAACCCTTGGAGTACCGGAGAGGTTGCCAAAGCATTGTTGATCGTTGCATTCATAATCCCTCTAGCCCTCATGGGGTTATGTGCTGGTTACCATGTGGGTACGTGGGTGACATTGTGTTGGAGCAGTTCTGCTGTTTAACATACAACACTTTTCTGAACATGGTTTGTGTGTATTGTGTGTGATCAGCACAGCAATATGAGGGTTAACCAGGGAGTTTGTCAGGTTTGGGCCTTGTTGAACCTTGACATTTGCCCTTGTATGGCATCCTGTTTGAACCCTCAGGGTGCTGTGTTGGTGCAGTTGAGTGGATTCATGATGGGCAAATGTTGGGATGTGACTGTGTTTGTTTGTGATGGGTGTGTGGTTTCAGGTGGTGTGTGGTTATGGGATGATGCACTTACCGGTAGTGTGGAGGCTCCTCTCATCCCCAGTGTCTGATCCTCCAGGGACCCCCTCAATAAGCGTAGACGACAGGGTGTGCCGCAGCCTCTCCTCCCATACGATGAAGGTGATGGGACAGGTGGACCACCTCTGGTGCCTCGGACGTGCAGGGCGGCATCCCCATCTTCTTCTTAACCTGCCTTCCCATTTCTTTTTGATTGAGTCCACATCCCGTCTGCAGGTGGCCACCGCATTAACACGGCTGCAGATTTGGTTCCAGGCAGCCTTCTTCCTCGCAGCCAGGCCAGAGACCCTCTCCCTCAAAAAGAGGACACTCTCCCTCTCCAGCACAGCCTCCATGAGGGCCATGTTCTCCTCCTCGGTATATCGGGGATCCCTGATCCTGTCCACCTCAGCTCCGGCATGCGAGTAGTCAGAACCAGAGTGTCCTGCCTGCTCTGCCCCTGCCTGTGTGTGGTGGTCCCCAGGAACTACCACTCGTCCCACTGCAGGTTCTGTCCTCCATGTGCGTGCTCTTCTGGGCCTGGTCCCCCTCTGCCCTGCGGATCTCCCTCTCCCACCCCTACTCTCTACAGGGATGTTCTGCTCTCCTTCCTCTTCCTCCACTACTCTCCCCATCCCTCTCTCCTGTCCTCCTCTCCTCGCCATCATTCACCCACTCACACCCAAGCACTCCCACAGGCCCTCTCAGACACACTCGATCCCACTCACTCTCTGTCACACTTTCACTCACAGATTCGCACTGTCAAACAAAAGTTTAAAAAAATGTGTCAGGTGTTGTAAAAAAAAAAAACTATGTGTATGTATGTGTTTGTGTTTGTATGGATGTATTTAATATGTGCAAAAGTGTGATATGTGTCAAATTAGTGCACCTCTCTCCAAACTCCAAACAACTCCTTCTACCTCCAATGTCAGCTCCTCTCTCCCTCGCTCTAATCGCTATTCTCCGCTCCTGGGTCCTGTGCTCTAGCTCACCAAAACTCGAAACACAGACAGGGTGTGACAGTTATTTTGGGGTATATATAGGTGTTTTTGAACATTTTTGCTACTTTGGGGCCTTGGGATTGGCTGTAGGTTCGAATTTTGTTTGTGCATCTATCCGGGGTGCTAGCCAACGCCAGCCGTAATGTTACATTTTGACTTAAGTTGTGTTTTAACGGGAATTTGGGACACACGGTGATGTGACATCAGGTATGACACTGGTTTTTGTTACATGTTTTTGTTGTGCCTACGCTTAATAGCTATTCTTGTACTCTTATCTTTAAATCTGCCGTAAATTATGTGTTATTTGCGGACAATGTGCCTTTTTTACTTAGCGGCTGGTTTAACGGCTGCCTTTATATCGAGCCCAAAAAGAGGGAACTTTGAAAGCGGATATCTGTCAAACCATAAAGGTTTGAGAGATGCCGCTGGTATTGTTGAATTCAGAATTTTAAGGGCTACAACATGGGGGATAGTAAAAATGAAGTATTACTATCCCTTTAAAGGAGAAATTATATATATGTTGTACTTTATTTTATTATTTATTAGATTTATACTGAATTATCTTCCTGTCTACATGAACAGTTATTTTCAGACAATATCTAAGCACTGACTTCACCAGGCAGTCTGAGACTCAATAACAAAATGAATCTCTCTGCTCATTGTATAGAAAACAGCACAAAGCAAATTCAAATGTAATGTTTTCCAATGATAAAAGATGTATTCTGCATAATTCTGTTCTCTATTATTCATGACATTTGCATGTCTGCTGTAGTGTCCCCTCACCTTACCATGAAGCCTCCAGTGGGTGTAAAAACACCTGAAAAATATAATAGCTCAGGGCCATTTGCAGTAAAACAAAGGGGAGGAAATTAGTGTTGAGCGAGCACCCGGATGCTCGGGTGCTCGGGTGCTCTGACCGAGCACCCCCTGAGGCTCGAGTGCTCGGCCGAGCACCCGAGCCCCATTGGAATGAATGGGGCGACACCAGGCACCCCCTGCTCTGATGAGGGGAGGGTGCCTGGTCAATGCCCCCTTCATCTCCGCTATGCCCCCTTCATCTCCGAATGCCCCCTTCAGCTCCGCAATGTCCCCCTTCAGCTCCGCTATGCCCGTCTTCCACAATGTGCCCCTTCATCTCCGCTATGCCCCTCTTCCACAATGTGCCCCTTCATCTCCGCTATGCCCCTCTTCCACAATGTCCCCCTTCATCTCCACAATGCCCCCGTACCTCAAGTCCCTGGTGGTCCAGCGGAGCGTCTTGTGATCTGTGCCTCTTCCGGCACAGATCCCCGCCACCCGAACATGGCGGGCGAGCACATGGCGGTACTCGACGAGTACCGCCATGTGCCGAGCAGAGCGATGCTCGAGCCGATCCGAGCATCGGCCGAGCATGCTCGCTCATCACTAGAGGAAATGCATTGTGATGCTGTGCGCAACAACTAATGACTGGCTGAACCATGTGGGAATCTGTCAGTTATACAATCTGAACCAAAAGAAATTTGCCGCTTCTCTTATAATCCTGCCACTGTGATACGTTCAAAATTCCATTTTTATCAATAAGGAATAGCACAAAGAAGCCAGTATACTCACGAGTCCTCTGGACCCTGGACGCTCGGGTGCAGCCCCCAACAACCACAGCCATGGTTTCAGCAGACAGGAAGACACTGGATGGGATCGCTCTACGCAGCGTCCATAGACATCAAGCCAGTCAGATTGTAACGTAAAAGAGGTTTCCTTCTTTATTTAAATATATTAATAACAAGCAGGTACAGAGCAAACACAACAGGACATAAATGGATGAATGAGAATCCTTAAGGAGTAGCCTATGACTAAGTGTTTATTATTCACGGAACGTGTTAGGCGGATCATTTAAGGATTCTCATTCATCCGTTTGTGTCCTGTTGTGTTTGCTCTGTACCTGCTTGTTTTTAAATACATTTAAATAAAGAAGGAAACATGTTTTACGTTACAATCTGACTGACTTGATGTCTGTGGACGCTCCGTAGAGCGCTCCCATCCGTGTCTTCCTATCAGTCAATTATATATGGCCGATGTCAATGTGGCGCTTCCTTCTGACCTCAGCAACAGATGCCATGTTAGAGGATTAAACAACTTCTCTGGCTCATGGTGTAAATTAAATACTATCACCAAAGAAGGTAGTTACAATTGTTTGTGACTCCTCATTGAGTAATGACAGCTCTGTTTTTTCAACGTAACTTAATAGACATTTAGGAATGTGATGTTACTTATACTAGAAAATGGAACTTTCCAATTAAAAAATATAGTGAACTTTAATAACGAAAACCCACTAAATTCTCTAGGAATTCAGGTAAAAATCCTCAACATATAAGTGATAAGAAAGGTAAAGATGTTTGATATAATGGATGCACTAAACCCAATGTATCCTCCACTTGGTAGGGAAACAAATGCAAAACTATAATGTGCAACTGGACATGACATGAACATTCTTAGTTTGATGGATCATTTTTTCATATACATAAAAGGAGAGAAACAACTCATCATTGTGCAAATCATAAAACTGTAATTAAATGGACACAACAAAGAGAAGCAAAATTCCTACTCATCCAGTGATAGAGTAACTGCCTTCAAGTAAGTATTTTAGAGTCTTCTTCCTATTGATCAATGTGTTCTCCTTATCAAACATGAAAAGCATAAAAAAGTGCAAAAATAAGAAAATTTTAGATGTATCAAAAGATAAAATAAAATTAATGCATATAAAAGGGGTTTGTTTCCAGCACTAAAATGGGCTGGATGATACCCTATCCTAGACGTCTTATTTTGGCCCTCTGCTGTTTATCGGTAGCAATAATGCTGTTACTCAGCTGTGTCTCTCTTCTTCTGAACTGGGCATTTCTAAGTCACAGGCCAGTCAAACACCAACTGTCCCAAAGTCCTCCTGTTAGTTCTTGGTTCTAATTCTCCAAGCAGTTGTCATATAAAGTTCACACAAGTCATAAATAAGACAGAAAACGTTTTAGATGTATATGAATGGTATGCAAAGCTGCTCCTTTTATTGTTTCATACATCATGTGGCCACTTTTCCTGTATTACTTTTAGTTACAATGATGTACAATAAGCTTAACAAAACTATCATTTTCTTAACAAAATAATAATTTTGTGAAATATATTACAGCACTTTCAAAACAACTCGTTTTGTATTAGTGCCAAATTACAGAATTGTTTCCTCTTCACAGCTGTATAACTGTATGGGTAGGGATGGATGTCCAATTACAATAAAAATTGAATTCTGAAATAAGCATGTTGTACGGATTATTTTTCCACTGTGTTAATAATCCCCGTATAAAAGATAATCCTATATTAAAGCTGAAAAACAGCCATTTGGCTTTATGGGATATAAAGTGAAATTGCAAAATGGCCAAGAGGAATATCTACTAATGAAATGGGATAAGGTATATGATATAAGGATAAGATTAAGATCTCTAATCTTAGTCTTAAATTATTGTTAAATAAGGAATACTGATGTGTAAACTCTAATTCATATAAACACTAATACGTATTTAAAAAGTGAAAAATTAATAAAGGACAAATATGCATAAAACTATAAACAATAGTAAAAGGATAAACAGATTATATCAACAGTTTAAAGACTTATGTATAAAAGGTTGACATATAGCTATATGTGGGTATATATGGAATAAAACAAATTATAGTAAGGGAACTAATTACAAATAGGATAATAGTATCTAATAGTAATCACTAATGGTAATTTTGTACACTAATTTGAAGATCTCCATGAACAATATGCAGTAAAAAATGAATGAAAGATGGACAATTATAAGTGGTTGAATTGAACCTAATACACTATCACTATATATGGAGGTCCGTCCTCTAGACCTCCACCAGGGTGAATTAGCACTTGATCACCAAGTAATGATCACTGCAGCTTTGGTGGTGAATAATTCAGTAAGTAGAGCCCTAGAGAGCCCACCATCTAAATTCATCCTACATTATTCTTCCATTGCTATAAAGGTCTGCAATGTGTGGACATACAAAGACAGTCACTCAGTGCTAAGGTCACACTCAGGGATACACACTCGGTCCTCAGGGAATCACAATGTCATGGAAACGCCAGTAGATCCAAGGACCAAAAGCCACCAGAGTAGATGGTACAACAGACAGGTTAAGAGGGGAGTAAAGCAGACAGGGGTTCGCAAATGAGAATGGTTATCTAGATCTGGTCCTTCCCTGTCCCCCCTGTGGGTTTTTTCTCCCCTCTCACACTCTGTCTGACGTATCAGCTACTCCGGTGGCTTGTGGTTTTTGATCTGCCGGTATTTCCATAAGGGCTTCCTTATCCAGTCAATGACTGTACACAATCACACTGAGGACATTGGTTTTAATGAAACACCTGGAAGACAAGAAGACAAGCAGGAAAGAAGAGATGGAGGACTTAGTATTGAGGCAGTAAAGGTTTAAGTCCCTGAGAGGCATCAAACAAGAGAAGAGCATGTCTGAGAATTTGGTTTTTGAGTTTTAGCCTTTGAATTAAAACACTACACTTAGAGATCTCACTCTGTTGTGTTTACTTCTGCTCACTCATATATTGTGTTCCAGAGCCCACACATTGGGATCCTTTCTAATTGTTCATACAATATAGTATTCAGCCACTCCAAAAGGCTGGCACCAATAGACTACAAGGCAATCCTCTTTGATCGTGGATGAAAGGGTATATAAGTGCCCCTAAAAGCCCACAGAACTAAAATATATGCCTATATAGGAAAATGCAGGGCAGTGTGCAAACTTAAGATTCCCTATTAATCTTCAATTGGATAGAAATCCAAAATGCATTCTCCCCAGTGCTCTTCATGTTCAACACTGAAATCATTAATACTTCAATAAAATCATTGACTTTGTTAGCAAAAATTAAAAACATACTTTTCACTTTTCATGATGTAATCTACAGAGAAAAAAACAACTGTTTTGATCATGAGTAAGCATGGTGGTTGTTTGAAATGTATAGAGCTTTTCCAATAAGCCAGATAACTTTTCTCTGTTCCCATTCAGCAGTAACTTGTTCTGTCTCTATGGATTACACCATGGAAAGTAAAAGGTATTTGTGGAGGTCAAAGCACACACAAACTTGCCCATCAGCTGAGCCGCTCTGTGAGTTCTTGTCCTGGGTACTCTGGATCAGGCAGAAGGCAAGAACAGATAGCAGCCACTCGCCAGTAGACCGGTGAGGCAAGTGAATGTAGCTCTTGCAGTGGCTGGGATGAGAATCATCAGCCATCTCCTCTCCAGGAATCCCCTCCAGAAGTACAGCCCAAAACTTGCATTGTAGAGAGTAAAACAGAACAACTTTATTTATGAAATATACTGCTCATATACACCTCCAGACACTTGTTTCAAGATTGGAATGCAAACTATAGCTTGGAATAGTGTTTGGACATTTGACCAATCAGGGATCGGCCTACATTTCCGGCACTCTTATCAAGATAAGAATGCAAATTCCAAAAACTTGGAACAGTGGTGTCCCAGTTGACCAATCAGAAGAGGCTATTTATTGTCCACTCTGAGTGCTTTTTTGCACGCCATTCTGATAAAGAAAGCACAGCAGGAGTCAATCAATTTTCCAAGCATCCCTTTGTTGTTTCAGCAAAGCTGTTAGCTGACCATAATGGGAAACACAGAAAATACAGCAAGCTTCAACACAAGTTACACAGACATGGAGTTTACTGTAAGGAGGACATGGCAGCAAACTGCAGGTTGCTGGGCATAACCTTTATTTTCTTGGCACTCTGGTTCCCCACTGCCAAATCCCTTTACGTGACTTACAGTAAAATACCACACACACACTTTTACATTTTACCATACAGAATACAACACAATGAGCAATATTTCAAATGTTATAATCCTGGAAGTGACCCTGCAGATTCTCCCACAGGTGTCCTAAATTACTCCATCTGGTTACATATGTACACAGAATGCACAGCAAAATTCAGTACAGAGGTAAATAACAGAAGAAAACACCAAATTATATCCAGGGGACACTTAACACAGTGGACAACAACTTTCAGCAGAGCAGAGATACAAGGGGCTCACATCCTGTTTCTCCACAGTAGGTTTCAACTGTTGCTAATAAAGTCAATTTTTTGGAAAAATTGATGATTTCATTGTTGATCAGTAGAGCATTGGTGCAATTGTATTTTGAATATTTTGTCATTTCTAATTGCACAGAAAGATATGTATCACAGTGTGCTTGGCAGCCGTGCTGCCTACTCCCTGTGCTTCTCCTCATTGCTGTCTGATGGTCACAGGTGCAGACGCGCGTCTGTGAAGTGAGCTTGTTTTCATGCATGGAGCCTATTCTCCTGATTGGTTCCCGCCTTGTGTGTACCTATTTGAACACCTCTGGGCCTAGTACCAGTTGCCCTTACGTGGTGATCCAGTTAGCCTCGTTTGTCTGCTCCGTTTCACTGTGACTCTTGCTTGGCCTCCGATCTCGCTCTGTGTATGACCTTGGCTTGTCTGACTATCTATATCGGCACTGACCTGTGGCTCTGGCTGACTACTCGCTCTGTGTATGAACCCGGCTTGTCTGACTATTTATATCGGTATTGACCAGTGTCTCTGGATGATTACTCGCTCCTCATTGTCCCCGGTTGTCTGACTATCCACTTGTTTCAGGACTGTGGTTCTAGCCAACTACTCGCTCCTTGTTGCCGGTTGTCTGACTATCCTCTTGGTACTGAACTGGGTACAGGCTGACTGCTCGCTCCATGTGACTTACACCAGTCCGGCTATTTGTAGTACAGTACTGTGGATGTGCTGCCTTTTCTCCATCTGCATTTAGTACTGTACGGTAGGAAACACATATCTCTGGGTGCTCGGTCCTAACTAAAGATAGAACCATAGGCTAGGTTCTATATTCCGCTTCTACTTTGAGAAGAGCAGGCCTCTACCTAGTGTCAGTCTGGGTAGTAGACTGTGGTCTAGTGTGATACTGTTTGGGGTGGTACAGGGGTATTGCCTATTATATTTGTATTCTAAATAAAGGTGGTTTTATTTCAGATTACTTGTGTCGGACCTTCTGTTTGTACTGGTTACGATGACAGTATGTTTGGTCTAGAGCATAACTAATGTGCATACAGAGGAGTGTGCTACACAATATCAACAAACTCTAAATGGCAAAAAATATGTATTTTGCAGAAAAATAGTACATCATATAGGCAGATTTTAATTCTCAGTATAACAAACTCCATTTGTCTTCGGGCGATGTGTCCACTTAAAAAAAAAAAAGTAAAGGTAATGAGGAGTATTTACAGGAGTTCACACTATGGTGTTTCCAGTTGGTATATAGGGAATATAACATGTACTTTTAGAAATTGTTATTACAGAAAAGGCACCTGTGGGAGAATCCCCAGGTAGTTTCAGTCCTTGTATGAGTTATACAAATAATATAAAAGGCCCAGTTGTTTATACTGTGACATTTCTGTAACCAATAGACATTTCAACTTCAAGGACCACACATTCATTGTCATCATCATCATCTGATTTCTGGAACACACTGGAAAAATAGATTTTACGATTCTTCATTCATGACATTTTCCAGAAGATCAGGTTTGTGGTACATAGCATTTTATTTATAACAGTGTCTTCTGTATACACCAGGGGATCTTCATCTTTTTTTGCTTAAGGCTTCCAGTACACATAGTGGTTAATAGTAGGGGTTCATGTAATATTTTATAGGTTAGTTGCTAAGGAGCAAGAAAGGGTACAAATACATAAATACATAGTAATTTTTAGACTTCACCATCAGAATAATAAAACAGGTTGTACCTAACAATTTAACTGTATTTTGAAAACTCATCATTCACATTTTGGTTAAATGCTTTACAGGAATAAAGGGGCACCCTCTGAGGAAGTCCACAGTACATCAACAATGCCACTGCTCACAGGTTGAGAAGCACTGGTATAAACAATGTATTAATTGTATACGTGTTGGTTTGGACAGATGACATTAAAGGGGTATAATACCCTAAAAATAAATTACTTCATTTGTTTATCAGAAGGTCTTATCTTGGTAGCTGTCCTTCATACAGCAGTCAGTTATTTTTATTTAGGATTTTGCTTTGCAATTTTACTTTACTGCTAGTTTTTTCAGTTTTCAATCTGATAAAGACTAGCGTCCCTTATTCAGGCCCATTGAAGTGTATTGTTTGATGTGAGACTGTGCAACCTAAAGACAGACTTCAAGAGAGATCACTGTATACAGGAAAGTATTGATATGATGCAAAACTACACAGATGGATACACCTGACTGCTGCATGAAGGACACTTATCTACGTAAGTCATTGTGCTAAACAAATTAACAATCACATATTCCTCAGGTACATTTTCACTTTAACTCATTTTACTTATTTATTTAGAAATTGTCCATGAAGTTTTACTGTGCCAGGAATAGGAACTCTAGGGCAAGATGCAGAAAGTAATGCAGTGCAGCTCTGAGACAAATTAGAGGGGAGGGATAAACAGAATAATGGTCCCTTATTCAGGCCCATTCAAATGTATTGTTTGATGTGAGACTGTGCAACCTAGAGGCAGACTTCAAGAGAGATCACTGTATACAGGAAAGTATTGATGACATGCAAACAAAATAGATGGATTTACCTGACTGCTATGTGAAGGACACTATGTAAGTCATTGTACTAAACAAGTTAAGAATCATTTATTCATTGGGTACATTTCCCCTTTAATTCAGTTTACTTATTTATTTAGAAATTGCCCATGAAGTTTTACTGTGCCAGGAACTGAAACTCTAGGGCAATATGCAGGAAGTAAAGCGGAGCAGTTCTGAGACAAATTAACGGAGGGAACAAACAGAAATTCCTTATGATTTTAAATGGGAGTTTTAAACAAAGTTTTTGCAGGGAGACTACTTTGGAGATATCAGTACCAGTACTGAAAATATATCATGTAAAACCTTTGGTGAATACACATATGAAAAGACAGATATATACAATTGTGTGATCCCTTTATGTTATCAGACGGATGTAAACTGTTTTTTCTAAGAATAAAAAGACATGAAAATCTTGTGCTGAATACTTTTTATTCTTAATCATTGAACTATCACTGTATTAGTGTTATGTACAATCAAAGTACTTAAAGCTTTACACTGTACAGTATATTTTCTGCAATGCCATCTACTTAGAAATGAAAATTACACGATTTTAACTATTTGATTGTCAGAGGGGTACGGAATGCGGAATGCATTGCAAAGCAATGCATTTCGTACCCCACTGGCACTCGAAGGGTTAATGTATTGTACACTATTAATCTGAGTAACGACATGGATTTGAGAGAAGGAGACTTTGATGTCAAAATGTTTCCTGCAATGACATCTACTTTTATACTTTTAACTCTAGACCACATTAATAAAGGTAAACTGGAGCAATTCTGGAGTAACGTGCTAAATTGGGAGCATAACACTCCATTGATTTATATGGTGATTGCTCTTAATTTAGCATTTTGCCCCAGAATTGCCCAGGTTTTGCCTTGATAAATCAGGTTACTGTATAAACTTGAGAAAACCATTGTTTTGGCCAGTGGAGGATTTCAGCTCACAACACCCTTCCTACAACACCACCAACTCCTCTGCATTGCTTGGGGCAAAGTGATAAATTAGAAGTAATCATCATAGAAACCGATGGGGTATTTCTACCTATTGCTCCTATTTTGAACTGCATTAGTGTCTGCAATGGACTGCAAAATATTTTAAAGTGGAACTACCACCCTTAAAAAATGTCCCAAATAGTTCCCCACCTGGCGACTAGCTGCTCAGTAGCGCTAGTCGCCAGATTTCTTATCTCGTCCATGAGAATGAGCCACTACTCCGGGACTGAGAGGCAGGATGGAGCGCAGACATCTTTCCATAGTGACGTCTGCACTCCTGCTCTGTCAGTCCCTTTTGGAGCCGAACGGCTCATATTAACACCTCCTAGAGCAGACTGGGACTGACACAGCAGGCGCGCAGACATCACTATGGAAAGATGTCTGCGCTCCGTCCTGCCTCTCAGTCCCAGAGTAGTGGCTCATTCTCATGAACGCGGTAAGAAATCTGGCGACTAATGCTACTGAGCAGCTAGTCGCCAGATGGGAAATTATTTGGGACAATGTTTTTTAAGGGTGGTAGTTACGCTTTAATTTACACTAATAAACTGAGTTAAAACATGGATTTGGACAATAGAGGATTTCACTTCCCAATACCTGTGAAGATTCACACACTGGTTCCCTTCTTCAGTCACTGGCTTAAAGCGGAACTTGCATTCAAATCATTGTTCACATAGATTTATGCATATTAGTACTTGTATTATCCTGAATACATCCAGCATAATTGAGAAATCCAACTTGTTCGGAGACTCACCAGCAGGTATCTTGTGGTAGCGGCACCTATTCGCCTGCTCCATCAGTCCCTTCCTGTACCTTAAGGTACAAGACAAACCTCACTCAACAATCCTAGAGGAGACTAGGACAGACAGCCTGACAGATGTCTCTTAGGAAAGATGTTTGTGCTGATGCCTGCCGATGAGTCTTGGAACAAGTTCAATTTCTTACCACAAGCTATTATACAAACATATTATCATACAAACATTCATACATGCGCACACCCACTCATAGACACACACACATTCACTCAGTAACACACAAATACAAATGTGCACACATATCTGATAATACACACAGTAACACATGCAAACCCATGCAGTAACATTCCACACACACATTAACACACCAGTACACACATGCACATATGCACACATATCCATGTACCATTTACTGGTAGGGCATGTAGAATGTTAGTTTGATAATTATTTCTGAAATACACAAATTAATCATTATTTTAAAATGTTAATTTACACTCTTTGTCTGTAATTCTGCAGGATAGAAGGAGTTACTCCTGCTGTATATACACCCAAACCAGGTGCCTTCATCTAAATATGTCTGTAAAGAACCAGACAAAGGTCATAGAATTCCTTCTTCTGGGATTTGGAAACCTTCACCACCTAAACATTTTATTTTTCATAATTTTCCTAATTATTTTCCTTTTTACATTGACTGGAAATCTTCTGATCATCATATTAGTTTCAACAAGTCCTCACCTCCATTCCCCCATGTACTTCTTCCTTTGCCATCTTTCAGTTTCCGACATCTTGATCACAACCAGTACTGTCCCCACCCTGTTACTTAGCATTCTGCTAGGTGGAAAAATACTGAGTTTTCTTAGTTGTATTACTCAACTGTATTTCTATAGTTCTACAACAGTTACAGAATGTTTACTCCTCTCAGTGATGTCTTATGATCGATACCTCGCTATCTGTTACCCATTGCGTTACATTTCTCTCATGGACTTGCAGAGCTGCATTTTATTGACCGTCTGGCCTTGGCTGTTAGGTTTCACACTTGGTGCAATCCCAATTGTAACAATATCGGAATATAATTTCTGCAATGACAATATCATTGACCATTTTTATTGTGACCTTCCTCCAATTCAAAAACTTTCTTGCTCAGACACAACCTTTATAGAATTGTTAGCTTACACATTTTCTGTCCCTATATTTATTTTACCTTGCTGTGTAATCATTGGGACTTATATTTATATATTTCGTGCTATTCTTAGGATCCCATCTACAACTGGGAAACAGAAAGCCTTTTCCACCTGCAGTTCTCATCTGATTGTTGTGGGCGCATTTTACGGAACTCTGATCACCAAATACATGATACCGTCTGAAGGATTTTCATTGCTCCTAACCAAGATTATATCTGTCCTACACACTGTGATTACTCCTTTATTTAACCCTATAATATACAGCCTGAGGAATCAAGACTTCAGAACAGCACTCAGAAAAGTATCTACAGCATGAAGAATGAACCATTAATTGTTTTTAATGCTAGTGAGATTGATCTAAGCTGTCTAGGCACGCTGTCTTGGGGTCATACACGATTCTACATTAACATTCTCCATTCATATCCAAGCTGTCACCAGAACATGTTGCTTCTTCCTGAAAAATATTGCCAGAATATGTCCCTTCCTCTGTATGTCAAGCACAAAAACTCTTACTCAGGCCCTCATTCTCTCTAGACTCGACTACTGCAACATTCTACTCTTCCTACCTTTCAGCTCTCTCCACATTAGTCTGTTCTCAATTCAGCTGCAAGAATTACCATATTTGCTACCAGATACCTTCCCTCTAATCTCCTCCTGAAATCCCTCAATTGGCTACTATAAAATATTGTATTTCCTTCTCTTTGTTCTTCAGCACCCTCTCACATTTCTGCTCTTATCTCCTGCTACACCTCTTCCTGTTACTTACATTCTTCTCAAGGGTTCTTCCTATCCTCTCCCTACACAACTCGAGCCATCTCTCTGCTACAATCTTTTTCTCTGGCTGCCCCTCGACCTTGGAACGCCCTCCCTATCACCATTCACCAATCATCCACACTCACCACTTTCAAGCATCTCCTTAAAACCTACCTGGTCAAGGAGACATTTTAGTAACAATATCCTCCTTGTGCCACTGATAGTCACATCAGAATCATTCTGCTCTTCCTTCACTACGACTTCTACTTGCAATTATTATCCTCCTCCTACTGTCTCTGTATGTCGTCATGATTTCTTACTTATATCACACACAGTCCACAGTTCTTGAAAAGGATTTGCAGGTTTATTTTGACATTTTATCAAACACAATCAGCAGACAGTGTTTTACAAAACAAAATGAAAACACACTACAAATAAAAACCTAGCTCAACCTGATTCCCCTTCTATTTCAAGGTTCTAAAGTAACAAAAATAGCACAGGTTTAACTTACCTTTTCAAGTCCTGCTTTGTTGCTCTGCTCTACACTTCTTGCTCACAGCAAGTCAAACTCCATTTTCTTTTTACAAACTTTGCAGCCTGGTATTGCTAAATGTGCTGATTGGGACAGGTGGAGGCATAGAGGCTATGTAGGATTCTGGGTCCTAAATACGTTCCCTCTACAATCCTTCCATACACTTTGTCACAACACACGCACGCACACATATAGAACAGACAATATTGATAGAGACACAATATAGATCGAGACAGTACAGCAAAAATGTGGTATGTATAACACAATCCAGGCAATGTTATACACACAAAGCTATAGGATAGGCAGGTGAGGAAAGGGTAAACATGCTGAAATATGTAATAGTTTAATAGCACTACAACTCCCATAATCCTTACCCATTTTCAGTGGTTGTGATGAAAAGGGTGATGTTAGCAGACTTAATTGGCTTTATTAGTGAGGGGATGTGAGGTAATCTGTGGGATGACAACTGATAGATAAAGGCATGATGCTCAAAAGTGTAACCCTTTGAATGGCAGAGAGGTACACAATGCATTGCTCTGCTATGCGCTGCATAACCCCACTGGCACTCAAACGGTTAACAACATAGTTTATGTGCAAGTACGAAAGCCACGCCCCTGTGTATGTTGTGGAGTGGCAGTAGGGAAGAGACATGAATATCTCCTCCTTACTTCCGCCCCTGGGTGTGTGTGGCTGGGGACGCAGGTTTTCTCTTTTAAATATATAGATAAGAAATCTGAAGATCTATTATATACTGGATGCGGTAAATCCCATGCATCCCCCACCTGGCAGAGCAACAAATCTGAATGTGTAGTGTCATGTGCAACTGAGCATAGCACGAACATACAATGAATCAGTCTGATATATATATATATATATATATATATATATGTGTGTGTACATAAAAAAGAGAAACAACATATTATTGCGCAAATCATAAAACTGTATTTAAATGGACACAACAAAGAGAAGCAACATTCCTACTCACCCAGTGATACAGTAACTGCCTTCAAATAAGTATTTTAGAGTCTTCTTCCTATTGATCAATGTGTCCTCCATATCAAATATGAATAACATAAGAAAGTGCAAAAACAATCTTATAGAGGCATCAAAAGATAGTATAAAATTCTCTCATATAAAATCAGTTTATTTCTAGCACTAAAAAGGACAGAATTATACCCTGTCTTTAGACAGTCTTATTTTGGCTCTCTACTATTTAGCGGAAGCATTCATGCTGTTACTCAGCTGTGTCTCTCTTCTTCTGAACTGGGCATTTCTAAGTCACAGGCCAATCAAACACCAACTGTCCCAAAGTCCTCCTGTTAGTTCTTGGTTCTGCCTCTCCAAGTGATGCCCTCATTTGTTTAGAAAATGTTTTACCAGGAAGAATGCATTGAGATCTCTCTCTCATTTTCAAGTGTGCATATGTGATATGTTTTGCTATCAATCCCACCTTTGTTAAGGAATTGTTAAGTAGAGATCAATTGTTCTTATATAGAAATGAGCGAGACAAATGTGATCCTAATCACAAATCAGTTCTTCTGATAATGTAAACTATTCTGTTTCAGATAAATCAATTTGGAATGAAACACCATACAAACATATACAGAAAGTACACACACACCACAATAGCAATTCTCCTGCATTTCCCACATGATTAGTAAGCTGCTCCGGCAGTTGTGATACCATGTTCACACAAGTAATATCCCAAACAGAAAATGTTTTAGACATATATGGATGGTATGCAAAGTTGCCCTTTTTTGTTGTTTCTGACATCATGTGTCCATGTTTCCTGTAATGCTTTTGGTTAAAATGATGTACAATATGTTTAACAAAACAATTTTCATAACAAAACAATCATTTTGTGAAATATATTATGGCCCTTTCAAAACAACTAGTTTTGTATGAATACCAAAATTACAGAAATGTTTCCCTCTTCACTACCATATCTGTAGGGATTGGGATATACATATAGATGTACAATTACAATAAAAAATGAATTCCACAATAATCATGTTGTGTGTATTATTTATCCCCTGTGCTAATAATCCGTGTATAAAAGATAATTCTATATTAAAACAGAAAAACAGTCATTTGGCTTTATAGGATAACAAGTGAAATGGTAAAATGACCAAGAGGAATATCTACTAATGAAATGGTATAAGGTAAATGATATGATAAGATCCAGATCTCCAATCTTAGTCTTCAATTGTTGTTAAATAAGGAATACCGCTGTGTAAACTCTAATTCATATAAACACTAATCCTTATAGAAAAACTGAAAAATAAACAAATGACAAATATGCATAAAACTATAAACAATATTAAAAGAATACACGGATTATATCAATAGTTTAAAGACTTACGTATAAAAGGTTGACATATAGATAATATGTGCCTATATATGTAACAAACAAATTATAGTAAGGGAACTAATTATAAACAGGATAATAGTATCTAATAGTAATCACTAATGGTAATTTTGTATGCTAAAGATGCAGCCTTAGAAGGTCAGGTTATGCAGAGGAACGTATTACAAATATTCCTCATGGAAAGAAGGGCAGTGTTGAGAAGTTAGGATATGAAAAGGGAGAGAGGAATAATAGCGGAATGTCAGTAGGCACAGAAGTAGCTGAGAATAGATAAGATAAGGAGGGTAGGACAAGTGAAGAGAAAAAAATTAGTAAGTGAGGCCCCAGATTCCCAATAACCTGGGTAGTGCAGGATATAGTCCTCTTGACTAGCTCCAGAAATTAGGGTAATCGTACCAGGGATATGAGCTGTCAAGAGGTAGCTAGTCCAATCTAAGAAAGTTCTGTACACATAGTGTTCCAGTTGGAAACAACAGAAACGAGAAATCAAGTAACAAGTAGCAACTATAGTCTGGAAGGTTAATTTACTGGAACTCTAAATTCTTAACATGCACTCCATAGCGTCATGATGATAAAGTTATGTTGTCATCATACGGAGATCACATTATTCCTACAAGCAATATGATTGGCTGTTACTTGTTTGCTTGCCATAGCAATTGTCCAATCACTATAGTGAGTATTTAAACAGTTTGCTTTGCTGGCTTCATTTCCTATTACCCGTTTTTGCAATGACTTCAGAAAAAGCAAAGTTTAGGGCCATGAAATGCGTTAGTGCATTCAAGGTTTTTTTTTTAATTTTTTTTTTTAATAAATATTTTATTTTATTGGAGCCGTGTTGTTGCTAGCTGTTTTTTCGCAAGTTGTCTTTCTTGCGAGCTGATTTGTTCCAGTCATCAGTGAGCCCCCAGAACGGAGGCTGGGTTTATTTCTCCAAAATGTGTGATTGTCAGCTATGATGTACTGACCAAGATCTATGTGAGTATGTCACAGTTTTACTGAACACTCAGACAATTTGGTAAGATAAAACAATGAAGCTTTATTAAAACAGCATAAAGCACAACAAGGCCCTACATGGGTCCAGACTATACACAGAGGACAGATATATGGTCTGACACAGGTCAGGGCAATACAGTTGACACAATATGCAAATGTGACTGGAACGTAGACAGGAATAAAACCTCAGCAGTACAGAACCGGAAAGGCCCTAGGATGGAACTATACTGCAGGGCAGGCACCTCAGTGTAGGGAGGTGAATAGGGTCTACCAGCCTTACCTATAACCGGGTAAGGCAGCCTAGTAACTGTGTCAGTAAGGAATAGAAGAGGCTCTACCGACCTTACCTATAACCGGGTAAGGCAGCCTAGTAACTGCTGTCAATAAGGAATAGAGGAGGCTCTACCGGCCTTACCTATAACTGGGTAAGGCAGCCTAGGAGTAGCACAAACGGAGATAGTAAAATATACGGACCGACAGGAGGTAGACCCGCTAGTGACCTGGAGGGCACAGGCTGTATGGCACTTAACAGAGGCTGCAATGAGGCACAGCTTGGAGTAGCGCAACCGGAGGCAACAGAGAAACACCAACTGGCAGCTACAGTAGAGGCAAGGCATAGGGCACAACTGGGACAATGGAAGCACTAGCGACAATAGGACGGTAGGCTGAATAGCCAAACCCAGAATCGGTACACAGAGAGCGGTAGTCAGCCAAAGCCTGGATCGGTACACAGAGAGCAATAGTCAGCCAAAGCCTGGATCGGTACACAGAGTGCGGTAGTCAGCCAAAGCCTGAATCAGTACACAGAGAGCAGTAGTCAGCCAAAGCCTGGATCAGTGCACAAAGAGTGGTAGTCAGCCAAAGCCTGGATTGGTACACTGAGCACGGAGACAGGAGCAAGGTCAGACGAAACTGGATCATACACGGAACTGGAACACAAACGTCAGGTCAGGAACACCACGAAAGGGCACCGGCCTAGTGACAGGAGGGCGTATATAAAGGCAAGCCCTGGGAGGGGCTAGCCAGCCAGAACCAATAAGAGACAGCCAAGACAAACCTGGAAGTAGGAATGCCGCATAGAGAATCACGGGCACCGTGACAGAGTACCTACTATTTAATTCTAATTATTGCTGTCTACTGTGCTTCACTATTAGGCACCTTTCTTTTTTGTTTTCTGTATATACCATACCATTTTTGGAGAACGGATCCTGGAAGTACAGCATGTTCTGAAGTTGAAGCAAGATTGGTCTGGGGTAGCCATCAAATTGACCCCCAATGTAAATTTGCTGTTTACTACATAAGTAGTTTTGCAGCTACTACTTTTGTGAGTATTACTCACTGTGGTGTATAGGTGGAGGTAATTTATCTCTGGTTCAACACAGGGGGCGCCTCTTGTTCTTCGTCTCTTTCTCCCAGAGCTTTTTCCATTAAACCACAAAGGATGATGCTGGTGGAACCTTTATAGAGAAGGATTATGGAACAATTGTAGACAATAGAATTTGAACAGTTTTCAGCCATGTGCATTTCTTAAAGAGATACTCAGCAGTAACTTGTTCTGTCTCTGTGGATTACACCATGAAAAGTGAAAGGTATGGTTTTCCATTTTTGCTAATAAAGTTAATGTTTTATTGAAGAATTGCTGGTTCATTGTTGAATATGTAGAGCATTGGTGCAAATGCATTTAGGAGAGTCTTCAGTTTGCACATTGCCCTGTGTTCTCTGTTTTTGAGTATATATTATAGCTCTGTGGGCTTTTAAGGGCACTTATAGACCCTTTTATCCACAATCAACTAGGATTGTTTTGTAGTCCATTAGCACTAGCCTTTTGGAGTGGCTGAAGTCAGGAATGTTACAGACCCCTAGGCCATTACATGGACATCTTGTCAGGCCTCACAAAGAAACCCCACTCGATAGATTAAGTCTTCACAGAGAAAGTAGTCTGGTCTCTGATTGGCCATCACTCTGGGTGATGTATAAAACTCCTCCATTGACTTTGTATGGGAGAAAGTAGACAGCCTTCTGATTGGCCGCCTACAGTACTGAACAGAGTAGGCGGCTTCCTGATTGGTCGCCTACTCTCCCATATTTAACGGTAATTATGTTAGACACAGGTAATTACATCTCCTAGGAAGAACAATTACCTGGATTCTGATTGGTTGTTTGTCGCTTGCCACTCCAGTTCCTATTGGTTAGGAATTGGAGCGGCAAGATTGAATTAGCAGGGGCTCCTCCATGTCTGCTGTCCCTTTGTTCATGTGTATGCAGTTTCCCCAGGGGTCCCATTGTGTTGCAAGCCCCTCCACCAACAGTCCATTGTGCCCATTGTTGCAGCCCCATTGTGTATTATGTTGCTAATTTTGAATGGTTCCCAATAAACTGTATAAGATTAGTTGACTTTTACAATAAATTTTAGTTTATTAGTTGTTTTGGACTTGAACTGTGTCCTGTGTCTTCATTCCTGAATGGTTAAAGGGTCCCCTTTGACCCCCATTCAGGAGACCAGCATTCCAGTTGCCAGCTTTCAAGAGACCAGCATTTCCAGTGTTCCAGGTTTCTGCATTCCAGCCAGCTACCGTGATCCAGCCTTTGGTGGTCCAGCTACCAGCCTGCTTCATCCAGCTACCCATCTTGTAGCTGGCATCAGGTTCCAGTATTTCCAGTGGAGGTTTTCAGTGTCCCAGCCTATGTTCCAGCTACATTGATTTCAGGTCTTTGTGGTGCAGTTACCAGACCGGCTACCAACTTGTGGCCATCCTCAGGAGAGAGAAACCCGGCACGATGGCCCTGGAGAGCACGGTGACCAGGGTTTCCGTTATACTGGTAGCAGTGATGGGATTCTCTCTCTCACTACACATAGGGGATCCAAACCACCACCTGGGATCTTTGCTGGAGGAACGATGGCTGAACGGTATCAACATTGCTCAGTGGCGGAGCTACAGAGTCTGGTGGAAAAATAGGGGAGAGAGACTTAAGCGGGCAGACCTCCTTTCCCTGCTACAGGAGTTCGATGAGGAAACCGAGGAACAGGCAAGGAATACTGTGTTGCATCGAGATAACAGCCCAAGCCCTAGGAGTCCCAGCCCTGATCCACAAATAGAAGAGTTGCGACGGGCAGTCTCTCATCCCATGGAGCGAAAAATGCAACAAAGGCTGCAGTACTTGGGTCCTGACTCTCCCTGGGCACAAGTCCAGGAACTGCTGAAGGAGGCCCAAACAGAGTATCTGGCCGCAATATGGCCTCAACCACCTGCCCAGACAGTCCTGTCAGCGGCGGTCATTCGGATCATGAGGACACTAGACCACAGCCATCCCATAATATGTTCTAGGCCTTTGACGAAAAGACTGAGGGCATTGATGGGTATCTGCAGGGGTTTGAAAAACAATGATGGTTGCCCCACATTGATCCCTGGGTTTAGGTCACTTACCTAGCCGGAAAGTTAACTGGAAAGGCGGCTGAGGTGTATAGTGCTGTGCCTGAAGAATATGAGGTAGATTAATCTGAAGTCAAGAGGAAGCTGCTGGTGAAGCATGCTATTACCCCAGAAACCTATCACCAGTCCTTCCCAGGTGATGCAGCAGAAGAAAGAGAGCACTAATATCAGATTGGCCTATGATCTCAAGGGGCCTTTCATCTTTGGATGCAGGGAGCTGGGGCCACCACGATAGAAGATGCCTACCTGTTATTGCTGCTGGAGCAGTTTTTGATGCATCTACAGGCCCCAGTTTGGGACTGGGTCCAGGAACAGGACCCCTCAACTATGACCATAAAGGTGGGATACCGAGGCCCCAAGGTAACAATACTACACCCCCTAGCCGTCCCATACCAGGCTCCCCCTGCAACAGAGCCTCCAACCCAAGCCCGACCCCTTGCCCCTACCCAACACAGGTCCCCTTCCTGTCCTGCAGCCAACCCAGGGAACAAGTGCTTCAGATGCAGGTAGTTTGGGCATCTCAAACACAACTGCCCACAGCGAACAGGGCTCCCTTTCCATAGCCCAGTCCCCCTCGATTTGGTGGATATGAGTCTGAACCTGTCCCCTCTTAACAACAAGTCCACTGTGTCAGGGAGGACTCTTACCCCCGACAGCAGGAGCATCCCTCCAGTGACGAAGGAGGGTGGCCTAGCCCTAGGGAAATCTACTTGTCTTCAGAAGGCATGGGGACAGGCGCCTACTTCCATGAAATTGCTCTGGCAAAGGACTTGGCCAAAGAAAATAGAAGGCACCACCTTCAACCGGACCACCTAAATGGACAATCAACTGAGGGACTGAGGGATTTGGGGGCTACCCTCACCCTAGTTCAGACCCACTGCTTGGACACCTGTCACTAGATTCAGCGGACCTTGGAAGTACAAGTAGCAAAAATAATGAAAAAAAAAGAAAAAAAAGAAATATGTATCAACAAAAAAATTAACGGAATCAAATTTATATTCATCTAAAATATTAGGTTGTCTGTAAATAAAAACATATACCGGTTTTATTCAGGAAACATTCTATTGCTTATATTTAATACTGTCCCATGCTATAATATTAAATACAAACCCTATACTCTAGTGATCTCCTTAATTAACCATTTGAGTGCTAGAGATGTCTGTAATATCTCAGAGGTTAACATCAATTTTTGATCACATTTAAAATAAAGTTAAATGAAAAGAGGTCAGCTCACTGAATATTATTTCACTTTATATGCTGTTAGTATTGTATGACACAGTGCACATACCCTGCAAAGGTATTTAGTGTTAAGAAGAGTAGGAATCTGGAACAAACAAAATTTCCCATAGTAGAGGGGTGGCAAGTTCAATATGTAATGATTTAAATTGTACTTTACACACTCTAAATGCTCCACTTGACTTTAATACATTATGAAGACAGTCCGTGATGACATATCTGAGCTTTTATAACTATAAAAGCTGAATTTAATGAAAAACAAAGATTTATGTTTCCCCCACTGTGGTTTAAATGGTTTGTCCCGATTTTCTCCCAGCATTCATTGCTGCCTTAAAAAATGTTTCAGAATTTACTTGACTTAAAAAATAAACCACTTTCCATCCCTTATTTCATGTGAAAGACTAAGGGCACATATTGTAAACTCCACTTAATTTGTTATGAGACAAAATCCTTTAAAGTAATTTTTGTACCCCCACGTTAAAAAGAAAAAAATATCTGAAGCATAAATACTGAAGAAGAAAAAAAAAAAAAAAAAAAAAAAAAAAAAAAAAAAAAAAAAAGGAATTTATATGTGTATCTACAAAATTATGCAAGGAATTGCAGTTATTTTTCTCTAAAATATTAGGTTGTCTGTAAAAAAAGACATA
This sequence comes from Rhinophrynus dorsalis, assembly GCA_037306005.1. Lineage (NCBI taxonomy): Eukaryota > Metazoa > Chordata > Amphibia > Anura > Rhinophrynidae > Rhinophrynus > Rhinophrynus dorsalis. Next base: position 24,936,846 of record CM074727.1, on the reverse strand, counting down.
TGCCAATTTTATTTAGGAAAAGTTTTATTGCTTATGTTTTTTAATAATGCCCTATGCTATAATATTGAACCCACACCCTATTCTCTAGTGATATCTGTAATTAACCCTTTGAGTGCTAGAGGTGTCTATAATATCTAAGAGGTTAACAGCAATTTTTGTTCTCTTTTAAAATAAAGCTGAAATTATAAGAGGTCAGTATTGACCTTTATGTTAGTATTATATGTCACAGTGCAAATACCCTGCAAAGCTATTTAGTATTAAGAAGTGTAGGAATCTGGAACAAACCAAATTTCCCATAGTGGAGGGGTGGCAAGTTCAATATGTAATGATTTAAATTCTACTTTACACACTCTAAATGCTCCAGTTGACTTTAATACATTATGAAGACAGTCCGTGATGACATATCTGAGCTTTTATAACTATAAAAGCTGAATTTAATGAAAAACAAAGATTTATGTTTCCCCCACTGTGGTTTAAATGGTTTGACCCGATTTTCTCCCAGCATTCATTGCTGCCTTAAAAAATGTTTCAGAATTAACTTGATTAAAAAATAAACCACTTTCCATCCCTTATTTCATGTGAAAGACTAAGGGCACATATTGTAAACTCCACTTAGTTTGTTATGAGACAAAATCCTTTAAAGTAATTCTTGTACCCACAAGTTAAAAAGAAAAAAATATCTGAAGCATAAATACTGAAGAAAAAAAAAAAAAAAAAAAAGGAATTTATATGTGTATCTACAAAATTATGCAAGGAATTGCAGCTATTTTTCTCTAAAATATTAGGTTGTCTATAAATAAAGACATATGCCAATTTTATGTATGAAAAGTTTTATTCCTTATGTTTTTTAATAATGTCCTATGCTATAATATTGAACCCACACCCTATTCTTCTAGTGATATCTGTAATTAACCCTTTGAGTGCTAGAGGTGTCTATAATATCTAACAGGTTAACAGCAATTTTGGTTCTCTTTTAAAATAAAGCTGAAATTAAAAGAGGTCAGCATACTGAATAGTATTGACCTTTATGTTAGTATTATATGTCACAGTGCACATACCCTGCAAAGCTATTTAGTATTAAGAAGTGTAGGAATCTGGAACAAACCAAATTTCCCATAGTGGAGGGGTGGCAAGTTCAATATGTAATGATTTAAATTGTACTTTACACACTCTAAATGCTCCAGTTGACTTTAATACATTATGAAGACAGTCCGTGATGACATATCTGAGCTTTTATAACTATAAAAGCTGAATTTAATGAAAAACAAAGATTTATGTTTCCCCCAGTGTGGTTTAAATGGTTTGACCCGATTTTCTCCCAGCATTCATTGCTGCCTTAAAAAATGTTTCAGAATTAACTTGACTTAAAAAATAAACCACTTTCCATTCCTTATTTCATGTGAAAGACTAAGGGCACATATTGTAAACTCCACTTAGTTTGTTATGAGACAAAATCCTTTAAAGTAATTTTTGTACCCCCAAGTTAAAAAGAAAAAAATATCTGAAGCATAAATACTGAAAAAAAAAGAAAAAAAAATAAGTTATTTATATGTGTATCTACAAAATTATGCAAGGAATTGCAGTTATTTTTCTCTAAAATATTAGGTTGTCTATAAGTAAAGACATATGCCAATTTTATGTAGGAAAAGTTTTATTGCTTATGTTTTTTAATAATGCCCTATGCTATAATATTGAACCCACACCCTATTCTTCTAGTGATATCTGTAATTAACCCTTTGAGTGCTAGAGGTGTCTATAAAATCTAAGAGGTTAACAGCAATTTTGGTTCTCTTTTAAAATAAAGCTGAAATTAAAAGAGGTCAGCATACTGAATAGTATTGACCTTTATGTTAGTATTATATGTCACAGTGCACATACCCTGCAAAGCTATTTAGTATTAAGAAGTGTAGGAATCTGGAACAAACCAAATTTCCCATAGTGGAGGGGTGGCAAGTTCAATATGAAAGGTTTTAAATTGTACTTTACACACTCTAAATGCTCCAGTTGACTTTAATACATTATGAAGACAGTCCGTGATGACATATCTGAGCTTTTATAACTATAAAAGCTGAATTTAATGAAAAACAAAGATTTATATTTCCCCCACTGTGGTTTAAATGGTTTGACCCGATTTTCTCCCAGCATTCATTGCTGCCTTAAAAAATGTTTCAGAATTAACTTGACTTAAAAAATAAACCACTTTCCATCCCTTATTTCATGTGAAAGACTAAGGGCACATATTGTAAACTCCACTTAGTTTCTTATGAGACAAAATCCTTTAAACTAATTTTTGTACCTCCAAGTTAAAAAGAAAAAAAATCTGAAGCATAAATACTGTAGAAAAAAAAATAAAAAAATAAAAAGTTGTTTATATGTGTATCTACAAAATTATGCAAGGAATTGCAGTTATTTTTCTCTAAAATATTAGGTTGTCTGTAAATAAAGACATATACCAATTTTATTTAGGAAAAGTTTAATTGCTTATGTTTTTTAATAATGCCCTTTGCTATAATATTCAACCCACACCCTGTTCTTCTAGTGATATCTGTAGTTAACCCTTTGAGTGCTAGAGGTGTCTATAATATCTAAGAGGTTAACAGCAATTTTGGTTCTCTTTTAAAATAAAGCTGAAATTAAAAGAGGTCAGCATACTGAATAGTATTGACCTTTATGTTAGTATTATATGTCACAGTGCACATACCCTGCAAAGCTATTTAGTATTAAGAAGTGTAGGAATCTGGAACAAACCAAATTTCCCATAGTGGAGGGGTGGCAAGTTCAATATGAAAGGATTTAAATTGTACTTTACACACTCTAAATGCTCCAGTTGACTTTAATACATTATGAAGACAGTCCGTGATGACATATCTGAGCTTTTATAACTATAAAAGCTGAATTTAATGAAAAACAAAGATTTATGTTTCCCCCACTGTGGTTTAAATGGTTTGACCCGATTTTCTCCCAGCATTCATTGCTGCCTTAAAAAATGTTTCAGAATTAACTTGACTTAAAAAATAAACCACTTTCCATCCCTTATTTCATGTGAAAGACTAAGGGCACATATTGTAAACTCCACTTAGTTTCTTATGAGACAAAATCCTTTAAACTAATTTTTGTACCTCCAAGTTAAAAAGAAAAAAAATCTGAAGCATAAATACTGTAGAAAAAAAAATAAAAAAATAAAAAGTTGTTTATATGTGTATCTACAAAATTATGCAAGGAATTGCAGTTATTTTTCTCTAAAATATTAGGTTGTCTGTAAATAAAGACATATGCCAATTTTATTTAGGAAAAGTTTAATTGCTTATGTTTTTTAATAATGCCCTTTGCTATAATATTGAACCCACACCCTGTTCTTCTAGTGATATCTGTAGTTAACCCTTTGAGTGCTAGAGGTGTCTATAATATCTAAGAGGTTAACAGCAATTTTGGTTCTCTTTTAAAATAAAGCTGAAATTAAAAGAGGTCAGCATACTGAATAGTATTGACCTTTATGTTAGTATTATATGTCACAGTGCACATACCCTGCAAAGCTATTTAGTATTAAGAAGTGTAGGAATCTGGAATAAACCAAATTTCCCATAGTGGAGGGGTGGCAAGTTCAATATGAAATGATTTAAATTGTACTTTACACACTCTAAATGCTCCAGTTGACTTTAATACATTATGAAGACAGTCCGTGATGACATATCTGAGCTTTTATAACTATAAAAGCTGAATTTAATGAAAAACAAAGATTTATGTTTAACCCACTGTGGTTTAAATGGTTTGACCCGATTTTCTCCCAGCATTCATTGCTGCCTTAAAAAATGTTTCAGAATTAACTTGACTTAAAAAATAAACCACTTTCCAACCCTTATTTCATGTGAAAGACTAAGGGCACATATTGTAAACTCCACTTAGTTTGTTATGAGACAAAATCCTTTAAAGTAATTTTTGTACCCCCAAGTTAAAAAGAAAGAAATATCTGAAGCATAAATACTGAAGAAAAAAAGAAAAAAAAAAATAAGTTATTTATATGTGTATCTACAAAATTATGCAAGGAATTGCAGTTATTTTTCTCTAAAATATTAGGTTGTCTATAAATAAAGACATATGCCAATTTTATTTAGGAAAAGTTTAATTGCTTATGTTTTTTAATAATGCCCTATGCTATAATATTGAACTCACACCCTGTTCTTCTAGTGATATCTGTAATTAACCCTTTGAGTGCTAGAGGTATCTATAATATCTAAGAGGTTAACAGCAATTTTGGTTCTCTTTTAAAATAAAGCTGAAATTAAAAGAGGTCAGCATACTGAATAGTATTAACCTTTATGTTAGTATTATATGTCACAGTGCACATACCCTGCAAAGCTATTTAGTATTAAGAAGGGTAGGAATCTGGAACAAACCAAATTTCCCATAGTGGAGGGGTGGCAAGTTCAATATGAAAGGATTTAAATTGTACTTTACACACTCTAAATGCTCCAGTTGACTTTAATACATTATGAAGACAGTCCGTGATGACATATCTGAGCTTTTATAACTATGAACGCTGAATTTAATGAAAAACAAAGATTTATGTGTCCCCCACTGTGGTTTAAATGGTTTGACCCGATTTTCTCCCAGCATTCATTGCTGCCTTAAAAAATGTTTCAGAATTAACTTGACTTAAAAAATAAACTACTTTCCAACCCTTATTTCATGTGAAAGACTAAGGGCACATATTGTAAACTTCACTGAGTTTGTTATGAGACAAAATCCTTTAAAGTAATTTTTGTACCCCCAAGTTAAAAAGAAAAAAATATCTGAAGCATAAATACTGTAGAAAAAAAAAAAAAAAGAAAAGTTATTTATATGTGTATCTACAAAATTATGCAAGGAATTGCAGTTATTTTTCTCTGAAATATTAGGTTGTCTGTAAATAAAGACATATTCCAATTTTATGCAGGAAAAGGTTTATTGCTTATGTTTTTTAATAATGCCCTATGCTATAATATGGAACCCACACCCTATTCTCTAGTGATATATGTAATTAACCCTTTGAGTGCTAGAGGTGTCTATAATATCTAAGAGGTTAACAGCAATTTTTGATCTCTTTTAAAATAAAGCTGAAATTAAAAGAGGTCAGCATACTGAATAGTACTAACCTTTATGTTAGTATTATATGTCACAGTGCACATACCCTGCAAAGCTATTTAGTATTAAGAAGTGTAGGAATCTGGAACAAACCAAATTTCCCATAGTGGAGGGGTGGCAAGTTCAATATGTAATGATTTAAATTGTACTTTACACACTCTAAATGCTCCAGTTGACTTTAATACATTATGAAGACAGTCCGTGATGACATATCTGAGCTTTTATATCTATAAAAGCTGAATTTAATGAAAAACAAAGATTTATGTGTCCCCCACTGTGGTTTAAATGGTTTGACCCGATTTTCTCCCAGCATTCATTGCTGCCTTAAAAAATGTTTCAGAATTAACTTGACTTAAAAAATAAACTACTTTCCAACCCTTATTTCATGTGAAAGACTAAGGGCACATATTGTAAACTTCACTGAGTTTCTTATGAGACAAAATCCTTTAAAGTAATTTTTGTACCCCCAAGTTAAAAATAAAAAATATCTGAAGCATAAATACTGTAGAAAAAAAAAAAATCAAAAATAAAAAAAGTTGTTTATATGTGTATCTACAAAATTATGCAAGAAATTGCAGTTATTTTTCTCTAAAATATTAGGTTGTCTGTAAATAAAGACATATACCAATTTTATTTAGGAAAAGTTTAATTGCTTATGTTTTTTAATAATGCCCTTTGCTATAATATTCAACCCACACCCTGTTCTTCTAGTGATATCTGTAATTAACCCTTTGAGTGCTAGAGGTGTCTATAATATCTAAGAGGTTAACAGCAATTTTGGTTCTCTTTTAAAATAAAGCTGAAATTAAAAGAGGTCAGCATACTGAATAGTATTGACCTTTATGTTAGTATTATATGTCACAGTGCACATACCCTGCAAAGCTATTTAGTATTAAGAAGTGTAGGAATCTGGAACAAACCAAATTTCCCATAGTGGAGGGGTGGCAAGTTCAATATGAAATGATTTAAATTGTACTTTACACACTCTAAATGCTCCAGTTGACTTTAATACATTATGAGGACAGTCCGTGATGACATATCTGAGCTTTTATAACTATAAAAGCTGAATTTAATGAAAAACAAAGATTTATATTTCCCCCACTGTGGTTTAAATGGTTTGACCCGATTTTCTCCCAGCATTCATTGCTGCCTTAAAAAATGTTTCAGAATTCACTTGACTTAAAAAATAAACCACTTTCCATCCCTTATTTCATGTGAAAGACTAAGGGCACATATTGTAAACTCCACTTAGTTTGTTATGAGACAAAATCCTTTAAAGTAATTTTTGTACCCCCAAGTTAAAAAGAATAAAATATCTGAAGCATAAATACTGTAGAAAAAAAAAAAAAAAAAAAAGTTGTTTATATGTGTATCTACAAAATTATGCAAGGAATTGCAGTTATTTTTCTCTAAAATATTAGGTTGTCTGTAAATAAAGACATATACCAATTTTATTTAGGAAAAGTTTAATTGCTTATGTTTTTTAATAATGCCCTATGCTATAATATTGAACTCACATCCTGTTCTTCTAGTGATATCTGTAATTAACCCTTTGAGTGCTAGAGGTGTCTATAATATCTAAGAGGTTAACAGCAATTTTGGTTCTCTTTTAAAATAAAGCTGAAATTAAAAGAGGTCAGCATACTGAATAGTATTGACCTTTATGTTAGTATTATATGTCACAGTGCACATACCCTGCAAAGCTATTTAGTATTAAGAAGTGTAGGAATCTGGAACAAACCAAATTTCCCATAGTGGAGGGGTGGCAAGTTCAATATGAAAGGATTTAAATTGTACTTTACACACTCTAAATGCTCCAGTTGACTTTAATACATTATGAAGACAGTCCGTGATGACATATCTGAGCTTTTATAACTATGAACGCTGAATTTAATGAAAAACAAAGATTTATGTGTCCCCCACTGTGGTTTAAATGGTTTGACCCGATTTTCTCCCAGCATTCATTGCTGCCTTAAAAAATGTTTCAGAATTAACTTGACTTAAAAAATAAACTACTTTCCAACCCTTATTTCATGTGAAAGACTAAGGGCACATATTGTAAACTCCACTGAGTTTGTTATGAGACAAAATCCTTTAAAGTAATTTTTGTACCCCCAAGTTAAAAAGAAAAAAATATCTGAAGCATAAATACTGTAGAAAAAAAAAAAAAAGAAAAGTTATTTATATGTGTATCTACAAAATTATGCAAGGAATTGCAGTTATTTTTCTCTGAAATATTAGGTTGTCTGTAAATAAAGACATATGCCAATTTTATGCAGGAAAAGATTTATTGCTTATGTTTTTTAATAATGCCCTATGCTATAATATGGAACCCACACCCTATTCTCTAGTAATATATGTAATTAACCCTTTGAGTGCTAGAGGTGTCTATAATATCTAAGAGGTTAACAGCAATTTTTTATCTCTTTTAAAATAAAGCTGAAATTAAAAGAGGTCAGCATACTGAATAGTACTGACCTTTATGTTAGTATTATATGTCACAGTGCACATACCCTGCAAAGCTATTTAGTATTAAGAAGTGTAGAAATCTGGAACAAACCAAATTTCCCATAGTGGAGGGGTGGCAAGTTCAATATGTAATGATTTAAATTGTACTTTACACACTCTAAATGCTCCAGTTGACTTTAATACATTATGAAGACAGTCCGTGATGACATATCTGAGCTTTTATATCTATAAAAGCTGAATTTAATGAAAAACAAGGATTTATATTTCCCCCACTGTGGTTTAAATGGTTTGACCCGATTTTCTCCCAGCATTCATTGCTGCCTTAAAAAATGTTTCAGAATTAACTTGACTTAAAAAATAAACCACTTTCCATCCCTTATTTCATGTGAAAGACTAAGGGCACATATTGTAAACTCCACTTAGTTTCTTATGAGACAAAATCCTTTAAAGTAATTTTTGTACCCCCAAGTTAAAAAGAAAAAAATATCTGAAGCATAAATACTGTAGAAAAAAAAAATCAAAAATAAAAAAAGTTGTTTATATGTGTATCTACAAAATTATGCCAGGAATTGCAGTTATTTTTCTCTAAAATATTAGGTTGTCTATAAATAAAGACATATGCCAATTTTATGTAGGAAAAGTTTTATTGCTTATGTTTTTTAATAATGCCCTATGCTATAATATTGAACCCACACCCTATTCTTCTAGTGATATCTGTAATTAACCCTTTGAGTGCTAGAGGTGTCTATAATATCTAAGAGGTTAACAGCAATTTTGGTTCTCTTTTAAAATAAAGCTGAAATTAAAAGAGGTCAGCATACTGAATAGTATTGACCTTTATGTTAGTATTATATGTCACAGTGCACATACCCTGCAAAGCTATTTAGTATTAAGAAGTGTAGGAATCTGGAACAAACCAAATTTCCCATAGTGGAGGGGTGGCAAGTTCAATATGAAATGATTTAAATTGTACTTTACACACTCTAAATGCTCCAGTTGACTTTAATACATTATGAGGACAGTCCGTGATGACATATCTGAGCTTTTATAACTATAAAAGCTGAATTTAATGAAAAACAAAGATTTATATTTCCCCCACTGTGGTTTAAATGGTTTGACCCGATTTTCTCCCAGCATTAATTGCTGCCTTAAAAAATGTTTCAGAATTAACTTGACTTAAAAAATAAACCGCTTTCCATCCCTTATTTCATGTGAAAGACTAAGGGCACATATTGTAAACTCCACTTAGTTTCTTATGAGACAAAATCCTTTAAACTAATTTTTGTACCTCCAAGTTAAAAAGAAAAAAAATCTGAAGCATAAATACTGTAGAAAAAAAAATAAAAAAATAAAAAGTTGTTTATATGTGTATCTACAAAATTATGCAAGGAATTGCAGTTATTTTTCTCTAAAATATTAGGTTGTCTGTAAATAAAGACATATGCCAATTTTATTTAGGAAAAGTTTAATTGCTTATGTTTTTTAATAATGCCCTTTGCTATAATATTCAACCCACACCCTGTTCTTCTAGTGATATCTGTAGTTAACCCTTTGAGTGCTAGAGGTGTCTATAATATCTAAGAGGTTAACAGCAATTTTGGTTCTCTTTTAAAATAAAGCTGAAATTAAAAGAGGTCAGCATACTGAATAGTATTGACCTTTATGTTAGTATTATATGTCACAGTGCACATACCCTGCAAAGCTATTTAGTATTAAGAAGTGTAGGAATCTGGAACAAACCAAATTTCCCATAGTGGAGGGGTGGCAAGTTCAATATGAAATGATTTAAATTGTACTTTACACACTCTAAATGCTCCAGTTGACTTTAATACATTATGAAGACAGTCCGTGATGACATATCTGAGCTTTTATAACTATTAAAGCGGAATTTAATGAAAAACAAAGATTTATGTTTCCCCCACTGTGGTTTAAATGGTTTGACCCGATTTTCTCCCAGCATTCATTGCTGCCTTAAATAATGTTTCAGAATTAACTTGACTTAAAAAATAAACTACTTTCCAACCCTTATTTCATGTTAAAGACTAAGGGCACATATTGTAAACTCCACTGAGTTTGTTATGAGACAAAATCCTTTAAAGTAATTTTTGTACCCCCAAGTTAAAAAGAAAAAAATATCTGAAGCATAAATACTGTAGAAAAAAAAAATCAAAAATAAAAAAAGTTGTTTATATGTGTATCTACAAAATTATGCAAGGAATTGCAGTTATTTTTCTCTAAAATATTAGGTTGTCTATAAATAAAGACATATGCCAATTTTATGTAGGAAAAGTTTTATTGCTTATGTTTTTTAATAATGCCCTATGCTATAATATTGAACCCACACCCTATTCTTCTAGTGATATCTGTAATTAACCCTTTGAGTGCTAGAGGTGTCTATAATATTTAAGAGGTTAACAGCAATTTTGGTTCTCTTTTAAAATAAAGCTGAAATTAAAAGAGGTCAGCATACTGAATAATATTGACCTTTATGTTAGTATTATGTGTCACAGTGCACATACCCTGCAAAGCTATTTAGTATTAAGAAGTGTAGGAATCTGGAACAAACCAAATTTCCCATAGTGGAGGGGTGGCAAGTTCAATATGAAATGATTTAAATTGTACTTTACACACTCTAAATGCTCCAGTTGACTTTAATACATTATGAGGACAGTCCGTGATGACATATCTGAGCTTTTATAACTATAAAACCTGAATTTAATGAAAAACAAAGATTTATATTTCCCCCACTGTGGTTTAAATGGTTTGACCCGATTTTCTCCCAGCATTCATTGCTGCCTTAAAAAATGTTTCAGAATTAACTTGACTTAAAAAATAAACCACTTTCCATCCCTTATTTCATGTGAAAGACTAAGGGCACATATTGTAAACTCCACTTAGTTTCTTATGAGACAAAATCCTTTAAAGTAATTTTTGTACCCCCAAGTTAAAAAGAAAAAAATATCTGAAGCATAAATACTGTAGAAAAAAAAAAAAAAAAAAAAAAGTTGTTTATATGTGTATCTACAAAATTATGCAAGGAATTGCAGTTATTTTTCTCTAAAATATTAGGTTGTCTGTAAATAAAGACATATGCCAATTTTATTTAGGAAAAGTTTAATTGCTTATGTTTTTTAATAATGCCCTATGCTATAATATTGAACTCACATCCTGTTCTTCTAGTGATATCTGTAATTAACCCTTTGAGTGCTAGAGGTGTCTATAATATCTAAGAGGTTAACAGCAATTTTGGTTCTCTTTTAAAATAAAGCTGAAATTAAAAGAGGTCAGCATACTGAATAGTATTGACCTTTATGTTAGTATTATATGTCACAGTGCACATACCCTGCAAAGCTATTTAGTATTAAGAAGTGTAGGAATCAGGAACAAACCAAATTTTCCATAGTGGAGGGGTGGCAAGTTCAATATGAAAGGATTTAAATTGTACTTTACACACTCTAAATGCTCCAGTTGACTTTAATACATTATGAAGACAGTCCGTGATGACATATCTGAGCTTTTATAACTATGAACGCTGAATTTAATGAAAAACAAAGATTTATATTTCCCCCACTGTGGTTTAAATGGTTTGACCCAATTTTCTCCCAGCATTCATTGCTGCCTTAAAAAATGTTTCAGAATTAACTTGACTTAAAAAATAAACCACTTTCCATCCCTTATTTCATGTGAAAGACTAAGGGCACATATTGTAAACTCCACTTAGTTTCTTATGAAACAAAATCCTTTAAAGTAATTTTTGTACCCCCAAGTTAAAAAGAAAAAAATATCTGAAGCATAAATACTGTAGAAAAAAAAAATCAAAAATAAAAAAAGTTGTTTATATGTGTATCTACAAAATTATGCAAGGAATTGCAGTTATTTTTCTCTAAAATATTAGGTTGTCTGTAAATAAAGACATATGCCAATTTTATTTAGGAAAAGTTTAATTGCTTATGTTTTTAATAATGCAATTTGCTATAATATTCAACCCACACCCTGTTCTTCTAGTGATATCTGTAGTTAACCCTTTGAGTGCTAGAGGTGTCTATAATATCTAAGAGGTTAACAGCAATTTTGGTTCTCTTTTAAAATAAAGCTGAAATTAAAAGAGGTCAGCATACTGAATAGTATTGACCTTTATGTTAGTATTATTTGTCACAGTGCACATACCCTGCAAAGCTATTTAGTATTAAGAAGTGTAGGAATCTGGAACAAACCAAATTTCCCATAGTGGAGGGGTGGCAAGTTCAATATGAAATGATTTAAATTGTACTTTACACACTCTAAATGCTCCAGTTGACTTTAATACATTATGAAGACAGTCCGTGATGACATATCTGAGCTTTTATAACTATTAAAGCTGAATTTAATGAAAAACAAAGATTTATGTTTCCCCCACTGTGGTTTAAATGGTTTGACCCGATTTTCTCCCAGCATTCATTGCTGCCTTAAAAAATGTTTCAGAATTAACTTGACTTAAAAAATAAACCACTTTCCAACCCTTATTTCATGTGAAAGACTAAGGGCACATATTGTAAACTCCACTTAGTTTGTTATGAGACAAAATCCTTTAAAGTAATTTTTGTACCCCCAATTTAAAAAGAAAAAAATATCTGAAGCATAAATACTGAAGAAAAAAAGAAAAAAAAAAAAAAATAAGTTATTTATATGTGTATCTACAAAATTATGCAAGGAATTGCAGTTATTTTTCTCTAAAATATTAGGTTGTCTATAAATAAAGACATATGCCAATTTTATGGAGGAAAAGTTTTATTGCTTATGTTTTTTAATAATGCCCTATGCTATAATATTGAACCCACACCATATTCTTCTAGTGATATCTGTAATTAACCCTTTGAGTGCTAGAGGTGTCTATAATATCTAAGAGGTTAACAGCAATTTTGGTTCTCTTTTAAAATAAAGCTGAAATTAAAAGAGGTCAGCATATTGAATAGTATTGACCTTTATCTTAGTATTATATGTCACAGTGCACATACCCTGCAAAGCTATTTAGTATTAAGAAGTGTAGGAATCTGGAACAAACCAAATTTCCCATAGTGGAGGGGTGGCAAGTTCAATATGAAATGATTTAAATTGTACTTTACACACTCTAAATGCTCCAGTTGACTTTAATACATTATGAAGACAGTCCGTGATGACATATCTGAGCTTTTATAACTATAAAAGCTGAAATTAATGAAAAACAAAGATTTATGTTTCCCCCACTGTGGTTTAAATGGTTTGACCCGATTTTCTCTCAGCATTAATTGCTGCCTTAAAAAATGTTTCAGAATTAACTTGACTTAAAAAATAAACCACTTTCCATCACTTATTTCATGTGAAAGACTAAGGGCACATATTGTAAACTCCACTTAGTTTCTTATGAGACAAAATCCTTTAAACTAATTTTTGTACCTCCAAGTTAAAAAGAAAAAAAATCTGAAGCATAAATAGTGTAGAAAAAAAAATAAAAAAATAAAAAGTTGTTTATATGTGTATCTACAAAATTATGCAAGGAATTGCAGTTATTTTTCTCTAAAATATTAGGTTGTCTGTAAATAAAGACATATGCCAATTTTATTTAGGAAAAGTTTAATTGCTTATGTTTTTTAATAATGCCCTTTGCTATAATTTTCAACCCACACCCTGTTCTTCTAGTGATATCTGTAGTTAACCCTTTGAGTGCTAGAGGTGTCTATAATATCTAAGAGGTTAACAGCAATTTTGGTTCTCTTTTAAAATAAAGCTGAAATTAAAAGAGGTCAGCATACTGAATAGTATTGAACTTTATGTTAGTATTATATGTCACAGTGCACATACCCTGCAAAGCTATTTAGTATTAAGAAGTGTAGGAATCTGGAACAAACCAAATTTCCCATAGTGGAGGGGTGGCAAGTTCAATATGAAATGATTTAAATTGTACTTTACACACTCTAAATGCTCCAGTTGACTTTAATACATTATGAAGACAGTCCGTGATGACATATTTGAGCTTTTATAACTATAAAAGCTGAATTTAATGAAAAACAAAGATTTATATTTCCCCCACTGTGGTTTAAATGGTTTGACCCGATTTTCTCCCAGCATTCATTGCTGCCTTAAAAAATTTTTCAGAATTAACTTGACTTAAAAAATAAACCACTTTCCATCCCTTATTTCATGTGAAAGACTAAGGGCACATATTGTAAACTCCACTTAGTTTCTTATGAGACAAAATCCTTTAAAGTAATTTTTGTACCCCCAAGTTAAAAAGAAAAAAATATCTGAAGCATAAATATTGTAGAAAAAAAAAAAAAAAAATTATTTATATGTGTATCTACAAAATTATGCAAGGAATTGCAGTTATTTTTCTCTAAAATATTAGGTTGTCTATAAATAAAGACATATGCCAATTTTATGTAGGAAAAGGTTTATTGCTTATGTTTTTTAATAATGCACTATGCTATAATATTGAACCCACACCCTATTCTCTAGTGATATCTGTAATTAACCCTTTGAGTGCTAGAGGTGTCTATAATATCTAAGAGGTTAACAGCAATTTTTGTTCTCTTTTAAAATAAAGCTGAAATTAAAAGAGGTCAGCATACTGAATAGTATTGACCTTTATGTTAGTATTATATGTCACAGTGCACATACCCTGCAAAGCTATTTAGTATTAAGAAGTGTAGGAATCTGGAACAAACCAAATTTCCCATAGTGGAGGGGTGGCAAGTTCAATATCAAATGATTTAAATTGTACTTTACACACTCTAAATGCTCCAGTTGACTTTAATACATTATGAAGACAGTCCGTGATGACATATCTGAGCTTTTATAACTATAAAAGCTGAATTTAATGAAAAACAAAGATTTATGTTTCCCCCACTGTGGTTTAAATGGTTTGACCCGATTTTCTCCCAGCATTCATTGCTGTCTTAAAAAATGTTTCAGAATTAACTTGACTTAAAAAATAAACCACTTTCCATCCCTTATTTCATGTGAAAGACTAAGGGCACATATTGTAAACTCCACTTAGTTTGTTATGAGACAAAATCCTTTATAGTAATTTTTGTACCCCCAAGTTAAAAAGAAACGGATATCTGAAGCATAAATACTGAAGCAAAAAAAAAAAAAAAAAAAGGAATTTATATGTGTATCTACAAAATTATGCAAGGAATTGCAGTTATTTTTCTCTAAAATATTAGGTTGTCTATAAATAAAGACATATGCCAATTTTATGTAGGAAAAGGTTTATTGCTTATGTTTTTTAATAATGCACTATGCTATAATATTGAACCCACACCCTATTCTCTAGTGATATCTGTAATTAACCCTTTGAGTGCTAGAGGTGTCTATAATATCTAAGAGGTTAACAGCAATTTTTGTTCTCTTTTAAAATAAAGCTGAAATTAAAAGAGGTCAGCATACTGAATAGTATTGACCTTTATGTTAGTATTATATGTCACAGTGCACATACCCTGCAAAGCTATTTAGTATTAAGAAGTGTAGGAATCTGGAACAAACCAAATTTCCCATAGTGTAGGGGTGGCAAGTTCAATATCAAATGATTTAAATTGTACTTTACACACTCTAAATGCTCCAGTTGACTTTAATACATTATGAAGACAGTCCGTGATGACATATCTGAGCTTTTATAACTATAAAAGCTGAATTTAATGAAAAACAAAGATTTATGTTTCCCCCACTGTGGTTTAAATGGTTTGACCCGATTTTCTCCCAGCATTCATTGCTGCCTTAAAAAATGTTTCAGAATTAACTTGAGTTAAAAAATAAACCACTTTCTATCCCTTATTTCATGTGAAAGACTAAGGGCACATATTGTAAACTCCACTAAGTTTGTTATGAGACAAAATCCTTTAAAGTAATTTTTGTACCCCCAAGTTAAAAAGAAAAAAATATCTGAAGCATAAATACTGAAGAAAAAAAAAAAAAAAAGGAATTTATATGTGTATCTACAAAATTATGCAAGGAATTGCTGCTATTTTTCTCTAAAATATTAGGTTGTCTGTAAATAAAGACATATGCCAATTTTATTTAGGAAAAGTTTAATTGCTTATGTTTTTTAATAATGCCCTATGCTATAATATTGAACCCACACCCTGTTCATCTTGTGATATCTGTAATTAACCCTTTGAGTGCTAGAGGTGTCTATAATATCTAAGAGGTTAACAGCAATTTTGGTTCTCTTTTAAAATAAAGCTGAAATTAAAAGAGGTCAGCATACTGAATAGTATTGACCTTTATGTTAGTATTATATGTCACAGTGCACATACCCTGCAAAGCTATTTAGTATTAAGAAGGGTAGGAATCTGGAACAAACCAAATTTCCCATAGTGGAGGGGTGGCAAGTTCAATATGTAATGATTTAAATTGTACTTTACACATTCTAAATGCTCCAGTTGACTTTAATACATTATGAAGACAGTCCGTGATGACATATTTGAGCTTTTATAACTATAAAAGCTGAATTTAATGAAAAACAAGATTTATGTTTCCCCCACTGTGGTTTAAATGGTTTGACCCGATTTTCTCCCAGCATTCATTGCTGCCTTAAAAAATGTTTCAGAATTAACTTGACTTAAAAAATAAACCACTTTCCATCCCTTATTTCATGTGAAAGACTAAGGGCACATATTGTAAACTCAACTTAGTTTGTTATGAGACAAAATCCTTTAAAGTAATTTTTGTACCCCGAAGTTAAAAAGAAAAAAATATCTGAAGCATAAATACTGTAGAAAAAAAAAAAAAAAAAAAAAAAGTTATTTATATGTGTATCTACAAAATTATGCAAGGAATTGCTGTTATTTTTCTCTAAAATATTAGGTTGTCTGTAAATAAAGACATATGCCAATTTTATGTAGGAAAAGGTTTATTGCTTATGTTTTTTAATAATGCCCTATGCTATAATATTGAACCCACACCCTATTCTCTAGTGATATCTGTAATTAACCCTCTGAGTGCTAGAGGTGTCTGTAATATCTAAGAGGTTAACAGCAGTTTTTCTTCTCTTTTAAAATAAAGCTGAAATTAAAAGAGGTCAGCATACTGAATAGTACTGACCTTTATGTTAGTATTATATGTCACAAGTGCACATACCCTGCAAAGCTATTTAGTATTAAGAAGTGTAGGAATCTGGAACAAACCAAATTTCCCATAGTGGAGGGGTGGCAAGTTCAATATGTAATGATTTAAATTGTACTTTACACACTCTAAATGCTCCAGTTGACTTTAATACATTATGAAGACAGTCCGTGATGACATATCTGAGCTTTTATAACGATAAAAGCTGAATTTAATGAAAAATAAAGATTTATATTTCCCCCACTGTGGTTTAAATGGTTTGACCCGATTTTCTCCCAGCATTCATTGCTGCCTTAAAAAATGTTTCAGAATTAACTTGACTTAAAAAATAAACCACTTTCCATCCCTTATTTCATGTGAAAGACTAAGGGCACATATTGTAAACTCCACTTAGTTTGTTATGAGACAAAATCCTTTAAAGTAATTTTTGTACCCCAAGTTAAAAAGAAAAAAATATCTGAAGCATAAATACTGAAGAAAAAAAAAAAAAAAAAAAAAAAAAAAGGAATTTATATGTGTATCTACAAAATTATGCAAGGAATTGCTGTTATTGTTCTCTAAAATATTAGGTTGTCTGTAAATAAAGACATATGCCAATTTTATTTAGGAAAAGTTTAATTGCTTATGTTTTTTAATAATGCCCTATGCTATAATATTGAACCCACACCCTGTTCATCTTGTGATATCTGTAATTAACCCTTTGAGTGCTAGAGGTGTCTATAATATCTAAGAGGTTAATAGCAATTTTGGTTCTCTTTTAAAATAAAGCTGAAATTAAAAGAGGTCAGCATACTGAATAGTATTGACCTTTATGTTAGTATTATTTGTCACAGTGCACATACCCTGCAAAGCTATTTAGTATTAAGAAGTGTAGGAATCTGGAACAAACCAAATTTCCCATAGTGGAGGGGTGGCAAGTTCAATATAAAATGATTTAAATTGTACTTTACACACTCTAAATGCTCCAGTTGACTTTAATACATTATGAAGACAGTCCGTGATGACATATCTGAGCTTTTATAACTATAAAAGCTGAATTTAATGAAAAAAAAAGATTTATGTTTCCCCCACTGTGGTTTAAATGGTTTGACCCGATTTTCTCCCAGCATTCATTGCTGCCTTAAAAAATGTTTCAGAATTAACTTGACTTAAAAAATAAACCACTTTCCAACCCTTATTTCATGTGAAAGATTAAGGGCACATATTGTAAACTCCACTTAGTTTGTTAGGAGACAAAATCCTTTAAAGTAATTTTTGTACCCCCTAGTTAAAAAGAAAAAAATATCTGAAGCATAAATATTGAAGAAAAAAAAAAAAAAAAAAAAAAAAAAAGGAATTTATATGTGTATCTACAAAATTATGCAAGGAATTGCTGTTATTTTTCTCTAAAATATTAGGTTGTCTGTAAATAAAGACATATGCCAATTTTATGGAGGAAAAGTTCTATTGCTTATGTTTTTTAATAATGCCCTATGCTATAATATTGAACCCACACCCTATTCTTCTAGTGATATCTGTAATTAACCCTTTGAGTGCTAGAGGTGTCTATAATATCTAAGAGGTTAACAGCAATTTTGGTTCTCTTTTAAAATAAAGCTGAAATTAAAAGAGGTCAGCATATTGAATAGTATTGACCTTTATCTTAGTATTATATGTCACAGTGCACATACCCTGCAAAGCTATTTAGTATTAAGAAGTGTAGGAATCTGGAACAAACCAAATTTCCCATAGTGGAGGGGTGGCAAGTTCAATATGAAATGATTTAAATTGTACTTTACACACTCTAAATGCTCCAGTTGACTTTAATACATTATGAAGACAGTCCGTGATGACATATCTGAGCTTTTATAAGTATAAAAGCTGAAATTAATGAAAAACAAAGATTTATGTTTCCCCCACTGTGGTTTAAATGGTTTGACCCGATTTTCTCCCAGCATTAATTGCTGCCTTAAAAAATGTTTCAGAATTAACTTGACTTAAAAAATAAACCACTTTCCATCACTTATTTCATGTGAAAGACTAAGGGCACATATTGTAAACTCCACTTAGTTTCTTATGAGACAAAATCCTTTAAACTAATTTTTGTACCTCCAAGTTAAAAAGAAAAAAAATCTGAAGCATAAATACCGTAGAAAAAAAAATAAAAAAATAAAAAGTTGTTTATATGTGTATCTACAAAATTATGCAAGGAATTGCAGTTATTTTTCTCTAAAATATTAGGTTGTCTGTAAATAAAGACATATGCCAATTTTATTTAGCAAAAGTTTAATTGCTTATGTTTTTTAATAATGTCCTATGCTATAATATTGAACCCACACCCTGTTCATCTTGTGATATCTGTAATTAACCCTTTGAGTGCTAGAGGTGTCTATAATATCTAAGAGGTTAACAGCAATTTTGGTTCTCTTTTAAAATAAAGCTAAAATTAAAAGAGGTCAGCATACTGAATAGTATTGACCTTTATGTTAGTATTATATGTCACAGTGCACATACCCTGCAAAGCTATTTAGTATTAAGAAGTGTAGGAATCTGGAACAAACCAAATTTCCCATAGTGGAGGGGTGGCAAGTTCAATATAAAATGATTTAAATTGTACTTTACACACTCTAAATGCTCCAGTTGACTTTAATACATTATGAAGACAGTCTGTGATGACATATCTGAGCTTTTATAACTATAAAAGCTGAATTTAATGAAAAATAAAGATTTATGTTTCCCCCACTGTGGTTTAAATGGTTTGACCCGATTTTCTCCCAGCATTCATTGCTGTCTTAAAAAATGTTTCAGAATTAACTTGACTTAAAAAATAAACCACTTTCCATCCCTTATTTCATGTGAAAGACTAAGGGCACATATTATAAACTCCACATAGTTTGTTATGAGACAAAATCCTTTAAAGTAATTTTTGTACCCCCAAGTTAAAAAGAAAAAAATATCTGAAGCATAAATACTGAAGAAAAAAAAAAAAAAAAAAAAAAAAGGACTTTATATGTGTATCTACAAAATTATGCAAGGAATTGCTGTTATTTTTCTCTAAAATATTAGGTTGTCTGTAAATAAAGACGTATGCCAATTTTATGTAGGAAAAGGTTTATTGCTTATGTTTTTTAATAATGCCCTATGCTATAATATTGAACCCACACCCTATTCTCTAGTGATATCTGTAATTAACCCTTTGAGTGCTAGAGGTGTCTGTAATATCTAAGAGGTTAACAGCAGTTTTTCTTCTCTTTTAAAATAAAGCTGAAATTAAAAGAGGTCAGCATACTGAATAGTACTGACCTTTATGTTAGTATTATATGTCACAGTGCACATACCCTGCAAAGCTATTTAGTATTAAGAAGTGTAGGAATCTGGAACAAACCAAATTTCCCATAGTGGAGGGGTGGCAAGTTCAATATGTAATGATTTAAATTGTACTTTACACACTCTAAATGCTCATGTTGACTTTAATACATTATGAAGACAGTCCGTGATGACATATCTGAGCTTTTATAACTATAAAAGCTGAATTTAATGAAAAATAAAGATTTATATTTCCCTCACTGTGGTTTAAATGGTTTAACCCGATTTTCTCCCAGCATACATTGCTGCCTTAAAAAATGTTTCAGAATTAACTTGACTTAAAAAATAAACCACTTTCCATCCCTTAATTCATGTGAAAGACTAAGGGCACATATTGTAAACTCCACTTAGTTTGTTATGTGACAAAATCCTTTAAAGTAATTTTTGTACCCCCAAGTTAAAAAGAAAAAAATATCTGAAGCATAAATACTGAAGAAAAAAAAAAAAAAAAAAATTAATTTATATGTGTATCTACAAAATTATGCAAGGAATTGCTGTTATTGTTCTCTAAAATATTAGGTTGTCTGTAAATAAAGACATATGCCAATTTTATTTAGGAAAAGTTTAATTGCTTATGTTTTTTAATAATGCCCTATGCTATAATATTGAACCCACACCCTGTTCATCTTGTGATATCTGTAATTAACCCTTTGAGTGCTAGAGGTGTCTATAATATCTAAGAGGTTAACAGCAATTTTGGTTCTCTTTTAAAATAAAGCTGAAATTAAAAGAGGTCAGCATACTGAATAGTATTTACCTTTATGTTAGTATTATATGTCACAGTGCACATACCCTGCAAAGCTATTTAGTACTGAGAAGTGTAGGAATCTGGAACAAACCAAATTTCCCATAGTGAAGGGGTGGCAAGTTCAATATGTAATGATTTAAATTGTACTTTACAAACTGTAAATGCTCCAGTTGACTTTAATACATTATGAAGACAGTCCGTGATGACATATCTGAGCTTTTATAACTATAAAAGCTGAATTTAATGAAAAATAAAGATTTATATTTCCCCCACTGTGGTTTAAATGGTTTGACCCGATTTTCTCCCAGCATTCATTGCTGTCTGAAAAAATGTTTCAGTTTTAACTTGACTTAAAAAATAAACCACTTTCCATCCCTTATTTCATGTGAAAGACTAAGGGCACATATTGTAAACTCCACTTAGTTTCTTATGAGACAAAATCCTTTAAAGTAATTTTTGTACCCCCAAGTTAAAAAGAAAAAAATATCTGAAGCATAAATAATGTAGAAAAAAAAAAAAGAAGAAAAGTTATTTATATGTGTATCTACAAAATTATGCAAGGAATTGCAGTTATTTTTCTCTGAAATATTAGGTTGTCTGTAAATAAAGACATATGCCAATTTTATGCAGGAAAAGGTTTATTGCTTATGTTTTTTAATAATGCCCTATGCTATAATATGGAACCCAAACCCTATTCTCTAGTGATATATGTAATTAACCCTTTGAGTGCTAGAAGTGTCTATAATATCTAAGAGGTTAACAGCAATTTTTGATCTCTTTTAAAATAAAGCTGAAATTAAAAGAGGTCAGCATACTGAATAGTACTGACCTTTATGTTAGTATTATATGTCACAGTGCACATACCCTGCAAAGCTATTTAGTATTAAGAAGTGTAGGAATCTGGAACAAACCAAATTTCCCATAGTGGAGGAGTGGCAAGTTCAATATGTAATGATTTAAATTGTACTTTACACACTCTAAATGCTCCAGTTGACTTTAATACATTATGAAGACAGTCCGTGATGACATATCTGAGCTTTTATATCTATAAAAGCTGAATTTAATGAAAAACAAAGATTTATATTTCCCCCACTGTGGTTTAAATGGTTTGACCCGATTTTCTCCAAGCATTCATTGCTGCCTTAAAAAATGTTTCAGAATTAACTTGACTTAAAAAATAAACCACTTTCCATCCCTTATTTCATGTGAAAGACTAAGGGCACATATTGTAAACTCCACTTAGTTTCTTATGAAACAAAATCCTTTAAAGTAATTTTTGTACCCCCAAGTTAAAAAGAAAAAAATATCTGAAGCATAAATACTGTAGAAAAAAAAAATCAAAAATAAAAAAAGTTGTTTATATGTGTATCTACAAAATTATGCAAGGAATTGCAGTTATTTTTCTCTAAAATATTAGGTTGTCTGTAAATAAAGACATATGCCAATTTTATTTAGGAAAAGTTTAATTGCTTATGTTTTTTAATAATGCCCTATGCTATAATATTGAACTCACATCCTGTTCTTCTAGTGATATCTGTAATTAACCCTTTGAGTGCTAGAGGTGTCTATAATATCTAAGAGGTTAACAGCAATTTTGGTTCTCTTTTAAAATAAAGCTGAAATTAAAAGAGGTCAGCATACTGAATAGTATTGACCTTTATGTTAGTATTATATGTCACAGTGCACATACCCTGCAAAGCTATTTAGTATTAAGAAGTGTAGGAATCTGGAGCAAACCAAATTTCCCATAGTGGAGGGGTGGCAAGTTCAATATGAAATGATTTAAATTGTACTTTACACACTCTAAATGCTCCAGTTGACTTTAATACATTATGAAGACAATCCGTGATGACATATCTGAGCTTTTATAACTATAAAAGCTGAATTTAATTAAAAAACAAAGATTTATATTTCCCACACTGTGGTTTAAATGGTTTGACCCGATTTTCTCCCAGCATTAATTGCTGCCTTAAAAAATGTTTCAGAATTAACTTGACTTAAAAAATAAACCACTTTCCAACCCTTATTTCATGTGAAAGACTAAGGGCACATATTGTAAACTCCACTTAGTTTGTTATGAGACAAAATCCTTTAAAGTAATTTTTGTACCCCCAATTTAAAAAGAAAGAAATATCTGAAGCATAAATACTGAAGAAAAAAAGAAAAAAAAAAAAAAAAAAGTTATTTATATGTGTATCTACAAAATTATGCAAGGAATTGCAGTTATTTTTCTCTAAAATATTAGGTTGTCTATAAATAAAGACATATGCCAATTTTATGGAGGAAAAGTTTTATTGCTTATGTTTTTTAATAATGCACTATGCTATAATATTGAACCCACACCCTATTCTTCTAGTGATATCTGTAATTAACCCTTTGAGTGCTAGAGGTGTCTATAATATCTAAGAGGTTAACAGCAATTTTGGTTCTCTTTTAAAATAAAGCTGAAATTAAAAGAGGTCAGCATATTGAATAGTATTGACCTTTATCTTAGTATTATATGTCACAGTGCACATACCCTGCAAAGCTATTTAGTATTAAGAAGTGTAGGAATCTGGAACAAACCAAATTTCCCATAGTGGAGGGGTGGCAAGTTCAATATGAAATGATTTAAATTGTACTTTACACACTCTAAATGCTCCAGTTGACTTTAATACATTATGAAGACAGTCCGTGATGACATATCTGAGCTTTAATAAGTATAAAAGCTGAAATTAATGAAAAACAAAGATTTATGTTTCCCCCACTGTGGTTTAAATGGTTTGACCCGATTTTCTCCCAGCATTAATTGCTGCCTTAAAAAATGTTTCAGAATTAACTTGACTTAAAAAATAAACCACTTTCCATCACTTTTTTCATGTGAAAGACTAAGGGCACATATTGTAAACTCCACTTAGTTTCTTATGAGACAAAATCCTTTAAACTAATTTTTGTACCTCCAAGTTAAAAAGAAAAAAAATCTGAAGCATAAATACTGTAGAAAAAAAAATAAAAAAATAAAAAGTTGTTTATATGTGTATCTACAAAATTATGCAAGGAATTGCAGTTATTTTTCTCTAAAATATTAGGTTGTCTGTAAATAAAGACATATGCCAATTTTATTTAGGAAAAGTTTAATTGCTTATGCTTTTTAATAATGCCCTTTGCTATAATATTCAACCCACACCCTGTTCTTCTAGTGATATCTGTAGTTAACCCTTTGAGTGCTAGAAGTGTCTATAATATGTAAGAGGTTAACAGCAATTTTGGTTCTCTTTTAAAATAAAGCTGAAATTAAAAGAGGTCAGCATACTGAATAGTATTGACCTTTATGTTAGTATTATATGTCACAGTGCACATACCCTGCAAAACTATTTAGTATTAAGAAGTGTAGGAATCTGGAACAAACCAAATTTTCCATAGTGGAGGGGTGGCAAGTTCAATATGAAATGATTTAAATTGTACTTTACACACTCTAAGTGCTCCAGTTGACTTTAATACATTATGAAGACATTCCGTGATGACATATCTGAGCTTTTATAACTATTAAAGCTGAATTTAATGAAAAACAAAGATTTATGTTTCCCCCACTGTGGTTTAAATGGTTTGACCCGATTTTCTCCCAGCATTCATTGCTGCCTTAAAAAATGTTTCAGAATTAACTTGACTTAAAAAATAAACCACTTTCCAACCCTTATTTCATGTGAAAGACTAAGGGCACATATTGTAAACTCCACTTAGTTTGTTATGAGACAAAATCCTTTAAAGAAATTTTTCTACCCCCAATTTAAAAAGAAAGAAATATCTGAAGCATAAATACTGAAGAAAAAAAGAAAAAAAAAAAAAAAAAGTTATTTATATTTGTATCTACAAAATTATGCAAGGAATTGCAGTTATTTTTCTCTAAAATATTAGGTTGTCTATAAATAAAGACATATGCCAATTTTATGGAGGAAAAGTTTTATTGCTTATGTTTTTTAATAATGCCCTATGCTATAATATTGAACCCACACCCTATTCTTCTAGTGATATCTGTAATTAACCCTTTGAGTGCTAGAGGTGTCTATAATATCTAAGAGGTTTACAGCAATTTTGGTTCTCTTTTAAAATAAAGCTGAAATTAAAAGAGGTCAGCATATTGAATAGTATTGACCTTTATCTTAGTATTATATGTCACAGTGCACATACCCTGCAAAGCTATTTAGTATTAAGAAGTGTAGGAATCTGGAACAAACCAAATTTCCCATAGTGGAGGGGTGGCAAGTTCAATATGAAATGATTTAATTTGTACTTTACACACTCTAAATGCTCCAGTTGACTTTAATACATTATGAAGACAGTCCGTGATGACATATCTGAGCTTTTATAACTATAAAAGCTGAAATTAATGAAAAACAAAGATTTATGTTTCCCCCACTGTGGTTTAAATGGTTTGACCCGATTTTCTCCCAGCATTCATTGCTGCCTTAAAAAATATTTCAGAATTAACTTGACTTAAAAAATAAACCACTTTCCATCCCTTATTTCATGTGAAAGACTAAGGGCACATATTGTAAACTCCACTAAGTTTGTTATGAGACAAAATCCTTTAAAGTAATTTTTGTACCCCCAATTTAAAAAGAAAGAAATATCTGAAGCATAAATACTGAAGAAAAAAAATAATAAAAAAAAATAAGTTATTTATATGTGTATCTACAAAATTATGCAAGGAATTGCAGTTATTTTTCTCTAAAATATTAGGTTGTCTATAAATAAAGACATATGCCAATTTTATGGAGGAAAAGTTTTATTGCTTATGTTTTTTAATAATGCCCTATGCTATAATATTGAACCCACACCCTATTCTTCTAGTGATATCTGTAATTAACCCTTTGAGTGCTAGAGGTGTCTATAATATCTCAGAGGTTAACAGCAATTTTGGTTCTCTTTTAAAATAAAGCTGAAATTAAAAGAGGTCAGCATATTGAATAGTATTGACCTTTATCTTAGTATTATATGTCACAGTGCACATACCCTGCAAAGCTATTTAGTATTAAGAAGTGTAGGAATCTGGAACAAACCAAATTTCCCATAGTGGAGGGGTGGCAAGTTCAATATGAAATGATTTAAATTGTACTTTACACACTCTAAATGCTCCAGTTGACTTTAATACATTATGAAGACAGTCCGTGATGACATATCTGAGCTTTAATAAGTATAAAAGCTGAAATTAATGAAAAACAAAGATTTATGTTTCCCCCACTGTGGTTTAAATGGTTTGACCCGATTTTCTCCCAGCATTAATTGCTGCCTTAAAAAATGTTTCAGAATTAACTTGACTTAAAAAATAAACCACTTTCCATCACTTTTTTCATGTGAAAGACTAAGGGCACATATTGTAAACTCCACTTAGTTTCTTATGAGACAAAATCCTTTAAACTAATTTTTGTACCTCCAAGTTAAAAAGAAAAAAAATCTGAAGCATAAATACTGTAGAAAAAAAAATAAAAAAATAAAAAGTTGTTTATATGTGTATCTACAAAATTATGCAAGGAATTGCAGTTATTTTTCTCTAAAATATTAGGTTGTCTGTAAATAAAGACATATGCCAATTTTATTTAGGAAAAGTTTAATTGCTTATGTTTTTTAATAATGCCCTTTGCTATAATATTCAACCCACACCCTGTTCTTCTAGTGATATCTGTAGTTAACCCTTTGAGTGCTAGAGGTGTCTATAATATGTAAGAGGTTAACAGCAATTTTGGTTCTCTTTTAAAATAAAGCTGAAATTAAAAGAGGTCAGCATACTGAATAGTATTGACCTTTATGTTAGTATTATATGTCACAGTGCACATACCCTGCAAAACTATTTAGTATTAAGAAGTGTAGGAATCTGGAACAAACCAAATTTTCCATAGTGGAGGGGTGGCAAGTTCAATATGAAATGATTTAAATTGTACTTTACACACTCTAAGTGCTCCAGTTGACTTTAATACATTATGAAGACAGTCCGTGATGACATATCTGAGCTTTTATAACTATAAAAGCTGAATATAATAAAAAACAAAGATTTATGTTTCCCCCACTGTGGTTTAAATGGTTTGACCCGATTTTCTCCCAGCATTCATTGCTGCCTTAAAAAATGTTTCAGAATTAACTTGACTTAAAAAATAAACCACTTTCCAACCCTTATTTCATGTGAAAGACTAAGGGCACATATTGTAAACTCCACTTAGTTTGTTATGAGACAAAATCCTTTAAAGAAATTTTTCTACCCCCAATTTAAAAAGAAAGAAATATCTGAAGCATAAATACTGAAGAAAAAAAGAAAAAAAAAAAAAAAAAAGTTATTTATATGTGTATCTACAAAATTATGCAAGGAATTGCAGTTATTTTTCTCTAAAATATTAGGTTGTCTATAAATAAAGACATATGCCAATTTTATGGAGGAAAAGTTTTATTGCTTATGTTTTTTAATAATGCCCTATGCTATAATATTGAACCCACACCCTATTCTTCTAGTGATATCTGTAATTAACCCTTTGAGTGCTAGAGGTGTCTATAATATCTAAGAGGTTTACAGCAATTTTGGTTCTCTTTTAAAATAAAGCTGAAATTAAAAGAGGTCAGCATATTGAATAGTATTGACCTTTATCTTAGTATTATATGTCACAGTGCACATACCCTGCAAAGCTATTTAGTATTAAGAAGTGTAGGAATCTGGAACAAACCAAATTTCCCATAGTGGAGGGGTGGCAAGTTCAATATGAAATGATTTAATTTGTACTTTACACACTCTAAATGCTCCAGTTGACTTTAATACATTATGAAGACAGTCCGTGATGACATATCTGAGCTTTTATAACTATAAAAGCTGAAATTAATGAAAAACAAAGATTTATGTTTCCCCCACTGTGGTTTAAATGGTTTGACCCGATTTTCTCCCAGCATTCATTGCTGCCTTAAAAAATATTTCAGAATTAACTTGACTTAAAAAATAAACCACTTTCCATCCCTTATTTCATGTGAAAGACTAAGGGCACATATTGTAAACTCCACTAAGTTTGTTATGAGACAAAATCCTTTAAAGTAATTTTTATACCCCCAAGTTAAAAAGAAAAAAATATCTGAAGCATAAATACTGAAGAAAAAAAAAAAAAAAAAAAAAAAAAAGGAATTTATATGTGTATCTACAAAATTGTGCAAGGAATTGCACTTATTTTTCTCTAAAATATTAGGTTGTCTATAAATAAAGACATATGCCAATTTTATGTAAGAAAAGTTTTATTGCTTATGTTTTTTAATAATGCCCTATGCTATAATATTGAACCCACACCCTGTTCTTCTAGTGATATCTGTAATTAACCCTTTGAGTGCTAGAGGTGTCTATAATATCTAAGAGGTTAACAGCAATTTTGGTTCTCTTTTAAAATAAAGCTGAAATTAAAAGAGGTCAGCATACTGAATAGTACTGACCTTTATGTTAGTATTATATGTCACAGTGCACATACCCTGCAAAGCTATTTAGTATTAAGAAGTGTAGGAATCTGGAACAAACCAAATTTCCCATAGTGGAGGGGTGGCAAGTTCAATATGTAATGATTTAAATTGTACTTTACACACTCTAAATGCTCCAGTTGACTTTAATACATTATGAAGACAGTCCGTGATGACATATCTGAGCTTTTATAACTATAAAAGCTGAATTTAATGAAAAACAAAGATTTATATTTCCCCCACTGTGGTTTAAATGGTTTGACCCGATTTTCTCCCAGCATTCATTGCTGCCTTAAAAAATGTTTCAGAATTAACTTGACTTAAAAAATAAACCACTTTCCATCCCTTATTTCATGTGAAAGACTAAGGGCACATATTGTAAACTCCACTTAGTTTCTTATGAGACAAAATCCTTTAAAGTAATTTTTGTACCCCCAAGTTAAAAAGAAAAAGATATCTGAAGCATAAATATTGAAGGAAAAAAAAAAAAAAAAAAAAAAAAAGTTATTTATATGTGTATCTACAAAATTATGCAAGAAATTGCAGTTATTTTTCTCTAAAATATTAGGTTGTCTGTAAATAAAGACATATGCCAATTTTATGTAGGAAAAGGTTTATTGCTTATGTTTTTTAATAATGCCCTATGCTATAATATTGAACCCACACCCTATTCTCTAGTGATATCTGTAATTAACCCTTTGAGTGCTAGAGGTGTCTATAATATCTAAGAGGTTAACAGCAATTTTTCTTCTCTTTTACAATAAAGCTGAAATTAAAAGAGGTCAGCATACTGAATAGTATTGACCTTTATGTTAGTATTATATGTCACAGTGCACATAACCTGCAAAGCTATTTAGTATTAAGAAGTGTAGGAATCTGGAACAAACCAAATTTCCCATAGTGGAGGGGTGGCAAGTTCAATATGAAATGATTTAAATTGTACTTTACACACTCTAAATGCTTCAGTTGACTTTAATACATTATGAAGACAGTCCGTGATGACATATCTGAGCTTTTATAACTATAAAAGCTGAATTTAATGAAAAACAAAGATTTATCTTTCCCCCACTGTGGTTTAAATGGTTTGACCCGATTTGCTCCAGGCATTCATTGCTGCCTTAAAAAATGTTTCAGAATGAACTTGATTAAAAAATAAACCACTTTCCATCCCTTATTTCATGTGAAAGACTAAGGGCACATATTGTAAACTCCACATAGTTTGTTATGAGACAAAATCCTTTTAAGTAATTTTTGTACCCCCAAGTTAAAAAGAAAAAAATATCTGAAGCATAAATACTGAAGAAAAAAAAAAAAAAAAAAAAAAAGGAATTTATATGTGTATCTACAAAATTATGCAAGAAATTGCAGTTATTTTTCTCTAAAATGTTAGGTTGTCTATAAATAAAGACATATGCCAATTTTATGTAGGAAAAGTTTAATTGCTTATGGTTTTTAATAATGCCCTATGCTATAATATTGAACCCACACCCTATTCTTCTAGTGATATCTGTAATTAACCCTTTGAGTGCTAGAGGTGTCTATAATATCTAAGAGGTTAACAGCAATTTTGGTTCTCTTTTAAAATAAAGCTGAAATTAAAAGAGGTCAGCATAATGAATAGTATTGACCTTTATGTTAGTATTATATGTCACAGTGCACATACCCTGCAAAGCTATTTAGTATTAAGAAGTGTAGGAATCTGGAACAAACCAAATTTCCCATAGTGAAGGGGTGCCAAGTTCAATATGAAAGGATTTAAATTCTACTTTACACACTCTAAATGCTCCAGTTGATTTTAATACATTATGAAGACAGTCCGTGATGACATATCTGAGCTTTTATAACTAGAAAAGCTGAATTTAATGAAAAACAAAGATTTATGTTTCCCCCACTGTGGTTTAAATGGTTTGACACGATTTTCTTCCAGCATTCATTGCTGCCTTAAAAAATGTTTCAGAATTAACTTGACTTAAAAAAATAAACCACTTTCCATCCCTTATTTCATGTGAAAGACTAAGGGCACATATTGTAAACTCAACTTAGTTTGTTATGAGACAAAATCCTTTAAAGTAATTTTTGTACCCCCAAGTTAAAAAGAAAAAGATATCTGAAGCATAAATACTGAAGAAAAAAAAAAAAAAAAAAAAAAGGAATTTATATGTGTATCTACAAAATTATGCAAGGAATTGCTGTTATTGTTCTCTAAAATATTAGGTTGTCTGTAAATAAAGACATATGCCAATTTTATTTAGGAAAAGTTTAATTGCTTATGTTTTTTAATAATGCCCTATGCTATAATATTGAACCCACACCCTGTTCATCTTGTGATATCTGTAATTAACCCTTTGAGTGCTAGAGGTGTCTATAATATCTAAGAGGTTAACAGCAATTTTGGTTCTCTTTTAAAATAAAGCTGAAATTAAAAGAGGTCAGCATACTGAATAGTATTTACCTTTATGTTAGTATTATATGTCACAGTGCACATACCCTGCAAAGCTATTTAGTATTGAGAAGTGTAGGAATCTGGAACAAACCAAATTTCCTATAGTGAAGGGGTGGCAAGTTCAATATGTAATGATTTAAATTGTACTTTACAAACTCTAAATGCTCCATTTGACTTTAATACATTATGAAGACAGTCCGTGATGACATATCTGAGCTTTCATAACTATAAAAGCTGAATTTAATGAAAAATAAAGATTTATGTTTCCCCCACTGTGGTTTAAATGGTTTGACCCGATTTTCTCCCAGCATTCATTGCTGTCTTAAAAAAATGTTTCAGAATTAACTTGACTTAAAAAATAAACCACTTTCCATCCCTTATTTCATGTGAAAGACTAAGGGCACATATTGTAAACTCCACATAGTTTGTTATGAGACAAAATCCTTTAAAGTAATTTTTGTACCCCCAAGTTAAAAAGAAAAAAATATCTGAAGCATAAATACTGAAGCAAAAAAAAAAAAAAAAAAAAAACGAATTTATATGTGTATCTACAAAATTATGCAAGGAATTGCAGTTATTTTTCTCTAAAATATTAGGTTGTCTATAAATAAAGACATATGCCAATTTTATGTAGGAAAAGGTTTATTGCTTATGTTTTTTAATAATGCACTATGCTATAATATTGAACCCACACCCTATTCTCTAGTGATATCTGTAATTAACCCTTTGAGTGCTAGAGGTGTCTATAATATCTAAGAGGTTAACAGCAATTTTTGTTCTCTTTTAAAATAAAGCTGAAATTAAAAGAGGTCAGCATACTGAATAGTATTGACCTTTATGTTAGTATTATATGTCACAGTGCACATACCCTGCAAAGCTATTTAGTATTAAGAAGTGTAGGAATCTGGAATAAACCAAATTTCCCATAGTGGAGGGGTGGCAAGTTCAATATCAAATTATTTAAATTGTACTTTACACACTCTAAATGCTCCAGTTGACTTTAATACATTATGAAGACAGTCCGTGATGACATATCTGAGCTTTTATAACTATAAAAGCTGAATTTAATGAAAAACAAAGATTATGTTTCCCCCACTGTGGTTTAAATGGTTTGACCCGATTTTATCCCAGCATTCATTGCTGCCTTAAAAAATGTTTCAGAATTAACTTTAGTTAAAAAATAAACCACTTTCCATCCCTTATTTCATGTGAAAGACTAAGGGCACATATTGTAAACTCCACTAAGTTTGTTATGAGACAAAATCCTTTAAAGTAATTTTTGTACCCCCAAGTTAAAAAGAAAAAAATATCTGAAGCATAAATACTGAAGAAAAAAAAAAAAAAAAAAAAAAAAGAATTTATATGTGTATCTACAAAATTATGCAAGGAATTGCTGTTATTTTTCTCTAAAATATTAGGTTGTCTGTAAATAAAGACATATGCCAATTTTATTTAGGAAAAGTTTAATTGCTTATGTTTTTTAATAATGCCCTATGCTATAATATTGAACCCACACCCTGTTCATCTTGTGATATCTGTAATTAACCCTTTGAGTGCTAGAGGTGTCTATAATATCTAAGAGGTTAACAGCAATTTTGGTTCTCTTTTAAAATAAAGCTGAAATTAAAAGAGGTCAGCATACTGAATAGTATTGACCTTTATGTTAGTATTATATGTCACAGTGCACATACCCTGCAAAGCTATTTAGTATTGAGAAGTGTAGGAATCTGGAACAAACCAAATTTCCCATAGTGAAGGGGTGGCAAGTTCAATATGTAATGATTTAAATTGTACTTTACAAACTCTAAATGCTCCAGTTGACTTTAATAAATTATGAAGACAGTCCGTGATGACATATCTGAGCTTTTATAACTATAAAAGCTGAATTTAATGAAAAATAAAGATTTATATTTCCCCCACTGTGGTTTAAATGGTTTGACCCGATTTTCTCCCAGCATTCATTGCTGCCTTAAAAAATGTTTCAGAATTAACTTGACTTAAAAAATAAACCACTTTCCATCCCTTATTTCATGTGAAAGACTATGGGCACATATTGTAAACTCCACATAGTTTGTTATGAGACAAAATCCTTTAAAGTAATTTTTGTACCCCCAAGTTAAAAAGAAACAGATATCTGAAGCATAAATACTGAAGCAAAAAAAAAAAAAAAAAAAAAAAAAAAAAAAGGAATTTATATGTGTATCTACAAAATTATGCAAGGAATTGCAGTTATTTTTCTCTAAAATATTAGGTTGTCTATAAATAAAGACATATGCCAATTTTATGTAGGAAAAGGTTTATTGCTTATGTTTTTTAATAATGCACTATGCTATAATATTGAACCCACACCCTATTCTCTAGTGATATCTGTAATTAACCCTTTGAGTGCTAGAGGTGTCTATAATATCTAAGAGGTTAACAGCAATTTTGGTTCTCTTTTAAAATAAAGCTGAAATTAAAAGAGGTCAGCATACTGAATAGTATTGACCTTTATGTTAGTATTATATGTCACAGTGCACATACTCTGCAAAGCTATTTAGTTTTAAGAAGTGTAGGAATCTGGAACAAACCAAATTTCCCATAGTGGAGGGGTGGCAAGTTCAATATCAAATGATTTAAATTGTACTTTACACACTCTAAATGCTCCAGTTGACTTTAATACATTATGAAGACAGTCCGTGATGACATATCTGAGCTTTTATAACTATAAAAGCTGAATTTAATGAAAAATAAAGATTTATGTTTCCCCCACTGTGGTTTAAATGGTTTGACCCGATTTTCTCCCAGCATTCATTGCTGTCTTAAAAAATGTTTCAGAATTAACGTGACTTAAAAAATAAACCACTTTCCAACCCTTATTTCATGTGAAAGACTAAGGGTACATATTGTAAACTCCACTTAGTTTGTTAGGAGACAAAATCCTTTAAAGTAATTTTTGTACCCCCAAGTTAAAAAGAAAAAAATATCTGAAGCATAAATACTGAAGAAAAAAAAAAAAAAAAAAAAAAAGGAATTTATATGTGTATCTACAAAATTATGCAAGAAATTGCAGTTATTTTTCTCTAAAATGTTAGGTTGTCTATAAATAAAGACATATGCCAATTTTATGTAGGAAAAGTTTAATTGCTTATGTTTTTTAATAATGCCCTATGCTATAATATTGAACCCACACCCTATTCTTCTAGTGATATCTGTAATTAACCCTTTGAGTGCTAGAGGTGTCTATAATATCTAAGAGGTTAACAGCAATTTTTGTTCTCTTTTAAAATAAAGCTGAAATTAAAAGAGGTCAGCATACTGAATAGTATTGACCTTTATGTTAGTATTATATGTCACAGTGCACATACCCTGCAAAGCTATTTAGTATTAAGAAGTGTAGGAATCTGGAATAAACCAAATTTCCCATAGTGGAGGGGTGGCAAGTTCAATATCAAATTATTTAAATTGTACTTTACACACTCTAAATGCTCCAGTTGACTTTAATACATTATGAAGACAGTCCGTGATGACATATCTGAGCTTTTATAACTATAAAAGCTGAATTTAATGAAAAACAAAGATTATGTTTCCCCCACTGTGGTTTAAATGGTTTGACCCGATTTTCTCCCAGCATTCATTGCTGCCTTAAAAAATGTTTCAGAATTAACTTTAGTTAAAAAATAAACCACTTTCCATCCCTTATTTCATGTGAAAGACTAAGGGCACATATTGTAAACTCCACTAAGTTTGTTATGAGACAAAATCCTTTAAAGTAATTTTTGTACCCCCAAGTTAAAAAGAAAAAAATATCTGAAGCATAAATACTGAAGAAAAAAAAAAAAAAAAAAAAAAAAAAAGAATTTATATGTGTATCTACAAAATTATGCAAGGAATTGCTGTTATTTTTCTCTAAAATATTAGGTTGTCTGTAAATAAAGACATATGCCAATTTTATTTAGGAAAAGTTTAATTGCTTATGTTTTTTAATAATGCTCTATGCTATAATATTGAACCCACACCCTGTTCATCTTGTGATATCTGTAATTAACCCTTTGAGTGCTAGAGGTGTCTATAATATCTAAGAGGTTAACAGCAATTTTGGTTCTCTTTTAAAATAAAGCTGAAATTAAAAGAGGTCAGCATACTGAATAGTATTGACCTTTATGTTAGTATTATATGTCACAGTGCACATACCCTGCAAAGCTATTTAGTATTGAGAAGTGTAGGAATCTGGAACAAACCAAATTTCCCATAGTGAAGGGGTGGCAAGTTCAATATGTAATGATTTAAATTGTACTTTACAAACTCTAAATGCTCCAGTTGACTTTAATAAATTATGAAGACAGTCCGTGATGACATATCTGAGCTTTTATAACTATAAAAGCTGAATTTAATGAAAAATAAAGATTTATATTTCCCCCACTGTGGTTTAAATGGTTTGACCCGATTTTCTCCCAGCATTCATTGCTGCCTTAAAAAATGTTTCAGAATTAACTTGATTTAAAAAATAAACCACTTTCCATCCCTTATTTCATGTGAAAGACTATGGGCACATATTGTAAACTCCACATAGT
This sequence comes from Rhinophrynus dorsalis, assembly GCA_037306005.1. NCBI lineage: Eukaryota > Metazoa > Chordata > Amphibia > Anura > Rhinophrynidae > Rhinophrynus > Rhinophrynus dorsalis. Next base: position 24,901,634 of record CM074727.1, on the reverse strand, counting down.
TTGTTATGAGACAAAATCCTTTAAAGTAATTTTTGTACCCCCAAGTTAAAAAGAAACAGATATCTGAAGCATAAATACTGAAGCAAAAAAAAAAAAAAAAAAAAAAAAAAAAAAGGAATTTATATGTGTATCTACAAAATTATGCAAGGAATTGCAGTTATTTTTCTCTAAAATATTAGGTTGTCTATAAATAAAGACATATGCCAATTTTATGTAGGAAAAGGTTTATTGCTTATGTTTTTTAATAATGCACTATGCTATAATATTGAACCCACACCCTATTCTCTAGTGATATCTGTAATTAACCCTTTGAGTGCTAGAGGTGTCTATAATATCTAAGAGGTTAACAGCAATTTTGGTTCTCTTTTAAAATAAAGCTGAAATTAAAAGAGGTCAGCATACTGAATAGTATTGACCTTTATGTTAGTATTATATGTCACAGTGCACATACTCTGCAAAGCTATTTAGTTTTAAGAAGTGTAGGAATCTGGAACAAACCAAATTTCCCATAGTGGAGGGGTGGCAAGTTCAATATCAAATGATTTAAATTGTACTTTACACACTCTAAATGCTCCAGTTGACTTTAATACATTATGAAGACAGTCCGTGATGACATATCTGAGCTTTTATAACTATAAAAGCTGAATTTAATGAAAAACAAAGATTTATGTTTCCCCCACTGTGGTTTAAATGGTTTGACCCGATTTTCTCCCAGCATTCATTGCTGCCTTAAAAAATGTTTCAGAATTAACTTGAGTTAAAAAATAAACCACTTTCCATCCCTTATTTCATGTGAAAGACTAAGGGCACATATTGTAAACTCCACTAAGTTTGTTATGAGACAAAATCCTTTAAAGTAATTTTTGTACCCCCAAGTTAAAAAGAAAAAAATATCTGAAGCATAAATACTGAAGAAAAAAAAAAAAAAAAAAAAAAAAAAGGAATTTATATATGTATCTACAAAATTATGCAAGGAATTGCTGCTATTTTTCTCTAAAATATTAGGTTGTCTGTAAATAAAGACATATGCCAATTTTATTTAGGAAAAGTTTAATTGCTTATGTTTTTTAATAATGCCCTATGCTATAATATTGAACCCACACCCTGTTCATCTTGTGATATCTGTAATTAACCCTTTGAGTGCTAGAGGTGTCTATAATATCTAAGAGGTTAACAGCAATTTTGGTTCTCTTTTAAAATAAAGCTGAAATTAAAAGAGGTCAGCATACTGAATAGTATTGACCTTTATGTTAGTATTATATGTCACAGTGCACATACCCTGCAAAGCTATTTAGTATTAAGAAGGGTAGGAATCTGCAACAAACCAAATTTTCCATAGTGGAGGGGTGGCAAGTTCAATATGAAATGATTTAAATTGTACTTTACACATTCTAAATGCTCCAGTTGACTTTAATACATTATGAAGACAGTCCGTGATGACATATCTGAGCTTTTATAACTATAAAAGCTGAATTTAATGTAAAACAAGATTTATGTTTCCCCCACTGTGGTTTAAATGGTTTGACCCGATTTTCTCCCAGCATTCATTGCTGCCTTAAAAAATGTTTCAGAATTAACTTGACTTAAAAAATAAACCACTTTCCATCCCTTATTTCATGTGAAAGACTAAGGGCACATATTGTAAACTCCACTTAGTTTGTTATGAGACAAAATCCTTTAAAGTAATTTTTGTACCCCGAAGTTAAAAAGAAAAAAATATCTGAAGCATAAATACTGTAGAAAAAAAAAAAAAAAAAAAAAGTTATTTATTTGTGCATCTACAAAATTATGCAAGGAATTGCTGTTATTTTTCTCTAAAATATTAGGTTGTCTGTAAATAAAGACATATGCCAATTTTATGTAGGAAAAGGTTTATTGCTTATGTTTTTTAATAATGCCCTATGCTATAATATTGAACCCACACCCTATTCTCTAGTGATATCTGTAATTAAACCTCTGAGTGCTAGAGGTGTCTGTAATATCTAAGAGGTTAACAGCAGTTTTTCTTCTCTTTTAAAATAAAGCTGAAATTAAAAGAGGTCAGCATACTGAATAGTACTGACCTTTATGTTAGTATTATATGTCACAGTGCACATACCCTGCAAATCTATTTAGTATTAAGAAGTGTAGGAATCTGGAACAAACCAAATTTCCCATAGTGGAGGGGTGGCAAGTTCAATATGTAATGATTTAAATTGTACTTTACACACTCTAAATGCTCCAGTTGACTTTAATACATTATGAAGACAGTCCGTGATGACATATCTAAGCTTTTATAACGATAAAAGCTGAATTTAATGAAAAATAAAGATTTATATTTCCCCCACTGTGGTTTAAATGGTTTGACCCGATTTTCTCCCAGCATTCATTGCTGCCTTAAAAAATGTTTCAGAATTAACTTGACTTAAAAAATAAACCACTTTCCATCCCTTATTTCATGTGAAAGACTAAGGGCACATATTGTAAACTCCACTTAGTTTGTTATGAGACAAAATCCTTTAAAGTAATTTTTGTACCCCAAGTTAAAAAGAAAAAAATATCTGAAGCATAAATACTGAAGAAAAAAAAAAAAAAAAAAAAAGGAATTTATATGTGTATCTACAAAATTATGCAAGGAATTGCTGTTATTGTTCTCTAAAATATTAGGTTGTCTGTAAATAAAGACATATGCCAATTTTATTTAGGAAAAGTTTAATTGCTTATGTTTTTTAATAATGCCCTATGCTATAATATTGAACCCACACCCTGTTCATCTTGTGATATCTGTAATTAACCCTTTGAGTGCTAGAGGTGTCTATAATATCTAAGAGGTTAATAGCAATTTTGGTTCTCTTTTAAAATAAAGCTGAAATTAAAAGAGGTCAGCATACTGAATAGTATTGACCTTTATGTTAGTATTATTTGTCACAGTGCACATACCCTGCAAAGCTATTTAGTATTAAGAAGTGTAGGAATCTGGAACAAACCAAATTTCCCATAGTGGAGGGGTGGCAAGTTCAATATAAAATGATTTAAATTGTACTTTACACACTCTAAATGCTCCAGTTGACTTTAATACATTATGAAGACAGTCCGTGATGACATATCTGAGCTTTTATAACTATAAAAGCTGAATTTAATGAAAAATAAAGATTTATGTTTCCCCCACTGTGGTTTAAATGGTTTGACCCGATTTTCTCCCAGCATTCATTGCTGTCTTAAAAAATGTTTCAGAATTAACGTGACTTAAAAAATAAACCACTTTCCAACCCTTATTTCATGTGAAAGACTAAGGGTACATATTGTAAACTCCACTTAGTTTGTTAGGAGACAAAATCCTTTAAAGTAATTTTTGTACCCCCTAGTTAAAAAGAAAAAAATATCTGAAGCATAAATATTGAAGAAAAAAAAAAAAAAAAAAAAAAAGGAATTTATATGTGTATCTACAAAATTATGCAAGGAATTGCTGTTATTTTTCTATAAAATATTAGGTTGTCTGTAAATAAAGACATATGCCAATTTTATTTAGCAAAAGTTTAATTGCTTATGTTTTTTAATAATGTCCTATGCTATAATATTGAACCCACACCCTGTTCATCTTGTGATATCTGTAATTAACCCTTTGAGTGCTAGAGGTGTCTATAATATCTAAGAGGTTAATAGCAATTTTGGTTCTCTTTTAAAATAAAGCTGAAATTAAAATAGGTCAGCATACTGAATAGTATTGACCTTTATGTTAGTATTATATGTCACAGTGCACATATTCTGCAAAGCTATTTAGTATTAAGAAGTCTAGGAATCTGGAACAAACCAAATTTCCCATAGTGGAGGGGTGGCAAGTTCAATATAAAATGATTTAAATTGTACTTTACACAATATAAATGCTCCAGTTGACTTTAATACATTATGAAGACAGTCCGTGATGACATATCTGAGCTTATATAACTATAAAAGCTGAATTTAATGAAAAATAAAGATTTATGTTTCCCCCACTGTGGTTTAAATGGTTTGACCCGATTTTCTCCCAGCATTCATTGCTGTCTTAAAAAATGTTTCAGAATTAACTTGACTTAAAAAATAAACCACTTTCCATCCCTTATTTCATGTGAAAGACTAAGGGCACATATTGTAAACTCCACATAGTTTGTTATGAGACAAAATCCTTTAAAGTAATTTTTGTACCCCCAAGTTAAAAAGAAAAAAATATCTGAAGCATAAATACTGCAGAAAAGAAAAAAAAAAAAGTTATTTATATGTGTATCTACAAAATTATGCAAGGAATTGCTGTTAGTTTTCTCTAAAATATTAGGTTGTCTGTAAATAAAGACATATGCCAATTTTATGTAGGAAAAGGTTTATTGCTTATGTTTTTTAATAATGCCCTATGCTATAATATTGAACCCACACCCTATTCTCTAGTGATATCTGTAATTAACCCTTTGAGTGCTAGAGGTGTCTGTAATATCTAAGAGGTTAACAGCAGTTTTTCTTCTCTATTAAAATAAAGCTGAAATTAAAAGAGGTCAGCATACTGAATACTATTGACCTTTATGTTAGTATTATATGTCACAGTGCACATACCCTGCAAAGCTATTTAGTATTAAGAAGTGTAGGAATCTGTAACAAACCAAATTTCCCATAGTGGAGGGGTGGCAAGTTCAATATGTAATGATTTAAATTGTACTTTACACACTCTAAATGCTCCAGTTGACTTTAATACATTATGAAGACAGTCCGTGATGACATATCTGAGCTTTTATAACTATAAAAGCTGAATTTAATGAAAAATAAAGGTTTATATTTCCCTCACTGTGGTTTAAATGGTTTGACCCGATTTTCTCCCAGCATTCATTGCTGCCTTAAAAAATGTTTCAGAATTAACTTGACTTAAAAAATAAACCACTTTCCATCCCTTATTTCATGTGAAAGACTAAGGGCACATATTGTAAACTCTACTTAGTTTGTTATGAGACAAAATCCTTTAAAGTAATTTTTGTACCCCCAAGTTAAAAAGAAAAAAATATCTGAAGCATAAATACTGAAGAAAAAAAAAAAAAAAAAAAATTAATTTATATGTGTATCTACAAAATTATGCAAGGAATTGCTGTTATTGTTCTCTAAAATATTAGGTTGTCTGTAAATAAAGACATATGCCAATTTTATTTAGGAAAAGTTTAATTGCTTATGTTTTTTAATAATGCCCTATGCTATAATATTGAACCCACACCCTGTTCATCTTGTGATATCTGTAATTAACCCTTTGAGTGCTAGAGGTGTCTATAATATCTAAGAGGTTAACAGCAATTTTGGTTCTCTTTTAAAATAAAGCTGAAATTAAAAGAGGTCAGCATACTGAATAGTATTGACCTTTATGTTAGTATTATATGTCACAGTGCACATACCCTGCAAAGCTATTTAGTATTAAGAAGTGTAGGAATCTGGAACAAACCAAATTTCCCATAGTGGAGGGGTGGCAAGTTCAACATGTAATGATTTAAATTGTACTTTACACACTCTAAATGCTCCAGTTGACTTTAATACATTATGAAGACAGTCCGTGATGACATATCTGAGCTTTTATAACTATAAAAGCTGAATTTAATGAAAAACAAAGATTTATGTTTCCCCCACTGTGGTTTAAATGGTTTGACCCGATTTTCTCCCAGCATTCATTGCTGCCTTAAAAAATTTTTCAGAATTAACTTGACTTAAAAAATAAACCACTTTCCATCCCTTATTTCATGTGAAAGACTAAGGGCACATATTGTAAACTCCACTAAGTTTGTTATGAGACAAAATCCTTTAAAGTAATTTTTGTACCCCCAAGTTAAAAAGAAAAAAATATCTGAAGCATAAAAACTGAAGAAAAAAAAAAAAAAAAAAAAAAAGGAATTTATATGTGTATCTACAAAATTATGCAAGGAATTGCTGTTATTTTTCTCTAAAATATTAGGTTGTCTGTAAATAAAGACATATGCCAATTTTATTTAGGAAAAGTTTAATTGCTTATGTTTTTTAATAATGCCCTATGCTATAATATTGAACCCACACCCTGTTCATCTTGTGATATCTGTAATTAACCCTTTGAGTGCTAGAGGTGTCTATAATATCTAAGAGGTTAACAGCAATTTTGGTTCTCATTTAAAATAAACTGAAATTAAAAGAGGTCAGCATACTGAATAGTATTGACCTTTATGTTAGTATTATATGTCACAGTGCACATACCCTACAAAGCTATTTAGTATTAAGAAGGGTAGGAATCTGGAACAAACCAAATTTTCCATAGTGGAGGGGTGGCAAGTTCAATATGAAATGATTTAAATTGTACTTTACACATTCTAAATGCTCCAGTTGACTTTAATACATTATGAAGACAGTCCGTGATGACATATCTGAGCTTTTATAACTATAAAAGCTGAATTTAATGAAAAACAAGATTTATGTTTCCCCCACTGTGGTTTAAATGGTTTGACCCGATTTTCTCCCAGCATTCATTGCTGCCTTAAAAAATGTTTCAGAATTAACTTGACTTAAAAAATAAACCACTTTCCATCCCTTATTTCAGGTGAAAGACTAAGGGCACATATTGTAAACTCCACTTAGTTTGTTATGAGACAAAATCCTTTAAAGTAATTTTTTAACCCCCAAGTTAAAAAGAAAAAAATATCTGAAGCATAAATACTGTAGAAAAAAAAAAAAAAAAAGTTATATATATGTGTATCTACAAAATTATGGAAGGAATTGCTGTTATTTTTCTCTAAAATATTAGGTTGTCTGTAAATAAAGACATATGCCAATTTTATGTAGGAAAAGGTTTATTGCTTATGTTTTTTAATAATGCCCTATGCTATAATATTGAACCCACACCCTATTCTCTAGTGATATCTGTAATTAACCCTTTGAGTGCTAGAGCTGTCTGTAATATCTAAGAGGTTAACAGCAGTTTTTCTTCTCTTTTAAAATAAAGCTGAAATTAAAAGAGGTCAGCATACTGAATAGTATTGACCTTTATGTTAGTATTATATGTCACAGTGCACATACCCTGTAAAGCTATTTAGTATTCAGAAGTGTAGGAATCTGGAACAAACCAAATTTCCCATAGTGGAGGGGTGGCAAGTTCAATATGAAATGATTTAAATTGTACTTTACACACTCTAAATGCTCCAGTTGACTTTAATACATTATGAGGACAGTCCGTGATGACATATCTGAGCTTTTATAACTATAAAAGCTGAATTTAATGAAAAACAAAGATTTATGTTTCCCCCACTGTGGTTTAAATGGTTTGACCCGATTTTCTCCCAGCATTCATTGCTGCCTTAAAAAATGTTTCAGAATTAACTTGACTTAAAAAATAAACCACTTTCCATCCCTTATTTCATGTGAAAGACTAAGGGCACATATTGTAATCTCCACTTAGTTTGTTATGAGACAAAATCCTTTAAAGTAATTTTTGTACCCCCAAGTTAAAAAGAAGCAAATATCTGAAGCATAAATACTGTAGAAAAAAAAAAAAAAAAAAAAAAGTTATTTATATGTGTATCTACAAAATTATGCAATGAATTGCTGTTATTTTTCTCTAAAATATTAGTTTGTCTGTAAATAAAGACATATGCCAATTTTATTTAGGAAAAGTTTAATTGCTAATGTTTTTTAATAATGCCCTATGCTATAATATTGAACCCACACCCTGTTCATCTTGTGATATCTGTAATTAACCCTTTGAGTGCTAGAGGTGTCTATAATATCTAAGAGGTTAACAGCAATTTTGGTTCTCTTTTAAAATAAAGCTGAAATTAAAAGAGGTCAGCATACTGAATAGTATTGACCTTTATGTTAGTATTATATGTCACAGTGCACATACCCTGCAAAGCTATTTAGTATTGAGAAGTGTAGGAATCTGGAACAAACCAAATTTCCCATAGTGGGGGGGTGGCAAGTTCAATATGTAATGATTTAAATTGTACTTTACACACTCTAAATGCTCCAGTTGACTTTAATACATTATGAAGACAGTCCGTGATGACATATCTGAGCTTTTATAACTATAAAAGCTGAATTTAATGAAAAACAAAGATTTATGTTTCCCCCACTGTGGTTTAAATAGTTTGACCCGATTTTCTCCCAGCATTCATTGCTGCCTTAAAAAATGTTTCAGAATTAACTTGACTTAAAAAATAAACCACTTTCCATCCCTTATTTCATGTGAAAGACTAAGGGCACATATTGTAAACTCCACTAAGTTTGTTATGAGACAAAATCCTTTAAAGTAATTTTTGTACCCCCAAGTTAAAAAGAAAAAAATATCTGAAGCATAAATACTGAAGAAAAAAAAAAAAAAAAAAAAAGGAATTTATATGTGTATCTACAAAATTATGCAAGGAATTGCTGTTATTTTTCTCTAAAATATTAGGTTGTCTGTAAAAAAAGACATATGCCAATTTTATTTAGGAAAACTTTAATTGCTTATGTTTTTTAATAATGCCCTATGCTATAATATTGAACCCATACCCTGTTCATCTTGTGATATCTGTAATTAACCCTTTGAGTGCTAGAGGTGTCTATAATATCTAAGAGGTTAACAACAATTTTGGTTCTCTTTTAAAACAAAGCTGAAATTAAAAGAGGTCAGCATACTGAATAGTATTGACCTTTATGTTAGTATTATATGTCACAGTGCACATACCCTGCAAAGCTATTTACTATTAAGAAGGGTAGGAATCTGGAACAAACCAAATTTTCCATAGTTGAGGGGTGGCAAGTTCAATATGAAATGATTTAAATTGTACTTTACACATTCTAAATGCTCCAGTTGACTTTAATACATTATGAAGACAGTCCGTGATGACATATCTGAGCTTTTATAACTATAAAAGCTGAATTTAATGAAAAATAAAGATTTATGTTTCCCCCACTGTGGTTTAAATGGTTTGACCCGATTTTCTCCCAGCATTCATTGCTGTCTTAAAAAATGTTTCAGAATTAACTTGACTTAAAAAATAAACCACTTTCCAACCCTTATTTCATGTGAAAGACTAAGGGCACATATTGTAAACTCCACTTAGTTTGTTAGGAGACAAAATCCTTTAAAGTAATTTTTGTACCCCCTAGTTAAAAAGAAAAAAATATCTGAAGCATAAATATTGAAGAAAAAAAAAAAAAAAAAAAAAAAAGGAATTTTTATGTGTATCTACAAAATTATGCAAGGAATTGCTGTTATTTTTCTATAAAATATTAGGTTGTCTGTAAATAAAGACATATGCCAATTTTATTTAGCAAAAGTTTAATTGCTTATGTTTTTTAATAATGTCCTAGGCTATAATATTGAACCCACACCCTGTTCATCTTGTGATATCTGTAATTAACCCTTTGAGTGCTAGAGGTGTCTATAATATCTAAGAGGTTAATAGCAATTTTGGTTCTCTTTTAAAATAAAGCTGAAATTAAAAGAGGTCAGCATACTGAATAGTATTGACCTTTATGTTAGTATTATATGTCACAGTGCACATATTCTGCAAAGCTATTTAGTATTAAGAAGTCTAGGAATCTGGAACAAACCAAATTTCCCATAGTGGAGGGGTGGCAAGTTCAATATAAAATGATTTAAATTGTACTTTACACAATCTAAATGCTCCAGTTGACTTTAATACATTATGAAGACAGTCCGTGATGACATATCTGAGCTTTTATAACTATAAAAGCTGAATTTAATGAAAAATAAAGATTTATGTTTCCCCCACTGTGGTTTAAATGGTTTGACCCGATTTTCTCCCAGCATTCATTGCTGTCTTAAAAAATGTTTCAGAATTAACTTGACTTAAAAAATAAACCACTTTCCATCCCTTATTTCATGTGAAAGACTAAGGGCACATATTGTAAACTCCACATAGTTTGTTATGAGACAAAATCCTTTAAAGTAATTTTTGTACCCCCAAGTTAAAAAGAAAAAAATATCTGAAGCATAAATACTGCAGAAAAGAAAAAAAAAAAAGTTATTTATATGTGTATCTACAAAATTATGCAAGGAATTGCTGTTATTTTTCTCTAAAATATTAGGTTGTCTGTAAATAAAGACATATGCCAATTTTATGTAGGAAAAGGTTTATTGCTTATGTTTTTTAATAATGCCCTATGCTATAATATTGAACCCACACCCTATTCTCTAGTGATATCTGTAATTAACCCGTTGAGTGCTAGAGGTGTCTGTAATATCTAAGAGGTTAACAGCAGTTTTTCTTCTCTATTAAAATAAAGCTGAAATTAAAAGAGGTCAGCATACTGAATAGTATTGACCTTTATGTTAGTATTATATGTCACAGTGCAAATACCCTGCAAAGCTATTTAGTATTAAGAAGTGTAGGAATCTGTAACAAACCAAATTTCCCATAGTGGAGGGGTGGCAAGTTCAATATGTAATGATTTAAATTGTACTTTACACACTCTAAATGCTCCAGTTGACTTTAATACATTATGAAGACAGTCCGTGATGACATATCTGAGCTTTTATAACTATAAAAGCTGAATTTAATGAAAAATAAAGGTTTATATTTCCCTCACTGTGGTTTAAATGGTTTGACCCGATTTTCTCCCAGCATTCATTGCTGCCTTAAAAAATGTTTCAGAATTAACTTGACTTAAAAAATAAACCACTTTCCATCCCTTATTTCATGTGAAAGACTAAGGGCACATATTGTAAACTCCACTTAGTTTGTTATGAGACAAAATCCTTTAAAGTAATTTTTGTACCCCCAAGTTAAAAAGAAAAAAATATCTGAAGCATAAATACTGAAGAAAAAAAAAAAAAAAAAAAAATTAATTTATATGTGTATCTACAAAATTATGCAAGGAATTGCTGTTATTGTTCTCTAAAATATTAGGTTGTCTGTAAATAAAGACATATGCCAATTTTATTTAGGAAAAGTTTAATTGCTTATGTTTTTTAATAATGCCCTATGCTATAATATTGAACCCACACCCTGTTCATCTTGTGATATCTGTAATTAACCCTTTGAGTGCTAGAGGTGTCTATAATATCTAAGAGGTTAACAGCAATTTTGGTTCTCTTTTAAAATAAAGCTGAAATTAAAAGAGGTCAGCATACTGAATAGTATTGACCTTTATGTTAGTATTATATGTCACAGTGCACATACCCTGCAAAGCTATTTAGTATTAAGAAGTGTAGGAATCTGGAACAAACCAAATTTCCCATAGTGGAGGGGTGGCAAGTTCAACATGTAATGATTTAAATTGTACTTTACACACTCTAAATGCTCCAGTTGACTTTAATACATTATGAAGACAGTCCGTGATGACATATCTGAGCTTTTATAACTATAAAAGCTGAATTTAATGAAAAACAAAGATTTATGTTTCCCCCACTGTGGTTTAAATGGTTTGACCCGATTTTCTCCCAGCATTCATTGCTGCCTTAAAAAATTTTTCAGAATTAACTTGACTTAAAAAATAAACCACTTTCCATCCCTTATTTCATGTGAAAGACTAAGGGCACATATTGTAAACTCCACTAAGTTTGTTATGAGACAAAATCCTTTAAAGTAATTTTTCTACCCCCAAGTTAAAAAGAAAAAATATCTGAAGCATAAATACTGAAGAACAAAAAAAAAAAAAAAAAAAAAAGGAATTTATATGTGTATCTACAAAATTATGCAAGGAATTGCTGTTATTTTTCTCTAAAATATTAGGTTGTCTGTAAATAAAGACATATGCCAATTTTATTTAGGAAAAGTTTAATTGCTTATGTTTTTTAATAATGCCCTATGCTATAATATTGAACCCACACCCTGTTCATCTTGTGATATCTGTAATTAACCCTTTGAGTGCTAGAGGTGTCTATAATATCTAAGAGGTTAACAGCAATTTTGGTTCTCATTTAAAATAAACTGAAATTAAAAGAGGTCAGCATACTGAATAGTATTGACCTTTATGTTAGTATTATATGTCACAGTGCACATACCCTGCAAAGCTATTTAGTATTAAGAAGGGTAGGAATCTGGAACAAACCAAATTTTCCATAGTGGAGGGGTGGCAAGTTCAATATGAAATGATTTAAATTGTACTTTACACATTCTAAATGCTCCAGTTGACTTTAATACATTATGAAGACAGTCCGTGATGACATATCTGAGCTTTTATAACTATAAAAGCTGAATTTAATGAAAAACAAGATTTATGTTACCCCCACTGTGGTTTAAATGGTTTGACCCGATTTTCTCCCAGCATTCATTGCTGCCTTAAAAAATGTTTCAGAATTAACTTGACTTAAAAAATAAACCACTTTCCATCCCTTATTTCATGTGAAAGACTAAGGGCACATATTGTAAACTCCACTTAGTTTGTTATGAGACAAAATCCTTTAAAGTAATTTTTGTACCCCCAAGTTAAAAAGAAAAAAATATCTGAAGCATAAATACTGTAGAAAAAAAAAAAAAAAAAAAGTTATTTATATGTGTATCTACAAAATTATGCAAGGAATTGCTGTTATTTTTCTCTAAAATATTAGGTTGTCTGTAAATAAAGACATATGCCAATTTTATGTAGGAAAAGGTTTATTGCTTATGTTTTTTAATAATGCCCTATGCTATAATATTGAACCCACACCCTATTCTCTAGTGATATCTGTAATTAACCCTTTGAGTGCTAGAGGTGTCTGTAATATCTAAGAGGTTAACAGCAGTTTTTCTTCTCTTTTAAAATAAAGCTGAAATTAAAAGAGGTCAGCATACTGAATAGTATTGACCTTTATGTTAGTATTATATGTCACAGTGCACATACCCTGCAAAGCTATTTAGTATTCAGAAGTGTAGGAATCTGGAACAAACCAAATTTCCCATAGTGGAGGGGTGGCAAGTTCAATATGAAATGATTTAAATTGTACTTTACACACTCTAAATGTTCCAGTTGACTTTAATACATTATGAGGACAGTCCGTGATGACATATCTGAGCTTTTATAACTATAAAAGCTGAATTTAATGAAAAACAAAGATTTATGTTTCCCCCACTGTGGTTTAAATGGTTTGACCCGATTTTCTCCCAGCATTCATTGCTGCCTTAAAAAATGTTTCAGAATTAACTTGACTTAAAAAATAAACCACTTTCCATCCCTTATTTCATGTGAAAGACTAAGGGCACATATTGTAATCTCCACTTAGTTTGTTATGAGACAAAATCCTTTAAAGTAATTTTTGTACCCCCAAGTTAAAAAGAAAAAAATATCTGAAGCATAAATACTGAAGAAAAAAAAAAAAAAAAAAGGAATTTATATGTGTATCTACAAAATTATGCAAGGAATTGCTGTTATTTTTCTCTAAAATATTAGGTTGTCTGTAAATAAAGACATATGCCAATTTTATTTAGGAAAAGTTTAATTGCTTATGTTTTTTAATAATGCCCTATGCTATAATATTGAACCCACACCCTGTTCATCTTGTGATATCTGTAATTAACCCTTTGAGTGCTAGAGGTGTCTATAATATCTAAGAGGTTAACAGCAATTTTGGTTCTCATTTAAAATAAACTGAAATTAAAAGAGGTCAGCATACTGAATAGTATTGACCTTTATGTTAGTATTATATGTCACAGTGCACATACCCTGCAAAGCTATTTAGTATTAAGAAGGGTAGGAATCTGGAACAAACCAAATTTTCCATAGTGGAGGGGTGGCAAGTTCAATATGAAATGATTTAAATTGTACTTTACACATTCTAAATGCTCCAGTTGACTTTAATACATTATGAAGACAGTCCGTGATGACATATCTGAGCTTTTATAACTATAAAAGCTGAATTTAATGAAAAACAAGATTTATGTTTCCCCCACTGTGGTTTAAATGGTTTGACCCGATTTTCTCCCAGCATTCATTGCTGCCTTAAAAAATGTTTCAGAATTAACTTGACTTAAAAAATAAACCACTTTCCATTCCTTATTTCATGTGAAAGACTAAGGGCACATATTGTAAACTCCACTTAGTTTGTTATGAGACAAAATCCTTTAAAGTAATTTTTGTACCCCCAAGTTAAAAAGAAAAAAATATCTGAAGCATAAATACTGAAGAAAAAAAAAAAAAAAAAAAAAATTAATTTATATGTGTATCTACAAAATTATGCAAGGAATTGCTGTTATTGTTCTCTAAAATATTAGGTTGTCTGTAAATAAAGACATATGCCAATTTTATTTAGGAAAAGTTTAATTGCTTATGTTTTTTAATAATGCCCTATGCTATAATATTGAACCCACACCCTGTTCATCTTGTGATATCTGTAATTAACCCTTTGAGTGCTAGAGGTGTCTATAATATCTAAGAGGTTAACAGCAATTTTGGTTCTCTTTTAAAATAAAGCTGAAATTAAAAGAGGTCAGCATACTGAATAGTATTGACCTTTATGTTAGTATTATATGTCACAGTGCACATACCCTGCAAAGCTATTTAGTATTAAGAAGTGTAGGAATCTGGAACAAACCAAATTTCCCATAGTGGAGGGGTGGCAAGTTCAACATGTAATGATTTAAATTGTACTTTACACACTCTAAATGCTCCAGTTGACTTTAATACATTATGAAGACAGTCCGTGATGACATATCTGAGCTTTTATAACTATAAAAGCTGAATTTAATGAAAAACAAAGATTTATGTTTCCCCCACTGTGGTTTAAATGGTTTGATTCGATTTTCTCCCAGCATTCATTGCTGCCTTAAAAAATGTTTCAGAATTAACTTGACTTAAAAAATAAACCACTTTCCAACCCTTATTTCATGTGAAAGACTAAGGGCACATATTGTAAACTCCACTTAGTTTGTTAGGAGACAAAATCCTTTAAAGTAATTTTTGTACCCCCTAGTTAAAAAGAAAAAAATATCTGAAGCATAAATATTGAAGAAAAAAAAAAAAAAAAAAAAAAAGGAATTTATATGTGTATCTACAAAATTATGCAAGGAATTGCTGTTATTTTTCTATAAAATATTAGGTTGTCTGTAAATAAAGACATATGCCAATTTTATTTAGCAAAAGTTTAATTGCTTATGTTTTTTAATAATGTCCTAGGCTATAATATTGAACCCACACCCTGTTCATCTTGTGATATCTGTAATTAACCCTTTGAGTGCTAGAGGTGTCTATAATATCTAAGAGGTTAATAGCAATTTTGGTTCTCTTTTAAAATAAAGCTGAAATTAAAAGAGATCAGCATACTGAATAGTATTGACCTTTATGTCAGTATTATATGTCACAGTGCACATATTCTGCAAAGCTATTTAGTATTAAGAAGTGTAGGAATCTGGAACAAACCAAATTTCCCATAGTGGAGGGGTGGCAAGTTCAATATAAAATGATTTAAATTGTACTTTACACAATCTAAATGCTCCAGTTGACTTTAATACATTATGAAGACAGTCCGTGATGACATATCTGAGCTTTTATAACTATAAAAGCTGAATTTAATGAAAAATAAAGATTTATGTTTCCCCCACTGTGGTTTAAATGGTTTGACCCGATTTTCTCCCAGCATTCATTGCTGTCTTAAAAAATGTTTCAGAATTAACTTGACTTAAAAAATAAACCACTTTCCATCCCTTATTTCATGTGAAAGACTAAGGGCACATATTGTAAACTCCACATAGTTTGTTATGAGACAAAATCCTTTAAAGTAATTTTTGTACCCCCAAGTTAAAAAGAAAAAAAATATCTGAAGCATAAATACTGAAGAAAAAAAAAAAAAAAAAAAAAAAAAAAAGGAATTTATATGTGTATCTACAAAATTATGCAAGGAATTGCTGTTATTTTTCTCTAAAATATTAGGTTGTCTGTAAATAAAGACATATGCCAATTTTATTTAGGAAAACTTTAATTGCTTATGTTTTTTAATAATGCCCTATGCTATAATATTGAACCCACACCCTGTTCATCTTGTGATATCTGTAATTAACCCTTTGAGTGCTAGAGGTGTCTATAATATCTAAGAGGTTAACAGCAATTTTGGTTCTCTTTTAAAACAAAGCTGAAATTAAAAGAGGTCAGCATACTGAATAGTATTGACCTTTATGTTAGTATTATATGTCACAGTGCACATACCCTGCAAAGCTATTTAGTATTAAGAAGGGTAGGAATCTGGAACAAACCAAATTTTCCATAGTTGAGGGGTGGCAAGTTCAATATGAAATGATTTAAATTGTACTTTACACATTCTAAATGCTCCAGTTGACTTTAATACATTATGAAGACAGTCCGTGATGACATATCTGAGCTTTTATAACTATAAAAGCTGAATTTAATGAAAAACAAGATTTATGTTTCCCCCACTGTGGTTTAAATGGTTTGACCCGATTTTCTCCCAGCATTCATTGCTGCCTTAAAAAATGTTTAAGAATTAAATTGACTTAAAAAATAAACCACTTTCCATCCCTTATTTCATGTGAAAGACTAAGGGCACATATTGTAAACTCCACTTAGTTTGTTATGAGACAAAATCCTTTAAAGTAATTTTTGTACCCCCAAGTTAAAAAGAAAAAAATATCTGAAGCATAAATACTGCAGAAAAGAAAAAAAAAAAAAGTTATTTATATGTGTATCTACAAAATTATGCAAGGAATTGCTGTTATTTTTCTCTAAAATATTAGGTTGTCTGTAAATAAAGACATATGCCAATTTTATGTAGGAAAAGGTTTATTGCTTATGTTTTTTAATAATGCCCTATGCTATAATATTGAACCCACACCCTATTCTCTAGTGATATCTGTAATTAACCCTTTGAGTGCTAGAGGTGTCTGTAATATCTAAGAGGTTAACAGCAGTTTTTCTTCTCTATTAAAATAAAGCTGAAATTAAAAGAGGTCAGCATACTGAATAGTATTGACCTTTATGTTAGTATTATATGTCACAGTGCAAATACCCTGCAAAGCTATTTAGTATTAAGAAGTGTAGGAATCTGTAACAAACCAAATTTCCCATATTGGAGGGGTGGCAAGTTCAATATGTAATGATTTAAATTGTACTTTACACACTCTAAATGCTCCAGTTGACTTTAATACATTATGAAGACAGTCCGTGATGACATATCTGAGCTTTTATAACTATAAAAGCTGAATTTAATGAAAAATAAAGGTTTATATTTCCCTCACTGTGGTTTAAATGGTTTGACCCGATTTTCTCCCAGCATTCATTGCTGCCTTAAAAAATGTTTCAGAATTAACTTGACTTAAAAAATAAACCACTTTCCATCCCTTATTTCATGTGAAAGACTAAGGGCACATATTGTAAACTCCACTTAGTTTGTTATGAGACAAAATCCTTTAAAGTAATTTTTGTACCCCCAAGTTAAAAAGAAAAAAATATCTGAAGCATAAATACTGAAGAAAAAAAAAAAAAAAAAAAAATTAATTTATATGTGTATCTACAAAATTATGCAAGGAATTGCTGTTATTGTTCTCTAAAATATTAGGTTGTCTGTAAATAAAGACATATGCCAATTTTATTTAGGAAAAGTTTAATTGCTTATGTTTTTTAATAATGCCCTATGCTATAATATTGAACCCACACCCTGTTCATCTTGTGATATCTGTAATTAACCCTTTGAGTGCTAGAGGTGTCTATAATATCTAAGAGGTTAACAGCAATTTTGGTTCTCTTTTAAAATAAAGCTGAAATTAAAAGAGGTCAGCATACTGAATAGTATTGACCTTTATGTTAGTATTATATGTCACAGTGCACATACCCTGCAAAGCTATTTAGTATTAAGAAGTGTAGGAATCTGGAACAAACCAAATTTCCCATAGTGGAGGGGTGGCAAGTTCAACATGTAATGATTTAAATTGTACTTTACACACTCTAAATGCTCCAGTTGACTTTAATACATTATGAAGACAGTCCGTGATGACATATCTGAGCTTTTATAACTATAAAAGCTGAATTTAATGAAAAACAAAGATTTATGTTTCCCCCACTGTGGTTTAAATGGTTTGACCCGATTTTCTCCCAGCATTCATTGCTGCCTTAAAAAATTTTTCAGAATTAACTTGACTTAAAAAATAAACCACTTTCCATCCCTTATTTCATGTGAAAGACTAAGGGCACATATTGTAAACTCCACTAAGTTTGTTATGAGACAAAATCCTTTAAAGTAATTTTTCTACCCCCAAGTTAAAAAGAAAAAATATCTGAAGCATAAATACTGAAGAACAAAAAAAAAAAAAAAAAAAAAAGGAATTTATATGTGTATCTACAAAATTATGCAAGGAATTGCTGTTATTTTTCTCTAAAATATTAGGTTGTCTGTAAATAAAGACATATGCCAATTTTATTTAGGAAAAGTTTAATTGCTTATGTTTTTTAATAATGCCCTATGCTATAATATTGAACCCACACCCTGTTCATCTTGTGATATCTGTAATTAACCCTTTGAGTGCTAGAGGTGTCTATAATATCTAAGAGGTTAACAGCAATTTTGGTTCTCATTTAAAATAAACTGAAATTAAAAGAGGTCAGCATACTGAATAGTATTGACCTTTATGTTAGTATTATATGTCACAGTGCACATACCCTGCAAAGCTATTTAGTATTAAGAAGGGTAGGAATCTGGAACAAACCAAATTTTCCATAGTGGAGGGGTGGCAAGTTCAATATGAAATGATTTAAATTGTACTTTACACATTCTAAATGCTCCAGTTGACTTTAATACATTATGAAGACAGTCCGTGATGACATATCTGAGCTTTTATAACTATAAAAGCTGAATTTAATGAAAAACAAGATTTATGTTACCCCCACTGTGGTTTAAATGGTTTGACCCGATTTTCTCCCAGCATTCATTGCTGCCTTAAAAAATGTTTCAGAATTAACTTGACTTAAAAAATAAACCACTTTCCATCCCTTATTTCATGTGAAAGACTAAGGGCACATATTGTAAACTCCACTTAGTTTGTTATGAGACAAAATCCTTTAAAGTAATTTTTGTACCCCCAAGTTAAAAAGAAAAAAATATCTGAAGCATAAATACTGTAGAAAAAAAAAAAAAAAAAAAGTTATTTATATGTGTATCTACAAAATTATGCAAGGAATTGCTGTTATTTTTCTCTAAAATATTAGGTTGTCTGTAAATAAAGACATATGCCAATTTTATGTAGGAAAAGGTTTATTGCTTATGTTTTTTAATAATGCCCTATGCTATAATATTGAACCCACACCCTATTCTCTAGTGATATCTGTAATTAACCCTTTGAGTGCTAGAGGTGTCTGTAATATCTAAGAGGTTAACAGCAGTTTTTCTTCTCTTTTAAAATAAAGCTGAAATTAAAAGAGGTCAGCATACTGAATAGTATTGACCTTTATGTTAGTATTATATGTCACAGTGCACATACCCTGCAAAGCTATTTAGTATTCAGAAGTGTAGGAATCTGGAACAAACCAAATTTCCCATAGTGGAGGGGTGGCAAGTTCAATATGAAATGATTTAAATTGTACTTTACACACTCTAAATGTTCCAGTTGACTTTAATACATTATGAGGACAGTCCGTGATGACATATCTGAGCTTTTATAACTATAAAAGCTGAATTTAATGAAAAACAAAGATTTATGTTTCCCCCACTGTGGTTTAAATGGTTTGACCCGATTTTCTCCCAGCATTCATTGCTGCCTTAAAAAATGTTTCAGAATTAACTTGACTTAAAAAATAAACCACTTTCCATCCCTTATTTCATGTGAAAGACTAAGGGCACATATTGTAATCTCCACTTAGTTTGTTATGAGACAAAATCCTTTAAAGTAATTTTTGTACCCCCAAGTTAAAAAGAAAAAAATATCTGAAGCATAAATACTGAAGAAAAAAAAAAAAAAAAAAGGAATTTATATGTGTATCTACAAAATTATGCAAGGAATTGCTGTTATTTTTCTCTAAAATATTAGGTTGTCTGTAAATAAAGACATATGCCAATTTTATTTAGGAAAAGTTTAATTGCTTATGTTTTTTAATAATGCCCTATGCTATAATATTGAACCCACACCCTGTTCATCTTGTGATATCTGTAATTAACCCTTTGAGTGCTAGAGGTGTCTATAATATCTAAGAGGTTAACAGCAATTTTGGTTCTCATTTAAAATAAACTGAAATTAAAAGAGGTCAGCATACTGAATAGTATTGACCTTTATGTTAGTATTATATGTCACAGTGCACATACCCTGCAAAGCTATTTAGTATTAAGAAGGGTAGGAATCTGGAACAAACCAAATTTTCCATAGTGGAGGGGTGGCAAGTTCAATATGAAATGATTTAAATTGTACTTTACACATTCTAAATGCTCCAGTTGACTTTAATACATTATGAAGACAGTCCGTGATGACATATCTGAGCTTTTATAACTATAAAAGCTGAATTTAATGAAAAACAAGATTTATGTTTCCCCCACTGTGGTTTAAATGGTTTGACCCGATTTTCTCCCAGCATTCATTGCTGCCTTAAAAAATGTTTCAGAATTAACTTGACTTAAAAAATAAACCACTTTCCATTCCTTATTTCATGTGAAAGACTAAGGGCACATATTGTAAACTCCACTTAGTTTGTTATGAGACAAAATCCTTTAAAGTAATTTTTGTACCCCCAAGTTAAAAAGAAAAAAATATCTGAAGCATAAATACTGAAGAAAAAAAAAAAAAAAAAAAAAATTAATTTATATGTGTATCTACAAAATTATGCAAGGAATTGCTGTTATTGTTCTCTAAAATATTAGGTTGTCTGTAAATAAAGACATATGCCAATTTTATTTAGGAAAAGTTTAATTGCTTATGTTTTTTAATAATGCCCTATGCTATAATATTGAACCCACACCCTGTTCATCTTGTGATATCTGTAATTAACCCTTTGAGTGCTAGAGGTGTCTATAATATCTAAGAGGTTAACAGCAATTTTGGTTCTCTTTTAAAATAAAGCTGAAATTAAAAGAGGTCAGCATACTGAATAGTATTGACCTTTATGTTAGTATTATATGTCACAGTGCACATACCCTGCAAAGCTATTTAGTATTAAGAAGTGTAGGAATCTGGAACAAACCAAATTTCCCATAGTGGAGGGGTGGCAAGTTCAACATGTAATGATTTAAATTGTACTTTACACACTCTAAATGCTCCAGTTGACTTTAATACATTATGAAGACAGTCCGTGATGACATATCTGAGCTTTTATAACTATAAAAGCTGAATTTAATGAAAAACAAAGATTTATGTTTCCCCCACTGTGGTTTAAATGGTTTGATTCGATTTTCTCCCAGCATTCATTGCTGCCTTAAAAAATGTTTCAGAATTAACTTGACTTAAAAAATAAACCACTTTCCAACCCTTATTTCATGTGAAAGACTAAGGGCACATATTGTAAACTCCACTTAGTTTGTTAGGAGACAAAATCCTTTAAAGTAATTTTTGTACCCCCTAGTTAAAAAGAAAAAAATATCTGAAGCATAAATATTGAAGAAAAAAAAAAAAAAAAAAAAAAAGGAATTTATATGTGTATCTACAAAATTATGCAAGGAATTGCTGTTATTTTTCTATAAAATATTAGGTTGTCTGTAAATAAAGACATATGCCAATTTTATTTAGCAAAAGTTTAATTGCTTATGTTTTTTAATAATGTCCTAGGCTATAATATTGAACCCACACCCTGTTCATCTTGTGATATCTGTAATTAACCCTTTGAGTGCTAGAGGTGTCTATAATATCTAAGAGGTTAATAGCAATTTTGGTTCTCTTTTAAAATAAAGCTGAAATTAAAAGAGGTCAGCATACTGAATAGTATTGACCTTTATGTCAGTATTATATGTCACAGTGCACATATTCTGCAAAGCTATTTAGTATTAAGAAGTGTAGGAATCTGGAACAAACCAAATTTCCCATAGTGGAGGGGTGGCAAGTTCAATATAAAATGATTTAAATTGTACTTTACACAATCTAAATGCTCCAGTTGACTTTAATACATTATGAAGACAGTCCGTGATGACATATCTGAGCTTTTATAACTATAAAAGCTGAATTTAATGAAAAATAAAGATTTATGTTTCCCCCACTGTGGTTTAAATGGTTTGACCCGATTTTCTCCCAGCATTCATTGCTGTCTTAAAAAATGTTTCAGAATTAACTTGACTTAAAAAATAAACCACTTTCCATCCCTTATTTCATGTGAAAGACTAAGGGCACATATTGTAAACTCCACATAGTTTGTTATGAGACAAAATCCTTTAAAGTAATTTTTGTACCCCCAAGTTAAAAAGAAAAAAAATATCTGAAGCATAAATACTGAAGAAAAAAAAAAAAAAAAAAAAAAAAAAAAAGGAATTTATATGTGTATCTACAAAATTATGCAAGGAATTGCTGTTATTTTTCTCTAAAATATTAGGTTGTCTGTAAATAAAGACATATGCCAATTTTATTTAGGAAAACTTTAATTGCTTATGTTTTTTAATAATGCCCTATGCTATAATATTGAACCCACACCCTGTTCATCTTGTGATATCTGTAATTAACCCTTTGAGTGCTAGAGGTGTCTATAATATCTAAGAGGTTAACAGCAATTTTGGTTCTCTTTTAAAACAAAGCTGAAATTAAAAGAGGTCAGCATACTGAATAGTATTGACCTTTATGTTAGTATTATATGTCACAGTGCACATACCCTGCAAAGCTATTTAGTATTAAGAAGGGTAGGAATCTGGAACAAACCAAATTTTCCATAGTTGAGGGGTGGCAAGTTCAATATGAAATGATTTAAATTGTACTTTACACATTCTAAATGCTCCAGTTGACTTTAATACATTATGAAGACAGTCCGTGATGACATATCTGAGCTTTTATAACTATAAAAGCTGAATTTAATGAAAAACAAGATTTATGTTTCCCCCACTGTGGTTTAAATGGTTTGACCCGATTTTCTCCCAGCATTCATTGCTGCCTTAAAAAATGTTTAAGAATTAAATTGACTTAAAAAATAAACCACTTTCCATCCCTTATTTCATGTGAAAGACTAAGGGCACATATTGTAAACTCCACTTAGTTTGTTATGAGACAAAATCCTTTAAAGTAATTTTTGTACCCCCAAGTTAAAAAGAAAAAAATATCTGAAGCATAAATACTGCAGAAAAGAAAAAAAAAAAAAGTTATTTATATGTGTATCTACAAAATTATGCAAGGAATTGCTGTTATTTTTCTCTAAAATATTAGGTTGTCTGTAAATAAAGACATATGCCAATTTTATGTAGGAAAAGGTTTATTGCTTATGTTTTTTAATAATGCCCTATGCTATAATATTGAACCCACACCCTATTCTCTAGTGATATCTGTAATTAACCCTTTGAGTGCTAGAGGTGTCTGTAATATCTAAGAGGTTAACAGCAGTTTTTCTTCTCTATTAAAATAAAGCTGAAATTAAAAGAGGTCAGCATACTGAATAGTATTGACCTTTATGTTAGTATTATATGTCACAGTGCAAATACCCTGCAAAGCTATTTAGTATTAAGAAGTGTAGGAATCTGTAACAAACCAAATTTCCCATATTGGAGGGGTGGCAAGTTCAATATGTAATGATTTAAATTGTACTTTACACACTCTAAATGCTCCAGTTGACTTTAATACATTATGAAGACAGTCCGTGATGACATATCTGAGCTTTTATAACTATAAAAGCTGAATTTAATGAAAAATAAAGGTTTATATTTCCCTCACTGTGGTTTAAATGGTTTGACCCGATTTTCTCCCAGCATTCATTGCTGCCTTAAAAAATGTTTCAGAATTAACTTGACTTAAAAAATAAACCACTTTCCATCCCTTATTTCATGTGAAAGACTAAGGGCACATATTGTAAACTCCACTTAGTTTGTTATGAGACAAAATCCTTTAAAGTAATTTTTGTACCCCCAAGTTAAAAAGAAAAAAATATCTGAAGCATAAATACTGAAGAAAAAAAAAAAAAAAAAAAATTAATTTATATGTGTATCTACAAAATTATGCAAGGAATTGCTGTTATTGTTCTCTAAAATATTAGGTTGTCTGTAAATAAAGACATATGCCAATTTTATTTAGGAAAAGTTTAATTGCTTATGTTTTTTAATAATGCCCTATGCTATAATATTGAACCCACACCCTGTTCATCTTGTGATATCTGTAATTAACCCTTTGAGTGCTAGAGGTGTCTATAATATCTAAGAGGTTAACAGCAATTTTGGTTCTCTTTTAAAATAAAGCTGAAATTAAAAGAGGTCAGCATACTGAATAGTATTGACCTTTATGTTAGTATTATATGTCACAGTGCACATACCCTGCAAAGCTATTTAGTATTAAGAAGTGTAGGAATCTGGAACAAACCAAATTTCCCATAGTGGAGGGGTGGCAAGTTCAACATGTAATGATTTAAATTGTACTTTACACACTCTAAATGCTCCAGTTGACTTTAATACATTATGAAGACAGTCCGTGATGACATATCTGAGCTTTTATAACTATAAAAGCTGAATTTAATGAAAAACAAAGATTTATGTTTCCCCCACTGTGGTTTAAATGGTTTGACCCGATTTTCTCCCAGCATTCATTGCTGCCTTAAAAAATTTTTCAGAATTAACTTGACTTAAAAAATAAACCACTTTCCATCCCTTATTTCATGTGAAAGACTAAGGGCACATATTGTAAACTCCACTAAGTTTGTTATGAGACAAAATCCTTTAAAGTAATTTTTCTACCCCCAAGTTAAAAAGAAAAAAATATCTGAAGCATAAATACTGAAGAACAAAAAAAAAAAAAAAGGAATTTATATGTGTATCTACAAAATTATGCAAGGAATTGCTGTTATTTTTCTCTAAAATATTAGGTTGTCTGTAAATAAAGACATATGCCAATTTTATTTAGGAAAAGTTTAATTGCTTATGTTTTTTAATAATGCCCTATACTATAATATTGAACCCACACCCTGTTCATCTTGTGATATCTGTAATTAACCCTTTGAGTGCTAGAGGTGTCTATAATATCTAAGAGGTTAACAGCAATTTTGGTTCTCATTTAAAATAAACTGAAATTAAAAGAGGTCAGCATACTGAATAGTATTGACCTTTATGTTAGTATTATATGTCACAGTGCACATACCCTGCAAAGCTATTTAGTATTAAGAAGGGTAGGAATCTGGAACAAACCAAATTTTCCATAGTGGAGGGGTGGCAAGTTCAATATGAAATGATTTAAATTGTACTTTACACATTCTAAATGCTCCAGTTGACTTTAATACATTATGAAGACAGTCCGTGATGACATATCTGAGCTTTTATAACTATAAAAGCTGAATTTAATGAAAAACAAGATTTATGTTACCCCCACTGTGGTTTAAATGGTTTGACCCGATTTTCTCCCAGCATTCATTGCTGCCTTAAAAAATGTTTCAGAATTAACTTGACTTAAAAAATAAACCACTTTCCATCCCTTATTTCATGTGAAAGACTAAGGGCACATATTGTAAACTCCACTTAGTTTGTTATGAGACAAAATCCTTTAAAGTAATTTTTGTACCCCCAAGTTAAAAAGAAAAAAATATCTGAAGCATAAATACTGTAGAAAAAAAAAAAAAAAAAAAAAGTTATTTATATGTGTATCTACAAAATTATGCAAGGAATTGCTGTTATTTTTCTCTAAAATATTAGGTTGTCTGTAAATAAAGACATATGCCAATTTTATGTAGGAAAAGGTTTATTGCTTATGTTTTTTAATAATGCCCTATGCTATAATATTGAACCCACACCCTATTCTCTAGTGATATCTGTAATTAACCCTTTGAGTGCTAGAGGTGTCTGTAATATCTAAGAGGTTAACAGCAGTTTTTCTTCTCTTTTAAAATAAAGCTGAAATTAAAAGAGGTCAGCATACTGAATAGTATTGACCTTTATGTTAGTATTATATGTCACAGTGCACATACCCTGCAAAGCTATTTAGTATTCAGAAGTGTAGGAATCTGGAACAAACCAAATTTCCCATAGTGGAGGGGTGGCAAGTTCAATATGAAATGATTTAAATTGTACTTTACACACTCTAAATGTTCCAGTTGACTTTAATACATTATGAGGACAGTCCGTGATGACATATCTGAGCTTTTATAACTATAAAAGCTGAATTTAATGAAAAACAAAGATTTATGTTTCCCCCACTGTGGTTTAAATGGTTTGACCCGATTTTCTCCCAGCATTCATTGCTGCCTTAAAAAATGTTTCAGAATTAACTTGACTTAAAAAATAAACCACTTTCCATCCCTTATTTCATGTGAAAGACTAAGGGCACATATTGTAATCTCCACTTAGTTTGTTATGAGACAAAATCCTTTAAAGTAATTTTTGTACCCCCAAGTTAAAAAGAAGAAAATATCTGAAGCATAAATACTGTAGAAAAAAAAAAAAAAAAAAAAGTTATTTATATGTGTATCTACAAAATTATGTAATGAATTGCTGTTATTTTTCTCTAAAATATTAGGTTGTCTGTAAATAAAGACATATGCCAATTTTATTTAGGAAAAGTTTAATTGCTAATGTTTTTTAATAATGCCCTATGCTATAATATTGAACCCACACCCTGTTCATCTTGTGATATCTGTAATTAACCCTTTGAGTGCTAGAGGTGTCTATAATATCTAAGAGGTTAACAGCAATTTTGGTTCTCTTTTAAAATAAAGCTGAAATTAAAAGAGGTCAGCATACTGAATAGTATTGACCTTTATGTTAGTATTATATGTCACAGTGCACATACCCTGCAAAGCTATTTAGTATTGAGAAGTGTAGGAATCTGGAACAAACCAAATTTCCCATAGTGGGGGGGTGGCAAGTTCAATATGTAATGATTTAAATTGTACTTTACACACTCTAAATGCTCCAGTTGACTTTAATACATTATGAAGACAGTCCGTGATGATATATCTGAGCTTTTATAACTATAAAAGCTGAATTTAATGAAAAACAAAGATTTATGTTTCCCCCACTGTGGTTTAAATGGTTTGACCCGATTTTCTCCCAGCATTCATTGCTGCCTTAAAAAATTTTTCAGAATTAACTTGACTTAAAAAATAAACCACTTTCCATCCCTTATTTCATGTGAAAGACTAAGGGCACATATTGTAAACTCCACTAAGTTTGTTATGAGACAAAATCCTTTAAAGTAATTTTTGTACCCCCAAGTTAAAAAGAAAAAAATATCTGAAGCATAAATACTGAAGAAAAAAAAAAAAAAAAAATTAATTTATATGTGTATCTACAAAATTATGCAAGGAATTGCTGTTATTGTTCTCTAAAATATTAGGTTGTCTGTAAATAAAGACATATGCCAATTTTATTTAGGAAAAGTTTAATTGCTTATGTTTTTTAATAATGCCCTATGCTATAATATTGAACCCACACCCTGTTCATCTTGTGATATTTGTAATTAACCCTTTGAGTGCTAGAGGTGTCTATAATATCTAAGAGGTTAACAGCAATTTTGGTTCTCTTTTAAAATAAAGCTGAAATTAAAAGAGGTCAGCATACTGAATAGTATTGACCTTTATGTTAGTATTATATGTCACAGTGCACATACCCTGCAAAGCTATTTAGTATTAAGAAGTGTAGAAATCTGGAACAAACCAAATTTCCCATAGTGGAGGGGTGGCAAGTTCAACATGTAATGATTTAAATTGTACTTTACACACTCTAAATGCTCCAGTTGACTTTAATACATTATGAAGACAGTCCGTGATGACATATCTGAGCTTTTATAACTATAAAAGCTGAATTTAATGAAAAACAAAGATTTATATTTCCCCCACTGTGGTTTAAATGGTTTGACCCGATTTTCTCCCAGCATTCATTGCTGCCTTAAAAAATGTTTCAGAATTAACTTGACTTAAAAAATAAACCACTTTCCATCCCTTATTTCATGTGAAAGACTAAGGGCACATATTGTAAACTCCACTAAGTTTGTTATGAGACAAAATTCTTTAAAGTAATTTTTGTACCCCCAAGTTAAAAAGAAAAAAATATCTGAAGCATAAATACTGAAGAAAAAAAAAAAAAAAAAAAGGAATTTATATGTGTATCTACAAAATTATGCAAGGAATTGCTGTTATTTTTCTCTAAAATATTAGGTTGTCTGTAAATAAAGACATATGCCAATTTTATTTAGGAAAAGTTTAATTGCTTATGTTTTTTAATAATGCCCTATGCTATAATATTGAACCCACACCCTGTTCATCTTGTGATATCTGTAATTAACCCTTTGAGTGCTAGAGGTGTCTATAATATCTAAGAGGTTAACAGCAATTTTGGTTCTCATTTAAAATAAACTGAAATTAAAAGAGGTCAGCATACTGAATAGTATTGACCTTTATGTTAGTATTATATGTCACAGTGCACATACCCTGCAAAGCTATTTAGTATTAAGAAGGGTAGGAATCTGGAACAAACCAAATTTTCCATAGTGGAGGGGTGGCAAGTTCAATATGAAATGATTTAAATTGTACTTTACACATTCTAAATGCTCCAGTTGACTTTAATACATTATGAAGACAGTCCGTGATGACATATCTGAGCTTTTATAACTATAAAAGCTGAATTTAATGAAAAACAAGATTTATGTTTCCCCCACTGTGGTTTAAATGGTTTGATCCGATTTTCTCCCAGCATTCATTGCTGCCTTAAAAAATGTTTCAGAATTAACTTGACTTAAAAAATAAACCACTTTCCATTCCTTATTTCATGTGAAAGACTAAGGGCACATATTGTAAACTCCACTTAGTTTGTTATGAGACAAAATCCTTTAAAGTAATTTTTGTACCCCCAAGTTAAAAAGAAAAAAATATCTGAAGCATAAATACTGAAGAAAAAAAAAAAAAAAAAAAATTAATTTATATGTGTATCTACAAAATTATGCAAGGAATTGCTGTTATTGTTCTCTAAAATATTAGGTTGTCTGTAAATAAAGACATATGCCAATTTTATTTAGGAAAAGTTTAATTGCTTATGTTTTTTAATAATGCCCTATGCTATAATATTGAACCCACACCCTGTTCATCTTGTGATATCTGTAATTAACCCTTTGAGTGCTAGAGGTGTCTATAATATCTAAGAGGTTAACAGCAATTTTGGTTCTCTTTTAAAATAAAGCTGAAATTAAAAGAGGTCAGCATACTGAATAGTATTGACCTTTATGTTAGTATTATATGTCACAGTGCACATACCCTGCAAAGCTATTTAGTATTAAGAAGTGTAGGAATCTGGAACAAACCAAATTTCCCATAGTGGAGGGGTGGCAAGTTCAACATGTAATGATTTAAATTGTACTTTACACACTCTAAATGCTCCAGTTGACTTTAATACATTATGAAGACAGTCCGTGATGACATATCTGAGCTTTTATAACTATAAAAGCTGAATTTAATGAAAAACAAAGATTTATATTTCCCCCACTGTGGTTTAAATGGTTTGACCCGATTTTCTCCCAGCATTCATTGCTGCCTTAAAAAATGTTTCAGAATTAACTTGACTTAAAAAATAAACCACTTTCCATCCCTTATTTCATGTGAAAGACTAAGGGCACATATTGTAAACTCCACTAAGTTTGTTATGAGACAAAATTCTTTAAAGTAATTTTTGTACCCCCAAGTTAAAAAGAAAAAAATATCTGAAGCATAAATACTGAAGAAAAAAAAAAAAAAAAAAAAAAAGGAATTTATATGTGTATCTACAAAATTATGCAAGGAATTGCTGTTATTTTTCTCTAAAATATTAGGTTGTCTGTAAATAAAGACATATGCCAATTTTATTTAGGAAAAGTTTAATTGCTTATGTTTTTTAATAATGCCCTATGCTATAATATTGAACCCACACCCTGTTCATCTTGTGATATCTGTAATTAACCCTTTGAGTGCTAGAGGTGTCTATAATATCTAAGAGGTTAACAGCAATTTTGGTTCTCATTTAAAATAAACTGAAATTAAAAGAGGTCAGCATACTGAATAGTATTGACCTTTATGTTAGTATTATATGTCACAGTGCACATACCCTGCAAAGCTATTTAGTATTAAGAAGGGTAGGAATCTGGAACAAACCAAATTTTCCATAGTGGAGGGGTGGCAAGTTCAATATGAAATGATTTAAATTGTACTTTACACATTCTAAATGCTCCAGTTGACTTTAATACATTATGAAGACAGTCCGTGATGACATATCTGAGCTTTTATAACTATAAAAGCTGAATTTAATGAAAAACAAGATTTATGTTTCCCCCACTGTGGTTTAAATGGTTTGATCCGATTTTCTCCCAGCATTCATTGCTGCCTTAAAAAATGTTTCAGAATTAACTTGACTTAAAAAATAAACCACTTTCCATTCCTTATTTCATGTGAAAGACTAAGGGCACATATTGTAAACTCCACTTAGTTTGTTATGAGACAAAATCCTTTAAAGTAATTTTTGTACCCCCAAGTTAAAAAGAAAAAAATATCTGAAGCATAAATACTGAAGAAAAAAAAAAAAAAAAAAAATTAATTTATATGTGTATCTACAAAATTATGCAAGGAATTGCTGTTATTGTTCTCTAAAATATTAGGTTGTCTGTAAATAAAGACATATGCCAATTTTATTTAGGAAAAGTTTAATTGCTTATGTTTTTTAATAATGCCCTATGCTATAATATTGAACCCACACCCTGTTCATCTTGTGATATCTGTAATTAACCCTTTGAGTGCTAGAGGTGTCTATAATATCTAAGAGGTTAACAGCAATTTTGGTTCTCTTTTAAAATAAAGCTGAAATTAAAAGAGGTCAGCATACTGAATAGTATTGACCTTTATGTTAGTATTATATGTCACAGTGCACATACCCTGCAAAGCTATTTAGTATTAAGAAGTGTAGGAATCTGGAACAAACCAAATTTCCCATAGTGGAGGGGTGGCAAGTTCAACATGTAATGATTTAAATTGTACTTTACACACTCTAAATGCTCCAGTTGACTTTAATACATTATGAAGACAGTCCGTGATGACATATCTGAGCTTTTATAACTATAAAAGCTGAATTTAATGAAAAACAAAGATTTATGTTTCCCCCACTGTGGTTTAAATGGTTTGACCCGATTTTCTCCCAGCATTCATTGCTGCCTTAAAAAATTTTTCAGAATTAACTTGACTTAAAAAATAAACCACTTTCCATCCCTTATTTCATGTGAAAGACTAAGGGCACATATTGTAAACTCCACTAAGTTTGTTATGAGACAAAATCCTTTAAAGTAATTTTTGTACCCCCAAGTTAAAAAGAAAAAAATATCTGAAGCATAAATACTGAAGAAAAAAAAAAAAAAAAAAAAAAAAGGAATTTATATGTGTATCTACAAAATTATGCAAGGAATTGCTGTTATTTTTCTCTAAAATATTAGGTTGTCTGTAAATAAAGACATATGCCAATTTTATTTAGGAAAAGTTTAATTGCTTATGTTTTTTAATAATGCCCTATGCTATAATATTGAACCCACACCCTGTTCATCATGTGATATCTGTAATTAACCCTTTGAGTGCTAGAGGTGTCTATAATATCTAAGAGGTTAACAGCAATTTTGGTTCTCATTTAAAATAAACTGAAATTAAAAGAGGTCAGCATACTGAATAGTATTGACCTTTATGTTAGTATTATATGTCACAGTGCACATACCCTGCAAAGCTATTTAGTATTAAGAAGGGTAGGAATCTGGAACAAACCAAATTTTCCATAGTGGAGGGGTGGCAAGTTCAATATGAAATGATTTAAATTGTACTTTACACATTCTAAATGCTCCAGTTGACTTTAATACATTATGAAGACAGTCCGTGATGACATATCTGAGCTTTTATAACTATAAAAGCTGAAATTAATGAAAAACAAAGATTTATGTTTCCCCCATTGTGGTTTAAATGGTTTGACCCGATTATCTCCCAGCATTCATTGCTGCCTTAAAAAATGTTTCAGAATTAACTTGACTTAAAAAACTTAACCACTTTCCATCCCTTATTTCATGTGAATGACTAAGGGCACATATTGTAATCTCCACTTAGTTTTTTATGAGACAAAATCCTTTAAAGTAATTTTTGTACCCACAAGTTAAAAAGAAAAATATATCTGAAGCATAAATACTGAAAAAAAAAAAAAAAAAAAAAAAAAAAAAAGTTATTTATGTGTGTATCTACAAAATTATGCAAGGAATTGCTGTTATTTTTCTCTAAAATATTAGGTTGTCTGTAAATAAAGACATATGCCAATTTTATTTAGGAAAAGTTTAATTGCTTATGTTTTTTAATAATGCCCTATGCTATAATATTGAACCCACACCCTGTTCTTCTAGTGATATCTGTAATTAACCCTTTGAGTGCTAGAGGTGTCTATAATATCTAAGAGGTTAACAGCAATTTTGGTTCTCTTTTAAAATAAAGCTGAAATTAAAAGAGGTCAGCATACTGAATAGTGTTGACCTTTATGTTAGTATTATATGTCACAGTGCACATACCCTGCAAAGCTATTTAGTATTAAGAAGTGTAGGAATCTGGAACAAACCAAATTTCCCATAGTGGAGGGGTGGCAATTTCAATATAAAATGATTTAAATTGTACTTTACACACTCTAAATGCTCCAGTTGACTTTAATACATTATGAAGACAGTCCGTGATGACATATCTGAGCTTTTATAACTATAAAAGCTGAATATAATGAAAAACAAAGATTTATGTTTCCCCCACTGTGGTTTAAATGGTTTGACCCGATTTTCTCACAGCATTCATTGCTGCCTTAAAAAATGTTTCTGAATTAACTTGACTTAAAAAATAAACCACTTTCCATCCCTTATTTCATGTGAAAGACTAAGGGCACATATTGTAATCTTCACTTAGTTTGTTATGAGACAAAATCCTTTAAAGTAATATTTGTACCCCCAAGTTAAAAAGAAGAAAATATCTGAAGCATAAATATTGAAGAAAAAAAAAAAAATAATAATTTATTTATATGTGTATCTACAAAATTATGCAAGGAATTGCAGTTATTTTTCTCTAAAATATTAGGTTGTCTGTAAATAAAGACATATGCCAATTTTATTTAGGAAAAGTTTAATTGCTTATATTTTTTAATAATGCCCTATGCTATAATATTGAACCCACACCCTATTCTTCTAGTGATATCTGTAATTAACCCTTTGAGTGCTAGAGGTGTCTATAATATCTAAGAGGTTAACAGCAATTTTGGTTCTCTTTTAAAATAAAGCTGAAATTAAAAGAGGTCAGCATACTGAATAGTATTGACCTTTATGTTAGTATTATTTGTAACAGTGCACATACCCTGCAAAGCTATTTAGTATTAAGAAGTGTAGGAATCTGGAACAAACCAAATTTCCCATAGTGGAGGGGTGGCAAGTTCAATATAAAATGATTTAAATTGTACTTTACACACTCTAAATGCTCCAGTTGACTTTAATACATTATGAAGACAGTCCGTGATGACATATCTGAGCTTTTATAACTATAAAAGCTGAATTTAATGAAAAACAAAGATTTATGTTTCCCCCACTGTGGTTTAAATGGTTTGACCCGATTTTCTCCCAGCATTCATTGCTGCCTTAAAAAATGTTTCAGAATTAACTTGACTTAAAAAATAAACCACTTTCCATCCCTTATTTCATGTGAAAGACTAAGGGCACATATTGTAATCTTCATTTAGTTTGTTATGAGACAAAATCCTTTAAAGTAATATTTGTACCCCCAAGTTAAAAAGAAGAAAATATCTGAAGCATAAATATTGAAGAAAAAAAAAAAAAAAAAATTATTTATATGTGTATCTACAAAATTATGCAAGGAATTGCAGTTATTTTTCTCTAAAATATTAGGTTGTCTGTAAATAAAGACATATGCCAATTTTATTTAGGAAACGTTTAATTGCTTATGTTTTTTAATAATGCCCTATGCTATAATATTGAACCCACACCCTATTCTTCTAGTGATATCTGTAATTAACCCTTTGAGTGCTAGAGGTGTCTATAATATGTAAGAGGTTAACAGCAATTTTGGTTCTCTTTTAAAATAAAGCTGAAATTAAAAGAGGTCAGCATACTGAATAGTATTGACCTTTATGTTAGTATTATATGTCACAGTGCACATACCCTGCAAAGCTATTTAGTATTGAGAAGTGTAGGAATCTGGAACAAACCAAATTTCCCATAGTGTAGGGGTGGCAAATTCAATATGTAATGATTTAAATTGTACTTTACACACTCTAAATGCTCCAGTTGACTTTAATACATTATGAAGACAGTCCGTGATGACATATCTGAGCTTTTATAACTATAAAAGCTGAATTTATGAAAAACAAAGATTTATGTTTCCACAA
The DNA here is from genome assembly GCA_037306005.1 of Rhinophrynus dorsalis. NCBI lineage: Eukaryota > Metazoa > Chordata > Amphibia > Anura > Rhinophrynidae > Rhinophrynus > Rhinophrynus dorsalis. The sequence goes on along the minus strand of CM074727.1, from coordinate 24,867,277 downwards.
CTGTGGTTGAAATGGTTTGATCCGATTTTCTCCCAGCATTCATTGCTGCCTTAAAAAATGTTTCAGAATTAACTTGACTTAAAAAATAAACCACTTTCCATCCACTATTTCATGTGAAAGACTAAGGGCACATATTGTAAACTCCACTTAGTTTCTTATGAGACAAAATCCTTTAAACTAATTTTTGTACCCCCAAGTTAAAAAGAAAAAAATATCTGAAGCATAAATACTGTAGAAAAAAAAAAAAAAAAAACAAAAAAGTTATTTATATGTGTATCTACAAAATTATGCAAGGAATTTCAGTTATTTTTCTCTAAAATATTAGGTTGTCTGTAAATAAAGACATATGCCAATTTTATTTAGGAAAAGTTTAATTGCTTATGTTTTTTAATAATGCCCTATGCTATAATATTGAACCCACACCCTGTTCATCTTGTGATATCTGTAATTAACCCTTTGAGTGCTAGAGGTGTCTATAATATCTAATAGGTTAACAGAAATTTGGGTCTCTTTTAAAATAAAGCTGAAATTAAAAGAGGTCAGCATACTGAATAGTATTGACCTTTATGTTAGTATTATATGTCACAGTGCACATACCCTGCAAAGCTATTTAGTATTGAGAAGTGTAGGAATCTGGAACAAACCAAATTCCCCATAGTGTAGGGTTGGTAAATTCAATATGTAATGATTTAAATTGTACTTTACACACTCTAAATGCTCCAGTTGACTTTAATACATTATGAAGACAGTCCGTGATGACATATCTGAGCTTTTATAACTATAAAAGCTGAATTTAATGAAAAACAAAGATTTATGTTTCCCCCACTGTGGTTTAAATGGTTTGATTCGATTTTCTCCCAGCATTCATTGCTGCCTTAAAAAATGTTTCAGAATTAACTTGACTTAAAAAATAAACCACTTTCCATCCCTTATTTCATGTGAAAGACTAAGGGCACATATTGTAAACTCCACTTAGTTTGTTATGAGACAAAATCCTTTAAAGTAATTTTTGTACCCCCAAGTTAAAAAGAAAAAAATATCTGAAGCATAAATACTGTAGAAAAAAAAAAAAAAAAAAAAGTTATTTATATATGTATCTACAAAATTTTGCAAGGAATTGCTGTTATTTTTCTCTAAAATATTAGGTTGTCTGTAAATAAAGACATATGCCAATTTTATTTATGAAAAGTTTAATTGCTTATGTTTTTTAATAATGCCCTATGCTATAATATTGAACCCACACCCTGTTCATCTTGTGATATCTGTAATTAACCCTTTGAGTGCTAGAGGTGTCTATAATATCTAAGAGGTTAACAGCAATTTTGGTTCTCTTTTAAAATAAAGCTGAAATTAAAAGAGGTCAGCATACTGAATAGTATTGACCTTTATGTTAGTATTATATGTCACAGTGCACATACCCTGCAAAGCTATTTAGTATTGAGAATTGTAGGAATCTGGAACAAACCAAATTTCCCATAGTGAAGGGGTGGCAAGTTCAATATGTAATGATTTAAATTGTACTTTACAAACTCTAAATGCTCCAGTTGACTTTAATACATTATGAAGACAGTCCGTGATGACATATCTGAGCTTTTATAACTATAAAAGCTGAATTTAATGAAAAACAAAGATTTATGTTTCCCCCACTGTGGTTTAAATGGTTTGACCTGATTTTCTCCCAGCATTCATTGCTGCCTTAAAAAATGTTTCAGAATTAACTTGACTTAAAAAATAAACCACTTTCCATCCCTTATTTCATGTGAAAGACTAAGGGCACATATTGTAATCTTTACTTAGTTTGTTATGAGACAAAATCCTTTAAAGTAATTTTTGTACCCCCAAGTTAAAAAGAAGAAAATATCTGAAGCATAAATATTGAAGAAAAAAAAAAAAAAATTATTTATATGTGTATCTACAAAATTATGCAAGGAATTGCAGTTATTTTTCTCTAAAATATTAGGTTGTCTGTAAATAAAGACATATGCCAATTTTATTTAGGAAAAGTTTAATTGCTTATGTTTTTTAATAATGCCCTATGCTATAATATTGAACCCACACCCTATTCTTCTAGTGATATCTGTAATTAACCCTTTGAGTGCTAGAGGTGTCTATAATATCTAAGAGGTTAACAGCAATTTTGGTTCTCTTTTAAAATAAAGCTGAAATTAAAAGAGGTCAGCATACTGAATAGTATTGACCTTTATGTTAGTATTATATGTCACAGTGCACATACCCTGCAAAGTTATTTAGTATTGAGAAGTGTAGGAATCTGGAACAAACCAAATTTCCCATAGTGTTGGGGTGGCAAATTCAATATGTAATGATTTAAATTGTACTTTACACACTATAAATGCTCCAGTTGACTTTAATACATTATGAAGACAGTCCGTGATGACATATCTGAGCTTTTATAACTATAAAAGCTGAATTTAATTAAAAACAAAGATTTATGTTTCCCCCACTGTGGTTTAAATGGTTTGAACCGATTTTCTCCCAGCATTCATTGCTGCCTTAAAAAATGTTTCAGAATTAACTTGACTTAAAAAATAAACCACTTTCCATCCCTTATTTCATGTGAAAGACTAAGGGCACATATTGTAAACTCCACTTAGTTTGTTATGAGACAAAATCCTTTAAAGTAATTTTTGTACCCCCAAGTTAAAAAGAAAAAAATATCTGAAGCATAAATACTGTAGAAAAAAAAAAGAAAAAAAAAAAGTTATTTATATGTGTATCTACAAAATTATGCAAGCAATTTCAGTTATTTTTCTCTAAAATATTAGGTTGTTTGTAAATAAAGACATATGCCAATTTTATTTAGGAAAAGTTTAATTGCTTATGTTTTTTAATAATGCCCTATGCTATAATATTGAACCCACACCCTGTTCATCTAGTAATATCTGTAATTAACCCTTTGAGTGCTAGAGGTGTCTATAATATCTAAGAGGTTAACAGCAATTTTGGTTCTCTTTTAAAATAAAGCTAAAATTAAAAGACGTCAGCATACTGAATAGTATTGACCTTTATGTTAGTATTATATGTCACAGTGCACATACCCTGCAAAGCTATTTAGTATTGAGAAGTGTAGGAATCTGGAACAAACCAAATTCCCCATAGTGGAGGGGTTGCAAGTTCAATTTGCAATGATTTAAATTGTACTTTACACACTCTAAATGCTCCAGTTGACTTTAATACATTATGAAGACAGTCCGTGATGACATATCTGAGCTTTTATAACTATAAAAGCTGAATTTAATGAAAAACAAAGATTTATGTTTCCCCCACTGTGGTTTAAATGGTTTGACCCGATTTTCTCCCAGCATTCATTGCTGCCTTAAAAAATGTTTCAGAATTAACTTGACTTAAAAAATAAACCACTTTCCATTCCCTATTTCATGTGAAAGACTAAGGGCACATATTGTAAACTCCACTTAGTTTGTTATGAGACAAAATCCTTTAAAGTAATTTTTGTACTCCCAAGTTAAAAAGAAAAAAATATCTGAAGCATAAATACTGTAGAAAAAAAAAAAAAAAAAAAAAAAGTTATTTATATGTGTATCTACAAAATTATGCAAGGAATTGCAGTTATTTTTCTCTAAAATATTAGGTTGTCTATAAATAAAGACATATGCCAATTTTATGTAGGAAAAGTTTTATTGCTTATGTTTTTTAATAATGCCCTATGCTATAATATTGAACCCACACCCTATTCTTCTAGTGATATCTGTAATTAACCCTTTGAGTGCTAGAGGTGTCTATAATATCTAAGAGGTTAACAGCAATTTTGGTTCTCTTTTAAAATAAAGCTGAAATTAAAAGAGGTCAGCATACTGAATAGTATTGACCTTTATGTTAGTATTATATGTCACAGTGCACATACCCTGCAAAGCTATTTAGTATTAAGAAGTGTAGGAATCTGGAACAAACCAAATTTCCCATAGTGAAGGGGTTGCAAGTTCAATATGAAATGATTTAAATTGTACTTTACACACTCCAAATGCTTCAGTTGACTTTAATACATTATGAAGACAGTCAGTGATGACATATCTGAGCTTATATAACTATAAAAGCTGAATTTAATGAAAAAAAAAAGATTTATATTTCCCCCACTGTGGTTTAATTGGTTTAATCCAATTTTCTCCCAGCATTCATTGCTGCCTTAAAAAATGTTTCAGAATTAACTTGACTTAAAAAATAAACCACTTTCCATCCCTTATTTCATGTGAAAGACTAAGGGCACATATTGTAATCTCCACTTAGTTTGTTATGAGACAAAATCCTTTAAAGTAATTTTTGTACCCCCAAGTTAAAAAGAAAAAATTATCTGAAGATAAATACTGAAGAAAAAAAGGCATTTATATGTGTATCTACAAAATTATGCAAGGAATTGCAGTTATTTTTCTCTAAAATATTAGGATGTCTATAAATAAAGACATATGCCAATTTTCTGTAGGAAAAGTTTTATTGCTTATGTTTTTTAATAATGCCCTATGTTAAAATATTGAACCCACACCCTATTCTTCTAGTGATATCTGTAATTAACCCTTTGAGTGCTAGAGGTGTCTATAATATCTAAGAGGTTAACAGCAATTTTGGTTCTCTTTTAAAATAAAGCTGAAATTAAAAGAGGTCAGCATACTGAATAGTATTGACCTTTATGTTAGTATTATATATCACAGTGCACATACCCTGCAAAGCTATTTAGTATTAAGAAGTGTAGGAATCTGGAAGAAACCAAATTTCCCATAGTGGAGGGGTGGCAAGTTTAATATGTAATGATTTAAATTGTACTTTACACACTCTAAATGCTCCAGTTGACTTTAATACATTATGAAGACAGTCCGTGATGACATATCTGAGCTTTTATGACTATAAAAGCTGAATTTATTGAAAAACAAAGATTTATGTTTCCCCCACTGTAGTTTAAATGGTTTGTCCCGATGTTCTCCCAGCATTCATTGCTGCCTTAAAAAATATTTCAGAATTAACTTGATTTAAAAAATAAACCACTTTCCATCCCTTATTTCATGTGAAAGACTAAGGGCACATATTGTAAACTCAACTTAGTTTGTTATGAGACAAAATCCTTTAAAGTAATTTTTGTACACCCAAGTTAAAAAGAAAAAAATATCTGAAGCATAAATACTGAAGAAGAAAAAAAAAAAAAAAAAAAAAAAAGGAATTTATATGTGTATCTACAAAATTATGCAAGGAATTGCAGGTATTTTTCTCAAAAATATTAGGTTGTCTATAAATAAAGACATAAGCCAATTTTATGTAGGAAAAGTTTTATTGCTGATGTTTTTTAATAATGCCCTATGCTATAATATTGAACCCACACCCTATTCTTCTGGTGATATCTGCAATTAACCCTTTGAGTGCTAGAGGTGTCTATAATATCTAAGAGGTTAACAGCAATTTTGGTTCTCTTTTAAAATAAAGCTGAAATTAAAAGAGGTCAGCATACTGAATAGTATTGACCTTTATGTTAGTATTGTATGTCACAGTGCACATACCCTGCAAAGCTATTTAGTATTCAGAAATGTAGGAATCTGGAACAAACCAAATTTCCCATAGTGGAGGGGTGGCAAGTTCAATATGTAATGATTTAAATTGTACTTTGCACACTCTAAATGCTCCAGTTGACTTTAATACATTATGAAGACAGTCCGTGATGACATATCTGAGCTTTTATAACTATAAAAGCTGAATGTAATGAAAAAAAAGATTTATGTTTCCCCCACTGTGGTTTAAATGGTTTGACCCGATTTTCTCCCAGCATTCATTGCTGCCTTAAAAAATGTTTCAGAATTAACTTGACTTAAAAAATAAACCACTTTCCATCCCTTATTTTATGTGAAAGACTAAGGGCATATATTGTAAACTCCACTTAGTTTGTTATGAGACAAAATCCTTTAAAGTAATTTTTCTACCCCCAAGTTAAAAAGAAAAAAATATCTGAAGATAAATACTGAAGAAAAAAAGCTATTTATATGTGTATCTACAAAATTATGCAAGGAATTGTAGTTATTTTTCTCTAAAATATTAGTTTGTCTGTAAATAAAGACATATGCCAATTTTATTTAGGAAAAGTTTTATTGCTTATGTTTTTTAATAATGCCTTATGCTATAATATTGAACCCACAGCTTATTCTTCTAGTGATATCTGTAATTAACCCTTTGAGTGCTAGAGGTGTCTATAATATCTAAGAGGTTAACAGCAATTTTGGTTCTCTTTTAAAATAAAGCTGAAATTTAAAGAGGTCAGCATACTGAATAGTATTGACCTTTATGTTAGTATTATATGTCACAGTGCACATACCCTGCAAAGCTATTTAGTATTCAGAAGTGTAGGAATCTGGAACAAACCAAATTTCCCATAGTGGAGGGGTGGCAAGTTCAATATGTAATGATTTAAATTGTACTTTACACACTCTAAATGCTCCTGTTGACTTTAGTACATTATGAAGACAGTCCGTGATGACATATCTGAGCTTTTATAACTATAAAAGCTGAATTTAATGAAAAACAAAGATTTATGTGTCCCCCACTGTGGTTTAAATGGTTTGACCCGATGTTCTCCCAGCATTCATTGCTGCCGTAAAAAATGTTTCAGAATTAACTTGACTTAAAAAATAAACCACTTTCCATCCCTTATTTCATGTGAAAGACTAAGGGCACATATTGTAAACTCCACTTAGTTTGTTATGAGACAAAATCCTTTAAAGTAATTTTTGTACCCCCAAGTTAAAAAGAAAAAAATATCTGAAGCATAAATACTGAAAAAAAAAAAAAAAAAAAAAAAAAAGTTATTTATATGTGTATCTACAAAATTATGCAAGGAATTGCTGTTATTTTTCTCTAAAATATTAGGTTGTCTGTAAATAAAGACATATGCCAATTTTATGTAGGAAAAGGTTTATTGCTTATGTTTTTTAATAATGCCCTATGCTATAATATTGAACCCACACCCTATTCTCTAGTGATATCTGTAATTAACCCGTTGAGTGCTAGAGGTGTCTGTAATATCTAAGAGGTTAACAGCAGTTTTTCTTCTCTATTAAAATAAAGCTGAAATTAAAAGAGGTCAGCATACTGAATAGTATTGACCTTTATGTTAGTATTATATGTCACAGTGCACATACCCTGCAAAGCTATTTAGTATTCCGAAGTGTAGGAATCTGGAACAAACCAAATTTCCCATAGTGGAGAGGTGGCAAGTTCAATATGTAATGATTTAAATTTTACTTTACACACTCTAAATGCTCCAGTTGACTTTAATACATTATGAAGACAGTCCGTGATGACATATCTGAGCTTTTATAACTAAAAAAGCTGAATTTAATGAAAAACAAAGATTTATATTTCCCCCACTGTGGTTTAAATGGTTTTACCCGTTTTTCTCCCAGCATTCATTGCTGCCTTAAAAAATGTTTCAGAATTAAATTGACTTAAAAAATAAACCACTTTCCATCCCTTATTTCATGTGAAAGTCTAAGGGCACGTATTGTAAAGTCCACTTAGTTTGTTTTGAGACAAAATCCTTTAAAGTAATTTTTGTACTCCCAAGTTAAAAAGAAAAAAATATCTGAAGCATAAATACTGAAGAAAAAAAAAAAAAAAAAAAAAAAAAAAAAAGGAATTTATATATGTATCAACAAAATTATGCACAGAATTGCAGTTATTTTTCTCTAAAATATTAGGCTGTTTGTAAATAAAGACATATGCCAATTTTATTCAGGAAAAGTTTTATTGCTTATGTTTTTTAATAATGCCCTGTGCTATAATATTGAACCCACACCCTATTCCCTTGTGATGTCTGTAATTAACCGTTTGAGTGCTAGAGGTGTCTGTAATATCTAAGAGGTTAACAGCAATTTTGGTTCTCTTTAAAAAAAAAAAAAAATATATATATATATATATATATATATAGAAACGAAAAGAGCCAGCACTCTCAGGTCTTAAAACCTTTCTCAAGAAAGGTTCTTGAGAAAGGTCGTCACTGGACCGAAACGTTGGACAGTAGATTAAATTGGTTTTAAGACCTGAGAGTGCTGGCTCTTTTCGTTTCTATATACTGTATGCATAGCACCCGGGCAGATCACACTGGACGATGCGAGTGCCAACCTAGGAGGACATATATATATATATATATATACACACACTTATACAGCTACAAAATTATGCACAGAATCGCAGTTATTTTTCTCTAAAATATTAGGTTGTGTGTAAATAAAGACATATGCCAATTTTATTCAGGAAAAGTTTTATTGCGTATGTTTTTTAATAATGCCCTATGCTATAATATTGAACCCACACCCTATTCTCTAGTGATATCTGTAATTAACCCTTTGAGTTCTAGAGGTGTCTGTAATATCCAATATGTTAACTGCAGTTTGGGTTTTCTGTCTTTCTTTTTCTCTCTGATTGCATAATTTATGTCTTCTCAGGAGACACAAAGAAGTGAATGTCTCTTTACATAATTTATGTCTCCTCAGGAAACACACGCAACCAGTGGTGCCAGTAAGAAGGGGATATTGAAATCTTCTATCTGCTAGCAGTGCTGGAGACACGGGGGTGGGAGTGATTTGAGCACACACACAAAAAGGGTTAACATGCTAGTATAACGCTCCTTTTATTTTCTGCTTTCCATTTGAACAACCCTAACACCCTCAGGCATAATACTGCAATTCTGTCCCACAGTAAAGGAGAAATAAAATATAACATTGTGTACCTCCCAAGTATACCTTTGTGATCCAAATCCCTCTATCACTCTTTTCTACCCTTTTGTCCCACTTTTCTGGAGATCAGAATAAGTAGTGTGGATCACATTGCTCCACAGCAATAAAAGCCACATAAATTTGTAGCTAATCTTCAATATATGTCTTTCTAAATTAGTCTTTGTAAATAATATAATAATAATAATAATAATAATATAGTCTTGCTGTAAATAATTTATTCAGTTACACAAAGTGGTGTCAATAGGTTTAAAATCTTATATACTCAACTTGCCGGGAAGTAATGTACAAGGGAGGGAGGGATGTCGGATGCCTGTGCTACTCAAACGGTTAACCTTTGGCGTCCCACAGGGGTATGCAACGCATTGCTTTGCAACGCGTTGACAAACCCTCTGCCACTCAAAGGGTCGAAGGGATAGTAATACTTCTATTAAAGTTTAGCTCTGAGTCTTCTTTATATTTTTTTTAACATGTAGCACTGTATTTCATTACTTATAGTGTTGTACTTAAAATTATATTCCAGCAAAAACAATCACCCCCTGCTCCTTTCCCTGTGTTACTCAGCCTCTCAGTCTGGTCCAGATGGAGTGCGTCAAGGGACAATCTTCAGTAAGGAAAAGGAAAATCCTGCCCTCCTTCATCAAGGGGTTCATTATAGTTACTGAAGGAAGATTGTCCCTGGCTGCATCCATGCGATACCACAACCGGATTCCAAATCTAATGGGAGGCAGCCAGAAGGGGTGGGAGGGGAATCCTTTTGGCTTGAATACAGTTTTAACTAGAACACTAAGTAAATATAGCTTTACATGTTGCTAAAAATGTAAAGAAGAACTCACAGATAAACTTTAAAACAAGTGTTACTATCCTTTTAAAAAATTATATAGTCTTAACTTTTTCCAGTGTGGCCATGTTGAGGTTTTTTTGGAGCATTTTTATTTTTTATTATTATTATTTTTCATATATATATATATATATATATATATATATATATATATATATGTATATGTATTTTTTTTTAATGGATGGACAGTGGATGCCCAGGCAGATCCATGTTCTTTCCACAATTCCCAGATGCGCAGCACTCCCTCTCCACTGCCGATATCCCTGCCAGCTCCTAGCTCACGCCTGTTTCCTCAGAATCAACAGCGGCTTCTTCCATCCGCACTAGATCCAGACATTGTGAGGCACATTGTGGGGAGAAGAATGTCTCCGCTGTACCAGGGCCAGTAACATGGGGCACTGAACCTACATTATTTATGTCATTGGAACAAAGTAACAGCGCTCTATTTAACTCTTTGAGTGCCAGAGAGGTAACTAATGCATTGTACCACAATGCACTGGATGCCTTTCCAGCACTCAAAGGGTTAACTGACATGGCACACCACTGTATACTGCCAGCCACTCTATGGCTTAACATGTTGGTATTAGTCTCTCTCACATAATCTTTTATTTTCTGCTTCCCACTCCTATAGTCCAAACTAGCAGAGCCATAATACTGCAATTCTGCCACAAAGTAAAGTAAAAAACAAATATCATTGATTTCACGATTTCAGGATCACAGTGAGTATAGCAACATGTTGTGAAGCGTTAGAGGACTGCATTTGGCTTCTAAATCTCTGAATACTGCAGATATGCACTTCAATACAAGATTCTTACCTACGCAGCACTGTAAAGCTCCCACACTAATCCCAGGGTGGCCACAGCCCACATTTCTACACTCAGAACCTACAGATCCGGGGCATCAGGAAGAGCCGGAACCTCCACACACGGGGGGTGGCTGTCACTGTGTCACTCTCCCCTCTGTGTGTGTTTTCTGTTGCATGTGTATGTATGCCTGTTGCGTGTGTGTGTCTATCGGGCGTATGTCTGTTGCATGTGTGTGTGTGCGTGTCTGTTGTGTGCGTGTGTGTGTGCCTATGTCTGCTGCATGTGTGTGTGCATATCTGTTAGCTGTGTGTGAGCATGTCTGTTGTGCGCAGATGTGTCTGCTCCTGCCTGTTTCATGTGTACATGTGTGCATCTCTGGTGTGTGTGTGCATGTCTTTTGCACGTTTCTGCTTCTCGCTGTGTGAATGTGTCTGTCTCTGTGTTGCATATGTATGTGTTTATCAGTGTGTCTACATTTCACATGTACGCCCAACAGTCGTAACATGACGGACAATGCCGTCCCACATTGCTAGTTTGTTTATAAATTAGTCTGTGTAAATAAAATACTTTGGTCTTGTTGTAAATAATTTATTCAGTTACACAAAGAACAGTCAACAGATCATGAAATAACCTAAAAATTCTTGGAAATGCCCCGCCCACCAGCCACTCCCCTAGCAACACCAGCTAAAACACAAATGTCCCTCTTTGGTCATTTGAAATGCTGGGATAGAGCAGTGAACGTCAGGGATCCAACTGAAAGAGTCATGGAGTTCGTCATTAACTTGATTAGGACAAGCAGGAGGCTGGCTCATTTGGGGTAAGCATCTAGGATTAGCAAAGCAGACTGTTCTGTTCCTTAAACAGTTAATACCATGCTCTATGTACCATACCAGTATGTATATATGCGTACCTCCCAAGTGTCCCTCTTTAGGAGATATTAAGGTCCATACCTCCCAATTGTCCCTATGTAGGAAATGTCAGGGGTGACAATACCTCCCAAATGTCCCTCTGTAGGAGATATTAGGGGTGACTACACCTCCCAGTTTTTCCTTTTTATGAGATATTAGGGGTGACCATACCTCCTAAGTGTCCCTCTTTAGGAGCTATTAGGGTCTGCACCTCCCAAGTGTCCCTCTTTAGGAGATATTACAGGCCCATACCTCCCAAGTGCCCCTCTTTGAGGCCCAAATCCCTCTATCCCTCTTTTCCACTCCCATGTACCACTTTTTAGGAGATCAGACTGTGTGGTGTGTATATAAGTGTATCACACTGCGCCACAGTAATACAATCACATTAATGTTTGTTTAAACTTCAGAGTATGTGTATATAAATTAGTCTGTGTAAATAAAATACTTTGGTTTTGTTGTAAATAATGTATTAATTTTCACAAAGAGATGTCAATGGGTCATGAAATAACCTAAAAATTCTTAGCAATGCCCCACCTACCAGCCACTCTCCCAGTGACACAATTTAAAACACAAGTGTCCTTGTTTGGCCATTTGAAATGTTGTTATGTGTGATATGCGTGCACAGCCATCTTGTCCTTAAAGGGATAATTAGTGGTGAGCCTAGCTAATAGAGGGCACTGGTTCAAAATTCCATCCCCCAATTCACTGCAACGTCTACAAAAAGCTTTCTAAACATTTTTATATAGTCCAAATTCAAGATGGACCACTATCTGGGTGGGTCCCAGTACTTTGAGTCTACCTCACGAATGATAGTTTAGCCCATGAGGTTAATAATAATGCTGTCTATATACCCTACTAACATGCCCCCTACCTGTGCTTATCTGCCCTAGATGTATAGAATATTGTTGGTTTGCTAGCAACCACTCCCTGGGGTAGCAGTAGCAGAGAGTTAGGGGGTGGTGATTTTAACAGGACTGGGCAGGGGAGGTAAAGCTTCTGTGCCCAGTGTTGGCAAAATAACTACTCCGAATTTCATGGGGCATTGATTATGACAGGAGTGGCCAGGGGCAAAGTCTTCTGGCCAGTTCTGTCCAAATCATTGCACAGAGTTTCATAGGGCCCTTCATGGCTCACCTCTTTCAATTCTCCTCCTTCTATGCCTCACCTCTCTCTCTACCATTCTCAGCTCCCTCTCTCCCATTCACTGCATTCCTGTCTCTCTCCTCCCTCCCAGTTGCCACATCCTTTTCTCACCTCCCTCCCATTCACTGTTTCCCTTTCTCACCTCCCTCCCATTCGCTGTTTCCCTTTCTCTCCTCCCTCCCATTCGCTGAGTCTCTTTCTCATCTTCTATCCATTCTCTGTGTCTCTGTCTCACCTCGCTCCCATGCTCCTCCGTGTAAAAATGTTTTATTATAAAAATAATTAAAAACGGCCTTTGCAATGCATTTCACAGCTACATGCTGCTTTGTCAAACAACTGGTCTTACAAGACTACAAATAGTCAATGGAGGCGGACATGACTGTTCTCAAAATGTTTTAAACTGAAGCAACATGTTGCACTGCTCTGTGGTCCTTATAGGGTTAATATTACCATGTGCAGTGGATGCAGTTTGTGTACTGTGGTCTTGCTATAACTGTCATGTCCGCCTCCAGGGACATGATATCCAGGACTTATTATTGCTTAAATAAAGGTACAAGGAAAAAGTACATAAGGGTCATGTGTTTATGTGTGTGTGGGGTATTATTAGGGGGTATTATTTCTACTTTAACATTTCATCCAAAGAAATTATCTCTAAAACCTTATCTTTTTTTTTCCATAGGCAAAATATGATCTTTGTGTTCATTTATAATTTTGTGGACTATAAATCATGTATTTTTAAAAAATATTTCTTTAGATATATCAGAAAATTACAATTCCTATTATAAAGCCACACTAACACCTCCTAATATTATAACTCCTAAGGCCTATATGAATAGTGCCCTTGTGACCCTGCGCAAGAGATAAAATCTTCAAACCATTCTGGATGTCATGTTCATGGAGGCAGACATGACAGTCACTGTAACGGGAACACTAGGACGCCATGCTGTCCTGGGCCGTCATTCTGAGTTTCTCCCTCCAGGGTGTGGCTACAAGTGGGTAGCCTGGCTGGTGGTGAAGTTGGATAGCTGGCTGGAATACTAGGACACAGGATCTCCTGATGTCAGCTACAAGATGGGTGGTTGGATGAAGCAGGCTGGTAGCTGCACCACAAAAGGATGGGTCACGGTAGCTGGCTGGAATGCAGAAAGTTGGCAACTGGAACGCTGGCCTCCTGAATGCGGATCAAAGGGAACTCTTTAAACCATCCAGGAATTTACTGTGGAAAGTCAGCTCTTTTAAACAGTTTTTTGTTAAACATCCAACAATACTAACACAATACACAAGGGGGCTGTAAACAATGGGTACAACTGACTGTTGGTGGAGGGGCTTCAATACACAAAGTGGACAATAGGTACATAAACATAGGGACAATTGCAACCACGGGAGTGTACACAGCAAAAGGCACTTTCCATAATTCAATCTTGCTTTTCCAATTCCTAGCCAATAGGAATTGGAGTGGCAAGGGACAACAACCAATCAGGACCCGGGCAATTGTTCTCCCTAGTAGATGGAATTACCCGGGTCTAACAACCCTTTCTCATCTTCTGCTATTCAATGCATCCCTTTATCATCTTCTCTCATTCACAGTGTCCCTATCTCAACTTCTCCCATTCATAGTGTCCCTTTCACATCGTCTCCCATTCACAGTGTTCCTCTCTCAACTCCTTCCATTCTCTGTGTTTCTTTCTTCCCTCCCATTCACCGCATCTCTTTCTCACCTCTCTCCAACTAGTGGAGACTGAGACAAGGCTTGGGTGTCAGTGTGTGTGAAATTCTGTGATTAACAGTGGACAGTTGGAAAAAAGCAAACATGGTGAAGCAGGGTAGTCACTGTCAGTGGGAACAAGGTTCGGGTGTGATGCATTGTATGTGTGGGTCAGTGACTACTTGTGGGATAATGGAACGAGCCTGGGGTGTCAGACAATGTATGTGTGGGTCAGTGATTACCAGTAGGTCAAGCCTGGGGTGTCAGACAGTGGATGTGTTGGTCAGTGATTACCAATAGAACAAGGCTGGGGTGTCATGCATTGTATGTGGGTCAGGGACTACTTGTGGGATAATGGAACGAGCCTGGGGTGTCAGACAGTGAATGTGTGGGTCAGTGATTACCAGTAGAACAAGCCTGGTGTGTCATACATTGTATGTGTGGGTCAGTGATAACCAGTAGAACAAGGTTGGGCTAGAAATCATGAGGCTGGGTGCTGGGATGACGTGATGATGTAGGGCGTGAGGTGTGTTGTGTTGTGAGTGTGCACCACGCTGTGGAAGGAGGATGGAAACAGTGTCCAGCTCTGTGATGGTGTTCTTTCAGCTTATCCTCTCTTATCCCCAGTAATTCAGCGTGAGGGGATTGGAGTGCTTAGTTGGATCGACTGGCTGATGCAGGAACTTGACTTGGGAAATCTGAAAGCGCGAATCTATTGATGATCAGCTTTCAAGCTATTCAAAGCCCACAATTTATAAGCTGGGGGGACCAAGTAAAGTCAATTTACTGCCATTTGAGATCCCAAAGATACAGAAGGAGCTAAATGGACTTGTTAAAAGCACAGTGATAACCGGAGGAGTCGAATCGAGTGGAGCTTGAGAACTCTTAGTGAAACGATAAGTAAAATGCTTTGTTAACTTTATCTGTGTTTAAAATGCTTACAGTTATTTCTCCTTGGAGTGGGAATGAAGATACATATCTCCCTTCATTAATATCCCTATATTTTGATAGTAGGGAGGAAATATAATCAAATATCAGGAGTTAAAAGTAGGAGAATTTCAAGATTGAATTGGTATTACTGAGCTTGTCCAAGTCAGATAATAAGAAAACTACGTGTACACAGCCGATATACCTGTGCTGTAGGGAAATATCTCTGGCAGTTGAAGTGAAAGGATTGAGAGGGATTTTGGCTCCCACCCTGAAGTGAAGATAAGATAGAGACGTTATATGCAGCAGGGCTGAGATTGGAGTAATTGGAATTCTACCCTTAAGGGCTGGTTGAGCACCGTTTCAAATTGGAAGGAGGAAGGAAGGTTGGAAGGGGAGGAGGAGAGGATATGTTTGTATTTAATACCATTATTAAGAAGAGATATGATAGAAATGGGAATATCTTTGTTTAAATAATGGAAAATCATTTATGAATGAGATCTCAATGCGACACAAATTGCCTATTGAATAGAGTGTGGAAGCTCATTTGATGGTGATCTGAATAAAGAGCTGAAGGGAGCAACACCTCTGTAAAGGAGACGCTAATCTATGGTGTAGTGGTCTACTGAAAGCTGAAATGTTCTGGGCTGTGGGTAATACAAAGTTGTTATTTATCTGTGAAGATGGGTCCTAAAAAAGATAAACAACATGAAGTGGAAAAGAAATAGAAAGTGAAGGCCATTAGTACGTTTTATTCTCCTAAAGGGAATACTATTAATCTCCCTCCAAAATCTCAGAGGAGATCTTCTTCACCAAGTTTCCATGAAGTGTGCCACTCTGTAACCCAAACGGACAAAATAGGTCCAAGGAAAAGTGACTTGGTCTCACAAGAGAGTCTGATGTCTGCATTAGATACACTATATGAGAAGATCAATCAGGACTTTATAGCTAAAAATACTGAGATAAAAAGCAAAGTGGGAAACTTAAGGGAAAAAAGTAATAAGCTAGATGATGATATAGAAGGAATGGCTTTGGAAATAAAGTCTCTACAGGCCCAAAATATTCAAATGGCAAATTGTATTAAAAATTTGGAAGCAAAGGTAACAGAGATCGAAGACAGAAGTCGGAGGAATAATTTGAGGTTTAAAGAGATTCCTGAAGAAGTGAAAAAAGAAGCATTGGAAGGATATTTAAAAGGTTTTTTACTACAATACATGGATCAGCAAGAAATTTTCATGATACCATTTGAGAGATGGCATAGGCTTCGCAAGCCACCAACTATAAATATGGATGAGCCCCGCGATGTAATTATGTGTTTTTCTAATTGTTCTTTGAAAGACAAGCTGATGCAGAAAGCTGGGTATAATCAACTGAATGACTTAAAATATAAATCTGTTAGTATTTATCCAGACTTATCTTTGGTAACAAGGATGAACCGTAAAAAATTTCAGGAAATTACACTCAGATTAAGAAGTAAAAATATACCATATAAATGGGGGTTTCCAACAAAGTTACTACTGTTTTATGAGGGGAAAATGAGAGTGATTAATAACCCCTCACAGGATCTATAAAGGCTGGGTATACTGGGAGTAGATGGATAATTCTAATGGAGGAAAAATAGGGGGAGGGAGGGAGGAACATTGAGGGTGGGGAGAGGAGAGGGGGAATAATTGGTAGGGAAGGAACATTGGAATTACACTAGTTATGGTGGTTATAGATATAGATTTATGTGTATAGTACTGGAGTAAGGCGGGGAATGGGGATATGGTCTAATGATCTGGGCGAGCATAGGGGGAAAAGCGATGTTTTGATTGCACACATTGGGGTGTAAAATTTTCACATGGTATTGAATAGTTTAAGTTAAAAGTAATGGAATAAGTGAATAGGTTTAAGTATGATAATCACTATAAAGAGATGTTTAAAATTAATTATAAATATCTAGGAGTCCAAAAATGAGGTTAGAAATTAAGGAAGAGGGGTGAGAGTTAGTAATAAAGGGAAGAAGGTATTCATGTTTGTAGTGAGGTTAGAGATAGATATTGTAATGGGAAGATAACTGTTGAATTTGAATGTGAATAAGAAAAGCTTTTGATATTAGTAGAATATGAGGATTTGATTCTCAAGTAAGATGGGGATCACTGTAAAGAAAGGGGAGATTTTTTTTTTGTTTTTTTTATATCATCTTTTACTTGAGACTAATTAAATATTGACCCTGGAGAGTTGGCCTCCTGAGTGCCTGGGGGCATAGAAGTATGGCCCTCAGGCACCCGGTTGGTCAAGATGGGAAGGGATAGCGAAAAGGGTATGGTGATTAAGCATGGTTTGGGGGACTGATGTTTATAAATTAAGGCATGTTGATATACTTGATAATGTATAAAAATATGTAATATTTAGCCATGTAATTTAAAAGAAGATAGCATGAGGTATTTAATAGATTAAGAGGATTCATTACTAGATATTGTAGGAGGAATTTATATTTGATATATGGTTATTTCGAGAGAGCCTTTGGTACTGTCTACATGCCGCACTGGTTGTGCTCTATTTGTGGGGCTGGCTTTGAGTCGTTTTCTGCTTGATGTGGTAGATCGGGGCCTGTCGTGCAGGCACTCCCTGTCCAAGTTCTAAATGGCACCCCTTCTCACTGAATTGGGCTTTTTCAGTGTTGGGGGATGGGGTTGTCACAGTGTGCCGTGCAGAGGCTGCTTGAGCGGGCCACATCCTTACCTCCTGCGGCGTTAGCCGCAGCTTTTGTGCCAGTGGCTCTGACGCATGCTTGCCCCTGGTGGCTCAGCCTTGTTCTGTGGTCATCGCGGCTCCAGACTCTCCTGCTCTCGGCGGTGGCTGCTGCCGGGTGACGTCACTTCGGGGCGCACATCCAGAAGCATGGACGTGCTCACCATTTAAAGAAATACTGGCCAATTTGGTACGTCACCCTCCTTGGGGCAGGTCATTAAAAACTGCCTGGACACAAGGCTCATTCGCCCTTTCGTTGGTGTCCAGTGCAGTTCGTTAGCTTTGAGTTGCTCTCCGTTTATTACCTGGTTTGACTGACTACCTGTTCCGTGTATGACCCCTGGCTTGTCTGACTATCTGTTCTGGTGCTGACCTGTGGCTCTGTCTGACTACCCGTTCTGTGTATGACCCTGGCTTAGTCTGATAACCAATCTGTTGCAGACTTGCAGCTCTGGCTGAATAACTGTTCCATGTATGACCCTTGGCTTGTCTGACTATCCATTTTGGTGCTGACCTGTGGCTCTGTCTGACTGCCTTCTCCGTGTATGACCCTGGTTTAGTCTGATAACCAATCTGGTGCAGACCTGCGGCTCTGGCTGACTACCTATTGCATTGTGACCTTTGGCTCATCTGGCCACCCAATCTGGTGCTGACCTGTGGCTCTGTCTGACTATCCCTCTGTTTGGTCTTAAGTTAGAGTCAGATATCCAATCTGGTGCGGACCTGTGGCTCTGGTAGACTCTAGCTTTACTGACTGCAGGGTGAATCAGTAGTCTCCCTTGTTGTCATCTATTGGGAGAGATGGCCTTCCCTTTACTGACTGCAGGTGTGAGTCAGTCTCCTTTCCGCATACATCCTTGGGGAGTCCATTTGGTTCAATACAGTGCCTACTGGCATATGAGACTACCACGTCTGACTCCTGTTTCCTTGCTAACTGTGACAGTGGTAGAAACATTGTGGAGTAAAGCAGGTCGATAAGTAGTGGTCGCGGTGGCAGCCCTTTGGGTGTGGGGGGGAATGGGGCACATTGCAATGTGATGTGCCCATGCCCTTCCTGTACTTGGGGGGGATATTGGCACAGTGTGCACGATTTTAGACTCGGAGACAGGCTTTCTGGGTGGGTGATGGTCATTGCAGCATGGGAGTTATTGGGAGGGCTCTTTTGGAAATATTTTAGTTGTATAGGAAGGCAGGGTTATTAAAGTTTTTGCCTTTCCCTCTCCCCCTCCCTCCCCTCCCTCTTTTTTTTTCCTCTTCCCTTCTGAGAAGGGTGAGGGAGAATCTCTTTTGATACATTACTAGATATATGGTGAGTCCTTCCTTTCAATGGTGGGGTTGTGCCTACAATGATTTCTTAGTTTTTTGTTTGTAGTTGCTTTTATTGGCTAGGTAGTGATCTAAAAGACTGTGGGTCTTAAGGCATGTATGAAGGTGCTTCAAGATTTGATTGATAAATGTAAGGAAGATGGGGTTGTTCTATTTTTGAGGTCCCTCCTGGTGTGGAGAATGGTCCGAGGAGAGGTTGGAGCCTTTATGGGCCCAGGACGAGAAATTAAAGGATTGAGGAGATATGGTTATTAAATATATGTCAATTAACACCCAGGGTTTGAATATTCCACAAAAAGGGGGCTATCTATATGATTTGCTGGTTAGAAATAATATAGATGTGTGTTTTGTACAGGAAAAATGGAATTAAATCTCTGGGGAAATTTAATAGAAATCCTGTAATTTATAATTCGAATTTTCCTGCCAAGAAAAAGAGGGGGGTGGCAATAATAATGTCGGCAAAGATAAAATTCGAATTGATCTTGTAGCAAAAAGATTGAGAAGGAGGTATTTGATTTTGGTGTGTAAGATCAATGATATTGAATATACATTAGTAAATGTATATGCGCCCAATGCGTACTCCGGGAATTTTTTTTAAAAGCTCTTTTCTAAGGTTGATAGAATAAAAAAAGGGATTTTGTTAATTGCATGAGACTGGACTATAGTACATGATGTACAGATAGACAGGAGTTATAGAGTGCAGAAAGGGGAATCACTGCATAGCGCAATAAATAAATGTAGATCATTCCAGGGCATTTTGCAGGAATTCAGTTTTTCGGATATTTGGAGAGTACAGCACCCTCAGGATAGAGATTTCCCATTTTTCTCTAAGGTACATAAGATATATTCACGTATAGATTTCTTTTTGACCAATACAAATCAGTTAGAGATTTTTTAGTAATTCTAAGATAGATGTGATATTCTGGTCGGATCATGCACCTATTTTTTTGGAAACTAGAACTAGAACAACATGGAGATGTTGGCATGTTAAAATCTGAGGTAAATGTAAAGTATTTGAGAGCTCAGATGCAAGAATTTATAAAATGAAATGATTATAATCAAGTCTCAAACGGTACATTGTGGTGTTCTTTAAAGTGTTTTATGGGGGAATATTCATTAAGCTGGGAGTAAAAATGAAAAGAGAACAAGGTAGGGACTTAACAGATCTTTATATTGCTTTGGCAAAATTGGAATTAGAAAACACAGATTAACCCCTTTAGGACTACGTGACACGCTATGACCGTCACGGTCCTTATACCCTTAAGGACCAGTGACGGTCATAGCACGTCACGTACTTTTTACTTACATCGCTCACCCGGGAGCACTGTAAGTAAAAACGGGGCCTAAAATTGACAACTCCAAGACCGGAGCGATCTCTCTTAGGCCTCAAAGCGCTGCGCCAGTATGCGTAACAGGTCACGTGCCCCGGTGCATCGGCAAGGATCAAAGAGGTCCTTAGGGGAAGGTAACTTCCCTGGACCGCTGGTCCTTAAGGGGTTTTTAATGAGATACAACTTGAAATTAAATCTCAATTGGAGGTTAAAGTTAATATTGCCATTATTAGATCGAACCAAAAGTGGTACCAAGGGAATAATAAAGTAGGCAAATGGTTTTCAGACAAACTGAAATTTAGACGGAAGAATCAAGTTATATGGAAAATAATTGAAAAGGATGAAGTTAACTTGTCTCCTTTAACTATTGAGAAGGCTTTTGCATCTTATTATGGACCATTATACAGTTTGACCTCTAATAGGGCAACAAAAGAGGATATGAAGGATTTTCTTATTAAACGTAATCTACCCACATTGGAACCAGAACAGGTGGAGATTTTAAACTCTCCTATTGTTCCGGAAGAAATATTTAATGTAATTAAAAACTTAAAAAGTGGGAAGGCTCTAGGACCACACGGATATTCCACAATGTCCTATAGGATTTATGAAACAGAGATAACACCATTATTGATTAGAGTGTATAGAGATGTGGGTAATAAAGGGAGTTTCCCTTCGGAAATGCTCCAAGCTTTAATAATACCAATCGCTAAACCCAATAAAGACACAAATTTTGTGTCAAATCATCGTCCAATATCTTTGTTAAATAATGACATAAAAATGTTCTCGAAAATACTTGCAGATAGAATTAAATATGCGATTCCGGATTTGATCCATTTAGATCAATCCGGTTTCACATTGGGTAGAACGGGAGTAGATAATGTTCATAAAATTCTCAATATGATGCAGTTAGTTAATGAGGAATCCATACCCGTCGCCTTTTTGGCATTGGACGCGGAGAAGGCATTCTACAGGGTAGATAGGAGATTCCTGTCGGAGGTCTTGTCCGTGTTCGGGTTTAATGGATTAATAAGTCAATGGATAATGAGCCTATATATGGATCCATCAGCCAGGGTGATAGGGAACGGAATAAATTCAGAATGGTTCGAGATAAAAAATGGAACAAGACAGGGCTGTCCCCTTGCTCCATTATTATACATTCTTTCAATTGAACCACTAGCTGCCCATATAAGACAAATTAAGGAGATAGAAGGAATTCCAATGTTAGACCAAATTGTAAAGATTACTCTGTATGGGGACGATATTATTGTAACAGTATCTAATCCGGATAAATCTATCCCAATGGTGTTAAATTGTATAAGTGATTTTGGAAGCTATTTGAATTAGAAATTAAATCTAAATAAACCCCAAGTGATTATAAAGAATTTAAAGGAAGACCAGATAATGAATCTGAAAACAATTTATGACTTTAATTGTGCAAATAACAATTTACAATATCTGGGAGTGGAATTGAATTTTGATAGAGAGATATTAATTAAAAATAATTATGTGAAAATCTATCGGGAGATGGAAGAGAATATAGTCAAGTGGAGAACACTACAAATTTAATGGGTGGGGAGAGTAAACGTAGTTAGGGCCTATATAGTTCCTAAATTGGAATATGTTATGAGAACTATCCCACTGAGAGTACCGAAAATTACAACTGGATCTATTTCATAAGCTTTTATTAAAACTTGTATGGGCCTCAAAGCGAGCTAGAATATCTGTAACTAATATTTCGAGGAAGTTAGCAGATGGCGGATGTTCTTTTCCAAATATATCAGATCTTCATGAGGCCATAATGTTTTCTCACGCACTTGTTTGAAAATACAAAAAAACAATGGCACATTTGTAGTGAGGTATGAAACAGAGGTATGTAAGAATATAAATCCAGTGTTGCTGTTTTGGGTAAATAAGTAAACTTTCTTAAGGTTGGGAATAAAAAATGATATAGTATCTGATGCTTATAAAACTGCAGAAAAGTTGAAAAACAAATTTTTGAGAAAGGATAGGATATCTGCTATTGCCCCATTAGAGATATCTCTCTCGAAGATTTAGGGATAACCGAATGGCGTGGAAAGGGGATTGGTTGCATCGGAGATCTATATAAGGGTGAAGTGAGAAAGACTTTCAGACAAATTCAGGAAAAGTTTTGTATTCCGAGTACCAAAATGTTTAATTACTTGAAGGTTCAAAATTAGTCAAGATCAAAAATTATAATAAGGGAAAACCCACTAGATCTAGTATTTAATCTTGATACTGGGTATAAAATAGTATCAGTCATAAATAAAATTTTATATAGTCATAGAACCAGTGAGAAGATGAACATACAAATAAAATGGGAAAGGGATCTGGAATAGGAATTTTCACTACAGATTTGGTTAAAATCTTTCTCTTTGATGAGACAAGTGATTCATTGTGTAAGTATATATGAGACGTTTATAAAAATTGTTCAGAGATGGTATCTGGTCCCATAAAGGTTGAGTAAGTTTCAAGATGGTACTTCGAAAGATTGTTGGAGATGTAAATCTAAACTTGGATCCCAAATACACGTATGGTGGGAATGTGATAAATTGATGCCATTAAAACTTAAGTTAGTAGATATTTTTGCGAAGCTATTTAATATTTCTTCAGAGATTTCACCCCAAATGTTCCTCTTTCATGCGGAAGTTCCAGTTACGAGGAAAGTAAATCAAACATTGATGATCCATATTTTGATGGTGGTGAAGGTCTGTATGGCAAGATATTGGAGGTCAGAAGACATTCCAAGTTGGCTAGAGATATCAGGCCAAATTAATTTTCAAAGATATATCGAGCAGGCCATCTACACTAATCAAAAAAGGTTGGGCTTGTATGGAGATATATGGAAACCCTGGAAAGTGTTAACTTGCTGAATAGAACCAATCAGATAAAATTAAAGAGGAGGCACAGACCTCGACAGTAGACCACGGACCCGCATACATAAAGGAGTGACCTCTAACTAATGGGATATATGTAAATTCTTTACTAGTATATTATTAGAAAAAGATGGATATAGAGATTAAAATGAATATGAAGTAGGGTGTGAGGAAAATATGTTATTGATGTTTTGTAGATTAATTGAATGTTTAGATTGTTATGTATTTGTAAAGTATGTTGAAAATTAATAAAAATTATAAGGAAAAGAACAAGGCTGGGCTGTCACACAATGAATGTGACTACAAGTGGGCAGTGGGATTAGACTGAGGAGCCACACAGTGTATATTTGTGGGTGAGTGACTACTTGTGAGCCAATGGAATAAGGTTGGGGTGTCACAAAGTGTATGTGTGAGTCATTGATTACAACTATGTCAGAGGAGCAGGGTTGAGCTGGCAGACAATGTAGATAACTACAAGTGGGGGCAGGCTTGGGCGTCACATAGTGTATGTGTGGGTTAGTGACTAATTGTGAGACAATGAAAGAAGGCTTGACTTTCATACATTATAGACACCAATGGGGAAAGACTGGGACGTTACAGAGTGTATGTGTGGGTCAGAGAGGAACAGGGCTGGGCCAGCAGGCAGTATATACAGTATATATAACTGTAAGTGGACAGCAGAATAATCACAATTTTATTGTTATGTTGGGGGTGTGTCTGCCTAAGGTTATCTCTTATTCCCTGCCCTCTTATGTCTGTGTTTACCCCAATCCTTCCACATGGCTATTTCAATACCCAACTCGTTTGCAGGTATATATGCAGCCTCCCACCAAACATCTCCTGTTCCTTTGCCATCCCCAGACTTCTAAAAGCTTATATTCGACCTTCCGGCATCTCACGGGCCATTTTTGGCACATTGGCATCTCGTGGGCCGTTTCTGGCCTGCCAGCATCTCACGGGCCATTTTTGGTCCTCCGGCATCTCGCGGGCCATTTCTGGCCCTCCGGTAAATTGCAGGCCATTTTTAGCCCTCTCCCCAGGCGACAATCCCAGCTGTGTGCAGTCCATGGAGGATTCTCTACTGTGTCACTGACAGCTCAGGGAGAGTTTCCCCTCTCCTCCTACTTATTATCATCACGGGGCAGTCCTCTCCCCACACTACCTCCCGGGGAAGCTTTCCCTCCTGCCCCTTCCACTACTACTCGATGGGGAAATATTTCTCTTATGTCTCAATGCAGTTGCAGTCTCTACCTTCCCTCGCAATCAGCTCTGTCCCTTCTGCCTCAGAACACTCTCAACCCTGGCTTCCCTGGACAGGTCTCACAGCAACCCGCTGATAGAAATGCAGAACCCCATGGAGTGGTGGCTGTGATCTCAGCTATCTTACGAAAAGAGGGTAATGAACATCAGGGAGCCATCAGGAGGAGTCCTGGAGTCTATCATTAACATGCAGAGGACAAGCAGGAGGCCAGTGGATTTGGGGTAATCGTCTAGGGTTTTTAAGAAAATGTTAAGCACTAGTGGAGTGCGCAGCACATTGTGAATCAGAGCTGTTCTGGCCATTAAACAGTTAATAACATGCTCTATATACCACAGCAGTATGTATGTATAAATGCACAGCTCTAAAGTGTCCCACTTTAGAAGATATTAGGGGTGTGTGCACAACTCTTTTGTCCTTAAAGGGATAGTAATACTTCGTTTTAACTTTATTTTATTTTGTAGGCATTAAAAAAACATGAATAATGATATAAGTCTTATCTCCCAAACCTTTACGATTTAAGAGATATTCACAAGCAAAGTGTCCCCCTCCCGCTCCTTTTACTGATGTAACACTTTTCAGCCAGGGCAGAAGGGAGGTGCGCAGGTAGACTGCAGAGAGGGACAATCTTCAATTAAGATAACAGAAAAACCTGAAAAGCTTGTCAAGGGGGGCAGGGATTTCATTGTTTTCAAAGGAATAAGAGTGTCCCCTTCTGTTATCTGTCCAGTCTATGGACTGCATTCCACATCTGAGAAGAGATTGTTTACAGTAGGTAAAAGGGACGGGAGGGGGAAACTTTGCTTGTGAATATCTCATAAACCATAAAGGTTTGAGAGATAAGACTTATATCATTCTTCATGCTTTTTTAATGCCTACAAAATAAAATAAAGTTAAAACGAAGTATTACTATCCCTTTAAAGGGATAATTAGTGGTGAACCTAGTTAATAGAGGGCACTGGTTCAAAATTCCCTCCCCCAATTCACTGCAACTTCTAAAAAGCTTTCTAGACATTTTTATATCATCCAAATTCAAGATGGACCTGTCCCCTGTACTTGGAGTCTTCTGCACTAATGGTAGCTTAGCCCATGAGGTTAATAAGAATGTTGTCTATATACCTTATGCCCTCCACCTGTGCTTATCTGCCCTAGATATAAACAGTATTGCTGGCTTGCTAGCAACCACTACCTGGGGTGGCAGTAGGTCAGAGTTAGGGGGTGGTGATTTTTTTTTTGTTTTAATTCAAAGTTTATTAAGGTTATCATAGAAAAGCAAATACAGAACAATATAATTGCAATAAATAAAACAGAAAGTGAAACAGCTCAAGAGATCAAACCCCAAAGGGGAAATAGCAAGTCACCGTCAAAATGTTAGCAGGAGAGGTAGTTAGTTTATGTGTCTGTTCAGCCTCATGTAAGAGTGAAGAGAGACGCAGCCGCTCCGCTTCCCTTGTCTTTTTCAGGTGAGAAGTGACACTTTGTCACGGTTTGTTTTGACTCTCAGACACAGAGTTAAGATAAAAACACAACTTTATTGAAAAGTTTAAAGAGAACCCTCGCTGGTTAGGCATACACATATAACAACATTAAATTAGTACACGGCAATAGTGAGTAGTGGTACAGAGAATGTGAGACAGGCTCTACCAGCCTTGCCAATACGGGGTAACGCCACCTTAGACTGGCACCAGATGGAATAGGTTCTACAGGCCTTACCAATATACCGGGCAAGGCAGCCTGGAGGCTTGCAACAGAGAAGAAGGAGGCTCTACCGGCCTTGCCAATATACCGGACAAAGCAGCCTAGAGGTTGGTACAATGAGGAAGGAGTCTCTACCGGCCTTGCCAATATACCGGGCAAGGCAGCCTTGAGACTGGTACAACAAAAGAGGAGGCTCTACCGGCCTTGCCAATATACCGGGCAAGGCAGCCTTGAGACTAGTACAATGAGAGAGGAGGCTCTACCGGCCTTGCCAATATACCGGGCAAGGTAGCCTCGCTAAACCATGAGACTGCAAGTACTGGTGCACAAACAGAGATGGCCTCAGCAACTGGCATATAGTTGGAGTAAACTAGTCGCCTATGCTGGGCACACAGAGGCCTTGCCGGGGCTGTATAGGTGTCAGTGAGCACCCGGTAATAATGGAGCGAACCAGTACCCGCATACTGAACAGACAAGGCTCTCCGGTGCTATATGGAACGCAGCAAGCAACTGGCTATGCGTGGAGCGAACCAGTACCCGCGTACTGGATTACACAAGACTCTCCTGGTGCTATATGGAATGCAGCAAGCAACCGGCTATGAGTGGAGTGAACCAGTACCCGCGTATTGGATTACACAAAACTCTCCCGGTGCTATATGGAATGCAGCAAGCCACCGGTATACTAGGAGCGAACCAGTACCCGAGTACTGGGTTACACAATACCCTACCGGTGCTGTATGGAACGCAGCAAGCAACCGGTTATACGTGGAGCGAACCAGTACCCGCGTACTGGGTGACACAAGACTCTACCGATGCTGTATGGGATGCAGCAAGCCACCGGTTATACGTGGAGCGAACCAGTACCCGCGTACTGGATTACACAATACTCTGCCGGTGCTGTATGGAATGCAGCAAGCAACCGTTATACATGGAGCAAACCAGTACCCGCGAACTGGGTTACACAATACTCTACCGGTGCTGTATGGGATGCAGCAAGCCACCGGTTATACATGGAGTGAACCAGTACCCACGTACTGGGTTACACAATCAATGAGAGATGAAAATGTCGCCAAAGGTGATGAGAAGGAGGAGGCACTCTGCAGGCGATCTAGGAGCAGGAACCAGCCGGTACAGGACAGGAAACCGGAACAGCGACGGCAGCCAACCGGACCAGGAACGGCAGCTGGAACAACAGCCCAAACCGGATCAGGAACGGAAGCAGGAACCGAGGAAGCTGTCAGGCAGTAACTCAGGCGATCACTGGAGAGCAGTAGTGTAGAAACGGCCCAGGAAGCTCAGGAACACAGTGCAGGTGCAGGCGACATAGAGACACCACGAAAGGGCAACCAAAGGGTGCCCAAGCCCAGTCTAAATAGGCAATACTGGGCGGGCTGAAGGCAGGCAGCCAATGGAGAGCCCATTCAGGTAACTGACATGAAAAGGCAGCAATCACAGGAACCGTGATACACTTGTCAGCTTTCCCCCTGGCAACTGCTTTGTGTGCAGTCCAGAGTAAAGTGGAGGAGATTGATTCAAAGTGAAATAGTCTTCCAGAGCACGACCCATATCAGCTTTAGCAGCAGGATCCAAAAGAATTTTATCATTAAAGCACCAAGAAGGAGAGGAGACAGAACGTAAGGGATCAAGAGAGACACATTCCACAATGGCATGATCTGACCAAGTAAGGTCATGTATCTTAGAACGACTCAAATCTCCAAGCAAGGACCGGGTCGAGAAAATATAATCAATCCTAGAATAGAGGTCATGAGGATATGAGAAAAAGGTATAGCCCTGCATGGTGGTGTGCTGCAATCACCAGCAATAAAAAAGGGTATGAGTTTGGACCAAATCAGCAAGTAGCCGCGACTTTGAAGGGACTGGGGCCCCCGGTGGAGATGTTGATCTATCCAAAAATGGGTCCAAGACTGCATTAAAGCCCCCCCCCCCATCAAGATAGGAGAAGTTAGATATTGATCCAAAAGGCCAGATAAAAGAGAGTAAAATCCCCAATCTGAATTGGTGGGAGCATACACATTCAGTAGCGTTAGGGAAGAGCCCTGGATCATGCCATAAATCAAAAGGAATCTCCCTTGTGTGTCCTGAGTCGACCCCAAAAGGTGAAAACCTGGGGAGTTACTGAAAAGTATGTATATGCAATTCAGCATGCTAGGACCGGAAGAATGAAAACGTAAGTGATATCTTCTATTCCAATACTTTGGTTCCTCCCCGGCCCTGAAATGGATCTCCTGCAGGAAGATTATGTCCGCGTGTAGCGAAACATAATTCCTCATTGCTTTTTGCCGTTTGGGAGGGGCATTCAAACCCTTTACATTGTGAGATAGAACTGTCCAGTGAGCGGCCGATGATACCGCCATATTCGGGGAAGGGGGGAGGGAAAGAAAAGAAAAAAAAGGGGGGGGGGGAGGAAGAGAAGAAAAGAGAAAAGAAAGATAAAGAAAGAAAGAGGGGAGTCAAGTCCCAATTAAGAGAGAGAACAAGCAGAGGTAGAAAGACTGGGAATTAAATGGAGATCGAAGCAGACAGGGGGCAACCTAGGGTGCCAAGATGATCGTCTGGAAATGGATCAGGAGGAGGAGCTGCAGTCAAGGGAATAAAAAATTCACCCCTGCCATAAAACCAGCTTAACTACTGTCCTTCTTCCAGATGCTCTGCATAAAAAGTAAAGGGTCATGCCAGGCATTGATAATGAGGGTAATAGCCCCGGGTTAACAGTCATGTTTGCCAAAAAAACAGATAAAATAAAACAAAGAGCAGAAATCATAACATGAAAACATATGAAGCCCACCCATTGGTAGTTAAGGGGATAACCCACCCTGCATACCCCGTTCACTGAATAGCCTAAGAATGCAGTACCATTAGCAGCCTCAAGGGGTAGACACAACCCCCCCCCCCTTCCTCCACCAGGTGGACCGGAGAAACAATTAGGTTAAACAACTATAAAACCAATCATAATGAAGCGTCTCTGGATACACTTCAGCGGTATCCCACTGTAATGGTTTTCAGCACACTCAGAGGCAGGCAATTTGGTAAAACACAGTTTATTGAAACCAGACAGAATAAAGTAACCCTTGCGGGTCCAGCAATAGTTAACAAACAGTACTGACACAGGACAGGTTACTAAATAACATTAACCCACACGAGTCCAGTATACATATATCAGAGAGCAATACATATACTGACACAGGTCAGGAACAGTTCATGTGATATAGTGAGACACTGATGGTAAATGCTATTAGGTCAGGAGACTGGGAGGCCCTAATAGTGAGGCCCAAGAAGCACTCTCTGTGGATAAGTGCCAAAATAGCGACTAGGCCTAGGAAGGGTGAGCGAGGCCCAGATGGATCGTGACTACCAGTAGTACTGCATCCGGAGGAACAACGGAACGCCCAGGAACACACACAGACTGTGACCCAGGGTAACAGTACTGGACAATAGATGTAATAATGCTAGGCTCGATGGCAACTGCCGGGTGACAGAGCCGATTGAGGCTCCCCGGAGACCAACCTCAATAACGGAGTAGTGACTAGCCAGCGTATAATGTGCAAAATAATAGCTCCTACTCGGGTGAGTACTGGACAGCCCTGGTAACAGGTGCTTGGCTTGTTGGCAATTGACAAGAGCGGAGACTAACTGTGGCGCCCAGGAGACCAACCACAGTGGTGACAATAACAAGCCAAACGTTATAATGAGCAAGAGAGATCAACGTCAGCCCTGGGTAAGGAGGAAGGAGGCAGCAAGGCACAAATGGGTTGCAGTCACGGAACGGTAATGCAGTACTCGAGGCAAACAACTGGGCCAGCACGCTCAAGACAGCGCACAGGAGATACTCTCTACCGGATGCGGTAGTGCACCAGACTAGAGGCACAGCACAGGAACGTCAGCCAGGCCGGGTCAGTACACAGAGCAGGAACGTCAGTCAATCTAAGTCGATACACGGGGCAGGAGTGCCAGCCAATCCAAGTCGGTACACGGAGCAGGAACGTCAGCCAGGCCAGGTCAGTACACGGAGCAGGAACAGGGTTAGAGAGAATAGTCAGGCAGTCTGGGTCATACACAGCAATACACGGGCACAGTGATACCCACCTGTCCCCGAAAGCAGAATCCCAGAAGACCCGGAAACAAGGATCCACCTCAGGGAACCACCCTACAGCGGTCTGTGTCCAGTCCGACGGGAGCCAGCCCCCCGCGGGGATCCCCAGCAAAAAATACATGTGAAGCCCCTCAAGCACCCTGCACTCACAGAAAGAGAACAGCTATCCCCACAAACCACTAACAAATGCAACATCTCCCCACGATATTCTCCACAACAAAGGCTCCTAGAGGCTCCACTGGGGACAGGACCCACTGTGAGCGATGTAAGTGTCACCTGCCACATTCACCACATACGAAAGCTGCGACTGAGGCGGGCACCACACAGCGCATTCCCAACCCCTAGCAACTCCATGAGGGGAGCCTCGAGGCAGATCAGGGCCAAATCACTGAGCGGACCCCAATTTGCCACAAGTAAAGTCCCTGCAGGGTGCGCTAATACAAACCCCAAGCATCCCCTCCCAAACCCCAACAACATACATTCCTAGATTGTAACCATAAAAATGTGAAGTCCTCCCCCCACCCACGTAAACCCAGCATAAAAGTAAAAGCATATATGTCCGAAACGGCCCAGTATAACTGGTGTAGGCAGGAACTTTGTGATGGTCATCTGTAATCATGGGGGACAACAGTGCAGTGTTCCTGAACCAGTAGGCCGGGCACAATCAAAGCAGTACCAGAGTTCACCAGTGGGCCATAATAGTCCCATCACACCAACATGGAACTCGAGAATCCACTCGGGGAAGCAGTCTAAATCCTCAAGAGGAGGCTGTAGTGGGTTCCACAGCCGAGCGATCCATCAGGTCAGGGGGCGCAAACTACTCATACAGGGATCTCACTTCAGTGTTCATATCGAGGCCCAAGCATTGCAGAAACAGCTTACAGTCAGATGGGTCTCTCAACGTGGCTAAGACACCATTCCTCATAGTTGCAGGGAAAAGGGGAAACCCCAACGATATGGTAAGCCGTGGGAATGGAGCAGGGCCATCAGCGGGTTCAGGGTGCATCTTTTCTGCAGCATAGATTGAGCCAGGTACAAGTAAAAATGTGGAGTAATGTCATCCATAGTGGGAGTAGCCTTCCTGGCAGCATTCATAATCGCCTCTTTAGTCGTGAAGTAGGTGAATTTCAACATCACATCCCGCAGGGGATTCTTAGCTGAAGGCTTGGGCCTCAACACACCATGAGCTTGGTCTAAGGCCAACATAGAGTTCAGGGGTATTATCACGGTGCCCATGCTCTTTTTGCAACATTCTGTCAGTCTACTCTCATGCTCTACTCCTATTGGCTGTACTCTGATTGTCCTGCCCAGTATTGGCCTTAAATACTGGGTTCTGGCACTTCTCCAGTGCGCTTTCGTGGTGTTCCAGTACCAGCGCTTGTTCCTGATTTCTGTGTGCTCTTAGTGTATCGACCTGACCTGCCTGACTACTCTGCATCTCGTCTCCTGCTTGTGCACCGACCCGGACTGCCTGACCATTCTGCTTCTCATCTCCTGTGTACCGACCCGGCTTGGCTGACATTCCTGCTCCGTGTACTGACCTGGCTTGGCTGACGTTCTTGCTCCATGTACTGACTTGGATTGGCTGACATTCCTGCTACATGTGAACCCGCCCGGTTGGGCTGCTGCCTCCCTGTACTCCCCTACTGGTCTCCGGTTGGGGGTGGTGCTCCTCTCTCGCTGTTTGTTACAGCTATGCAGTTTTGGTCTCGGTTGCCTCTGTGTCGCCCCTGCGACATTCCTATTGGCTTGTCTTACTATCCGCTCCCGGTTGGGTGCCTCCCAGGGTGAGTTGCTCAGTTCCATTACTGTTACGGCAGTGCTCAGTTGCTCAGTCTCCATTACTGCCACGGCAGTTTCCTGTCGCCTAGTCTCCGTTACTGCTATGGCAGAGCTCATTTGGCCTATTCTCAGTTACTGCTACGGCAGTGCCTCTGTGGCCCAGATTCTGTTAGTTCCATGACAGAACATCAGTTGCTCAGTCTCCATTTATGCCACAGCAGTATCCAAGGGCTTAGTCCCTGTTTATGCTACGGCAGTCTCCTGTTGCCTAGTATCCACTACTGCTACTGCATCACTCTCGTGGCTTGGTCTACGTTACTGCTACGGCACTGCTCTAGTTGCCTGGTCTCCGTTACTGCTACAGCAGTGTCCATGTCACTCAGTCTCTGTTACTGCTACGGCAGTGTTCACGTGGCCTAGTCTCCGTTAGTGCTCCGGCAGTGCTCAAGTTGCTCAGCCTCCGTTACTGCTAAGGCAGTTCACCTTTACCTGCTATACTTATTCTTGGGCGTTACTCATATTTAAGCTCTCAACCCTAGGTGAGCTTCTTAAAGGGCCTTACCACACATGGGACTGTTTACACTCGCTGGCTGCTATTAACCCATGCAGTACCGATACACTGGGACTCTTCCAAGACCTGCCTGACCTGTGTCAGTATAATGTGTTATGGACTCTGTACTTATACTGGACCTCTGTGGGCCTACCTATATATAACCTGTCTTGTGGCTGTACTATATTAAGTGTATATTACAGTACCTGTGAGGGTTATTGTAATCTTGATTGTTTAATAAAACTGTGTTTTATCCAAACCTACTGTGTCTGTGTGTCAAACAAACTGTTACAGGTATCAGGCAAGAGCAACCAAAAATAGTGATGCAAGAATCCAGGTAGGTGCTCCAATGCCTCAGGGATATTGCGAATACGGAAGTTGGATCTGTGGGATCTGTTATCAAGGTCTTCCACCGCCTCTTGAAGCCTTCTGTGCCGTGATTTTAGGCCCTCCATCTTGTCCTGCAGGGCTGTAAAGGAGTGCCCCGAGGCTGCCATTTTAACCTCCAGGGCCTCAGTCCGGTCCGAATGGCGTTGATTTTCAGCGTGTAGAAGCTGGGCGCTGGATTGCAGCTCATCAGAAAGATCCTTTTTAACAGAGAGCAGTAGTTCCCGCAGGGATTCCATATGTCTTTTAGTGTAGAGCGGGTGAGAGTCAGGAAGGTCTCTGTGCGGGTTCGATGGTCCGGCCCGAGTTTCCTTTTTCTAAAGAAATTAACAGGTTGCATATTCTTCTGTGGCTTTCTGGACATGGTAGCCCACAGACCCACACTCTAGGAGCAAAACTTACCCGAGGAAGCAAGGTAAAAGGTCGATGTAGGAGTCGTTTGACGAGACAGGAGCAGGAGCTCTAGCAGCACACGTCCATTCTGCTTGAGCAGGGTTGGTACTCACTTAAACACATCAATTTGCCTGCGTGCTACACAGGGAATCAAATATATCTATCTTCAGTAAGCACTCACGGGACTTCAGAGAACAATAAAAAATGTACTTTATTTAATCAACGTTTCGAACCAGTAAGGATCTTTTTCAAGACTCGTCAATTAAATAAAGCACAGAGTTCTTTCTGAAGAGATATATATTTATATGTATATATATATATATATATATATATATATATGAAAAACACATATTGTAAGAGTTTATCTGGTGTGTACAACAAGGGTAATCCCACTACAATCGGTTGCTTTTTGCAAAAAAGATTACAGTTCAAACAAAGTGGTGGGACTGTTACTATCACATTCTATGGACGACTGCAACATATATATATATATATATATATATATATATATATATATATATATAAATATATATATATATATGTATATAAAATGTATTCATATTACCCAGGTGTATGCTGAACTATTTCTCACTTGAGGAAAACATTATTTTATTTTTCTTATGTATTTGTTTTCAAAAATAGTCCCAGCTTTACAAGGAACTGGGCTGAAGCTTTATCAGGTTTACAGAACTAAAACCATGCCCCTACTCTCATGACCATATTTATAATAGAAACCTGTCAGAAGAGTTGGTCAAACAGTCTGCCAGCTTTCGATGGGGGGGTCTCTTCAGTTTCCTGAAAACCACCTTGCCCTCTTTTCCATATCAAATTACAGAAAGACAAAGATTTTGAACCCTGATAATGATAATTATTTTAGGACAGCCTAATGCCATTCTCCAGCTGGTTTAGGACTACAACTGCCATCATACCCAGATGGGCATTGGCCACCTGAGAATAATGGCAATTTTAAAACATGACAGGAGGCTCCTATTTGCATTATCTTTCTTTTACTTCACCTCCAATAGCAGCAAATTAAAAAAACTACAAACAACCAATCAGAACAAAGAACAATCTTAAGAAGCTCTGTAACAATTCTCCACTTCCTCTTTCTTGCTGCTCACCTCCTTGGCAGGTCAGAGTTCTTCTCTCCAAATTTTTACTGTAATATATGTAATATAATATATGTATTTATTTCTTACATTCTAAATTGCATTTTATTGTATTTTCAGTTTGCCTTTCTCTAGGCTATACTAATCGTACAGGTGACATTTTTTGCTTATTGGCCTGTTGATTTTCCTGATATCTAACTTATGCCTCTAAAACGCATTAACTGAGAGTGAGCATTTACCACCATAATTTCTGCCTCTGAGGGTGACCCCCTGTACAGAGGGTGAACCCCTCTTCACCACTGCTATTTACAACTTTATATTTACAACTTTATATTTTCTGCCACATATGGTGAGCACCTACTCATATTCTTCCTAATATCATACTATTCCTCAGTTATATTTACCACAGTGAGTGAGCCCCTATCATACTATTCATACAGCAAAAGCCTACTTATGTTTTTTCTTTAAGAGGGTGAGCCTCTCCCCTACATTCTTTTCATTCCTCCCAGTTTCAGGGGTGATTTATAACTTTATATTTACATTACTGGGGTGAGCCCCCCCATTATCTTTTTATATTAGAGCACCACGACGGATTCCCAAAAATCTGCTCTTGGGTCTGAGGAGCTGGTAGCTCTTATTAATACTGCTGTAGCAGCATCTTTACAAAATGCACTAGCGGGTGCTCTACCACAGTTGCCTCCTTCAGTTCAGTCCACTGCCCTCCTCAGGTCACTGAGAAATCCCCAGATTCTGATCTTTCTGAGCAGAACACTTCTCAAGCTCCTAAATGCCACTGGAAAGGCACCCAATCTAGATCTAATCTAACCCTGAGGTTTATGGGGCTTCTCTGTTATCCTCTGATGATGAGGATCATACTTACTCTCCTGAATATACAGAGGTTGGTGTGTGGCAAGCAGAACTGTCTGACTTCTCTGATGAGGAGAAATTATTTGATTCTGCTCCTAACGATGAACAATTTATGGGTCATCCCCAAATACTTGATTTTGTTCCCACCATTAATAGCTCCTCTCTGGTCGAGTCAACCTTGGTTTCCAGATCTTCTCTGCCTCTCCTGTCAGGACCCCCTTCTGATTCCTTCATTTCCGGGACTCCTGATGAACCCGAAAAGAGACTTTCACCCCCTAGTACTTCAGTGTTGCTTACATCTGGTGGTTTGGTCTCTTTCAGGGGATCCTGGGATGTCCGAGGTCTATCAGACTTGGCTTGTTGACTTCTCTGGGACTCCTGGGCATTGCTACACATCTGCTTGGGGTCTCTGGTCTCACTGGTGTGTGGGACAGAGTCTCGATCCCTTTACTGCCCCTGTTCATTTTGTGATTAATTTTCTCTCCCATTTGCATGATCAAGGGAAGTCTTATCAGACTCTTAACGTCCACAGATCAGCTATTTCAGCCACTCACGTTCTTCTGCATGGTATTCCTATTGGTAAAGACCCACAGGTATGCCGTTTATTAAGGGGTATCTGTCTTTCCTTTCCACACAGCCCTAGATATACATCTCTGTGGGACGTTTCTGCGGTTCTACAATTTTTGCAGTCTTGGCCTGAGAATCAACTCTTCTCTCTTCGCCAATTGTCCACTAAACTTGCTCTCCTTCTCTGTTTGGTATCTTTTATCGGGTGTTGGACGTCAGGGCTTTCGACGTGGATGGTATCGTTTTCTCCCCTGATGGGGTTGTTTTCTCCGTCTCCCGTCGAACGAAATCTAATTCTAGTTCAGTCTCCTACCCCTACAGTCCGCTGTTGTGCGAACTCCGGGCTCCAGACAGCTTTTGATTTCCTATGTTAAACCATTCAAACCAGTTTCGTCACCCACACTTACTCGTTGGGTACGCTGGATCTTATCTTTAGCCGGTATTGACGTCTCTTTTGGAGTCCATCCTGTGCAAGGCGGTGCCGCGCCGGTGGCTTTGACTTCCGGCGCATCCTTATCGGATATACTATGTTCGGCAGACTGGTCACGGGAGTCTACGTTTTGGAGTTTCTACTTTTGTCCATCCTCCCATCCGGGTTCTTTTCTTTTGTCCGAGAGTTAAAACTGCAAATAGGAGCCTCCGGTCATGTTTTAAAATTGGGGATTATCCTAGCTTTAGTGAAGAGATAATCTGAATTTTAATAATGACAGTAGGTGAGTATTTCCCTCCCTTTTTTGATTCATTTCGTTTTCATGATCTGTTTTTTATCCCATCCCTTTGTAATTCTGTGATAGCTGTTACTTTCATATTATTCACCAATGATAATTGTATTTTTCAATATTTACGTTTACTTATCTATACTTATTTTTTTCAGTATTTTATAAGATACTATGATGCTGTCTGTTTTTACTGTCTTTCAGCTTAACTCGTTCTGGTGGACCATAGTCGGCAATATTCCTGTTTACGGCGTCAACATATCCTATAACTGGATTTTGGTTAGCTATTAACCCTTCCTGGAAGTTTTACTAAAAGAATCCTGGTTCCTGTTTGGGTTTCACTTCAAGAAAGAGGAAGTTTAGAATTGTTACAGAGCTTCTTAAGATTGTTCTTTGTTCTGATTGGTTGTTTGTAGTTTTTTACTTTGCTGCTATTGGAGGTGAAGTAAAAGAAAGACAATGCAAATAGGAGCCTCCTGTCATTCTTAAAATTCTGATTATCTCTTCACTAAAGCTAGGATAATCCCCAATTCTAGTCCAACATCAATTGTAAGAGGGCTGCAGGTCACCCACTCCTGGTTTGTACTCAGAAAGCTGCAGTTGTTTTTACACATAAAATCACATAAAGCATATTCTAGGTGAGTGGTTCTGGAACAGGGTCCAATGGCCCATTAGGATGCCTTGGAAACCCTCTTAGTGCACCAGTTATTTTCTATGTATTCTTAAGGGAATTCTTGTGATGGATATATGATATATTCTCATTCTGGTTACAGGGACTAAAATGATATATCAATATCTATCTGTCTGTCTATATCAATCAATATTTATCTCTATTGATCAGTCTATATCTACCTGTCTGTTGGTGTCTGTCTGTCATGTGAATGCCCTTGACAGATAACCTGTAAGATGTTAGGGCTGTCCTAAAAAGTACAGACTGTTAAGGGGGCTGTAAGAAAAAATGATTGATAATCTATCACGGTGCCCGTGATTCTTGTGCGACGTTCTGACTTCCGGGTTTGTGCTTTGCTGTCTTTTATTGGTGCTAGCTGGCTAGCCCCTCCCAGGGCTAGCCTTTGTATATACCCTCCTGTCACTAGGCCAGTGCCCTTTTGTGGTGTTCCTGACCTTACGTTATTCAGTGCTCCTGTCCCGTGTTGATCCGGTTTCCATCTGACCTTGCTCCTGTTCTGCTCCTGTGTACCGATCCAGGCTTTGGCTGACTACCGCTCTCTGTGTACCGATCCAGGCTTTGGCTGACTACCGCTCTCTGTGTACCGATCCAGGCTTTGGCTAACAACCGCTCTCTGTGTACCGATCCAGGTTTTGGCTGACTTCCGCTATCCTTGTACTGATCCAGGCATTGACTGACTTACGCTATCTTGTTGCCCTCGCTATTATTGTCAGTTCTCTCTGATTTGTTGCCTCTGGTTGCGCTACTCTCTGCCCATTAAGTACACCCACTCAGTGCTATACGGTCACTAAGCGGTTACTGTTGCCTTACCACTATACGCTCAGCCTGTGACTATCTGTGGCCTCCGTTAAGCACACCCACTCAGTGCTATCTGGTCACTAAGTGGTTACTGTTGCCTTCCCACTATACGCTCAGCCTGTGACTATCTGTGGCCTCCGTTAAGCACACCCAGTCAGTGCTATCCGGTCACTAAGCGGTTACTGTTGCCTTCCCACTATATGCTCAGCCTGTGACTATCTGTGGCCTCCGTTAAGCACACCCAGTCAGTGCTATCCGATCACTAAGCGGTTACTGTTGCCTTCCCACTTTACG
Organism: Rhinophrynus dorsalis; assembly: GCA_037306005.1. Taxonomy (NCBI): domain Eukaryota; kingdom Metazoa; phylum Chordata; class Amphibia; order Anura; family Rhinophrynidae; genus Rhinophrynus; species Rhinophrynus dorsalis. The sequence goes on along the minus strand of CM074727.1, from coordinate 24,828,704 downwards.
CTCAGCCTGTGACTATCTATGGCCTCCGTTAAGCACACCCAGTCAGTGCTATCAGGTCACTAGCGGTTACTGTTGCCTTCCCACTATACGCTCAGCCTGTGACTATCTGTGGCCTCCGTTAAGCACACCCAGTCAGTGCTATCTGGTCACTAAGTGGTTACTGTTGCCTTCCCACTTTATGCTCAGCCTGTGACTATCTGTGGCCTCCGTTAAGCACACCCAGTCAGTGCTATCCGGTCACTAAGCGGTTACTGTTGCCTTCCCACTACACGCTCAGCCTGTGACTATCTGTGGCCTCCGTTAAGCACACACAGTCAGTGCTATCCGGTCACTAAGCGGTTACCGTTGCCTTCCCACTATACGCTCAGCCGGTAACCCAGTAGTGCCTCCTCAGTTCCATGTTGCACCAGATATCAGGCTGCCTTACCCGGTATTCGGTAAGGCCGGTAGAACCTCCTCAGTTCCTTGTTGCACCAGATATCAGGCTGCCTTACCTGGTATTCGGTAAGGCCGGTAGAGCCTCCTCAGTTCCTTGTTGCATTAGATATAAGGCTGTCTTACCCTGTATTCGGTAAGGCCGGTAGAGCCTCCACAGTTCCTTGCACCAGATATGAGGCTGCTTGACCCGGTATTCGGTAAGGCTGGTAGAGCCTCCTCAGTTCCTTGGTACATTAGATATTAGGCTGCCTTACCTGGTGTTCGGTAAGGCCGGTACAGCCTCACTATTGTATTGCTATTTTGTATGCCCTGTCCTGTGTCAAACTTTATTACTGCTGTTTGTAGAGTTTGGACCAATGAGGAGCCTTGTGAGCTTTATTTTGCCTAATAAAGCTTTTCTATTTTATCCTACCCAATTGTCTGAGTGTTCAATAAAACCGTGACATAATCACTGGTCTGTTTTTTTTTTATTGCATGTTTATTTTATTTATTTATTTTCTTGGCGGGGCCCTCTCTCAAAATCATGCATATACCCCAGATGTGATGTCCAAAGAAGGAGCTGGATAGCATATTTCAACATTCAAGGTTTAAAGAAATAATATGAAATGTATTATGATAAAAGTTTTTAGTGTATGCTCTGTTTTATTATATTTATGTGGCATTTGGCTACTGTTTTTACATATATGGATCAATGAATTATTACACTTAGTTGATGCTTATATCTTCTCTTTTATTTCCTTACCATCTGCCCTGTGGGAGCTGGAGATTACTTATATACTGTGGATGTGTGTGTAGGGCTGGGTATCTGTGTGTGAGACACTGACAGACTGAGGAAAACCATGTGTGTGTTTGTGTGTGAGACACTGACAGACTGAGGGAAACGTGTTTGTGTGAGAGACACTGAGAGCGAGGGAGATGTTTGTGTTGAGACACACTTACAGACTGAGACAGATGTGTGTATGTGTGTGTGGAGACACTAACAGACTGAGGCAAATGTGTGTGAGATACCGACTGGTTGAGGGAGATGTGTGTGTGTGTCAGTTTATGTGAAACATATACTGAGGGAGATGTGTGTGTGTGTGTGTGGAGACACTGACAGACTGAGGCAAATGTGTGTGAGATTCTGACTGGTTGAGGGAGATGTGTGTGTGTATTTGTGTGTGTGTGTGTGTGTGTGTGTGTGTGTGTCAGTTTATGTGAAACATAGACAGACTGAGGGAGGTCTGTGTGTGAGACAATGATAGACTTGGGGAGATGTGTGTGTGTGGAGATGTGTGTGTGTGTGTGTCTGCTCTGCAAATTGAACCGCTGCATCAAAGTCCTGATACCCAAGCTGAGATCGGGTGGGAGGGTTCAGTGTCCTAGCTAGAGACAGAACAAGAATGCAGCCTGGTATGACTATAAGCAGAAATAGGGTCTTTGACAAGCTAATACTAAATAAATATAACACTGAAGAAGATAAAAGGAGCATAATTCACAAAGAAAAAAAAATCTTCAGGGCATTTTTTTTCTGCTTGAACCATGATAGTACAGCTGTCCGTCTTCAGGAGCTCACTTCTGGGCACAGCGAGGCGTGTGGAACACAACAGGAAGAGGCCAGTTCAGTGATTCTATTGCAGCAGTTTGGGATTTCTGATGTCCAGTTGCACAATTTCTACTAGTTTTCTCTGATGAAGTACTGAAGTTTGGCCTTAGATGGCTCCAGTGTGCATGCATTGAGTGAAGTATCGTACACTTCGTGATTTATAATATAAAACAATGTCCCAAACTGAAACAATCTTGCTTTTAAATATATATATATATCTTGTGATCTCTTCAGTGGGATATTTAAGATGAGACTGTAATGAGGCAATGCATTGGCCTTATGGATCTCAATACTGATTAATACAAAACAAATACATTACAGACACTTGCTAAGCTTGTGTATAGATTGGTCACTGTTAGTCAATTAATAATAATATGATTAATCATATGTGACACCCATTCAGGTAGGCACTTGCCTTGGTGGGATTACTCAGAGTTGTCTGAGAGCAAGCCTTGTAATTACACTCACCCGTCCTCATTTGCCTCAGCTGACTCACTGCCTCTTGACTTATAAAGGTTTGAGAGATGAACCTGGGGGCCATTAAATTATTTTACAAATTTGTACAATATGGGGGATAGTAATAATAAAGTATTACTATCGCTTTAACACTGCTCGCCTTCTTTTCTTGATAGTTTTTTTTCTGCAAAAGGCCCTAAGTTTTCTTCTAAGTTTCTGGTATTCACTTACTTTAAAGGAACAGTAAACTTTTTTTATGAAAAAATATATATTGTAGGGATTTTCCTACTGAGTAAAATAAGGGTACTCCCACTGCCAAGAGATTTATATTTCCAGTTATTACAGTTTAAACCCATGTTTTTTTTTACATTAGCAGTGCCCTCTAGTGGTCAAATTCTAATTAGATTTTCTGTCAGATTCTAATGGAGAGGAAAGTCAGAAAAGTCAGAGACATACAGTTCTCCATAGAATGTGATAGAAACTGCCTGTCACTTCCTGTCAGTTAGAACTATCAAGAAGTAAATACAGTAAATTCACTTTCTGGTTATTTAAACTGCTATAAATTTTGAATAAAACATCTAACAGCGATGAGAGTGACCTTGATTTTCACACAACATTCTTGGGCAAGCCAACCAAACCAAACAGGAGAATTTCCCAAAAATCCACTCAATTAAACTGAACCTATCACTTTGAATTTTCTTTACATATTTGAAAATCTCATTCAAAACTGCCTGTGTGTTATGTTAACCAAAATTCCATCATATGTATAGTTTAGGAGACATGGTATTCACAGTAAAAGTTAAAATCTCCTCATACAGCACAGAGTTTCATTACCATATGGAACATCACTGAAAAGCTTAATTAGCATATGAAATATAACTGGTACCTCGTGGGTACTGCAATTAGCATACATTAGAATATGGGAGCAAGTATGAATTTCTCCATACATTTGCTGGTCTTTTGGTTAACATGACACATAAGCAAGTGTTTAATGCAGTTTTGAAATATGCAAACCTGAATTAAGGTGTACATTCCACTTTAAATAAGACTTTATATATCCGGGGTTGGATTTCCCAATAGGCAGAGTAGGCAACAGGCTAGAACTCCAGATTGTGAGGGGAGGTGCCTGAACTGTTCTGGCCACACCCATATTCTCTCCTGTTGGTATGGCTGAGCAGTGTCAGTGAGTGGGGAGGTAATGTAGGGATAAGATAGGAAGTCAGTGCTAGGGGAGCTGGTCAATGCATTACTGAGCAGTGTCAGTGAGTGGTGGAGGTAATATAGAGATAAGACATGAAGTCAGTGTTAGGGGAGCTGGTCAATGCATTACTGAGCAGTGTCAGTGAGTGGTGGAGGTAATGTAGGGATAAGACAGGAAGTCAGTGCTAGGGGAGCTGGTCAATGCATTACTGAGCAGTGTCAGTGAGTGGTGGAGGTAATGTAGGGATAAGGTAGGAAGTGCTTGCACAGCACACCATAATTAGCATAATCTATACCTCTAACTCAAAAATTAGCTTCCTAAATAAAAAACGACTAGTGTGACATATAGGTGATTTTGAAACCTCTTTCAAGTGTAAATATAACTGACTTTTAACATGAGTCAAAATGAAAAACTACATCATATTTCTAAATGGTTTTCCTAAATCTGGAGAAAAAAATATGTAATATTCACAGTCACTACTTTTGTAAAGATCACTGAATATGTACCATTTATCTATAACTATAAAAATCTCACAACACACTCATTTAAATCTATTATACTTTGTATCACAATTCAATAAAATTTAGAGATTTTCTTAACCCCTTAATGACCCTTGACAGTCCTGGCACGTCATGGGTAGATTAGTGTTTAGAACCCATGACGTGCCTGGACCATCAAGGAATTCAGGGTTCTCCTTGCAGCTGCACGCTGTTCGGGGAGCCCTGAACCGGATGCAAAAAAAGAAAACAGTCCGTGGTCCTTAAGTGACGGCCGCATGCGTGATCAGCCATCCTTAAAGGGTTAAGGTCCAGTAAAAATATTTTATATTATTTCTGTATTATTAATATTTTCTTCTTTTTCCAAAATATATTTTGGACTAGAGGAATTTTGAACCAGAGTATTGTCAAACACATTTCAAAGTAAGGCATTGCAACCCCATCCCTATTCCGGACCATAAGGGGTTAATATATGTATAAAAATTAATTTTGTCATGTGATATTACTATTAGCAAAAAAAGACTAGGAGACTGGTAGGGTGATACCTTTATTGACAAACTGAATGACTTTAGCATACAAGATTACAAGAAAACCTAGGTCTCTGATGAAGGAATAATAGAGATAGGACTTTCTTATTCAATGGTGTAGGCAGTTACAAATGTGGCAAGTCGAAATACCATAAATGTGACTCGAACTCAAATAAGAAAATAAAATTGTATCCAATATCACAGGAAAGATACGTATGATAAATTTATTTTATCAATTGTGAGACTTCTTTTATAATATAATGACCTGTAGATGCAGCTTGCAATATCTAGGTCACACAACATAATATCTAAGGTCAAGGTTTATATTTATAACCGTTGTGTTTTTTTTTATGTTTATATTCTTTTATATCAAAAATATTCATTTGTCCACAAATAATACACAGTAACACAGTAACACATTAAATTAGGTTGACTAAAGATCCATCAAGATCAACCTTCTCCTCATACCCCAGTAGCTGAGAATTTAATAGCTTTCCTGCCACCAATTAAGTTAGTCTTTATCAGACCTTCCTGATCTGCCTACTGATAAACAGTATAACCCTGTATGTTCTCTTTTGAAAGAAATGTATCTAATCTTCTCTTAAATGTATCCATTGTATCTGCAATAACCACCTCCTTGGGCAATAAATTCCACAATTTAACAGACCTTACTGTAAAAAAAACCCTTCCTCTGCTGAAGTCTAAACCTCTTTTCCTCTAATCTCAAGGGGTGTCCCCTGGTCACCTGATCAGGCCTTGGAATAAATAGCTCACCACAGAGATCCTTGTATTGACCTCTCATATACTTGTACAATGTGATAAGGTCTCCTCTTAGTCGTCTTTGTCTAGTCGTTCCTCATATGTCAAGTCTTCCATTCCCTTAATTAATTTTGTTGTTATTCGCTGTACCCTCTCTACTTCTAGTATATCCTTTTTGAGAACTGGTGCCCAAAACTGCACTGCATACTCAAGGTGAGTTCTTACCAATGATGTGTATAATGGCAAAATAATGTTATCCACTCTTGCTTTGATACCTCTTTTTATGCAAGACAGGATTTTGTTTGCCTTTGCTACTGCTGTTTGACACTGGTCACTGTTTCCAAGTCTGTGCTATATATAGATTTAATATCAAATAATATTTTTCATTTTATGATTTTGTATCAGTGCAACACTAAACTAATACAAAAAAATGTTAAGGTATATTTTTTTTCTCTTTACGTTATTGCATGACAATAATTCAATATTAATTTCAGCAAAGATAGTCGGGCACGCTCTCTTGAAACATAACTTTTAATCTCTTATCATCAACAACATATTCGACGTTTCAGTTTGACATTGCAACTTTCATCAGGGATATTTCATTTACAATGGATATTATTCTGTAGTTGCCTTAAATAGTCACTCCCGCACACAGCGCGAGTCCGGCGCTCACCTGGTTACCCAGGTAACTTGAAGCATTGGATCTGCCCACCCTGCATGAGCAGAACTTACAAGGGAACTACCTAATTATACTATTTTTTAATCATCATTCCTTTAATACACTCATCTTAAAAACATGTATTTAAAATCTGCATAAATGTTGGGTGCAAACCCCTTCCCCAGAGCCAAATCACGATCACTACAAATAATTTATTAAACTGAACTGTTTAATAAGTTATTCATAGTGGTTGTGATGGTAACTACGGAATAATATGTATCCATTGTAAATGAAATATCCCTGATGAAAGTTGCAATGTCAAACTGAAACGTTGGATGCATTTTTTATGATAAGAGATTAAAAGTTATGTTTTAAGAGAGAGTGCCCGACTATCTTTGCTGAAATTCGTGTGATACTCCGTTGGAGCACCTCGTAATATGAGAGAACCCCACGTGTGTGCAGCAGTACTGTGATATACCAGTAATCCAACATTAATCATCTTTCACTTTTTTTTTTTTTTTTGAGAAAGTATTTATTTTACCTGGAAGGATACATTGCGATTGTCTCTCATTTTCAAGTATGTCTGGCTACTCATTTTATCTGCCTCAGGGGGTACAAGGCTAAGTTGACCTTGCCAGAACTACAACCTGCGACCTTGAGGTTCCAATGGATTCTACAGCTGGTGTATTAAACAACTGAGCTATCTCACCGGCATTTTGTATTATTGTACATATACTTTGACGTATGATCGTGCATCACAAGCTACAATATATAATTTATTTTTCTAATTATTTATTTGGTTCATTTTTTTATACAGGCATTACAAGCTACATTGTATAATTCATTTTTCAAGTATCTGGTTTATTTTTACATTCTCTGTAAAGGGATCTCATCTGGATAGATTATATCTTATTATTTCCTTTAATAAAGGGATGCTTATATTCATGTTGAAAAGCCTTTTAACCATCTTAGAATCATCCCTATAATTAAGAAGAGAACACGTTATCACATTATGCTAGAACTAGTTTTAAAGCCCGTGTACACAAGCCAACACTGGCGGCGCTGCAGTCATGTACAGTACAGAGTGCCCAAAAGCGCCGCAGCTGATAAGGAGTAGGGTGCACTGAATTCAGACTGTGGTCCTCTCTGTGCACCTTCCTGGGACCACGCAGTCCCAGGAAGATGCACAGAAAGGACTTCGGCCTGAATTTGGAGCTGCCCGCTTCGTATCAGTAGCGGCATGGGCAGTCTCTACTGAGTGCAGCGCATGCAGCCATCTCTACTGTGTATGACGGCTTCTGACAAACATCCTTAGCAAATTATAATATAGGATTAGGAAGTGTTGGCGATTTTCCTTTTCCTTGTATTAGGTTAAGTTTGCAGATTGCTCCTGATGAAATAACCAGTGGGTTATGAAATGCATTGAGATATATTTTAAATTATTTTTTTATGGTTAACCATTGTTTTTTATTCGTAATAAATATTGATTTATATATGATATTTTTAAAGGGTAACTTTCACCCCCAAGACACAATATCTTATTTTGCTAATCTGCTAAAATTGTATATAGATTTGTGTGTGGGGTGTTTTTATTAAAAAAAGTACATACTTTATTCGATTTTCGATCTAAGATTTAGACTTGATGTAGCCACTTCTGCATTCTGTGCACAGGATAACTTTGGCACAGCTCTGTATATCACTATGAACTCTTATCCTGGAGAGATCTTTGTGAGTGCTGTTCTGATGTCTTGGTTTCTAAAGCTATATATTATAGGGTTAATTAATGGGGTAAACACAGTGTGTAGAAGAGATATAATCTTGTTTATAAGCAATGAATGTCCTTGCGATGGTACCATGTATTTAGTTATCAGTGTCCCATAAAAGGCACTGACAACAATTAAGTGGGAGCTGCACGTGGAAAAGGCTTTCTGTTTCCCTGTTGTGGAGGGGATCTTAAGTATGGTGAGAAATATATAGCTATATGTCCCAATGATTAATCCACAGGGAAAAACAAATATAGGGATAGCAAACACAAAGACTATTAATTTCACAAAAGATGTGTCTGAGCAAGAAAGACTCTGAAGAGGAGATATGTCACAATAAAAATGATCGATGACATTGCCATTGCAGAACTGAAAATTAGATATCGGCACAACTCCAAATAAATTAATTGTAAAACCTAACAGCCAAGGCCATACAGACAGGTGGGTAAAGCACCTGAAGTCCATGATAGAAACATAATGTAATGGGTAACAAACAGCGAGGTATCGATCATAAGACATTGCTGAAAGAAGTAAACATTCTGTTATCGTTGTGCCACTAAAGAAACATAATTGAGTGATACAACCTAGATAAGTCATTCTTTTGCTTCCCAGCAAGATGGCACACAGCATGTTGGGGACGGTATTGGTTGTGACTATGATGTCGCAAACTGAAAGGTTGGTAAGGAAGAAGTACATGGGTGAATGAAGATGTTGACTTATAGAAATTAATACAATTATCAAGAGATTTCCTGTTAATGTAAAAAGAAAAATTATTAGGAAGACAATGAAGAATAAAATATTGAATTTGTGAAGGTTTCCAAATCCTAGGAGAAGGAATTCCGTGACCCTTGTCTGGTTCTTTACCGACATATTCAGTTGAAGTCTTCTTCTTTATATAACTGCAAGGAAAGTGTTATTTTCTTTTTCTTTTAACATGATAATTATTTTGTTGTATATTAGGTATAAATGTAAAAATGTCTCCTATAACTGTATGAATGGATGTGCATATGTATGTGTTTATATATGTAGGAAACAACAAAAGTGAGAACAGGCGGTGCCCCTTGCAGAGAACCAGATAGCAATGATTAACACCACCAACACAACGTTTGCATGAACACTTACAAAAGAGATGACTGAGATCCTACTTATATAGATAACAGGCAAGCTAAAACCATGCTGGGATGGTGCACTGCCCCAAACCCCAGTATAGTCTTCAAACATATCACAAGACTGCTCTTCAGATACTCGCTCTCCCCAGCAACAAAACCATATAGAACATAGAAGAAACAGAGGGTGCCCAATAGTGTAATGCCACAAACATTAAATGAATAAGAAAATAAAAATATACTACTCACAAATGTGGTGGTCAGGAAACAGAGACCTGACAAAAGCACAGGAGGAGAGTTTGACCCGGCTCCGCTCGGGGTTCTCCAGAGTCTGGTGCAGAAATGGAATTAAGAAAAGAAGAGACGGTTAAATTATCGATACAAAGTATAAAAATATTTAATTAAAAAAATGTGGCTACATATTTAACCCCTTAATGACCCTTGATGGTCATAGTACGTCAAGGGTCGATCTGACTGAATGACCCATGACATACTATGGCCGTCATGGAATTCCAGGCTCCTCCCGTGGCTGCACGCCGTTCGCGGAGTCCGGAAGCGGATGGAGCAAAAGAAAAAAAAAATGCTCTGTGGTCCTTAACTGACCTCGCTGCGCCGATCGGCCGGTCGTTAAGGGGTTAATAATAAAAGCACATACAGCACTGTAGTGAGCCTAGATGTAGCCTGTTTTGCTGTATAATCTCACCGCTTTATCAAAGATAATGGTCACAAAGTATATGACATCATATTGGCTACTGCTCAACATGAGAAAGAGAGTTGATCTCTTGAAAGCTTGACTTAAAATATAAACCGTTAGTCCATATAAAATCATCAGTCTAGCTTTGTTTTAATAAAACTGGACTAACATGGCTGCTACAAATGAATTGGCAATTTTGAGAAACATTTTATTCTACGGTATGTAACTAGCGGGGTCGTTAACCATTTAAATGCCAAAGGGGAACGCAACGCATTGCAAAGCAATCTTGGATTCTTTCGTCAGACCCTGCAGCCTTAAACTGCTCCTCCGTTTCCAGTACTCCACAGGACTTTGCTGACTTTTTAAAGGATAATGCACAGTTCATTCACCAATCTATACCCTCCACGTTTTCTACTCCAACCTCTCCACCGGAATCCTAGCTTACCCCTGTCACAGAAAAGGAAGTAACTTTGTTATTGTCCTCCTCTTCGCCCACTACATGCCCTCCTGGATCCCAATATATATATATATATATATATATTATTTCATTATTTGTTGTTTATGTGTTTGCATTATTTTATTATCTGAATCTTTGTATTATCATTTAGAATTCTTGAAAATTATATGCCAAAAAAGTTACCTTTTTTAGAGCTATATTATAAAGAACTAATTGAACAGCCTGTTACACGGGCCACAGTGTCACTGCCACCTGGTCGCGGGGCAGTCACGCTCTTTCGGAGCACACAGCTCTGTATCAGCCGCGGCGCAGGCAGTCTGTACTGCGCATGACCGCAGCACGCGCAGCAGTGTCTACTGCGCATGTCGCGTGTTACACACAATTTAGCGAATTATTATATAGGATTATTTATTAGCAGGCAAAACAGGAAGTTCTAATAAAGGATAAATTATCTGGCAGCAGGAAAGCTAAATAATTCTCATATCTCTGGTTTATGAGGCAAGGGTTTAACTTGATGGACTTGTGTCTTTTTTCAAGCTAAGTTACTATGGAAGTAGTAGCATATTTTTTGATAAATATTACAAATTTGCTAATATTTATTTTGCATTCTTTTCTCATTTAGCAGTTAGTATTCATGAGATATTGATGAATGCTGTCAAACGTATTCTAATATTTTAATGTACTGTAACATAATTTTAACAAAATATAATATTGTAGATATTAAAAAAATACATTAATTGATGCCAGTCCAATCTCTCAAACATGTATAGTTTGAGAGATATACGCCGCTAAAGTTCCCCCTCCCTCCCCTTTCACTGACATCAGCACTCTAGCTGACAGCTTGAGATTCTGGTCATTTGACTGGCCGGCGGCTCTTCAGCAGAGCCGACATAGCAAGATCTAAAAAGAATTACTTTATTAGAACGGTCTACAAAGTGTGCTTACAAACCAGGCACACTTTGTAGACCGTTCCAATGAAGTATTTCTTTTTAGATTGCGCTATTTCTGCTCTGCTGAAGAGCCTCCAGACGGTCCCGGAACCAGAATGTCATGCTGTCAGCTAGTAGAGGCTGACGCCTGTGAAAAGGGATGGGAGGGGGTAACTTTAGCAGAGTACGTCTCTCAAACTATACATGTTTGAGAGCTCAGATTGGCATCAATTCATTTATTTTTCTAATATCTACAATATTACATTTTGTAAAAATCACCCATAACTATCCCTTTAAAGCTGCTCACATTCACAGCTTTTTTCAGTCCAGCAGCCAGACAATAAGTAATGTGTTTTTATATTAAACTAGTATAAAAGCCGGTGTACATGGGCCAAGGTCCTTTAAGAGGCCGGCCCTGCTCTGCGTCCTACCACTGACGCATTCATGGACAGTAGAAACTGCCTGAAAGCACAGAATGCTCCCTGCACAGAACTCCCAGCATTCCGTGCTCCCAGCACAGAACTCCCAGCATTCCGTGCTGCAAGCATTCTGTGCATTCAGGCAATCTCTCTACCGAGCATGACAGCTTCTGACAAAAAATCTAGCGAATTATTATATAGGACAATGTTCTAAATAAAGTTGTATTTACCTCTCACAAAGCTGAGCTGGAAAACATCCTACTGTGTGGAGAAGAGTGAAGTCTGTTTGTCCATCTTGTTCCATATATCAAATGAGAATAATTATCTGCTGCTCTTAAATGCAGATGTGCTAACAGGTAACATATTGAAATGCCACAATATACAGCTATAGGGACCTTTTATATTATTTGAACAGGGCAGAAACGAATGGAAACTGTCTAGGGATCCTCACAAAGTTCTATTTACTGAAATAATTATAATGTCAAACAATACATGTTGTATTCCCTATACACCAATTGGAAAAAATAAATTAGTTTGAATATTCTTGTCATATTTTACTCATTAGCTGCATGCACCTTTTTACTGTTTGAGAAAATATCTAAAATATAAAAATATATGTATCATTTAAAGGAAGACAAATGCTATCATTAGAAAAAGTATGTTGTAACATTCAGTGCTATTTGTAAACGTTATCATACTGTAAAATTTCAGCTCTTGAATATATTATCATACTGTAAAATTTCAGCTCTTGGATATACATATATGTATACCTGCTGTAATGGCTCTGCGGCCGTTCATACAGCCCAAAGTCAAGAACCAAAGGAACTGGACGTTCCTGTATGTGGAAGGCCCGGCCACCATACCGAAATGAGGCCAAACATTCAGAATTCTCCGCTGCCCATGTTGAAAAGTAGGCGGCTTTACTGATTGGCTGCCTACCATTCCATGTCAAATGTGCTGTGAATGTTTTGAAATATGTATCCGACAGGTAGGCTGCTTTTTCATTGGTAGCTGCTTGTTGAACAATGTCATGCCAAGTGTGGCATTGCCTCGACAGGTAGGCGGCTCTGTGATTGGTCGCCACCTGTCCCCATCTTGTCGCTCCGGTTCCCATTGGCTGGGAGGCCAGTGCGACAGGATGGAATTGGTCACTACTTGTGTTCACACTTATTGCTTCAATTCCCATTGGTTGTAGATAGGAGTGGCAAAATTAAATAATGTTCTTTTGTCCCTTTGTTTTTGTATACTATAAAAATGTCCCCAAAATAAACAGTAATCATTTTGGAATAGAATCTATGCTGTGTATCTTACTGCAGCAATGGTTTAAAGTAGGGCTTAAAAGTTGAAGTCCTTTGCTACTAGCCAGACCTGAAAAGTTACTCGCCACTGCAAGCCATAACATACCCACCAGGGCTGAATTTCTACTCGCCAGGGCTAAATTTTCACTCGCCATTGGCTAGTGGCGAGTGGAAATTTTGAGCCCTGGTTTAAAGGGTCCTATTTGACCCCCATTCCTAGGAACTTTACTCTGCAGGACTGGCATGGCTACCCAACTGTAGCGGCTAAGGACAACCCATAGCTTCCGTTACACCTGCCATTGCACCATTTATTTCCTTTTAGTCCTGCACTCCTGTCTTAGGCCTTTGATGCCACTCACATTGAGTTTTCTTGAAATTACTTGAAAACCATAGTCCATGTTGCAAAAATGTAAGCATTTATTCTTACAGGCTTGGATGTACCTTGTTTCCAGCGCCGCCGCTTCAGTGACGCTCAGCCTCTTTCTATGCGTCATCTGCAGGCAAGAGGCTTCAAGCATGCTGCAGGCCTCTGTTTTATGTGTGTTTGTTTCCTGTAGTCTCCTCCTACCTACTTCCTCCCTCTAGCTGCTCCTCCTACCTACTTCCTGTGGAGGGGTTTAAAGGGCAGACTGAGTCCTGAAAACCTGAAAAACTTGTCAAGGGGGGCAGGGCTTTTATTGTTCTCATAGGAAGAAGATTGTCCCCCGATGTTATCTGTCTGGTCTATGGACTGCATTCCACATCTGAGAAGAGATGACTTACACTAGGTAAAAGGGGCGGGAGGGATAAATTTGCTTGTGAATATCTCTCTAAAGGTTTGAGAGATAAGACTTATATTGTTCGTCATGTTTTTTAATGCCCTACAAAATAAAATAAAGATAAAACAAAGTATTACTATCCCCTTAAAGAGATAATAATACTTAATATGCAACAATATTTAAATTGTAGTGTTTATCCCTCTGAGAAAAACAAGGCTATTCCCACTGCTGAGAAGTGTTTTATGCAAAAGTTATTACAGTTCAAACTTTAACTTTTTTTATCTTCAGTATCTCAGTGGCCTGAAATTATGCAGTGGCGCTGTTGCTACACCATACTATGGAGATTTATGGTCAACTGACCAGAGCTGTGCTTGTGATGGTGCAGGAACAGCGCCACTATGCAATTTCAGGCCACTGAGACACTGAACCTTAAAAATTCAAGTTTGAGCTGTAATAACTTTTGAATAAAACACCTTTCAGCAGTGAGAGTACCATTGTTTTAGTCCAGGGAGATAAACCATACAACATATTTCTTTTCATATTTTAAGTATTACTCTCCCTTTAAAAAGGTATGAATCATCTGCCTATCGGTGATCAATTCACCCCGAGTAAATATAGTTTTGCAATTTCCAGTCCACTAATTTCTAATAAATTTAGAAACTGTATTATTCAAATAGTTTGAAATAACTGCAATTACATTTACAAAAGTACAAAAAATATCACATTTATTTTAATATTTATCACACCACACTTTGTGTACATCATATATAGCCAACACATATTTGTTAATAAGCAGAACATATGCTTTTACAGATACGCTGCAAGTTTTCAAAGGATAAACCATTAAAGCGGGTTATTAGTAAAAAAAAAATATATATATATATATATATACACATTATGCTGAAGCAGGTTCCCGCTAATGAGAAAAGCTATATTTGTTTAATCTTTGGTTTACTAGAGATGGTTGTTTTCAGGATCTGTGAGAGGCAACCAGAGTCACCCAAGACACGCGTTTGTGGCTGTCAAGTCCACTAAAGAGCTGCAAGTCAAGGTCTTTCCCGGGAACTTAGTCTTCTGGAGTCCCTGATTCCTATGGTGCTGCTGGGGGTTATAAATGACGAGACTTGCTTTGGGAAAGGGGTGGCTCTTACTTGTGAGTGGGGGTGGGGCTTAAATATGTGTCACAAAAGTGGGCAGGAAATGGGAGAAACAGGGAAGGAAGGAGGAGAAGTGGGAGGAACAGGGTGGGAAGAAGCAGAAGTGGGAGGAACAGGGTGGGAAGGAGCAGAAGTAGTCAGAGTTTCATAGGAAAGTCCCCATCACCAGAGAACTGGTGTCTGCCCAGAGACCCGGTAATACACTGTAAAAACCGGAGTCTCAGTGCCAAAACTGGACAGTTTCCATATATGGTCATGGTTACAAGTTCTCCGTATGTTTGAGAAAAAGTTGATTAACCCCTTGGATGCGAAATAGGTCTCTACCACTGGATCCCACTATGGGTTAACCAAGTGATTAAACAGAGAGGTAACCGGCACATTGCATTGCACATTTGTTGGATACCTCACTGGCACTCACAGGGTCAAAACAAAAGTGTAAAGCATTACTGGATGTATTTCCTGACACAAAATAAAGAGGGTGTGTGATATATGGGGTGAAAATAGGCTGAATGTTTTGAGACAGAGGCAAATTATTGACCCTTCCCTTTGTACCAGAGAAGAACAGACTGAAGGCTGCAAGAGAAGACTTTGAGGCCATGTGTGGTCTCAGGTCCACCTATTGCTCACCACTGGCTAGAATATGCCGTTAATGTTACTGGGATGAGATCTTGAGGTCGGGTAGAGATTTAGTGCTAAAAACCTGATTACATTTACTCCAATTCTTTGTAAAACAGAGACATTTTGGAAAAAACTATTAGCAGTTCTCCTCAGGCAGTATCCCAAGTAAGTATAACAAAATATAAATGTGGAATAAATTTCCATTAAAACACATATAAAATAAATTAAAGACTACAGCAACTGTCACTGGAAACATTGGGGGATGATGCATTAAGTGATAAAGAGGAGATAAAGTGGAGAAAACTTCTACAGTGATATCACTTCTCCAGTTCCTATGTTATTCTATGGAGCCTGTGCATGAACAATTCTCAAGTGGGAGAGATCTTAGTGCATAGGCTCCATTGAAAAACATAGGAAATGGAGAAACCTTATCACTGGAGAAGTCTTCTCCACTTTATCACCTGATTATTACACCTTAGTGCGTAACCCCCATTGTGTCTTTATCGTGAGTAGACATTTCTGATTGCCCTCCTAATGTCTTTGTTTCTCAGGCTGTATATTATAGGGTTAACTAACGGGGTAAGCACAGTGTGTAGGAGGGATATAATCTTATTTATCAACAGTGAGTGGCCTTGGGATGGTATCATGTATTTAGTTATAAGTGTTCCATAAAAGACACCAACAACAATCAGATGAGAACTGCAGGTGGAGAATGCCTTCTGTTTTCCTGTGGTAGAGGGGATCCCAAGTATAGTGAGGAAGATATAGATATAAGACCCAATGATTAGACAACAAGGAAAAACAAATATAGGAATTGAAAACACGAACAGCATTAAGTCTAGAACAGAAGTGTCCGAGCAAGATAGCTTCTGTAGTGGAGAACTGTCACAATAGAAATGGTCAATGACATTGTCATCACAGAACTGGAAATTAGACATCGACATGATTCCAGATAGATTAACAGTCAAACCTATTAACCAAGGCCAGACCGACAGCTGGAGGCAACTCTTGAAATCCATGATAGCCGTGTAATGTAATGGATGACAGATAGCGAGGTATCGATCATAAGACATCACCGCGAGAAGGAAACATTCTGTTATAGTTGTGGAACTATAGAAATACAATTGAGTTAAGCAGCCAGGAATAGTCATGATTTTGCCCCCCTGCAACGTCCCACATAACATGTTAGGGATAATATTTGTTGATATCAAGATGTCAGAAACTGAGAGATGGCTTAGGAAAAAGTACATGGGAGAATGAAGGTGAGGACTTGTGGAGACTAATAAAATGATCAAGAGGTTTCCAGTCAATGTAAATAGAAAAATGAATAAGAACATGATGAAAACCAAAATATTGAGGCTGTGAAGGTTTCCAAAACCCATAAGAAGGAATTCAGTGACCATTGTATGATTATTTGCAGACATATTCAGGTGAGGTCTCCTATGACCAATTATGAATAGGCTTTGCTAGTTAGAAGGACTTTCTTCTTGACACATTATACAAGTACTTATAATGTTGATCCATCATGAGTCATTGTGTCTCCATATGTCATCTTCTGTCCATATAAAATGCCATCTGTAGCAATTAAATTCACACACTGACGTAAATAACACATGCATAAGAAAGGAGGATTAATTCAAAATGACTTTCCTTATCTTTTGGGTCATTTTTATGTAGCACTTATTGGGCATTACATTTGCTCCAGAATTGCTTCTATCGTGATTGTATTACACTTTGTGCTCCAGATTTAAAGGGATAGTAATGTTTCATAATAAAAGCAGCTCTAATTAATCTTCATAGTATTTGATCTATGGCGAGTGTTATTTCAATTCTGTCAGAGTTGTAGTTCAAGAGTAATTCAATGACAAAGTATCCCCCTCCCGCACCTTTTACTGATATAAAACTGCTCAGCCAGATCAGAAGGGAGGTGCCCAGGTAGACTGCAGAGAGAGACAATCTTCAATTAAAATAAGGGAAAAAGCTGAAAAACCTGTCAAGGGGGGCAGGGCTTTCATTGTTCTCATAGGAAGAAGATTGTCCCCTGCTGTTATCTGTCTGGTCTATGAACTGCATTCCACATCTGAGAAGAGATGGCTTACACTAGGTAAAAGGGGTGGGAAGGGAAACTTTATTATTTAATTTCTCTTGAACTACAACGCTCACAGTACTGAAATAACACTCTCTGTGGCTCAAATACTATGAAGATTAATTGGAACTGCTGTTTTTGTGAAATGTTACTATCCCTTTAAATGTGTTGCTTCGTATGAAAATCTCAACCTTTTTTTAGTAAGAATAAAAAATATATTAAATCAAAGTAGCACAAATTATTTTTTATTTCATATTTTTACACATTTGCGTGTTCTTACAATGTACTTTTTTTTAACAAAACAAAAAGCATTTTGGTGTTATGAACAATAACAAAAAATATTTTTTGTGGAACTTTATGCTAATTAGTTTAACCTTTTGAGTGCCAGAGTGGTACGCAACGCATTGCTTTGTTGTGTAACCCTCTGGCAATCAAAGGGTTGGAACAATATTACCATTCATTGTGCCATAAATGAATTTAGGCAGAGACCACTCACTGGAGGTTAGTGGTAAGTTTGGCCTTGAACATAACTAATTAGCATACTGTGCAAGGAATTAGCATAAGATGCCGAACTGTGAAGTCAAAACATAAAAGTTAAATTCTCTAAAACAATTTACTCTACAGAAAAATGGTTAGTACATCATATAGGCAATGCTATCGCTCTTTAAAACACCCTAAACTTGCCTTAAAGGGATAGTAATACTTTGTTTTAACTTTATTTTATTTTGTAGGCATTAAAAAAACATGAAGAATGATATAAGTCTTATCTCTCAAACCTTTATGGTTTATGAGATATTCACAAGCAAAGTTCCCCTCCCCGCCCCTTTTACCTAGTGTAAGTCATCTCTTCTCAGATGTGAGTCTGGTTGTATGACAGTACAGATAACAGAAGGGGACAATTTTCTTTGTATGAAAACAATGAAACCCTTCCCCCCTTGACAAGTTTTTCAGCTTTTTCCATTATCTTAATTGAAGATTGTCCCTCTCTGCAGTCTACCTGGGCATCTCCCTTCTGATCTGGTTGAACGGGGGGAGATACTTTGTTTGTGAATATCTCTTAAACCATAAAGGTTTCAGAGATAAGACTTATATCACTCTTCATGTTTTTTTAATGCCTACAAAATAAAATGAAGTTAAAATGAAGTATTACTATCCCTTTAAGGTGACAGGTCCACTTAAACAATAGGATTCAGTTCTCTTCTATTTTTCAAATATTAATTCTTGCATTAAAATGCAAATTATTGTTGCATCTGACTACTTATGTATTATCAGCATTTACTTTTTATATTTATATGTCGGATAGCAAACCTCTTGAAAGGTATGGATTTCTAAATTAGAATCTAGGAGTCCAAGAGGAATCTGCAAATATCAAACCTTGCGCTATGAGTGATGTGCTAGGACCATCACACATTTCTGTCGTATTAGGACGGTTGATGGCTCTGGCACATTATAGACGTTATGATCATGGTGAGCCTCAGGGCACGCTGTGATCATGCTGGGGAGTCTGTAACTGACTGCTCCAGGACCAGAGCAGTCAGTTTCAGGCTTTCCCCAGAGAGCCAGGACATGTGATCACTGCTACTGTAAAGTTGCCTTTGTCAGTGTTCTCTACCTCTCTCTTCCTCATAGTGATATTGAGGAAGAGAGAGCAGTGGCGTACTAACAGGGGACCGGGGCAGTCTGCCCAGGGTACCATTCATTAGGGGGTGCTACACTGCCGCTCTGAGCCTGCTGCCCTATTGCCCTAAGCAGCTACTGACAGCATTAGATGTGCCCCGCCATCCAGTACCTGGTTCCTTGAGTCGCACTGCAGCCAATGAGAGAGAAGTGCTTTGACAGGATTCTCCTTTCTCATTGGTTGTGAGTGGTGTTGGGTGGCAAGGCGCTGTTGCACAAGGTCTGGAGGAGAAGCCTGGACCTGACATAGCCAGCACAGTGTGTGTGAACTAGAGCAGAAGGATTCGGAGGCCTAAATACCTCACTACACCTTCAGACGCCACCAGGCAAACAGACATCAGCACTGTGTCAGCAGCAGGTGCGGGTGTTTTTTTACAGGATAGGATCCGTCCCGGGTGCCAAATGCTCTAGGTACACCCCTGAGAGAGAGTACCCATCCCCACAGGGGGAAAGGGCAACAATGGGTGGCACTTTTCATAAAACTTTGGGTGCTAGGGGCAGAACTAGAGGTAGAGCAGGTTTGGTCACTTGATGACCTACTGCTACCATTTTGTGTCACGGAATAAATGATTTAAGACAAGAACAAAGTATTTTATTTACACAGACTAATTTTTACACATATACTGAAGTCTAAACAAAGATTAATGTGAGTTTTATTGCTGTGGAACAATGTGATATACTTATACACTTATATACACACCATACATTCTGATCTCCTAAACACAGGGACACCAGGGTGATACACTTATATACACACCACACAGTCTGATCTCCTAAACACAGGGACACCAGAGTGATACACTTATATACACACCACACCACACATTCTGATCTACTAAACACAGGAACCCCAGGGTGATACACTTCTATACACACCACACAGTATGATCTCCTAAACACAGGGACACCAGGGTGATACACTTCTATACATATCACACAGTCTTATCTCCTAAACGCAGGGACACCAGGGTGATACACTTCTATACACACCACACAGTCTGATCTCCTAAACACAGGGACACCA
Source organism: Rhinophrynus dorsalis (assembly GCA_037306005.1). Classification (NCBI taxonomy): domain Eukaryota; kingdom Metazoa; phylum Chordata; class Amphibia; order Anura; family Rhinophrynidae; genus Rhinophrynus; species Rhinophrynus dorsalis. The sequence goes on along the minus strand of CM074727.1, from coordinate 24,808,597 downwards.
GGGTGATACACTTCTATACACACCGCACAGTCTGATCTCCTAAACGCAGGGACACCAGGGTGATACACTTCTATACACACCACACAGTCTGATCTCCTAAACACAGGGACACCAGGGTGATACACTTCTATACACACCACACAGTCTGATCTCCTAAACACAGGGACACCAGGTTGATACACTTCTATACACACCACGCAGACTGATCTCCTAAACACAGGAACACCAGGGTGATACACTTCTATACAAACCACACAGTCTGATCTCCTAAAAACAGGGACACCAGGGTGATACACTTCTATACACACCACACAGTCTGATCTCCTAAACACAGGGACACCAGGGTGATACACTTCTATACACACACCACACAGTCTGATCTCCTAAACACAGGGACACCAGGGTGATACACTGATATACACACCACACAGTCTGATCTCCTAAACACAGGGACACCAGGGTGATACACTTATATACACACCACACAGCCTGATCTCCTAAACACAGGGACACCAGGGTGATACACTTCTATACACACCACACAGTCTTATCTCCTAAACACAGAGACACCAGGGTGATACACTTATATACATACCACACAGTGTGATCTCCTAAACACAGGGACACCAGAGTGATACACTTATATACACACCACACCACACATTCTGATCTACTAAACACAGGAACCCCAGGGTGATACACTTCTATACACACCACACAGTATGATCTCCTAAACACAGGGACACCAGGGTGATACACTTCTATACATATCACACAGTCTTATCTCCTAAACGCAGGGACACCAGGGTGATACACTTCTATACACACCACACAGTCTGATCTCCTAAACACAGGGACACCAGGGTGATACACTTCTATACACACCGCACAGTCTGATCTCCTAAACGCAGGGACACCAGGGTGATACACTTCTATACACACCACACAGTCTGATCTCCTAAACACAGGGACACCAGGGTGATACACTTCTATACACACCACACAGTCTGATCTCCTAAACACAGGGACACCAGGTTGATACACTTCTATACACACCACGCAGACTGATCTCCTAAACATAGGAACACCAGGGTGATACACTTCTATACAAACCACACAGTCTGATCTCCTAAAAACAGGGACACCAGGGTGATACACTTCTATACACACCACACAGTCTGATCTCCTAAACACAGGGACACCAGGGTGATACACTTCTATACACACACCACACAGTCTGATCTCCTAAACACAGGGACACCAGGGTGATACACTGATATACACACCACACAGTCTGATCTCCTAAACACAGGGACACCAGGGTGATACACTTATATACACACCACACAGCCTGATCTCCTAAACACAGGGACACCAGGGTGATACACTTCTATACACACCACACAGTCTTATCTCCTAAACACAGAGACACCAGGGTGATACACTTATATACATACCACACAGTGTGATCTCCTAAACACAGGGACACCAGGGTGATACACTTATATACACACCACACAGTCTGATCTCCTAAACACAGGGACACCGGGGTGATACACTTATATACGCACCTCACAGTCTGATCTCCTAAACACAGGGACACAAGGTTGATACACTTATATACACAGCACACAGTCTGATCTCCTAAACACAGGGACACCAGGGTGATACACTTCTATACACACCACACAGTCTGATCTCCTAAACACAGGGACACCAGGCTGATACACTTATATTCACACCACACAGTCTGATCTCCTAAACACAGGGACACCAGGGTGATACACTTATATACACACCACACAGTCTGATCTTCTAAACACAGGGACACCAGGGTGATACACTTCTATATACACACCACACAGTCTGATCTCCTAAACACAAGGACACTAGGGTGATACACTGATATACACACCACACAGTCTGATCTCCTAAACACAGGGACACCAGGGTGATACACTTATATACACACACCACACAGTCTGATCTCCTAAACACAGGGACACCAGGGTGATACACTTATATACACACCACACAGTCTGATCTCCTAAACACAGGAACACCAGGGTGATGCACTTATATATACACCACACAGTCTGATCTCCTAAACACAGGGACACCAGGGTGATACACTTCTATACACACCGCACAGTCTTATCTCCTAAACGCAGGGACACCAGGGTGATACACTTCTATACACACCACACAGTCTGATCTCCTAAACACAGGGACACCAGGGTGATAAACTTCTATACACACCACACAGTCTGATCTCCTAAACACAGGGACACCAGGTTGATACACTTCTATACACACCACGCAGACTGATCTCCTAAACACAGGAACACCAGGGTGATATACTTCTATACAAACCACACAGTCTGATCTCCTAAAAACAGGGACACCAGGGTGATACACTTCTATACACACCACACAGTCTGATCTCCTAAACACAGGGACACCAGGGTGATACACTTCTATACACACACCACACAGTCTGATCTCCTAAACACAGGGACACCAGGGTGATACACTGATATACACACCACACAGTCTGATCTCCTAAACACAGGGACACCAGGGTGATACACTTATATACACACCACACAGACTGATCTCCTAAACACAGGCACACCAGGGTGATACACTTATATACACGCCACACAGTCTGATCTCCTAAACACAGAGACACCAGGGTGATAAGCTTATATACACACCACACAGTCTGATCTCATAAACACAGGGACACCAGGGTGATACACTTATATATACACAATACACAGCCTGATCTCCTAAACACAGGGACACCAGGGTGATACACTTCTATACACACCACACAGTCTTATCTCCTAAACACAGAGACACACGGTTGATACACTTATATACATACCACACAGTCTGATCTTCTAAACACAGGGACACCAGGGTGATACACTTATATACACACCACACAGTCTGATCTCCTAAACACAGGGACACCGGGGTGATACACTTATATACACACCTCACAGTCTGATCTCCTAAACACAGGGACACACGGTTGATACACTTATATACACAGCACACAGTCTGATCTCCTAAACACAGGGACACCAGGGTGATACACTTCTATATACACCACACAGTCTGATCTCCTAAACACAGGGACACCAGGGTGATACACTTATATTCACACCACACAGTCTGATCTCCTAAACACAGGGACACCAGGGTGATACACTTCTATACACACCACACAGTCTGATCTTCTAAACACAGGCACACCAGGGTGATACACTTCTATATACACACCACACAGTCTGATCTCCTAAACACAAGGACACTAGGGTGATACACTGATATACACACCACACAGTCTGATCTCCTAAACACAGGGACACCAGGGTGATACACTTATATACACACCACACAGTCTGATCTCCTAAACACAGGAACACCAGGGTGATACACTTATATATACACCACACAGTCTGATCTCCTAAACACAGGGACACCAGGGTGATACACTGATATACACACCACACAGTCTGATCTCCTAAAGACAGGGACACCAGGGTGATACACTTATATACACACCTCACAGTCTGATCTACAAAGAGGGACACCAGGGTGAGAATGAGAGACAGAGGGACTTTCACCTCAGAGGGACATTTAGTAGGTATGAATGAACCTTTCATATCTTTCATCCAGTCCTATTAAAAATGAACCAGTTCAGGACAAATTATAACAGGAAAACCAATAAAAAGTTGTAGGTTTTTTTTTACACTTTTTCTTCTTCTTTTTAGTATCAAATTTAATGGTGGGTTATATATATAAATGTGGTGTCAACATTAAGCCCTACTTATGCTTAAAAAATTGTATATAATTTGTGTGGGAGGACTAAATGAAATAGAGGAAAAATATGGTTGAACAAAGGCATACTAAAAAGGCCAAAATTGTACTTGTCCTCTAAACCCCTAATCAGTTTGGGGTTAAAACTAACCAGTTTTGTCTTTCGTATTAAAATTATACATACACATAGTTTATCTTCCTCACTGCATGTCCCCACCCCCCAGACATCTTCATGATTTACTGCACCATCAATAAAAGTCACAGTGGTGTAACTTAAAGGGATAGTAATGTCTCCGTAAAGTAGCTCTCCGAGTTTTCTTTATTGTAAAACAAACTCATTGCGCTATATTTAATGACTTACTTTTATGTAGTTCCAAAGATATTACTTGTAAAAAGATCCCCCCCCTTTGGCCGCATCACGCTTCCTCTATCTGTGGTCTGGATGGAGAGCGGCGAGGGACAATCTTAAGTGAGCAAAGGGAAATCCCCCTTGCTTCTTCAAGGGGGGGGCAGGGTTTTCCTTACACTTAATGACTTAAGTTTGTCCCTTGCTGTATCCGTCTGGTCCCGTGACCGGATTACAGATTCAGTGGGAGGCGACCAGAAGGAGCGAGAGGGGGATCTTTTTACATTGCTTTTCAACACATTGCTTTACGCCGGGTTAAACACCTTGAATTCTGCTGCGAAATGCGTTGTAGAACCTCACGGCATTCATTAGGTTACAACCACCTTGTAAATCAATGGGATTTTTTCTTGATATTTCCTCTGTGGTTTGCTTTATGATTACTTCAATTCTTTTAGTACATTGGCCTCACCATCTTGCAATATTAAAGTAATTCAGTCCCTATTTTGGTGGAGAGAGAGAGCGAGACACAGAGAGAGAAATAGCAAGATAGAGAAAGAGAGAGAGAGAGAGAGAGAAATAGTGAGATAGCCAGAAAGAGAGAGAGAGACACAGAGAGAGAGAGAGAGAGAGAGAATGATCGAGACAGAGAGAACAGAGTGAGATACCGAGAGAGACTGATTGAGACAGAGAGAACAGAGTGAGATACCGAGAGAGACAGAGAGATAATAACACAGAGAAAGAGAGAGAGACAGAGAGATAATAACACAGAGAAAGAGAGAGGCAGGGCTAGATCTTATTGCAGGTGTTAAATGTTAACACCCGTTTAATCAAACATTTTCCTGTTGAAGTCTATGGGGAAAACTGGAGATAAAAGCAGAGATAAAATTATCACCTGCAATAGAATCCAGCAAACAGAGAGATAACACACAGAAAGCGAGATACAGAGGGAGACAGAGAGATAGCAACACAGACAAAGAGAGGGATAAAGAGGGAGACAGAGAGATAATAACACAGACAAAGAGAGAGAGAGATACAGAAAGAGACAGAGAGATAATAACACAGACAAAGACAGAGATACAGAAGGAGACAGAGAGATAATAACACAGAAAAAGAGAGAGCGATACAGAAAGAGACACAGAGATAACAATACAAAGAGAGAGATACAGAAGGAGACAGAGAGATAGCAACACAGACAAAGAGACAGAGATATGGAAGGAGACAGATACTAACACAGATAAAGAGACAGAGATACTGAGAGAGTCTGAGAGATAACACACAGAGAGATACGGAGGGAGACAGAGACAAAATCATAAAGAAAGAGAAAGATACAGAGGGAGACAGACAAAAACACAAAGAAAGTGAAAGGTGTGATAAAGAGGTGATAAAGTGGAGATAACTTCTCCAGTGAGATCTCTTCTTCAGTTCCTATGTAATTCTATGGAGCCAATGCACTAAGATTTCTCAGATGGGAGAAGTTATCTCATCTTCATCACCTCTTTATTACTTCTTAGTCCATAACCCTCACAGAGAGATAAAGACCGAAACATAGATAGAAAAACAGAGAAAGAGAGAAGGAGGAAAAAGTGAGATAGAAAAAGATAGAGAGAGAGAGAGAGAGGTGGCGGAGAAAAAAACAGAGAGATAAAGAGAGAGGAAGGAGAGAAAGAGAGACACCCAACTTCTTTGGGAAGGTCACATACCTAGATAAGCCTTTCTGTTAAATTAAATGTTTACTTCACCTTAAGGAAGTAATTGTACAACATTCAAGCAGCAACTCCCATTAAAAATCAGAAAACATGGCCCCTTTAGGTTATGAACCAGCTAATTTCAAAGGATTGTAATACTTTCTTTTTATTATCCCCCATCTTGTAGCCCTTAAAAATCGGAATAAAATGAGACCAGCGGCATCTCTCAATCCTTTATGATTTGAGAGATATCCGCTTTCAAAGTTCACTCTCCTTCCCTCTCCCCTGACGTCAGCTCTCTAGCTGTCAGATTTGGAATCTGGTCCGCAGACCGGCCGCGGCTCTTCAGCAGTGGCGAGATTGCGTTATGGAATAAGCAATCATTCACTTAAATGGTCTTCTACGTGTACTTACAAACCAAGCACACGTAGAAGACCATTTCAGTGAAGGATTTCTGTTTCTATAACGCGATCTCAGCACTTCTGCAGAGCCGCCGCTTGCTCAAGGACTGGATTCCCCTGCTGTCAGCTATAACACTGATGTCAGGGAAAAGCCAAAGAGAGGGAACTTTGAAAGCAGATATCTCTCAAACCATAAATGTTTGAGAGATGCCGCTGGTCTCATTTTATTCTGATTTTTAAGGGTTACAAGATGGGGGGGGGGTAATAAAAAGGAAGTATAACTAACCCTTTAAATAGATACACTGCAGTAGTTGATAAAATCAGTCCTCATGTAAAGTGTAGAACAATTTAAGTAAACAGCATTTTCCACCATTTCAATGGAGTGCTGTAGGATATTATATAAATGATGTATGTTTGCTTTTAAATCGCTTTCCTGTCTAGTGCACAGACAATAACTACATACAGAAGACACTGTTATAAATGCAAGTTATTTACTTACAACATATAGGAGCTTCTCCAGAATTTCCCAGTGTAAACATTACAATGTCTAATGGTCAATTTTATTTGACATATCACATAACGATAATTAGCTTCTCCTCTATGATGTTGATATGTTTATCGGAAAAAAGATTAAAATGAGATGTTATATACTGTTATGGGGTCCTTTTATATTATTTGTGCAGTGCAAAAAAATTACGTAAACTACCTGGGGATTCTCGTAATAATCCCTTTACTGTCATAATCATTCATGGGAGTGCAGGATGTATTCCCTATATACCAAATGGAAAAAACCTTGTACATATGTACAGAGTAAATTGTGGAGCAGTTCTGCAGCCAAACAGCTGCACCACAGGGGGACAATCAAAAATGTCATTGACTTGAAGGGATGTCATGGTTACCCAGAGAAGTTCAGGAGTCAGTACGGTATAGCTAATGCAATTTATTAACAAATGATAGAAAGAACAATATAACAACAGGAACAAGCAGAGGGTTACCAGCCAGCAGGCACTATTATAAGGAATAACAGGCTGCAAAGCTAGACCACACTGCTGGAGACTAGGCCTTAGCCACTGGTAGTCTGAACAGGAGCCAGGAGCAGGAACCGGAACTCAGGATCTTGATCCGACGTAACAGGCGTACCGACTCACTCCTGCAGTCAGTAGGGAGCAAATTCTGACTCACACCTGCAGTCAGAATGGAGTGAACTGACTCACGCCTGCAGTTAGTATGGGAAAATGATAGCTGACTCACGCCTGCAGTCAGTATCAGAGCTTAGTCTATCAGAGCGCCAGGTCCGCACTAGGTTGGGTGTCTGCTAGGTACAAGGAACAAACATAATAGTAGTCAGACAGAGCCACAAGTCAGCACCAGAGGGGGTAGTCAGACAAGCCAGGTCATACACAGTTCAGGTAGTCAGCCAGAGCCACAGGTCTGCACCAGTTTGGGTGTCCATTATAGGGATAAGCAAAGGAATAGTCAGGCAGAGCCACAGGTCAGCACCAGGATGGATGGAAGACTAGCCAGGTAATAGAACTACTATGAGCAGCAACGCAAGGGCAACTGAGTCAGGACTCAGTCTGTCTTTTAATCCCCTCCACAGGAAGTAGGTAGGAGGAGCAGCTCAGGGGGCGGAAGTAGGTAGGAGGAAGTAGGTAGGAGAAGACTACAGGAAGCAAACAGATAAAACAGAGGCCTGCAGCATGCTTGAAGTCTTGCACCTGCAGATGATGCTGAAGTCAAGGTAAGCTGTAACAGTTTAATTAATTACATGTTTGCAGTTTAAAAGATGTTCAAGCTGAAAGGATCCCCCTCCTACCCCTATTGGCCACCTCCCCTTTACAACTGCAATCTGGTTGTGGGGCTGGATGGATGCGGTGAGGGACAATCTTCAGTCAGTAAGTATTAGGAAAACCCTGTCCCACTTGACTAAGGAGGGCAGTATTTTCCTTTTGCTTATTGAAGATTGTCCCTCGTTGCTCTCCATTCAGCCTGACCAGACAGAGAGGCAGCGTGACATAGCCTAAAGGGGCAGGAGGGGGATCCTTTCAGCTTTTAATATCTTTTGAACTACAAACATGTAGGTAATTAAACATTGCGATATATGGTATAAAAACCATATAGACGACTCGGAGATAAACTTTGATCAGGACATTACTATCCCTTTAACTGGGTCTTTTACTCGCTTGCATAATAACAAGGTCTTCAAGGCATTGTGGAGATCCAATTTAAGTCAATGAGAATTTATGGAATTTTCTATTTGTTCACCATGGTACAATTTGTTTTCCCTGGAATGTCTTAACTTTTTTTTGTGTGACTCATTTTACTCATAAGCTGTTTCCAAGGTGGGTCCATCTGCCACAAGCTATACTACACATTTTTATACCTGGGAACTTGAAAGGCAAGGCTACCCAGAGGGCAGCAGTGATTGGGGCTTAGTCACGGGTGGGAGGGACAAAACATTTTTTAAAAAAGGGCAGAATATATGTTGAATGAGGGTAAGAGGGAGGGGAGTGGGAGGAACCGGGGAGGGATGGAGAACAAGTGGGCAGAGTTTTTACTGAACTCTGCCCATCCGGAGACTGAGAGACTGCCCCGGAGACCCAGTAATTCACTGTGAAATCTGGAGTCTCGGGGGCAAAACCGGAGAGTTCTAGGTATGACATTTTCCTAAGTCCGCATTAACCCCTCCAATGTCATAAGAGTTTGCAACACTGTGCTGTGCAATGTGTTGCAAACTAACTGCCTGTGGATGGGTTACGTTAGTTACACTAAACATTAAACTACTCCTCCACCACATACTATCATAGCCTGACCTGAGAACTCTCAGGGTTTAGAGACAAATCTCAGGGTCTCGGGCTGAAGGTCCCAATTCTCAGTTGAGAGACATCAGTGTTTCCTAATATATGAACGGAACCAACTAACTAACTGTTTAGATTCTAAATAGGTGCCATTTGTACCAAGAAAGAAGAAGGAGATGTCATTCTTGTTCTGTGTGTCTCTGTTACAGCTTACCTTAGTTTCAGCATCATCTACAGGCGCGAGGCTTCTAGCATGCAGCAGGCCTCTGTTTTATGTGTTTGCTTCTTGTAGTCTCATCCTACCTACTTCCTCCCTCTGAGCTGCTCTTCCTACCTACTTCCTGTGGATAGGTTTAAAAAGCAGACTGAGTCCTGACTCAGTTGCCCTTGCGTTGTTGTGCTTAGCAGTTCCCTTACCTTGGGCTCTGTGTATGACCTGGCTAGTCTTCCATCCAACCTGGTGCTGACCTGTGGCTCTGTCTGACTATTCTTTTGAGTATCCCTATTAGTGGACATCCAACCTGGTGCAGACCTGTGGCTCTGGCTGACTACCTGAACTGTGCATGACCTAGCTTGTCTGACTAACCCCTCTGGTGCTGACTTGTGGCTCTGTCTGACTACTCTTACGTTTGCTCCCTTTACCTAGCAGACACCCAACCTAGTGGGGACCTGGGGCTCTGATAGACTCTGGTAGAGTCAGTTATCTACTCCCTCTCTGACTGCAGGCTGAGTCAGAGTTCTCTCCTTACTGACGGCAGGCATGCATCGGTACATCTACTTCGGATCAAGATCCTGTGTTCCTGTTCCTGACCCAGTTCATGCTCCTGTTCTATTCCTGATTCCGGTAGAGTCTACCAGTGGCTGAGGCCTAGTCTCTAGCATTGTGGTCAAGCTTGGCAGCCTATTATTTCTGATAACTGTGCTCGCTGGCTTGTAACCCTCTGCTTGTTTCTTTGTATATATTTGCCTACTTCCTATTGTATATATTTGCTTACAACTACTGTTAATAAATTGCATCTAACTATACCGTACTGACTCCTGAACTTCTCTGGGAACCGTCTCCAGGAGGGGATATATCTATGCTGTAGCATGTTGAGGCTTCCTTGTAGGCCGACTGAACACCACTGGGTTAGACCAAGCAGGGCAATATCACATATAATCTATGGATGAGATGTATAAAACTGGAGTTATAAAGAAAGTGTCTGTAAAAGTGTCTCAAAGTGCTAAGTATATGTATAATATATGTGTAAACATCTAGCGACATTTTGCTAAGTGCTAACTCCAGTTAGTTGACCTTTTCTGAAAAGGAGAGTAGAAATGGTCTTCACCAAATAAGAATTGTGTCCCAATGTATTTATAAAGAAATTCGCTAATTGCGCCAAATATAAAGGCAGTTTTAGTGATTAAATCTTAACGTCAGGTATAACCTGTTCTTAAAGGGATAGTAATGTTTCAAAATAAATGCAGCTCCAATTAATCTTTATAGTATGTGGACAATGGAGAGTGTTATTTCAATACTGTCAGAGTTGTAGTTCAAGAGCAATTGAATGATAAAGTATCACCTCCCGCCCCTTTTATTGTTGTAACACTGCTCACCTCAGAACAGAAAGGTGGTGTCCAGATGGCTCGCAGAGAGGGACAATCTTCAATTAGCATAAAGGAAAAACCTGAAAAACCTGTCAAGGGGGGGGCAGGGTTTTCCTTATGATCACAGTAAGAAGATTGTCCCTTGCTGTGATCTGTCTGGTCTTAAGACCTGATTCCACATCTTAGGGGAGGTGGCTTCCACTAGGTAAAAGGGGCAGGAGGGGGATACTTTATCATTCAATTACTCTTGCACTACAACTCTGACTGTATTGAAATAACACTCTCTATGACCCAAATACTATGAAGATTAATTGGAGCTGCTTTTATTTTGAAACATTACTATCCCTTTAATGGAAGCATACAGTGACAACTATGTGTGCGTAAATATATTCGCAGGTGCGAATATTTGCAGAATATTCTCAGATAGACATATTTATAAACGTGACTTTACTTCTTTATAAATATGACCAGGTGTTGTGAATTTTAGCGACAATTCTTAAGCATACACTAAGAAGGCTTTTTATACATCTCCCGCTATGTTCCAAGGAACTTTAAAGGGGTAGTAATGTTTCACAATAAAAGCAGCTCCAGTTAATATTCATAGTATTTGGGCCATGGAGAGTGTTATTTCAATACTGTTAGAGTTGTAGTTCACGAGTAATTGAATGATAAATTATCCCCCTCCCGCCCCTTTTACTGATGTAACACTGCTCACCTCAGAGCAGCAAGACTGTCCGGATGGATCACAGAGAGGGATAATCTTCAGTGATCATAAGGGAAAAACCTGAAAAACCTGTCAAGGGTGGCAGGGTTTTCCTTATGTTCACAGTAAGAAGATTGTCCCTTGCTGTGACCTGTCCGGTCAAGTGACTAGATTCCACATCTGAGGGGAGGCGGCTTACACTAGGTAAAAGGGACAGGAGGGGGATACTTTATCATTCAATTACTCTTGTACTACAACTCTGACATTATTTAAATAGCACTCTCCATGGCCCAAATACCATGAAGATTAATTGGATCTGCTTTTATTGTGAAACATTAATATCCCTTTAAGGGCTAATATTTCAACAATCTCAGGGTCAGCACATTTTGAAAGTTCCCAGGTATGCTCATAACCTGACCTCCAATTAACCCTCCATTGTCAGTTTGACTTGAAATGGACAGCAGTCATTGGCAAAAAATGAGATAATAAAGTCAAAATTTTATATTTCTTTTTTCTTATTTAAGGTTGGAATGACCTTAAATAAATTGTGGGTGGATAACATTATTTCCTGTTCCCTCCATCTTGATAAAATCAGAATGGAATGCATTAAGAAATAAGATCTGGAACAATAGTGCAAAAGACAAACAAACAGGAAAGTCTATCTAAAGATGAATACAGATTAAAAGCCTCAATAAATGCAGTCACAAGTACTCTCCATTGGGATCAAGAGCTTCTTCAGGGTCCCTTCCCCAACAGCCGAAGATGTTACATCTCAAGATAAATGCCAAGTTGATTGAGGAAACCAAGGCAAGCATCAGGATCCCCACCATACCACTGTGGGGTTTGGGCGTACCTAGACAACCTCTTGATCTCACCGGCATCAGAAGAGGTTTGAACCACTGGTGTCAGGGAGGGAGCGGGGTTGGCCACCACTTGTGGGTTAGTGCATTCGAGGCATGTTGTGCGCTGCAACAGCATTTGCATGGCTAACGACAATTGATCAATACATTGATCCTGTGTCTCCATCCTTTCCAGGATGCTTTGAAAAGCTGTTTTACTTGTACAGTCTGTAATCATTGCCCTTGCATACTGTCACGGTTTCCCAAGAACAAGTCAGGAGTCAGACAGGTATAGTAAAAATGACAATATTTATTATACAATTCAAACAGAGTATCACAATAAACAGAAGTAATCATAGGCAAAACACTAGGAACAGTAGAGGTCCCACTAAAGGTCAGCAACTCTACCATAAATAGGAGTCTGCCTGAACGAGGGAATCTCTACAAGACAGACACGAGCCACTGTAGTCTCTGTATCCAGGAAGGTACACAGGAAGAGCTGCTAGAGACAACCTGACTCTCGCCTGCAGTCAGAGAGAATGTAAAGGGATCTTCCAAAGGACAGTGGTAGGAAGATACACTGAAGCACGCCTGCCGTCAGTTCAAGGAGAATAAATTCGAACGTAGTCTTAACCAGAGCCACAGGTCTGCACCAGATTGGGTGTCCGCTATACACAAGGAGGAGGCAGGAGAATAGCCAGACAGAGCCACAGGTCAGCACCAGGATGAATGGTCAGACAAGCCCGCTCATACACAGAGTAGTTAGTTAGTCAGAGCCACAGGTCTGCACCAGAGTGGGTGTCCACTATGTACAAGGAGTAGGCAGGAGAATAGTCAGACAGAGCCACAGGTCAGCACCAGGATGGATGGTCAGACAAGCCGGGTCATACACAGAGGAAGTAGGAAGTTGGTAGGAGGAGACTACAGTAAGCAAACAGATAAAACAGAGGCCTGCAGAATGCTTGCAGCCTCGCGCCTGTAATGATGCTGAAGTCAGGGTAAGCTGTAACAGTTATTGGTAAATGTCAGGATCTGCTGTACAGACTTTGGGCTGGATTCTATTACAGGTGCTAATTGCATCACTGCTTTAATCTCCAGTTTTCCCCATAGACTTCAATAGGAAAATGTTTCATAAAACAGGTGTTAACATTTATCACCTGCAACAGAATCCAGCCCTTTATCTTTTGTTTACATTCTGTATACATAGCCAAAAGATGGTTTCTGTCAATCTCCTAACTTTACACATATATGTAACTATTTGATCACTATTAACAAGCATAGTAGAGCTTTCCAGGATTTGTCTATATTTAATTATATCAATATTAAGCATATCACGATGCAAGTTTGAAACAGTATCTTAAGACCAAAGTATTAGGCTAAAATGTATTGGATAAGCGATGCCATGTAATTGTATCTGATAATATTGTTTTCTTAGGAGAGACTAGGTTATTAAGCTTAATACAAGATCAATCTAAGAGGTGCCAAAATTCTATTGTATGAAATGATTGTCTTCCACAACTCCACACGTGGTCACAGACTCAACGTGCGCTCTATGTCATGCCAGCCTTATTCCACTGTCCTCATTAGGGGAAGTTCTTACTCTTCTTCATGGAACCCCACAGCCCCACGGAATCCAGTTCAAGAACTACTGGTCTATTGCATCCAAGAGGTTTAGAAAATGATTGACATATTTTTATAACATTAACAGAAACCTCAAATTTCTTTGTTGTGTATTTATCAAGTAATATTTTGGTAACATAATTTTTAGTCCATGAAATAAAAGGACTTCTAATAAAACCAACCTTTGCTCTAAGAATAAAATGTTTTAGGGAAAATGTAAGGTTTTCATGGGCTACAATGTAAAAGGTAAATTAAATGATTAGTAAATATTTATTATGGGAAAAAACAGATACTGTAGGGTTTTCCCTGATATATAAAACAAGGGTAATCCCAATGCTGGAAGATACTTTGTCTAAAAATGTTTACCGTTCAAACTGTCATGAACTGGTGTAGCTGTTACCATCACGTTCTATGTGGAATTGTAGTCAGTGGCTCGATTCGCTCATGGAATGCAATGGAATAACTGTCTGGATGCCAGGTGAACTGTCTGGATATAAGGTGGGACTTTGAACTGTACTAATGTTTGAATAAAGCATCTCCAAACATTGGTACTGCCCTTGTTTCACTGTACAGAAAAAGTTTACCGCTCCTTTAATACTCACAAAATATTGTGCTAAGGCAATTCTCATTTAAGAGTATTAACTGTTTGAGTGTCAAAGAGGTATCCAATGAATTGCACTGAATTGCATTGAATACTTCTCAGGCACTCAAATGGTTAAGTGAAAAAAAAGTTATTTTATGTTTTTTACTCTTTTGAGTGTAAAGTAAAACAATGGACACCTCCCCTGTGCACAAACGGTTAATACACTGTGTTTATCTTGGCTTGGTGTGGAAAAGTCACATCCACAGTACATCACCTGTTGCTTTCTCTCAACTCAACTCAATGTGCAACCAGGCATCGTACCTATACATGGAATTATAAGGGGGGACGTGAGTCCAGAGTTTGGTTTTAGCTCTTTAAAAATGTCACCCCTGTGTAGTTGTTGGTTTGCCCCTGGTACATCAATATCGCTACAAATAAAACAAAAAAAACTAATGGTTCATTCCTCATGTTGGAGATACTTTTCTGAGAGCTGTTCTGAAGTCTTTGTTCCTCAGGCTGTATATTATAGGGTTACATAAAGGAGTAATCACAGTGTGTAGGAGAGATGTAATCTTGGTTCGGATCGATGAGTATCCTTCAGACGGTATCATGTATTTGGTGATCAGAGTTCCATAAAATGCTCCCACAACAATCAGATGAGAACTGCAGGTGGAAAAGGCTTTCTGTTTCCCAGTTGTCGATGGGATCCTATGTATAGCAAGAAATATATTAATGTAAGTCCCAATGATTACACTGAAAGGCAAAATAAATATAGGGACAGAAAACGCAAAAGTAATCAATTCTACAAAGGTCGTGTCTGAGCAAGAAAGTTTTTGAATAGGAGTAAGATCACAATAAAAATGGTCAATGATATTGTCATTGCAGAAATTAAATTTAGACATCGGCAGAACTGAGATTAAGTTGAGAGTGAAACCTAATATCCAAGGCCAGACGGTTAGGAGAATGCATCTCTTGAAGTCCATGAGAGAAGTGTAACGTAATGGGTAACAGATAGCGAGGTATCAATCATACTACATCAGTGAGAGGAGTAAACATTCTGTAATTGTTGTGGTGCAAACGAAATATAGTTGAGTTATACAACTAAGAAAACCCAGTATTTTTCTACCAAGCAGAATGCTAAGTAACATGGTGGGGACGGTACTGGTTGTGATCAGGATGTCAGAAACTGAAAGATGGCAAAGGAAGAAGTACATGGGGGAATGGAGGTGCTGACATGTTGAAACTAATATGATGATCAGGAGATTTCCAATTAATGTAAAAAGGAAAATAATTAGGAAAATGATGAATAATAAAATATTGAGGTGGTGAAGGTTTCCAAATCCCAGAAGTAGGAATTTTGTGACCTTTGTCTGGTTCTTTACAGACATATTTAGATGAAGGCTCCTTCTTTGGTGTATATACAGGAGGAGTAGCTCGTTCTAACCTACAGAACTACAATAGAGATTGTAAGTAACTTTAAAAAATTCAAATTATTTTGGTATATTTGGGATATAATTTGCAAACCAATATTCTTTATGTCGTATGTGTGTGTGCATGTGGTGTTGTGTGTGTTTGTTAACATATGTGCATGCACATCTCCGCGTGTGTTTATGTGTTACTGAATACGTGTGTATGTTTGTATGATTGTATGTGTGTATGTTTGTATGATTGTGTGTGTGTGTGCTTGCGTGTGTGTTTGTATGATTGTGTGTGTGTGCTCGTGTGTTTATGTGTGCTCATGTGTTTGTGTGTGTGTGTTTGAATGATTGTATGTGTATGTGTGTGCTCATGTGTGTGCTTGTTTGTTTGATTGTGTGCATATGTGTGTTTGTGTGTTACTCTTTGTTTTTGTGTGGGGGTGTACATGTGTGTCACTGTGTATGTTTGTTTGCTCGTTTGTGTGTGAATGTATTTTTTCAGGAGAAGATTGAACCACTTAAAGTGGTAGAAATACTTGAAAACTTTTACATTTAATTCAATAGATATTTTAAAAATACATTAATTGTGCCATTTTCGATCTCAGTCTGCAAAGTTCTCCCTTCCCTCCCCTTGTGCTGACGTCAGCTTTCAAACTCAGTGACAGAAATCGCAGTCAATATACTGTCCTGCGGCTCTTCAGCAGAGCCGCGATCGCGGTACTTACAAAGAAATACTTCATTTGAATGGTCTACAAAGTGTGCTTGCAAACCAGGCATAACGGATTAGAATTAGTGTTGAGCGAGCGTGCTCGGCCGATGCTCGGATCGGCTCGAGCATCGCTCTGCTCGGCACATGGCGGTACTCGTACGAGTACCGCCATGTGCTCGCCCGACATGTTCGGGTGAAGGGGATCTGTGCCGGAAGAGGCACAGATCCGAAGACTCCGCTGGACCACCAGGGACTGGAGGTACGGGGGCATTGCGGAGATGAAGGGGGCATTGCGGAGATGAAGGGGGACATTGTGGAAGAGGGGCATAGACTCTATGCCCCTCTTCCACAATGTCCCCCTTCATCTCCGCTATGCCCCTCTTCCACAATGTCCCCCTTCATCTCCGCTATGCCCCTCTTCCACAATGTCCCCCTTCATCTCCTATGCCATAGAGGAGATGAAGGGGGACATTGTGGAAGAGGGGCATAGCGGAGATGAAGGGGGACATTGTGGAAGAGGGGCATAGAGTCTATGCCCCTCTTCCACAATGTCCCCCTTCATCTCCGCTATGCCCCTCTTCCACAATGTCCCCCTTCATCTCCTCTATGGCATAGGAGATGAAGGGGGACATTGTGGAAGAGGGGCATAGCGGAGATGAAGGGGGACATTGACCAGGCACCCTCCGCTCATCAGAGCAGGGGGTGCCTGGTTTAATGCTCGAGTGCTCCCATGCTTTTCAATGGGGCTCGGGTGCTCGGCCGAGCACTCGAGCCTCAGGGGGTGCTCGGTCAGAGCACCCGAGCACCCGAGCATCGGGGTGCTCGCTCATCATTAATTAGAATGTCACAGTATACTGCAATATGGCCTTTTATGTTATTTGTATAAGTCATACAAGGACTGAAACTACCTGGGGATTCTCCCACAGTTCCCTTTTCTGTGATAACAATTTCTAAAAGTACATGTTATATTCCCTGTATACCAGCTGGAAAATGCCTTAGTGTGAACTCTTGTGCTTTTATGTGAATGAATTTTATTTTATATTTTGATGCCTCTAAAAACTTCTTATTTTTGCACTTTCTTATGGTTTTCATATCTGATAAGTAGCACATATTGATTAATAGGAAGAAGGCTCTAAAATACTTATTTGAAGGCAGTTACTGTATCACAGGGTGAATAGGAATTTTGCTTTTCTTTGTTGTGTCCATAGAATAAAGTTTTATGATTTGCACAGTGATAAGTTGTTTATCTCCTTTTATGTATATGTGAAACCAGCAAGAATGTTCATGTCACGCTCAGTTGCACATTACAGTTTTACAGTAGTTTCTCCATCAAGTGGAGGATACATGGGGTTTAGTGCATCCGGTATATCATACATCTTCACCTTTTTTATTGTATATATTTTGAAGATTTTTACCTGACTTCCCAGGGAATTTTGGTTGGTTTCAGTTTTTAAAGTTCACTATATTCTTGAGTTGGAATGTTCCATTGTCTAATATAAGTAACAACACATTCCTACATGTCTATTACGTTACATTGAAGATACAGACCGGTCATTACTCATTGGGGAGTCAGAAACTATTGCAACTAGATTATTTGTTGTTGTGGGCGGACCTATCTTATGAAAATGCGGATGAGGTGTGCTCCCTGCCGCGTAAATGTAGGCCTAAGAGAGGGCCCATGGGAGAAAAAAAAAAAAAGGGGGGGGGACTGCCTAAGAGAGGGACTCCGAAATCTCGCGATGTAACCGAGAGCTGCCGACCGAAGTATAAGAGTATACCCCGGTCCACCCACAACTTCAGGCTAACCAAAAGCCTTTTACATAGCATTTCATTTACACCATGAGCCAGATAAGTTATTTGATCCTCCAGCTTAACAGCTGTTTCTGAGGTCAGAAGAAAGTTCCACATGAACATCGGCCATGTATTGTTGAATGATACCCACGTGGTTCAGCCAGTCATTAGGGGTTGCACACAGCATCAAAATGCATTTCCTCCCCTGTGTTTCTCTGCATATGGCCCTGAGCTATTATATTTTTCAGTTGTTTTTGCACCCACATGAGGCTTCATGGTAAGGTGAGTGGACACTAGAACACACATGCAAATGTCATTAATTATAGAGGACAGAAATATACTGACTACACCCTTCATCTTTGGAAAACATTACGTTTTTATTTACTTTGCATTGTTTATTTTTCGATACATTAAGCAGAGATATTTATTTTCTTATTGAGTCTCAGACTTTCTGGTGCAGTCAGTCCTCAGATATTGCCTGAAAATAACTGTTCGTGTAGATGGGAAGATAATACAGCATAAATCTAATAAATAATAAAATAAACTACAATGTAAATATGTATTCTCCTTTAACTGTACGAGTGCTAGAGGGGGTTCCAATACATTATAGAACAATGCATTGGACACCCCTCTGGAGGTCAAAGGGTTAAACGCATATAAAGAAAAATCTTGAAAGGGATAGTAATACTTTGTTTTATTTTGTAGGCATTAAAAAAACATGAAGAATGATATAAGTCTTATGTCTCAAACCTTTATGGTTTTAGAGATATTCACAAGCAAAGTTTCCCCCTCCCGCCCCTTTTACCTAGTGTAAGACATCTCTTCTCAGATGTGGAATCCAGTCCACAGACCAGACAGATAACAGAAGGGGACAATCTTCTTCCTATGAGAACAATGAAAGCCCTGCCCCCCTTGACAAGTTTTTCAGGTTTTTCCCTTATCTTAATTGAAGATTGTCCCTCTCTGCAGTCTACCTGGGCACCTCCCTTCTGATCTGGCTGAACAGTGTTACATCAGTAAAAGGGGCGGGAGGGGGATACTTTGTCATTGAATTAATCTTGAACTAGAACTCTGACAGAATTGAAATAACACTCTCCAAGTCCAAATACTATGATGATTAATTAGAGCTGCTTTTATTATGAAACATTACTATCCCTTTAAAGTGTTAGTAATGTCCAAAAAAATGTAATAATAGATTTGTAGAGGCTCTAAAAATAATCGCGTTGCCACAAACTCCATCTCTCAAACCACTATGGTTTGAGAGAAATTCACTTTGAAAGTTCCCCCTTCCTTCCCTTTCTCCTGATGTCAGCTGTAAAGCTGTCAGAAGGAGATCCGTGTCGGCCGACACAATGAGGCTCTTCAGCAGAGCCGAAATACCGTCATTAGAAAAGAACTACTTCATGGGAACAGTCTGCAAAGTGTGCTTGCAAACCATGCACACTTTGTAAACCTTTCCAATGATGCAATTCTTTTCTAATAACGGGATTTCAGCTCTGCTGCAGAGCCGCCGGCTGGTCTCCGGACTGGGATCTCCTGCTGTCAGCTAGACGCTGACCTCAGGAGAAGGGGAGGGAAGGGAGAAATTCGATTGTGAATATCTCTCAAACCGTAAACGTTTGAGAGGTGGGGTTTGTGGCAAAGCGATTATTTTCTTAGCCTCTGCAAATCTATTAAAAATTTTTGTTGGACATTACTAACACTCAGAGGCGAAACTAGAAGCCACCGGGCCCTGGTCCAAGAATTGCCATGGGGCCTCCCCCGCCCACATTGGCCCCCTCATCCACATTGCCCCTTCCACAATGCCCCCTTCATCTCCACAATGCCCCCTTCATCTCCACAATGCCCCTTCCACAATGCCCCCTTCATCTCATCTCCACAATGCTCCTTCCATCTCCACAATGCCCCCTTCCATCTCCACAATGCCCCATTTCATCTCCACAATGTCCCCCTTCATCTCCACAATATCCCCTTTCATCTCCACAATGTCCCCTTCATCTCCACAATGCCCACTTCCATCTCCACAATGCCCCCTTCCATCTCCACATTTCCCCTACCTCCAGTCCCTGGTGGTCTAGCGGAGCGTCTTTACAGATCTGTGCCTCCTTCGGCAAAGATCCCTGCAACCGGAGCTCCCGCGCGCCGCTGTAGTAATGCAGAGGCTGGGAGATGATGTTATCTCCCAGCGCTCTGTATTACTACAGTGGCGCGCTGAATGGGAGCTCCGGTAAGTGACTGCTGCGGGCGAGGGGGTCGCAGGCGGTGGAGTGACGGGACCGCTGCGACCCCTATTGTTACGCCACTGCTAACACTTTAAATACAAGAGTAACATAATCAATCCTAATGCACAACTGGGGACACATCTAAAATACCCAAATTCCTATTAAATTAAAAGGGAGGTTTAACCTTTAGTCAATGTATTGGAGACCTCTAGTAAAGGAGCCCATTTACAACAATATGGTGTTTTGTTTTTACCCTATGAAGCAGTTGGTTTGTTCCAGCACTGGCCCTATTCTTCTTAGAACATCAATATAACTAAAAAAACAACTAACGGCTCATGCCTCCTGCTGGAGATACTTTTCTAAGTGCTTTTTTGATGTCTTGGTTCCTCAGGCTGTATATTATAGGGTTAAATAAAGGAGTAACCACAGTGTGTAGGAGAGATATAATCTTGGTTAGGAGCGATGAGTGTCCTTCAGATGGTATCACATATTTGGTGATCAGAGTTCCATAAAATGCTCCCACAACAATCAGATGAGAACTGCAGGTGGAAAAGGCTTTCTGTTTCCCAGTTGTCGATGGGATCCTAATAATAGCAAGAAATATATAAATATAACTCCCAATGATTACACATAAAGGTAAAATGAATATAGGAACAGAAAACGTGTTGGCTAATAAATCTATAAAGGTCATGTCTGAGCAAGAAAGTTTTTGAATTGGAGGAAGGTCACAATAAAAATGGTCAATGATATTGTCATTGCAGAAATTAAATTCAGATATTATCACAATTGTGATTACACCGAGTGTGAAACTTAATATCCAAGGCCAGACGGCTAAGAGAATGCAGATCTGGAAGTTCATGAGGGAAGTGTAATGTAATGGGTAACAGATAGCGAGATATCGGTCATAAGACATCACTGAGAGGAGTAAACATTCTGTAATTGTTGTGGTGCTAAAGAAATATAGTTGAGTTATACAACTAAGAAAACTCAGTATTTTTCTACCAAACAGAATGCTAAGTAACAGGGTGGGGACAGTACTGGTTGTGATCACTATGTCGGAAACTGAAAGATGGCAAAGGAAGAAGTACATGGGGGAATGGAGGAGCTGACTTGTAGAGACTAATATGATGATCAGGAGATTTCCAGTTAATGTAAAAAGGAAAAAAATTAGGAAAATGATGAAGAATAAAATATTGAGGCGGTGAAGGTTTCCAAATCCCAGAAGTAGGAATTCTGTGACCTTTGTCTGGTTCTTTACAGACATATTTAGATGAAGGCTCCTGGTTTGGATGTATATACAGCAGCAGTAGCTCCTTCTATCCTATAGAACTACAGGTAAAGAGTGTAAATTAACATTTTCAAATATTGATTAATTTGTGTATTTCAGAAATAGTTATCAAACTAACATTCTACATGCCCTACCAGTAAATGGTACATGGATATGTGTGCATATGTGCATGTGTGTACTGGTGTGTTATTGTGTGTGTGTGGTATGTTACTGTATGGGTTTGCATGTGTTACTGTGTGTATTACCAGATATGTGTGCACATTTGTATTTATGTGTTACTGAGTGAATGTGTGTGTCTATGTGTAGGTGTGCACATGTGTGAATGTTTGTATGATAATGTGTGTGCATGTGTGTGTTTGTCTGTTACTTGTATGTGTGGGTAGCACATGTGTTTGTGTGTGCGTATGTGTGTTTGTATGATAGCTTGTGGTAGGAAATCAAACTTGTTCCGAGACTCACCGGCAGGCATCAGCAGGCATCTTGCCTAAGAGATATCTGTGAGTCTGGGCTGTCTGTTCCAGTCTCCTTGTAATGGTTTGTTTGACTCACAGACACAGGGTTAGGATAAAAACACAGTTTTATTAAATACAATAATACAGTAAGAACCCTCACAGGTCCTGTAATATACAATAGTATAGTACAGACACACGACAGGTAATATATTCAAAGTCCACACAGGTCCAGCACAAAATAGAAGTACAAACAGTCTGTACGGACACAGGTCAGGCTGAGAAGTAGGTTCCCAGGATTCCGGTACTGCAGGAGTTAAAGTTTATCACTGATGGTAAACAGCCCCATATGTTAAGGTACTGGAATGATGCTTTAACAAGCCAAGGTCAGCACACAAACGTGAGCTATCATTCCGACTGAGATAGTAGAGATCTACCGGAGCAATCACGGAGGTACACACACTTGCAACCGGTATGACAGTAGCGGAGGACTAGGCCAATGGCGCTTTACCGGAGCAATCACGGAGGCAACACTTGAAACCGGTATGGCAGTAGCGGAGGACAAGCCAATGGCGCTTTACCGGAGCAATCACGGAAGCAACACTTGCAACCGGTATGGCAGTAGCGGAGGACAAGCCAATGGCTCTTTACCGGAGCAATCACGGAGGCAACACTTGCAACCGGTATGGCAGTAGCGGAGGACAAGCCAATGTCGCTTTACCGGAGCAATCACGGAGGCAACACTTGCAACCGGTATGGCAGTAACGGAGGACTAGGCCAGAGGCGTTCTGTAAGAGCTGTAACTGAGACAACACTTGGCCGCCTGCCAGAGCAGAGGCGCAGAACAAGCCAATGACTACAGGATAAGAATGTCGCTGAGGCGACAAGGACAAGGGAAACAGGAATGTCGATCAAGCCGGGTCAGTGCACAGGAACATCAGCCAGGCCGGGTCAGAACACAGGAGCAGGAACGTCAGCCAGTCCGGGTCGGTACAAGGGAGCAGGACCGTTAGCCAGGCTGGGTAGGTACACAGGAGCAGAAAGAGTAGTCAGGCAATCCGGGTCAGTACACAGGAGCAGGAACTAAACAGTCGTCAGGCAGGCCAAGTTGGTACACTGGGAACTTCTGAGCAGTAGTTAGCACTGGTACAGGAACACCACGAAAGGGCACCGCAAGGGTGCAGGAGCCCTGTATATAAAGGCCATACTGGGCGGGCTCAACACTGGGCAACCAATGAGAACATTACACAGGATAACTGACAGGAAAACATAAACAAGGGAGCATGGGCACCGTGATACTCCTCCAGGATTGGTGAGTGGGAGTTGTCTTGTACCTTAAGGTACAGGAAGGGACTGATGGAGCAGGTGCACAGGTGCCGCTACCACAAGATACATGCTGGTGAGTCTCTGAACAAGTTGGATTTCTCAATAATGCTGGACGTATTCAGGATAATACAAGTACTAATATGCATAAATCTATGTGAACAATGATTTGAATGCAAGTTCCGCTTTAAGCCAGCGACAGAAGAAGGGAACCAGTGTGTGAATCTTCGCAGGTATTGGGAAGTGAAATCCTCTATTGTCCAAAGCCATGTTTTAACTCAGTTTATTAGTGTAAATTAAAACGTAACTACCACCCTTAAAAAACATTGTCCCAAATAATTCCCCATCTGGCGACTAGCTGCTCAGTAGCTCTAGTCGCCAGATTTCTTACCGCATTCATGAGAATGAGCCACTACTCTGGGACGGAGAGGCAGGACGGAGCGCAGACATCCATAGTGACGTCGGCACGTCTGCTCTGTCAGTCCCAGACGGCTCTAGGAGGGGTTGCTAGGAGCTGTTCATCTCCAAAAGGGACTGACAGAGCAGGCGCGCAGACGTCACTATGGAAAGATGTCTGTGCTCCGTCCTGCCTCTCCTGTCCTGGAGTCCTGGAGTAGTGGCTCATTCTCATGAACGCGATAAGAAATCTGGCGACTAGAGCTACTGAGCAGCTAGACGCCAGATGGGGAGTTATTTTGGACATTTTGTAAGGGTGGTATTTCCGCTTTAAAATGTTTTGCTTTCCATTGCAGGCACTAATGCAGTTCAAAATAGGAGCAATAGGTAGAAATACCCCATTACTCCTAATTTATCACTTTGCCCCAAGCAATGCAGAGGAGTTGGCGGTGTTGTATGAAGGGCGTTGTGAGCTGAAATCCTCCATTGGCTAAAACAATGGTTTTAGCAAGTTTATACGGTTGCCTGATTTATCTCGCGTGTGACTGCCCCACGACCGGGTGACAGTGGCACTGTGGCCCGTGTAACGGGCTGTTCAACTAGTTAAGAATAAAACGTATTCAGCACAGGAAGATTTTCATGTCTTTTTATTCTTAGAAAGAACACAGTTTACATCCGTCTGATAACATAAAGGGGTCACACAATTGTATATATCTGTCTTTTCACATGTGTATTCACCAAAGGTTTTGCATCATACATTTTCAGTACTGGTACTTTGATATCTCCAAAGTAGTCTCCCTGCAAAAACTTTGTTTAACCCCTTAGCGACCCTTGACGTACCAGGACTGTCAAGGGTAAATTTGCTCCAAGGACCCTTGACGGTCCCTGTACGTCAAGGGTTAAACTCTCCCATCGCGGCCGCACGGAGCGATGGGAGAGCGCGGGCTGCTTGTTACTAAGTGTCCCGGTACCAGGACACTTAGTAACAACCAATAGAAACTTTGTTGCAACATGCGATTCGCTTGATGAGCGAATCCCATGTTGCAAATGCTGAATGACCGGGACAGTATTTGTAAAAACTATCCCTGTCATATATCTCTGCCTCCCTCCATCTTGCACACTGCTGAGGTGGAGACAGACAGAGAGAGATCGTGCTACAGCGTTGCAGATCGTTCCTGAGTGAAAACCTGTGTGAAAAAAAAAAATGTAACGTTTTGATCACTGGTTTGCAGTGATCATTAAGTTCCCCCCCATCTGATCACTTTTAGAGTGATCAATATACTGCAGATCAGCGTTTGCTTGTATTTTTTTTATTTTTTTTTTTATTTTTTTATTTTTTAAAATTTTTTTATTATTTAATTGAATAAAAAATATAGTTTAGGTAGTTTAGGTAGGTAGGTGGGTAGGTTTAGTGTAGGGAATGGTTTAGAGACAGATTTAGGTTTAGGGGAAAAAAAAAAAAAAAAAAAAATATATATATATATATATATATATATATGTATATAATAAGTATAGTTTAGATAGGTAGCTCACTTGGGTTAGGTAGGTTCAGGATATACGTAGGTTAGGGTAAGTTTTAGGGTTAGGTTTAGGGATATCGATAGCGTAAGAAAAAAAAAAGTTTTTTTAGTGGGCAAAATGCAGCGCAGGTACAGCGTTGAAGAGGCATATGCCTTTTTGGCATCTGACTCAGAGACAACAGACACTGTGTCAGATTTTGATGTAACGCAGTTTTCAGAAAGTGAGAGCAGCTCTAGTGACGACGCTGGGCCTTCTGTCACGAAAAGACGCACTGACCCAAGAGCTGCCCCAAGAGCTTCCCTGGCAACTGCCCCAGCACCTGCCAAAAATCCTGCCAAAAGATCTGCCAAAAGTCTTGCCAAAATACCTGCCAAAAGAAATGCCCCAAGTGCTGCCCTGACAATTGCCCCAGCACCTGCCAAAAGATCTGCCCAAAGAAATGCCCCAACACCTGCCACTCCTGATCATAGTGAATGGGTATCGCCAATCAATTTTTGCCCACAAATCCCAGAATTTACAGGCACCCCAGGGATTCAAATTGATGTGGAAGGATTTAACCATGATAATTTTTTGATTTGTTTTTGGGGGAAACATAGAAACATAGAAGATTGACGGCAGAAAAAGACCACCTGGTCCATCTAGTCTGCCCTTTAGTATTCCTTTATTGTTATCTTAGGATAGATACATGTTTATCCCAGGCATGTTTAAATTGCGTTACTGTGGATTTATCAACCACCTCTGCTGGAAGTTTGTTCCAAGTTTCTACTACTCTTTCAGTGAAATAATATTTTCTAATGTTTTTCTTGATTTTTCCTCCAACTAGCCTCAGATTGTGCCCCCTTGTTCTTGTATTCAGATTCTTATTAATCACACTTCCCTCCTGAACCTTGTTCAGTCCTTTAACATATTTAAAGGTTTCAATCATGTCCCCCCTTTCTCTTCTTTCCTCCAGACTATACATATTTAGATCTCTGAGTCGTTCTTGATAAGTTCTATGCTTTAGACCTTCCACCATTTTTGTAGCTCTTCTTTGAACCCGCTCAATTTTAGTTATATCCTTTTGCAGATGAGGCCTCCAGAACTGTACACAGTATTCCAGATGTGGTCTCACAAGAGCTCTATACAGAGGGATCACAATCTCCCTCTTCCTGCTTGTTATACCTCTAGCTATGCAGCCAAGCATACGATTTGCTTTCCCCACCGCCTGGTTGCATTGGTTACTCATCTTGAGGCTGTCAGAGATGACCACCCCCAAATCCTTCTCTTCTGAAGTCTTTGCTACCACAGAACTGCCAATACGATAGTCAGATTGAGGGTTTCTTTTCCCCAAGTGCATTATTTTACATTTGGAAACATTGAACTGAAGTTTCCATTGTTTTGACCACTTATCTAATAGTGCCAAATCATTCTCCATATTACAGACACCTCCTGGAACATCAACCCTATTACACACTTTTGTGTCATCAGCAAACAAGCAAACCTTCCCTGCCAAGCCTTCCCTTATGTCACTTACAAATATGTTGTAAGGTGAAATTGTGTCCCAAACCAACTTGTATGCAGCCCAGTATACTGCCGCCAACCCTACAGCTTTTGTAGTTCAGGAAGAAATATGGAAACCCATAGACATCATAGAATTTAAACAATTCTGGGCCTTAATAATGGCAATGGGTATAATAAAAAAGCCAAGTATCTGATCCTACTGGAGCAAAAACCCCATATGTGATACCCCTATATTCCCCAAGACTATGACCAGGTCCAGATTTGAAATCATTTTGCACTTTATGCATTTTAGTGATAATACCCTGTGCCCCCCCAAAAGAACACCCCCAGTATGATAGACTGTACAAAATTCATCCCCTAATAAGCCATTTACAGAAAAAGCTTGCCCCAGTGTATATGCCCCAAAAAGAAATTAGTGTAGATGAATCCCTAATTAAATACAAAGGCAGGTTCGGGTTCAAGCCGTACATCCCCTCAAAGCGTTCCAAATTTGGTGTAAAATTTTATAAATTGTGCGAAAGTGCCACAGGCTACACCCAGGCTTTTAGAATATATGAGGGCAAGGACAGCCAACTTGATCCTCCTGGGTGCCCCGAATTTATGGGAACAAGTGGGAAAATAGTTTGGGATTTAATTTACCCCTTATTAAATAAAGGCTATCAGTTATTCCTTGATAATTATTACACCAGTCCCCTTTTATTTAAGTCTCTTTTTTGTTTTGACACCGTGGCCTGTGGCACTGTCAGGCGCAATTGCAGGGAGTTGCCCAAAATACTCATAGATACCAAATTAAAAACTGGGACATCCTCATCTTTGTGCCAACAGGAGCTGCTGGCAGTGAAGTTTAGGGACAAAAAAGATGTCTACATGCTGACCACCATGCATGAAGACAAATCTGTCGCAGTCACTGTTCGTGGCAGGACAGGGGTAATGAGAAAGCCAGTCTGCATCAGGGACTATAATAAAAACATGGGGGGGGGGGTTTGATCTCTGTGATCAACTAATGCAGCCATATCTCGCAATAAGAAAGTGTAGGGCATGGTATAAAAAAAGTTGCCATCTATATGATGCAGACTGCTGTACATAATTCTTTTTTACTTTTCAAACTGGCAAACCCCAATCAAAAATGTAGCTTTTTACAATATCAGCTACAACTTATTTCCCTATTTTTATTTCATGGTGCGTCAGAAATAATTCCACCAAGACCCGGTGTAGTACATTTTATTTATAAAATCCCCCCAACTCCCCAAAAGAACAAACCACAGAAGCGCTGCAGGGTTTGCTACAGAAAGGGAATACGGACAGACACCACCACTTACTGTCCTGATTGCCCTTTCAAACCTGGCCTCTGCCTTGGTGACTGTTTTAAGGAATACCATTCAGGCACAATGCAGTAGTGCTGTAAAGGTTCTTTTATTATTTGGCCACTTTTTCTCCCTGAACTATCCTGTTTTTTATTTTTCAAAACACATCCCTCCTTAGATCTAACACTATAAAAATATATCTCTGATATTGGAAACACATATGTTCCCTACTGGGCCTAGTAACTCCCCCAAACCCTGACAAACCTATGAATGTGGGGCAATGCCGTACTCAGACAATGTAACTCACCACTAATGTAAAGCACTTAAAAAATCTGCAAATATCATCTGATTAAAAAGGAGCCGAACACTAATCAATGCAGTTTATGAAATCTTCACCTATTCTGTGCTGAAATTCACATCAACACTGACGTCTAAGTGTAAAAAACTCTGTTTTTTTTACTTACGTCAAGGTTTATGAGGGATTGGTGGTAAAATGGTTGTGTACATAATTTGAAAACACACGTAAAACAAAAGACTGGGGTGTCTGATTTCCAAAATATACACTTTTGGGGGAAATCTTAAAAAAGAGCACTGTTACACAGCCCAAATGAGAAAATGGCACCTGTAACGCAATCTGTGAAGATTCAAAGTGTGAACCTGGAAACGCGCATGTTCCAATTTGGGCCCCGTAGCTCCCCCAAACAATGAGAAAGCTATGCATATGGGGTATTGCCATACTCAGAAGAAGGAGCCGAACACTAATCAGTGCAGTGTATAAAATCTTCACCTGTTCTGTGCTTGAAATTCACATCAACATTGAAGGCAAAGTGTGAAAAATGCTGGGTTTTTTTACTTACGTCAAGGTTTAAGAGGGATTGGTGGTAAAATGGTTGTGTACATAATTTGAAAACACACCTAAAACGAAAGACTGGGGTGTCTGCTTTCCAAAAATATACACTTTTTGGGGGAAATCTTAAAAAAGAGCACTGTTACACAGCCCAAATGAGAAATGGCACTAGTAACGCAAGCTGTGAAGATTCAAAGTGTGAACCTGGAAACACGCATGTTCCAATTTGGGCCCCGTAGCTCCCCCAAACCATGAGAAAGCTATGCATATGGGGTATTTCCATACTCAGAAGAAGGAGCTAAACACTAATCAGTGCAGTTTATAAAATCTTCACCTGTTCTGTGCTTGAAATTCACATCAACATTGAAGGGAAAGTGTGAAAAATGCGGAATTTTTTACTTACGTCACGTTTTCACAGGATTGGTGGTAAAATGGCTGTGTGTAAAATTTGAAAACACACCTAAAACGAAAGCCTGGGGTGTATACTTTCCAAAAATATACACTTTTGGCGGGAAATCCTAAAGTGGAGCGCTGGAACATAGCCCAAAATGAGTAATGGCACCAGTTAACCAAGATGTGAAAATTCAATATTTGTTCAAAATTGGGCCCCATAGCTCCCCCAAACCTTGAGAAAGCTATGCATATGGGGTATTGCCGTACTCAGAAGAAGGAGCTGAACACTAAACAATGCATTTTTAAAAATCTTCTCCTATCCTGTGCTTGAAATTCACATCAACATTGAAACCTAAGTGTGAAAAACGCTGAATTTTTTACTTACATCAAGATTTACGAACGATTGGTGGTAAAATGGCTGCGTAAAAAATTTGAAAACGTACATAAAATGAAAGCCTAGGGTGTCTACTTCCCAAAAATATACACTTTTGGGGGGAAATCCTAAAGTGCAGCACTGGAACATAGCCCAAAATGAGTAATGGCACCAGTTAAGCAAGATGTGAAAATTCAATATTTGTTCAAAATTGGGCCCCGTAGCTCCCCCAAACCTTGAGAAAGCTATGCATATGGGGTATTGCCGTACTCAGAAGAAGGAGCTGAACACTAAACAATGCATTTTTAAAAATCTTCTCCTATCCTGTGCTTGAAATTCACATCAACATTGAAACCTAAGTGTGAGAAACGCTGAATTTTTTACTTACATCAAGATTTACGAACGATTGGTGGTAAAATGGCTGCGTAAAAAATTTGAAAACGTACATAAAATGAAAGCCTAGGGTGTCTACTTCCAAAAAATATACACTTTTGGGGGGAAATCCTAAAGTGGAGCACTGGAACATAGCTCAAAATGAGTAATGGCACCAGTTAAGCGAGATGTGAAAATTCAATATTTGTTCAAAATTGGGCCCCGTAGCTCTCCCAAACCTTGAGAAACCTATGCATATGTGGTATTGCCGTACTCATAAGAAGGAGCTGAACACTAAACAATGCTTTTTTAAAAATCTTCTCCTATTCTGTACTTGAAATTCACACCAACATTGAAACCTAAGTGTGAAAAACACTGAATTTTTTACTTACATCAAGATTTACGAAGGATTCATGGTAAAATGGCAGCGTAAAAAATTTGAAAACATACATAAAATGAAAGCCTGGGGTGTCCACTTTCCAAAAATATACACTTTTGGTAGGAAATTTTAGAGTGGAGCCTGTTACACAGCCCCAAATGAGACATGGCACCAGTGATGCAAGCTGTGAAAATTGAAAGTGTGAAACTGGAAACGCGCATGTTCCAATTTGGGCCCCGTAGCTCCCCCAAACCTTGAGAAATCTATGAATATGGGGTATTGCTGTACTCAAAAGAAGGAGCTGAACACTAAACAATGCATTTTTAAAAATCTTCTCCTATCCTGTGCTTGAAATTCACACCAACATTGAAACCTAAGTGTGAAAAACGCTGAATTTTTTAGTTACATCAAGATTTACGAAGGATTCGTGGTAAAATGGCTGCGTAAAAAATTTGAAAACATACATAAAATGAAAGCCTAGGGTGTCCACTTTCCAAAAATATACACTTTTGGGGGGAAATTTTAGAGTGGTGTACTATTACACAGCCCCAAATGAGACATGGCACAGGTGATGCAAGCTGTGAAAATTCAAAGTGTGAAACTGGAAACGCGCATGTTCCAGTTTGGGCCCCGTAGCTCCCCCAAACCTTGAGAAACCTATGAATATGGGTATTGCCGTACTCAGAAGAAGGAGCTGAACACTAAACAATGCATTTTTAAAAATTTTCTTCTATTCTGTGCTTGAAATTCACACCAACATTGAAACCTAAGTGTGAAAAACGCTGAATTTTTTACTTACATCAAGATTTACGAAGGATTCTTGGTAAAATGGCTGCATAAAATTTTGAAAACATATATAAAATGAAATCCTGGGGTGTCTACTTTACAAAAATATACACTTTTGGGGGAAAATCTTAAAAAAGAGCACTGTTACACAGCCCCAAATGAGACATGGCACAGGTGATGCAAGCTGTGAAACTGGAAACGCGCATGTTCCAATTTGGGCCCCGTAGCTCCCCCAAACCTTGTGAAACCTATGCATATGGGGTATTGCCGTACTCAGAAGAAGGAGCTGAACACTAAACAATGGATATTTGTAAATTTTCAACTATCCTGTGCTTGATATCAACAGTAATATTGAAATGTAAGTGTGAAAACTGCGAAAAAAAACAAAATATTACCACAATTTTGAAAAATATTTCTGGAAAAATAGCTGCATAAAAAACTCCAAAATTCTCCTGACTATTTACCTTATGTTGTCTAGTTTTCAGAAACATATACGTTTGTGGGACATTTTTGGTTCTGGCACCGTAAACTAAGCTATGATGCTCGCATGCCAATTGTTGAAAAATTACAAGTTGGAAATAATGGCAGCCATCTTGTAATATTTACCTTGTAAATGTGAGGAAGGGATTGAAATACTAGGCATATGGGGTACTCTTATATTCAGGAGAAGCAAATGAATATATTCAGGGGTGTTTTTTGTCATAAACTAATTGTATGCAAATCCTGACAGGAAAATATAAGCAAAATGCTGTTTTTTTATTTTTTTTGCTCTTTTTTTCGATTTTAATCAAATTAAATGATGAGGTAGTCATATAATTGTGGTATCAAAAGAAAGCTCTACTTGTGCTTAAAAAACAGTATATAATTTGTGTGGGTGTACAAAGGGAATTAAAGAGAAAATATGGTTGAACAAAGACATAGTCAAAAAAGTCAAAATTGCTCCGGTCCTTAAAGGGATAGTAATACTTCGTTTTAACTTTATTTTATTTTGTAGGCATTAAAAAAACATGAAGAATGATATAAGTCTTATCTCTCAAACCTTTATGGTTTATGAGATATTCACAAGCAAAGTTCCCCTCCCCGCCCATTTTACCTAGTGTAAGCAATCTCTTCTCAGATGTGAGTCTGGTTGTATGACAGTACAGATAACAGAAGGGGACAATTTTCTTTGTATGAAAACAATGAAAGCCCTTCCCCCCTTGACAAGTTTTTCAGCTTTTTCCATTATCTTAATTGAAGATTGTCCCTCTCTGCAGTCTACCTGGGCATCTCCCTTCTGATCTGGTTGAACAGGGGGGGGATACTTTGTTTGTGAATATCTCTTAAACCATAAAGGTTTCAGAGATAAGACTTATATCATTCTTCATGTTTTTTTAATGCCTACAAAATAAAATAAAGTTAAAACGAAGTATTACTATCCCTTTAAGTCAAATCTAACTCAGATTTTCCCGGTCCTTAAGGGGTTAAAACCCCCATTTAAAATCAAAAGGAATTTCTATTTGTCCCCTCCATTAATTTGTTTCAGAACTGCTCCACTTTAATTTTGAATATTACCCTAGAGTTTCAATTCCTGGCACAGTAAAACTTCATGGGCAATTTCTAAATAAATAAGTAAACTGAATTAAAGGGGAAATGTACCCAAAGCATAAATGATTCTTAACTTGTTTAGTACAATAACTTACACAGCGTCCTTCATGAAGCAGTCAGGTAAATCCATCTATTTCGTTTTGCATCATATCGATACTTTCCTGTATACCGTGATCTCTCTTGAAGTCTGCCTCTAGGTTGCACAGTCTCACATCAAACAATACATTTGAATGGGCCTGAATAAGGGACCATTATTCTGTTTATCTCTCCCTTTAATTTGTCTCAGAGCTGCACAGCTTTACTTTCTGCATATTGCCCTAGAGTTTCAGCTCCTGGCACAGTATAACTTCATGGACAATTTCTAAATAAATAAGTAAACTGAGTTAAAGGGAAAATGTACCTGAGGAATATATGATTGTTAATTTGTTTATCACAAAGACTTACATAGATAAGTGTCCTTCATGCAGCAGTCAGGTGTATCCATCTGTATAGTTCTGCATCATATAGATACTTTTCTGTATATAGTGATCTCTCTTGAAGTCTGCCTTTATGTTGCACAGTCTCACATCAAACAATACACTTCAATGGGCCTGAATAAGGGACGCTAGTCTTTATCAGATTGAAAACTGAAAAAACTAGCAGTAAAGTAAAACTGCAAAACAAAAGTGTAAATAAAAATAACTGACTGCTGTATAAAGGACAGCTACCAAGGTAAATCTCTCTGATAAACAAATGAAGTAATTTATTTTTAGGGTATTATACCCCTTTAATGTCATCAGTCCAAACCAACACATATACAATTAATACATTGTTTATACCAGTGCTTCTCAGCCTGTGAGCAGTGGCATTGTTGATGTACTGTGGACTTCCTCAGAGGGTGCCCCTTTTGTTCTATAAAGCCTTTGACAAAAATGTGAATGATGAGTTTTCAAAATATAGTTAAATTGTTAGGTACAACATGTTTTATTATTCTAATGGTGAAGTCTAAAAATAACTATGTATATATGTATTTGTACCCTTTCTTGCTCCTTAGCAACTAACCTATAAAATGTTACATGTTCCCCTACAATTAACTACTATGTGTAATGGATGCCTTCTGCAAAAACGATGAAGAACCCCTGGTTTATACAGAAGACACTGTTATAAATAAAATGCTATGTACCACAAACCTGATCTTCTGGAAAATGTCATAAATGAAGAATTGTAAAATCTATTTTTCCAGTGTGTTCCAGAGATCAGATGATGATGATGACAATGAACGTGTGGTCCTTGAAGTTGAAATGTATATTGGTTACAGAAATGTCACAGTATAAACAACTGGGCCTTTTATATTATTTGTATAAAGCATACAAGGATTGAAATTACCTGGGGATTCTCCCACAGGTCTCTTTTCTGTAATAAGAATTTCTAAAAGTACATGCTGTATTCTCTGTATACCAACTGGAAAAAGCCTTAGTGTGAACTCCTGTAAATATCATTATCTTTATTTGTGGACACATTGCACTAAGACAAATGGAGTTTGTTTTACTGATAATTAAAATCTGCCTATATGATGTACTATTTTTCTGCAAAATACATATTTTTTTGCCAAATTACCATTTAGAGTTTGTTGATATAGTGTGGCACACTCCTCTGTATACACATTAGTTATGCTCTAGACCAAACAGACTGTCATGGTAACCAGTACAAACAGAAGGTCAGACACAAGTACTTTGAAATAAAACCGCCTTTATTTAGAATACAAATATAATAGGCAATACCCCTGTACCACCCACGAACAGTATGACACTAGACCACAGTGTACTACCCAGACTGACACTAGGTAGAGGCCTGCACTACTTGAAGTAGAAGCGGAATATAGAACCTAGCCTATGGTTCTATCTTTAGGTAGGACTGAGTTCCCAGAGATATGTGTTTCCTACTGTACAGCACTAAATGCAGACGGAGAAAGGGCAGCACAGCCACAGTACCGTACTACGAATAGCCAGACCGGTGTAGGTCACAAGGAGCGAGTAGTCAGCCTGTACCCAGTTCAGTACCGAGAGGATAGTCAGACAACCGGCAACAAGGAGCGAGTAGTTGGCAAAAACCACAGGCCTGAAACAAGTGGATAGTCAGACAACTGGAGGAGGAGCGAGTAGTCAGCCAGAGCCACTGGTCAGCACTGGTGGATAGTCAGACAAACCGGGCTCATACATGTAGCGAGTAGTCAGCCAGAGCCACAGATCAATACCGATGTGGCTAGTCAGACAAGCCAAGGTCATACACAGAGCGAGATCGGAGGCCAAGCAAGAGTCACAAAGAAACGGAGCAGACAAATGAGGCTAACTGGAATACCACATAAGGGCAACTGGTACTAGGCCCAGAGGTGTTCAAATAGGTACACAAAAGGCGGGAACCAATCAGAAGAATAGGCTCCATGCATGTAAACAAGCTCATATCAGAGACGTGCGTCTGAACCCGTGACCATCATACAGCAATGAGGAGAAGCTGTAACGGTTTTATAGGACACTCAGACCAGCAGGTTAGAATAAAACACCGTTTTATTAAAACAAAACAAGAAAGAACGCCCTCTATAGGCAATACAGAATAATAGAGAGATTAGTGGCTACAGATGTCTTCTCAGGCCCAGTATACAGATGCAATAAATATACATATACTGTCACAGTACAGGCATAGAAACATAAGGGTACTCAATGGTTAAAGTACATGTAAATCAATCAGTCTCTGTTTGTAAGCGCTGCTTACCTTCCGACGCTCATGTAGCTGCCGGGTTGTGTGGCTCGCGGGGAAAGAGGACCGGTGCGCTCTGGCGTCCATCCAGGCCGACCGTCCTCCTCGTTGCGCCCTCTGGTGGCTCCTGCACATCTGAACCAGGCACGCATCTCAGGGAATCCCTGATGACGTCGCGACCTGGTTCTTAAGGGGACAAGCACACATTATGCTCCACCTCTAGGGGTGGAGCAATATGATTAAAAACTGCCTGGACACCACTTCAGTTGCCCGTTCGTGGTGTTCCAGTGCAGTTGCTACTTGGGCTTTGTGTGTGATTAGGTTTGGCTGACTATCCATTCTGGTGTTGACTTGTGGCTCTGTCCGACTACCCGCTCTGTGTATGACCTACTGGCCTGTCTGACATCCAATCTGGTGCAAACCTGCGGCTCTAGTTGGTGAACCTTACTGTGTATGACCCCTGGCTTGGCTGACTATCAGTTCTGGTGTTGACCTGTGGCTCTGTCCGACTGCCCGCTCTGTGTATGACCCATTGGCCTGTCTGACATCCAATCTGGTGTGAACCTGTGGCTCTAGTTGATCAAGCCTTCCGTATTTGCTCCTTGTGTCTGACCACCTTGACATAGCCTGGGATTGTCAACTGCGCAACCAGCATACATACGCTCCAGGGGATAACCTAGGATTGTCTTTGGTGGCTTGACGTACTTCCTCTAGCCGTTGAACCTCTGCGGCCTCCAGGTGCGGACCTGTGGCACAGCTGGTTTTACTGGTACATGGTCTGTCCAAGTAACATAGTAACATAGTAACATAGTAAATTAGGTTGAAAAAAGACACAAGTCCATCAAGTTCAACCTTCGCTTCATACATCAGTAACTGAGAATTTTATAGCTTTCCTGCTACCAATTAAATTAGTCTTTATCAGACCTTCCTGATCAGCCTACTGATAAACAGTATAACTCTGTATGTTCCCTTTTGAAAGAAATGTATCTAATCTTCTCTTAAATGTATCCATTGTATCTGCCATAACTACCTCCCTGGGCAATGAATGCCACAATTTGACAGACCTTACCGTAAAAAAAAACCCTTCCTCTGCTGAAGTTTAAACCTCCTTTCCTCTAATCTCAAGGGGTGTCCCCTGGTCACCTGATCAGGCCTTGGAATAAATAGCTCACCGCAGAGATCCTTGTATTGACCTCTCATATACTTGTACAATGTGATAAGGTCTCCTCTTATTCGTCTTTTCTCTAGAGTAAATAAACCAAGTTTGTTTAGTCGTTCCTCATATGTCAAGTCCTCCATTCCCTTAATTAATTTTGTTGCTCTCCGCTGTACCCTCTCTAGTTCTAGTATATCATTTTTCAGAACCGGTGCCCAAAACTGCACTGCATACTCAAGGTGAGGTCTTACCAATGATTTGTATAATGGCAAAATAATGTTATCCACTCTTGCTTCAATACCTCTTTTTATGCAAGACAGGACAAGTGCCAACCTGCTTATCCTCCGTGTGCATTGGGTCGCTGGATCCGTTGTCTGTACAGGTGCGTACCTGTAGTGTGGCCTCAGGTGCGGACCTGAGTCGCCCTTCATCTGCTGCTGAATTCCATCAGTACCATAGTACCTGTTTGATCCATCCTGAAGTCCTCTCTTGACCTGTATGCTGTGCTGATTTCATTGTCCTGTCTTATCGCTAAATAAAGATTGTGTTACCTAGTACTGGTCCATTCTCTTTACTGAATCCGTGACACTGTTGTGGTATTTGACACGCCTAAGGTGGTAATGGAGCAGCAAGTGGTGCTAGATGAAACAACATCGTCAGTCTATAGAACAGAGATTGCTGCTTATGCTGAGCAGGAGCTGAGGCCACAACACTGCAGAGTTGAGCTAGAGCCAATAGCCCCCACGGGCGTAGTAACGGAGATAACCTCACTGCAAGAGCTTGAGCCAATAGCCCCCACGGTCGTAGTAACGGAGACAAACTACACTGCAAGAACTTGAGCCAATAGCCCCCACGGGCGTAGTAACAGAGATAAACTACACTGCAAGAGCTTGAGCCAATAGCCCCCACGGGCATTTAACAGAGAATAATCACTGCAAGAGCTTGAGCCAATAGCCCCACTGGGCGTGTAAAGGAGAGCAAACACTGTACGAGCTAGAGCCAATAGCGCCTCCCACGGGCGCGGTAACGGAGACAGACTACACTGCAAGATAGACAGGATGAGCCACCGCCTATACAAGGCTCTGAAACGTAACCGGCTCAGAAAGTGCAGAGGAAGATCTGGGCAACGGCTCTGCAAGTGTTAATGGAGGCTGAAAGAGTGGAGACAGCAGCTCTGTAAGTGTACTGGAGGCTCAGTGAACGGAGACAACGGCTCTGCAAGTGTAAACGGAGGCTCAGGGAATGGAGATAACAGCTCTGCAAGTACAAACTGAGGCTCAGCGAAGAGAGGCACGGCTCTGCAAGAGTTAACGGAGGCTATGACACGATCAGCCCTGCCACAGGCGGAAGTCAGAATGTCGCCTCGGCGACACCAAGCAGCAGCGGCAGGAACGGAGGAAGGGTCAGCAGCAAGCCGGCTCAGGTCACAGAGTAGGAAGTCAGCCAGGCCGGGTCAGATCACGGAGCAGGGTTCTCAGACAAGCCAGATCAAGTCACAAGCAGGAACGTCAGCCAGGCCGTATCAGATCACAGAGCAGGATTCTCCGACAAGCCAGATCAGGTCACAAGCAGGAACATCAGCCAAGCCGGGTCAGATCACGGAGCAGGAAACCAGGAGCGTCGTCAAAACAGGCCAAATCGGTACACAGGAAGCAGGAACACTGGAACACAGCAACAGCAACACTGGCTCAGGAACACCACGAACACCACTGACAGGTGCCAAAGGCCAGGTATAAAAATGCCACAATGGGCGGGTCAAACAGGCTCAGCCAATGGGAGCGCTCACAACCAAGAGTGACAGTTAAGGATCACGGGCACCGTGATAGAAGCACAGGGAGCAGGCAGCACAGCTGCCAAGCACACTGTGATACATACCTCTCTCTGTACAATTAGAAATGACAAAATATTCAAAATGCAATTGCACCAATGCTCTACTGATCAACAATGAAATCATCAATTTTTCAATAAAAACATTGACTTTATTAGCAACAGTTAAAACCTACTGTGGAGAAACAGGATGTGAGCCCCTTGTATCTCTGCTCTGCTGAATGTTGTTGTCCACTGTGTTAAGTGTCCCCTGGATTATAATTTGGTGTTTTCTTCTGTTATTTACCTCTGTACTGAATTTTGCTGTGCATTCTGTGTACATAGATGTGACCAGATGGAGTGATTTAGGACACCTGTGGGAGAATCTGCAGGGTCACTTCCAAGATTATAACATTTGAAATATTGCTCATTGTGTTGTATTTTGTATAGTATAATGTAATAGTGTGTGAGAGGAATTTTACTGTAAGTCTGTAAAGGGACTTGGCAGTGGGGAGCCAGAGTGCCAAGAAAATAATGGTTATGCCCAGCAACCTGCAGCTTGCTGCCATGTCCTCCTTACAGTAAACTCCATGTCTGCGTAACTTGGAGTATTTTCTGTGTTTCCCATTATGGCC
Organism: Rhinophrynus dorsalis; assembly: GCA_037306005.1. Taxonomy (NCBI): domain Eukaryota; kingdom Metazoa; phylum Chordata; class Amphibia; order Anura; family Rhinophrynidae; genus Rhinophrynus; species Rhinophrynus dorsalis. The sequence continues at coordinate 24,769,216 of CM074727.1, read as the reverse complement.
AGCTAACAGCTTTGCTGAAACAACAAAGGAATGCTTGGAAAGTTTATTGACTCCTGCTGTGCTTTCTTTGTCAGCATGGCTTGCAAAAAAGCACTCAGAGTGGACAATAAATAACCTCTTCTGATTGGTTAACTGGGACACCACTGTTCCAAGTCCTAATTTTGATTCCTATCTTGATAAGAGTGCCAGAAATGTAGGCCATTCCCTGATTGGTCAAGTGTACCAACACTGTTCCAAGCCATAGTTTGCATTCTAATCTTGAAAAGAGTGTCTGGAAGTGTATATAAGCAGTGTATTTCACCAATAAAGTTGTTCTGTTTTACCATCCACAATACAAGTGTCGGGCTGAATTTCTGGAGGGGATTCCTGGAGGGGAGTTGGCTGGTGGTCCTCAACCCAGCCACTGCAAGAGCTAAATTCACTTGCCTCACCAGTCTACTGGCGAGTGGCTGCTATCTGTTCTTGCCTCCTGCCTGATCCAGAGTACCCAGGACAAGAACTCACAGAGCGGCTCAGCTGATGGGCAAGCTTGTGTGTGCTTTGACCTCCACAAATGCCTTTTACTTTCCATGGTGTAATCTACAAGTTACTGCTGAATGGGAACAGAGAAAAGTTATCTGGCTTATTGGAAAAGCTGTACACATTTCATACAACCATCATGCTTACTCATGATCCAAACTGTTGTTTTGTCTCTGCAGATTACACCATGAAAAGTGAAAAGTATGTTTTTAATTTTTGCTTACAAAGTCATTGATTTTATTGAAGTATTAATGATTTCACTGTTGAACATGAAGAGCATGGGGGCAAATGCATTTTGGATTTCTATCCATTTGAAGATTAATAGGGAGTCTTCAGTTTGCACACTGCCCTGCATTTTCCTATATAGGCATCTATTTTAGTTCTGTGGGCTTTTAGGGGCACTTATTTACCCTTTCATCCACCATCAAAGAGGATTGTCTTGTAGTCTATTGGTGCCAGCCTTTTGGAGTGACTGAATACTATATTGTATGAACAATTAGAAATGATCCCAATGTGTGGGCTCTGGAACACAATCTCTGTATGAGTGAGCAGAAGAAAACACAACAGAGTGAGATCTCTAAGTGTAGTGTTTTAATTCAAAGGCTAAAACTCAAAAACCAAATACTCAGATATGCCCTTCTCTTGCTTGATGCCTCTCAGGGTCTTAAACCTTTACTGCCTCAATACTAAGTCCTCCGTCTCTTCTTTCCTGCTTGTCTTCTTGTCTTCCAGATGTTTAATTAAAACCAATGTCCTCCGTGTAATTGTGTACAGTCATTGACTGGATAAGGAAGCCATTATGGAAATACCGGTAGATCGAAAACCACAAGCCACCGGAGTAGATGATACATCAGACAGAGTGTGAGAGGGGAGAAAAAACCCACAGGGGGGACAGGGTAGGACCAGATAATAATTCTCATTCACGAGCCCCTGTCTTCTTTACTCCCCTTGTACCCTCTGTCTGTTGTACCATCTACTCTGGTGGCTTTTGGTCCTTGGATCTACCGGTGTTTCCATGACATTGTGATTCCCTGAGGACTGAGTGTGACTCCCTGAGTGTGACCTTAGCACTGAGTGACTGTCTTTGTATGTCCACAAATTGCAGACCTTTATAGCAATGGAGGGATAATGTAGGATGAATTTAGATGGTGGGATCTCTAGGGCTCTATTTACTGAATTATTCACCACAAAAGCTTCAGTGATCATTTCTTGGTGATCAAGTGCTAATTCACCCTGGTGGAGTTCTAGAGGATGGACCTCCATATATAGCGATAGTATATTAGGTTCAATTCAACCACTTATAAATGTCCATCTTTCATTCATTTTTTTACTGCATATTGTACATGGAGCTCTTCAAATTAGCATACAAAATTACCATTAGTGAATACTATTAGATACTATTATCCTATTTGTAATTAGCTTCCTTACTATAGTTTGTTTTGTTCCATATATACCCACATATAGCTATATGTCAACCTTTTATACATAAGTCTTTAAACTGTTGATATAATCTGTTTATCCTTTTACTATTGTTTATAGTTTTATGCATATGTGTCCTTTATTAATTATTCAGTTTTTAAATACGGATTAGTGTTTATATGAATTAGAGATTACACAGCAGTATTCCTTATTTAACAATAATTTAAGACTAAGATTAGAGATCCGAATCTTATGCTTATATCATTTACCTTATCCCATTTCATTAGTAGATATTCCTCTTGGCCATTTTGCTATTTCACTTTATATCCTATAAAGCCAAATGGCTGTTTTTCAGCTTTAATATAGGATTATCTTTTATAAGGGGATTATTAACACAGTGGAAAAATAATCCGTACAACATGCTTATTTCAGAATTCAATTTTTATTGTAATTGGACATCCATCCCTACTCATACAGTGATACAGTTGTGAAGAGGAAAACAATTCTGTAATCTGGCACTAATACAAAACTAGTTGTTTTGAAAGTGATGTAATATATTTCACAAAATTATTATTTTGTTATGAAAATGATAGTTTTGTTAAGCTTATTGTACATCATTGTAACTAAAAGCAACACAGGAAAAGTGGCCACATGATGTAAGAAACAATAAAAGGAGCAGCTTTGCATACCATTCATATACATCTAAAACGTTTTCTGTCTTATTTATGACTTGTGTGAACATTATATGACAACTGCTTGGAGAATTAGAACCAAAAACTAACAGGAGGACTTTGGGACAGTTGGTGTTTGATTGGCCTGTGACTTAGAAATGTCCGGTTCAGAAGAAGAGAGAGACACAGCTGAGTAACAGCATCATTACTACAGCTAAACAGTAGAGGGACAAAATAAGACATCTATGGATAGGGTATCATCCAGTCCATTTAAGTACTGGAAACAAACCGCTTTTATATGTGTGAATTTTATTTTATATTTTGATACATCTAAGATTTTCTTATTTTTGCACTTTCTTATACTTTTCGTGTTTGATAAGGAGAACACATTGATCAATAGGAAGAAGACTCTAAAATAATTATTTGAAGGCAGTTACTCTATCACTGGATGAATAGGAATTTTGCATCTCTTTATTGTGTCCATCTAAATAAAGTTTTAAGATTTGCATAATGATGAGTTGTTTCTCTCCTCTTATGTATATGAAAAAAATGATCCATCAAACTAAGAATGTTCATGTCATGTCCAGTTGCACATTATAGTTTTGCATTTGTTTTCCTACCAGGTGGAGGATACATTGGGTTTAGTGTATCCGGTATATTAAACATCTTCACCTTTCTTATCACTTATATATTGAGGATTTTTACCTGAATTCCTAGAGAATTTAGTGGGTTTTTGTTATTAAAGTTCACTATATTCTTGAGTTGGAAAGTTCCATTTTCTAGTATAAGTAACATCACATTCCTACATGTCTATTAAGTTACGTTGAAGAAACAGACCTGTCATTACTCAATGAGGAGTCACAAACAATTGTATCTAGCTTCTTTGGTGATAGTATTTAATTTACACCATGAGCCAGAGAAGTTGTTTAATCCTCTAACATGGCATCTGTTGCTGAGGTCAGAAGGAAGTGTGACATTGACATCGGCCATATATAATTGACTGATAGGAAGACACGGATGGGAGCGCTCTACGGAGCGTCCACAGACATCAAGTCAGTCAGATTGTAACGTAAAACATGTTTCCTTCTTTATTTAAATGTATTTAAAAACAAGCAGGTACAGAGCAAACACAACAGGACACAAACGGATGAATGAGAATCCTTAAATGATCCGCCTAACACGTTACGTGAATAATAAACACTTAGTCGTAGGCTCCTCCTTAAAGTGGATCTATCACATATAGATATCTAATGCTCATTAGATAGAGCATTTAGCGAAAAAGTTTAATATGTTAATCATTTTTGAAAAAAACCCATTATCTATGCAAAAAGTCAAGTTTAAAAGGTGCCCAGCAGCCTACTTCTGCTTGCCGCTGCGGCAAGCTGGTTGCCGCACAGAGGCTGCTCACGCCACACTGCCCAGCATCCTCTGATGACAGAGAATGTCTGTCTCTAAGCTGAAGCGATCTCATTGGCTAGATATCGATCTCTGCCAATGAGATCGCTCCAGCTTACAGAAAGAAAGCCTCTGTCATTGGAGGATGCTGGGTAGTGGGACGGGAGCAGAGACAGTGCTGCAAGCGGAAGTAGGCTGCTGGGCACGTTTTAAACTTGAATTTTTGCGCAGATAATTTTTTTTCAAAAATTACTAACATATTAAACTTTTTCGCTATATGCTCTATCTAGTGAGCATTACATATCTATATGTGATAGATCCAATTTAAGATTCTCATTCATCCATTTACGTCCTGTTGTGTTTGCTCTGTGTCTGCTTGTTATTAATACATTTAAATAAAGAAGGAAACCTCTTTTACGTTACAATCTGACTGGCTTGATGTCTATGGACGCTGCGTAGAGCGATCCCATCCAGTGTCTTCCTGTCTGCTGAAACCATGGCTGTGGTTGTTGGGGGCTGCACCGGAGCGTCCAGGGTCCAGAGGACTCGTGAGTATACTGGCTTCTTTGTGCTATTCTTTATTGATAAAAATGGAATTTTGAACGTATCACAGTGGCAGGATTATAAGAGAAGCGGCAAATTTCTTTTGGTTCAGATTGTATAACTGACAGATTCCCACATGGTTCAGCCAGTCATTAGTTGTTGCGCACAGCATCACAATGCATTTCCTCTAGTGATGAGCGAGCGTGCTCGGCCGATGCTCGGATCGGCTCGAGCATCGCTCTGCTCGGCACATGGCGGTACTCGTACGAGTACCGCCATGTGCTCTCCCGCCATGTTCGGGTGGCGGGGATCTGTGCCGGAAGAGGCACAGATCACAAGACGCTCCGCTGGACCACCAGGGACTTGAGGTACGGGGGCATTGCGGAGATGAAGGGGGCATTGCGGAGATGAAGGGGGACATTGTGGAAGAGGGGCATAGCGGAGATGAAGGGGCACATTGTGGAAGAGGGGCATAGCGGAGATGAAGGGGCACATTGTGGAAGACGGGCATAGCGGAGCTGAAGGGGGACATTGCGGAGCTGAAGGGGGCATTCGGAGATGAAGGGGGCATAGCGGAGATGAAGGGGGCATTGACCAGGCACCCTCCCCTCATCAGAGCAGGGGGTGCCTGGTGTCGCCCCATTCATTCCAATGGGGCTCGGGTGCTCGGCCGAGCACTCGAGCCTCAGGGGGTGCTCGGTCAGAGCACCCGAGCACCCAAGCATCCGGGTGCTCGCTCAACACTAATTTCCTCCCCTTTGTTTTACTGCAAATGGCCCTGAGCTATTATATTTTTCAGGTGTTTTTACACCCACTGGAGGCTTCATGGTAAGGTGAGGGGACACTACAGCAGACATGCAAATGTCATGAATAATAGAGAACAGAATTATGCAGAATACATCTTTTATCATTGGAAAACATTACATTTGTATTTACTTTGTGCTGTTTTCTATACAATGAGCAGAGAGATTCATTTTGTTATTGAGTCTCAGACTGCCTGGTGAAGTCAGTGCTTAGATATTGTCTGAAAATAACTGTTCATGTAGACAGGAAGATAATTCAGTATAAATCTAATAAATAATAAAATAAAGTACAATGTATATATGATTTCTCCTTTAAAGGGATAGAAATACTTAATTATTAGTATCTCCCATGTTGTAGCCCTTAAAATTTTGAATTCAATTATACCAGCGGCATCTCTCAATCCTTTATGGTTTGAGAGATATCCACTTTCAAAGTTCCCTCTTTCTGTCATTCCCCTGACGTCAGCGTTCTAGCTGAGAGAAGGGGAATCCAGACCCAGAACCGGCGGCGGCTCTGCAGCAGCGCTGAGATCTTGTTATAGAAACAGAAATACTTCACTAAAATGGTCTTCCACGTGTGCTTGCAAACCAAGCACATGTAGAAGACCATTTTAGTGAAGGATTTCTGTTTCTATAACGTGATCTCAGGACTCCTGCAGAGCTGCTGCTTGCTCACTGACCGGATTCCTCAGATAGAACACTGACATCAGGGGAAAGGCAAAAAGAGGGAATTTTGAAAGAGGATATCTAGCAAACCATAAAGGTTTGAGAAATGCCGCTGGTATTGTTGAAGTATTACTATCCCTTTAACTGTACAAGTGCTAGAGGGGTGTCCAGTACATGATAGAGTAATGCACTGGACACCCCTCTGGAGTTCAAAGGGTTAAACAAAGGGTTAAACACATATAAAGAAAATCTTTAAATACAAGAGTAACGTAACCAATCCCAATGTATCAAGAATAATTGGACTAAAAACCAATGGCACCAATGGGGACACATATAAAATACCCAAATTTCCATGAGGTTAAAAGGGAGGTTTAACACTTAATCAATGCATTGGAGACCTCTCTAGCATTTAAGGGGTAAAAAACCCAATTTACATCAATATGATCTTTTGATTGTGCAGTTGGTTTGCCCCAAAATTGGCCTTGTTTTTCTGAGACAATCAATCTCACTGGTATTAAAAACAACTAGTGGTTCATTCCTCATGTTAGAGATACTTTTATGAGTGCTATTCTTGTGTCTTGGTTCCTCAGGCTGTTTATTATAGGGTTAAATAATGGAGTAATCACAGTGTGTAGGGGCTTGTACTTTCTCTCTTCTTTCCTGCCTTATTTTATGTAACATCCTGTTTTATTATGTATGAATATATTAACTCAATAAACAGTGAATTGAAAAATAAAACAAAACAAAACAAAAAAAAAATAGTGGTTCATTCCTCATGTTGTAGATATTTTTCTGAGTGCTGTTCTGATGTCTTGGTTCCTCAGGCTGTATATTATAGGGTTAAATAAAGGAGTAATTACAGTGTGTAGGAGAGATATAATCTTGGTTAGGAGCGATGAGTATCCATCAGACGGTATCACGTATTTGGTGATCAGAGTTCCATAAAATGCTCCCACAACAATCAGATGAGAACTGCAGGTGGAAAAGGCTTTCTGTTTCCCAGTTGTAGATGGGATCCTAAGAATAGCAAGAAATATACAACTATATGTCCCAATGATTACACAGAAAGGTAAAATACATATAGGGACAGAAAATGTGTAAGTTAATAAATCTACAATGGTTTTTGTGTCTGAGCAAGAAAGTTTTTGAATTGGAGGAAGGTCACAATAAAAATGGTCAATGATATTGTCATTGCAGAAATTAAATTTAGATATTGTCACACTTGTGATTACACTGATTGTGAAACCTAATATCCAAGGCCAGGTGGCTAAGAGAATGCAGATCTGGAAGTCCGTGAGAGAAGTGTAACGTAGTGGGTAACAGATAGCGAGATATCTGTCATAAGACATCACTGAAAGAAGTAAACATTCTGTAATAGTTGAAGCACTAAGGAAATATAATTGAATTATACAGCTAAGAAGCCTCAGTATTTTTCCACCTAGCAGAATGCTATGTAACAGGGTGGGGACAGTACTGGTTGTGATCAGGATGTCAGAAACTGAAAGATGGCAAAGGAAGAAGTACATGGGGGAATGGAGGTGCTGAGTTATTGAAACCAATATGATGATCAGAAGATTTCCAGTTAATATAAAAAGGAAAATAATTAAAAAAATGATGAACAATAACATTTTGAAGTGATGAAGGTTTCCAAATCCCAGAAGTAGGAATTCTGTGACCTTTGTCTGGTTCTTCAAAGACATATTTAGATGAAGGCTCCGTGGTTGGTCTTATATACAGCATCAGTAACTCCTTCTACCCTACAGAACTATAAGCAGAGAGTGTAAGTTAACGTTTTAAAATCCGGATTATTTTATGTATTTGGGATATGATTGTCAAACTAACATTCTTCATGCCCTACCATGACTTCTCCAGTGATATCACTTCTCCAATTCCCATATTATTTTATGGAGCCTATGCACTAAGCTTTCTCCAAATTTGGCGATTTTAGTGCATAATCTCACTAGAATAAGAGAGAAACTGGAGAAGTGATATCACTGGAGAAGTTATATTTGCATTATTACCTCTTTATCACATCTTAGTGCTCAAAGCCATGTCATTACGCAGATTATTAGTGTACAATACAGTGAAAGCTTGTAAGTTCCATTTCTAAGTTGGTGGCATTTCAAAAAAATATCCAGTTCAGTATTCAGCAGAAGAGGATATATATATGTTTTTATTCTTAGAGAAAAACACAGTTTACATCAGTCTGGTAACATAAAGGAGCACACAATTGTATATATCTGTCTTTTCTTATGTGTATTCACCAAAGAAACCTAGTTTACATCATACATTTTCAGTAACGGTACTTTGTTTTCTCTGAACTAGATTCCCTGCAAAAAATTATTTAAAACCTCCATTTAAATCAAAGGAATTTCTGTGTGTCCCCTAAAGCTCGGTTAATTTGTCTCAGAACTGCTCCACTTTACTTTCTGCTTATTACCCAAGAGTTTCAGTTCCTGGCACAGTATAACTTCAAGGACAATTTCTAAATAAATACGTAAACTGAGTTATAGTGAAAATACTCTAGGAAAAAGTGATTCTTAACTTGTTTAGTACAATGACTTACATAGATAAGTGTCCTTCATACAGCATTCAGGTGTATCCATTCATATATATTTTTCATTATATTGATACATTCCTGTATGATCTGTCTTGAAGTCTGCCTCTAGGATTTACCATCTAAAACAATACACGCAGGGTGTCCCTTTATTTCTATAAAGCCTTCAGCAAAAATGTAAATGATGAGTTTTCAGTATATAGTTATGGAAATTGTTATGTACAATATGTTTTGTTATTCTGATGGTGAAGCCTAAAACTAACTATGTATTTGTACCCTTTCTTGCACCTCAACAAATAATCTATAAAATGTTATGTGTTCCCCGACAATTAAATACTGCGTGTAATGGATGCATTGAGCAAAATAATATTAAGAACCCCTGTTATAAATAGAATTCCATGTACCACAAACCTGATCTTCTGGAAAATGCCATGAATGAAGAATTGTAAAATCTATTTTTCCAGTGTGTTCTGGAGATCAGATGACGATGATGATGATGACAATGAATGCGTGGTGGTCCTTAAAGTGGAAATGTATGTTGGTTACAGAGTGAAATGTCACAGTATAAACAAGAAGGCCTTTTATATTATTTGTATAACGCATACAAGGATCCAAACTACCTGGGGATTCTCCACAGGTCCCATTTCTGTAATAACAATTTCTAAAAATACATATCATATTCCCTGTATACTAGCTGGAAAACACCTTAGTTTGAATTCCTGTAAATGCTGCACATAACCTTTACTTTTTTTTGTTTTTAAAATGAACCCATCACCCTAAGATAAATGCAGTTTGTTATACTGATAATTAAAATCTGCCTATATGATGTACTAACTATTTTTCTGTAAAATACATATTTTTTTGACAAATGAACATTTAGAGTTTGGTGATATAGTGTGGCACTTCATGCTAATTCAATCCACAGCATGCAAATTAGTTATACTCTAGTCCAAACATACCTCTGTTACGGTTTTCTGACACTCAGACCAAGGTTAAAAGCAAAACACAGTTTTATTGAAATAAAATTAAAAACCAGCGCCCCTGGGGGCCAGAACAGGTATAAACAAGTAATGGCAGTAGTACAGGCCCAATAATGTAGGAGCAAATAGTAGCAAACAGAATAAATGGAGAAACAAGGGTTAATGCTTAGAGCAAACTTATTAGTCTCTGTGATGGTGATTAGCCAACGCCCATTTGGTATTAACAGTCTCTGAGGTAGTGCAAAGGAAGGTGCAGTATGCGACTGAACTGAATCACTCTCAGATAGCTGAACAAAAAGGTGCCCAATAATACAGCAAGGACTGACCAGAGCTAGAGCCAATACACCACTAGGGTGATATAACGGAGGAGAGCCACTGCTGGAGCGAATGGAACCAGAGCCTGGAACGCTCCTTAGGTCTGTCAATGGTGGAGACCCTGCATGTGCCAACGGGGTCAGAGCCAAGAGCACCCCTTGGGTGCCACAACGGAGGAGACACTGCACAAGCGATCTGGGAGCCAACGCACTGTCAGTGCAATACAGTAGCAGAACACAGTGAGCACTTGGAGACCAGAGCCAAGACACCCTTCCGGTGCCATTACGGAGCAACACACTGCAAGAGCTAACGGAGTGCCCAATAGCACCACGTGGTGCAACAAAGGTAATGATAAGCACCGAGATGGATAACTGCTCTGCTAGTGTTAACGGAGAGGCTCGGTCACGGAGGCAACAGGCTCATAGAGTGTTAAATGGCTCGGATAGAACGCAACCAGCTTGGCAAGTGTACAGATACAGGCTCAATATCGGAGGCAACCAGCACAGCAAGGGTGTCTGACAGGTTTGGTTACGGAGGCAACAGCTCAACAAGGTCTGCAGACTGGCTCGGTAACGGAGGCCACAGCTCAGCAAACTAAGCAGACTAGCTCGGTAACGGAGGCAACAGCTCAGCTGCAGAGAAGTGATCAGTCAGGGCAATACTACCCGCACAGTTCAGAATGTCGCCAGTAGGCGAACGAGGTCTCGCTGGAACACAGGAAACCATCACGGAGCAGGAACGTCAGCCGGAACCGGGTCAATCACGGAGCAGGAATGTCAGCCAGAGGTGAATCAATCACGGAGGAGGAACGTCAGTTGGAACCGGGTCAATCACGGAGAAGGAACAGCAGAATAGTCAGACAAGCCAAGTCGGTACACAGTAACGCAGGAACACAGCAACAATGGCACAGGATCAGGAACACCACGAAAGGGCACCTGACAGGTGCCATAGGTCCAGTATATAAAGGAACATCCTGGGCGGGCCAATCAGTCTCCACCAATGCACGGTACCATCACAGAGAGTGACAGGGAATCACGGGGACCGTGATAGTACCCCCCTCTCAAAGACTCCCTCCCCTGGCTGAGGGTCTGGGTTTCTGAGGATGTTTAGAGTGAAAATTGTGCATTAATCTTGGAGCACAAAGGTCCCTTCCAGTGGACCAAATATTGCAATTTGCCTCTAAACCTCCTGGAGTCAATAATACTGTGTACTTCGTATTCCTCTTAGCCCTGAACATCCACCGGCACAGGAACCACCGGAGTGGTAGTATAGCGGTTGCATACCAAGGGCTTCAACAGTAACACATGGAACACATTGTGAATGCGCATAGATGCCGGTAGTTCCAGTGCGTATGCCACGGGGTTAACCTTACGGATAATTTTAAACAGGCCAATGAACCGGGGAGCCAATTTGTTGGATGGCACTTGCAGATTGAGATTCCTGGAGGAGAGCCATACCCTGTCCCCAACCTGGAAGGATACCGCTGGCAGCCATCTGCGATTGGCATGCCACTGATGTCTCTGGAAGGACTGGCTGAGGGACCTCTGCACCTGTGCCCAAGTGGAGCAGAGCTGCTCAATGTGCTCGTCCAGAGCCGGAATCTGTTGTGACTGAAATGAGTCTGGGAGCAAACATGGCTGGAACCCATAATTAACGAGAAATGGGGAGCTCCCAGACGATGAATTAACTGCACAGTTCCTGGCAAACTCAGCCCACGGCAACAGGTCAGCCCAATTATCATGATGATCAGTCACAAAGCAGTGCAGAAACTGCTCCAGTCCCTGATTGGCACGCTCAGTGGCCCCGTTGGTCTGGGGATGGTAGGCCGAGGAGAAGGGCAGTTGTATGCCCATTTGGCTACAGAATGCCCTCCAGAATCTCGACACGAACTGACTCCCTCAGTCCGACACAATCACTCTGGGAACCCCGTGCAAGCGAAACACTTCTCTGGCAAAAACTACTGCCATCTCCTGGGCGGAAGGAAGACCAGAGAGGGGCACGAAATGAGCCATCTTCGAGAGCCTATCTACCACCATCAGTATAAACGTATAGCCCTTAGATACCGGCAACTCTCCCAAAAAATCAATAGATATGTTGGACCATGGACGTTCACCATTAGGCAGTGGTTGGAGCAGGCCCACTGGGAGATGTCTGGGGGTCTTAGAGTGGGCACAGGTGGCACAGGCAGCAGTAAATGCGGAACAATCAGCTTTCAGGGAGGGCCACCAAAATATTTGTGAAAGAGACCATATCAACTGATCCCTCCCAATATGCCCAGCTGCCTTAGATGAGTGGTAGGTCTCGAGTAAACGGGTACGGAAAGGCTCATCCACAAAGCACATGCCAACTGGGGTTTCTGGAGGTGCCCGTGCTTGAGACGCCAAAATTTGCTCCCCCAGTGGCGAAGTGATACTGGTGCGTACTGTAGCCAGAATCCTATCTGGCTGAATAATAGGTACCGGGGCTTCATCCCTCTCAATGTCAGAGCTAAATTGTTTGGATAGGGCGTCTGCCCTAACATTCTTAGAGCCAGGCAGGTAGGACACTATGAAGTTGAACCGTGACAGAAATAGGGCCCACCTAGCCTGACGGGAGGACAGCCTTTTAGCCTCTGAGAGATAAATCTAATTTTTATGGTCCGTAAGAATTAACACCGGGGTTCTTGTGCCTTCCAATAAATGTCGCCACTCCTTTAATGCCAGGATGATAGCCAACAATTCCCTATCACCAATCTCGTAATGGCTTTGGGCACTGGATAGCTTCTTGGAAAAGAACCCACAAGGTCTCAGGTTGCCACCCTCTTTGGGGCGCTGAGAAAGAACTGCCCCTACCCCAACCTCAGAGGCATCGACCTCTAATGTAAACGGCAGGGTGGGATTGGGGTGGGACAGTATAGGAGCAGAGGCAAAAGCAGATTTAAGAGTCTCAAAGGCCTTCTTCGCTGTCTCAGACCATTGAGAGGGATTAGCGCCCTTGTGCGTGAGGTCAGACAGAGGTTTTACAATGGTGGAAAAATTCTGAATACATTTTCTGTAATAATTGGCAAAGCCCAAGAATCGTTGGATAGCTGTTAACCCTTTGGGGCGTGGCCATTGTAGGACTGCAGCCAATTTTTCTTGATCCATGGCAATGCCATCCTTAGATATCACAAACCCCAGGAAGGGTACTTTGTAACTGTGAAATTCACATTTTTCTAATTTACAGAACAATTTGTTCTTGCGTAAATGGAGCAGAACCTCTGACACATCCTGAATGTGCTTGGTTAGGTTAGCAGAGTGAATTAATATATCGTCAAGGTATACGACTACACAGGACTGTAGCATATCGCGGAGGATATCATTGATGAACTCTTGAAATATGGCAGTTGCATTACATAATCCAAAAGGCATGACTAAATATTCATAGTGTCCTGACCTAGTATTGAATGCTGTTTTCCACTCATCTCCAGCCCTGATCCTTATCAGGTTGTAGGCGGCCCGTAAATCGAGTTTAGTAAATATAGAAGAGCCTTTCAACCTGTAAAACAACTCCGTAATGAGTAGTATGGGGTATGCATTCTTGGACATGAACTTATTTAGTCCACGGTAATCTACACATGGTTGTAATTCGCCATTTTTCTTTTTCACAAAAAAGAACCTTGTACCTGCCGGAGAGGATGATTTGCGAATGATTCCCCTTTCGAGGGCATCCTCAATGTATTCCTCCATGGCCTTATTTTCCTCACAGGACAACAGGTATGTCCTGCCCCTCGGTGGCACCACCCCCGGGGGCAAATCAATAGCACAATCATAAGGCCTATGTTGCGGTAATGCGCTAGCCTCTCCCTTACCGAATACGTAACTGAACTCGCTATATTCAGTTGGCACGGAGGGAGAGGTACACATGATCTTGACCGGATGTGACAAACAGTGACTAGTGCAGTATTCAGACCAAGACTTAACCTCGCATCTTTGCCAATCAAACTGGGGGTTGTGCAGCAGTAACCATGGGAACCCCAGAATGACAGCGTGATGGGGTGAGTGTATGATCTGGAAACATACCTCCTCCCTGTGGAGAGCCCCAATTGACATAGTGATAGGAGTAGTTTCCATAGTGATGAAGGCTGGTTCTAGAGGTCTGCTATCAATGGCCTCAATGGCTAGCGGAGTATCTCTTTTAGACAAGGGAATATTGTGCCGTTCAGCAAAAGCATGGTCCATTAAATAGCCTGCTGCGCCAGAATCTACCAGAGCTAGTACCTCCACAGCTTGGTCACCCAGGAAAAAACTCACGTGGATGGTGGGTTTTTTGGTACAGGAGTCTGGGGACAATTGTACACCACCTAGGGCCTGTATCACAGTGCCTGTGATCCTTTCTGTCACTCTTGCTTGTGGTGTATGCTGATTCGCTATACTGGTTTGGCCCGCCCCTGGTGAGCTTTTTATGCCTGACCGTGACACCTGTCAGGTGCCCTTTCGTGGTGTTTCAGAGCCAGTGTTGCTGTTGCTGAGTTCCTGTGTTCCGGTTTCCCGTGTACCGAATTGGTCCGTCTTGACTACGTTCCTGTGTTCCTGCTCGTGATTGACCCGGCTTGTCTGAGAACCCGCTCCGTGATCCGACCCGGCTTGGCTGACGTTCCTGTTCGTGATTGACCCGGCTTGTATGAGCACCCTCTCCGTGATCCGACCTAGCTTGGCTGACTTCCTGCTACGTGACCAGTTAACGGACTGCTCCGGTGACCTGCTAGTTCCTGCTCTCCTCTCCGGTTGTCGCTGTAGCAACATTCTGACTTCCGCCACTGCCGCTTGCCTGGCTGATCATGTGACCTGCTCCTGTCCAGTATTGCTCGCTCCCAGTGCTGAGTATTGCTTGATTGCAGAGCTGTGCTACTGTCTTAGAGCCTCCGTATCGCCTGCAGAGTAACACAGTGCCCGTGATTGCGGCAGTTCTCTGTCTATCACCTGCAGGGGGCTCCCATTGGCTGTCTGCAGTCAGCCCGCCTCTGGTTGCCTTTTTAAACTCAGTCTGGGCACCCTTTAGTTGCCCTTTCGTGGTGTCTCTGACAGCATTCACTTTGCCTGTCTGCTGGAGCTATTGGGCCTGTTCCTGAGTTCCTGAGTTTACCTGTTCCTGTGTTCCTGCCTGCTTGTCAGTTCCAGTCCGGTTCCAGTTGCTGTTATTCCGGTCGCCAGCCGACTTGCAGTGCTCGTCCCGGTTGAGCCTCGGCCTGCTCGTGCTGTTTCCTGTGTTCGGTTCCTGTGGCGATATTTCTCTCCTGTCACTCCAGCGACATTCTGTCTGTTGGTCCCAGCGTGCGGACGCTGGTTTACTCCATTGGCCTTCCGGCTCAATACTGTCTGTTGGTCCCAGCGTGCGGACGCTGGTTTACTCCATTAGCCTTGCGGCTCACAATACTGTCTGTTGGTCCCAGCGTGCGGACCCTGGTTTGCTCCATTGGCCTTGCGGCTCATTATACTGCCTGTTGGTTCCAGCGTGCGGACGCTGGTTTACTCCACTTGCCTTGCGGCTCAAGGTACAGTTGTTGGTCCCAGCGTGTGGATGCTGGTTTACTCCCTGACTTGCAGTCAGGTTTCTAGGTGTTGTCCAGTCCTAGCAGCACTTGTTTCAGATGTGTACTGAGACTAGCCTCTCCTTAGGTGAGACAGCTTGACCGTATACTCTATTTACCATCCTACTGTCATTGTCATCTGACAGTCACTGGTCTTAGTGGTGTCTCCCTCCTTGAGCTGCCCTGCCCGGTATTGGTAAGGCCGGTAGAACCTTTCACGTTGCCACCTTTAGGTTGCCTTACCTGGTATTGGCAGGGCCGGTAGAGCCTATCCTTGGGTATCCATTCTGGGCTGCCCTGCCTGGTATTGGTAAGGCCGGTAGAACCTGTTACGTTGCCACTCCACGGCTGCCTTACCCGGTATTGGCAGGGCCGGTATAGCCTATTCCTTGTGTATTCCTCAGGCTGCCCTGCCCGGTATTGGTAAGGACGGTAGAACCAGTACATTACCATCTTACGGTTGCCTTACCCGGTATTGGCAGGGCCGGTAGAGCCTACTTACCACTATTCCTTCAGTATCGCTTGGATTGCCTTGCCGGTATTATTTGCAAGGCCGGTAGAATCTATCTCACCTGTCAATTGCTTATATATATGTGATGTTGTATGTGTATGAAAACCCTATGGGATTGCCTTAACTTTTCAATAAAGTTATGTTTTTACCTAAACCTTACGTCTGAGAGTCTTAACAAACCGTGACACCGAGCTATCATACTTCTCTGAGCCTCCGATCTGTAAAGCTGCATTTTAACCCTAGCTGTGCCGCATTACCTTTCGCTAAGCCTCTCTCACTGGTATAGAGCCTGCCTCTTGCATTACATCTGCTGAGTCGGCCACTTATGCTCTGGTTGGTCGGCGGCTCATTCCACCTTATTGCAGAGTAGTGCTGTTCGGTAACGATTCCGGTAGGGCGCTATTTGGCTCAGACGTATACATTAACGCCATTGGGGCTGAAGGCACAAGCTACTATAACTAAGGGTGAAGGGCTATTGGCTTCTCCTTTGCAGCATATGGTGGTCCGTTGTTACATCCGTGGGGGCTACTGGCTCAAAGCTCTTGCAGGTTGACTTAGGTATACACCCGTGGGGGCTATTGGCTCACAACCTCTGTTCAGTTGGTCTCCTTTGTATGCCCGTGGGGACTATTAGCAGCTCTTGCAGTTCAGGCTATACTGTGGTGACGCCCGCGGGGGCTAACTACTCAAGCACTTGCAGAGTCAGTCATATCCTTGGTTACGCCCGTGGAGGCTATTCTGGGTACTGTTCTGCTGATATTACCTCTGGTCACACAAGGCCTAGCAGC
Organism: Rhinophrynus dorsalis; assembly: GCA_037306005.1. Classification (NCBI taxonomy): domain Eukaryota; kingdom Metazoa; phylum Chordata; class Amphibia; order Anura; family Rhinophrynidae; genus Rhinophrynus; species Rhinophrynus dorsalis. The sequence continues at coordinate 24,752,501 of CM074727.1, read as the reverse complement.
AACCTCTCTCAGTACTATAAGTGTGATTCCAACTACACTTACTTCTCCCAATTAACACCTTGGGCGTGCCAAACTCCACAACAGAGACTGTCCATCTATGCATTTAACCCTTATCTGGGTCTCTCTTATGTGCCTGTCCTGAGACAGTATATGTGAGACTCTTATTCTGTATACTGGGCCTGTGGGGGCATATCTGTCATTATCTTGCTATTATTTTGTGTTGCCTGTAGAGGGGGATCGTTTGCCTTATTTTTCTTTCAATAAAACTGTGTTTTATCTCACCACTGGTCTGAGTGTCTTAAAAAACGTTACAGCCTGTCCCCCAAGGTACCCTATGTGCGTGCGTTTCCCGGCCGTACCGGACATGTACGTAGTATGTGCCCATTTTTGCCACAATATAAGCATAAGCCCTGCCTTTTGCGGTGTGCCTGCTCCTCCTTAGAAAGTCTGGTGAACCCGAGTTGCATAGGCTCACCTGGTTCGGATACCCGGTCAGGAAGATTGGGAGGCGAGGGTGGGTTCAAAGGACTATTGTGCCCATAGGTTCTGGATTTTGCACATTTTGCCAAGCGCCTCTCGCTAATGCGAGTGTCGATATACTCGTCTAAGTCGCTAGGTACATCTCTGGCCGCAATCTCATCTTTAATAGAGTCTGCTAACCCTTGGGCAAAGGCTGCCACCAGTGCCTCATTATTCCAGCCTACCTCTGCTGCCAGTATCCGAAATTCTATAGCATAATCGCCTACAGAACGATCGCCCATTTGTATCTCCATCAATCTTTTGGCAGCAGAGGTGGCTCTCCCAGGTAGCTCGAATACTCTCTGAAACTTTTTGACAAACTCATAGAAGTTCAGAGTACATGGTTTGGCATTCTCCCATAAAGGGTTAGCCCACACCAGGGCTTTACCTGTTAATAGAGATATCATGAACCCCACCTTGCTACGGTCGTTCGGGAAGGCATGAGGTGTCAGTTCTAAGAATATCTCTAATTGGTTAATAAACCCCCTGCACCGAGAGGGTTCGCCATTGTATCTTAACGGTAACGGCCCCGCCGCCATTAAACTTCTGGAAGGAGCAGCAATTTGCCCAGTATGATTATCCTGTGTCGGAACTGGGGGGACCACCGGATTTTGGTTGGGTTTATCGAGGTGTACCATACGTTCTAGTAATGTTTGCATGGCCAGTGCCAACTGGTCCAAGCATTGCTCGTGAACATCCATCCTCCAATGGAGGTTCTGTGTATTACCGTCATCCTTACCGTCTGAGGTCATGGCCCTTTCGTACTGTTACAGTTTTCTGACACTCAGACCAAGGTTAAAAGTAAAACACACTTTATTGAAATAAAATTATTGAACAGCGCCCCTGGGGGCCAGAACAGGTATAAACAAGTAATGGCAGTAGTACAGGCCCAGTAATGTAGGAGCAAAATGTAGCAAACAGAATAAATGGAGGAACAAGGGTTAATGCTTACAGCAAACTGATCAGTCTCTGTGATGGTGATTAGCCAACACCCAGTAGATATTAACAGTCTCTGAGGTAGAGCAAAGGAAGGTGCAGTATGCGACTGAACTGAATCACTCTCAGATAGCTGTACAGTAAGGCGCCCAATGGTACAGCAAGGACTGACTAGAGCTAGAGCCAATACACCACTAGGGTGATATAATGGAGGAGAGCCACTGCTGGAGCTAATAGGACCAGAGCCTGGAACACCCCTTAGGTCTGTTAATGGAGGAGACCCTGCATGTGCCAACGGGACCAGAGCCAAGAGCACCCCTTGGGTGCCACAACGGAGGAGACACTGCACAAGCGATCTGGGAGCCAACGCACTGTCTAGTGCGTTACAGTAGCAGAACACAGTGAGCACTTGGAGACCAGAGCCAAGACACCCTTCCGGTGCCGTTACGGAGCAACACACTGCAAGAGCTAACGGAAAGCCCAATAGCACCACTGGAGCAACAACGGTAATGAACAAGCACCGAGATGGATAACTGCTCTGCTAGTGTTAACGGATAGGCTCGGTCACGGAGGCAACAGGCTCATAAAGTGTTAAATGGCTCTCATAGAATGCAACCAGCTTGGCAAGTGTACGGAGACAGGCTCAATATCAGAGGCAACCAGCACAGCAAGGGTACCTGCCAGGTTCGGTAACGGAGGCAACAGCTCAGCAAGGAATGCAGACTGGCTCGGTAACGGAGGCAACAGTTCAGCAAAACTAAGCAGACTGGCTCGGTAATGGAGGCAACAGCTCAGCTGCAGAGACGTGATCAATCAAAGCAATACTACCCGCACCGTTCAGAATGTCGCCAGTAGACAATCGAGGTCTCGCTGGAACACAGGAAACAATCACGGAGCAGGAACTTCAGCCGGAACCGGGTCAATCACGAAGAAGGAACGTCAGCCAGAGCCGGGTCAATCACGGAGCAGGAACATCAGCCGGAACCGGGTCAAACACAGAGCAGGAACGTCAGCCAGAGCCGGGTCAATCACGGAGCAGGAACATCAGCCAGAACCGGGTCAATCACGGAGGAGGAACATCAGCCGGAACCGGGTCAATCACAGAGCAGGAACAGCAGAATAGTCAGACGAGCCGAGTCGGTACACAGTAATGCAGGAACAAAGCAACAAAGGCGCAGGATCAGGATCACCACTAAAGGGCACCTGACAGGTGCCATAGACCCAGGATATAAAGGAACATCCTGGGCGGGCCAATCAGCCTCCACCAATGCACAGGTACCATCACAGAGAGTGACAGGGAATCACGGGGACCGTGATAACTACCCTAGAATGCTAGGGTCAGCAGAGGTGCGATACCCTAGAACGCTAGGGTCCAAAGTGACAAAATACCCTAGAATGCTAGGGTCCACTGCAGTCTGACACCACTCCCTAGAACACCAGAGTTCAGGCAAGATACTCAGTAAGACTAGAGCGATACAAGGCCTAGAGGTAGAGACAAAACCCTGAGTAGTATGTTGGCAAAGACCAGGCCCAAGGCTAGCGCAAGCCGAATCAGACAAAGCCAAGGTCATACACATATCGGGTAGTCAGCGGAGCCACAGTACTAACACAGAGCGGGTAGTCATCCAGGCCAGGGGTCATACACAGATCAGGGTAGTCAGACTGAGCCAGGAATCGAGCACGGATTGGGTGGTCAGACAAGGCCAGAGGTTCAGGCACAAATCGGGTAGTCAGACGGAGCCAAGGGTCATACACAAATCGGAATCAGTAGCCAAGAACAGGTACAAATGAGAAATACATGTAATGTTCAGATACACCATAAAAGGGCACTGAAGCAAGGTCTGAAGGCCGCATATAAGGCCTACCGGAGAGGAGGAGCATAACTCAGTCAATTAGGCCGTGACTACAAAATAACGAGCTCGCTGTAGTGACACACGTATGCAAACAGGAAGTCAGGCAGTGACCACACTGGCTGCTGCCGAGCATGAGTGGGGAAAGGCAGGTAACTCCACGGGAGAAGATCCCGGGCACCGTGATAACAACTAAGAATACTCAGTATTTTTCCACCTGTCAGAATGCTAAGTAACAGGGTGGGGACAATACTGGTTGTGATCATGATGTCAGAAACTGAAAGATGGCAAAGGAAGAAGTACATGGGGGAATGGAGGTGAGGACTTGTTGAAATTAATATGATAATAAGAAGATTTCCAGTTAATGTAAAAAGGAAAATAATTAGGAAAATTATGAAGAATAAAATGTTTAGGTGGTGAAGGTTTCCAAATCCCAGAAGTAGTAATTCTGTGACCTTTGTCTGGTTCTTTACAGACTTATTTAGATGAAGGCTCCTTCTTTGGTGTATATACAGCAGCAGTAACTCCTTCTGTCCTACAGAATTACAGATAGAGGGTGTGAATTAACTTTTTAAAATCTGGATTATCCTGTGTATTTGAGAAATAATTATCAAACTAACATTCTTCATGCTCTACCACTAAATGGTACATGGATATGTGTGCATATGTGCATGTGTGTAATGATATGTTAATGTGTGTTTGCATGTTACTCTGTGTGTGTGAGTCTGTGTGTTACAGAGTGTGTATGAGTGTGAGTGGTCTGTTATTGTATGGGTGTGCATGTGTAATGTGTATATTACCAAATATGTGTGCACATTTGTATTTGTGTGTTACTGAGTTAATGCGCATGTGTGTATGTTTGTATGATAGTCTTTGTGCACATGTGTGTTTGTCTGTTACTTGTGTGTGGGGGTAGCACAGGTGTTTGTGTGTTACTCAGTGTTTTGTGTGTATGTGTGCATGTGTGTTAGTATGATAGTGTGTGTGTGTGAGAAATCCAACTTGTTGAGAGACTCTCCGGCAGGCATCAGCACAGACATCTCGCCAAAGAGACATCTGTGCATCTGCGCTGTCCGTCCTGGTTTCCTCTAGGATTGGTGAGGGGGAGCTGCATTTTACCTTAAAGTACAGAAAGGGACTGACGGCGCAGGCACACAGATGCCGCTACAACATGGACCCTGCCGGTGAGTCTCCAGACAAGTTGGTTTTCTCAATAATATCAGACTTATTCAGGATAATACAAGTATTGATATGCGTATCGCTATGTGAATAATTATTTGAATGCAAGTTCCGCTTTAAGCCAGTGACAGTAGAAAGGAACTAGCTTGTGAATCTCCACAGATATTGGTGTGTGAAATCCCCCAAAGCCATAAGTGTTGCTGTTTAATAGTGATGGTCAATGTATTAATATCTGAGATGATTGCACTGTAGATGGTGATATCCTTTGGACCCTCACTACACATTTTAGGTAGTCTTGGCAAGAGCTGCTATATGTAACAGATTAGGTGTTTTTAAATATGGTATATGTTTTATGTGCTGTAGGAAATTGAGGTATTACGGGATATAGTTACTGCTGTTTATGATATAATTTTCTTTATTATTGTGATTAAATTATTTTGATACAATTATATTGTGATGATGTAATTTATTTCACTAGCCTGAGTGCTTACTTTAATACCTAGCTATTTCATTTTCTTTTCTTTCTCTTTTATTTTGTCATGTTGGATACAATGATCTCTCTTGAAGTCTGCCTCTTGGTTGCACCATCTCAAATCAAACAATACACTTCAATGGCCTCAATAAGGGATGCTCATCTTTATCAGATTGTAAACTGAAACAACTAGCAGTAAACTAAAACACAGATCAACTGCGAACAAAAAGAGTAAATGGAAATAACTGACTGCTTTATGAAGGAGAGCTGTCAAGATAAGTCCTTCTGATGAACAAATGAAGTCACTCATTTTTAGGATTTTATACCCCTTTAATGCCCTCTGTCTACAAACCAACACATATACAATTAATATATTGTTTATACCAGTGCTTCTAAACCAGCGAGCAGTGGCACATTTGGTGAACTGTGGACTTCCACGAAAAGTGCCCTTTTAGTTCTATAAAGCCTTTGACAAAAATGTGAATGATGAGTTTTCAATATATAGTTAAATTGCTACGTACAATGCCAAGGTTCATACATGGAATGGAATCAGCAGCCAAGCAAGGGTCACAACAGAGAGTAGAATACAGTAGGCTAACACACTGGTACACCACGAAAGGGCACTGAAGCTCTGTCTTCCAACCACATATAAGGCCAATAGAGAAGGCGGGACATCAATTGGCCAATTAGTGCTGAAGGTACAAAGTAGTGAGTGTGACGTCAGTGACACGCGCCCGCAACAGAGAGGCCAGCAGTAAGACTGCAGTGACCAGCAATGCCGCTGTGTATGGCAACTGCTGGAACAACTTACTAATCATGTGGATAATGCAAAACTGCTATAGTGGGGTGTGTTTCCTGCATATGTTTGCATGCAGGAATCTCACATAAATCCACATTGATTTATCTGAAACTGAATAGTTTACATTATCTGATGAATTTATTTGTGATTAGGATCACAATTGTTTCACTCATTTCTATATAAGAACAATTGATCTCTACTTTCCAAATCCTTAACAAAGGTGTGATTGATGGCAAAACATATTACAGATTCATACTTGAAAACGAGAGAAATCTCAGTGCATTCTTCCTGGTAAAACATTTTCTAAACAAATGAGGGCATCACTTGGAGAGGAAGAACCAAGAACTAACAGGAGGACATTGGGACAGCTGGTGTTTGATTGGCCTGTGACTTAGAAATGTCCAGTTTAAAAGAAGAGAGACACAGCTGAGTAACAGTATCAATAATACCCCTAAGAAGCAGTGTGCCAAAATAAAACGTTAGGGACAGGGTATCATCCAGTCCTTTTTAGTTCTGGATCTGGTATATCATACAGCTTCAGATTTCTTATTACTTATATATTGAAGCTTTTTACCTTCCTTCCTGGGTAATATGGTGGGTTTTGGCTATTAAAGGAAAGTTCCATTCTCTAGTACTCGTTACATCACATTCCTACATGACTATTACATTAAGAAACAGACCTGTCATTACTCAATGAGGAGTCTGAAACTATTGCCACTACCTTATTTGGTGGTAGTATTTCATTTAAACCTCTATCCAGATAAGTTGTTTGATCCTCTAGCTTGGTGGCTGTTGCTGAGGGGTGTCAAAATATGAATTCTTTTTTAACTGTATGAGTGCTAGAGGGGTATCCAATACATTAAAAGCAATGCATTGGACACCCCTCTGGAGTTCAAGGGGTTAAACACATATAAAGAAAATCTTTAAATACAAGAGTAACGTAACCAGTTCTAATGTACCAAGAGGAATTAGAGCAAACCAACTACACCACTGGGGACACAGCATTAAAGGGGTTAAAGGGCCCATATAAATTAATATGGTCTTTTACTTGTTCCCTATAAAGCAGCTGATTTGCCCCAGAATTGCCCCCTTTCTTAGAAAATCACATTTCACTTTCATTACGAAAACAAATAATTGTTCATCCTTCATGTTGTAGATACTTTTCTGAGTGCTGTTCCGATGTCTTTGTTCCTCAGGCTGTATATTATAGGGTTAAATAAAGGAGTAATCACAGTGTGTAGGAGAGATATAATCTTGGTTAGGAGCGATGAGTACCCTTCAGACGGTATCAGGTATTTGGTGATCAGGGCTCCATAAAATGCTCCCACAACAATCAGATGAGAACTGCAGGTGGAAAAAGCTTTCTGTTTCCCAGTTGTAGATGGGATCCTAAGAATAGCAAGAAATATATAAATATATGTTCCAATGATTACATAGAAAGGTAAAATAAATATAGGGACAGACAATGTGTAAGTTAATAAATCTACAATGGTTTTTGTGTCTGAGCAAGAAAGTTTTTGAATTGGCGGAAGGTCACAATAAAAATGGTCAATGATATTGTCATTGCAGAAATTATATTCAGATACTGTCACAACTGTGATTACACAGAGTGTGAAACCTAATATCCAAGGCCAGACGGTTAGGAGAATGCAGATCTGGAAGTCCATGATAGAAGTGTAACGTAATGGGTAACAGATAGCGAGGTATCGATCATAAGACATCACTGAGAGGAGTAAACATTCTGTAACTGTTGTAGCGCTATAGAAATACAGTTGAATTATACAACTAAGAAGACTCAATATCCTTCCACCTGGCAGAATGCTAAGTAACAGGGTGGGGACAGTACTGGTTGTGATCAAGATGTCGGAAACTGAAAGATGGCAAAGGAAGAAGTACATGGGGGAATGGAGGTGCTGACATGTTGAAACTAATATGATGATCAGAAAATTTCCAATTAATGTAAAAATGAAAATAATTAGGAAAATGATGAAGAGTAAAATATTGAGGCGGTGAAGGTTTCCAAATCCCAGAAGTAGGAATTCTGTGACCTTTGTCTGGTTCTTTTCAGACATATTTGGATGACAGCTCCTGGTTTGGGTGTATATACAGCAGCAGTAACTTCTTCTGTCCTACAGAACATTAAACAGAGAGTGTAAGTTAACATTTTAAAGGGATATTAATGTCCCAAAATTATTTTATTTTGTATTGTACATTAAATAAAAATACATTATTTGCAGCAAACCCCATCTCTCAAACCTCTATGGTTTGAGAGATATTTGCTTTGAAAGTTCGCCCCTCTCTCCTCTTCTCCTGATGTCAGTGTCTAGCTGACAACAGGAGATCCTGGTCCGGGAACCAGCCATCAGCTCTTCAGCAGAGCCAAATTCGTGTTATTTTAAAAAAACTTCTTCAATGGAACGTTGTACAATGTGTGCCTGGTTTGCAAGCACAATTTGTAGACCGTTCCATTGAAAAATTTCTTTTTAAATAATGCGATTTCGGCTTTGCTGAAGAGCCTCCTTGAGTCGTACGACTCAAATCTCCTGCTGTCAATTTTACAGCTGACATCAGGAGAAGGGGAGAGAGGTGAGAACTTTCAAAGCAAATCTCTCAAACCATAGAGGTTTGAGAGATGGGGTTTGCTACAAATTCGGGTACCCTTTAGGCCAGACACATTTTCAGCATTTTTGCTATCCTTCTGTTTAGGCTTGATTTCCTCTGGGAATTTCAAGTTACATATGGAAAACTATACATTGTTTTAATTGCGAAAGTTTCAATTATTTGAAAAAGCCCTGGGTCCTCTGAGTAAAAAAATACCAATACCTACGTTCATGGCTAGCGTAGGGCCCTAGGGCTAGATTTAAAGCCAGCCGTAAACATAGCCGGTAGGGCCAAAGTGAATACCGGCTGTTAAACTAACATGTTTAACGCGGTATTCAAAGGCCCTACCAGCTAGAACTCCAAAGGATGTTAAGCCACAAAAACAGTCTTGTGGCTGAATGTCCATTTGGTGCGTTTAGCTCCCAAAACGCCGCTAAAAGCAGCAATATTGGGAACTGAACAGTGAAAATCAATTAACTATCGGTGCTTGCCAGTTAACAGCTGTGTTAGCTGGCAAAAGATCCGATGAGGGACTCTACGGCCAAACAAACTGGGTCTTAAATTTTAGGCGGCAATGAGTCCCTCTTCGGATCTTTTTCAGCTAACGCAGTCTATTGAGTGGCAAAGTGGAACTTTTTTTTTTGTTTCTGTGGGCCAAAACACATGTTAGTGTAGCGGCCGGTACACTGAATGGACTGCCATTAGCCCTTTGAATGGCCTACTGCATGTAAAGACACCTGTTAGTCTTTTTTTTGGCTAACGGCTGCCTTTAAATCTAGCCCTTAATCACCAGGAGCGCAAAATGGCATCTTCAACTTTATGAACTAATATGCGCATTCTATGGTTTTTGTGGTAAAACTACCCTAAAACAGTGGAATAACTATATAAAACTATATATTTCTGGAAAGTAGACAACCTGCTGCATCTAATAAGGGGTGACTTGCCTTCTTATCCCAAGTGTGTGCCCAAATGTTTCCTGAAGATGGCACTAAAGGAAAAAAAGGCATTTTCTTACATTTCTGCCCCTTCAAAAGTACTGAAATCTGTGAAAACCATGGAATTTCCAACTGTATTCATTATCTAGTGCTCTTAGGAGAAAAATGAAACCTCACTGGTGTGAGTTGACCTACCTCAGTGGGCGCCAGAAGTGCAAAACGACACCTACTACAACCTGTAATTTTTGTAACATTTTCTCAAACATTACTTGTCTATATATAAATGGTTATAACAACTAAAGAAGACAACCTGTCGCATCTAATGAGGGGTGAGATGCCTTCTTACCCCAAGCCTGATGTGCACAAATGCCTCCAGAAGGTTTTTTTTACATTTCTACCACTTCAAATGTACTTAAATCTGTGAAAACCATGGCATTTCCAACTATATTCATTAGCTAGTGTTCTTAGGAGAAAAATGACACCCCACTGGTATGAGTTGACCTACCTCAGTGGACGCTAGAAGGGCAAAATGACACCTACTACAACCTTTAATTTTTCTAACATTTTCTCAAACATTACTTGTCTGTGCAAAAATGGTTATAACAACTACAGAAGACAACCTGTCGCATCTAATGAGGGGTGAGATGTCTTCTTACCCCAAGCCTGGTGTGCACAAATGCCTCTAGAAAGTTTTTTTTACATTTCTACCACTTCAAATGTACTTAAATCTGTGAAAACCATGGCATTTCCAACTATATTCATTAGCTAGTGTTCTTAGGAGAAAAATGACACCCCACTGGTATGAGTTGACCTACCTCAGTGGGCGCTAGAAGTGCAAAATGACACCTACTACAACCTGTAATTTTTCTAACATTTTCTCAAACATTACTTGTCTGTGCAAGAATGGTTATAACAACTACAGAAGTGAAGAAAGGCTACACAAACCATACCATTTTGGAAAGAAGACAACCTGCCACATCTAATGAGGGGTGAATTGCCTTCTTGCCCCAAGCCTGGTGTGCCCACATGTTTCCAGAAGATGGCACTATAGGAAAAAAATTGCATTTTCATACATTTCTGCCCCTTTAAATGTACTGAAATCTGTTAAAACCCCGGCATTTCCAACTGTATTCATTAGCTAGTGCTCTTAAGAGAAAAATGACAACTCATTGGTATGAGTTGACCTATCTCGGGGGGCACTAAAAGTGCAAAACTACACCTACTACAACCTGTAATTTTTCTAACGTTTTCTCAAACATTACTTGTCTATACAGAAATGGTTATAACACCTACAGAAGTGAAGAAAGGCTACACAAACCATACAATTTTGGAAAGAAGACAACCTGCCATATCTAATGAGGGTTGAATTGCCTTCTTACTCAAAGATTGATGTACACACATGCCTCCAGAAAGTGGCGCTAATGAACAAAAAGGCATTTTCTTACATTTCTACCCCTTCACATGTACTGAAATCTGTGAAACCATGGCATTTCCAACTGTATTCATTAGGTAGTGCTCTTAGGAGAAAAATGACACCCCAATGGTATGAGTTGACTTACCTCAGTGGGTGTTAGAAGTGAAAAACGACACCTACTACAACCTGTAATTTTTCTATCACTCTCTCAAACATTACTTGTCTGTGCAAAAATGGTTATAACAACTACAGAAGTGAAGAAAGGCTACACAAACCATACCATTTTGGAAAGAAGACAACCTGCCGCATCTAATGAGGGGGTCAAGTGCCTTCTTACCCAAAGGCTAGTGTGCACAAATGCTTTCAGAATGTGTCGCTAATTAGAAAAAAAAGGCATTTTCTTAAATTTCTACCTCTTCAAATGCACTGAAATCTGTGAAAACCATGGAATTTCCAACTGTATTCATTAGCTAGTGCTCTTAGAAGAAAAATGACACCTCAATGGTATGAGCTGACCTACCTTAGGGGGCACTACAAGTACAAAACCACACCTATTGCAACCTCAAATTTTTCTAACATTTTCTCAAACATTACTTGTCTGTACAAAAATGGTTATAACAACTAAAAAAGTGAAGAAAGGCTATAAAAACCATACCATTTTGGAAAGAAGACAACGTGCTTCATCTAATGAGGGGTAAGTTGCCTTCTTACCCCAAGCCTGGTGTGCCTACATGTTTCCAGAGGGTGGTACTATAGGAAAAAAATGGCATTGTCATACATTTCTGCCCCTTCAAATATACTGAAATCTGTGAAAACCATGGAATTTCCAACTGTATTCATTAGCTAGTACTCTTAGGAGACAAATTACATCTCATTGGTATGAGCTGACCTACCTTAGGGTGTGCCAGAAGCACATAACTACACCTACCTGTTTACTTTTTTAAAATGGCTGCTTGTACTAAAATGTTCATAACTGTTAGAGACATGAAGGAAAGATATAAAAGGTGTACCATTTTGGAAAGTAGACATTCTCCCGCATCAAATGAGGGGTCACTTACCTTTCTATCTCTGGGTTGATGTGCACAAATATTTCCAGAAGTTAGCACTATTGGAATAAATAAAAATGTTTTTACATTTTCATCACTTCAAAGATACTAAAATCTTTGAAAACCATAACATGTTCTGCTGTGTTCATTACCTGCTACCAAGATGAGAAAAATGGTAGCCCGTTTGTGTGGGTTAACATACAATATGTGGGTGCTAGGAACACTTACCTAACTCTCACACTTTTGTTTTTTAAATTATCTGCCTGCACTAAAATGGTTATAACCATAATAGATATGCAGAAAAGGTACAGAAACCCTGCCATTTTGGAAAGAAGAGAACCTGCCACATCTAATAAGGGGATCACTTGCATTCTTACCCAAAGGCTGGTGTGCAAGAATGCTTCCAGAAGATGGCACTAATGAAAAAAGGCATTTTCTAAAATTTCTACCCCTTCAAATGCACTAGAATCTGTGAAAACCATATCATTTCCAACTGTATTCATTAGTTAGTGCTATTAGAAGAAAAATGATACTCCATTGGTATGAGCTAACCTACCTTAGGGGGTGCTAGAAGTACAAAACTACACCTACTACAACCTCTGATTTTTCTAACATCTTCTCAAACCTGACTTGCCTGCACGTAAATGGCTATAACAACTTCTGCTTTCTCCAACATTTTCTCAAACATTCTTGCATGTATGAAAATGGTTATAACAGCTACAGAAGTGAAGAAAAGGTAGATAAACAATACCATTTTGGAAAGAAGACAACCTGCTGCATTTAATGAGGCATCACTTGTCTTCTTACCCCAATCCTGGTGTGCATAAATGTTTCCAGAAGGAGGCGATATAGGAAAAAATATTGCATTTTTTTGCATTTCTGTCCCTTCAGATGTAGAAAAATCTGTGAAAACTATGTGATTTCCACCTGTATTTGTTAGCTAGTACTCTTAGGAGAAGAATGGCACCCTGTTAGTATGAGTTGACATACCGTAGGGGGGGTGCTAGAAGCATAAAACTACTCCTGCTACAACTTCTGCTTTCTCCAACATTTTCTCAAACATTCTTGCATGTATGAAAATGGTTATAACAGCTACAGAAGTGAAGAAAAGGTAGAAAAACCATACCATTTTGGAAAGACGATAACCTGCCGCATCTAATGAGGGGTCACTTGCCTTTCTACCCCTAAGTTAGTGTGCACAATTATTTCCAGAATGTGGTGCTACAGAAAAAAAAAACATTTTTTTTTTCAGATCTGTTACTTCAAAGATATGCAAATGGTTCAACACCATGGAATTTCCTAGAAGGACCTCCTGCCAGCCTACAAAAATGGACCCCCCCCATTGCACACACAGGGTTAAAAAAAAACGTTGTTTTTTTTTTTGTTTTGTTTTTATTCTAGACCTCATTGGAGGGCACCCTGAGCCCCCCAATGATGTCTTAATAAAATAAAAATGCCCCCAACATTACTAACCCTGTGAATGCCACAGGGGTCTCCAACACATTGCAAAGCAATACATTGGACCCCTGTGGCACATGGAGGGTTAATTTTTTTTTCATTCAGACCTCGTGGGGGGACATCAGGACCCCTCCTGAAGTCCCCCCAGTTATTGATCTCCCAGCCGATTGTGCTGGGAGATCAATATGGCTACTGCAGTAGGAGTGAATGTGATAAGGGTAAGTCACCTAATGACACCGGTGACTGTGTCACCAATGATGTTAGAAGGCTTCCCCTGGTCCTGCCCACTCCTACCCGGAAGTTTGGGTAGGAGAGAGGTGAATGGAGAAGCTGCGCCTCTCCTTTGGAGATATTGATCTGCCAGAGCGATCAGCTGGGAGATCAATAACTGGGGGGGCATGAGGAGTGATCCACATGCCCCCACAAGAGTGCCAGGCTCAAATTTTTTTTAAATGCGGCCATTGAATGTCGGTTATACCGGCTTATGAAATGACTGCATTTTACCTGTACAACGTACTAGTCTGGCACAGCAGGTACAGCTGTCCATTCTCGTACATTGTAAGTAGCTGGCACTCTAGGGGTTAAAATGTGGATTATCTTTGTGTATTTGAGAAATAATTATCAAACTAACATTCTTCATGCCCTACCAGTAAATGGTACATGGATATGTGTGCATATGTGCATGTGTGTATTGATGTGTTAATGTGTGTTTGCATATTACTCTTACAGAACAGTCACAGCAAGCATGGGATTGGCTAACACAAGAAATAGTGTTAAAACAATGGAATGGTGTTAAGGTAGACAAAGCCCTGGGGTCAGATGGTATACACCCACGGGTACTTAAAATGCTAAGCCAGGCCCTGGCCAGACCGTTATTTTTAATTTTCAGGGACTCTTTTATTTCAGGTATGGTGCCCAAGGATTGGCGTAAAGCAGATGTGGTGCCCATATTTAAAAAGGGATCAAAATCACAGCCAGGAAGTTACAGACCTGTAAACTTGACATCTGTGGTGGGTAAGCTGTTTGGAGGATTGCTAAGGGAACATATTCAACATTTTAGTTTGAACAAGAATATCATTAGCAGGAGCCAACATGGCTTTGTGAAAGACAGGCCTTGTCAAACTATCTTGATTGCATTTTATGAAAAAGTGAGCAAAAATATAGATGTGGGAGTGGCAGTTGATGTGATCTATTTAGACTTTGCCAAGGCATTTGATACAGTTCCACACAAGAGGTTACTGTACAAATTGAATGAAATAGGCCTAGGGGAAAACGTTTGTGTGTGGATTAGAAATTGGCTGAAAGATAGAATGCAAAGAGTGGTAGCAAATGGCAAGTTCTCCAATTGGATAAACGCAGGGGAGGGCTGGCCTGGGGGGCAGGGGGGCAATTGCCCCCTGGGCTGGTCATATGTCTGGGCTGGTGGGCCACTGCATCTCACTAGATCTCCTGATTGCTGCTGTAAATGGAGCTACACTAGTGATACCACAGAGGTACAATCCAAATGGAGCTAGACTAGTAGAATAAACCACTTCTCTTGTAAGCTCTATAGTATCACTAGGTAAGCTTTACTTAAATTGTAAGCTTTGTAGTGGTGCACTAGTGTAGACCCATTTCAACTGTAAGCTCTTTGGTATCACTTGACTTACGTCAAAACATTAATGCCAATTTTAAAATGAACTAAAGGGGGTGGGCTGGGACAGTCGGCTGGAACGATAATAGAAATGGGCCACTTGAATGTATTTGCCCCCTGGGCCACAAAATGCCAGCCCTCCCCTGGATAAACGTGATAAGTGGAGTACCTCAGAGATCTGTCCTGGGTCCTCTTCTTTTTAATTTGTTTATCAATGACCTCCCAGAGGGCATAGGGAGCCATGTATCAGTGTTTGCCGATGACACAAAATTAAGGTAATAAAGTCTGAACTGGATGTGTCTTCATTATAAGAGGATTTGGACAAATTGAGTAACTGGGCAGGCAAATGGCAAATGAGATTTAATATAGACAAGTGTAAAGTTATGCATTTTGGGTATAATAATTAAAATGCAACATATAGTTTAAATGGTGTTTCTCTGGGGAAATCTACTAATGAAAAGGATTTGGGAGTAATGGTAGACAATAGACTTAGCAGTAGCATGCAGTGCCAGCCAGCAGCTGCAAAAGCCAATAAGATATTGGCATGTATTAAAAGGGGTATTGACTCAAGGGAGGAAGATATTATTATGCCTCTTTACAGGTCCATGGTAAGACCCCACCTAGAATGTGCTGTTCAATTCTGGGAGCCCTTTCTGAAAAAAAAACATTATAGAACTAGAGAAAGTGCAGAGGAGGGCTACAAAACTAGTAAGGGGAATAGAAAGATTTAGTTATGAAGAAAGGCTAGAAAAGTTAAACTTCTACACACTAGAGAAACAGTGTCTTAGAGGGGATATGATAACACTATATAAATATGTTCAGGGCCCATACAAAGGGCTCTCCAAAGACCTGTTCATTAACAGAACAGTACAAAGGACAAGGGGCCACCTGCTTAGACTTGAGGAAAGGAGATTTTATCTACAACAGCGGAAGGGTTTCTTTACGGTAAGGACAATAAAGGTATGGAATTCACTGCCTGAGGAGGTGGCGCTATAGAATACATTAAATGCCTTTAAAAAGGACCTGGATACTTATTTAATAGAGCAGAACATAGAGGGCTATGTACGTTAGTATTTTTATTAATATTTATTTAGTGCTTGTTGATCTAAGGAGAAATCTGATTGCCATTTGGAATCAAGAAGGAATTCCCCCCCCTCCCCCCATTCAAGGCAGAATTTGAAATTGCTATATTGAGGGTTTTTTGCCTTCTTTTGGATCAACGATGGTAAACAGGAACAGGAAAAGGGTTGAACTAGATGAACACAAGTCTTTTTTCAACCTAAATTACTATGTTACTATGTTACTCTGTCTGTGTGTGCATGTCTGTGTGTTACAGAGTGTGTAGGTTTGCCTTTGTTACTGTGCGTATTACCAGATGTGTGTGCACATTTGTATTTGTGTGTTACTGAGTGAATGTGTGTGTATGTGTGGTTGTGCACATGTTTGTATGATAGTGTGTGTGCACGTGTGTGTGTGTGTGTGTTTTTGTCTGTTACTTGTGTGTGGGGGTAGCACATGAGTTTGTGTGTTACTGACTGTTTGTGTGTGTGTGTGTGTTTGTGTATGTGTGTGTGCGCATGTGTGTTTGTCTGTATGATAGTGTGTGTGTGTGTTTGTATGTCATCATTTCACCTGGATGAAAAGGGCGACATGAGAATCTCTCCCTGAATTTAATTGCAAGAATCTCATGTCGCCTGCGTAAATGCCACCGCTGCATGCCTGAATCTGCATCCAGTCTGGTGAGTTAATATGCTCCTTTGGATGCCGAGTCTCCATCTGTGCCTGATGTCTATTATGACAAATCATAGAAGCATTACAAGGGACTTTTAGATGGCTAATGAATTGCCTATGATCTCCTGGCACTCAAAGAGGTTAAGCTACATATGGAACAAACATACCTAGGATTTTTGTCCTGTGTTCCATATGTAGCTTAACACTTTGAGTGCCACACAAAAAAATTAAATTGCACACCAGGAGATCACAGGCAGTCTGTTAGCCTTCTAAATGTCCCTTGTAATGCTTCTATGATTTCTCATAACAGACGTCTGGCATAGATGGAGACTCTGCATTCAAGGAAGAATATTACCTCACCAGACTGGATACAGATTCAGGTATGCGGCGGCATTTAAGGAAGTGACATGAGAATCTTGCACTTATATGCAGGGCGATATTCTCATGTCGTCCTTTTCATCCAGGTGAAAAGATGATTGCAGCGTGCTGCTGCACGATATTTTGAGTGCAACCATTTAAAAGTGAACCCTATTTTGGTACTGACTCATAACATGCCCAGCTGAGATTTTCGGTTTGGTGGTGAAAGTGAATATCACACAGGCACCTGTTGGGGGTCAGAAGGGAAACAAACGGTCACAAAGATACTTATACTATTTAGGATTACAAAATGCTTAACCCTATGGGTTCTAGAGAGGTAAAGGCCACCCTAAACGGCCATGAAGTGTATGTAACATATTGTTCTTATGCCAGAAGCGCTCTCTGTAGCAGAGTAGCAGCCTCCCTGCCACCCATCAGCTCCTGTGCATTACTTGTAACCCTTTGAGCATCCAAATGAAAGGACACAAAGTAGCAGCCTCCCAGCCACCCATCAGCTCCTGCGCGCTGCGCCCGGAGCACTACTTGTGAGAGGAAGAGGGTATTGTATTGAAATGTTGCTCCATCTCTTTGGCGACCGTTAAGAGTGTAACATCAGAATGTGCCCTTTTGAAGCAGGCGACATTATGATCTCACCTTTTTCATGGTCTCCAAATAGGAATTTCAATAGGATACCCCAAATTATGGGGTGATAAAGCTAAAAAAAAGTAGGGCCTTTACTTTGTGCCGAGCTTCCCCAGTATATAATTTCTCTCTCTGTGTCCCCTGTTTGTGTTAAGCCAGTGACAGAAGAAGGGAACCGGTGTGTGAACCTACACAGGTACTGGGAAGTGAAATCCTCTTTTATCCAAAGACATGCATTCACTCAGTTTATTAGTGTAAACGATTTTCCTCTACATTGCAGACACTGATGCAGTTCAAAATAGGAACATTAGGTAGAAATACCCCATTGGTTTCTATGATGATTACTCCTAATTTATCACTTTGCCCCAAGCAATGCAGAGGAGTTGATGGTGGTGTAGGAAGGTTGTTGTGAACTGAAAGCCTCCATTGTCCAAAACAATGCTTTTCTTAAGTTTACACAACAGCCAGATTTATCAAGGCAAAACCTGAGCAATTCTGGGGCAAAGTGCTAAATTAAGAGCAATCGCCATAGAAATCAATGGAGTCTTATGCTCCCTATTTAGCATGTTGCTCCAGAATTGCTCCTGTTTACCTTTATAAACGTGGTCTCAAGTTTAAAGTATAAAAGCTGATGTCATTGCAGGAAACGTTTTGTGACATCAAAGTCTCCTTCTCTCAAATCCATGTCGTTACTCAGATTAATAGTGTACAATTCATTAAAAGTGTGTAAATTCCATTTCTAAGTAGGAGGAATTGCAGAAAATATACTGTACAGTGTGAAGCACTAAGTACTGTGATTGTACACAACACTAACACAGTGATGGTTCAGTTATTAAGAATAAAAAGTATTCTGCACAGGAAGATTTTCATGTCTTTTTATTCTTAGAAAAACACAGTTTACATCTGTCTGATAACATAAAGGGATCACACAATTGTATATATCTGTCTTTTCACATGTGTATTCACCAAAGAAACTGCTTTTTCATCATATATTTTTAGTACTGG
The DNA here is from genome assembly GCA_037306005.1 of Rhinophrynus dorsalis. Taxonomy (NCBI): domain Eukaryota; kingdom Metazoa; phylum Chordata; class Amphibia; order Anura; family Rhinophrynidae; genus Rhinophrynus; species Rhinophrynus dorsalis. Next base: position 24,733,924 of record CM074727.1, on the reverse strand, counting down.
TACTTTGATATCTCCAAACTAGTCTCCCTTCCAAAAATTGGATAAAACCCCCTTTTAAAATAAAAAGGAATTTCTGTTTGTCCCCTCCCCTTTAATTTGTCTCAGAACTGCTCCGCTTTACTTTCTGCATATTGCCCTAGAGTTTCAGTTCCTGGCACAGTAAAACTTCATGGACAATTTCTAAATAAATAAGTAAACTGAGTTAAAGGGAAAATGTACCTGAGGAATATATGATTGTTAATTTGTTTATCACAATGACTTACATGATAAGTGTCCTTCATGCAGCAGTCAGGTGGATCCATCTGTATAGTTTTGCATCATATCAATACTTTCCTGTACATAGTGATCTCTCTTGAAGTAACATAGTAACATAGTAAATTAGGTTGAAAAAGACCATCAAGTTCAACCTTCTCCTCATACCCCAGTAACTGAGAATTTTATAGCTTTCCTACTAACAATTAAATTAGTCTTTATCAGACGTTCCTGATCAGCCTACTGATAACTGTGTATGTTCCCTTTTGAAAGAAATGTATCTAATCTTCTCTTAGGTTGCACAGTCTCACATCAAACAATACGGTTCAATGGGCCTGAATAAGGGACGCTAGTCTTTATCAGATTGAAAACTGAATCAACTAGCTGTAAACTAAAACCGCAAGCAAAAAGAGTAAATAGAAATAATTGACTGCTGTATGAAGGACAGCTACCAAGATATGATCTTCTAATACACAAATGAGTCACTCAGTTTTAGGGTATTATACCCCTTTAATGTCTTCTGCCCAAACCAACACATATACAATAAATACATTGTTTATACCAGTTCTTCTCTTTACGAAAAAAGTGAATGATGAGTTTTTAGTATATAGCTATAGGAATTGTTATGTAAAATATGTTTGGTATTCTGATGGTGAAGCCAAAAAATAACTATGCATTTATGTATTTGTACCTTTTCTTGCTCCTCAACAAATAATCTATAAAATGTTAGGTGTGCCCCTACAATTAACTACTATGTGTAATGGATGCATTCAGCTTAAAAAGATGAAGATCCCCTGGTTTATACAGAAGACACTGTTATAAATAAAATGCTATGTAACACAAACCTGAACTTCTGGAAAATGTCATGAATGAAGAATTGTAAAATCTATTTTTCCAGTGTGTTCCGGAGATCAGATGATGATGATGACAATGAACGTGTGGTCCTTGAAGATGAAATGTATATTGGTTACAGAAATGTCACAGTATACTGCAATACAGCCTTTTATATTATTTGTATAAAGCATACAAGGACTGAAACTGCCTGGGGATTCTCCCACAAGTCCCTTTTTCTGTAATAACAGTCTCTAAAAGTACATGTTATATTCCCTGTATACCAATTGGAAAACACCTTAGCTCATTACCTTTACTTGTTTTTGTTTTTAAAGTGAACCCATCAGCTTAAGATAAATGGAGTTTGTTATACTGAGAATTAAAATCTGCCTATATGATGTACTATTTTTCTGTAAAATACATATTTTTTTTGCCAAATTAACATGATACAGTGTTGCACTTTATGCTAATTCAACCCACTCTATGCAAATTAGTTATGCTGTGTTCAAAACATACCTCTCTGTGTGCAATTAGAAATGACTCCACAAACACCATGCTTACTCATTATCATAACTGAGTTTTAATCAAGAGTAAGCACTGGTCCGTCTATCAAGAGTGCTTCAGGTACTCTTCGGCAATCCTTTCCGGATATTGCTTCAGAGTTCCTTCAATATTATACCTCTCTGTATAACTTGTCCACTTCACAACCTCCATTGCACCCCCCCTCCTTCCACACTCTTGTTACCTCCTTTCTTGAACGAGCAGGCACGGTGCGTTTGCCCGAGACGCTTCTTACCGATTTGGAAGCTCCCTTCACAATGGAAGAGCTGGATACTGCTCTCAAACGAGCACCTCAACATAAATGCCCAGGTCCAGATGGCCTCCCTGTTACGTATTATAAACGGCTATTTCCTATACTTGCTCCGCATCTTTTATCAGCTTTTAACTCAATTGCCCAGGGATCTAATTTCCCTGTGGATAGCTTAATGGCACATATCACTCTTATCCCGAAACCGGACAAAGACCCGACCCTTTGTTCTAACTATAGACCCATATCCCTATTGAATACGGACGTAAAGCTATTTGCAAAACTTCTGTCGGAGAGGTTGAAACCTGCCCTACCCTCGTATATTCACTTAGATCAATCCGGGTTTGTACCAGGCCGTCAGACGTAAGATAATACTACAAAGGCTACAGCTCTAATTTACCTAGCGGTGTCACGGAACCTGTCAGCTGCCTTGATATCGATTGATGCAGAGAAAGCCTTCGACAGGGTGCACTGGTTATATTTAGAAGACCTATTGCGCTATATGGGATTGGGCCCCAGAGCTTTACACTGTATCTTGAGCCTCTATACCTCCCCGTCAGCTCGTTTAATTATAAATGGCTTTCTATCAGACCCCTTTCATATCTCTGTCGGGATGCCCCCTTTCACCCATTCTTTTTATTCTTTCACTTGAACCATTGCTTAATGCCATACAGAACTGCTCACAAATTGAAGGTATCCCGTTGCGTGAAAGGGAGGAGAAATTAGCCTGCTTTGCAGACGATATTTTACTTTTTGTCACAAACTTACATGCCTCTATACCTCCTCTTATGTCTCTATTGTCGGAATATAGCCTGATTTCTAATTTCAAGATCAACTACTCTAAGTCCGAAGCCCTACATGTTGGGGGCATGCACAGCGTTCCTCAATTAGACGGCACTAGTTTCCCCTTTAAGTGGACGGACTCACATATAACTTACCTTGGGGTTCGCATCTCACCGTCTCTTTCCAATGTCCTTATCACTAATGTTACTAGACTTTTAGAAACTTTGGAAGCTGAACTGCGTTCTTGGGATTCACTATTCATATCTTGGTTTGGGAAGGTAAATCTTCTGAAAATGGTGGCTTTACCCCAGATTCTATATATTTTCAATGGGATGGCCTTACCCATTCCTCCTATGTATGTCTCCAAAATACAATCTTTGCTTAACTCTTTCGTATGGAGATATAAGAGACCTAGACTACGTTCCGCCTGGCTTTATCGTCAGGTACGAGATGGAGGCATGGGTTTGCCGGATATTTCACGCCTTTATGACTCATCTCCTTTAGCTATATTGGTCGACTGCGTGAGTCCCATACAGCGCACTTGGTTGCAAGTATTAACTACTTTAGATCAATCTGTAGTTCCTCCTAATATTCTTTGGACGTCCAAGCTGTCCAGACCTGCTATTTTAACCCGCTTTCCTATCACCCGTCGAGCATTGGATGTCTGGGACAGAGTAGCTGTCCCCTCTCGTTTATCCTCTTTCCCGTCCCCTCTTATGTCAATTTGCGGCAATCCTGACTTTGCCCCTGGGTTAGGTAACGGCTATGGGAAACTCTCGGCATCCACACTCTGAGCGTTTTGGTGGTAGACACAGGTCTGTTGCCCTTCGAATCTTTATGCCGCAATTATTTTCTTCCCTCGTCCCACGCATGGCAGTATCGCCAGTTGGACCATTACATTAGGTCGCTCTTATCACAGGGATTTGTAGCGAGAACGTTGACTCCGTTTGAATCGGCGATATCGACGGGGAAATTATTGTCACACCCGATTTCCAAACTGAATAAACTGCTAAGCCCTGACCCCTTGACTTTTAAACCGGGCTTTCTGAGACAGTGGGAATGCGAATTGCAAACATCTTGGCCACTACGTAAGTGGCTTGGTGTTTTCAGATCTCTTGTTGCCGGTGCACCTGATATGTCTGCCAAAGAGGCCAATTTTAAATTGATAACCAGGTGGCACTACACACCTGTCACTTTATCTCGGATGTTTCCTACGTGCTCCCCCTCGTGCTGGAGATGTGGAAATGCCAGGGGCTCAACGCTGAATGTTTGGTGGTCCTGTCCTGCCTTGCAGACCTACTGGTCTGGGATTTTATCTGCGATCAATCGAATATTCAGAGCTAAGTTGCCTAAAGAGCCTGAGGTATTTCTGTTTAATGTTCTCCCCCCGGGAGCAGACCTTGCTGCTACGCAAAAGAAACTTTTAGCTTTCTTGTTGGATGCGGCGAGACATTTCATCCCGGCCAACTGGAAGTCAGATGTCTCACCGTCATTACAGGATTGGTATCATAAAGTTGATGAAGTGGCCTCTTTGGAAAGAACACGTGCATTGGTCTTTAGTCGCCTTTCACATTATCATCAGATTTGGGACCCATGGCTGCTATATAAGGAACAGCTACTTTTCTCTCAATGAGAGTTACATAGGCAGACCGAGGTAGTTAAGGTGCGTGCACCGACCGGGTATTCTGATACCCTGAATACAGAAAACACCACTCTTTCCATATATTCCCCTATCGCTTTTGATCTCTCGGGCCGTGTGGGTGCTCTCCCGCTCTCTTACTTTTGGTGGAGATCATTGCCTCACTATTTGAGACACTGAGTAGTAGCTCCAGAACTATCGGCTCTCTGATGACCTGGACACCATTGATTACTTCCCCCCTTCTTTCTGTTACTTTCCTCCTTCTCTCTCTAGTTGTAGTTTCTTTCTCTCCTCTCTTCCTCTCCCCTCCCAGTATTGACTTTTCTTTACTCTCTTTTCTGCTTATCCTCTTTAGGCTATCTGATCATGCTCACTTGAGGTGCTCACCATTCGATCCCTGCGTCTCAGAGTATAACTCCCTTCATTGGTGAGATTCAGTCAACATGGTCTGTTTTCTGATATTACTTACTGTGTGGACAATCATTATAGCTGCATTGTTTTCTTTATATTTTGTACTTACCTTTTTTAAGGAACTGTATCATTGATATGTGGCTTTGTACTGACTGATTCTACCACAATAAAGCTTTTCAAAAAAAAAAAAGAGTAAGCACTGGTCTGTGTGAAACACATTGAACTTTTCCAATAAACCAGATTACCTTGCTCTGTTCCTACTCAGCAGTAACTTGTTCTGCCTCTGTGGATTACTGTTAAAGTAACAAAAAAACAAACAAAACAGAATGGTGATCCAGAAACATAAACCAAAAGATAAGCCAGGGTTAGGAACCAAGGCGGGTACTCAGCCAAGCTGGAGTCAGGAACACAGAAGCCAGCAATGACAGGAATAAGACAGGAGTCTGGAGCCAGAAGGGTTGTCAGAGGAAGCCAGGTCATACACAGGAGCACAGGAGAATGCACATCAGCCAGCAACAGACACAAGGGCAAGGAAGAAGTGAGCTTAGTTGCTTTAAATACCCTGGAAGGGGTTGGCTGATAACAGTCAGGTGAGTGACCATGGAGACTGAGAGGTCAAGGCAGTTCATTAAACATCAACTGACTCAGCATGGCTCAGGGAAGGAAAGGCAGCAGTAATCAATAAGCTAGTGTTAGACCAGACTAGTCAAACTATGACAGTACCCCCCTCAACAACCCCATCCCCCACAGGGTAGGACCAGGTTTGAGGGGAAAGCATGCATGGAATGCACGGAGGAGGGCGGGGATATGCATGTCTGAGGCTGGAACCCACCAGCGCTCCTCTGGACCGTACCCCTTCCAATGGACCAAATATTGAAGTCTCCCATTGAACCTATGAGAATTGACTATGGAGAGGACCACAAACTCCTCATGGCCGTCAACGGGCACCAAATGGGGTCGAGGAGCATCCTTAGTAAAACGATTACAAACCAGCAGCGAGACAAGGAACACATTGTGAATCCGCATATTGGGAGGGAGGTCTAGGGCATAGGCCACAGGATTCATCCGTCGGAGAATATGGAAAGGCTCCGCAAAACGGGGAGCCAGTTTCTGAGAGGGCGTTCAGAGGTGGAGATTTCTGGAGGACAACCAGACCCTCTCCCGGGCCTGGTAGGAGGGTGCAGGTAGGCGTTTACGATTAGCCTAGAGCTCCTGGGACTGTTGAGAGCGTCGAAGTGCATCTTGGACCTGCACCCATGTGGAACGGATCTGGTGGACATGATCCTCCAATCCCCTGGGAGAATAATGAATCTGGAATCATGGAGGGTTGATAACCATAATTCACCATGAAGGGGGAGAGCCGGGTAGAAGCCGAGACTGCACTGTTATGTGCAAACTCCGCCCAAGGTACCAGGTCCGACCAGTTATTCTAATGGTCCAATATGTAGCACCGCAGGAATTGCTCCAAGGCCTGATTAGCCCTTTCCGCAGACCCATTCTATTGCGCGTGGTATGCTGAGGACAAGGAGAGTTGGATACCTAGTTGCACACAGAAGGCCCTCCAGAATCTTGAGACAAACTGGCTAGCCCGGTTGGAAATTATGACTTTGGGAACCCCATGTAGTCGATAGAACTCTTGGATAAAGACCGTAGCCAACCCTTTACCAAATGGGAGTTTTTTGAATGGTATGCAGTGGATCATCTTAGAAAATTGGTCAACAACTATGAGGATGCCTGTGTTACCGTTGGACAGCGGTAAGTCGACTATGAAGTCCATTGCAAGGTGTGCCTATGACTTCTCACCACTGGGTATGGGTTGGAAAAGGCCCACTGGAAGGTGACGGGGTGATTTGGTTTGAGCACAGACTGGACAGGCAGAGACAAAGGCAGGAATATCACTGTTATGTTCTGGCCACCAGAAGAGATGGAAAACCGACCAGAGAAGCTGGTTCTTTCTGGGATTCCCTGCTGACATCGTATTATGGTAGACTGAAAGTATCTTTGTGTTACGGTTATTAAGCAAGACAAGGATTCAGACGGTATAGTTAAAATCACTAGTGATGAGCGAGCACCGTGATGCTCGGGTGCTCGGGTGCTCTGACCGAGCACCCCCTGCTGCTCGAGTGCTCGGCCGAGCACCCGAGCCCCATTGAATACAATGGGAGCACTCGAGCATCAAACCAGGCACCCCCTGCTCTGATGAGCGGAGGGTGCCTGGTCAATGTCCCCCTTCATGTCCGCTATGCCCCTCTTCCACAATGTCCCCCTTCATCTCCTCTATGCCATAGAGGAGATGAAGGGGGACATTGTGGAAGAGGGGCATAGCGGAGATGAAGGGGGACATTGTGGAAGACGGGCATAGACTCTATGCCCCTCTTCCACAATGTCCCCCTTCATCTCCGCTATGCCCCTCTTCCACAATGTCCCCCTTCATCTCCTCTATGGCATAGAGGAGATGAAGGGGGACATTGTGGAAGAGGGGCATAGCGGACATGAAGGGGGACATTGTGTAAGACGGGCATAGCGGAGATGAAGGGGGACATTGTGGAAGAGGGGCATAGAGTCTATGCCCCTCTTCCACAATGTCCCCCTTCATGTCCGCAATGCCCCCTTCATCTCCGCAATGCCCCCGTACCTCCATTCCCTGGTGGTCCAGCGGAGCTTCTTCGGATCTGTGCCTCTTCCGGCACAGATCCTCTTCACCCGAGCTTGTCGGGCGAGCACATGGCGGTACTCGTACGAGTACCGCCATGTGCCGAGCAGAGCGATGCTCGAGCCGATCCGAGCATCGGCCGAGCACGCTCGCTCAACACTAAAAATCACCTTTATTCGGATAATAAAAAGTAGGCAAATAATGACAATACCATAAGCAGAGGGTGACTGGAGAGGCTAGCGACTCTATCAGAAATAGGAGCCTGCCGACGGGTCAACCTAGTCTGCTGGAGAATAGGCCGAAGCCAACTGGTAGTCTCAGGGTAATAGGTGGAACAAACACAGAACCTACAGTCTCCCGTAATGTAGCAACGAGGGAGACTACTGACTCACACCTGCAATCAGAAAGGAAGAGCTTGTCTCCATTACGGATGGCAACAATGGAGACTACTGACTCACTCCTGCAGTCAGTAAGGAAGAGCTCGTCTTCAATAACGATGGCAACAATGGAGACTACTGACTCACGCCTGCAGTCATTAAGGTCGGAGTCTGTCAGAGCCTCAGGTCTGCACCAGGATGGATGTCTGTGGGGAACGGAGCCACACAGCGGAGTGAACAGACAGAGCCACAGGTCGGCACCATCTAGGATAGTCAGACAAGCCAGGTTCATGCACAGAGCGGTTAGTCAGCCAGAGCCACAGGTCTGCACCAGATTGGATGTCTAAAGCCAAAGGAGCACACAGGTAGAATGGTCAGACAGAGACACAGGTCAGCACCAGAATGAATAGTCAGACAAACCGGGTCATACACAGGATACAGGAGCAACAGGAACTAGAACTGCAGTGAACACCAACATAAGGGTAATGATACACAGGTCCAGAGAGGTTTATAAAGGAGTAGGAGAAGGCGGGACCAATTAGGTCCCCCAGGCTGGACCTATAACAGGCATCCAGACAAGTCCCTGATTCATGATGCCAGTAACAAGAAACATAAGTGATCAGGCCACAGGCAAGAGGGACGCAACTAGTGACGCCAGAGCATCAGTCCAGAACCCTGCTCCCAGCTGAATGGAGCAGGGCGAGGTAAGGCACTATGATACTTGGTACGGAGGTTAACAGGTACAAAACAGCGCCCCAAAGGAAGTTTCAGCAGGTGCATCAATTTGGGCAGCCCATGCTGGTACATATGGTGGCCAGTACTTGGTCTGGAGGAATAATAGGAATAGGAGGACTCTCCTCCTTTGCACCTGAGAACTGTCTAGATAGGACATCAGCCCAGACATTTTTGTTACCCTACAGGTACGTGACCACATAATTGAAGTAAGACAAAAATCAGGCCTGCCTTGGAGACAAGCACTGAGCCTCAGACAGGTATGTGAGGTTTTTATGACCTGTGAGGATTAGGATAGGCATGGAAGTTCCCTCGAGAAAATGCCTCCATTCTTTGAGAGCAAGTATTATCGCCAGCAATTCACGGTCACCAATTTCATAGTTGCACACTGCAGGACTTTTTGGAGAGTACCCACAGGGGTGCAACTGGCTCTAAGGAGTAGGAGGGTGCCTACTCCTGTCTCAGAAGCATCAACCTCAAGTATGAATGGAAGCTTGGGTTTCGGATGTGCCAAAATGGGTGCTGCAGCAAAAGTGGCTTTTAATAACTCAAATGCTTTAATGGCTTCCGGGGACCAGTGAGTGGAGTTACCATGTCATGTCGGTAAGGGATTTCACAACAGAGGAAAAATTGCAGATACATTTCCTGCAGTCGTTAGTGAACCCGAGGAAATGTTGAAGAGAGCGGAGACCTACAGGTCGTGGCCATTCGAGAACAGCCGAGAGTTTCTCAGAGTCCATAGAGAAACCGACCTCTGAGATTATGTACCCCAAGAAGATGACCTGTTTGCTGTAGAACTCACTCTTCTATAATTTGCAAAATCGATTATTCTCTCTTAATCTTTGCAGAACTCGGCTCCATCTGTGTGGAGGCGGAATGGATCAGAATGTTGTCTAATAATACCACTACACATTGTTGGAGCATGTCCTGGACAACATCATTTAGGAATTCCTGGAAAACCACAGGACCATTGCAGAGACTGAAGGGCATTACAATGTAATCGTAATGTCCGCTCCTGCTGTTAAACACGATTTTCTATTCGTGGCCCTCTTTTATCCTTACTAAATTATACACCCCTCACAGGTTGAGCTTAGTAGACACCTTGGACCCTTTTGTTTGGTCAAACAGCTCGGTAATAAGTGGAATAGGGTAGGCATTTTTAACCGGGATAAGGGTGAGCCCCAAGTAATCAATACAGGATCTCAGTGCTCCACTCTTCTTTTCACAAAGAAGAATCCGGCCCCGGTGGGAGAGGAGGACTTGCAGATGAAACCCCGGGACAGCGCATCTGCATCATGCTCCTCCATGGCCTTATTCTCCACAACAGAAAGAGGGTAGACTCGACCTCGAGAAGGTATGGCATCCAGTTGCAGTTCAATGGTACAATTATATGGGCAGTGAGGTGGGAGCTCACCAGCCCGGCCCTTATCGAATATATTTTGGAACTCCTGGTACTCCTCAGGTAACGAAGAGACTGGGGATGTAGTCAGCATCTTCACCGTTTTTACTAGGAATGTCTTGGAACAGTTGGGTGACCATGCCATGACTTCAGGCCCTTACCCAGTCGAACGTGGGATTGTGTTTGCGCAACCATGGATAACCCAGGACCACAGGAAAGTGAGGAGAGTGGATCACCTGGAATTGTAAGATTTTGTTATTTAGAGCCCCTACAGACATAGACAAAGGAGCAGTTTCATGGGTGACCTGCTGAGGCTTTAGGGGTCTGCCATCAATCGCCTCAATGGCAAGTGGAGTGGTACGGAGCTGCAATGGAATGGAGTTCTTCTGGGCGAAGGCATTGTCGATAAAGAGTTCCGCTGTACCGGAGTCAATGAGTGCCTCTGCAATAATGGAAATCTTGCCCCAAGAGAGACCAGTGGAGACTAGTGGTTTATCTATATGGAAAGCTGGGGACACAAGACGCCACCTAAGGTCTGTCCCTTATAGTGCCTTAGATGTGAGCGTTTCCAGGACGTGTGGGGCAAGTTCGCAGTAGATGCCCTGCCTCCTCCTAAAGGCCCTTTCTGCAACTGAAAAGTGAGTGAACCCAAGCTGCATGGGCTCCACATTACCTGAGGTCTTGAGACTAGGAGGAGAGGGAGGCACGGGTGGGGACGAAAAGCTCGGGGCTAAACGGATGGGATGCCTCAGCAGATGCACCCTGAAGGCAGCAGTAATCAACAGGCAAGTGTTAGACCAGATTAGTCAGACCATGACAATTACAGCATGAGAAGTGAAAGATATGTTTTTAATTTTATAGCAAGACCCATAGGCTCATATTATGCAATTATCTCTCTCTCTTTACTTCTTAGCAGCAAAGTTCTAACAAACTTTAAAAGTAAAAACAAACTTGATGAACAGGTAACCCCACCGTTACATATAGATAACCAATCCCATTAATCTCCAGGTGTATATCAGAATTAACGTGTAGTATCACTTCCTCTTTCTTTGCTGCTTAGTGTCAGATAAGTACCTATGATATTTCTCTATGCTTTATGTATATGATTTATATGACATTTAATACATTTATTGGAAAAGTGTTTCCCTTTGTTTTACAGTCCTAATCCTACTTATTAATTTATACCATTTATTTATTTTGTTCCCTTTATGTGAATTTTTATTGGTTTATTTCACCTTCCATGTCAATGCCCTCTATGGATTTGTCCACTCCTAACTGTTCCTTGACTGTTGTCCAGTCCTAACTTAATCTGGTTACAGTTTAACCCTTTCTGTTCTTTTACTGCTAAACTCCCTATTTAAAATGTATATTCCTTTCATTTTTATCCTTCCTGCAAGATACATTCAAGCTTACTACTTGTTTCCCCAGTAGTGCGTCCCTATTACAACGCTTATCCTTATGTTCATTGTTTCACGTCTCTTATACTTCTCTGCTTAATTCCGATTTTACTACTGTACCTTTTCTATTGCTCTATTCTCTCATTCTTGCTGGTCTACGTAGCGTTTTACTTTGCCTTTCTTCTCTTTCGAGTGCTCCGGCTCATAATTTTCGGCACTTCTCCCTAAGAGTTCTTTCTGCACGTGTGCAACCTCCTTAGGTGCCGACATTCATTTGGCAGCTGCCTGCTACAGCGTCTGACACCCTCTGCTGTTGTCTCCCTTTTTATTCCCGATATTTGTGGTGAAATTTTCATTACTTCAAATTTATCCCTGCACTTTCATTATAGTTAACTCTTGGGTTGCCTGTACATTATTATTATACTCTTTTTTTGGTCACATTCAATATTTATTCCATATTACTCATAGTATTTATTGCTGCACTATGTCACATAAGAAGTTAATCTCTCCCCACACCCCTATGGAGGGTAATAAAATTCCCCCTCACTTCTTGGAAGAGGATAACGCCTCTGTTAACTCTGACTCATAGGAGAATACAATTATGGCTCCCAAAGCTAATGAAAAGCATATTCAACATATATTAGACCAGTCTGTGAACAAAACCATATCCAATGCCATATCTTCCTGCATAGGTCTAATGAGTGAATCCTTAGCAAAATCCTTAGCAGTAATTTTCCAACACCAGTCACAAAATATTTCACATTTGCCTACTCTTCCTTTAATCTCCCCTGATAAGGAAATTGAACCCCAGACTGGGGGTAAAAGAAAGAGTAAAACCAAGCACTGTCCCAATGAAACCTACCCGTTCTAAAGCGGACCTGCCCAGTAAATCTGGCACTAAGAATTGTGGGTCACTCCCACGCAACAGAACTTCACCCTGGGAGGATGGAAATCCAAGGGAATGATCCAAAATATGGTCTAAACCCGATTCCTTCCGCTTACTCTCGTCCTCAGATGAGTCAGACGGAGAATCAGATTACCACTCAAATGAGTCTTCAGTCCCTACTTATTCTATTTCCAGCGAAGAGTCTGATTTAGACATGGGGAACAATGACTTTGATGATAATAATACTATTCTAGACGAATAGGGTAATCCCCTATTTGACCCTGGGAATATTAAGCACCCCAGATCCACAGAATGGGTACTGAATGGGTACTGTATGTGGCAAAACATACAGACCTATGGGTACATAAGACCTTAGACCCAAAAGCCAGAAATAAATTATGGTCTGAGTGCCCTAGACCTTTAATTAATAAAATGTGCAAAACACCAATTTTGGACCCTCAAATGGCCCATTACATGTCAAAGTCAGGGAAAGACCCCAGAAAGGGCGTTGAACACTCGTCAAAACAATGCCAGGACAAACTCCTGGATATTGTTGGTCCACTTGCTAAAATATTAAATTTGACTGAGGAAGCCATATCCTCTTCATCCCACGTGGATGTATATACTTTGAGGGGTTGGGTCCAGAGAGCATTCTGCCATCTAGGAAATGCCAATGAAGACCTATCATCTGAGACACGCAGGGTTATCATTTTGCGTATAGACCCAAAATTGTCAGAGATGGCAGCTTAAGAAGCAGGCCTAGATGCTAATGGCCTCCTATTCGGGGACTCTTTTGATAAGGTGTTAGGGAAATTTGTTGGCACCTTCATGGCCCGTGACAAAGCCCAGTCATCCATGAAGAGATTCTTTAATAGACGGGTTTTTGTCAGGGCCGGGAAGGGTAGGGGTCAACTTCCAGGCCTAACATCGAATTCCTTTAAAAGCCAATTCAGGAATTCACAAGATCCAAACCAATTTACGAGAGGATCTTTCTCTCAAGAAAATAGAACCCCCAACCCCTTTCTATCCCACACGAGGCAGAGTCTGGAAAGGAAAGAACTTTCGAGGACCTTCACATTCCAGACCTTCCCCCTTTTCCCTGAGGAAAGAGTGGGTGGCAGACTCACCCATTTTTCCCATGCTTGGTCTCAAATAACCTTAGATCAATGGGTTCTTCAGACGATTCACGGTTATCACATAGAATGTTACTCAGCTCCCTACCAAATAGAGATACACCCTTCTATCCATTTCTCAAAAGAGATTTTCATTTGGTGGATTTAGAAATCTTAGAGCTCCAGAAAAAAGGAGCCATTATGCAGTCCCCTCTGGCAGAACCAGGATTCATCAGCAATATCTTCCTGGTACACAAAAAATACTCAGGGGTATGCCCAGTTGTAAATCTGAGAAGCTTAAATGACTTTGTTCTTTACAGGCATTTCAAGATGGAAGGCGTTCGTTGCTTCAGAGATCTTCTAATACTATTAGACTGGATGGTCAAATTGGATCTAAAGGATGCTTACCTAACAATCCCTATTGCTTGATATCAACAAAAGTTCCTTCAATTCATTTGTAAGGGACAACTTGGCAATTCACGTGTCTCCCGTTCGGTCTGTCATTGGCTCCTTGGTGCTTCAGCAAAATCATGAAACCTGTGTTTTTTTTCTTGAGGAGCAGAGGTATTCGTATGATTATATATCTATACACTAATAAGGCCCATCTCCAATTAACAATTCAGACTCTTTCCAATCTAGGATTTCTTGTCAACTGGAAAAAATTGGTGACTCATTTGTCCCGTATCATCGAATTCCTTGGATTCAACTGGGATTCCGCAAACTCCTCGCCACTCCACTCCTTGCAATAAATTGAAGAATATTCATTGAGAAATCAAATCCATTCTAAAGACCGACACAATTTTAAGAATGATAGCGAGGATAGTAGGACTTTTATCAGCTTCAATACAAGCAATCTTCCCTGCACCGCTTCATTACCGGGCCCTGCAAAGATTAAAGATCCTACATCTACGCAAAGGACCTTAGTTACTTGGACATAATTCCCTTATCGATAGACACTCGAGAAGAACTCCTCTGGAGGCTAGATCACATGGAGGCATGGAATGGGAGAGTGATCTTCAGCATGTCTCCAGAGATTATCATCGAATGCGACATGAGCATTCTAGGTTGGGGAGCCGGTTGCGTACACGTCACCACTGGGGGCGAATGCCAATGGTCCCTTTTGGAAAAGGATTTGCATATTAGCTGCTTGGAATTGTTAGCAGGTTTATTCGCAGTAAAGTGTTTCACAAAAAATTAGTCGAACTGCTGCATTCTATTAAAGATGGACAATGTATCGGCAGTTCAATACATCAACTATCTAGGAGGGACGAAATCCAAAATGTAAGCCATTCTGGACAAAGAATTTTGGCACTTCTGACTGGAAAGGAACATCTTAATCCAAGCAGAATATCTCCCTGGTCTATCCAACACCATTGTGAATTGGAACCCCCGGTACCTCACGGACTTCAGCGATTGGACACTCCACATGCTGACTTTCAGAAAACTGGAATCAATTTGGGGCCCCTTAACCCTAGACCTTTTCACATCCAGACTGAACACCCTATTACCAAACTTCTTCAGCTGGAGACCGGATCTGGAGGCTGTAGCCTTGGACCCCTTCCTTCAGACTTGGCCCACAGAAGGGATTACACCTTTCCTCCCTTCAACATGATTTCCAGAGTCATCCTTCAAGTCAGGAAACAAGAAGTAACTCTGGTCCTGATCACTCCCTTCTGGACATCTCAGCCATGGTTCCCTCTACTTCTTGAGATGCCCACAGACTGCCCTCGTTACTTAACCCGCATCCTCACTTACTTTGGGATCCAGTAGGGAACTCACACAACTTGCTACTTCAGAAACAACTTAATCTCATTGCTTGGCAAATTTCTGGAATCATCAAGTTATCAACAACCTTTTGGAATCAGCTTGATTCCTTATCGTCGAAGCTTGGGCACCAGGTACCAAACTATGTTACCAATCCTGTTGGAAGGTCTGGGTACATTGGTGCCTGGAACGGAATTTGGATCCCTTTCATTCAGATTTAGGCTCCATTGTTTACTTCTTATCCAAATGTTTTCGACAAGGCAAAGCATTCAGAACTATCAACTGCTATAGATCCTCTATTTCGGCAGCTCACGAGTATATCGAGGGCTCTCCGATAGGACAGCATCCTTTGGTGTGTAAACTGATGAAACCTCCAGTACCTAAATTTCTGATTTCTGGGGTGTTAATTCGGTTCTTCTCTTTTTGAGTCTTGGCCTCCTAACGAGGATCTATCTCTCAAACAACTCCCTGCGAAACTGACAATGATTCTTTGTCTCATTTCATTTCGTACAGTCTCTGACATTCGCGCCTTAGATATAAACAACAAATCTTACGAACAGGGCGGGGTATGATTCAGGATCTCTAGAAGAACTAAATCCTCCACCATAGAAATCTTCTACCCTACTTTCCCTCGGAAACCCCAATTATGTGTGGTTCTATGTTTAAAAACTTATGAAAAGGCTACCTCTAATCTTAGGTGTTTTGATTCTCATCAATTGTTAATCTCCTTTGTAAAACCTCACTCACCTGTATCATCAACTACGTTAGCTAGGTGGGTTCGATAGATTGTGCTTACCTCAGGTATGGCCTACAAATCCTTATCTGGTGGTAGACTTGAGGATATTCTCAAAGCGGCAGATTGGTCCAACAAATCCACTTTCAAAATGTTTTATTTTAAACCAATTGTTCATGCATCCAATAATGTTATTCTACAGCTTTAAACTTGCATAATATGAGCCTCTGGGTCTTGCCATAAAATTCACGATTTTCCTAACATAGTGACAGAAAGTCAGAATTTTATAAAAGACACAGAGGCGAGTATTATCCCTCCCTAGAACTAACCCTCCCTCTCTTCCCCTATATCTTGCATTAGGTTAATCAAATCTTTGGTTGAAGATCTGTAAGAAGTATTCCACATGTTTTGTTTAAGGACGACTTTCAATTGTTTCCATGGTTCGATCTGACTTATTTCATCAAAGAAAGAGGAAGTGATTCTACATGTTAATACTGATATACACCTGGAGATTAATGGGATTGGTTACCTATATGTAAGGGTGGGGTTACCTGTTCATCAAGTTTGTTTTTACTTTTAAAGTTTGTTAGAATTTTGCTGTTAAGAAGTAAAGAGAGAGATAATTGCATAATATTCGCCTCCTTGTCTTTAATAAAATTCTGACTTTCCTTCACTAGGTTAGAAAAATGCACACATTTTTAATATAAAGT
The DNA here is from genome assembly GCA_037306005.1 of Rhinophrynus dorsalis. NCBI lineage: Eukaryota > Metazoa > Chordata > Amphibia > Anura > Rhinophrynidae > Rhinophrynus > Rhinophrynus dorsalis. Next base: position 24,717,437 of record CM074727.1, on the reverse strand, counting down.
CAGTGATGTTATTGAAGAATTAATGATTTTGTTGCTGAACATGCAGAGCACTGTTGCAAATGCATTTTGCATTTGGATACATTTGAATATTAATAGGGAGTCTTCAATTTGCACACTGCCTTGTGGTTTCCATTTTTTGAGCATTTATTTTATCTCTGTGGGCTTTTAAGGGCACTTAAAGACCCTTTCATCCATGAACAGGGAGGATTGCAACCTCAGTATAATGATAAGAGGAGCTTGCTGTAAAGATAGACATGATTCACATCACTACAAAGGGAAGCGTGAACGCACTCCTCGGGAGAGCTGGGAGGGTGGTGGGAGGAGAATTACAGGACTGGGAAGTCCTACTCCGCTGTGCCGAAAATTCAGTGTGCTGCAGAATGCGAAACTGAAATGAAATGTGTAAACGTTAGGAAGTAGGTAAGTAAAAAAAGAAAGCACCAATCCTAATAGTATTTTAATCACTTAAGAACATGACAACAAGTCTTTTAGAGGCTTTGAATTAAAACACTACAAAGATCTCTCTCTATTCTGTTTTCTTCTGTGCGCTCATGCAGCTATTGTGTTCTTGATCAAGACAGAGCCCACACATTGGGGCCATTTCTAATGTTTCATACAATAGAGAATTCGGCCACTCCAAAAGGCTGACACCAGTTGATCGTGGATAAAAGGGTCTATAACTTCCCTTAATAGCCCACAGTGCTAAAATATATGCTCAAAAAACAGAATTCGTCTGCAAATGTCAAATTCAAAATGAAATTGTACCAATGCTCTACATGTTCAACAACAAAATCATCAATTCTTCAATAAAAACATTGATTTTCTTAGCAAAAAAACATATCTTTTGCGTTTCATGGTGTAATTCTCAGAGACAGAACAAGTTACTGCTCTTGAACAAATGCACATGGCTGAAAAGTGTTCCAATTCTATTGTTCTATTGTTCTCTAATTCTTCTCTATGAAGTTCCTACCTGCATCATCATGTTGTATGTGGACTCCCACCTTGTATGTGCATCTTTGGTTATGCATATATGGAGGAAGGTGCATTAAGGATTGATAAAGAGGTGATAAAGTAGATAACATCTCTAATGATAGAACATCTCCAGTTCTGTTGTTATTCTATGGAGCCTATGCACTAAGATTTTTCAAGCAGGACAGATCTAGCATAGGCTCGATAGAATAACATAGTAACTGGAGAAGTGATATCACTGGAGGAGCCATCTCCTCTTCATCACCTCTATATCACACCTTAGTGCATAAACCCCCTGGAGTGTTTAGAGGTTGTGGCCAATCCTGTGCCGGAGCTTTATGCTTATATAAATATAGACATTTATCAGACAAGTGGTGCTATTTTTTTACTGAAGGACTCTGATTTGGGGGAGGAGAAACCATTCCACCTACTGGAGATCTCTCCCCTTCTTTTACTCTCCTTACCAGGAATAGTAAATAACAAAGGTTTTTATTCATTCATTTTAAAAGCATTGGGTTATATCACAGGCAGAAGAAAAGGGGAGTCACATGAAAAAGACTTATGGGAGTCTCACGTAAGGCAATGTTAATTTATGGATGGGTACATTGATGTAGCTAAAATGCCTCAAACAGACAAATAACAACAGGCTGCTAATGATGATGTCTGATCAACTAATGAACATATTTCAGAACATCCAATAAGCAGTGTTGCATATTGAGACAAGTTAATACACACTAGATATGGGAATGATAAAAACATAAATACAATATGAAAGTGAATGTGATTCCAATTAAACTTACCTTGAGAAAAACTAAATACTTTGATTAATATAAACAAAGTCATTTTTAAATCAAAATAGGTTATAAAATCCACATATCATCCAAAATGTAACATGCAGGCCAAAGGTCATACCATGTCCGCTTTTTATTTTTAAATTATCTTTTAAGCATTCAATTGACATGCTGTCACTATATGTTGTGGTATAAACCAGTGGATGGAATCATACTAGAGACTGATCTTTGTCCAGCTGTCCATATTTTCACAATGGTGCTGAGAATACACTATATTTCAGAGGAGGTGGGTAAAGGAAGGGTTACATTTCAACTCCAAAATGTAGTATATTCAAAGCACTATTGTGAATGAAAGGGTAGCTGTCCAAAGATAAGCCCTGGGTATGATTTCCTGAGGCCCTAAGTGTGACCTTAGCATTGAGTGACTATCCTTGTATGTCCACTTATTATGGACCATTATAGCAATGGAGGGATAATTTAGGATGATTTTAGATGGAGGGAGCCCTAGGGCTCTACTTCCTGAATCATAGACACCCCAAAGCTGCAGTGATCATTTCTTGGTGACTAAATGTTAATTCACCCTGGTGGAGTTCTAGAGTATGGACCTTGATAAATACTGATGGTATATTTTGAATTAGGTTCATTTTATAAATGTCCATCTTTCATTAATTTTTGCTGCATTTTGTACATGGAGATCTTCAAATTAGTGTACACAATTTCCATTAGTGATTACTATTAAATACTATTATCCTGTTTATAATTAGTGTCCTTATTATAATTTATTTAGTTACATATATAGGCACATGTTATCAATATGTCAACCTTTTATACACAAGTCTTTAAACTGTTGATATAATCTGAGTATCTTTTTAATATTGTTTATAGTTTTATGCCTACTTGCATTTGTTTATTTTTCATTTATTAAATATGGATTATTGTTAACATGAATTAGAGTTTACACAGCAGTATTCCTTATTTAACAATAATTTAAGACTAAGATTGGAGATCTGGATCTTATGCTTATATCATTTACCTTATACCATTTCATTATTAGATATTCGTCTTGACCACTTTACCATTTCACTTTTTATTCTATAAAGCCAAATGGCTTATTTTCAGTTTGAATATAGGATTATCTTTTATACAGGTATTATTAGCACAAGGGAAAAATAATCCTCACAACATGTTTATTATGGAATTCAACTTTTATTATGATTGTACATCTATATGTATACCCCCCATCTCCACCCATACAGTAGTGAGGAGGGAAACAGTTCTGTAATTTTGATACTAAAACAAAACTAGTTGTTTTGAAAGGGCCATAATATATTTCACAAAATGATTGTTTTGTTAACCCCTTCAGTGCCAGAGGCTCGGGCCATTTTCTGAACCCTGCAGGCCAGACACTTTTTCAACATTTTTGCTATCCTTCCGTTTAGGCTTGATTTCCTCTGGGGATTTTTAGTTACATATGGAAAACTATATATTGTTTTTTTCAGAACGAATTGAGCTTTCTTGTGATACCTTACATGAAGAGAATTTTACATCGTGCAAAAAGCTATGATGTCATAATGACAAAAAAAAGTGAAAATTTACTCATTTTGCTAAAATCACATACTATGTATCAAAAACATTTACCTTGATTGAAAAAGTTTCAATTATTTGAAAAAGCCTCGAGTCCCCCGAGTAAAAAAATACCAAATTTGTATAGTTTTACCTACGTCCATGGCTAGCGTAGAGCCCTAATCACCAGCAGCACAAAATGACATTTTCAACTTTATAAACTAATATGCGCATTCTAGGGTTTTTGTGGTAAAACTACCCTAAAACAGTGGAATAACTATATAAAACTATATATTTCTGGAAAGTAGACAACCTGCTGCATCTAATGAGGGGTGATTTTCCTTGTTACCCCAAGCCTGGTGTGCACAAATGCCTCCAGAAATGGCACTAATGAAAAAAAAAGGCATTTTCTTACATTTCTACCCCTTCAAATGTACTAAAATGTGTGAAAACCATGGCATTTCCAACTGTATTCATTAGCTAGTGCTCTTAGGAGAAAAATAACACCCCATTGGTATGAGTTCACCTACCTCAGGGGGCGCTACAAGTACAAAACTACACCTATTGCAACCTCTAATTTTTCTAACATTTTCTCAAACATTACCTGTCTGTACAAAAATGGTTATAACAAATACAGAAGTGAAGAAAGGGTACACAAACCATACCATTTTGAAAAGAAGACACCCTGCCGCATCTAATGATGCGTGACTTGCCTTGTTGCCCCAAGCCTGGAGTGCACAAATGCCTCCAGAAGGTGGCGCTAATGAAAAAAAAAGGCATTTTCTTACATTTCTGCCCCTTCAAATGTACTGAAATGTGTGCAAACCATGGTATATCCAACTGTATTCATTAGCTAGTGCTCTTAGGAGAAAAATGACACCCCATTGGTATGAGTTTAACTACCTCAGGGGGCGCTAGAAGTGCAAAACGACACCCACTACAACTTCAAATTTTTCTAACATTTTCTCAAACATTACTTGTCTGTACACAAATGGTTATAACAACTACAGAAGTGAAGAAAGGGTACACAAACCATACCATTTTGAAAAGAAGACACCCTGCCGCATCTAATGATGGGTGACTTGCCTTGTTACCCCAAGCCTGGAGTGCAGAAATGCCTCCAGAAGGTGGCGCTAATGAAAAAAAAAGGCATTTTCTTACATTTCTGCCCCTTCAAATGTACTGAAATGTGTGCAAACCATGGTATTTCCAACTGTATTCATTAGCTAGTGCTCTTAGGAGAAAAATTACACCCCATTGGTATGAGTTCACCTCCCTCAGGGGGCGCTACAAGTACAAAACTACACCTATTGCAACCTCTAATTTTTCTAACATTTTCTCAAACATTACCTGTCTGTACAAAAATGGTTATAACAAATACAGAAGTGAAGAAAGGGTACACAAACCATACCATTTTGAAAAGAAGATACCCTGCCGCATCTAATGATGGGTGACTTGCCTTGTTACCCCAAGCCTGGAGTGCACAAATGCCTCCAGAAGGTGGCGCTAATGAAAAAAAAAAGGCATTTTCTTACATTTCTACCCCTTCAAATGTACTGAAATATGTGCAAACCATGGTATTTCCAACTGTATTCATTAGCTAGTGCTCTTAGGAGAAAAATGACACCCCATTGGTATGAGTTTATCTACCTCAGGGGGCGCTAGAAGTGCAAAACGACACCTACTACAACTTCAAATTTTTCTAACATTTTCTCAAACATTACTTGTCTGTACACAAATGGTTATAACAACTACAGAGGTGAAGAAAGGGTACACAAACCATACCATTTTGAAAAGAAGACACCCTGCCGCATCTAATGATGGGTGACTTGCCTTGTTACCCCAAGCCTGGAGTGCACAAATGCCTCCAGAAGGTGGCGCTAATGAAAAAAAAAAGGCATTTTCTTACATTTCTGCCCCTTCAAATGTACTGAAATGTGTGCAAACCATGGTATTTCCAACTGTATTCATTAGCTAGTGCTCTTAGGAGAAAAATGACACCCCACTGGAATGAGTCGACCTACCTTAGGGGTGCCAGAAGCACATCACTACACCTACCTGTTTGCTTCTTCGAAAATGGCTGCTTGTACTAAAATGTCCATAACTGTTAGAGACATGAAGGAAAGGTATAAAAGGTATACCATTTTGGAAAGTAGACATTCTCCCGCATCAATTGAGGGGTCACTTGCCTTTCTACCCCCTGGGCTGAAGTGCACAAATATTTCCAAAAGGTGGCGCTATGGGAATAAATACATGTTTTTTTTACATTTCCACCACTTCAAAGATACTAAAATCTTTGAAAACCATAACATTTCCTGCTGTATTCAGTACCTGCTACCAACATGAGAAAAATGGTAGCCTATTTGTGTGGGTTAACATACAATATGTGGGTGCTAGGAACACGTACGTAAACCTGACACTTTTGTTTTTGAAATTATCTGCTTGCACTAAAATGGTTATAACCATAATAGATATGCAGAAAAGGTAGAGAAACAATGCCATTTTGGAAAGAAAACATCCTTCCGCATCTAATGAGGGGTCACGTGCCTTCTTACCCAAAGGCTGGTATGCACAAATGCTTCCAGGAGGTGGCGCTAGTGAAAAAAAAAGGCATTTTCTTACATTTCTGCCCCTTCAAATGTATGGAACTTTGTAAAAACCATGGAATTTTCAACTGCATTCATTAGCTAGTGCTCTTAGGAGTCAAACGACACCCCATTGATATGAGTTGACCTACCTTAGGGGGTGCTAGAAGTAGAAAACTACACCTACTACAACCTCTGATGTTTCTAACATTTTCTCAAATGTGACTTGCCTGTACAAAAATGGCTATAACACATTCTGAATTGAAGAAAAGGTAGATAAACCATACCATTTTGGAAAGAAAACAACCTGCCGCATCTAATGAGGGGTCACTTGCCTTCTTACCCCAATACTGGTGTGCATAAATGTTTCCAGAAGGAGGCGATATGGGAAAAAAATTGCATTTTTTTACATTTCTGCCCCTTCAAATGTATGGAGCGCTGTGAAAACCATGGAATTTTCAACTGCATTTGTTTGCTAGTGCTCTTAGGAGTCAAATGACACCCCATTGGTATGAGTTGAACTACCTTAGGGGGTGCTAGAAGTAGAAAACTACACCTACTGCAACCTCTGATGTTTCTAACATTTTCTCAAACCTGACTTGCCTGTACGAAAATGACTATAAAACCTTCAGAATTGAAGAAAAGGTAGATAAACCATACCATTTTGGAAAGAAGACAACCTGCCGCATCTAATGAGGGGTCACTTGCCTTTTTACCCCTAAGTTAGTTGGCACAACTATTTCCAGAATGTGGTGCTACAGGAAAAAAAACATTTTGTTTTACACATCAGTCACTTCAAAGATACTAAAATGGTTCAATGGCGTGGGATTTCCTAGGAGGACTTCTTGCCAGCCTAAGAAAAATGGTACCCCACTGCTGTGGGTTGACATACCAATTTACGCTACAGGAGCGTAGCTACCAGTGAAACAGAAATGGTAAAGCAAACAGTGTATGTGTGATTTTATGGCTAACAGATTAAAGAAGCTAGGGCGTCAGCCGGTGTACGTGCGGACCTGTGACTACAAGTGTAACAAAGTATGTGGGAGGGTGAGGGATTAGGCAGTGTGTGTGGGTATGAGCAGAGGAGCAAGGATGGTGGGGCAGTGTTTGATAGTGTGTATGGGAGATCTGTGACTACCAGTGTTGATAAAAAGTCCTGTGTGTGCCACAGGAAGGGGGTCGGCATTGAACTCCCCTCCTAGTGGCACACACAGGGTTAATTTGTATTTTAATTTTTTTTTTTTATTATATACCTCATTGAGGGGCATAAGGACCCCCTGATCCCTCCCCAATGAGGTCTTAGTAAAAAAAAATATATATATGTCCACAAACAGGGGACCCTGAGAGTGCCACAGGGGTCTCCAGCGCATTGCAAAGCAATGCATTGGATCCTTGTGGCACTCAGAGGGTTAATTTTTTTTTTTTTCATTACTTGGTAATCAGAGCTTGTTGGGGGGCCATCAGGACCAATCATGATGGCCCCCAACAATCTCTGATAACGAAGTAATGATAAATGCCCTGTGTGTGCGCCGCAGAAGGGGGGCTGCATTGGCCCCCCTTGAGGCACACACATGGTTAATTTTTTTTCTTTACTTTTTTTTATTATGGACCTCATTGGTGGGTATCAGGACCCCTTTGATTCCCCCCAATGAGGTCTTAAAAAAAAAAAAAAAAAAGGAATCAAAATAAATGTCCCTGTGAGTGCCAAAGGGGTCTCCAGCGCATTGCAAAGCAATGCATTGGACCCTTCTGGCACTCAGAGGGTTAATTTTTTTTTGTATCATTACTTGGTAATCAGAGCTTGTTGGGGGGCCATCAGGACCAATCATGATGGCCCCCCAACAATCTCTGATAACGAAGTAATGATAAATGCCCTGTGTGTGCTCCACAGAAGGGGGGCTGCATTGGCCCCCCTTGTGGCACACACAGGGTTAATTTTTTTTTCTTTACTTTTTTTTATTATGGACCTCATTGGTGGGTATCAGGACCCCTCTGATTCCCCCCAATGAGGTCTTAAAAAAAAAAAAAAAAAAAGGAATCAAAATAAATGTCCCTGTGAGTGCCAAAGGGGTTTCCAGCGCATTGCAAAGCAATGCATTGGACCCTTCTGGCACTCAGAGGGTTAATTTTTTTTTTTATTATTACTTTGTAATCAGAGCTTGTTGGGGGGCCATCAGGACCAATCCTGATGGCCCCCCAACAATCTCTAGTAACAAAGTAATGACAGAAGCCCTGTGTGTGCCACAGGGGGGGGGGGGGTGCATTGGACCCCCCCTGTGGCACACACAGGGTTAAAAAATTTTTTTTTTTTTTTTTAATAATAGACCTCATTGAGGGGCATCAGGATCCCCCCTGATCCCCCCAATGAGGTCTTTAAAAAAAAAAAAAAAAACCCAAAGAAAAGACCCTGTGAGTGCTACAAGGGTCTCCAGCACATTGCAAAGCAATGTGCTGGGGACCACTGCGGCACTCACAGGGTTAGTTTTGTAGTTTTTTTTAATTTTATTTTATTTTTTATATATTCAGACCTCGTGGGGGACATCAGGACCCCTCCTGGTGTCCCCCAAGTAATTGATCTCCCAGCCGGTAGGAGTGAATCGCTTAAGGGAAACTTCCCTAACGTCATCGGTGATCATGTCACCGATGACATTAGGAGGTTTCCCCCGGTCCCGCCCACTCCTACCCGGAGGTTCGGGTAGGAGAGACGGAAGAGGAGAAGCTGCGCTTCTGCTGCGCTTCTCCTCTTCTTTTATTGATCTCCCATCGCGATCGGCTGGGAGATCAATAACAGGGGGGACATGAGGTGTGATCCTCATGTCCCCCCACGATTGCCCACTTTTTTTTTTTTTAAATGCGGCCACTGCATGCCGGTTATACCGGCTCATGCAGTGACCGCATTTTAGTGGGTACATTGTACGAGCTTGGCACAGCGGGTACAGCTGTCCAAACTCGTACAATGTACCCACTTGGCACTCAAAGGGTTAAGCATATTGTACATCATTTCCAAATCCTTAACAAAGGTCCAACTGATTTCAAAACATATAACAGATGCATTCTTAAAAACGATAGGAATCTCAATGTATTCTTCTGGGTAAAACATTTTCTAAACAAATGAGGGCATCACTTGGAGAGACAGAACCAAGAACTAAGAGGAGGACTTTGGGACAGTTGGTGTTTGATTGGCCTGTGACTTAGAAATGCCCAGTTCAGAAGAAGAGAGACACAGCTGAGTAACAACATCAATACTACCACTAAACAGTAGGTGGCCAAAATAAGACAGTGTCTAGGGACAGGGTATCATTGCATTTGTTTATCTACCAGGTGGAGGATACATTGGGTTTAATGTATCCGGTATATCATACATCTTCACCTTTCTTATCACTTATATATTGAGGATTTTTACCTGAATTCCTAGAGAATTTGGTGGGTTTTCTTTATTAAAGTTCACTATATTCTTGAATTGGAAAGTTCCATTGTCTAGTATAAGTAACATCACATTCCTACATGTCTATTATGTTACGTTGAAGAAACAGACCTGTCATTACTCAATGAGGAGTCACAAACTATTGCCACTGGCTTCTTTGGTGATAGTATTTAATTTACACTCCTATCCAGATAAGTTGTTTGATCCTCTAGCTTGGTGGTTGTTGCAGAGGGGTGTCAAAATATGAATTCTCCTTTAATAGTATGAGTGCTAGAGGTGTATCCAATACATTAAAAGCAATGCATTGGACACCCCTCTGGAGCTCAAGGGGTTAAAGAGGAACTTTCAGCTTTGTAATATTGCCCCCAATACATTAGTAATATAGAGATAGGTAAAGCAATAGTTGTATTATGGTGAATAAATCTACGTTATTGAAATAATCCACCGTGTTTGGCAGGCATCCAGTGGACAACAGTGCAGATATCTTAGAGGAAAGGTACCTCTGAGTCTGCACTGTCTGTCCAGCGCACTGTCTGGTTTAGGGATGACGACCATTGGTTACATTGGTTACACTGATCAATAGTAAGAAGACTCTGAAAACACTGAATTGTAGGCTACTTATTCAGTACATTGATGGGAGCTTGCTGCTCCAATATACTACAAAGAGAATCATGAAGGCGCTCTCAGGGAGGAGAATTTGGGACGTGCGGCAGTCTAACAGAGCTGTGCCAAGCTAATCTTGTACCTCAGAAAGCTGAAGTGGTTGCATCAATGCAAAATTTACTATGTGATATCGCTTAAGATATGGATTTTTTTTTTTTTTTTTTTTAAACAAAAAAATCTCTAATCTATACACCATTGTGGTAGACTAATAAAATAAGATAGAGTGTCTTTGGGGTGAAATATCCCCTTTAATGTTCATTACATTGATGTGTTGGAAAGTTCCATTGTGTAGTACACATTACATCACATTCCTATATATCTATTATGGTAAGAAACAGACCTGTCATTACTCAGTGAGGAGTCTGAAACCATTGCCACTGGCTTCTTTGGTGGTAGTATTTCATTTACACCACTAGCCAGAGAAGCTGTTTGATCCTCCAGCTTGATGGCTGTTGCTGAGGTCAAAAGAAAGTTACACATGGACATCAGTAATAAATTATTGACAGACACCCCCGTGTTTCAGCCAGTCATTAGTGGTTGCACACATCATCACAATGCATTTCCTCCTCTTTGTTTTACTGCATATGGCCCTGAGCTATTATATTTTTCAGTTGTTTTTGCACCCGCTGGAGGCTTCATGGTAAGGTGAGGGGACACTAGAGGACACATGCAAATGTCATTAATTATAGAGAACAGAATTATACAGAATACACCTTTTATCACTGGAAAACATTACATTTTTATTTTTATTTTTCTGTACAAAGAGAGATATTTATTTTGTTAATGAGTCTCAGACTTTCTGGTGAAGTCCGTCCTTAGATATTGCCTGAAAATAACTGTTCGTGTAGACAGGAAGATAATTCAGCAAAATCTACTAAATAGTAAAATAAAGTACAATGTAAATGTGATTTCTCCTTTAACTGTACGAGTGCTGGAGGGATGTGCAATACATTATAGAGCAATGCATTGGACACCCCTCTGGAGCTCAAAGGGTTAAACAGTTATAAAGACAAATCTTCAAATACAAAAGTAACGTAACCAATTCTAATGGACCAAAAAGAATTGGAGCAAACCAACGGCACCACTGGGGACACAGATAAAATGTCCACATTCCCAGGGAGTTAAAGGGGAGGTTTAACCTTTAGCCAATGCATTGGAGACCTCTCTAGCATATAAGGGGTTAAAGACCCCATTGACATTAATATGATATTTTGTTTGTGCCCTATTAAGCAGTTGGTTTGCCCCAGAATTGGCCCAGTTCATCGTAATGTATGAATGTATCTTTATTTATATAGCACCATACATGTACACAGTGCTCTACAGAAGCTGTAATAGTACAATACAGAAATACAGAAATGGGTTATGAGCATCAGGCTAAAGAGCGATCATTGCATTATTTGTGGGGGAAAAGTGCAGCAAAGGGAATCATACACCGGGAAAGGGACCCTGCCCCAAGGAGCTTACAATCTAATTAGAAATCACGACGACTTACAGAGACAGTAGGAGGAGGATCATAAGTGCAAGTACAAGGCGTAGTGAAAGATGAGCAAAATGATTCTGATTCTATCAGTGGCACAAGGAGGATATTGTTACTGAGATGTCTCCTTGAGAAGGTGGGTTTTGAGGAGATGCTTGAAAGTGATGAGTGTGAATGATTGGTGAGTGGTGATGGGGAGGGCATTCCAGAGTCGAGGAGCAGCCAATGAGAAAGCTTGTAGTCAAGAGATGGCTCGAGTTGTGTAGGGAGAGGACAGGAAGAACCCTTGAGAGGACCGCAGGTGACGGGAAGGGTTATAGCGGGAGATAAGAAATGTGAGAGGGCGCTAAAGAATAAATAGACTTAAAGGAGAGGAGGAGAATCTTGTAGGAAATACAATACATTATAGGTGGCCAATTGAGGGATTTCAGGAGGAGATGAGAGGGAAGGTATGTGGGAGGGTTTACTTTTAAAAGGTCGCACGCAAAAGAGCAACCACATTACACATTAACCATGTCACCATAATAAAAATGGTGATATGAGTATCTCGCACTGCATGACAGAATGAGATTCTCATGTCGTGTACTGAAAGGTCACATCCCAGCCTTGCTGAGCATTGCCCCGGAAAGGAGTTGTAGCCCACAAGCAGCTGGAAGGTCACTTTAGTGCAAATCCCCAAATTGTAATACTTTTTATACAGTCCTTTCATCCCTTGGCAGCTGTTGGGTATCAGGGGGTGAAGGGACTTGTAGTTCAACATCAATGTACAACAAGGAATACAGGGGCATGCATGTGATGGCGAGGATGATTCTGGTGATCTCTCTGCTGAAGGGCCTTCCAGGCATAATGACCAAGAAGGTCAGGTATGTCCAGTATGAAAAATGACCTTACACATTTTGCAGAAATAGACATTTGATTGTTCTGAAGTGGACCCAGTATGGTGACATAAAGTGACAGTGAAAGAACAGATAGAATAATTAAACTAGAAATCTTATCTGTATATCAAAGGAGCTAAGAGATATCCACCTTTATCTGCACTCCCTAAGGTAATGAACACTCAGCTTACTGAATCTGTGACTGACAATTGTGCTAGCCAATCGGAAATCTGTTTCTTGCAGTAACCATTTCTGCTCCCTATTTAGGCAATCGGTGCTGCACGAGCTTAGTGTCCTCTCTTATATTCACAGAGCTGGCTCAGCGGCAAAGCTAGGCACAGAATCACTTGCTAAACTGTGAATAAATTGTACCTGTAACAACTCAATAACAGCGCAAAATAACAAAAGAGAGGAGAAGAACATCTAATCTAAGTGTAGAAATTTATTGTAAAAAACAGTGAATAAAAATGAGAGGTATTAAACTCACATTTGCCCTTCTTGGGCTTTAAGCGCTTCAAGGGATCTTTCTCCCATTAGCCGGTGTTTGTGTACTCCTATGCTCCTGTCCGTGTCACCTGTTCCTTAGTCCTGTAAACCTTGATCTTTGAGGCAATGTAGAAGGCACGTACATGTAGCAGCAAGCTGGATGTAATGTTACAATCCTTCCGATGTTTTGGAAACAATGTGGCTGCAGTAATTGTGGATGTTAGCAACATAAACAGCTCAGTGCCTCATGCACAAAGTTCTTTTAGGACGCGGCGGCGACTCAGTCCACCACGAAGCCGCGGGATGCTCAGGGAGAGGGTGGAGCGGAGAACAACCACAGGGGGCATGGAGAAAGTCCCGATGTCTGCTAAACACACAGACTGGCCCGAACGTTTTCGCAGATAGCTTTCTGCTTCCTCAGGGGCATACATAAACTGTGAATATCCTGAAAATCTGCACTTTTTAGGGGGATTGTTGAAAGACTGATTTGGAAACACTACCTTATTTGCATATAGACAGGTGAGAGACCCACATAAGGCAGCGATAAGTCTTAAAGTGTCACGGTTTCCCAAAGATGGTCAGGAGCCAGTACGGTATAGTTAAATGCAAATTTATTGAAAACAGAAAAGTAGTACGGAGCATTAACTGACCCAAGCCTGCAGTCAGTATTGAGCATTAACTGACATAGTAACATAGTAGATAAGGCTGAAAAAAGACATGTGTCCATCAAGTCCAGCCCATGCCAAAAACACCCCTGTTGATCCAGAGGAAGGCAAAAAAATCCCTCTGGAGCCATTTCCAATCTAGTCCCAAGTGTGTGTGTGGGGGGGAATTATTCCTTCCTGACTCCAATTGGCAGTCAAATAGTTCCCCGGATCAATATCCTATTTGCTTTGAAGCCATCTGTCATAATTGCCAATATTGTTCTGTGCTAGATAGGCATCCATTGCTTTTTTGAATGCAGTTGCATTATCTGCAAGCACAACATCCCGAGGCAAAGAATTCCATAGCCTTACCACCCTTACTGTAAAGAACCCCTGCCTTTGTTTTAGTCGAAAGCGTCTTTCCTCTAATCTTAATGGATGACCTCTTGTTCTTAGCTCAGCTCTTTGCAAAAATAATTCATTGGATAGTTCTTTGTATTGACCTTGAATGTATTTGTAAATGGTAATCATATCACCCCTTAGACGTCTCTTCTCTAATGTAAACAAACCCAGTTTGGCTAGTCTCTCTTTTTAACTCAGATCCTCCAATCCCTTTATCAGTTTTGTTGCATGTCTCTGCACCTTTTCCATTTCACTAATATCTTTTTTTAGAACAGGCGCCCAAAATTGTACTCCATATTCTAGATGAGGCCTAACCAAGGATTTATACAGAGGTAGGATAATATTAGCATCCCTTGCTTCTACACCTCTTTTTATGCAGGCTAGTCCTCTATTTTCTCTTGCAGCAGCTGAGTGACTCTGCACACTGCTGTGAAGTCTATTGTCTATCAGTACTCCTAAATCTTTCTCTAATGAGGATTTCCCAAGTTGTTTCCCATTTAGAGTATATGTAGCAAGTTTGTTTCTACAGCCCAAATGCATAACCTTACATTTATCTATATTAAATGACATCTGCCACTTTTCTGCCCATTCACTTAGTTTATCTAAATCCTTCTGTCGGGAAAAAACATCCAGCTCTGTATGTATTTCCTTACATAGCTTAGTGTCATCAGCAAAGATTGAGATGCTACTTTCAATTCCCACTTCTAGATCATTAATAAACAAATTGAAAAGCATTGGTCCCAGGACTGAACCCTGCGGCACCCCACTTATAGCCTTAGACCAATTTGAAAAAGTTCCATTTACAACAACTCTCTGCCATCTATCATTTAACCAGTTCTCGATCCATGTACAGATAACAGCACCCAAACCGAAGCCTTTTAATTTATGCAGTAACCTGTCGTGAGGCTCTGTATCAAAGGCTTTTGCAAAATCCAAGTATACTACATCAACAGCAATTCCCGTGTCCAAATTACTACTCACTCTTTCATAAAATGCAAGTAAATTAGTCTGATATGATCTGTTCTTCATGAAACCATGCTGATTCCTACTAATGATATTGTTTGTCTTCACATAGTTCTGAATACTGTCAGTTACTAACCCTTCTAGTATTTTACCCACTATGGAAGTCAAGCTCACAGGTCTATAATTTCCTGGTTTGGATCTTGCTCCCTTTTTAAACAATGAAACTACATCAGCTTTCCTCCAATCACAGGGCACTATGTCTGATGAAAGTGAATCAATAAATATTAATACTATGTTACTATGTTATTATGATTTTATTGAATAATTGATGATTTTGACTTTGACTTTATTAGGAAAAATTAAAAACATACCTTTCACTTTTCATGGTGTAATCCACAGAGACAGAACAAGTTACTGCTGAGTAGGAACAGAGCAAGGTAATCTGGTTTATTGTAAAAAATCAATGCATTTCGCACAGCCCCATGTTTACTCATGATTAAAACTCAGCTGTGATAATGAGTAAGAATGGTGGTTGTGGAGTCATTTCTAATTGCACAGAGAGAGGGATGTTTGGTAAAGAGCATTTCTTATTTACATACAGTGGACTGAATTAGCATAAAGTGCCACACTAGATCACCAAACCCTAAATGTTAATTTGGCAAAAAAATATGTATTTTACAGAAAAATAGTTAGTATATCATACAGGCAGGTTTTAATTCTCAGTATACAAACTGCATTCGTCTTAGTGGGATGGGTCCACTTAAAAAAAAAAATAATAAAGATAATGATATTTACAGGAGTTCAAACTAAGGTGTTGGTATACAGGGAATATAACATGTACTTTTAGAAATTGTTATTACAGAAAAGGGAACTGTGGGAGAATCCCCAGGTAGTTTCAGTCCTTGTATGACTTATACAAATAATATAAAAGGCCCAATTGTTTATACTGTGACATTTGTGTAAGTAATAGACATTTCAACTATAAGGACCGCAAATTCATTGTCATCATCATCATCATCTGATCTCTGGAATACACTGGAAAAATAGATTTTTAAATTCTTCATTTATGACATTGTCCAGAAGATCAGGTTTGTGGTACATGGAATTTTATTTATAACAGTGTCTTCTGTATAAACCAGGGGATCTTCATCTTTTTTGCTGAAGGCTTCCATTACACACAGTAGTTAATTGTAGGGGAACATGTAACATTTTATAGGTTATTTGTTGAGGAGCAAGAAAGGGTACAAATACATAAATACATAGTTATTTTTAGGCTTCACCATCAGAATAACAAAACATATTGTACATAACAATTTCCATAACTGCATATTGAAATCTCATCATTCACATTTTTGTCAAAGGTTTTATACAACTAAAGGGGCACTTTTTGAGGAAGTCCACAGTACATCAACAGTGCCACTGCTCGCTGGCTGAGAAGCACTGGTATAAACAATGTATTAATTGTATATGTGTTGGTTTGGACAGAGGGCATTAAGGGAGAATAACACCCTAAAAATGAGTGACTTAATTTGTTTATCAGAAGCACCTATCTTGGTAGCTGTCCTTCATACAGCAGTCAGATTTACTGTTTCTGTGGCACTTTATGCTAATTCAGTCCACTGTATGTAAATAAGTAATGCTCTTTACCAAACATCCCTCTCTCTGTGCAATTAGAAATTTACTGTTTACTATTTACTGTTCTTGTTTACAGGTGATCTGTGTTTTAGTTTACTGCTAGATGTTTCCATTTACAATCTGATAAAGACTAGCGTCCCTTATTCAGGCTCATTGACATGCATTTTTTGATGTGAGACTGTACAACCTAGAGGCAGACTTCAAGAGAGATCACTGTATACAGGAAAGTATTGATATGATGCAAAACTATACGGATGGATAAACCTGACTGCTGCAGGAAGGACACTTATCATGTAAGTCATTGTACTAAACAAATTGACAATCACATATTCCTCGGGTACATTTTCCCTTTAACTCAGTTTACTTATTTATTTAGAAATTGTCCATGACGTTTTACTGTGCCAGGAATTGAAACTCTAGGGCAATATGCAGAAAGTAAAGTGGGGCAGTTCTGAGAGAAGTTACAGAAGGGACAAGCATAAATTCCTTTTGATTTAAATGAGGTTTTTAACCAGTTGTTTGCAGGGAAACTAGTTTGCAGATATCAAAGTACCAGTACTGAAAATGTATGATGTAAAAGCAGTTTCTTTGGTGAATACACATATGAAAAGACAGATATATACAATTGTCAATAGGGAGGAACTAATAGTAAAGAAAGATGAAGAAAAAGGGCATGTAGGAAGTAATATATGTAAAGACTTCAAAATGAATTGTATGCTAGCAAATGCAAGAAGTATGGTAGATAAATTGCTGGTGGTTAATGAGCAATTGAAAAAAAATGGTATAACAGAAACATGGTGGAATGATGCACATGACTGGGCTGTAAATATAGAGGGCTATTTCCTGTTTAGGAGAGACAGGATTAATAGAAAAGTGGGAGGTGTGTACTTATATTTGAAACCAGAGCTAAATCCAGTTTTGTGGGGTGATATTAGTGAGGAAACTGGCCAAACTGTGGAGTCCTTGTGGATAGAAATCGAGACTAAATGTGGTGTAAAAGGTAAAAAAATGTGTTGGTGGGTATAAGCTACAAACCACCAAATACTGATGACAATGTTGAGGCCCAACTGCTATTGCAAATGAGGAAAGCTGCCCAGCTTGGGCATACTATAATTATGAGAGATATTAATTATCCAGATATCAACTAGAAAAATGAGACCTTTCAGAGTGCTAAGGGAAGCAGGTTTGTGAGCATGCTTCGGGAAAACTACATGTCACAAATGGTGGAAGTGCCAACAAGAAATAACAATGCATTGGACCTAGTGATAACAAATAACTCAGAAATGGTATCCAATATTAAGGTAAGAGAACATTTGGGAAACAGTGATCACAACATGGTTACATTTGAGATCAGTCTGGCAAAGCAAAAATGTATAAGTTCAACCAAAACTTTAATTATAAAAAAGCTAGCTTCAAATTGTTAAGGACTTCAATGCAACACATAGACTGGAATATTTTATTTAAAGGCAAAGATACTGAGGAAAATGGTCAGAATTCAAATTTAGGTTGCAGAAATGTACCCAACAGTATATAACAGTGGGGAACAAATGCAAAAGAAGTAAGTCACAGCCAATGTGGTTAATTGCACATGTAAAGAAGGAAATGGCAAGAAAAAAAAAGCATTCAAACTATTTAAGTCTGAAGGAACTGAACATTCTTTCTTAAAATACAAGGAGTGCAACAAAGATTGCAAAAAGGCAATTAGGGTAGCAAAAATAGACAATGAAACTCAAATTGCAAGGGAAAGCAAGACTAATCCCAAAAAGTTTTTCAAATATATAAATCGCAAAAACTTAAGAGGGAGTGCATTGGACCATTTAAAAATGAGATGGGTGAGTTGGTTAGTGAGGATAAGGAAAAGGCTGATGTTTTAAACACTTTCTTTGCATCAGTATATACAAGGGAGCAAGGAATGGTAGAAGAGCCTCAATAAGTAAAAAATAAAACAATGCAATTATCAGATATTGGGTTAAGTCAAGAAGATGTCATGGGAAGACTGAACAAAATTAAGACTGACAAAGCACAGGGTCCTGATGGGATACATCCAAGGGTTCTTAAGGAACTTAGTGCACTTCTAGCAAAATCCCTGTATTCACTCTTTAAAGATTCTATCACCACAGGCTCAGTGCCACAGGATTGGCAAAGAGGCAACATAGTGTTTCTATTTAAGAAGGGAACTAAAACAGGACCTGGGAATTATAGACCTGTGAGTTTGACCTCTGTAGTGGGAAAACTGCTAGAAGGGATAATAAGGGACTATATTCAGAATTACAACACAAAACAATAACATCATTAGCATGAGTCAACATGGTTTTATGAAGAATAGATCATTCAAAACTAATCTTTTCAGCTTCTATGAGGAAGTAAGCAGCAACCTTGATAATGGCAAGGCAGTTGATGTAGTATATCTAGATTTTTCAAAGGTATTCGATACACTACCACACAGAAGGCTGGTGTATAAAATAAGGAAATTGGGGCTAGGAGATAACCTTTGCAATTGGATACAAAACTGGTTGAAGGATAGGGAACAGTTTGTGGTTGTAAATGGAAAATTCTCCAATACAGTTAAAGTGGAGAGTGGAGTACCTCAGGGTTCATTATTAGGTCTGCTGCTTTTTAACATGTTTATAAATGACCTGGAAATAGATATAGAAAGCAAAATATCAATATTTGCTGATGACACTAAATTATGCAAGGTATTTAATTCAGAACAGGATATTTTCTCTTTACAGAGGGACTTACATACAATGTCAGATTTGGCAAACAAATGGAATATGACATTTAATGTGGGGAAGTGTAAATTCATGCATTTGGGAGGAAATAATACCAAGGCTACATATGAACTTAATGGAATCATTTTAGGGGTCTCATTGCTAGAGAAAGACCTGGGTATCCTTGTCAACTCCAAACTTGGAAACAGTGACCAGTGTCAAACAGCATTAGTGAAGGCAAACAAAATCTTGTCTTACATAAAAAGAGGTATCATTATTTTGCCATTATACACATCATTGGTAAGACCTCACCTTGCGTATGCCATGCAGTTTGGGGCACCAGTTCTGAAAAAGGATATATTAGAACTAGAGAGAGTACAGTGAAGAGCAACAAAATTAATCAAGGGAATTTAGGACTTGATGTATGAGGAATGACTACACAAACTTGGTTTATTTAGTCTAGAGAAAAGACCACTAAGAAGAGACCTTATCACATTGTACAAGTATATGAGAGGTCAATACAAGGATCACTGCGGTAAGCTATTTGTTCCAAGGCCTGATCAGGTGACCAGGGGACACCCCTTAAGATTAGAGGAAAGGAGGTTTAGACTTCTGCAGAGGAAGGGGTTTTTTACAGTAAGGTCTGTTAAATTGTGGAATTCATTGTCCAAGGAGGTGGTTATGGCAGATACAATGGATACATTTAAGAGAAGATTAGATACATTTCTTTCAAAAGGGAACATACAGAGCTATACTGTTTATCAGTAGGCAGATCAGGAAGGTCTGATAAAGACTAACTTAATTGGTAATAGAAAAACTATATAATTCTCAGTCACTGGGGTATGAGAAGGTTGAACTTAATTGACTTGTGTCTTTATTCAGCCTAATTTACTATGTTACTATGTTACTTTTTTATATCAGACAGATGTAAACTGTGCTTTTTCTAAGAATAAAAATACATGAAAATTTACCTGTGCTGAATACTTTTTATTCTTAATAACTGAACTATCATTGTATCAGTGTTGTGTACAATCAAAATACATACAGTGCATTTTCTGCAGTGCCACTTACTTAGAAATGGAACTTACAGGTTTTTACTGTATTGTACACTATTAATCTGAGTAACAACATGGATTTAAGAGAAGGACACCTTGACATCACAATAACTTTCCTACAATGACATCAACTTTTATATTTTAACTCAAGGCCAAATTTATAAAGGTAAAAGGAGCAATTCTGGAGTAATGTGCTAAATTGGGAGCATAACACTCCATTGATTTCTATGATAATTGCTCTTCATTTAGCACTTTTCCCCAGAATTGCTCCAGTTTTTCCTTGATAAATCTGTTTACTGTATAAACTTGTTTTGGCCAATGGAGACTTTCAGTTCACAACACTTATCCTACACCACCACCAACTACTCTGCATTGCTTGTGACAAAGTGATAAATTAGAAGTGATCATCATAAAAACCGATGGGGTATTTCTACCTAATGGTCCTATTGTGAACGGCATTAGTGTCTGCAATGGACTGCAAAATATTTTAATTTACAAAAAATTTAATTTACAATAGATGATTTCACTTCCCAATACCTGAGGAGATTCACACAATAGTTCCCTTCTTCTGTTACTGGCTTAAAATGGAACTTGCATTCAAATAATTAGTCACATAGGGATACGCATATCAATACTTGTATTATCCTGAATAAGTCCAGCATTATTGAGAAATCCAACTTATTTGAAGACTCATCAGCAGGTATCTTCCGATAGCGGCATCTGTGCTCCTGTGCCGTCAGTCCCTTCCTGTACCTTAAGGTACAATGCAACTCCCCCTCACCAATCCTAGAAGAGACCAGGACAAACAGCGCAGACTCACAGATGTCTTTTCGGAAAGATGTTTGCTCTGATGCCTGCAGGTGAGTCAACATTCAAGTTGGCTTTCTCACACACACTGTCATACAAGCACACACACACAGACACAAACATTCAGTAACACACAAATACATGTTCTACCCCCACACAAGTAACAGACAAACACACACGTGCACACACACACTACCATAGAAACATACACACATATGTACACCGACACATACACACACACACACACACACACATATTCACTCTGTAACACAAAAATACAAATGTGCACACACATCTGGTAATATGACAAACCCATACAGTAACATACCACTCACACATGACATCCTGTAACACACAGACACACACACAGAGTAACATGCAAATGCACATTAACACATCAATACACACACATGCACATATGCACATGTATCCATGTACCATTTACTGGTAGGGCATGTAGAATGTTAGTTTGATAATTATTTCTCAAATACACAAAGATAATCCACATTTTAAAAAGTTACCGTACACTCTCTGTCTGTAATTCTGTAGGACAGAAGTTACTGCTGCTGTATATACATCCAAACAAGGAGCCTTCATCTAAATATGTCTGTAAAGAACCAGACAAAGGTCACAGAATTCCTACTTCTGGGATTTGGAAACCTTCAACGCCTAAGCATTTTATTTTTCATCATTTTCCTAATTATTTTCCTTTTTACATTAACTGGAAATCTCCTGATCATCATATTAGTTTCAACAAGTCCTCGCCTCCATTCCCCCATGTACTTCTTCCTTTGCCATCTTTCAGTTTCTGACATCGTGATCACAACCAGTATTGTCCCCACCCTGTTACTTAGCATTCTGCTTGGTGGAAAAATACTGAGTATTCATAATTGTATAACTCAACTGTTTTTCTATAGCGCTACAACAGTTACAGAATGTTTACTTCTTTCAGCAATGTCTTATGATCGATACCTCGCTATCTGTTACCCATTACGTTATGCTACTCTCATGGACTTCCAGAGCTGCAGTCTGTTGACTGTCTGGCCTTGGACTTTAGGTTACACACTCGCTGTAATCTCAATTGTGACCATCTCTGAATATAATTTCTGCAATGACAATATCATTGACCATTTTTATTGTGATCTTCCTCCAATTCAAAAACTTTCTTGCTCAGACACGACCTTTATAGAATTATTAGCTTACACGTTTTCTGTCCCTATATTTATTTTACCTTGCTGTGTAATCATTGGGACTTATATTTCTATATTTCTTGCTATACTTAGGATCCCATCTGCAACTGGGAAACAGAAAGCATTTTCCACCTGCAGTTCTCATCTGATTGTTGTGGGAGCATTTTATGGAACTCTGATCACCAAATACCTGATACCGTCTGAAGGCTACTCATCGCTCCTAACCAAGATTATATCCGTCCTACACACTGTGATTACTCCTTTATTTAACCCTATAATATACAGCCTGAGGAACCAAGACATCAGAACAGCACTCAGAAAAGTATTCCCAATATGGGGAATGAACCATTAGTTGTTTTTAGTGATACTGATGTTCTAAGAAGAACGGGGCCAGTGGTTAGGCAACCAACTGCTTCATAAGCTACAAACAAAAGATCATATTGTTGTAAATCATCTCTTTTACACCTTAAATGTTAGAGGTCTCCAATGCACTAACTAAAGGTTAAACCTCCATTTTAATTTCATGGGAATTTGGGTATTTCATATGTGTCCCCAGTTGCGCATAAGTATTGGTTACAAAGACATCATGAGGGGGGTTATGGCGGGTATGGACCGCATTGGGTGACACACTCAACAGGGGTGACAGCTGCCGTCCTCGTGCTGCACTATTCAGCTTCTCTTCATTGAGTCTATTAAGACTCAATGAGGAAAACCAAAGCTAGTTGACTGCTCATGCCTGCGTGACCTTCTTGTCGCCGCACCATACGCAGTATGTCATCACAGCCCACAGGGGCGTGTGATGAAGAAAGCAAGCCATTGGTTATATAAATAGGTTCTTCACACACCAAGAATAATAGTCCGGCCTGCCATTTTACAGCACAGCCTACCTGGTGCACCGTGCAGATGCACTACTCTTTCTGAAGTTCTGCCTGGAACGGTAGTGTGAGTGTGTCAGGTTATCTGAATCGGGGGACAGCTGGGGCTGGGCTGCTGAACATTGTGATTGTCGTCTTGTATTGTGCCTGTTTTATGCAGTATATATTTTTAATCATTTCTGGTGTATTTTTGTTTAGGGCTATATTACTCTGTGTATTTACTTTTGAGTTACCGCACCGGGTGACACCAACCCTAGTGACTCCTCTGGTTACGTTACTCTTGCATTTCAAGATTTTTCTTTATAAGTGTTTAACCCTTTGAGCTCCAGAGGGGTGTCTAGTGCATTGTTCTATAATCTATTGGACACCCCTCTCTCACTCATACAGTTAAAGGAGAATTCATATTTATATTATACTTTATTTTATTATTTATGATAATTTTGCTGAATTAGCTTTCGGCCTACACGAAAGTCTTAGACTTATTAACAAAATAAATATCTCTGCTTGTTGTATAGAAAAATAAACAACGTAAAGTAAAAACAAATGTAATGTTTTCCAGTGATAAAATGTTTAGTCTTTATAATTCTGTTCCCCATAATTAATGACATTTGCACGTGTGTTTTAGTGTCCCCTCACCTTGCACTGAAGCTTCCAGTGGGTGCAAAAACAACCGAAAAATATAGTAGCTCAGGACCATATGCAGAGAAACAAAAGGGGAGGAAATGCATTGTGATACTGTGTGCAACCACTAATGACTGGCTGAACCACGGGGGTATCAGTCAATTATATATGGCCGATGTCAATGTGGAACTTCCTTCCATCAACAGCCATCATGCTGGAGGATCAAACTATTTTTCTGGCTAGTGGTGTACATTAAAGGGATAGTAATACTTGAAAATAAGTTTATTTTATAATGTAGCCCTTAAAAAAGCATGAAAAATGATATAATTATTATCTCCCAAACCTTTATGGTTTGGGAGATATTCAGAAGTAAAGTTTCCCCTGGGTGACGTCATTGCTCCACCCTTCAGGTTTGGAATCCGGTCCCGGGACCGGCTGTGCCTCTCCAGAAGTGCTGAGATCACCATCTTTAAAAAGAATTTCTTAATTGGAATGGTCTACAAAGTGTGCTTTCAAGCCAGGCACACTTTGTAGATAGTTCCAATTAAGTAGTTCTTTTCAAAGATCGTGATCTCGGCACTGCTAAAGAGCTGCCGGTTGCCCTGTGGACCGAATTCCAAATCTGTCCACTAGATGGCAGACTTGGCTGAAACAGCCAGGAAAAGAGAATTTTACTATATGTTACATCTGAATATCTCCCAAACCATAAAGGTTTGGGAGATAAGACTTATTTCATTTTTCATGTTTTTTTAAGGGCTACAATATAAAATAAACTTATTTTCAAGTATTACTATCCCTTCAAATACTACTACCAAAGAAGCCAGTGGCAATGGTTTCTGACTCCCCATTGAGTAATGACAGGTCTGTTTCTTCAAAATAACATAAGAGACATGTAGGAATGTGATGTTACTTATACTAGTCAATGGAAATTTACAACTCAAGAATGTAATGAACTTTAATAACAAAATTCCCCAGGAAGTCAGGTAAAATTCCTCAATATATAAGTGATAAGAAAGCTGAAGATGTCTGATATACCGGATGCACTAAAATCAATGTATCCTCCACTTGGTGAAGAAACAAGTGCAAAACTGCAATGTGCAACTGAGCGTGATATGAACATTCTTGTTGGTTCCATATATACCTAAAAGGAAATAAACAACTTATCACTGTGCAAATCATAAAACTTTATTTAGATGGACACAACAAAGAGAAGTAAAATTCCTATTCAACCTGTGATACAGTAACTGCCTTCAAATCAGTTTTTTAGAGTCTTTTTCCTATTGATCAATGTGTTCTACTTATCAAATATGAAAAACATAAGAAAGTGCAAAAATAAGAAGCTTTTAGAGGCATCAAAATCTAAAATAAAATTCACTCACATTAAAGCTGTTTATTTCCAGCACTATAAAGGACGGGATGATACCCTAGATATCATAATACTTTATTATTACTATCCCCCATATTGTAGATATTTGCAAAATAATTTAATAGCCCCCAGGTTCATCTCTCAAACGTTTATGGTTTGAGAGATAACCGAAGGCAAAGTTCCCCCCTCCCTCCCCCTTCCCTGAAGTCAGCTTTGTACTGACTGCAGGGGAAGTCTGTCGTACGACAGGCTTGTGGCTCTGCAGCTGAGCCGAGATCCCATTAGTGAAAAATAATTATTTCACTGAAACGGTCTTCTACATGTGCTTGGTTTGAAGACAGTTTTAGTGAAATAATTATTTTTCACTAACGGGATCGCGGCTCTGCTGCAGATCTGCCTGATGAAAGTCAGACCGGATATCCCTGCAGTCAGTACAACGCTGACTTCAGGGAAGGAGGAGTTAGGGGGGAACTTTGCCTTCAGTTATCTCAAACCATAAAGGTTTGATAGATGAACCTGGGGGCTATTAAATTATTTTGCAAATATCTACAATATGGGGGATAGTAATAATAAAGTATTACTATCCCTTTAACACACACCCCACTTAGTAATTCTCCTGCATTACCCACAGCAGTTGTCATACCTTGTTCACGCAAGTAATATCCCAGACAGAACATGTTTTAGACATATATGGATGGTATGCAAAGCTGCTCTGTTTTGTTGCTTCTAACATCGTGGCCACTTTTCCTGTAATGTTTTTGGTTAAAATTTATGTGCAATATGCTTAAAAAAACAATAATTTTGTGAAATATATTACAGCCCTTTCAAAACAACTAGTTTTGTATGAATACCGAAATTACAGAATTATTACCCTCCTCACTACTGTATGGGTAGGGATGGGGGTATACATATAGATGTACAATTAAAATAAAAGTTGAATTCCAAAACAAACATGTTGTGCTGATTATTTATCCCTTGTGCTAATAATCCCTGTATAAAAGATAATCCTATATTAAAACTGAAAAACAGCCATTTGTCTTTATAGGATAGCAAGTGAAATGATAAAATAGTCCAAATGAACATCTAATCCTGAAATGGTTACGGATAAGATCATTATTGCCAATCTTAGTCTTAGATTATTGTAAGCAAAAAATCTGATTAAACCCATGCAGGTAAACATGTTAAATATGGAAAACGGATATGTAAACTGCTATGTAAATTCATATAACCACTAATCACTAATTAAAAACTGAAAAATAAACAAATGGCAAACGTTTAAAACTAGAAAACAGTATTAAAGCATACACATTATTATATCAACAGTTTAAAGACCTATGTATAAAAGTTTGACATGTAGATAATATGTGCTGATATATGTATTAAAGCGAAAGATAGTAAAGAAACTTTAAATATATATAATATAATATTATCTAATAGTAATCACTAATGTAAATTTTGCGTACTCATTTGAAGATCTTCTATGCAGTAGAAATTAATGAGAGATGTGTATTTATAAATGGTGGAATTGAACCTAATGTAAAATATATTATCAATATGTATGAAGGTCCATCCTCCAGAACTCCACCAGGGTGACTTAGCATATGGTCACCAGATTTGATAAGGAATGTTTCAGCGAGTAGTCTTAGAGAGCCCTCCATTCATATTCATTGAAAACTATCCCTCCATTGCTATAATGGTCCACAATGCGCGGACATACAAGGGATACAAGAACGGTCACTCCATGCTAAGGCCACAAGTCTGTTGGAGCTCTCACCAATCTCATACAACACAGTAGAGGGAATTGCACTCAGGGTTTAACTTTGGACAGTCACACTTTAATTTAAAATAGTGCTGTGAATATATTGAATTTTGGGGAGGAAATAAAACCCTTCCTTTACCCAACCCCTCCAAAATATAGTGTATCCACTGCACCATTGTGAATAAATGGGTGGCTGGACAAAGATCAGCCTCAAGTGTGTTTCCACTGAATATTTTATACCACAACATATAGTAGCAGCATGTTAAACAAAAACAGAAAACAGGGGCATGACCTGACCTTTAGCATATATGTTACACTATGTACATTCTGGGAGTCATATGTGGATTGCATAGCATAATATGAAGTTATTATTTTTCACCTTTTTCTTAGGGTACTATGTTCATATTTATTACAATATTTCATTTTTCTACAGGCATATTTAATTGTAATCACATTCACTTTCATATTGCATTTATGTTTTTATCATTCCCATATCTGGTATGCATTTGATTTTCTGCGTTTTAATATGCAACACTGGGTTTTTTTGTTTTTTTTTCGGATGTTCTGAAATTTGTTCATTAGTTGATCATACATCATCAGCATTAGCAGCCTGTTGCTAATGCTGGCTGAGTCATTTTAGCCACATCAATGTACCCATCCATCATTCAGCATACAGTGTATGTGAGAGTCCCATAAGTCTACTTCCTATGACCTTGCTGTTCTTCTGCCTGGGATATAACATGATGCTGTTAAAATGACTGAATAAAAACCTTTTTTTATACTTTTCCTGGTAAGGAGAGTAGAGGAAGAGGAAAGACCTCTAGTAAATGGAATGGATTTTCTATCTCCAAAGCAAAATCCTGCAGTAAAAACAGCACCTCTTATCGAATAAAACAATACATTTATTATAAATAAAAATGTGATTAAATCAAAATTAAAAGACCAGTCAAAGCATTTCATGGGAGCAGCCTTTGTAGTAAAGGGATAGTAATACTTAAAACGTAAAAAAATATATGTTTTAGGGTTTATCCCCCTGAGTAAAACAAGGGTGCTCCCACTGCTGAGAGATATTTTATTAAAAAATGATAACAGCTCAAACCTGAATTTTTTTAGGTACAATATCACAGTGGCCTGAAAGTTTACAGTGGCGCTGTTGCTACACCATCCTATGGACAGCTCTGGTCTGTAGACCATAAATCTCCATAGGATGGTGTAGCAACAGCGCCACTGTAAATTTTCAGGCCACTGTGATATTGCACCTAAAAAATTAAATTTAGAGCTGTTATAATTTTTTTTAAATATCTCTCAGCAGTGGCAGTACCCTTGTTTTATTCGGGGACATAAACCCTACAACATATATTTTTTTACATCTTAAGTATTACTATCCATTTAAGAGAACTAATGGGCAAACATATGTTTGCAGACGGCAAGCTCAAATACCATCCTCAACCCACAATCATCTCTCCATGGGCCAGTGGAATATGATCAAAACACAAACAAAAGGTGTTTATGAGCTGAGTGCCGACCGCTGAATCTTGTAACCACCACTGTTGTGACACGTTCTATTGTCCTATATTGCACGACTCACATTTTATACAGGCATAGACCAGCCTCCTAGTGTGTAAGCATCTACTGAATAACCTCCATTGCAGGTACCGCCAAAGATTTCTCTTGGAGTCCAGGTCCATCTCCACTCTAGGTCTTCTCTGTTCCAGGCAGGAACTTGCAACTAGTACCTATGCCTACCCTTGAGGGCTATATATACCTGGGGAATTATGAAGCCTCTAATAAAATACAGAGGAAATATTAAATGCGAAGTAAACTTTTTTTTATGAAAAAATATGTATTGTAGGGATTTTCCTATTGAGTAAAATTAGGGTACTCCCAAGGACGAGAGATTTATATTTCTAGAGTTATTACAGTTTAAACCCATGTTTTTTTACATGAGCAGTGCCCTCTAGTGGTCAAATTCTAATTAGATTTCCTGTTAGATTCTAATGGAGAGGAAAGTCAGAGACATACAGTTCCCCATAGAATGTGATAGAAACTTCCTGTCACTTCCTGTCAGTTAAAGCTATAAGGAAGTAAACACAGTAAATTCACTTCCTGTCAGTTAGAACTATCAGGAAGTAAACACAGTAAATTCACTTCCTGATTATTTGAACTGCTATAATTTTTGAATAAAACATCTGACAGCGATGGGAGTGATCTTGTTTTATTCAGCAGGAAATGCTCTGTAAAATATGTATTTTTGTAAAAAAAGTTTACTGCTCCTTTAACTTAAACTGGTGACATATATTGTGATGGTACCACACACACTAAAAGATGGGAATTACCACAAATGTAAAAAGTTTAATGTATAGTATTGATAAAAAAAAAAATTAAAAAGTTGATACATAGATGAGCCCTTGATGAGGTAGCAAGACCTAGGAAATGCATAGAGTGATTAAGGCTTTTTAGGCTTCTATTCTGTCCATTGTTTGTCTATATGTACATTCTTATTCGCTGTATCAGCTTTAGAATATATTTTTTTTATCAATAATATGCATTAAACATTTTTACATTTTTGGCAATTCCCATCTCTTAGCATGTGTTGTACCACCACAATATATGTAATCAGTTTAAGTTAATAATTCCTTTGTATTTTATTAGAGGTCCACATAAATAACCAGGTCTATATAACCCTTCAGGGTAGGTATAGGTACTAGTTGCCAGTTCCTGGCTGGAACAGAGAAGACCTAGCGTGGAGAAGGATGTGGATGCCAAGAGAAATCTTTGGAGGTACCTGCACTGGAGTTTGTCCAGTGGATGCTTACACACTTGGAGGCTGGTTTATGCCTCTATAAAATGTGAATAGTGCAATATAGCACAAAACAGTCACAACGGTGGTGGTTACAAGATTCAGCAGTCTGCGCTAAGAGAATATGCGCCTTTTGTTTGTGTTTTTCTCTTACATGTATATGAAGAACTGTCTTGTCAGTGGTTCCAATTGAAAAGGCAGCTATGGAGTAACAGAGAAGTGGAGAATATCGACAAGAATTCACTGTTTTGTATACAGGACTGGTAGGAATATTTTTGCTGGTTGATTTGTCAGACTGCTGTGGTATTTACAGCTTTAATTTTACAGCTGGAATATGATCGGCTGGCCAACAGTTGCATAAAAGCAAAACACCTCCTCCTTGGGCATAAAGGTCAATTGCATGTGTATAGACAAAACCAGTCATTCCCAAATAAAAAAAATAAAAGAAGAAGAAGATTTTTATTGGATATATGTAAGAGGACACTGAGGAGGTGTCTACTCTGAAGTCTATACTACAAAACTGCAGTGCTGCCATAAAACCAAAACACATAACAACAGGTTCTTACACATGGAGGCATTCAAGCAACCTAGAACATGGCCAATAATGTAAGTTAAGTCCTTTATTTTCATCTGCACTTTTTTATTTGTTTGTATGTCTGTTGTTTTTAATTGCACCACATTGGGACCCACAAATAACAATAAAAACATCACAATACTATTTAAAGGGTCCCTTCTGACGCGTTTCAAAATAACATCTTTCTTCAGAGAATTTTTATTTTAATTTTATTTTTAATTTTAGATAGTATTTGCAGATGTATTATAGTAGGACTTACCATAAAGTGAGATACCTTGGCGTGGTGGTAAGCTTACACATAGATTGGCCAATTTGTGGAACAAAATTCTCACTTATTTCACTAAGATTTACTATGAATTATTATATATGCCCATTACAGGGCACACATTATTCACAGCATATAGAGGAGCGCAGGTTTCTTTGTCTGCATGTCCAATAATGTAATGTATTATGTGTGTGTATAAATGGAGGGGTGGCTCATATATCTCAAAAAAAGAATACATATATCAAACTCCTCCTTCCTCGCCCAATACACACCTATAAACACATACATACAAAAACAATTATTCATCTGATAACATATATATAACACTTTATAAATAACAAATTAATATGAAGTGTACTAAGTCAATTAATGAGGTTGGTGCTGTATGGGGAAAAATATTGAACAAGAAGCAGGATAGACAAATAGCAAGCTGTTTCCATCTCATTCTACCAATCCCCAAAATACCACACTAAGCATCGGAACCCCCAATAAGAATAAAAGCAAACTCCAAAAGTATTTAACCCCTACACACACACACACACACACATATATAAAACTCTGACACAGGATGGGAGCTCACCTCTATACACCCCATATGTGCATAACCAAACACACGTACAAGGTGGGCGTCCTGCATAGAACAGAGTGAAAGGAAACAAAGCACACAAGATGGTGCTGGTGAAACCTTCATGGAAAAGGATTTGGGAACAATTGTAGACAATAGAATTGGAACACTTTTCAGCTCTGTGCATCTGTTAAAGAGATAACATACTCCACCAGCCTTGGAGGCAGACATCTTTCAGTGCTGAGTCCCAAACTGGTGCTCACTTTAAGGGGAACACAGCCGGGGGGGGGGCAACACAGTTCTTTATAACACACTGCACACGCCTTGACTCCATATTGGGTTATGTTGGTTCATTCATTCTACCTGATTCGGTTTGAAAAATCTCACAGGCATGACTCATAGTCATTCCCCTAAGGAAGCACTTAAACAGTACGAAACACTTAGGACTGTTGTATTGCCATTTGTAGCTTTTAAATAAATGTATTATTACTGAGATTATATGCTGTTTGCACACATTCCTTTATACATGAGTGCCTGGTGGTCCTGCAGTGAAGACTGATTTTAAAGAGAAAGCACTTTCTTAATGTGCTGATACCATAATAAGGCTTTTGGTGGGCATAACTTAGTTGGGGGGTACTGGATATGGAATGGATTCCACTCAATACTAAACACCCAAGAAAGAGACTAAAGAAAATTTGGGTAGAGGAAATTACCAAATTTGTCGCTACACAGTGGCAGCAGGAAGCACAGGACCAGCGTTGTTAGAGGCTTTCTGAGGAGACCTTCATCCTGCAGTGGATGGACAACAGCTGAAGTTGATGATATATATATATATATATATATATATATATATATATATATATATAGATATAGATATAGATATATATACACACACTCACTCTTTAGGTGTCAATATAAATTGTATTAAAATTACATCAATTAGTGATCCATAACCAGTATCAGCACAAATATCTGCAAAGTTTCGATCCGCTCCATGAGATCTTTGTCAATCTCGTGGAGCGGATCAAAACATTGCTGCTGTTTGTGCTGATACTGGTTATGGATCACTAATCGATGTAATTCTAATACATTCTATATTGACACCTAAACCGTGAGTATGTGCATTTTGCATTTTTCTATTTTGTTCTATATGCCAAGAGTACAGCACCCGGTGGGTGGAGAGTGGTCTTAAACAAGTGTTAATATATAACAAATCAAGATGGTGGAAAGCACTCACTCTGCACTCTCTCTCTAATGCCCAGGAGCACATTCCCCAAAGGTAATGTAAAGATGAAAAGAATGTGGGCAGCACCTGTGGGACTTTTCAAAGTTATTTATTGAAGTATAAGAATGGTAAACAGCAGGTCAACGTTTCGGACCTTAATAAGAACGAAACATTGACCTTCTGTCTACCATTCTTATAGTTCAATAAATAACTGTGAAAAGTCCCATGGGTTCTGCCCACATTCTTTTCATATTTATATATGTATTTATATATTTATATACGTGTGTGTGTGTGTATATATATATATATATATATATATATATATATATATATATATATATATATATATATATATATATCAACAGATACATTCTTAGATGGTTCTGCACCCTGTTTCTCTTTTCTCCTTCCATGACTGGCTGAAGATGTTATCTCTTGAAGTAAGGCACAAGGGCAACATTCAAAGAGGCAATTAGTGTTTTCTGGCCATAGTATGGCAACTTAGCATTTATTATTAAGAACTATTATTTCTCCTCTAATAAAAGGAATGAAAGAATACTAGGATGTGGGGGATCTGCCACCTTCACTTCTAAGAAAAAAATTAATCTAATAAAAGTGTCTGCGTGAATGTATAATGGTTTGTGTATGTAGATGAGTGTTTGTATATGTGAGTGTATCTAGGTGTGTGTGACAGTCTATATGAGTGAGAGTACATGGATATGTGTATGTAGGTAAGTTTGTGTATGAATGAGTGTGTGTGTGTGAGTATGTAGTTGAGTGTGTGTGACTGTATAACATTGAGTGTATATATGCGTGGGTGTGTTTGTGCAAGTGTGAGTATATTTGTGTCTCTGTAAGTGTTCAAGCGAGTATGTGGGCATTTATGACTGGGTGTTAATGAGGCCCCTGGACCAAAAGATTTGCCCACCCTGATCTAGACAGAACGCACCCATTGGGAGCATATCTAACTGCACAGAGAGAGGTACGTTTCTCTAGAAAATAACTAATTTGCATAGTGTCACCAATTCCTAAATAACAATTTCTCAAAAATATGTATTTTAGAGGAAAATAGTTAGTACATCCTATAGGCAGATTTTGATTCTTAGTATAACAAACTGCATTTGTCTCAGGGTGATGGGTCCACTTTAAAAAACAAATGAAGGTAATGAGCAGCAGTTACAGGAGGACACACTAAGGCATTTTCCATTTGGTATACAGGGAATATAGCACGTAAATTGTTATTACAGAAGAGGGAACTGTGGGAGAATCCCCAGGTAGTTTCCATCCTTGTATTCCGCATACAGATAATATAAAAGGCCCCATTGCAGTGTACTGTGACATTTTTAATCCATAACTAATATACATTTCTACTTTTAGGGCCGCAAGTTATCATCATCATCATCATCATGTGGTCTCCAGAACACACTGGAAAAGTAGATTTTACAATTCTTCAGACATGACAACATTTTCTAGAAGATCAGGTTTGTGGTACATAGCATTTTATTTATAACAGTGTCTTCTGTATAAACCAGGGGATCTCAATAATTTTTTTCTCAAGGTATCCCTTACACGTAGTCTAAAATTGTCAGGGCACACGTTACATTTTATAGGTTATTTGTCAAGGAGTAAGAATGAATGAATGAATGAATGAATATGTTTATTTATATAGCGCCACAAGTGTATGCAGCGCTTTACAATTTAAGGGTTTAAACAATACAGGGTTACAGGTGCTTTGTAGAGTGAAACATTGGGTGGGAGGTTCCTGCCCGAAAGCTTACAATCTAAAGTGGTAGTGGGAGACATACAGAGTACATAAGGGTCAAATACAGTGCTAGTTCTGATGATGATAGAGGACATCAGTAAAGTAGATAATTTATAAGAGCGTTCATAGTACAACATCAGTGCCATCTACCATGTTGGGATTTTATCCATGAGGTGCGTTTTTAAGTGGGATTTGAAGGTTATCAGGGAAGTGCAAAGGCGCAGGTTTGATGGCAGAGCATTCCATAGATACGGAGCAATGAGAGAAAAAGGTTTGATACATGACAGAGCTGTAGAAACAAAAGGAGCTGAGAGAAGACAGTCATTGGCCAAGCGTAAGTGGCGGGATGGGGTATAACGGGAGATGAGAGTGGAAATGTAAGAAGGAGTAGAGGTGAGAAGTGTTTTGAGTTTAATAGGCAGCCATTGGAGAGAAAGGGAGCAATTACATAAATTACTAGTTATTTGTAGGTTTCATCTTCAGAATAATAAAAACAAGCATATTTTACATAACATTTTCCATAAATAGATATTAAAAACTCATCATTCACATTTTTGTCAAAGGCTTTATAGAATAAAGAGGGCACCCTTCGGGGGAAGTCCACAGTACACCAAAAGTGGCATGGCTCTGTTTGAGAAGCACTGGTATAAACAACGTATTAATTGTACTAGTTGAAGAGCCCGTTACATGGGCCACAGTGCCAATGCCACCTGGTCGCGGGGCAGTCATGCGCAGTAGAGACTGCCCGTGCCGCGGATCACACAGAGCTGGTCTGTATCAGCCGCGGCGCAGGCAGTCTCTACTGCAAATGACTGCAGCACACGCAGCAGTGTCTACTGCGCATGACACGGCGTTACACACGTTTTAGCTAATTATTATATAGGATATGTGTTGATTTGGACAGAGGGCATTAAAGTGGAATAATACCATACAAATGAGTGACTTCATTTGTTTATCAGAAGGACTTATCTTGGTAGCTGTGCTTCATACAGCAGTCAGTTATTTCTATTTACTGTTCTTGTTTGCAGTTGATCTATGTTTTAGTTTACTGCTAGATGTTTCATTTTACAATCTGATGAAGACAAATGTCCCTTATTCAGGACCATTGAAGTGTATTGTTTGGGGAGAGAGGGTGCGACCTAGAGGCAGACTTCATGAGAGATGACTATATGCAGGAAAGTACCGATATAATGCAAAAAAATATAGATGGATACACCTGACCTCTATATGAAGGACACTTACCTATGTAATTCATTGTGCTAATTGAATTAAGAATCACTTATTGCTCGGGTACATTTTCCCTTTAAATCAGTTTACTTATTTTTTTAGAAAGCGTGCATGAGATTTTATTGTGCCAGGAATTAAAACTCTAGGGCAATATGCAGAAAGTAAACTAGACAAACTAACTGCGCTAGTGGACACATAGAAATTTTCCTTGATTTAAATGGGGTTAAAAAAAACATTTCAAGGGGAACTACCACTCCAACACAATGTAATCTCTAAGTCTTTGTCTTTCTAGCGTTATTAGCAATCCTTAGTTAGTGTTGGAAGAGCACAATCTTTATACTAAATCTCTACCAGACGACGTCTTGCTCCTTGAATCCATTCTGCGCATGACCGCTATAGAGCCATTCATCTGCATTGTACCTCCCTCCGTCTTGTCCATCACTCGTACGCCATTGTCCTCAGCACCACGTGACCTGCCGCGCTCCTGGTATCAAGCGCGGTCAGGTCATTTCAGCCTAGTGGGAGTGGGTGCATGTGAAGCACTCCCTATATATAAACCACCGGTCTGTTTCCACATGACCTGACCGCGCTTGATGCCAGGAGCTCGGCAGGTCACGTGGTGCTGAGGACAATGACGTACGAGTGATGGGCAAGACGGAGGGAGGTACAATGGAGCTGAATGGCTCTATAGCGGTCATGTGCAGAATGGATTCAAGGGGCAAGACGTCATCAGGTAGAGATTTAGTATAAAGATTGTGCTCTTACAACACTTTTTTGAAGAAAACTGACTATGAATTGCTAATAATGCTAGGAAGACAAAGACTTAGAGAGTACATTGTGTTGGGGTGGTAGTTCCCCTTTAGATCAAAGGAAATTTCTATTGGGCCTAGGGTGAACATATTTCATTTCTGCCATTCAGGAACACTGCAGAGAGAAGAACGCACCACGGAGTTCTAACCACTAGAGGGAGAACTGCACATTGTCTGTTGTGATGGGCTACAAGAAAATGTACATCAAGCCCAAAGTCTTAGACTAGCATTAAACTACACCAAAATTGCACTGCAGCTCCTGGTTGATATCAAGATCAAGGCTCAGTTTTCTCTCTAGTGTTTAGAGCTCTGTCTGGAAGCCATTTTCTTGTAGCCCAGCAGTACGCAATGGGCAGTTCTCCATCTAGTGTTTAGAACTTTGTACTCTGGATGTGTGGTAACCCTAATTTGGCCCTTATGCTGCAGTTGGTTTGTCTAAGAACTCCTCCACTTTACTTTGTCCATACTGCCCTAGAAGAGTTTTATTTCCTGGCACAGGAAGACTTCATAGGCAGCAGATTCTTTATTTGTGAAATTGTGTTCTCTTATGTACTTTTGTTTTCTATTTATGTCTGGACACCATTTTGATATAATTAGAGGGAACCTGATAGGATAACACACATATTAATATTTTGTAAACTGTTCATTTGCTTTAACATTTCTTGAGCTATTTGCTACATTTGCAATTCTCATTCCTCTGTAACTAGTTCGTTGCGTAACTCCTTGTGGACCAGGGGGTGTACAATGCATTGTAAAGCAATGCGTCACACACCTCTATGGTCTTTAAAGTGATAGTAATACTTTAAAACCTTTTACATTTAATTCAAAAGATATTTTAAAAATACATTAATTGTGCTATTTTCGATCTCCCAAACCTTTATGGTTTTGGATTTATAAGTCTGCAAAGTTCTCCCTTCAGAGATGGAGATTGCAGTCCATAGACTACAATGTGTGAATGGTTTGCAAGCACACGTTGTAGATCGTTCAAATGAAGTATTTTTTTGAAACTACCGCGATCACGGCTCTGCTGAAGAGCCGCAGGACAGTCTATGGACTGCGATCTCCGTCTCTGAGTTTGAAAGCTGACGTCAGCACAAAGGGAGGGAAGGGAGAACTTTGCAGACTGAGATCGAAAAAGGCACAATTAATGTATTTTTAAAATATCTATTAAATTAAATGTAAAAGTTTTCAAGTATTACTATCACTTTAAGTGGTTCAGTCTTCTCCTGTAAAAATACAATCACACACAAACGAGCAAACAAACATACACAGTGACACACATGTACACCCCCACACAAAAACAAAGAGTAACACACAAACACACATATGCACTCAATGAAATAAATAAGCACACACATGAGCACACACATACACACATAATCATTCAAACACACACACACACACAAACACATGAGCACACAAAAACACACGAGCACACACACACAATCATACAAACACACACGAGCACACACAATCATACAAACATACACACATACAATCATACAAACATACACACGTATTCAGTAACACATAAACCCATGCAGAGATGTGCACGCACATATGTTAACAAACACACACAACACCACATGCACACACACATTCACTAAGACACAGCACACACAGAATAATACACACTAACACGAGTATGCACTCACATATCCATGTACTATTTACTAGTACGACATAAAGAATATTGGTTTGCCAATTATATCCCAAATATACCAAAATAATTTGAATTTTTTAAAGTTACTTACACTCTCTATCTGTAGTTCTATAGGACAGAAGGAGCTACTGATTCTGTATATACATCCAAACCAGGAGCCTTCATCTAAATATGTCTGTAAAGAACCAGACAAAGGTCACAGAATTCCTACTTCTGGGATTTGGAAACCTTCACCGCCTCAATATTTTACTCTTCATCATTTTCCTAATTATTTTCCTTTTTACGTTAATTGGAAATCTCCTAATCATCGTATTAGTCTCTACAAGTCAGCTCCTCCATTGCCCGATGTACTTCTTCCTTTGCCATCTTTCAGTTTCTGACATCTTGATCACAACCAGTATTGTCCCCACCATGTTACGTAGCATTCTGCTAGGTGGAAAAATATTGAGTCTTCTTAGTTGTATAACTCAACTGTATTTCTTTAGCGCTACAACAATTGCAGAATGTTTCCTTCTCTCAGTGATGTCTTATGATCGATTCCTCGCTATCTGTTACCCATTACGTTACACGTCTATCATGGACTTCCAGATCTGCATTCTCCTAACAGCCTGGCCTTGGATATTAGGTTTCACTCTCAACTTAATCTCAGTTCTGCCGATGTCTAAATTTAATTTCTGCAATGATAATATAATTGACCATTTTTATTGTGATCTTACTCCTATTCAAAAACTTTCTTGCACAGACACGACCTTTATAGAATTGATTACTTTTGTGTTTTCTGTCCCTATATTTATTTTACCAGTCTGTGCAATCATTGGGACTTATATGTATATATTTCTTGCTATTCTTAGGATCCCATCTACAACTGGGAAACAGAAAGCCTTTTCCACCTGCAGTTCTCATCTGATTGTTGTGGGAGCATTTTACGGAACGCTGATCGCAAAATACATGATACCGTCTGAAGGATACTCATCGCTCCTAACCAAGATTATATCCCTCCTACACACTGTGATTACTCCTTTATTTAACCCTATAATATACAGCCTGAGGAACCAAGACATCAGAACAGTACTCAGAAAAGTATCTCCAACATGAATGAACCATTAGTTTTTTTGTTTTTGTTTTATTTATAGCGATAATGATGTAATAGGGGCAAACCAACAACTACAGAGGGGTGCAATTTTTAAAGAGCTAAAACCAAACTCTGGACTCACGTCCCCCTTATAATTCCATGTATAGGTACGCTGCCTGGTTGCACATTGATTGAGTTGAGAGAAAGCAACAGGTGATGTGCTGTGGATGTGAGTTTTCCACACCAAGCCAAGATAAACACAATATATTAACCCTTTGTGTGCAGGTGAGGTGTCCATTGCTTTGATTTACACTCAAAAGAGTAAAAAACATAAAACAACCTTTTTTCACTTAACCATTTGAGTGCCTGAGAAGTATTCAATGCAATGCACTGCAATGCACTGGATACCTCTTTGACACTCAGTTAATACTCTTAATGGATAATCACATAGAAACATAGAATTTTGACGGCAGATAAGAACCATTCGGCCCATCTAGTCGGCCCATTTTCCTACAGTAAAAGCCTCAAACCTTTTTTGGTCCTTGGTCTTTTCTTAAGTTAAGGACAGCTTTATGCCTATCCCATGCATGCTTAAATTCTGTCACTGTATTAGCTTCTACCACTTCTATTGGTAGGCTATTCCACTTATCTACTACCCTCTCGGTGAAGTAAAACTTTTTTACATTACATCTAAGCCTGTGTCCCTCTTGTTTTAGACTATGGCCTCTTGTCCTAACATTTTCGCTCCTTTGAAATGTACTTCCCTCCTGCACTTTGTTGAATCCCTTCATTTATTTGAATGTTTCTATCATATCCCCCCTCTCTCTTCTCTCCTCCAAGCTATACATGTTCAGATCCTTTAGTCTATCCTGATATTTTTTTCCTGTAATCCAGTCACCATTTTAGTAGCCCTTCTTTGAATTTTCTCGAGTATCTATATCCTTCTGGAGATGGGGTCTCCAGTACTGTACACAATACTCTAGGTGAGGTCTAACTAGAGGTCTGTAGAGTGGCATGACCACTTCCCTTTTTTTGCTACTAATGCCCCTAGCTATACAACCCAGTACCCTTCTTGCATTCCCCACCGCTTTATTACATTGCCTGCCTACTTTTAAGTCATTAGCGATAATTACTCCCAAATCCCTTTCCTCTGTTGTCTCTGACAGTACAGTACCCTTAATAGTATATTTTTGCTTTGGATTTTTATGTCCCAAGTGCATTATTTTACATTTATCAATGTTAAACTGTATCTGCCACACTCTTGACCATTCTTCTAATTTACCTAAATCATTTGTCATTTGGCTTATTCCCCCTGGAATGTCTACCCTATTGCAGATCTTGGTATCATCTGCAAAAAGGCATACCTTTCCTTGAAGACCTTTTGCAACATCACTAATAAAAATATTAAAAAGAATGGGACCCAATACAGATCCCTGAGGTACCTCACTAGTAACACTCCTTTCGTCCGAATATTGTCCATTGACTACCACCCTCTGTCTAATTGCCTTAGCACTATATTTTGTGAGTATTAAAGGAGCGGTAAACTTTTCCTGCACAGTGAAACAAGGTCAGTACCAATGTTTGGAGATGCTTTATTCAAACATTAGTACGGTTCAAAGTCCCACCTTATATCCAGACAGTTCACCTGGCATCTAGACAGTTATTCCACTGCATTCCATGAGCGAATCGAGCCACTGACTACAATTCCACATAGAACGTGATGGCAACAGCTACACCAGTTCATGACAGTTTGAACTGTAAAAAATTTTAGACAAAGTATCTTCCAGCATTGGGATTACCCTTGTTTTATATATCAGTGAAAACCCTACAGTATCTGCTTTTTCCCATAATTAATATTTTCTAATCATTTAATTTACCTTTTACATTGTAGCCCATGAAAACCTTACATTGTCCCTAAAACATTCTATTCTTTGAGCAAAGGTTGGTTTTATTAGAAATCATTTTATTTCATGGACTAAAAATTATGTTACCAAAATATTACTTGATAAATACACAACAAAGAAATTTGAGGTTTCTGTTAATGTTATAAAAATATGTCAATAATTTTTAAACCTCTTGGATGCAATAGACCAGTAGTTCTTGAACTGGATTCTGTGGGGCCATGGGGTTCCATGAAGAACAGTAAGAACTTCCCCTAATGAGGACAGTGGAATAAGGCTGGCATGACATAGAGCGGACGTTGAGTCTGTGACCACGTGTGGAGTTGTGGAAGACAATCATTTCAAACAATAGAATTTTCCCTTTCACTCCATTCCCTGAAGAAGCAGACTGTGTCTGCGAAAACGTTTGGGACTAACTCATTGCCCTGGTTTACCGGGTCTCCTCCACGCCCCCTGCGAGTTTCCCCCAACCCTGTCAGGCCCGTGCACCGGCTCCACGGTGTCGTAGATGCACCTCCATCAGCCAGTAGCATTTTTATGTTCCCTACAAGTTATTAACCACATATCCCTTTGGATAATACCATCGTGTGAAAATACTTTTTGTGGTTTTGGAAACATCTGGATTATTACGCATCCACCATCATTCCACTTAACAGCAGGAACCATCTGGACCCATTTACAGGAAAGTAGGAGGATGCAGTCCGTTGGCTACCTAGGGAGAGAGACCCATTTGATGTGCATAAAGCCCAAGAAAGGCTATTGTGAGTGTAATATATTTACTTGTTTTTATTTTGCTACAATAAAATGCTACACTTAGATTATTTGAATTTCCCTTCTTTCATGTGTGCTGTTTTTCAGTGTTTCCAGACCCAGTTAGAATTTTGGCACCTGTTAGACTGATCTTGTATTAAAGGGGTAGTAATGTTTCATAATAAAAGCAGCTCTAATTAATCATCATAGTATTTTGACTTTGGAGAGTGTTATTTCAATTCTGTCAGAGTTGTAGTTCAAGTGTAATTCAATGACAAAGTATCCCCCTCCCGCCCCTTTTACTAATGTAACACTGCTCAGCCAGATCAGTAGGGAAGTGCCCAGGTAGACTGCAGAGAGGGACAATCTTCAATTAAGATAAGGGAAAAACCTGAAAAACTTGTCAAAGGCTTTCATGTTCTCATAGGAAGAAGATTGTCCCCTTCTGTTATCTGTCTGGTCTATGGACTGCATTCCACATCTGAGAAGAGATGGCTTACACTAGGTAAAAGGGGCAGGAGGTGAAACTTTGCTTGTGAATATCTCTCAAACTATAAAGGTTTGAGAGATAAGACTTATATCCTTCTTCATGTTTTTTTAATGTCTACAAAATAAAATAAAGATATAACGAAGTATTACCATCCCTTTAAGCTTAATAACCTAGCC
This sequence comes from Rhinophrynus dorsalis, assembly GCA_037306005.1. Lineage (NCBI taxonomy): Eukaryota > Metazoa > Chordata > Amphibia > Anura > Rhinophrynidae > Rhinophrynus > Rhinophrynus dorsalis. The sequence continues at coordinate 24,675,297 of CM074727.1, read as the reverse complement.
TAAGAAAACAATATTATCAAATACAATTACATGGCATCTCTTATTTTAGCCTAATACTTTGGTCTTAAGATACTGTTTCAAACTTGCATCGTAATATGCTTAATATTGATATAATTAAATATAGACAAATCCTGGAAAGCTCTACTTTGCTTGTTAATAGTGATCAAATAGTTACATATATGTGTAAAGTTAGGAGATTGACAGAAACCATCTTTTGGCTATGTATACAGAATGTAAACAAAAGATAAAGGTCTGGATTCTGTTGCAGGTGATAAATGTTAACACATGTTTTATGAAACATTTTCCTATTGAAGTCTATGGGGAAAACTGGAGATAAAAGCAGTGATACAATTAGCACCTGTAATAGAATCCAACCCAAAGTCTGTACAGCAGATCCTGACATTTACCAATAAATAACCTGTGACTTATCACAGATATAAATATTAAAGTTTTAGTTACAAAAACATGTAACTAAAACTTCACTGATTATTATCTGTAGTAAATCACTAGTTATTAATTGGTAAAAGTTACAATCTGATGTGCAGTGTAACAGTTACCTAGTTCCAGCAACGCTGCCGACGAGGACGCAGGAGGCGTCACTATGTTATGGTCTCTTCCTTCCAGACGTCGCTGACTAGTCCTGGCTTGAGCGCGCCTGGAGGCATCATTGGCTGTCCATGTTCTCTCACTATCTGGATTTGGCGCTTGTTTTGACGTACGTGTGGGCCGCTGGTTTGATGCATCACAGCAGGATGCGTCATATACGGGCGCAAGGTGGCAGAATGACACAGGCCCCTCTTTTATGCTGCTTGGCTGTAAATCTCCTTCCATCCATTTCCTGGGCTGGGCTTTTAAAAGGGAACTGAGCCAATTCTCAGTTGCCCTTGCGATGTTGTTCTACACAGTTGGGTTTCCTTGGACTCGGTGTATCACCCGGCTTGTCTGACCATCCATCCTGGTGCTGACCTGTGGCTCTGTCTGACTATTCTCCTGCCTACTCCTTGTACATATCGGACACCCAATCTGGTGCAGACCTGTGGATCTGGCAAACTAACTACTCTGTGTATGACCTGGCTTGTCTGACCATCCATCTTGGTGCTGACCTGTGGCTCTGCCTGACTATTCTCCTGCCTCCTCCTTGTGTATAGTGGACACCCAATCTGGTGCAGACCTGCGGCTCTGGCTGACTAACTACTCAGTGTATGACCTGGCTTGTCTGACCATCCATCCTGGTGCTGACCTGTGGCTCTGTCTGACTATTCTCCTGTCTCCTCCTAGTATATAGTAGACATCCAATCTGGTGCAGACCTGTGGCTCTGGTTAAGACTACATTCAAATTTATTCTCCTAGATCTGATGGCAGGCGTGTGTCAGTGTATCTTCCTACCACTGTCCTTTGGAAGATCCCATTACATTCTCTCTGACTGCAGATGTGAGTCAGGTTGTCTCTAGCAGCTCTTCCTGTGTACCTTCCTGGATACAAAGACTACAGTGGCTCGTGCCTACAGTAGCTCATTCAGGCAGACTCCTATTTCTGGTAGAGTTGCTGACCTTTAGTGGGACCTCTACTGTTCCTAGTGTTTTGCCTATGATTACTTCTGTTTATTATGATACTCTGTTTGTATTGTATAATAAATATTGTCATTTTTACTATACCTGTCTGACTCCTGACTTGTTCTTGGGAAACCATGACAGTACGCAAGGGCCATGAATACAGACGGTACTAGTAAAACAGCTTTTCAAAGCATCCTGGAAAGGATGGAGACACAGGATCAACATATTGATCAATTGTCTTTAGCCATGCAAACGTTGTTGCAGCACATGACATACCTTGAACGCACTAACCCACAAGTGGTGGCCAACCCAGCTCCCTCCCTGGCACCAGTGGTTCAAACTTCTTCTGATGCAGGTGAGATCAAGAGGATGTCTAGGTACGCCCAAACCCCACAGCGGTATGGTGGGGATCCTGATGCTTGCCTTGGTTTCCTCAATCAACTTGGCATTTATCTTGAGGTGGTTCTGTATGCCATCCCTACTGAGCGCAGTAAGGTTGGCTTTTTGATTTCTCTCCTCACGTGTAGGGCGCTAGCCTGGCCCAACCCTTTATAGGAGTACGACAAACCTGTTGTGTACAACTTTACGGAATTTGTGAAATCTTTCAAGCGAGTTTTTGATAGACCAGGCCATGTGGTCTCGGCTTCTAAACACCTTATGACCATTCGCCAGGGCACCCATACTGTGGAGGATTACTCTATCGAATTCTGTACCCTGGCTGCGGAAGTAGGCTGTAATAAGGAGGCATTGTCCAAAGACTATGAGATTAATTGAAAGACGAGATTGTGGCATGCAATCTACCGAAGGATTTGGAGGATTTTGATTGACACCAGGATTAGGGAAAGACCCTCATTTTGGGAGCGCCTGAGGAGGCCTCCTACCAGTTTGCATTCCCGTTTTTCTGGCCCACACTATCCTCCCTCGCCTCCCATGCCTCCTAAACCTGTCTCAGAGGGTACTGAACCCATGCAGCTGGGGGCTACCAGGCTTTCTAAGGAGGAGAGAGCCTTCAGGAGGAGGGAGGGGCTTTGTCTCTACTGTGGTAAGCAAGGACATCTGTTGCGGTCCTGCCCAATCCGTCCGGGAAAACGCCCGCACCTAAGATCCAGCCGGGAACAAATCTTAGGTGGCATTTCACAGTCCCCAGACAAAGTGTCCGACAAGCCTATGTTGATGGTATGCCTTCTTTGGGCAGATAAATCTGCATCAGTTCCAGCGTTACTAGATACAGGTGTTGCTGGCTGCTTTATCAATGCCAAGTTTGCAGCCAGTAATGCTATTCCACTGCTTCCACGCTCTTCTCCACTGGCCATAGAAGCCACTAATGGGCGACCCTTGATGCCCTCGCATATTACGTATGAGACCGAATTACTAACCATAAGGGTAGGAGCCCTACACACCGAAGTCCTGAAGTTTCAGGTAATTAATTCATCACATTACGCCATCGTTCTGGGGTTTCCTTGATTACAGGCACATAATCCCAGGATGGATTGCCACACATGTGACATTTTGTCATGGTCTCCACAATGTACTAAGTCTTGTCTTTCTTGTCCAGTAAGACTAACTCACGCTACCACTCCACTCCTTCCGGAAGAGTACGAAACATTCAGGGATGTCTTTAGAGAAAGCCAGGCTGGGGCTTTACCACCTCACAGGCCCTATGACTGCTCATTGCAGCTTATGCCTGGGATATATATATATATCCTTTGTCTGTGGAGGAAAATAAGGTCATGGAGGAATATGTTCTTGGGAAATCGTGACATGCAGCCTTTCTCTTTTGTTTAGTTTCAATACCTCTCTGGAACCCAAGGGCTTAAAGCATTTGATTGCTAAATTCCATGGGACTGACATTTAAACAAAAGGGTTCTACCACTGCAAAGGGTTTGAGAACGCTGATGAAGTATAAAACAGAGGTTTTTATTAATTCATGATAAAAGCATCATGTTATATCATGGGCAGAAGAACAGTGAGGTCACAGGAAGTAGACTTATGGGACTATTACATGCTGAATATTGAATGGAATACACATCAATTACGGGTGTGATAAAAAAATATATATAAAATATGAAAGTGAATGTAACTACAAAGACATATACCTTGAGAAAACTAAATACGCAATAAATATGAACATATTAGCCTACAAATGGAAAATATGACACATTAAAAAATCAAATTAGGTTAGAAAATCCACGTACAATATCTCCTAGAATGTACATAGTGTAACAAGAATGTCAAAGCCCATTTTCATTTTTAAATTGTCTTTCAAACACTCAATTGCCACAATGCATTGTAGTGCAAACAAGTCAATGGAATCACAATCAGGTTTTATCTGGCTTCACATTTATGTGATGATACTTCTGTTTTAACTGGGACAAAAGGATGCTCTGCCCTTTGTCTGACCCTACTGTTAGCCCCTAGTTTCCTATGAAAAAACACCCTCTCCTCTGAAAATCATTGGGCTTACAGGAAGGAATTACCCAAGGGCATGCATTATACATGTGTGACCCCATACCCTGAGCCAGTGATTGGCTGGGAGGATTGTAAACACAGACTGTCTTTCTTGGGTATTATATTTTATGAATATGGCATCTCTGGACCCCATATTGTCTTATTGGTTTTAATTTTTAAATAAATTAATATGGGGGAATACTGTAAGTGTTCACTAGGGAGCCGGCTGCCTCAGTGCTCCGTTCGGCAGCCGGTCCCCTTGACGTCCCGGATGCTGTTTCCTCTGGGCTGTGCGTGTGGCTCCTGCCGCATCTCTTTGGCTCCCTCTGCTGGCCGGCAGAGTCAGGCGCATGTCAGTGAGATTCAATAATGACGTTATGCCGGCTCTTAAAGGCACAGTACTCGGTGCTCCACCTTCAAGGGGTGGAGCTAAGAGTATTTAAACTGCCTGGACACTAACTCACTTGCCCTTTCGTGGTGTTCCAGTGCAGTTGTATTGATTGAGCTCTGTGTTCGGTAGAAACTCTGCCCACTTGTTCTCCAACCCGCCCCGGTTCCTCCCACTCCCCGCCCTCTTACCCTTGTTCAACATATATTCTGCCCTGTTAGGGGAACCGGCCCGATCTCCCGTGTTTGGCAGCTTGGTTGGGGTTACATAGAAAAACAGCTCCTCCAAAGGACTAAATTTACGTTGCCCAAGACAGGCGGCAGGACTATCATGAAAGCCGTCCGGCTGTGGAACGTAGGCGTGCTCCTGACTGGCCAAAGCCCTGGGTGCCATGTTTAAAGGCCCCCCATAGATATAATATGGGGGAAAGTAGGCATTCCAGGGATTGGTCGGTCAGCCACCCACCCATAGTGTCTGATAGGGTAAAGGCAGGTGAGACACCGGAGGCCAGGATTGGCCACAATATCCTCGGCCCTGGATTGGCTGGGGTTTGAAGGCGAATCAAATTATGTAAAAGATGCTATGGCACAAAGGACACTGTTGTGAATTTGTATTCTGGCCCATTGTATCCGGTCCCTCAGCCCTTTGTCCTAGTGTTTGCCCTCATCAGTCCCTTTGTCTAAATAATGTAATCATGTCTGGCCCTTTGTATTATGTTTACACCATTGTCTGTCCTTTTTGTTCCACGTGTTTTTTTGTGCCAATAAACAGTTTTGGTTACCCTGCCACTAGTTTTGCCTGGTGATTGGAGTATATTGCGGTATGCTGCTGGCGTTCCATCTGGCTGTAGTGGAATTACAATTGACGGGGACATCAGGGCTGGGTGTCCACTGGTACCGTCACATGCCCTTTTTTTTAATTTTGTCCCCCCCCCCCCCTTGAGACTAAGCCTGCCCCTTGTACGACCCGAATCACATCATTTCCCTCCTCGATCGCTGCTGCCCTCCGGGTAGCCTTGCCTGTCAAGTTCCCAGGTATGAAAATGTGTAATATAGCTTGTGGCAGATGGACCCACATTAGAAACAGCTTATGAGTAAAATGAGTCACACAAAAAGAGTTAAGATCTTCCAGGGAAAACAAATTGTACCATAGTGAACAAATAGAAAATGCCATAAATTCTCATTGACTTAAATGGGGTCTTCACAATGCCTTGAAGACCTCGCTAATATGTAAACAATTAAAAGGCCCAGTTAAAGGGATAGTAATGTCCTCATCAAAGTTTATCTCTGAGTCGTCTATATGGTTTTTATACCATATATCACTATGTTTAATTACCTACATGTTTGTAGTTCAAAAGATATTAAAAGCTGAAAGGATCCCCCTCCCGCCCCTTTAGGCTATGTCACGCTGCCTCTCTGTATGGTCAGGATGAATGGAGAGTGGTGAGGGACAATCTTCAGTAAGCAAAAGGAAAATCCTGCCCTCCTTCGTCAAGTGAGACAGGGTTTTCCTTAAACCTACTGACTGAAGATTGTCCCTTGCTGCATCCGATCAGATTGCAGTTGTAAGGGGAGGTGGCCAGGAGGGGTAGGAGGGGGATCCTTTCAGCTTGAATATCTTTTGAACTACAAACATGTAAGTAATTAAACTTGACTTCAGCATCATCTACAGACGCGAGGCTTCAAGAATGCTGCAGGCCTCTATTTTATCTGTTTGCTTCCTGTAGTCTCCTCCTACCTACTTCCTTCTACCTACTTTCTCCCTCTGAGCTGCTCCTCCTACCTACTTCCTGTAGAGGGGTTTAAAAGGCAGACTGAGTTCTGACTCAGTTGCCCTTGCATTGTTGTTCATAGCAGTTCTGTTACCTTGGGCTCTGTCTATGACCTGGCTAGTCTTTCACCCAACCTGGTGCTGACCTGTGGCTCTGTATGACTATTCTTTTGCTTATTCCTATAGTGGACACCCAACCTGGTGCAGACCTGTGGCTCTGGCTGACTACCTGAACTGTGTATGACCTGGCTTGTCTGACTACCCCCTCTGGTGCTGAATTGTGGCTCTGTCTGACTACTCTTACATTTGTTCCTTGTACCTAGCAGACACCTAACCTAGTGCGGACCTGGGTGTCACGGTTTTTGATGAACACTCAGACAGAACAGGAAGGTTAAAATGACTTTATTGAGTAAAGTGCATACAAGGAATAAGGCCTCATGCCCACAACATGAAACAACACTATATAGTGGATATATAGTCAATAAAGCAATGACTGTGAACAGAATGACTGAGATGAGATACAGGTACAGGAGGTATCAAAGGCAGGCAACCCTCCTCTAGAGAACCTGGAGGGGTCAGGATACTGGACCCCGGCTGACAGCAGGACAGAGGATGGTAGAAAGTCCTGGAGATGGTAATTGGCACGAGACCCAGATGCCTGGGCGGCACAGAACCCAAAGAGGCAACGAGGCAACACTGACCACGGGACAGGGGTCCCAGGGTGACCGAGGCCACCACTTACAAATGGAAAACCCTAGAATGCTAAGGGTGGATCGTAGGCGACCACTGGAAGGTCACAGGTGTCCCCTCACAGGACAGTGGAACAAGCACAAATGCTGACTCTAGGCCCGATGGCCACTAGACAGGGATATGAGCTCAGGGTCTCCACACATCAGGAAGTGTGTGCCAATGCAAGTACTGGCCCTAACCCAGGCACTGCAACACGGAGGAGCACAAGGATTGCCTAGACAGTCTAAGCACTGAACTAGTTAACAGGCGACGCCCAGAGATACACAGGAACTCCCACAGGGAGTGAGCCCAGCAATTAGCGCAGAGGGAGACACAGAGAGATCAGAGTAAGTCAGCACTTGCTAGCACTGTAACTCTACTTCGCATGTACACACCACCACAGGAGGTAGGAGTAAGTGGCTATAGCACGAATGCTATGCCTACGGTCGACAAAATACGATGAGAGCCACCCCAACAAGGCAACCGGAATCCGTTGAATGTAATGCTGGCCAGTAGGACAACGGAGGAGGCACAGCCATACATGGATGGCAACGGGACAATGGCTCAGCCAGGACTGGTTTACAAATGAACAGAAGCACAGACTGGTCAGGAGCACAGGCAAGGCTCAAAAGCCAGGCAGACTAGCACAGAGAGGGTTCTTAGCCAGATCCGTTGAACAACGGAGCGGTTCTCAGCCAGAGCAGTACAGCAACGGAGCGGGTTCTCAGCCAGATCAGTTCAGCAACGGAGCGGTTTCTCAGCCAGATCAGTCGGTAACAGAGAAGGTTCTCAGCCAGATCAGTTCAGAAACGGAGCGGGTTCTCCGTCAGATCAGTTCAGCAACGGAGTGGTTTCTCAGCCAGATCAGTCAGTAGCAGAGTAGGTTCTCAGCCAGATCAGTTCAGAAACGGAGCAGGTTCTCAGCCAGATCAGTTCAGAAACGGAGCGGGTTCTCAGCCAGATCAGTTCAGCGACGGATCGGTTTCTCAGCCAGATCAGTCGGTAACAGAGCAGGTTCTCAGCCAGATCAGTTCAGAAACGGAGCGGGTTCTCCGTCAGATCAGTTCAGCAACGGAGTGGTTTCTCAGCCAGATCAGTCAGTAGCAGAGGAGGTTCTCAGCCAGATCAGTTCAGAAACGGAGCAGGTTCTCAGCCAGATCAGTTCAGCAACGGAGCGGGTTCTCAGCCAGATCAGTCGGTAACGGAGCAGGTTCTCAGCCAGATCAGTTCAGCAACGAAGCGGGTTCTTAGCCAGATCAGTCAGTAACAGAGCAGTACACAGGAAACACAGGAACGTCGTCAGGCAGGCTGGGTCATACACGAACAGCAACACAGTAACAAAACGTCAGGCTCCGACACACCACGAAAGGGCGCCTTAGAATAGATGTGACAGGATATAAAAACGAAAGCCCTGGGTGGAGCAAGGATGTCAGGCCAATGGGAAGGCAGCATAGAAATTATGCACAGTAACAATGTCACTGTCAGCACAGGAACACGGGCACCGTGATACTGGGGCTCTGGTAGACCAGCTCTGATACTGACTGCAGGCGTGAGTCAGCTATCATTTTCCCATACTGACTGCAGGAGTGAATCAGTTCACTACATACTGACTGCAGGCGTGAGTCAGTTCACTCCATACTGACTGCAGGCGTCAGTCAGAATTTGCTCCCTACTGACTGCAGGCGTGAGTCGGTATGCCCGTTACATTGGATCGAAATCTCGAGTTCCAGTTCTTGCTCCTACTCCTGGTTCCTGTTGAGACTACCAGTGGCTAAGGCATAGTCTCCAGCAGTGTGGTCTAGCTTTGCAGACTGTTATTCTTGATAATAGTGCTTGCTGGCTGGTAACCCTCTGCTTGTTCCTGTTGTTACACTGTTCTTTCTATCATTTGTTAATAAATTGCATTAACTATACCGTACTGACTCCTGAACTTCTCTGGGTAACCGTGACATAAACATTGTGATATATGTTATAAAACCCATATAGAAGACTCGGAGATAAACTTTATTCTAGAAATTACTATCCCTTCAAGTCAATGACATTTTTGATTGTCCCCCTGTGGTGCAGCTGTTTGGCTGCAGAACTGCTCCACAATTTACTCTGTACATAAGTACAAGGTTTTTTCCATTTGGTATATAGGGAATACATCCTGCACTCTCATGAATGATTATGACAGTAAAGGGATTATTACAAGAATCCCCTGGTAGTTTACGTAATTTTTTGCACTGTACAAATAATAGAAAAGGACCCCATAACAGTACATAACATCTCTTTTTAATCTCTTTTTCCGATAAACATATCAACATCATAGAAGAGCAGCTAATTATCATTATGTGATATGCCAAATAAAATTGACCAATAGACATTACAATTTTTACACTGGGAAATTTTGGAGAAGCTCCTATATGTTGTAAGTAAATAACGTGCATTTATAACAGTGTCTTCTGCATGTAGTTATTGTCTGTGCACTAGACAGGAAAGTGATTTAAAAGCAATCATACATCATTTATGTAATATCCTATAGCACTCCATTGAAATGGTGGAAAATGCTGTTTACTTAAATTGTTCTAGACTTTACATGAGGATTGATTTTATCAACTACTGCAGTGTATCTATTTAAAGGGTTAGTAATACTTCCTTTTTATTACCCCCCCATCTTGTAGCCCTTCACCTTAAGGAAGAAATTGTACAACATTCAAGCAGCAACTCCCATTAAAAATCAGAAAACATGGCTCCTTTAGGTTATGAATCAGCTAATTTAAAGGGATAGTAATACTTCCTTTTTATTATCCCCCATCTTGTAGCCATTAAAAATCGGAATAAAATGAGACCAGCAGCATCTCTCAAACATTTATGGTTTGAGAGGTATCCGCTTTCAAAGTTTCCTCTTTTTGTCTTTTTCCTGACGTTAGTGTTATAGCTGACAGCAGTGGAATCTGGTCAGTGAGCAAACAGCGGCTCTGCAGCAATGCTGAGATCGCGTAATAGAAACAGAAATCCCTCACTAAGATGGTCTTCTACGTGTGCTTGGTTTGCAAGTACATGTAAAAGACCATTTAAGTGAATGATTGCTTATTCCATAACGCAATCTCGCCACTGCTGAAGAGCCGCGGCCGGTCTGCAGACCAGATTCCAAATCTGACAGCTAGAGAGCTGACGTCGGGGGAGAGGGAAGGAGAGGGAACTTTGAAAGCAGATATCTCTCAAATCATAAAGGTTTGAGAGATGCCGCTGGTCTCATTTTCTTCTAATTTTTAAGGGCTACAAGATGGGGGATAATAAATAGGAAGTATTAGTATCCTTTTAAATTAGCTGGATCATAACCTAAAGGGGCCATGTTTTCTGATTTTTAATGGGAGTTGCTGCTTCAATGTTGTACAATTTCTTCCTTAAGGTGAAGTAAACATTTAATTTGTTTAACAGAAAGGCTTATCTAGGTATGTGACCTTCCCAAAGAAGTTGGGTGTCTCTCTTTCTCTCCTTCCTCTCTGTTTATCTCTCTGTTTTTTTCTCCGCCACCTCTCTCTCTCTATCTTTTTCTATCTCGCTTTTTCCTCCTTCTCTCTTTCTCTGTTTTTCTATCTATGTTTCGGTCTTTATCTCTCTGTGAGGGTTATGGACTAAGAAGTAATAAAGAGGTGATGAAGCAGAGATAACTTCTCCCATCTAAGAAATCTTAGTGCATTGGCTCCATAGAATTACATAGGAACAGAAGAAGAGATCTCACTGGAGAAGTTATCTCCACTTTATCTCACCTCTTTATCACACCTTTCACTTTCTTTGTGTTTTTGTCTGTCTGTCTCCCTCTGTATCTTTCTCTTTCTTTATGATTTTGTCTCTCAGTCTCTCTCCGTATCTCTCTTCCTGTGTGTTATCTCTCAGTCTCTCTCAGTATCTCTGTCTCTTTATCTGTGTTAGTATCTGTCTCCTTCCATATCTCTGTCTCTTTGTCTGTATTGTTATCTCTCTGTCTCTTTCTGTATCTCTCTCTCTCTCTGTGTTATTATCTCTCTGTCTCCCTCTTTATCTCTCTCTTTGTCTGTGTTGCTATCTCTCTGTCTCCCTCTGTATCTCGCTTTCTGTGTGTTATCTCTCTGTTTGCTGGATTCTATTGCAGGTGATAATTTTATGTCTGCTTTTATCTCCAGTTTTCCCCATAGACTTCAATAGGAAAATGTTTGATTAAACGGGTGTTAACATTTATCACCTGCAATAGAATCTAACCCTGTCTCTCTCTTTCTCTGTGTTTTTGTCTCTCTGTCTCTCTCTCTTTCTCTGTGTTATTATCTCTCTGTCTCTCTCTCTGTGTTATTATCTGTCTGTCTCTCTCTGTATCTCACTCTGTTCTCTCTGTCTCGATCATTCTCTCTCTCTCTCTATCTCGCTATTTCTCTCTCGGTATCTCACTCTGTTCTCTCTGTCTCGATCATTCTCTCTCTCTCTCTCTCGCGCGATTTTTCTCTTTGTATCTCACTCTGTTCTCTGTCTCGATCATTCTCTCATTCTCTCTCTCTCTCCCTATATATATATAGATAGATAGATAGATATATCGCTATTTCTCTCTCTGTGTCTCGCTCTCTCTCCCTCTCCCTCTCTCTCTCCACCAAAATAGGGACTGAATCACTTTAATATTGCAAAATGGTGAGGCCAATGTACTAAAAGAATTGAAGTAATCATAAAGCAAACCACAGAGGAAATATTAAGAAAAAATCCCATTGATTCACAAGGAGTCTGTAACCTAATGAATGCCGCGAGGTTCTACAATGCATTTTGCAGCAGTATTCAAGGTGTTTAACCCTACGTAAAGCAATTTGTTGGACACCCCTCTGGCACTCAAATGGTTTAAACCCCATTTAAATCAATAAAAATGTTGCATTTGCCTTTCTCAAGTTGGAGAAATCTTAGTGCGTTGGCTCCATAGAATAACATGGGAACAGGAAAAGTGATGGAGAAGTCATCTCCTCTTTATCACCTATTTATCACCGATTAGTGCATCTCCCCCGGTTCTGCTTCATACATCAGTCTCAGTAAGTAACAGCTGAGATGGGAACAGAAGAGAAGTAACAGCTGAAGAAGAAGAGAAAAAGCACAAAAAATAGGAAAAGATTCTAGGAATCTTCATGTGTTCATCAAAATCTTGGATAAACAGGCTTTTTAAAATGTCAAACACAGTAACATAGTTGATGAGGCTGAAAATAGGCACGTTCATCAGTGTCAGTCTGTGCAGTATGCTGATACAGTGGAAAAAATATCCATATTGAGGCCATTTCCAATTATGCTGCTGGTAACAAAAATGCCTGTCTCTATCAATCAGTATCTATCTATCTATCTATCTATCTATCTGTCTATCTATTTCATATCTATCATCTGTCTATCTATCCATCTATCTCTCTCTATATGTATCTATTTATCTATCTATCTATCTATCTATCTATCTATCTATCTCTATCTCCAAATCTATCTTTCTATCTATCTATCTATCTATCTATCTATCTATCTATCTATCTATCTATCTATCTATCTGTCTGTCTGTCTGTCTGTCTGTCTGTCTGTCTGTCTATCTATCTATCTATCTATCTATCTATCTATCTATCTATCTGTCTATCTCTATCTCCAAATCTATCTATCTATCTATCTATCTATCTATCTATCTATCTATCTCTGTCTCCAGATCTATCTATCTATCTATCTATCTATCTATCTATCTATCTATCTATCTATCTATGTCTGTCTGTCTATCTATCTATCTATCTCTGTCTCCAGATCTATCTATCTATCTATCTATCTATCTATCTATCTATCTATCTATGTCTGTCTGTCTGTCTATCTATCTATCTATCTCCAAATCTATCTATCTATCTATCTATCTATCTATCTATCTATCTATCTATCTATCATCTATATTTCCACATATATAACAATCTGATCTTACAGTGAGGTTTATCACTATAGGATTGCTCATTCATGACTATTGAAACCTAATGTTTGTTGGAAGATGGGAACTAATGTCAGACAACACCACAGACCATTATATATCGGCAGCAGCAGATATAATGCAGAGAACATATATAAATCAATACACCTAAGTAAGTATTTCTATGAAATAAGTTAAGAAATACTTATTCCTATTCTTATATTTCCCCTTTAACAACTGCATGCCCTTGGGTGCCAGAAAGGTCACTGGAGTCTTGCTTCACAGTGCTCTGCAGACATTTTTAAAATACAAAGGTTTAAAGGCACAGTGACTTTTTTTAAATTAAATATATATATTACAGCACTTTTTCTGCTGATTAATCATTGCTGGGAGAGTTTTCATTCAACTGTTTTGTTATTTTTTAATCAAACTGTCAGAACAGTTTATTTATTTATTTTTTTTTATTTTGAGCGCTTTAGTCATAGATTATGGTTCTCCATAAGTGAAACAACTGCAGTCTTGGCTGCAATAACTTTTGAACAGAACATCTTTTAGCAGTGGGAGTACCCTTATTTAAGGATACAATCTTTAAACTATATTTTTCATAAACGTTTATTGCAAAAGTATTAATTTTTGTAAATACGACTGGATTGTTTTTGGACAAACAGAAAAAATAATAGGAATATAAGCAGAAAAACAAAAATTGTTGTCCAGGAATGACAAACTAAGTCCAAAAACTGCCGTTTCGACAGACTGATACTCGGTAAAGTGTTGGGGAACAAATTCCGTCAAGGTTCCCCTACAGATCACAAGCCAATGGGCCATATGCACAGAACAAAAGTGGCAACATTCTGGAACAAGCCACCTGCACTGTAGCTTTAAGTGTGGGTTTTAACCCCTTATTTGCTAGTGAGGTCTGCAACGCATTGCAAATCAATGAGTTGGAGACATCTCTGGTATTCAAGGGGTTAAAAGCCCTATTTAAATTAAAGGCAATTTGTATATATGCTCTGGGTGCAGTTGTGTGTTTTTGTTTTTAAAGAGATAGAAATGTCTGTCATAAAGTAGATCTCCGAGTCTTCTCTATTGTAAACCTAACACATTGCACTACGTTAAATCCCTTACTTTTATGTAGTTACAAATATATTACATGTAAAAAAAATACCCCTCTCGCTCCTTCTGGCCGCCTCCCACTGAACCTGCAATCCAGTCATGGGACCAGACAGATGCAGCTAGGGACAATCTTACGTCATTAAGTATAAGGAAAACCCTGCCCCCCCCCCCCCCCCCCGAAGAAGGAGGGCAGGATTTCCCTTTGTTTAGTGAAGATTGTCCCTCGCCACTCTCCATCCGGACCACAGATAGAGGAAGCGTGACACAGCCAAAGGCGGTGGGAGGGGCATCTTTTTACAAGTAATATCTTTGGAACTACATAAAAGTAAGTTATTGAATATAGCGCAATTAGTTTGTTTTACAGTAAAGAAAACTCAGAGATCTACTTTATGGAGACATTACTATCCCTTTAACCCGTTCAGTGTGTTGCATACACCTCTGGCACTGAAAGGGTTAAGTTACACCACTTTTGTTTTGTGAAAGAGGCCCTGTGTGACTTATTATTGATGGTGCAATAAATCATGAAGATGTTTGGCGGTTGGGTCATGCAGTGAGGACGATAAACTATGTATATTTATTATTTTAATACGAAAGACAAAACTGGTTAGTTTTAACCCCAAACTGATGAGGGGTTTTTGACACTTAGAGGACAAGTACAATTTTGGCCTTTTTAGTAAGCCTTTGTTCAACCATATTTTTCCTCTATTTCATTTAGTCCTCCCACACAAATTATATACAGTTTTATAAGCATAAGTAGGGCTTAAATTTGATACCACATTTATATATATATCCCACCATTAAATTTGATACTAAAAAGAAGAAGAAAAAATGTATAAAAAAAACCCTACAACTTTTTATAGGTTTTCCTGTCATAATTTGTGCTGAGTTGGTTCATATTTAATAGGACTGGATAAAATATATGAAAGGTTCATTCGTACCTCCTAAATGTCCCTTTTTAGGGGGGTTCTGTCCCTCTGTGGTGAAAGTCCCTCTGTCTCTCATTCACACCCCAATGTCCCTCTTTGTAGATCAGACTGTGTGATGTGTATATAAGTGTATCACTGTGAGGAAGAGACAGGCAGAGAACACTGACAAAGGCAACTTTTAAGGTAGCAGTGATCACATGTACTGGCTCACTGGGGAAAGCCTGAAACTGACTGCTCTGGTCCTGGAGCAGTCAGTTACAGACTCCCCAGCACGATCACAGCATGCCCTGAGGCTCACCATAATCATGACGTCTATAACGTGCCAGAGCCATTAACTGTCCTAATACGACAGAAATGTGTGATGGTCCTAGCACATCACTCATAGCGCAGGGTTTGATATTTGCAGATTCCTCTTGGACTCTTAGATTCTAATTTAGAAATCTATACCTTTTAAGAGGTTTGCTATCCGACATATAAATATAAAAAGTAAATGCTCATAATAAATAAGTAGTCAATTGCAACAATAATTTGCATTTTAATGCAAGAATTAATATTTGAGAAATAGAAGAAAACTCCTATAGTTTAAGTGGACCTGTCACCTTAAGGCAAGTTTAGGGTGTTTTAAAGAGGGATAACATCACCTATATGATGTACTAACCATTATTCTGTAGAGTAAATTGTTTTAGAGAAATTAACCTTTATGTTTTGACTTCACAGTTCGGCATTTTATGCTAATTCCTTGCACAGTATGCTAATTAGTTATGTTCAAGGCCAAACTTACCACTATCCTCCAGTAAGTGGTCTCTGCCTAAATTCATTTATTGCACAATGAATGATGATATTGTTCCAACCCTTTGAGTGCCAGAGGGTTATGCAACGAAGCAATGCATTGCGTATCCCTCTGGCACTCAAAAGGTTAAACTAATTAGCATAAAGTGCCACAAACAATATTTTTTGTTATTGTTCATAACACCAAAATGCTTTTTGTTTTGTTAAAAAAAAAAGTACATTGTAAGGACACGCAAATGTGTAAAAATATGAAATAAAAATAATTTGTGCTACTTTGATTTAATATATTTTTTATTCTTACTAAAAAAGGTTGAGGTTTTTATACAAAGCAACACATTTAAAGGGATAGTAACATTTCACAAAAACAGCAGTTCTAATTAATCTTCAGAGTATTTGAGCCACAGAGAGTGTTATTTCAGTACTGTAAGCATTGTAGTTCAAGAGAAATTAAATAATAAAGTTTCCCTTCCCA
This sequence comes from Rhinophrynus dorsalis, assembly GCA_037306005.1. Lineage (NCBI taxonomy): Eukaryota > Metazoa > Chordata > Amphibia > Anura > Rhinophrynidae > Rhinophrynus > Rhinophrynus dorsalis. The sequence goes on along the minus strand of CM074727.1, from coordinate 24,659,195 downwards.
CCCCTTTTACCTAGTGTAAGCCATCTCTTCTCAGATGTGGAATGCAGTCCATAGACCAGACAGATAACAGCAGGGGACAATCTTCTTCCTATGAGAACAATGAAAGCCCTGCCTCCCTTTGACAGGTTTTTCAGCTTTTTCCCTTATCTTAATTGAAGATTGTCCCTCTCTGCAGTCTACCTGGGCACCTCTCTTCTGATCTGGCTGAGCAGTGTTACATCAGTAAAAGGGGCAGGAGGGGGACACTTTGTTATTGAATTACTCTTGAACTACAACTCTGACAGAATTGAAATAACACTTGCCATGGATCAAATACTATGATGATTAATTAGAGCTGCTTTTATTATGAAACATTACTATCCCTTTAAATCTGGAGCACAAAGTGTAATACAATCACTTTAGAAGCAATTCTGGAGCAAATGTAATGCCCAATAAGTGCTACATAAAAATGACCCAAAAGATAAGGAAGGTAATTTTGAATTACTCCTCCTTTCTTATGCATGTGTTATTTACGTCAGTGTGTGAATTTAATTGCTACAGATGGCATTTTATATGGACAGAAGATGACATATGGAGACAAAATGGGCGAGATGTTCAGAAAGTGGTGGTAACTGAAATTGCCTGTTAGAATAAAAAAGTTCTTACACCATGATCCGTCAATTCTCAGACACGTTTCCGTTATTTTTTGCATCCAATTCTGCCATCTCCGTCAAAGGGAAAAAGCCGTCTTAAAAGTGGGTGTGGCTTACTCTTCCATCATAATGTAAGGTATTTTCAGAAAAAAATATTCGTTTGAACGTCATTTTTTTGTCTGATTAACGTCATTTTTTCCCGACATAATAAAAATGGTCTAAACTTGGAGAAGAAAAATTTGTTTCAAAGACAAAAAAAAGTCTTCTGTTTCTTTGAAAATGTTCATTTCAAAGACAAATTGAAAGACAATCTTTAAGATCTTCTTACCGTCATTTTTAATTCTTTAGACAAATTTTCAAACGTGATGGAGTTATTTCTGAAAATATTGTCCTTCTTTTACCACCAACTCATTATCCGACAAGTTTTTCATTATGAAGACTTTTTGAACATCTCACCCTATGACTCATGATGGATCAACATTATAAGTACTTGTATAATGCGTCAAGAAGAAAGTCCTTCTAACTAGCAAAGCCTATTCATAATTGGTCATAGGAGACCTCACCTGAATATGTCTGCAAATAATCATACAATGGTCACTGAATTCCTTCTTATGGGTTTTGGAAACCTTCACAGCCTCAATACTTTGGTTTTCATCATGTTCTTATTCATTTTTCTATTTACATTGACTGGAAACCTCTTGATCATTTTATTAGTCTCCACAAGTCCTCACCTTCATTCTCCCATGTACTTTTTCCTAAGCCATCTTTCAGTTTCAGACATCTTGATATCAACAAATATTATCCCTAACATGTTATGTGGGATGTTGCAGGGGGGCAAAATAATGACTATTCCTGGCTGCTTAACTCAATTGTATTTCTATAGTTCCACATCTATAACAGAATGTTTCCTTCTCACAGTGATGTCTTATGATCGATACCTCGCTATCTGTCATCCATTACGTTACACGGCTATCATGGATTTCAAGAGTTGCCTCCAGCTGTCGGTCTGGCCTTGGTTAATAGGTTTGACTGTTAATCTATCTGGAGTCATTTCAATGTCTAATTTCCAGTTCTGTGATAACAATGTCATTGACCATTTCTATTGTGACAGTTCTCCACTACAGAAGCTATCTTGCTCGGACACTTCTGTTCTAGACTTAATGCTGTTCGTATTTTCGATTCCTATATTTGTTTTTCCTTGTTGTCTAATCATTGGATCTTATATCTATATCTTCCTCACTATACTTGGGATCCCCTCTACCACAGGAAAGCAGAAAGCGTTCTCCACCTGCAGTTCTCATCTGATTGTTGTTGGTGTCTTTTATGGAACACTTATAACTAAATACATGATACCATCCCAAGGCCACTCACTGTTGATAAATAAGATTATATCCCTCCTACACACTGTGCTTACCCCATTAGTTAACCCTATAATATACAGCCTGAGAAACAAAGACATCAGGAGGGCAATCAGAAACGTCTACTCGGGATAAAGACACAATGGGAGTTACGCACTAAGGTGTAATAAGGATGTGATAAAGTGGAGAAGACTTCTCCAGTGATAAGGTTTCTCCATTTTCTATGTTTTTCTATGGAGCCTATGCACTAAGATCTCTCCCACTTGAGAATTCTTCATGCACAGGCTCCACAGAATAACATAGGAACTGGAGAAGTGAAATCACTGGAGAAGTTTTCTCCACTTTATCTCCTCTTTATCATGTTTCCGGTGACAGTTGCTGTAGTCTTGAATTTACTTTATATGTGTTTTAATGGAAATTTATTCCACATTTATATTTTGTTATACTTGGGATTCTGCCTGAGGACTGCTAATAGTTTTTTTCCAAAATGGCTCTGTTTAACAAGGAATTGGGGTAAATGCAATCAGGTTTTTAGCACTAAATCTCTACCCAACCTCAAGATCTCATCTACAATGGGGGATTTCCCAGTAACATTAACGGCATATTCTAGCCAGTGGTGGGCAATAGGTGGACCTGAGACCACACATGGCCCCAAAGTCTTCTCTAGCAGCCTTCAGTCTGTTCTTCTCTGGTACAAAGGGAAGGGTCGATATTTTGCCTCTGTCTCAACATACTCACCCTATTTTAACCCCATATATCACACACCCTCTTTATTTTGTGTCGGGAAATATGTCAAGTAATGCTTTACACTTTTGATTTAACCCTTTGAGTGCCAGAGATATATCCAACAAATGTGCAATGCAATGTGCCGGTTACCTCTCTGGTTAATCACTTGGTTAACCCATAGAGGAATCCAATGGTAGAGACCTATTTCGCATCCAAGGGGTTAATCAACTTTTTCTCAAACATGCGGAGAACTTGTAACCATGACCATATATGGAAACTGTCCAGTTTTGGCACTGAGACTCTGGTTTTTACAATGCATTACCGGGTCTCCGGGCAGACACTGGTTCTCTGGTGGTGGGGAGCTTTTTTTTAAACTCTGCCCACTTCTGCTCCTTCCCACCCTGTTCCTCCCAGTTCTGCTCCTTCCCACCCTGTCACTCCCATTTCTCCTTCCCTCCCTGTTTCTCCCATTTCCTGCCCACTTTTGTGACACATCTTTAAGCCCCATCCCCACTCACAAGTAAGCACCACCCCTTTCCCAAAGCAAGTTACGTCATTTATAACCCCCAGGAGCATCATAGGAATCAGGGACTCAAGAAGACAAAGTTCCCAGGTATGACCATAACTTGAAGCTCTTTAGTGGACTTGACAGCCACAAACGCATGTCTTGGATGACTCTGGTTGCCTCTCACAGATCCTGAAAACAACAATCTCATAAGATGCAGGGATATAGGTTTCCACATCTGCTCTCTAGTAAACCAAAGATTAAACAAATATAGCTTTTCTCATTAGCGGGAACCTGCTTCAGCATAATGTATATATATATATATTTTTTTTACTTTAACCCGCTTTAATGGTTTATCCTTTGAAAACTTGCAGCAAATCTGTAAAAGCTCTATAGGAGTGGTGTCCTATCCAGGGTGCAGTCTCTTAGCCTACTAGTGCCTTTCTCAGAGAAGAAATATCCTAACGCACATCATACTGATCTTGCCAAATCAGCATTCCTCTCTGAAAAAGTGAAGCAGCCAAACTCAGATGCACATTTTGTCCTTGTTGGGCCTTGTCAGTGAGGTGTAGCTGATCTATCTAAGCACTGTGAGCAAGAGGTCCACGTCTGGATTCCCCTGTTACCTTTAGGGTGACCAAACTTAAGGATAATTTTCATACACAAACAAATTGGTCAGAGAAACACAACTAGGAAAAAGCCTGCCCTAAAACTGAGCGGGCGTTATAGGAGTGAGGTCTGACCTAAGGTGAAGTCTCTTTTAGCCCACTAGTGCCTTTAGCAGAGAAGAAATATCCTAAAGCATATCATACTGGTCCAGCCAAAACTGCAGTCCAGTCACAAAGTGCTAGGCAATTCCTCTCTAAACAAGAGAAGCAGCCAAACCCAGACATACGTTTCAGCCTTGTTGGGCCTCATCAGTGAGGTGTAGCTGATCTCTCTAGGCATTGTGAGCAAGGGGTCCATGCCTGGATTCTCCTGCTCGCTCCTACTTGAGTGCCTCTGACCAGTTTGTTTGCTCAGTAAACAGCAATGAAAATAAAATAGAGCCTTGTAGCGCTTCACACACAGGCACAGCCCTGAATACATTTTTGGTGACTTATTAATGAAATCCAGCTGAGGATTGTGCCACTCAGTCCACATTAGTGAACATTCATGTCCCATGGTATCTAAGAGAGGCCCAAGAGTATTAAGAACACAACAATCCTAAGTCCTGAAACTGGGGAATTTTTATTTGTTCCATATGGGAAAGTTGGTTTGACCTAGAATTGTTGCATTTTGTTTTCTGCATTAGCCCCAAAAGTGATACTGTATTATATATGGGTACATTAGAGTATTTTCCACCCCCTACACAATGCCTGGCCATGTATACTGTTCACTTATATATTAGAGTGTTGTATCTGCTTTTTATATTTGACTTTCTTACTGGTTCTTGTGCTAACTGATCCTTTTACTTCATGTTCTTTTAGGAGATTTACTATAAAAAATGCCTCTCCCATTAAATATCTGTCCTTTTATATGAAAACAGGTAAGGGGAAAAAGGAGTACGTAGAAGACCCACCGATGAACAAGGAAGGCACCAAGGATCAATAGACTACAATACAGCAGCTTAGGGTTATATCAAGAAAATAACCATGCAACACTGCAGTATGCAATAGGTCAGAAATAGGGATGGGAAAAAGTTGTCTCAAACGTATGAAAAATTTCACTTTTTTTGCCTTCCGTGGGAGCTCCCATGAAAAGGGCAATTTTTACACTGCATAACTACTGACCCCTGCCTTGTCCCATTGCACTGGTAGCCATAAAATCACATATACTGACCCCAACCTTGTTCCACGGTAGTAATAAAATTGCACCTACTGATCTGCAGCCTTCTCCCACAGTAGTTATAGAACCACATATGCTGACCCCTCCAGCCTTGTCCCACTGCACTTGTAGTTTTAGACCCGCCTATAATGACCCTCCCGAGCCTTGTCCCACTGCACTTGTAGTTTTAGACCCCCACATATTGACCCCAGCAACCTTGTCTCACATAAGCCCAGTACCACACATACTGACCCTCCCCAGCCTTGTCCAACTGCACCTATAGTTATAGACCCAAACATACTAACCCCGTCAGCTTTGTTCCATAGTAACCATAGAACTACACATGTTGACCCCCCCCCCAGCTTTGTGCCACAATAGACCTGGAACCACACATACCGACCCTCCCCCAGCCTTGTCCCACTGCACTTGTAGCCATGGGATGGAAAACATGAGGTCCTCCAGCTGCTGCCGTGTTACAACTCTGATAAGCATCTGGAGAGTCTCATATTGGTCACAACTGCTAGAACCAAACATGCTGAATCCTACATTGTCCCACTGCACTTGGTAGCCATAGAATCAAACACATACTGATGCCCCAGCCTTATTCGACTGCATAAATGGCATAGAACCACAATTCTGCACTGATAGCCACAGGACCACAATACTGACCCTCCAATCTTGTCCCACTATGCTGGTAGCCATAGAACCACATATACTGACGCCCACCCCAACCTTGTACCATTGCACTGGTACCACTAGAGCCACACATACTGACCCCCACCCCAACCTTGTACCATTGCACTGGTACCACTAGAACTGCACATACTGACCCCCACCCCAACCTTGTACCATTGCACTGGTACCACTAGAACTGCACATACTGACCTCCACCCCAACCTTATAACACTGCACTGGTAGCCATAGAACCACACATACTGACCCCCACCCAAACTTGCTCCATTTCACTGGTAGCCATAGAACAAAACACACTGAGTTTGAACCCCCGCCTGATGTCTCAGGTATATGGTGAAACAGGTTCTTTTGGGAAATTTCTTAGGAATAGTGAAAAGAGTTCCTCGTCTTTTGCTTTCTTTATAAGATCCCAAGCCTCTATATGAAGCTGAGCATCCATACTTGAAAGCGGAACTACCACCAGTTAAACTTTGTGCCAAATAATTACCCATCTGGCGACTGGCTGCTCAATAGTGCTTGTCGCCAGAATTATTACCCGGTTAAAAGGATAGTAATACTTAAAATGTAAAAAAAAAATATGTTGTAGGGTTTATCCCCCTGAGTAAAACAAGAGTACTCACACTGCTGAAAGGTGTTTCATTCAAAAGTTATTAATTTTCAAAGTTGAATTTTTTAGGTCCAATATCACAGTGGCCTGAAATTGTAGAGTGGCGCTGTTGCTACACGATCCTATGGACAGCTCTGGTCCCGGGACCATAAATCTCCATAGGATGGTGTAGCAACAGCGCCACTGTACAATTTCAGGCCACTGTGATATTGCACCTAAAAAATTCAACTTTGAAAATTAATAACTTTTGAATGAAACACCTTTCAGCAGTGGGAGTACTCTTGTTTTACTCAGGGGGATACACCCTACAACATATTTTTTTTTACATTTTAAGTATTACTATCCCTTTAATGAAAATTATATACTGCTACGGACAGACAGCCAGGAAACAGTGCAGACATCTTTCCATAGTGACGTCTGCGCGCCTGCGCTGTCAGTCCCAGCCTGCTCTAGGAGGTGTTGCTAGGAGTCGTTCAGCTCCAAAAGGGACTGACAGCGCAAGCGTGCAGACATCACTATGGAAAGATGTCTGCTCTGTTTCCTGTCTGTCAGTCCGGGAGCAGTGTATAATTCTCATTAACCAGATAATAATACTGGCAACTAGCACTATTGAGCAGCTAGTCCCAGATGGGTAATTATTTGGCACAAAGTTTAACATTGGTGGTAGTTCCGCTTTAAGAACGAATTGGAAAAAAGGAAAACATCCACTTTAGTGGTCATTTTCTCTTCCTATTATCTTACAAATGATTCCACCATGATCACTATAACACCGCTACAAGGAATCAAAGTGTGTGTAGAGCGGTTTTCTTTCTTAGTCTCGTATTTTCAGTTCTTGCAACTTATGTGTTAGAAATATTAATGGGATAGTAATGTCAGAAAAAAAGTATTAACTATATGGTTGATACACTTATTTGTGTCGCTCAAACCGTTATGGTTAGAGATATAGGAAAATAAAGTTCTCTGGTCCCTCCCCTTTCTGCTTGACGAGCTGTAAAGCTGTCAGAAGCAGATTCTGGTCGCTTGACCAGATGTGGCTCTTCAGCAGCGCCGATATAAAGAAAAATACTTAATTTGGAACGGTCTACAAAGTGTGCCTGGCTTGCAAGCACACTTTGTAGACCATGCCAATGAAGGATTTATTTTTAAATAGTGTGATTTCAGCTCTGCAGAACAGCCTCTGTCTGGTCAAATGGCTGAAATCTGCAGCTGTCAGCTAGATGGCAGACTTGAGTAAAATAGCCAGGAAAAGGTCACTTTAGCAAGTTATATCTCTCAAACCATAAAGGTTTGAGAGATAAGACTTACATTGATGTTAATTTTTTTTAATGTCTACAATATTAAATCAACTTAAAATTAACCATTACTATCCCTTTAATTTCAAGATTCACTTTTTAAGTTCTAACATTTCTCTTACTAAACTCGCTCACCCCTTTGTAACAAAATTAGCTTTTGTATGTAAGTGTGACATCATAGAAATAGTTGCTATACCCACTTGTGAACCAGTGGTATATGTGATGCCATATATGTTTAAGGCCTAGCTGACACATGTATTATCCTGTTTTAATTCTTCTGAGAGAGCATGTGTTCTCAAGAAAACCAGGGTATATATATATATATATATCTTAAAGGGATAGTAATACTTTGTTTTATCTTTATTTTATTTTGTAGGCATTAAAAAAACATGAAGAACGAAATAAGTATTATCTCTCAAACCTTTATGGTTTGAGAGATATTCACAAGCAAAGTTTCCCCTCCCGCCCCTTTTACCTAGTGTAAGCCATCTCTTCTCAAATGAGGAATCTGGTTGTAAGATCAGACAGATAACAGAAGGGGACAATCTTCTTCCTATGAGAACAATGAAGGCCCTGCCCCCCTTGACAAGTTTTTCAGGCTTTTCCCTTATCTTAATTGAAGATTGTCCCTCTCCGCAGTCTACCTGGGCACCTCCCTTCTGCTGTGGCTGAGCAGTGTTACATCAGTAAAAGGGGCGGGAGGGGGATGCTTTGTCATTGAATTACTCTTGAACTACAACTCTGACAGAATTGAAATAACAATCTCCAAGGTCCAAATACTATGATGATTAATTAGAGATGCTTTTATTATGAAACAGTACTATCCCTTTAAGTTGTCAATGCGAGAGAGAGAGAGAGAGAGACGTGCCATCTAATGGCAGGAGAGAGCTCTACCATCAAATAGTATGCTTCCATCGGCTTATCAAGACAAGTAATTCTCTCCATTCCATCTGTAAAGTGAAACTTCATGTACATCCAAGTCTGTTAGAATAAATGCTTACATTTTTGCAACATGGACTATGGTTTTCAAGTCATTTCAAGAAAACTCAATGTGAGTGGCAGCAAAGGCCTAAGACAGGAGTGCAGGACTAAAAGGAAATAAATGGTGCAATGGCAGGTGTAATGGAAGCTAAGGGTTGTCGTTAGCCGTCGTTCAGGGTTCCCCTCTCCTTGAAGCAGATACAGTTGGGTAGCCATGCCAGTCCCATATAATGACACAAATTCTGCGGCTCCATCCACTTCATATGATCTCAAACAGGGGCTCTCTTTCTTCATATAAGCACACCAGACAACGTGAAGCATCCAAATATACCCACGGCAAACGTGCAAATACACAACATACATAATATGGAGAAATGAATGCACCGTCTGCAATATTGTGGTTCGAGGCAAATAAATAGATTCATCTCATCTTCTTAAAATCAATATCCTTTATTAGACAATATTGAAATGATACCTGCTTCTTAGATGTCTTCAAGAAAACAACTCAGCTACAGAGTGGGTAAACGGCAAGTAGTTAACGGTGATGTCAATCAACGCGTTTCATGCTTGTACAGCGCTTACTCATGATTAAACTCATCAAACTGTTTGATGAGTTTAATCATGAGTAAGCGATGTACAAGCGTGAAACGCGTTGATTGACATCACCGTTAACTACTTGCCGTTTACCCACTCTGTTTTCTTAAAGACATCTAAGAAGCAGGTATCATATTAATATTGTCTAATAAAGAATATTGATTTTAAGAAGATGAGATGAATCTATTTATCTGCCTCGAACCACAATATTGCAGACTGTGCATTCATTTCTCCATATTATCCATGCCAGTCCTGCAGAGTAAAGTTCCTAGAAATAGGGGTCAAATGGGACCCTTTAAACCATTCCTGCAGTAAGAGACACAACATAGATTCTATTCCAAAATGAATACTGTTTATTTTGGGGACATTTTTATAGTATACAAAAACAAAGGGACAAAAGAACATTATTTAATTTTGCCACTTCGATCTACAACCAATGGGAATCGAAGCAATAAGTGTTAACACAAGTAGTGATCAATACTATATATGTCTTCGTAAATGGAAGCAAATTAAGTGCTTCGCTAAAAAATGGACCAGATATAGTAGGAATTATTATTTTCTGGGCACTTACCCAATTGTGTGGTGCTGCTTGTCATGCAGGATATCACAAGTCTTTATCCAAATCACAAAATGGTAGTCTAAAAAGATAGAAATAGACAAGCACAGCCACAGCACCTATACTAGAGAGGTTATGTTCTGCCTTTCAATTCAACAAGCTTGACACCAAATATATTTTCATAACTCCAGGCTGATGCTGCTTCCACTGACTCCAAAGATGATTAATACATTTAAAATGTAGTTTCCACTGCTGAACCACATATACAAAGTATAATATGTGGATCACAACAGGAACTATAAGGTGATATATGAGTCAAATAAAGATTATAAAAACATTGTAAACTCATAAAAATCAAAAGATAATAATATCTTTATTATATAAAGATTAATCTTAATTCTATCTAACAATACATTGCCTAACCCAGTTTACACTGTTGGCTGTGGAGCTTCTTTGCTCTCACTTGGAACACAGGCGAGTATAGCCTTTACAAACTGTGAGACCTTTTACTCCTATCAAGTATAGAGGTGTGTTTTTTTATATAATAAAGGTATTATTATTTTTATTTTTTGATTTTTTATGAGTTTACAATGATTTTTATAATCCGTATTTGACTCATTAGGGTTATATATTGTTTTCTCATATATCACCTTAGATTAACACAAGTAGTGACCAATTCCATCCTGTCGCACTGACCTCCCAGCCAATGGGAACCGGAGCAACAAGATGGGGACAGGTGGTGACCAATCACAGAGCCTCCTACCTGTCGAGGCAACGCCACACTTGACATGACATTGTTCAACAAGCAGCGACCAATGAAAAAGCAGCCTACCTGTCATATACATATTTCAAAACATTCACAGCACATTTGACATGGAATGTTAGGCAGCCAATCAGTAAAGCCGCCTACTTTTCAAAATGGGCAGCAAAGAATTCTGAATGCTTGGCCGCATTTCGGTACGGTGGCCGGGCCTTCCACATACAGGGACGGCCTGTTCCTTTGGTCCTTGACTTTGGGCTGTATTAACTGCCGCAGGGCCATTACAGCAGGTATACATATATGTTAGCCATTCAAGAGCTTAAATTTTACAGTATGATAACGTTTACAAATAGCACTGAATGTTACAACATACTTTTTCTTATGATAGCATTTGTCTTCCTTTAAAAGATACATATATTTTTATATTTTAGATATTTTCTCAAACAGTAAAAAGGTGCATGCAGCTAATGAATAAAATATGACAAGAATATTCAAACTAATTTATTTTTCCAATTGGTATGTAGGGAATATAGCATGTATTGTTAGACATTATAATTATTTCAGTAACTAGAACTTTGTGAGGATCCCTAGACAGTTTCCATTCGTTTCTGCCCTGTTCAAATAATATAAAAGGCCCTATAGCTGTATATTGTGGCATTTCAGTATGTTACTGTTAGCACATCTGCATTTAAGATCAGCAGATAATTATTCTCATTTGATATATGGAACAAGATGGACAAACAGACTTCACTCTTCTCCACACAGTAGGATGTTTTCCAGCTCAGCTTTGTGACAGGTAAATAAAACTTTATTTAGAACATTATTTAATACTAGCAACGGGGGATGGCGTTGCCTGTCAGGTCCAGTTATGGATAAAAATTATTATGAAAAAAAAAAGTAATGTGTTGATGGTGTGTTCCGCTGTTGATTAGTCTTGCAGAAGCATGCATAGACTGTTTGGCACCCCAGTCCTGGTCCACTGCCATTTGTAGTCACAGATGGACACATACAGTGTGAGACATGGCAGTCTTGGCCAATGGTAGTCACAGACCCACCTACAGTGTCTGACACCCCAGCCTTGTCCCACTGTAATGTGGTAGTGACATCACAAAGCCACACATTCACTGTGTGATAAGTGTACCTTGTGACTGTTGTTCCTTCTATGAACTGGTGAGATAGGCATGGAAGGGGAGAAAGACACATGAGAAGACCTGAAGGTGGATGAGGGAAAATGCATGGGGTGGGGGGTAGCATGGAAGTAGCCCATCTGTGTGCCATACATGAAGAGCGCAGGCATCTGTCAGTTAAAGGGATAGAAATACTTCATTTTATCTTTATTTTATTTTGTAGGCATTAAAAAAAACATGAAGAACGATATAAGTCTTATCTCTCAAACCTTTATGGTTTAAGAGATATTCACAAGCAAAGTTTCCCCCTCCCGCCCCTTTTTCCTAGTGTAAGCCATCTCTTCTCAGATGTGAATCTGGTAGTAAGACCAGGCAGATAACAGCAGGGGACAATCTTCTTTGTATTAAAACAATGAAAGCCCTTCCCCCCTTGACAAGTTTTTCAGGTTTTTCCCTTATCTTAATTGAAGATTGTCCCTCTCTGCAGTCTACCTGGGCACCTCCCTTCTGATCTGGCTGAACGGGGGGGGGGGATACTTTGCTTGTGAATATCTCTTAAACTATAAAGGTTTGAGAGATAAGACTTATATCGTTCTTCATGTTTTTTTAATGCCTACAAAATAAAATAAAGCTAAAATGAAGTATTACTATCCCTTTAAAGTCTTAACCCTTTGAGTGTCACTGAGGTATGCAAATTAACACATTGTGTTCCCCAAAGGCACAGAAAGGGTTAATAGTCAGCCACATGCGAAGGATAGTCAGCCACATGTTAAGGTGTCCGAGTTTCATGCACCGCATGGAGCTTCAGTATTTAGAGCCAATCCAGACAGCACTACTTAACCCTGTGACTGCTAGAGTGGTACACAACGCGGCTTGTGTGCCACTGGCGGCAGACATGCTATCTCCTCCCCAGACCTAGTGGCTGTATGAACCAGTGGAGCGTCAAGTGTAGAATGGCGGCCCTTCTTTTGTTGACTCTGTGCAGATGGGCCAAAAAGTTTTAGTCGCATTAATTGTGTCCGAGACGCATTGTGTGCAGACGCATTATCCTTAATGTTAGTAAGACTATCAAACTATTGTGTGTTCAACTCCCATCATCCCCGTTACAATGGTGTAACCAGGGATGATGAGGAGTGTATTTTCCAACAGCCATAGAACCGCATGTTGGCCAGTGGTAGTGTAGAGGCTGGCAGCCTCATGTTCCCAAGTCCCTCAGCAGCTTTGGAATATCAGCGTGACAGCGAATATTCCGAGCGCTATGGGGAAGACGGTGAGGATGTGCTCAGGCAGTCAGACTCAGTATCCAGAAGTCCGTCCAAGTGACGTTGTGTGGCAGCCAGAAGTAGTAATTCCAGAAGCAGGCCAAAAGAGCCAACATGTTCCACAGCAGCATCGGCGAGATAACCCTGCAGTAGCAGGAAACAGAGTATGGGGGCAAAACGCTTCCACACTGACACACCGCCACTTGCTGTATCATCTGTGTGGTAAAATACCGTGTCAAAGGTACTGTGTGTGAGTGGGGTGTAAGTGGATCTTGTGTGTTGTGGGGGGGGGGGTTGTGGTGGGATGTGAGTGGGGCATGTGTGTATTAGGCTGGCCTAGCAGAGAGTGGCAGCCATTTTTATTTTTTGCAGACTTGGATAGTGGTGGACGGGCTTGGTAAGGGGCTGGCCAGCGCCCTGCATGATTTTCACACCAGTAGCAGTGGTCTTTTTTGCCACATCATTTTCAAGAATTCTAAATGATAATACAAAGATTCAGGAAATAAAATAATGCAAACACATAAACACCAAATAATGAAATAATATATATAAATTGGGATCCAGGAGGGCATGTAGTGGGCAAAGAGGAGGACAATAACAAAGTTGCTTCCTCTTCTGTGACAGGGGTAAGCTAGGATGCCGACGGGGCGGCTGGAGCAGAGAATGTGGAGGGTATAGATTGGTGAATGGACTGTGCATTACCCTTTAAAAAGTCAGCAAAGACCTGTGGAGTATTGGAAAAGGAGGAGCAGTTTAAGGCTGGGGGGACTGACGAAAGAATCCAAGATTGCTTTGCAATGCGCTGCGTTCCCGTTTGGCACTTAAATGGTTAATGACCCCACTAGTTACATACCATAGAATAAAATGTTTCTCAAAATTGCCAATTCCTTTGTAGCAGCCGTGTTAGTCCAGTTTTAGTAAAACAAAGCTAGACTGATGATTTTATATGGACTAATGGTTTATATTTTAAGTCAAGCTTTCAAGAGATCAACTCTCTTTCTCCTGTCGAGCAGTAACCAATATGATGTCATATACTTAGTGACCATTATCTTTGATAAAGTGGTGAGATTATACAGCAAAACAGGCTAGATCTAGGCTCACTACAGTGCTGTATGCACTTTTATTATTAACCCCTTAATGACCGGCCGATCGGCGCAGCGTGGTCAGTTACGGACCACACAGCATTTTTTTTTTCTTTTGCTCCATCCGCTTCCGGACTCCGCGAACGGCGTGCAGCCACGGGAGGAGCCTGGAATTCCATGACGGTCATAGTACGTTATGGGTCGTTCAATCAGATCGACCCTTGACGTACTATGACCGTCAAGGGTCGTTAAGGGGTTAAATATGTAGCCACATTTTTTAATTAAATATTTTTATACTTTGTATCGATAATTTAAGCATCTTTTCTTTTCTTAATTCCATTTCTGCACCAGACTCTGGAGAACCCCGAGCGGAGCCGGGTCAAACTCTCCTCCTGTGCTTTTGTCAGGTCTCTGTTTCCTGACCACCACATTTGTGAGTAGTATATTTTTATTTTCTTATTCATTTAATGTTTGTGGCATTACACTATTGGGCACCCTCTGTTTCTTCTATGTTCTATATGGTTTTGTTGCTGGGGAGAGCAAGTATCTGAAGAGCAGTCTTGTGATATGTTTGAAGACTATACTGGGGTTTGGGGCAGTGCACCATCCCAGTATGGTTTCAGCTTGCCTGTGATCTATATAAGTAGGATCTCACTCATCTCTTTTGTAAGTGTTCATGCAAAAGTTGTGTTGGTGGTGTTAATCATTGCTATCTGGTTCTCTGCAAGGGGCACCGCCTGTTCTCACTTTTGTTGTTTCCTACATATATAAACACATACATATGCACATCCATTCATACAGTTATAGGAGACATTTTGACATTTATACCTAATATACAACAAAATAATTATCATGTTAAAAGAAAAAGAAAATAACACTTTCCTTGCAGTTATATAAAGAAGAAGACTTCAACTGAATATGTCGGTAAAGAACCAGACAAGGGTCACGGAATTCCTTCTCCTAGGATTTGGAAACCTTCACAAATTCAATATTTCATTCTTCATTGTCTTCCTAATTATTTTTCTTTTTACATTAACAGGAAATCTCTTGATAATTGTATTAATTTCTATAAGTCAACATCTTCATTCACCCATGTACTTCTTCATTACCAACCTTTCAGTTTGCGACATCATAGTCACAACCAATACCGTCCCCAACATGCTGCGTGCCATCTTGCTGGGAAGCAAAAGAATGACTTATCTAGGTTGTATAACTCAATTATATTTCTCTAGTGGCACAACGATAACAGAATGTTTACTTCTTTCAGCAATGTCTTATGATCGATACCTCGCTGTTTGTTACCCATTACATTATGTTTCTATCATGGACTTCAGGTGCTTTACCCACCTGTCTGTCTGGCCTTGGCTGTTAGGTTTTACAATTAATTTATTTGGAGTTGTGCCGATATCTAATTTTCAGTTCTGCAATGGCAATGTCATTGATCATTTTTATTGTGACATCTCTCCTCTTCAGATTCTTTCTTGCTCAGACACATCTTTTGTGAAATTAATAGTCTTTTTGTTTGCTATCCCTATATTTGTTTTTCCCTGTGGATTAATCATCGGCACATATAGCTATATCTTTCTCACCATACTTAAGATCCCCTCCGCAACAGGGAAACAGAAAGCCTTTTCCACATGCAGCATCCACTTAATTGTTGTCAGTGCTTTTTATGGGACACTGATAACTAAATACATGGTACCATCGCAAGGACATTCATTGCTTATAAACAAGATTATATCTCTTCTACACTCTGTGTTTACCCCATTAATTAACCCTATAATATATAGCTTTAGAAACCAAGACATCAGAACAGCACTCACAAAGGTCTCTGCAGGATAAGGATTGGATTGTTGTTTTGCTTGATTGGTGTGGTTGTCTTGAGCCAAATTCATTTTGTATAGAATTACGTAATAGTTTATGATGCTGAATTGGTTCTCTACCTGTGGGAAAGTGTAAATTATTATTTTAGAAATATTTCCTTAAAGGGATAGTAATACTTAAAATGTAAAAAAAAATATGTTGTAGGGTTTATCCCCCTGAGTAAAACAAGAGTACTCCCACTGCTGAAAGGTGTTTCATTCAAAAGTTATTCATTTTCAAAGTTGAATTGGTTAGGTGCAATATCACAGTGGCGTGAAATTGTACAGTGGCGCTGTTGCTACACCATCCTATGGAGATTTATGGTCCCGGGACCAGAGCTGTCCATAGGATGGTGTAGCAACAGCGCCACTGTACAATTTCAGGCCACTGTGATATTGCACCTAAAAAATTCAACTTTGAAAATTAATAACTTTTGAATGAAACACCTTTCAGCAGTGGGAGTACTCTTGTTTTACTCAGGGGGATAAACCCTACAACATATTTTTTTTTACATTTTAAGTATTACTATCCCTTTAAAAGGTTAAGATTACCATGTACAGTGAGCAGAGTCTGAGGTCCTGGGGTCCTGTCTACTACTTGCAAAAACATTTAATCAGTAAGGACTAAAAATAAATAATAAATAAACAAATACCAAAAAATACTTAATGGGGAACTTTCACCCTCAAGATACTGTATCTTATATTGTTAATCTCCTAAATGCTATATAGATTTGTGTTTTTTTGTTTGTTTGTTTTTTTTAAAGCACATACTTTATTAGATTTTTCACTCTAAGATGTAAACTTGATGTAGGCACTCCTGCATTCTGCGGCACAGGATAACTTCAGCACAGCTCTGCAGAACTTCCCAGTCCTCCAATTCTGCTCCCAGCTCTCTGTGGGAGCGCACAGTGCAGTAACTATAGGGGTCTCAGGGGTCGCACCCGCGACCGGGCCCGTCACTTCAGGGGCCCGGCGGCCCCCTGTGACCCCTCTGCCTGATGCCCACAATCTCCCTCCAGCTGTCTAGTAATGCAGAGCGCTGGGAGATGACATCATCTCCCAGCGCTTTGCATTACAGAAGAGGACCCTCAGGGATTGGGAGGTAGGAGATGAGAGTATTGTGGAGGGTCCTGAGGCCAATGTGGTCGAGGGTGAGAGGGCCCATGGCACTTCTTGCACCAGGGCCCGGAGGGTTCTAGATACGCCTCTGGGAGCGCGTTCACGCTTCCCTTCATAGTGATGTACAGAGCTGCGCCAAAGTTATCCTGTGCACAGAATGCAGAAGTGGCTACATCAAGTCTAAATCTTAGATCGAAAATCTAATAAAGTATGTACTTTTTTTTATAAACTCCCCCACACACACACATACAAATCTATATACCATTTTGGCAGATTAACAAAATAAGATACGGTGACTTTAAAAATATCATATATAAATCAATATTTATTACGAATAAAAAACAATGGTTAAGCATAAAAAATAATTTAAAATATAGCTCAATGTGTTTCATAACCCACTGGTTATTTCATCAGGAGCAATCTGCAAACTTAACCTAATACAAGGAAAAGGAAAATAGTCAACACTGCCTAATCCTATATTATAATTTGCTAAGCATGTTTGTCAGAAGCCATCATGCACAGTAGAGACGGCTGTTCGCGTTGCACTCATGCGCTGTAGAGACTGCCCTTGCCGTGGCTGATACAGAGCAGGGCGCTCCAAATTCAGACTGAAGTCCATTCTGTGCACCTTCCTGGGACCGCTTGCTCCCAGGAAGGTGCACAGAGAGGACCACAGTCTGAATTCGGTACACCCTGCTCCGTAGCAGCCGCGGCTCGTTTGGGCACTCTGTACTGCGCATGACTGCAGCGCCGCCAGTGTTGGCTCGTGTACACGGGCTTTAAAAGTAGTTCTAGCATAATGTGATAACATGTTCTCTTCTTAATTATAGGGATGATTCTAAGATGGTTAAAAGGATTCTCAACATGAATATAAGCATCCCTTTATTAAAGGATATATTAAGATAATCTATCCAGATGAGATCCCTTTACAGAGAATTTAAAAATAAACCAGATACTTGAAAAGTGAATTATACAGTGTAGCTTGTAGTGCCTGTATAAAAAATGAACCAAATAAATAATTAGAAAAATAAATTATATATTGTAGCTTGTGATGCACAATCATATGTCAAAGTATATGTACAATAATACAATAAACAATGCCGGTGAGATAGCTCAGTTGTTTAATACACCAGCTGTAGAATCCATTGGAACCTCAAGGTCGCAGGTTGTAGTTTTGGCAAGGTCAGCTTAGCCTTGTACCCCCTGAGGCAGACAAAATGAGTAGCCAGACATACTTGAAAATGAGAGGCAATCACAATGTACCCTTCCAGGTACAATAAATACTTTCTCAAAAAAAAAAAAGTGGAAGATGACAAATGTTGGATTAGTGGTATATCACAGTACTGCTGCACTCACATGGGGTTCTCTCATATTACGAGGTGCTCCAACGGAGTATCACATGAATTTCAGCAAAGATAGTCGGGCACTCTCTCTTAAAACATAACTTTTAATCATCAAAAACGTATCCAACATTTCAGTTTGACATTGCAACTTTCATCAGGGATATTTCATTTACAATGGATACATATTATTCCGTAGTTGCCATCACAATCACTACAAATAACTTATTAAACAGTTCAGTTTAATAAGTTATTTGTAGTGATTGTGGTGTGGCTCTGGGGAAGGGGAGTGCACCCAACATTTATGCAGATTTTAAATACATGTTTTTAAGATGATGAGTGTATTAAAGGATTGGTGTTAAAAAAATAGTATAATTATGTAGTTTCCTTGTAAGTTCTGCTCGTGCAGGGTGGGCAGATCCATTGCTTCAATTTACCTGGGTAACCAGGTAAGCTCCGGACTCGCGCTGTGTGCGGGCGTGACTATTTAAAGCAACTACGGAATAATATCCATTGTAAATGAGATATCCCTGATGATAGTTGCAATGTCAAACTGAAACGTCGGATACGTTTTTGATGATAAGAGATTAAAAGTTATGTTCTAAGAGAGAGTGCCCGACTATCTTTGCTGAAATTAATATTGGATTAGTGTCATGCAATAAAGTAAAGAGAAAAAAATATACCTTAAATTTTTTTTGTATTAGTTTAGTGTTGCACTGATACAATATCATAAAATGAAAAATATTCTTTGATATTAAATCTGTATATAGCATAAACTTTGGAAACAGTGACCAGTGTCAAACAGTAGTAGCAAAGGCAAACAAAGTCCTGTCTTGCATAAAAAGAGGTATCGAAGCAAGAGTGGATAACATTATTTTGCCATTATACAAATCATTGGTAAGACCTCACCTTGAGTATGCAGTGCAGTTTTGGGCACCGGTTCTGAAAAAGGATATACTACAACTAGAGAGGGTACAGCGAAGAGCAACAAAATTAATTGAGGGAGTGGAGGACTTGACATATGAGGAACGACTAGACAGAATTGGTTTATTTACTCTAGAGAAAAGATGACTAAGAGGAGACCTTATCACATTCTACAAGTATATGAGAGGTCAATACAAGGATCTCTGTGGTGAGCTATTTATTCCAAGGCCTGATCAGGTGACCAGGGGACACCCCTTAAGATTAAAGGAAAGGAGGTTTAGACTTCTTCAGAGGAAGGGTTTTTTTTACAGTAAGGTCTGTTAAATTGTGGAATTCATTGCCCAAGGAGGTGGTTATGGCAGATACAATGGATTCATTTAAGAGAAGATTAGACACATTTCTTTCAAAAGGGAACATACAGAGCTATACTGTTTATCAGTAAGAAGATCAGGAAGGTCTGATAAAGACTAACCTAATTGGTAACTGGAAAGCTATAAAATTCTCAGTTACTGGGCTATGAGGAGAAGGTTGAACTTGATGGACATGTGTCTTTATTCAACCTAATTTACTGTGTTACTGTGTATTACTTGATATATATTTGATATAAAAGTATATAAACATAAAAAAACACAGTGGTTATAAATATAAACCTTGACCTTAGATGTTATGTTGTGTGACCTAGATATTGCAAGCTGCATCTACAGGTCATTAAATATATTATAAAAGAAGTCTCACAATTGATAAAAAAAATTGTATCATACGTATCTTTACTGTGATATTGGATACAATTTTATTTTCTTATTTGAGTTCGAGTCACATTTATGGTATTTCGACTTGCCACATTTGTAACTGCCTACACCATTGAATAAGAAAGTCCTATCTCTATTATTCCTTCATCAGATACCTAGGTGTTCTTGTAATCTTGTATGCTAAAGTCATTCAGTTTGTCAATAAAGGTATCACTCTACCAGTCTCCTAGTCTTTTTTTGCTAATAGTAATATCACATAACAAAATGTATTTTATACATATATTAACCCCTTATGGACCGGGATAGGGATGGGGTTGCAATGCCTTACTTTGAAATGTGTTTCACAATACTCTGGTTCAAAATTCCTCTGGTCCAAAATATATTTTGGAAAAAGAAGAAAATAATAATAATAGAGAAATAATATAAAATATTTTTACTGGACCATAACCCTTTAAGGATGGCTGATCGCACATGAGGCCATCACTTAAGGACCACGGACCATTTTTTTTTTCATATCCGGTTCAGGGCTCTATGAACGGTGTGCAGCTGCAAGGGGAGCCCTGAATTCCAGGCACGTCATGGGTCCTTAACGCTAATCTACCCATGACATGCCAGGACTGTCAAGGGTCATTAAGGGGTTAAGAAAATCTCTAAATTTTATTGAATTGTGACACAATGTATAATAGATTTAAATTAGTGTGTTGTGAGATTTTTATAGTTATAGATAAATGGTAAATATTCAGTGATCTTTACAAAAGTAGTGACTGTGAATATTTCATATTTTTTCTCCAGATTTAGGAAAACCATTTAGAAATATGATGTAATTTTTCATTTTGATTCATATTAAAAGTCAGTTATATTTACACTTGGAAGAGGTTTCAAAATCACCCATATGTCACATTAGTCATTTTTTATTTAGGAAACTAATTTTTGAGTTAGAGGTATAGATTATGCTAATTATGGCGTGCTGTGCAAGCACTTCCTACCTTATTCCTACATTACCTCCACCACTCACTGCCACTGATCAGTAATGCATTGACCAGCTCCCCTAACACTGACGTCCTGTCTTATCCCTACATTACCTCCACCACTCACTGCCACTGCTCAGTAATGCATTGACCAGCTCCCCTAGCACTGATGTCCTGTCTTATTCCTACATTACTGCCACCATTCACTGACATTGCTCAGCAATGCACTGCCACCTCCCCTAGCACTGACTTCCTGTCTTATCCCTCCATTACCTCCCCCACTCACTGACACTGCTCAGCAATGTATTACCTACCTCCCCTAGTACTGACTTCCTATCTTATCCCTACATTACCTCCCCACTCACTGACACTGCTCAGTAATGCATTGCCACCTCCCCTAGCACTGACTTCCTATCTTATACCTACATTACCACCACCACTCACTGACACTGCTCAGCAATGCACTGCCCACCTCCCCTAGCACTGACTTCCTGTCTTATCCCTACATTACCTCCCCCACTTACTGACACTGCTCAGCCATACCAACAGGAGTGAATATGGGTGTGGCCAGAACAGTTCAGGCCCCTCCCCTCACAATCTGGAGCTCTAGCCTGTTGCCTACTCTGCCCATTGGGAAATCCAACCCTGGACATATAAATTCTGATTTAAAGTGGAACTTTCACCTTAATTCAGGTTTGCATATTTCAAAACTGCATTAAACACTGCTTATGCGTCATGTTAACCAAAAGACCAGCAAATGTACAGTTAAGGAGAAATTCATACTTGCTCCCATATTCTACTGTATGCTAATTGTAGTACCCATGTGGTACCAGTTATGTTTCATATGCTAATTAAAGGAGCAGTAAACTTTTATTCATGAAAACACATATTTTATAGAGCATTTCCAGCTGAATATAAAAAAAAAAAAAAAGTCACTCCCACCTCTGTCAGATGTTTTATTCAAAATTTATATCAGTTCAAATAATCGGGAAGTGAATTTACTGTGTTTACTTCCTGGTAGTTCTAATTGACAGGAAGTGAATTTACTGTGTTTACTTCCTGATAGTTCTAATTGACAGGAAGTGAATTTACCGTGTTTACTTCCTGATAGTTCTGACAGGAAGTGACAGGCAGTTCTATCACATTCTGTGGAGATCTGTATGTCACTGACTTTTCTGACTTTCCTGTCAGTTAGAATCTAACAGGAAATCTAATTTGACCACTAGAGGGCACTGCTAATGTAAAAAAACTGTAATAACTCTGGAAATATAAATCTCTCAGCAGTGGGAGTACCCTTATCTTACTCAATAGGAAAATCCCTACAACATATATTTTTTCATAAAAAAGTTTACTGCTCCTTTAAGCTTTTCAGTGAGATAATTAAGCTTTTCATATGCTAATGAAACTCTGTGCTGTATAAGGAGATTTTCACTTTTACTGTGAATACCATATCTCCTAAACTACACATATGATGGAATTTTGGTTAACATGGCACACAGGCAGTCTTGAATGACATTTTCAAATATGTAAAGAAAATTCAAAGCGATAGGTCCACTTTAACTGAATGGATATTTGGGGAAATTCTTCTATTTGGTTTGGTTGGCTTGCCCAAGAATGTTGTGTGAAAATCTAACTTAAAGGAGCAGTAAACTTTTTTTTATGAAAACGCATATTTTATAGATCATTTCCTGCTGAATAAAACAAGGTCACTCCCATCGCTGTTAGATGTTTTATTCAAAATGTATCGCAGTTTAAATAATCAGGAAGTGAATTTACTGTATTTACTTCCTGATAGTTCTAACTGACAGGACGTGACAGGCAGTTTCTATCACATTCAATGGAGAACTGTATGTCTCTGACTTTTCTGACTTTCCTATCCATTAGAATCTAACAGGAAATCTAATTAGAATTTGACCACTAGAGGGCACTGCTAATGTAAAAAAACATGGGTTTAAACTGTAATAACTGGAAATATAAATATCTCTGCAGTGGGAGTACCTTTATTTTACTCAATAGGAAAATCCCTACAATATATATTTTTTCATAAAAAAAAGTTTACTGCTCCTTTAAAGTAAGTGAACACCAGAAACTTAGAAGAAAACTTAGGGCCTTTTGCAGAAAGAAAACTATCAAGAAAAGAAGAAGAGTAGTGTTAAAATGTATGGACCGGAGGTAGTCAGCTCTGGTTCTCAAGAACAACCAACTATCCATGTTTTCAGGATATCCCAGCTGGATCACAGGTGGACTAATTAGCGATTCAATCGCTTTCATTGGTCTACTTGTGCTCATTTAGGGATATCCTGAAAACATGGACTTTGGTAGCTCTTGAGGACCAGGTTTAGCTATCCTGGTGTGGAACACATTTTCTAAAAACTAGTTACACTCCTCTATTTGGAGGCTACAGCTATGCTTCCAGGATTCACAGCACTTCAAATGGCCTTGACATAGAACAGGTAAGATACCTAAAGAAATGTCCCACCCCTTCACAAGTTCCCAGAATTTTCTCCAAAGTGCTTTGACTTCCAAAAACTCTGGTTTCTCGTCACCACAATGGCAGCACTTACTTGGACAATATGAACTCAGTCACTAAACTTTGATATTGCATCCTGGATGCACGGTTTCAGCTGGTCATTAAGCTATGACATCTCCACTGATGGGTTTCATAAGGTCCCAGCTTACTTCCCCAGGGTATAAGACAAAGGTCAAATATAAGGTTATATACAAAGGGATGGATTTCCCAATAGGCAGAGCAGGCAACTGAATAGAGCTCCAAATTTTGTGGAGTGCCTCAGCTGTGCTGGCCGAAACCCCATTCTGAATTGTGGTTGTTGCCAGAGTAATCTTAACCCCTTAACGACCGGGGAATCCGGAAGCGGAAGTGACTTGACGACCACGGAGAAATTTTTTTTGTATTGCTCCGTTGGGTTCCGGACTCCCCGAACGGCGTGCAGCCGTTAAGTCAAATCGACCCTTGACGTACTATGACCGTAAAGGGTCGTTAAGGGGTTAATATCCCTGTATCAGTTGTATGCCTCTTTACAGGCTGTTATTTAAAACCTTGGATTCTAGAAAGATTTCCATTGCATTGGTTAAAGGGATAGTAATGTTTCATAATAAAAGCAGCTCTAATTAATCATAGTATTTGGACTTTGGAGAGTGTTATTTAAATTCTGTCAGAGTTGTAGTTCAAGAGTAATTGAATGATAAAGTATCCCCGTCCCGCCCCTTTTACTGATGTAACACTGCTCACCTCAGAACAGCTGGGAGGTGCCCAGGTAAACTGCAGAGAGGGACAATCTTCAATTAAGATAAGGGAAAAAGCTGAAAAACCTTTCAAGGGGTGCAGGGTTTTCACAGTAAGAAAATTGTCCCCTGTTGTGATCTGTCTGGTCTTACAACCAGATTCCACATCGGAGGTGAGCAGTGTTACACTAGGTAAAAGGGGGGATACTTTATCATTCAATTACACTTGAGCTACAACTCTGACAGTATTGAAATAACACTCTCTGTGGCTCAAATACTATGAAGATTAATTGGAGTTGCTGTTTTTGTGAAACATTACTAGCCCTTTAAGCTTTTTTTACCCTTGCTTGTTATAGGCCAAGGGTATTTTCTATGACAGTAAACAGTGGAAGCGGCTGGGATTGTGATTATGTGAGGAATGAGGGTGTGGCCATGGGTGGAGCTAAGGGGACCTACAGTGCCTTGCTTAGGGGAGGCTGGAATATAAATCTGGACCTGGATATACACCTGTGGAGTATGAGCAAGTAGATCAAAATGACCAATCTGATGTAACAATAAAATGCAATAAAATATATTAAAGGGATAGTAATACTTCAAAATTACTATCCCTTATATTGAAGCCCTTTAAAAGCTGAATTAAATGTCACCAGCGGCATCTTTCAAACCTTTATGGTTTGCGAGATAGCCGCTTTTAAACTTCGCTCTCCCCTGCCTCTCCCCTGACGTCATCATTCTTGCTGCAGCAGGGAAATCCAGTCCTAGAACCGGCGGAGGCTCTTCAGCAGAGCCGAGATCTCTTTATGGAAGACAAGCTCTTTCACTAAAACAGTCTTCTACATGTGCTTGGTTACCTCCGCTTGATCAATGAAAGGATTCCCCTGATGCAGCAAGAACTTTGACGTCAGGGGAGATGCAGGGGAGAGCGAAGTTTAAAAGCAGCTATCTCTCAAACCATAAAGGTTTGAGAGATGCCGCTGGTGGCATTTAATTCAGTTTTTTAAGGGCTTCAATATAAGGGGTGGTAATTTTGAAGTAGTACTGTCCCTTTAAGAAATGAATAAAAAGACCCAAGATCTCTGAAATACTGTGCTTGACATTCAGTCACAGTTCTTCCTTCATGCCTCCTCTTAAACAAGTAACATTTTCTAAAAACAACCCCTGCCATTTACTTTACTAAGCCCAAAAAATCCAAATAGCCACTATGAACTTTGCCCTTGATCGTTGGATCAGTAGGTAACAGCAAAAATTAAATCTATCCAGATTTTCATGTCCCTGGAAGTGGACATGACAGTCGCTGGTAGTTTTTGCTTTTTTTTTCAAACTAAAGAAGGGTGCATGAGCCCTCTTACCCATTTAAAGGGACAGTAATGTCCCATAAAAATATTTAGAGTTAGGTAGTGATTAAAGAAAGAAAATAATTGACACAAACCCTATCTCTCAAACCACTATGGTTTGAGAGATATAGGGATTCAAAGTCCCCCCCTCCCTTCCCTTCTGCTGATGTCAGCTGTAAAGCTGACAGCAGGAGATTCGAGTTGTACAACTCGACGAGGCTCTGCAGCAGAGCCCAAATCGCGTTATCTATAAGGAATTCATTCATTGGAAAGGTCTAAAAAGTGTGCCTGGTTTGCAAGCACACTTTGTAGACATTTCCAATGAATGAATTATTTTTAAGTAACGTGATTTGGGCTCTGCTGCAGAGCCTCCTGCTGGTCCCCGGACCAGGATCTCTTGCTGTCAGCTAGACACTTACAGCAAGAGAAAAAACAACAAAGGACAGCGCGAAAAGATCCCTCTAAGTGCGATCCGTTAAGTTATTCAAAAAGGTTGTCTTCCCACCTCATATCCCCCACACTGGGTACTCACTCTTTGTCGAGGCTACTGCCGCCTCTAGGATCTATGCCTCCACTGGATCTGACCCCCAGTGATGGTCTGTCTTCGCCAGAGGTCCTTACAAGCCACCTTGAATGTTACTGGTTGTCCCTCCCGTTTTGGTTATAATAATACCAAAACCAATGGGGGATTAGCCAGATATTGATCTATAATACGTGGCCCAAAAAAGGACCGCAAAAACCAGCTGGAGATATTGTGAAAATAAAACGGCTTTAATGGAAAGCAATAAAATATAACTATATAATAAAAATCAATCCGTCTAATACATCAATAAAAGTCAAAATAAAAGTCCGATATCAATATCGGAATAGGGGAAGGAGGGGGGATCTTTGAATCCCTATATCTCTCAAACGGTAGCAGTTTGAGAGATAGGGTTTATAGCAATTATTTTCTTTTTTTAATCACTGCCTAACTCTAAATATTTTTTAAGGGACATTACTGACCCTTTAAGGGCCACGTGTGTGCGTAACACATTGTGAAGCAACAAGTTAAACACTCACTGGTCCTTAACGAGTTAATACTACAGTGGGAAGACTATGAAGGTTATGCACTGAGGCATGATAAAGAGGCGATGACTTCTCCAATGATATCACTTCTCCAGTTCCTGTGTTATTCTATGGAGCCTATGCACTATGATCTCCAAAGTTGGATAAATCTTAGTGCATTGACTCCATAGAATAATGCAGGAACCGAAGAAGTGATATTGGTGGAGAAGGTGTCTCCATTTTATCACTCCTTACAGAATAACCCCCTTTGTCTCCTATGATCCTGCCAGCAACTCGTGTATCTGTCTCCACAGACATGATCTCCAGAACTGATTAAAGATATTTTCTCTTGAGCAAAACCACACGTTTCACAGGGGTCATTAGCAATTTCAGGCCATGGTAATATAAGTGGAAGTTTATTATTAGGAAATGTTACTCTTTTAAAGTCTCTCCTGCAGCCTACAATGTTTTAAGAGCTGCTAATTACAGTGCAGAGCCAGAAGGGCAGCTTTGAATCTCAATTCTTTTTATTGGATTGCACAAGATTCTAAGCTTCCTGTGGCTGCACTGGGATCAACGCTTGGCATGATCAGGCAGCAGATACAAAGTTGCACCCTGCAGGGAAGACTTGGTAAAACACTTTCTACTAATCAATGTATCATCTATCTATAGAGGGCAAGGATTACACTGTTGCCACATTCACCATTAATTATCATCATGTGAAAGAGGATCACAATAGCGCTAATAAGGTGCTAAGTGAGGCTTCTTCCCCTTGTCTCAGAGAGCGTTATGATATAATTATTCCCTATTCTAAATATGAGTGCGTAATATCTCAAGGTTATATCTGTAGACAGGCCTTATACAAGTAATATAAGGACAATAAAAGAGGATTTCCGAGTCTGTGTATGTATTATGCAGGAGTTTATTGGCTATCTAGAAAATATCAAGCAAATAAGAAGCTTAGCAATAACACAATAAAACAAATTACATTACAAAACCCAACTAGCAGAGTATAAGATAATTATAAAATATTGCTTGCCATAATATCAAAGTCACATACCAATCAGCCTCAGTCAATGAGAGTGTCAGATGACCTGATCTGTCCGCTGCTGACCATAGGGGTCCTGTCACTCATTATATATCTTTTCTCTTAGCATGAGCCAAGGGGGTAAAGAGCATGTGTTTGGCTCATGCACGGAAAGACCATATTTGGGGACGGATGTAACACTTGGCTATTGGACCTGTTGCTAGGGTCCTAGACAGAAGTAGCTAACGGTATATTTCTGTTATCTATAGGCCCGGAGGTGAAAAGGACAAATGTCTAACCATCTGCTTCCTTTTCTAAGAGTCATAGGAGATGTGTGGCGATTATCAGTTAGGGCAGACGGTTATGTTATAAAAAGTCTGTCCAGATAAAGTAAGAATATGTTCTAGCTTTCTCTGCCATGGCTAAAAGAATAAATGTATATAGTAACCCTTTGTGTGCCATGCAAGAATAGTTATATGCAGAATACAGTAGGGTTATGGGTAGAAAGTATATATATATATATTTATATATATATATATATATATGTCACATAAAAGTTGTAGGGGGCTTATTCCCCCGCAACAATCACCAGGGCATACACCAAAGGTGACACAGACAGCAGCTCCTCAGTAATGGTGGCAGTCTCACAGACAGCAGCTAGTCAGGAATGGTGGCAGTCTCACAGACAGCAGATAGTCAGGAATGGTGGCAGTCTCACAGACAGCAGCTAGCCAGGAATGGTGGCAGTCTCACAGACAACAGCTAGTCAGGAACGGTGACAGTCTCACAGACAGCAGCTCCTCAGGAATGGTGGCAGTCTCACAGACAACAGCTAGTCAGGAATGGTGGCAGTCTCACAGACAGCAGCTAGTCAGGAATGGTGGCAGTCTCACAGACAGCAGCTAGCCAGGAATGGTGGCAGTCTCACAGACAGCAGCTAGTCAGGAATGGTGGCAGTCTCAAAAGAGGTATTGAGTCTGTACAATTTGGGAACTTCTGACTGTAGGCAGCAGAGCCAGGTCTTGATCTTGAAGCGCAAAGAGATGTGCTGTACACCGGCTGCAACTATGAACAGTAGCAACAAGGTTCATATTGGTGTGGCAGACTGGAGTTACCATGTCAGAGAGACATCAGGACTTACGTATTAAAGTAAACTGCTACAATTTTGGGGCAAACCAACAGTACCATGGAGAACAACAAACATTTCCAAAATCCCCTATTAATTTAAATATGCCTTTTAACCCCCTTGAATACTACAGAGTAGTGATGATCGAGCACCCCAATGCTCGGGTGTTCGGGTGCTCTGACCGAGCGCCCCCGGATGCTCGAGTGCTCGGCCGAGCACCCGAGCCCCATTGAAGTCAATGGGAGGACTCGAGCATTACACCAGGCACCCCCTGCTCTGATGAGGGGAGGGTGCCTGGTCCATAGGAAAAGGGCAGAAAATGATGGAAACACCACAGAAATGGTTCAGGGACAGCATAGGGAGGATGTCTGGATGCATCTTGGACTCCAACGTCGCTGCTGGGAACGATCTTTCGCCCGTAGTACGCCATTTTTACAGACTGACCGTAAAACACACAAAAAGGCAGATAAAAACGACTTTAGGCGAAAAATTGTTACCAAACAGTATTTGCTGTATATTTACTTGTATATCATCTGCAAATTCTGCAAAAAATTTCCTCGATTTTTCTGAACTGGGGCCATGATTAAGAGGGAAACGTGCGCAGAGGCAAATTCTCCCAAAAATTTCCTCGATTTTTCTGAACTGAGGCCATGATTAAGAGGGAAACGTGCGCAGAGGCAAATTCTCCCAAAAATTTCCTTGATTTTTCTGAACTGAGGCCATGATTAAGAGGGAAACGTGCGCAGAGGCAAATTCTCCCAAAAATTTCCTTGATTTTTCTGAACTGAGGCCATGATTAAGAGGGAAACGTGCGCAAAGGCAAATTCTCCCAAAAATGTCCTCGATTTTTCTGAACTGGGGCCATGATTAAGAGGGAAACGTGCGCTGAGCCGACCATCTAAAACATTATGGGTGAGGGTCTGCTGCGGAGCTGACCATCCTAAACATTATATGCGAAGGCCCGCTAGTGAGCTGACGCTATAAAACATTATATGAGAGGGCCCGCTAGAGAGCTGACCCAATAAAACATTATATGAGAAGGCCCGCTGGTGAGCTGACCTATACAAAAATTGTCAAACAGCGCCCGCTGGTGAGCTGGCCCTATATAAAAATTATATCACAGGGCCCGCTGGTGAGCTGGCCCTATATAAAAATTATATCCCAGGGTATATGGAAGAGAGTCAACCATATACCCATTTTTTGGGTGGAAGGGGTGAATGGGAATACAGAGTATTCCCATCATTGTAAATAACATATATAAAGTGACTTTATGTTCCCCCGGGGCTTTCCTCCAGTGCAGTGGAGAAGTCAGGGGAAATCCAGGCCTTGTTCATTTTTATAAGTGTCAACCTATCACCATTGTCGGTGGAAAGGCGGATACGCTTATCTGTTATGATGCCACCAGCAGCACTAAATACCCGCTCAGACAGAACGCTGGCGGCAGGGCAGGCCAGCACCTCCAAGGCGTAGAGTGCCAGTTCATACCACGTGTCCAGCTTGGACACCCAGTAGTTGTAAGGCACAGAGGGATCATTGAGGACGCTGACACGGTCTGCTACGTACTCCTTCACCATCTTCCAAAACTTTTCCCTCCTTGTGACACTAGGCTGCGCATCAGGGTGAGGGTGCTGGCGGGGTGTCATGAAGGTGTCCCACGCCTTGGAGAGTGTTGCCCTGCCTTTGTCGGAACTGCTGTGTGCTCCCCTTTTCTCCCCTTCTCGGTTGGCCAAGGTAGCACGTACTCTGCCGCCAGCGTTGTCAGATGGAAAATTTTGGAGCAATTTTTCAACAAGAACCTTCTGGTATTGCACCATTTTGCTTGTCCTCTCCACCGGAGGAATGAGAGATGAGAAATTCTCTTTGTAGCGGGGGTCCAGAAGGGTGAACACCCAGTAATCCGTGTTGTCTAAAATGTGTATAACGCGTGGGTCACGGGAAAGGCAGCCTAACATAAAGTCAGCCATGTGTGCCAGAGTACCAACAGGCAAGATTTCGCTGTCCTCACCAGGAGGATGACTCTCAATCTCCTCATCCTCTTCCTCCTCTTCTGCCCACCCACGCTGAAGAGATGGAACTAAAGTTCCATGGCTACCCTCTGTAGCGGAGGCAACCGTGTCTTCCTCCTCCTCCTCCTCCTCCTCCGCCTCCTCCAATTGTCGCTGAGAAGACGAAGTGAGGGTGCTCTGGCTATCACCTTGTGTAAGCTCTTCCTCCCGCATTTCCACCTCTTCCACATGCAAAGCGTCGGTTTTAATTGTGAGCAGCGAGCGTTTCAGTAGACACAGAAGTGGGATGGTTACACTGATAATAGCATTATCGCCGCTCACCATCTGTGTCGATTCCTCAAAATTGCGTAAAACCTCGCAGAGGTCTGACATCCATTCCCACTCCTCACTTCTGATTACAGGAAGTTGAACGGAGAGGCGACGACCGTGTAACAGCTGGTACTCCACTACTGCCCTCTGCTGCTCACAAAGCCGGGCCAACATGTGGAAGGTGGAGTTCCAGCGCGTGCTCACGTCACACAGCAGCCGGTGAGCTGGCAATTGTAAGCGCTGCTGCAGCTTCAACAGGCCGGCTGAAGCTGTAGATGACTTACGGAAATGTGCACACACGCGGCGCACCTTGGTCAAGAGATCATGCAAATTGGGGTAGGTTTTTAGAAATCGCTGAACCACTAAATTAAACACATGCGCTAGGCATGGTACGTGTGTGAGCTTGCCGAGCTCCAAAGCCGCCACCAAGTTACGCCCATTATCACACACAACCATGCCTGGTTGCAGGTTGAGTGGCGAGAGCCACTGCTCGGTCTGGTGACTAATCCCCTGCAACAGCTCTGAGGCCGTGTGCTGTTTGTCCCCAAGGCAGATCAGCTTCAGCACGGCCTGTTGACGCTTCCCCACTGCAGTGCTACACTGCTTCCAGCTACCGGCTGATGGGTGAGTGGCGCTGCGCGCAGAGAATTCGGAGGTGGAAACGGAGGAGGAGGAGCCAATAACGTAGGTGCTGGCGGAAACCCTGATGGAGGTAGGGCCCGCAATCCTCGGCGTGGGTAGCACCTGTGCCATCCCAGGGTCCGAGTCGCTCCCAGCCTCCACGACATTCACCCAGTGTGCCGTCAGGGAAATGTAGCGTCCCTGGCCACAAGCACTTGTCCATGTGTCAGTCGTTAAGTGGACCTTCCCAGTAACTGCGTTGGTCAGGGCACGGGTGGTGTTACGGGACACATGGTGGTGTAAGGCGGGGACGGCACACCGGGAAAAGTAGTGGCGGCTGGGGACTGCGTACCGAGGGACAGCTGCTGCCATCAGGCTGCGGAAGGACTCAGTCTCCACAAGCCTAAATGGCAGCATTTCGATGGCCAGTAATTTGGAAAGGTGTGAGGTTAGTGCTATGGCCTGTGGGTGGGTGGCTGGGTATTTTCGCTTGCGCTCAAATGCCTGGGGTAATGACATTTGGACGCTTTGCTGGGACAGGGAAGTGGATGTGGTCGCTGATGGTGCTTCAGATGGTACAGGTGCAGGGAGGGAGGTATGCGGGCCTGCGCCTTCGACAGGCGATTGGCCAGCACCGAAAACAGGGGAAGAGGAGGCAGTGGTGTGGCCTGCAGACACAGATTGGCGATCCGGGCGTTCCTCCCACTTATTACGGTGCTTGGATGCCATGTGTCGGATCATGCTGGTGGTGGTGAGGTTTCTAGTGTTCATGCCTCGGCTCATTCTGGTGTGGCACAGGTTGCAAACTACAATTCTTTTGTCGTCCGCACTTTCCTTAAAAAAAACGCCATACCGCGGAACACCTACCCCTTGGCAAGGGAGATTTACGCAAGGGGGTGCTCCGTGGAACATTTGCGGGCCGGTTTGGTGCGGTCCGCCTTCTTTCTGTAGCCACACCACTGCCTCTTCCAGCCTGTTGCGGTGCTGCAGATGGCTCACCCTCAGGACTGCTGTCATCGCTCGGCTCTACACCTTCCCAGGTGGGGTCAGTCACCTCATCGTCCACCAAGTCCTCCTCCACTTCCTCACTCTGATCATCCTCCTCATGTCTTGATCCCACCACATACTCAGTCATTGACAACTGTATATCATCCTCCTCATCAAGGTCTTGAGACAGTAATAGTGGTTGATTTAATGGCAACTGTGTCTCATCATCATCATCATCCACTTCCTTTGACCTTAAATGCCGTTCACCTCTGTCATCTTCTTGTGATTGGGTACCCTCTAGAGGTTGTGAATCAGGGCACAAGATGTCATGTTCCTCTGCAAGCGTGCTTGGAGAGAGGTTCAAATTAAGGATTGGTGATGAGACGAGCTCCTCACTATATCCCAGTGTGGGATCACTTCTTTGACCAGATCCTCTATGGTGGGAGGAAGGATGATCAGGGTGAGGATTATGTTGACCAGACTCTTGGCTACTGAGAGTGGACTTGGTGGAAGACAGGGTGGTGCTTAACCGACTGGAAGCAGTATCAGCTGACATCCAACCGACCACCTGTTCGCAGTGGTCGGACCTCGAGAGTGATGTCCTGCG
The DNA here is from genome assembly GCA_037306005.1 of Rhinophrynus dorsalis. NCBI lineage: Eukaryota > Metazoa > Chordata > Amphibia > Anura > Rhinophrynidae > Rhinophrynus > Rhinophrynus dorsalis. The sequence goes on along the minus strand of CM074727.1, from coordinate 24,625,948 downwards.
ACGCCCTGTAAACTGAGACATGAAGCTAGGTATGGTGGATGTCTTTCTGTCTTGTGCTCTGGCACCAGGCACAGTTTCTACGCGTCCTGACCCGCGCCCTGAACTATCAGGATCACGTCCACTTCCCCGTCCCTTTTTACCCGCCTTCTTCATATTACACGGAATATGTGCTGCAAATCTGCAACTTTGCACAGTAAACAGAATGTTCTCCTAATATGCAACTTTGCACACTAAACAGAATGTGCTTCTTATCTGCGGCTAGGCACAGTGAATGGAATATGTGACTTTGATATTTTACAGTTTGCACAGTTAACAGAATGTTCTCCTAATATGCAACTTTGCACACTAAACAGAATGTGCTTCTTAACTGCGGCTCGGCACAGTGAATGGAATATGTGACTTTGATATTTTACAGTTTGCACAGTTAACAGAATGTTCTCCTAATATGCAACTTTGCACACTAAACAGAATGTGCTTCTTAACTGCGGCTCGGCACAGTGAATGGAATATGTGACTTTGATATTTTACAGTTTGCACAGTTAACAGAATGTTCTCCTAATATGCAACTTTGCACACTAAACAGAATGTGCTTCTTAACTGCGGCTCGGCACAGTGAATGGAATATGTGACTTTGATATTTTACAGTTTGCACAGTTAACAGAATGTTCTCCTAATACGCAACTTTGCACACTAAACAGAATGTGCTTCTTATCTGCGGCTACGCACAGTGAATGGAATATGTGACTTTGATATTTTACACTTTGCACAGTTAACAGAATGTTCTCCTAATATGCAACTTTGCACACTAAACAGAATGTGCTTCTTATCTGCGGCTACGCACAGTGAATGGAATATGTGACTTTGATATTTTACACTTTGCACACTAAACAGAATGTTCTGCTAATCTGAAACTTTGCACACTAAACAGAATGTGCTGCTAATCTGAAACTTTGCACACTAAAAAGAATGTGCTGCTAATCTGCAACTTTGCACACTGAACAGAATGTGCTCTAATCTGCAACTTTGCACACTAAACAGAATGTGCTGCTAATCTGCGGCTAGGCACAGTGAACAGAATATGTGAAGTTTTTTTTTTTATATCTCTGCCCCCCCAAACAAAATAAACTGCTGCCCCCACACACAGTAGTCCTAAAAAGGACTTTTGGGTCTTTTTTTTTACAAATTCGCTTTTCTTCTCCCTACACTGACTTTCCCTTCCTATCCTCATCTCTCCCTGGCTAAGACTGAGCCGAACTCGCTGGTCAGGTGCTATACAGCACCCGATCACGGGTTCTGGCCAGCCAATCAGTGTAATGCCAGCAGCCAACATGGCTGCTGGCATTACACTGATGTCAGAGCCTCCCTGCACGTTTATTGGCTGCGCAGCAGCCGCGAAACGTGCGGGGAGGAGACCCGAACATGGCGGGCGAGCACATGCGGTACTCGTACGAGTACTGCCATGTGCCGAGCAGAGCGATGCTCGAGCCGAACCGAGCTTCGGCCGAGCATGCTCGCTCATCACTACTACAGAGGTTTCCAACGCACTGCGAGACCTCTCTAGCCTTCAAGGGATTAAAAACATATGTAGATCAGAGGTTATTTTTCTATATCCCCTATTGTGCAGTTGGATTGTCCCAGAATTACTCCATTTTGCTTTCATACATAAGACCCAACAATAATTTTTCTCTCTTATAAGTCAAGAGGCACTGAGTCAGGTGAGGCAAATGAGGGGATGTGAGTGTAATTACAAGGATTGCTCTCAGACAACTCTGAGTAATCCCACCAAGGCACAATAAACCATATTTTACATGGGAAAGGGGGTGGGGGGAAGGCAGCAAAGTGGCTGTCGGCAACCACATTCCAGTGATCTTCTTAGGAAACTGCCAGTTACCCCTAGAAATCTGACTCTCTAGGCAAGTGCCTACCTGTATGGGTGTCAAATATGATGAATCTTATTATTATGAATTGAATAACAGTGACTAATCTATACATGAGCTTAGCAAGTGTCTGTAATGTATTTGTTTTGTATTAATCAGTATTGAGATCCATAAGGCCAATGCATTGCCTCATTACAGTCTCATCTTAAATATTCCACTGAAGGGATCACAAGATATTTAAAAGCAAGACTGTTTCAGTTTGGGACATTGTTTTATATTATAAATCCAGAAGTGTACAATACTTCACTCAATGCATATACACTGGAGCCAGGAAAGGCCAAACTTCAGTACTTCATCAGAGATAACTAGTAAGAATTGTGCAACTGGACATCAGAAATCCCAAACTGCTGCAATGGAATCACTGAACTGGCCTCTTCCTGTTGTGTTCTACACGTCTCGCTGTGCCCAGAAGTGAGCTCCTGAAGATGGACAGCTGTAATATCATGGTTCAAGCAGAAAAAAAAATCCACTGAAGATTTTTTTTTTTCTTTGTGAATTATGCTCCTTTTATCTTCTTCAGTGTTATATTTATTTAATATTAGCTTGTCAAAGACCCTATTTCTGCTTATAGTCATACCAGGCTGCATTTTCATCCTGTCTCTAGCTAGGACACTAAACCCTCCCACCCGATCTCAGCTTGGGTATCAGGACTTTGATGAAGCAGTTCAATTTGCTTTTTCTACAAAAAGAGCAGACACACACACACACATCTCCCCAAATCTATCATTGTCTCACACACAGACCTCCCTCAGTCTATCTATGTTTCACATAAACTGACACACACACACACAAGTACACACACACATCTCCCTCAACCAGTCAGAATCTCACACACATTTGCCTCAGTCTGTCAGTGTCTCCACACACACACACACACATCTCCCTCAGTCTGTTTATGTTTCACATAAACTGACACACACACATCTCCCTCAACCAGTCGGTATCTCACACACATTTGCCTCAGTCTGTCAGTGTCTCCACACACACACATACACACATCAGTCTCAGTCTGTCAATGTGTCTCAACACAAACATCTCCCTCACTCTCAGTGTCTCTCACACAAATACGTTTCCCTCAGTCTGTCAGTGTCTCACACACAAACACACACACAGGTTTTCCTCAGTCTGACAGTGTCTCACACACAGATACCCAGCCCTACACACACATCCACAGTATATAAGTAATCTCCAGCTCCCGCAAGGCAGATGATAAGGAAATAAAAGAGAAGATATAAGCAACAGCTAAGTGTAATAATTTATTGATCCATATATGTAAAAACAGTAGCCAAATGCCACATAGATATAATAAAACAGATCATACACTAAAAACTTTTATCATAATGCATTTCATATTATTTCTTTAAACCTTGAAAGTTGAAATATGCTATCCATCTCCTTCTTTGGACATCACATCTGGGGTATATGCATGATTTCGAGAGAGGGCTCCCCAAGAAAATAAATAAATAAAATAAACATACAATAAAAAAAAAACGAGACCAGTGATTATCAATCATTTTTTCTCACAGCACGCGTAACAGTCTGTACTTTTTAGGACAGCCCTAACATCTTACAGGTTATCTGTCAAGGGCATTCACATGACAGACAGACACCAACACACAGGTAGATATAGACTGATCAATAGAGATAAATATTGATTGATATAGACAGACAGATAGATATTGATATATCATTTTAGTCCCTGTAACCAGAATGAGAATATATCATATATCCATCACAAGAATTCCCTTAAGAATACATAGGAAATAACTGGTGCACTAAGAGGGTTTCCAAGGCATCCTAATGGGCCACTGGACCCTGTTCCAGAACCACTCACCTAGAATATGCTTTATGTGATTCTATATGTAAAAACAAGTGCAACTTTCTGAGTACAAACCAGGAGTGCGTGACCTGCAGCCCTCTTACAGTTGATGTTGGACTACAATTGGGGATTATCCTAGCTTTATTGAAGCGATAATCTGAATTTTAATAATGACAGGAGGCGAGTATTTGCATTATCTTTCTTATACTTCACCTCCAATAGCAGCAAAGTAAAATACTACAAACAACCAATCAGAACAAAGAACAATCTTAAGAAGCTCTGTAACAATTCTCCACTTCCTCTTTCTTGAAGCGAAACCCAAACAGGAACCAGGATTCTTTTAGTAAAACTTCCAGGAAGGGTTAATAGCTAACCAAAATCCAGTTGTAGGATATGTTGACGCCGTAAACAGGAATAGTGCCGACTATGGTCCACCAGAACGAGTTAAGCTGAAAGACAGTAAAAACAGACAGCATCATAGTATCTTATAAAATACTGAAAAAAATAAGTATAGATAAGTAAACGTAAATATTGAAAAATACAATTATCATTGGCGAATAATGAAAGTAACAGCTATCATAGAATTACAAAGAGATGGGATAAAAAACAGATCATGAAAAAGAAATGAAGCAAAAAAAGGGAGGGAAATACTCACCTACTGTCATTATTAAAATTCAGATTATCTCTTCACTAAAACTAGGATAATCCCCAATTTTAAAACGTGACAGGAGGCTCCTATTTGTGGTTTTAACACTCGGATAAAAGAAAAGAACCCGGATGGGAGGGTTGACGAAACGTAGAATCCCGTGACCAGTCCACCGAAGGTAGAATATCCGATAAGGATGCGGCAGAAGTCAAAGCCATCGATGCGATGGCGCCTTGCACAGAGTGGGTTCCAAAAGAGACGTCAATACCGGCTAAAGATAAGATCCAGAGTACCCAACGTGCAAGTGTGGGTGATGAAACTGGTTTGAATGGTTTAACATAGGAAATCAAAAGTTGTCTGGAGCCCAGAGCTCGCACAACCTCGGATCTATCCAGGTAACAACGAAGCACACTCTCCACACGCAACTTAGGTTCCATTGGAAAAAAGGAGTAGGAGACCGAACTAGAATTAGATTTAGTTTGACAGGAGACGGAGAAAACCACCCCACCAGGGGAGAAAACGATACCGTCCACGTCAAAGGCCCTGATTTCCAACACCCGACAAAAAGATACCAAACAGAGAAGGAGAGCAAGCTTGGCGGACAATTGGCAAAGAGAGAGGAGTTCATTCTCAGACAAAGACTGCAAAAATTGTAGAACCATAGAAACGTCCCAAAGAGATGTATATCTACGACTGGGAGGAGAGGAAAGACAGATACCCCTTAATAAACGGCATACCCGTGGGTCTTTACCAATAGGAAGACCATGCAGAAGAACATGAGTGGCTGAATTAGCCGATCTGTGGACTTTAATAGTCCGATAAGACTTTGTTACGGTTCAGTACACTCAGACATGGTAGATGTTGGTAAAACACAATTTTATTAAAGCACACAAGGATTGGTGTAACCCTCACGGGTCCAGTAATTAGCAGCAATAACTGACACAGGACAGGTTACAAGCTAGTTAACCCACATGGGTCCAGTATGGACATACAATCACAATACTGACACAGGTCAGGTAACTTTGATTGATACAGTGTAGTAGAGTCCAATGTGACCAATGGAGCCACTGACTAAGTAGCCCAGAATAGTGGAGGCCCAATGTCGTCTGTAGGCAGCAGGAGGCGACAGTGACAGAATGGCAGCAGCTAACAGGCAAGGTACACCTGTACAGAGGATGCAACGGTGGATGCCCACCATAGGCTACAAAAGGGTGAGTCAGAGCTTGTGCCAGGAATGGAGGCCCTTCCAAGACTATCCACCACCGTGTGCCTTTGCTACCCACAAAGGGTTAATGTGCGTATAGGTATAAAATGGATGGCAACTGTAAGCGCCCAACTGTACCTATATGGGAATACCAACCACACAGAGTACAAGAGATGTTACAACACTGGTGTAGCAAGAGTAGATCAAGGCACCACCCCCGAAGGGGTTAATGAATGCTACGGTCTGGATTTGGCAGACTATCGGATGCACCCAACTGAACCCAAAGCGGAAGACCAAGTGGAGGAGCACTGACACACTGACACTCAAAACTCACGGACTGGATTGTACACGGTACGGGAGTACCGTAACACAGAAAGGCACAGTAACGTGAGAGATGTGCAAAGATACAGCAGCAAGAACTGCCAGGTCTTTGCCCAGCCGGACACGGAGCAAGCAGGAACCACTGCCAAGCCGAGTCGGTACACGGAGAAGGGTCATCGGTCTCGCCGGGTCGGTACACGGAGCAGGAACATCAGCCAGGCCAGGTCAGAACAGGAAGCAGGAACGTCAGCCAATCTGAATCGGTACACAGAATCAGGAACAGAAACAAGAGCGTAGTCAGGCAGTCCGGGGTCATACACTGGTATCAAGTAGACAAAACTAGCGCTAGGCATCAGGTACACCACGAAAGGGCAAACGCTAAGTGACAGCCCAGGGTATAAAAAGTCTGTCACTGGGAGGAGCTGTACAGCGCAGCCAATGGGAAGGCAGCAGTAACAAGATTGTCAGAATGTCACCTGATCACGGGCACCATGATAGACTTCCCTTGATCATGCAAATGGGAGATAAAATGAATCACAAAATGAACAGGGGCAGTAAAGGGATCGAGACTCCGTCCCACACACCAGTGAGACCAGAGACCCCAGGCAGTTGTGTAGCAATGCCCAGGAGTCCCAGGGAAGCCGACAAGCCAAGTCTGATAGACCTCGGACATCCCAGGATCCCCTGAAAGAGACCAAACCACCAGATGTAAGCAACGCTGAAGTACTAGGGGGTGAAAGTCTCCTTTTGGGTTCATCAGGAGTCCTGGAAATGAAGGAATCAGAAGAGGGTTCCGATAGGAGAGGCACAGAAGATCTGGAAACCAAGGTTGACTCGACCAGAGAGGAGCTATTAATGGTATTACAGGGATCACCTGTAAATTGCTCATCGTTAGGAGCAGAATCAAAGAATTTCTCCTCATCCGACAAGTCAGACAGTTCTGCTTGCCACACACCAACCTCCGTATATTCAGGAGGGTAAGTATGATCCTCATCATCAGAGGATAATCTAGAAGCCCCATAAACCTCAGGGGCAGAGGTCAATTTTCCCTTTTTAGCAGGATATTTACCTTTTTGTGGATTAGATCTAGATTGGGTGCCTTTCCAGTGGTGTTTAGGAGCATGAGAAGTGTTCTGCTCAGAAAGATCAGAATCTGGGGATTCCTCAGTGACCTGAGGAGGGCAGTGGACTGAACTGAAGGAGGCAACTGTGATAGAGCACCTGCTAGTGCATTTTGTAAAGATGCCGCTACAGCAGCATTAATAAGAGCTACCAGCTCCTCAGACCCAAGAGCAGATTTTTGGCAATCCGCCATAGTGTTCTAATATAATAAGATAATGGGGGCTCACCCCAATAATGTAAATATAAAGTTGTAAATCACCCCTGAAACTGGGAGGAATGGAAAGAATGTAGGGGAGATGCTCACCCTCTTAAAGAAAAAAATGTAGGTAGGTAGGCTTTTGCTGTATGAATAGTAAGATAGGGGCTCACCCACTGTGGTAAATATAACTAAGGAATAATATGATATTAGGGAGCATATAAATAGGAGCTCACCCTATGTGGCAGAAAATATAAAGTTGTAAATAGCAGTGGTGAAGAGGGGTTCACCCTCAGAGGCAGAAATTATGGTGGTAAATGCAGAGAGCAAAGAGGGGCTCACTCTCAGTTAATGCATTATATATATATATATATATATTGAGCAAATAATATGTTATAGTATAGTGGTTTGTTAGATGGAACTCACCCTCCATGTGAATAAATACAGGCAAGAGAGAGAAAAAAATCACGTCTGTAGTGGCCGCGTTATGTCGCGGCAATGGCCAATTATGAGGAAAAAACTTGGAAGATGAAAAAACAAGATGGCGCCCGAAATCTCGTGAGACGCGAAAACAGAGTGAAATGGCCGAACACAGGTAACCGAAAGAGAGGGAAGCTGGAGAAATAAGGTAAAAAGATAGAGAAATAAAGTCTTATACAATAGGAAAGCTTCTAGGAATAAAGTGAAAGAAGAAACAAGTTTGGGGAAAAAAACAGAAAAGAGGTATAAGTTAGATATCAGGAAAATCAATGGGCCAATAAGCAAAAAATGTCGTCTGTACGATTAGTATAGCCTAGAGAAAGGCAAACTGAAAATACAATGGAATGCAATTTAGAATATAAGAAACAAATGCATATATTATATTACAGATATTACAGTAAAAATTTGGTGACAAGAACTCTGACCTGCCAAGGAGGTGAGCAGCAAGAAAGAGGAAGCAGAGAATTGTTACAGAGCTTCCTAAGATTGTTCTTTGTTCTGATTGGTTGTTTGTAGTTTTTTACTTTGCTGCTATTGGTGGTGAAGTAAAAGAAAGATAATGCAAATAGGAGCCTCCTGTCATGTTTTAAAATTGCCATTATTCTCAGGTGGCCAATAGCCACCTAGGGATGATGGCAGTTGTAGTCCTAAACCAGCTGGAGAATGGCATTAGGCTATCCTAAAATAATTATCATTATCAGAGTTCGAAATCTTTGTCTTTCTGTAATATGATGTGGAAAAAGAGGGCAAGGTGGTTTTCAGGAAACTGAAGACCCCCCCCCCCCCCATTGAAAGCTGGCAGACTGTTTGACCAACTCTCCTGGAAGGTTTCTATTATAAATAAGGTCATGAGGGTAGAGGCATGGTTTTAGTTCTGTAAACCTGATAAAGCTTCAGCCCAGTTCCTTGTAAAGCTGGGACTATTTTTGAAAACAAATACATAAGAAAAATAAAATAATGTTTTCCTCAAGTGAGATATAGTTCAGCGTACACCTGGGTAATATGAATATATTTTACATATATTTTACATACATATATATATTTATATGTCGCATTTTATGGGAGAGGTAAGTCACTGTCGTCCATAGAATGTGAACTGTAATCTTTTTTGCATAAAGCAACTGATTGTAGTGGGATCACCCTTGTTGTACTCACCAGATAAACTCTTACAACACGTATTTTTCATATATATATATATATAGAGAGAGAGAGAGAAAGAGAGAGAGAGAGAGAGAGAGAGAGAGACGAGTCTTGAAAAAGATCCTTACTGGATCGAAACGTCAATTAAATAAAGTACTTTTATTTATTGTTCTCTGAAGTCCCGTGAGTGCTTACTGAAGATAGATATATTTGATTCCCTGTGTAGCACCCGGGCAAACTGATGTGTTTAAGTGAGTGACAACCCTTGTTGTATATGTATATAAGTCTTGAGTGGAAGCTCTCTCACTTAAAGAGTAAGGACCTGGGTGCTCTTATTAAGGATATTAGTATAATAAGATGGATATAAGGCACTCTCAGGATTTCTTTAATAAAGCTTTATTGTAAAACGCTGCCAACGTTTCGGCCAGGCACAGCTGGCCTTCCTCAGGAAAAGCCCTACAATATATGGTTTTATTCCATAGTAAAGGTTTAGGGCTCTTTTAAACATGTGCATAAAACTGTTCATATCCTGAAATGTATGTGGGACAAATTTATTTAGCTATCGCTGCAATCCAAAGGGCTATTGAGTCTATCCTTTTCCTGCAGAGAATTTTCTGAGTGCTGTCCTGATGTCTTGGTTTCTCAGACTGTATATTATGGGATTAACTAATGGAGTCAACACTGTGTGCAGTAAAGATATAATTTTATTGATAAACAGGGAAGAGCCGTGTGATGGTATCATGTATTTGGTGATCAGTGTCCCATAAAAGGCACCAACAACAATCAGATGAGAACTGCAGGTGGAAAAGGCTTTCTGTTTGCCTTTTGTGGAGGGGATCTTAAGTATGGTGAGAAAGATATGAAAATAAGTCCCAATGATTAAAACAAAAGGACAAACAAAAATAGGCACACAAAACACAAAAATGATCAATTCTACAGAAGATGTGTCCGAGCAAGAAAGTCTCTGAAGAGGTGAAAGGTCACAGTAAAAATGGTCAATGACGTTGCCATCACAGAACTCAAAATTAGACACTGGCAAAACAGCAAACAGATTAACTGTAAAACCTACAAACCAAGGCCAGACAGAAAGCCACATGCGATTTTTGAAGTCCATGATTAATGCGTAATGTAATGGGTAACATATGGCGAGGTATCGATCGTAAGACATCACTGAGAGAAGAAAGCATTCTGCATTAGTTGAGCCACTAAAGAAATAAAACTGAGATATACAACTAGGAAAGGTCATTATTTTGCCCCCCATCAACATGGCACATAACATATTGGGGGTAGTATTCAATGCGATCACGATGTCGAGTACAGAAAGATGACTAAGGAAGAAGTACATAGGAGAATGAAGTTGAGGACTTACTGAAACCAATATAATGATCAGGATATTTCCAGTTACTGTAAAAATAATAATAATTAGACATATGGTAAAAAATAAAATATTGAAGTGGTGAAGGTTTCCAAATCCCAGAAGAAGGAATTCAGTGACGGTTTGGTTTTTTACCGACATACTGTGGCTCAGTCTTCACCTCCTCCGTCCCAGGGTATAATAAGTAGTAGTTACTACCTTTACCACATATAACTAAACAAAAAAAACAAAAGGAACAATTAAAAAAAAAGGTTTCATTTCTAAAATTAAGCGTGTTTTCACACAGTATTAATGGTTAATGAGGGTGGTGAATACTATACATTATAGATATGAGATAGATAGCCAGACAGACAGGTCCTTATTAATTAAAAATGCAATTCTTTTACATCTCGGGATTAACAGCGGCTTCACCCCACCGCCCACTCCTGTGAAAACTGCCATCCCTAATTCACTGCCTGCCATCAATCTCCGCCCCCTGCTGCCCTAGCAGGTGCCCATACACAAGATGATTTCATCAAGGAAAAGAGCCGCCTACATGGCAACCCACAAAAGGGAGACATCAGAATGTTGCCAAAGTAAAGGACCCCCTGCCTGAGGTACACAATATTTTACTAGTAATGATCTGCATATGTGGACAGCTGCAATGCCAGTGCAATATCCCCCAATAAAAAGCATAGTCTGTACCTGCTGGGTTGCCTGCAGCCACACACAGTCACACCACAGGATGAAACTAGAAAGAGTAAATAATGGATGATGTATGCACACATCATTATTTCCTCTTTCTAGTTTCATCCTATGGTGTGTATATGCCAGTTTCCCCTGATTATTCCTAATTATCAATTTATTCCACAGTCTTGCAAAAAGATTCAGCGGCCCCCTGCAAAAGTTCCCTCACCTATGTTGTTTTAAACGCATTCTCTAAAGGGTTAACGTATTTTCTACCCCAGGCGAACTGCTTCCAGATCGGGGGGGGGACCTGTATGCTGGCGACATCCTGATGTCGCCCTTTTGAGGGTCGCCATGTAGGTGGCGACATTTTAATAGGATACCAAAAAACAACTAGACTGGCTAGTTATCTGACTATATATCTGCCAGCAAAACTGGTACTTCTGGTTGGTCGGCCCGACTTGAAAATTTTGATCTCCTGTAATCCAGTCGCTGTTTGTGTGGAGTTAGCAGACCAGACCACCTGTTGTGTGTATGTATATATGTGTATATATGTGTGTGTGTGTAATCACCAGCAATCTGATCTTTTAATAATTTGATTGCTGGTGCATTCCAACAAAAACCTGTATAGGGGCACCTTTTGGCCCATAGAATCGGCCCATCCATTCTTTCCATTTTAAAGCGGAGCTTTCATCCACTATAAAGTTGCCCTGCTATAATTAAGCAGGTAGCGACTAGCTTTAGAATACATATTTTACCTTTGAAAAGCAGCCTGATCTAAAGAAATCCATCACTGAAGGAGACCGGAACCCAGGCTACAGCGCAGACATCTTGGGCTCGATTTTATTACCAGTGCTAAAAAAAACCAGGAGCTATGTTTTTTTAAGTCAGTTTTTGGTATCCTATTACCCGACTTGTTAAAGTAAAATCAGCTGTAATTATCCTTACCGCCGGTCAAAAAAAGCCCATAGGAAACAACTAAAAACAACATGCAATTAGTATCCTATTACCCACGCTCAGTATTAGTGCCTGTTTTGTGGTTACATTTAAGTCGAAAATTCTGCTCCTCAGAGGTTGAGGCGTAGAAACCATAACAACAGTTTCAAAACCATCGTTGTTCGATCAAAAGCAGTGTATAATACAGTATACAGCATAGAAATCCGACATAAAGTGCCCCCCTTTGACATATTAACCCCCCCTTTTAAAAGTCGACTTGCAGTTCTTTCTTTCACCACTTTAAATCGACTAATATTGTTCACATTAAACATTTTAACCCCTCTCCCCTTGAAAATTCGACTACAGTGCTCCCACGACTTTCTTTCACCATTTTTGTTATTTGGAGAACACATCTAACACTGAACTTGATCTTTCTGTCATCAAATGTACACCTATTTCCTTGGACTTTGACATTTTGCACGTTTTTTGTAGGCGGTAGTCGAATAAAAGCAGACAGCGCCAATTTTGTTAGTACTCCGAAAAGTGCTGTCTACTCCAGTTTTGTTTTACTGTGATTCTGCAATAGAATACCGACGTAACACATGATTGTAAAATTCACGTTACTTGTTTTTCTTTTAACGCCGGTTTTAGCGCAGGTAGTAGAATCAAGCCCCTTGTCTGCACACTAGCGCCGTCAGTCCCGGTCTCCACTGAGTAGTCTTCAATGCACCATATAGTTACTGGAAGGGACTGACGGTTCAGGCGTGCAGACTGCGCTAACCTGGCCGTCAATCTCCTACAATGATGGATTTCTTTAGAACCGGCCACTTTTCAAAGATAAAATAAATATTCTGAAGCTTAATTATAGCAGGGCAACTATATAGCGGATGAAAGTTTCATTTTAATATCTAGATAAAAAGCACAATCTTACTCAACTTATGTCTGTCCAAGCATTTTTTAATTTATTTACTGAATCTATCACCCATTCTGTAAAGTAGTACTTAAACTCATTAACCCTCTGAATGCCAGAGGGGTACGCAACGCATTGCTTTGCAATGCGTTGCACACCCCTCTGGCATTCTGAGGGTTAATAGAAACAGATTTGTTTTTATACAGATTTCTTATATAGTTTTATTTTCTTACCACAAGTCTTCTTAGCCTCTTAAAAATGTCCCAGTATATGGAGAATTCTATAATTTCTTCAGCTCAGTTGTGATTATCAGGTGCTGTTCATGCTGTAATACGATTCAGACACTGATTACAACATCACAATGTACAACTCTGGTGGCCTTTTATATTCTATCTACAGATCAGAGACGGATGAAATCTACCTAGGGAATTTACTAATGCTCCCTTTATTGTCGTAGTAAGTACTCAGAGTACAAGTTATATTACCCAGAATACAAATGAAAAGAAAATTAGCATGACCTCTTGTCAGATTTTACTCATTAACTCCTTATGGACTGGGCTAGCCTACATTTAACTCACTAAGGACCAGAGGGGTTTGCAAAAAATGTCTTTTGTTCAAAAGATTAAGAACTGTGTCAAATTTTCTTTTTCTTGGTCAGTGTTTGTTAAATAAGGTTTTGCTGGGTTTACTATGTGGTGTAACCAAGCAAATGATATCTATATTGTTTCACTAGGGACAGAATAAGTTGAATTTATATATATATATATATATATATATATATATATATATATATATATATATAGAGAGAGAGAGAGAGAGAGAGAGAGAGAGAGAGAGAGAGAGAGAGAGAGAGAGAGAGAGAGAGAGAGAGAGAGAGAGAGAGAGAGTCTTGAGGAAGGTCAATTTAGGACCGAAACGTCGACTTATTAAACTTCAACTTTTTTTGCAAATCCTTTCGAGTGCTGTTCCTCTGGTTATTATTTTAGTAACTTACACTATATGAATTCATTTAACCCTGTAGTGATGAACGCGTACACGGCTGTCACCTTAACGCCCGGCTAACATTTTTTTTTTTTTTTTTAACTAAATGGTTCCGGAGTCCCCGAACGGCGTTCAGCCGCGGACTTCTGGGACTTACCAGGTACGTCCTCTATCACTAAGTGACAGTTTTTGCGGGACGTACCTGGTAAGTCCATTGTCGGGAAGGGGTTAAGTAGCACCCAGGTACTTTATTTTTGAGTTTGATTAAGGAGTGGCTGGCACCACTTGTCTATATAGATATATATATATGATATATATATATATATATATATATATATATATATATATATATATGAATTAAAGTCATGTGATAGGTTCCTTGATCCACACTAACAGCAATCCTGGGTTGTCAGTGAGCGTTGTTATAAATGCAGTGGAAGAAAAAGTAACAGCACCCATTGCAGTGGGATTTTCATCTACCCACAGATATGTTGAGACAGGGAATTCCCTGCACAGAGTTAGGCCCACAGATGGCTGGGCCAGTGATTGCCTCTGCCCATTCACCAAGTGGGGGTGAGAAAGGGACCTGGCAAATGGGAGAGAGATGAGAAAGGGAAAAGGCAAATGGGAGGGAGGTGAGAAAGGGACGAAGGGAATGGATGGGAGGTGAGAAAGGGACACAGCGAATGGATGGGAGGTGAGAAAGGGACACAGCGAATGGATAGGAGGTGAGAAAGGGACACAGAGAATAGATAGGAGATGACAAAGGGACACAACAAATGGATGGGAGGTGAGAAAGGGACACAGCGAATGGATGGGAGGTGAGAAAGGGACATAGCGAATGGGTGGGAGGTGAGAAAGGGACACAGAGAATAGATAGGAGATGACAAAGGGACATAGAGAATGGATAGGAGGTGACAAAGGGACATAGCGAATGGATAGAAGGTGAAAAAGGCCTGTGGCAACTGGGAGGGAGGAGAGAGAATGAAATGCATTGACTGGGAGAGAGCAGGGGGGCTGGCCTGTGGGGCAAAAGCCACCTGGGCCATTCATATGTCTGGACCGGTGGGCCACTGCCTGACTCAATCTACAGCTTGCTACACTAGTGATACCACAGAACTTGCAATAAAATGAGCTACACAAATGATACCACAGAGCTGCAATCCACATGGATCTACATTAGTAGAATTACCAGTTTCTCTTGTACTCTCTATGGCAGTGGTCCTCAACCTTTTGTGTTCAAGGCACCCCTAACATGCAATCTGGAAGTACTGGGGCACATCTAACATTTTATAGACCAGTTTGTCAAGCATGTAATTGATGATACAAATGCATAAATATACAGTTCTTTTTAGGTCTCACAATCATAATAATATAAATAAACATATCATGCAGAAAAATTTCCAGAAATAGACATTGAAACTCAGTATTTGCATTTTAGAAAATATGGGGCACCCTGATTGGATGCCAGTGGCACAGCAAACTGCCACAGCACCCTGGTTGAGAATCACTACTCTATGGTATCAACAATGTAGCATAAGAAAGCTCTGTAGTATAGGTAGTGTAGACCCATTTCAACTGTAAGCTCCATGGTATCACTTGCCTTACTTCACATTCATGGCAGTTTTAAAATTAACAGATGGGCTGGGCTGGGACAGTAAACTAGAGTAGAAATGAGCCACTTGACCCCCCCGAGTCCACAAGTTGCCAGCCCTCCCCTGGGAGAGAGGGAGGTGAAAATGGGAGAGAGGGAGGCAAACTGAAAGCAGTGAGCCATGTAATGCCCTAATAAACTCTGTTCAATGATTTGGACGGAACTGGCCAGGAGGCTTTGCCCCTGGCCACACCTGTCATAATCAATTCCCCATGAAACTCTGAGCAGTTATTTTGCCAGCACTGGACACAGAACCTTTACCACCCCTGCCCAGTCTTGTTAAAATCACCACCCCCTGGAGGGTGTGGCCTGCTGCTCAAGTGGAATGGACGTGTGCTGCTAGAGCTCCTGCTCCTGTCTCGCCAAACAACTCCTACCCTGACCTTTTACCTTGCTTCCTCGGGTAACTTTTGCTCCTAAAGTGTGGGTCTGTGGGCTACCATGTCCAGAAAGCCGAAGAAGAATACGCAACCTGTGAATTTCTTTAAGAAAAAGGAAGCTGGGGCCGGACCATCGAGCCCGCGCAGAGACCTTCCTGACTTTCCCCCGCTCTGCACTAAAAGGGATATGGACTCCCTGAGGGAACTACTGATCTGTGTTAAAAAGGATCTTTCTGATGAGATGCAATCCAGTGCCCTGCTTCTACACGCTGAAATTCAAGTCTTTCGGACCGGACTGAGGCCCTGGAGGTTAAAATGGCAGCAGCGGAGCACTCCTTTATGGCCCTGCAGGACGAGATGGAGGGTCTAAAATCACAGCACAGAAGGCTTCAAGAGGCGGTAGAAGAACTTGATCCCACAGATCCAACGTCCGTATTCACAATATCCCTGAGGCATTGGAGCACCTACCTGGATTCTTGTATCACTATTTTCAGTTGCTCTTTCCTGATACCCCTGACTCTATGTTGGCTTTAGACTGAGCCCACAGGGCGTTGAGGCCCAAGCCTTCAGCTAAGGATCCCCCACAGGACGGGATAGTGAAATTCCCCTACTTCCTGACTAAAGAGGCGATTATGAATGCCACCAGGAAGGCTACTCCCACTATGGATGACATTACTCAACATTTGTACTTGGACCTGGCTCTATCTATGCTGCAGAAAATATGCACCCTGCACCCGCTGACGGCCCTGCTGCATTCCCACGGCTTACCATATCATTGAGGTTTCCCCCTTTCCTTGCAAGTATCGAGGAATGGTGTCTTCGCCACGTTGAGAGACCCATCTGACGGTAAGCTATTTCTGCAATGCTTGGGCCTCGATATGAACACTGAAGTGAGATCCCTGTATGAGTAGTTTGCACCCCCTGACCTGTTGGATCGTTCGGCTGCGGAACCCACTACAGCCTCTCCTTGAGGATTTAGACTGCTTCCCCGAGTGGATTATCGAGTTCCATGTTGGCGTGATGGGACTATTATGGCCCACTGGCGAACTCTGGTACTGGTTTGATTGTGCCCAGCCTACTGGTTCGGGAACACTGCACTGTTGTCCCCCATGATTACAGATGGCCATCACAGAGTTTCTGCCCACACCAGTTATACCGGGCCGTTTCGGACATATATGCTTTTACTTTTACACTGGGTTTAAGTGGGTGGGAGGAGGACTTTACATTTTTATGGTTACAATCTGGGAATGTACGTTGGGGTTTGGGGGATGCTTGGAGTTTCTATTAGCGCTCCCTGCAGGGACTTTACATGTGGTGAATTGGGGTCCTCTCAGTGATTTGGCCCTGATCTGCCTTGAGGCTCCCCTCATGGAGTAGCTAGGGAGGGAGGGTTGGGGGGTTTCACTGTCTTTTTCTTGTACGTTCAGGGTTGGGAATGCGCTGTGTGGTGCCCGCCTCAGTTGCAGCTTTCACATGTGGTGAATGTGGTGGATGACACTTACATCGCTCACAGTGGGTCCTGTCCCCAGTGAAGCCTCTAGGATCCTTGGTTGTGGAGAATATCGTGGGGAGATGTTGCATTTGTTGGTGGTTTGTGGGGATAGACTGCTCTCTTTCTGGGAGTGCAGGGTGCTTGAGGGGCCATATATCTTTTGCTGGGGATCCCCGCGGGGGGCTGGCTCCTGTCGGGCCAGGCACGGACCACCGGGGGGTGTTTCCCAGGGGTGGATCCTTGTTCCCGGGTCTTCTGGGATTCTGCTTTCTGGGACAGGTGGGATACCGCTGAAGTGTCTCCATAGGCGCTTCATTATGATTGGGTTTATAGTTGTTTAACCTAGTTGTTTCTCCGGTCCACCTGGTGGAGGAAGGGGGGGTTGTTCAGTGAATGGGGTATGCAGGGCGGGTTATATCCTTAACTATTAATGGGGTGGGCTTTATAAGATTTCATTTTATGATTTCTGCTCTTTGTTTTATTTTATCTGTTTTTTTTGGTAAACATGACTGTTAACCCGGGTTTATTCCCCTCATATCAATGCCTGGCATGACCCTTTCCTTTTATGCAGCGCATCAGGAAGAAGGAGAGTAGTTAAGCTGGCTTTATGGCAGGGGTGGATTTTTGATTCCCTTGACTGCAGCTCCTCCTCCTGATCCAAGTGTCCACTACCACATCTCTTATCAGCTACATTATCGGAATTGAATGCAGACATTACTGCTAAGGAAATTAGTTTGGCCCTCAAGACATTGCAGTCTTCCAAGGCCCCAGGCCCAGATGGTTTTTACCGCACCGTACTTTAAGTCTTTTCAGCACATTTTGCTCCCTCACCTGACCACATTGCTTAATGATTTTCTCAGCAGTTCGGTTCCACCTTCCGAGATGTTACTGGAGAAAATTGTTGTGATCCCGAAGGAAGGCACGGATCCCGCCTCCTGCGTCAGTTATCATCCCGTTTCGCTCATCAATGTAGATATCAAGCTGCATGCTAAAGTTTTGGCTCGAAGTGTAGTGTCAGTTATTGGTTCACTAATTCACCCGGATCAGGTCGGCTTTATTCCGGGTCGAGAAGCGCCAGATAACACCTGTCGGCTGTTGAATCTGATACAGGTGGGGCATTCTGGTTCCCTCCCTCTGATGTTGCTTTCTCTAGACACAGAGAAGGCATCCGATCGGGTGGATTGGAGCTGCATGTGGGAGGTCTTGCAATCTTTTGTCTTTGGGGGCGCCATCCTTTCTGGGATACAAGCTCAGTACTGCTTGCCTTCGGCGGGTGTAGCTGTGTCAGGTACTTCATTGCGAACCTCCCCTGTTCATAATGGCTCGTCATGGGTGTTCGCTCTCCGCCCTACTCTTTGCTTTATGCATTGAACACTTGGCCTGTGCGATTCGCTTACATCCAGATATTAAAGGTGTATCGCTTGGAGATGAGGGTTACAAGCTGAGCTTGTTTGCAGATGATGTGCTTTTGACCCTTACGTCTCCCTTGACCTCGCTCCCGAATTTATACTCATTGTTAGCTTCGTATTCTTCAATATCCAGCTTTCACATACACAACTCTAAATTCGAGGCTCTCAACATTTCCTTATTGGCCGCAGTGGAAAAGCTTTTTGCTCTAAATTTTGACTTTCACTGGAACCCTAAGTTGATTACTGTACTGGGAATTAAGGTCGCGAAATCCTTGTCTGGATTTTATGAGGTTAATTACTTACCATTGATTAAATCTATTCGTTCAGATCTTCGCCGGTGGGATTCATTCCATATCTCGTGGTTGGGGTGGATTAGTGCTGTTAAGACGAATATTTTGCCCAAGCTCTTGTATCTTTTCCGTTCTTTATCTATACTGATTCACCACGCTGATCTTCTTTTGCTACAGAAACATGTCATGCAATTTTTGTGGGCCTCCAACCGTCCTCTACTTCGTTTCTCACTTCTTTACCAACAGCAATTTGCCGGGGGACTCGTGGTCCCACATTTGTGATCCTATTACAAGGCGGCTCAATTTGCGAAAATGTTAAATCTACATAATGTGGTTGATCCCCCCCGCTGGGTGGAATTGGAATGTTGTTCCCTTCTGGCTCTTTTAGCCCCCATGTTGTTGTGGACCCCAGGTCTGGGTCTTACTGCACCTTCCTGCAGTCCTACACTGTCTCATACCTTGCTTCTATGGCGTAAACATGGTATTAAAGATGTATTGACTGTGTCTAAGTCTTTGATGTGCTCCCTATTCGGTAACCCTGATTTCCCCCCAGGTCTTTCCCTCGACAACTTTAGTTGGTGGATTGGGAAGGGGATCCTTCGAGTGCAAGACATGCTAATGTCCTCAACCCTGATGATGTGGGACTCGTTTCAAATTCATTATGAGGCCCCCCCAGGGGAGTACTTTCATTTTACTCAAGTTCGCCATTTTGTCCAGTCTTATCTTGGTCGTGTCCACCTCCTCATCACACCCTATTTGAGGTCTTGTGTTCTTCTTTGCCTAGATGCAAGGGAGCTATCTCTAAAATCTATTCTCACCTTCTGTCTGTTGCATTTCCTTATGATCCAGCTTACCGTGCAAGATGGGAGGCCGATCTTGGCAGAACTCTAGAATCTGAAGAATGGAGGGTGATTACTGAAAATACTGCTAGTTTAACCCCTTACACATTCATTAAAGAGAATACCTATAAAGTATTATCGCGATGGTATCTATGTCCCACAAGAGTTTGTGCAGCTGTCCGATGTCATGTGGCCTATCACTGGAAGTCGATAGCCCCGGGCTTACCTCATTTGGAAAGTAGAATTTGGCAGCTCCTAAAGATGGAGAAATTGACAACCCATGCTCGAAATTCCTCAGCTTCCTACCTTCTAACTTTTGTCGTGACCTCTTGCTTCATTGAATGGCTTCACTGTACATTGGAGGGTGGGGTCAGTCCAGTGGGTGCGCCCTGTCCTATACAATATCTCCCTCCTGCCTAGTTCTCCCCTTCCCCTTTTTTTCCCTTTCTTCTGTTCCTGATCTTCCACTCTATTCCCTTTCTAGAGCTCTTAATTGCGACATACACTATCCAATGTAGGTTGTTCTCCATTAGACTTCTTTCTTGATGCTTTGTGTGGAAATTCTAGGGAGGCATGACACTTGCTATTTCCCTTTTGAGGGTTGATCACTTGAGCTGTTTCTCTTTCTGTTTTATTTATTGCAATTATATTGTTCTGTATTTGCTTTTCTATGATAACCTTAATAAACTTTGAATTAAAAAAAAAAAATCACCACCCCTAACTCTGACCTACTGCCACCCCACGGAGTGGTTGCTAGCAAACCAGCAATACTGTATATATCTAGGGCAGATAAGCCCAGGTAGAGGGCATAGGGTATATAGACAAAATTCTTATTAACCTCATGGGCTAAGCTACCATTAGTGCAGAAGACTCCAAGTACAGGGGACAGGTCCATCTTGAATTTGGATGATATAAAAATGTTTAGAAAGCTTTTTAGAAGTTGCAGTGAACTGGGGGAGAGAATTTTGAATCAGGGTCCTCTATTCACTAGGTTCACCACTAATTATCCCTTTAAAAACAAAAGAGTTGTGCACGCACCCCTAATATCTCCTAAAGAGGGACACTTTAGAGCTGTGCATTTATACACACATACTGTTGTGGCATATAGAGCATGTTATTAATTGCTTAAGGGCCAGAACAGCTCTGATTCACAATGTGCTGCGTACTTCACTAGTGCTTGACATTTTCTTAAAAACCCTAGACGATTACCGCAAATCCACTGGCCTCCTGCTTGTCATCCGCATATTAATGATGGATTCCAGGACTCCTCCAGATGGCTTCCTGATATTCACTACCCTCTTTTCTTAAGATAGCTGAGATCACAGCCACCACTCCATGGGGTTCTGCATTTCTATCAGCGGGTTTGTTACGGTTCAGTACACTCAGACACGTTAGGTTTAGGTAAAAACACAGTTTTATTGAAGCACGCCAGAAATAATGTAACCCTCACGGGTCCAGTAAATAGAATCAACTGACACAAGACAGGTTAAAAGTGGTTACCCACACGGGTCCAGTAAAGTGCACAACACAATACTGACACAGGTCAGGTAAATCGTGATACAGTGTATGAGTCCGATAATACAGTGGGGCCACTGGCAGAGTGGCTAACACGAACTGTGGTACAATGTCGCTTGAAGCCACACGAGGCGACAATGACCTGAGTAACGGAGGAAAAGGTTGCTAGCACAGTTCCACTACGGTGGACTACAAAAGCTAATCAGAGCTCATGCCAAACGGAGGCCCACCGGAGAGATCAACACCAATGCTCTTGCTATGCCCCAAAGGGTTAATGTGCACATAAAATGGATGGCAACTGGAAGCGCCCAACTGAACCACATAAATGGTACGGCCTGGATATTGGAGTCAAGCACAATGGTATAGCAAGTGTATACGAGGCAACACCCCCGAAGGGGTTAATTATCGCAATGGTCTGGATAACGGCAACCACGGAAAGCTCCCAACTGAACCTAAAGCGACCAAGCGATGCAGCATGTTGTGATAAGATACTGGCACACTGAGACTCTGAGTCAACTGGTAGGATCAGACCAGGTACCGGAGTACCGGATACGTGAGACACACTCTGAGGCAACCATGCAACTGGAAGCAGCCGGAACTGCCAGATAAAGTCCAACAAACAAGCTGAGAGCAGGAACCAGTGCCAAACCGGTTCGGTAACCAGCACAGGAACGTAGTCAAGCTGAGTCGGAGCAGGAAACAGGAACGTCAATCTCGCCGGGTCGGTACACTGAGCAGGAACGTCGATCTCGCCGGGTCGGTACACGAAGCAGGAACGTCAGCCAGGCCGGGTCAGAACAGGAAGGAGGAACATCAGCCAATCTGAATCGGTACACAGAATCAGGAACAAAGACTAATGGTGTGGTCAGGCAGTCCGGGGTCATACACTGGTATCAGAATCACAGAACTAGCGCTAAGCATCAGGTACACCACGAAAGGGCATCAGCCAAGTGACAGCCTAGGGTATAAAAAGGCTGTCACTAGGAGGAGCAATACAGCGCAGCCAATAGGAGTGCAGCAACATAGAGATGGACAGAATGTCACTCAGATCACGGGCGACGTGATAGGGTTGCTGTGAGACCTGTCCAGGGAAGCCAGGGTGAGAGTGTTCTGAGGCAGAAGGGACAGAACTGATTGTGAGGGAAGGTAGAGACCGCAACCGGATTGAGACATAAGAGAAATACTTCCCCATCGAGTAGCAGTGGAAGGGGCAGGAGGGAAAGCTTCCCCGGGAGGTAGTGTGGGGAGATGACTGCCCCGGGATGATAATAAGTAGGAGGAGAGGGGAAACTCTCCCTGAGCTGTCAGTGACACAGTAGAGAATCCTCCACGGACTGCACACAGCTGGGACCGTCCCCTGGGGAGAGGGCCAAAAATGGCCTGCAATATACCGGAAGGCCAGAAATGGTCCACTAGGTCCTGGAGGGCCAGAAATGGCCCACGAGATGCCGGAGGCCCAAAAATGGCCCGTGAGATGCTGGCAGGCCAGAAACGGCCCATGAGATGCCAATGGGCCAAAAATGGCCCGTGAGATGCCGGAAGGTCAGATATAAGCTTTTAGAAGTCTGGGGATGGCAGAGGAACAGGAGATGTTCGGTGGGAGGGTGCATACATACCTGCAAATGAGTTGGGTATTGAAATAGCTGTGTGGAAGGATTGGGGTAAACACAGACATGAGAGGGCAGGGAATAAGAGATAACCTTAGGCAGACACACCCCGAACATAACAATAAAATTGTGATTATTCTGCTGTCCACTTGCAGTTATATATACTGTATATACTATCTGCTGGCCCAGCCCTGTTCCTCTCTGACTCACACATACACTCTGTAACGTCCCAGTCTTTCCCCACTGATGTCTACAATGTATGAATGCCAAGACTTCTTTCATTGTCTCACAATTAGTCACTGACCCACACATACACTATGTGACGCCCCAAACCTGCCTCCACTTGTAGTTATCTACATTGTCTACCAGCTTAACCCTGCTCCTCTGTCATAGTTGTAATCACTGACTCACACATACACTTTGTGACACCCCAACCTTATTCCATTGGCTCACAAGTAGTCACTTACCCACAAATATACACTGTGTGGCTCTCCAATCTAATCCCACTTGTAGTCACATTCATTTTGTGACAGCCCAGCTTTGTTCTTTTCCTTATAATTTTTATTAATTTTCAACATACTTTACAAATACATAACAATCTAAACATTCAATTAATCTACAAAACGAACATCAATAACATATTTTCCTCACACCCTACTTCATATTCATTTTAATCTCTATATCCATCTTATTCTAATAATATACTAGTAAAGAATTTACATATATCCCATTAGTTAGAGGTCACTTCTTTATGTATGCGGGTCCGTGGTCTACCGTCTAGGTCTGTGCCTCCTCTTTAATTTTATCTGATTGGTTCTATTTATCAAGTTAACACTTTCCAGGGTTTCCATATATCTCCATACAAGCCCAACCTTTTTTGATTAGTGTAGATGGCCTGCTTGATATATCTTTGAAAATTAATTTGGCCTGATATCTCTAGCCAACTTGGAATGTCTTCTGACCTCCAATATCTTGCCATACAGACCTTCACCACAATCAAAATATGGATCATCAATATTTGATTTACTTTCCTCGTAACTGGAACTTCCACATGAAAGAGGAACATTTGGGGTGAAATCTCTGAATAAATATTAAATAGCTTCACAAAAATATCTACTAACTTGAGTTTCAATGGCATCAATTTATCACATTCCCATCATATGTGTATTTTGGATCCAAGTTTAGATTTACATCTCCAACAATCTTTCAAAGTATCATCTTGAAACATACTCAACCTTTATGGGACCAGATACCATCTCTGAACAATTTTTATAAACGTCTCATATATACTTACACAATAAATCATTTGTCTCATCAAAGAGAAAGATTTCAACCAAATCTGTAGAGAAAATTCCTGTTCCAGATCTCTTTCCCATTTTATTTGTATATTCATCTTCTCACTGGTTCTATGACTATATAAAATTTTATTTATGACTGATACTATTTTATGTCCAGTACCACGATTAAACACTAGATCTAGTGGGTTTTCCCTTATTATAATTTTTGATCTTGACTAATTTTGAACCCTCAAGTATTTAAACATTTTGGTACTTGGAATACAAAACTCTTCCTGAAGTTGTCTGAAAGTCTTTCTTACTTTACCCTTATATAGATCTCCGATGCAACCAATCCCCTTTCCATGCCATTTGGTTAATCCTAAATCTTCGAGAGAGAGATCCAGTATCTCTCATGGGGCAATAGCGGATATCATATCCTTTCACAAAAATTTATTTTTCAACTTTTCTGCAGTTTTATAAACATCAGATACTATATAATTTTTTATTCCCAACCTTAAGAAAGTTGACTTATTTACCCAAAACAGCAACATTGGATCTATATTCTTACATACCTCTGTTTCATACCTCACCACAAATGTCCCATTGTTTTTTGTATTTTCAAACAAGTGCGTGAGAAAACATTATGGCCTCATGAAGATCTGATATATTTGGAAAAGAACATCCGCCATCTGCTAACTTCCTCGAAATATTAGTTACAGATATTCTAGCTCGCTTTGAGGCCCATACAAGTTTTAATAAAAGCTTATGAAATAGATCCAGTTGTAATTTTTGGTACTCTCAGTGGGATAGTTCTCATAACATATTCCAATTTAGGAACTAAATAGGCCCTAACTACGTTTACTCTCCCCACCCATTAAATTTGTAGTGTTCGCCACTTGACTATATTCTCTTCCATCTCCCAATAGATTTTCCCATAATTATTTTTAATTAATATCTCTCTATCAAAATTCAATTACAATCCCAGATATTGTAAATTGTTATTTGCCCAATTAAAGTCATAAATTGTTTTCAGATTCATTATCTGGTCTTCCTTTAAATTCTTTATAATCACTTGGGGTTTATTTAGATTTAATTTATAATTCGGATAGCTTCCAAAATCACTTATACAATTTAACACCATTGGGATAGATTTCTCCAGATTAGATACTGTTACAATAATATTGTCCCCATACAGAGTAATCTTTACAATTTGGTCTAACATTGGAATTCCTTCTATCTCCTTAATTTGTCTTATATGGGCAGCTAGTGGTTCAATAGAAAGAATGTATAATAATGGAGCAAGGGGACAACCCTGTCTTGTTCCATTTTTTATCTCGAACCATTCTGAATTTATTCCGTTCCCTATCACCCTGGCTGATGGATCCATATATAGGCTCATTATCCATTGACTTATTAATCCATTAAACCCAAACACGGACAAGACCTCCGACAGGAATCTCCTATCTACCCTGTAGAATGCCTTCTCTGCGTCCAATGCCAAAAAGGTGACGGGTATGGATTCCTCATTAACTAACTGCATCATATTGAGAATTTTACGAACATTATCTACTCCCGTTCTACCCAGTGTGAAACCAGATTGATCTAAATGGATCAAATCCAGAATCACATACTTAATTCTATCTGCAAGTATTTTCGAGAACATTTTTATGTCATTATTTAACAAAGATATTGGACGATGATTTGACACAAAATTTGTGTCTTTATTGGGTTTAGCGATTGGTATTATTAAAGCTTGGAGCATTTCCGAAGGGAAACTCCCTTTATTACCCACATCTCTATACACTCTAATCAATAATGGTGTTATCTCTGTTTCATAAATCCTATAGGACATTGTGGAATATCCGTGTAGTCCTAGAGCCTTCCCACTTTTTAAGTTTTTAATTACATTAAATATTTCTTCCAGAACAATAGGAGAGTTTAAAATCTCCACCTGTTCCGGTTCCAATGTGGGTAGATTACGTTTAATAAGAAAATCCTTCATATCCTCTTTTGTTGCCCTATTAGAGGTCAAACTGTATAATGATCCATAATAAGACACAAAAGCCTTCTCAAAAGTTAAAGGTGACAAGTTAACTTTATCCTTTTCAATTATTTTCCTTATAACCTGGTTCTTGCTTCTAAATTTCAGTTTGTCTGAAAACCCTTTGCCTACTTTATTATTCCCTTGGTACCACTGTTGGTTCAATCTAATAATGGCAATATTAACTTTAACCTCCAATTGAGATTTAATTTCAAGTTGTATCTCCTTAAAAACCTCTTAAGGACCAGCGGTCCAGGGAAGTTACCTTCCCCTAAGGACCGCTTTGATCCTTGCCGATGCACCGGGACACGTGACCTGTTATGCATACTGGCGCAGCGCTTTGAGGCCTAAGAGAGATTGCTCTGGTCTTGGAGCGATCAATTTTAGGTCCTGTTTTTACTTACAGTGCTCCCGGTAGAGCGATGTAAGTAAAAAGTATGTGACGTGCTATGACCGTCACTGGTCCTTAAGGGTATAAGGACCGTGACGGTCATAGCACGTCAAGTAGTCCTTAAAGGGTTAATCTGTGTTTTCTAATTCCAATTTTGCCAAAGCAATATAAAGATCTACTAAGTCCCTACCTTGTTCTCTTTTCATTTTTGCTCCCAATTTAATGAATATTTCCCTCATAAAACACTTTAAAGAACACCACAATGTACCATTTGAGACTTGATTATTATCATTTCATTTTATAAATTCTTGCATCTGAGCTCTCAAATACTTTACATTTACCTCAGATTTTAACATGCCTTCATTTAATATCCATGTTGTTCTAGTTCTAGTTTCCAAAAAAATAGGTGCATGATCCGACCAGAATATGACATCTGTCTTAGAATTACTAAAAATCTCTAACTGATTTGTATTGGTCAAAAAGAAATCTATACGTGAATATATCTTATGTACCTTAGAGAAAAATGAGAAGTCTCTATCCTGAGGGTGCTGTACTCTCCAAATCTCCGAAAAATTGAATTCCTGCAAAATGCCCTGAAATGATCTACATTTATTTATTGCGCTATGCAGTGATTCCCCTTTCTGCACTCTATAACTCCTGTCTATCTGTACATCATGTACTATAGTCCAGTCTCATGCAATTAACAAAATCCCTTTTTTTATTCTATCAACCTTAGAAAAGAGCTTTTTAAAAAATT
Source organism: Rhinophrynus dorsalis (assembly GCA_037306005.1). NCBI lineage: Eukaryota > Metazoa > Chordata > Amphibia > Anura > Rhinophrynidae > Rhinophrynus > Rhinophrynus dorsalis. The sequence goes on along the minus strand of CM074727.1, from coordinate 24,598,563 downwards.
TCCCGGAGTACGCATTGGGCGCATATACATTTACTAATGTATATACAATATCATTGATCTTGCACACCAAAATCAAATTCCTACTTCTAAATCTTTTTGCTCCAAGATCAATTCGAATTTTGCTGACATTATTATTGTAACCCCCCTCTTTTTCTTGGCAGGAAAATTCGAACTATAAATTACAGGATATCTATTACATTTCTCCAGAGATTTCATTCCATTTTCCCAATGTGATTCCTGTACAAAACACACATCTATATTATTTCTAACCAGCGATTCATATAGGTAGCCCCCTTTTTGTGGAATATTCAAACCCTGGGTGTTAATTGACATATATTTAATAACCATATCTCCTCAATCCTTTAATTTCTCATCCTGGGCCCATAAAGGCTCCAACCTCTCCGCAGACCATTCTCCACACCAGGAGGGACCACAAAATAGAACAACCCTATCTTCCTTACATTTATCAATCAAATATTGAAACACCTTCATACATGCCTTAAGACCCACAGTCTTTTAGACCACTACCTAGCCAATAAAAGCAACTACAAACAAAAAACTAGGAAATCATTGTAGGCACAACCCCACCATTGAAAGGAAGGACGCTCCACATATCTAGTAATTTATCAAAAAGGTAAAAAAAAGAGATTCTCCCTCACCCTTCTCAGTAGGAAAGAGGAAAAAAAAAAGAGGTGGGGAGGGGAAGAGAAGAACTTCAATAACCCTGTCTTCCTATACAACTAAATTATTTCCGGAAGAGCCCTCCCAGGAGAAGCCAAAGGTCACAACGCAATAGGTAGTCAGCCAGAGCCGCAGGTCCGCACCAGATTGGTTATCAGACTAAACCAGGGTCATACACGGAGCAGGTAGTCAGACAGAGCCACAGGTCAGCACCAAAATGGATAGTCAGACAAGCCAGGGGTCATACACAGAACAGGTAGTCAGCCAGAGCTGCAGGTCTGCAACAGATTGGTTATCAGACTAAGCCAGGGTCACACACGGAGTGGGTAGTCAGACAGAGCCACAGGTCAGCACCAGAACAGATAGTCAGACAAGCCAGAGGTCATACACGGAACAGGTAGTCAGTCAAACCAGGTAATACACGGAGAGCAACTCAAAGCTAACGAACTGCACTGGACACCAATGAAAGGGCAAATGAGTCTTGTGTCCAGGCAGTCTTTAAAGACCTACCCCAAGGACGGTGGCGTACCAAATTGGCCAGTATTCCTTTAAATGGTGTGCATGTCCATGCTTCTGGACATGCGCCCCGAAGTGACGTCACCCGGCAGCAGCCACCGCCGAGAGCAGGAGAGTCTGGAGCCGCGATGACCACAGAACAAGGCTGAGCCACCAGGGGCAAGCATGCATCAGAGCCTCTGGTACAACAGCTGCGGCTAACGCCACAGGAGGTAAGGATGTGGGCCGCTCAAGCAGCCTCTGCACGGCACACTGTGACAACCCCATCCCCCAACACTGAAAAAGCCCAATTCAGTGAGAAGGGGGCCATTTAGAACTTGGACAGGGTGTGTCCGACAGGCCCCGATCTACCACATCAAGCAGAAAACGACTCAAAACCAGCCCCACAAATAGAACACAACCAGTGAGGCATGTAGACGGTGCAGAAGGCTCTCTCGAAATAACCATATATCAAATATAAATTCCTCCTACAATATCTAGTAATTAATCCTCTTAATCTATTAAATACCTCATGCTATCTTCTTTTAAATTACATGGCTAACTATTACATATTTTTATACATTATAAAGTATATCAACATGCCTTAATTTATAAACATCAGTCCCCCAAATCGTACTTAATCACCAGCCCTTTTCGCTATCCCTTCCCATCTTGACCAACCGGGTGCCTGATGGCCATACTTCTATGCCCCCAGGCACTCAGGAGGCCAACTCTCCAGGGTCAATATTTAACTAGTCTCAAGTAAAAGATGATAAAAAAAAAAAAAAAAAAAAGCTCCCCTTTCTTTACAGTGATCCCCATACTACTTGAGAATCAAATCCTCAAATTCTACTAATATCAAAAGCTTTTCTTATTCACATTCAAATTCAACAGTTATCTTCCCATTACAATATCTATCTCTAACCTCACTACAAACATGAATACCTTCTTCCCTTTATTACTAACTATCGCCCCTCTTCCTTAATTTCTAACCTCATTTTTGGACTCCTAGATATTTATAATTAATTTTAAACATCTCTTTATAGTGATTATCATACTTAAACCTATTCACTTATTCCATTACTTTTAACTTAAACTATTCAATACCATGTGAAAATTTTACACCCCAATGTGTGCAATCAAAACATCGCTTTTCCCCCTATGCTCGCCCAGATCATTAGACCATATCCCCATTCCCCGCCTTACTCCAGTACTATACACATAAATCTATATCTATAACCACCATAACTAGTGTAATGCCAATGTTCCTTCCCTACCAATTATTCCCCCTCTCATCGCCCTACCCTCAATGTTCCTCCCTCCCTCCCCCTACTCTTCCTCCATTAGAATTATACATCTACTCCCAGTATACCCAGCCTTTATAGATCCTGTGAGGGGTTATTAATCACTCTCATTTTTCCCTCATAAAACAGTAGTAACTTTATTGGAAACTCCCATTTATATGGTATTTTTTTACTTCTTAATCTGAGTGTAATTTCCTGAAATTGTTTACGGTTCATCCTTGATACCAAAGATAAGTCTGGATAAATACTAACAGATTTATATTTTAAGTCCTTCGTTGATTATACCTAACTTTCTGCATCAGCTTGTCTTTCAAAGAACAATTAGAAAAACACATAATTACATTGCGGGGCTCATCCATATTTATAGTTGGTGGCTTGCTAAGCTTATGCCATCTCTCAAATGGCATCATTCCAATTTCTTGCTGATCCATGTACTGTAGTAAAAAACCTTTTAAATATTCTTCCAACTTTTCTTTTTTCACTTCTTCAGGAATCTCTTTAAATCTCAAATTATTCCTCCGACTTCTATCTTCGATCTCTGTTACCTTTGCTTCCAAATTCTTAATACAATTTGCCATTCAAATATTTTGGGCCTGTAGAGACTTTATTTCCAAATCCATTCCTTCTATATCATCATCTAGTTTATTACTTTTTTCCCTTAAGTTTCCCACTTTGCTTTTTATCTCAGTATTTTTAGCAATAAAGTCCTGATTGATCTTCTCATATAGTGTATCTAATGCAGACATCAGACTCTCTTGTGAGACCAAGTCACTTTTCCTTGGACCTATTTCGTCCGTTTGGGTTACTGAGTGGCACACTTCATGGAAACTTGGTGAAGAAGATCTCCTCTGAGATTTTGGAGGGAGATTAATAGTATTCCCTTTAGGAGAATAAAACGTACTAATGGCCTTCATTTTCTATTTCTTTTCCACTTCATGTTGTTTATCTTTTTTAGGACCCATCTTCACAGATAAATAACAACTTTGTATTACCCACAGCCCAGAACATTTCAGCTTTCAGTAGACCACTACACCATAGATTAGCGTCTCCTTTACAGAGGTGTTGCTCCCTTCAGTTCTTTATTCAGTTCACCATCAAATGAGCTTCCACACTCTACTCAATAGGCAATTTTTGTTGCATTGAGATCTCATTCATAAATGATTTTCGAATATTTAAACAAAGATATTCCAATTTCTATCATATCTCTTCTTAATAATGGTATTAAATACAAACATATCCTCTCCTCCTCCCCTTCCAACCTTCCCTCCTCCTTCCAATTTGAAACGGTGCTCAACCAGCCCTTAAGGGTAGAATTCCAATTACTCCAATCTCAGCCCTGCATATCACATCTCTATCTTATCTTCACTTCAGGGTGGGAGCCAAAATCCCTCTCAATCCTCTCACTTCAACTGCCAGAGATATTTCCCTACAGCACAGGTATGTCGGCTGTGTACACGTAGTTTTCTTATTATCTGACTTGGACAAGCTCCTCCTTTTAACTCCCCTGATACTTGATTATATTTCCTCCCTACTATCAAAATATAGGGATATTAATGAAGGGAGATATGTATCTTCATTCCCACTCCAAGGAGAAATAACTGTAAGAATTTAAACACAGATAAAGTAAACAAAGCGTTTTACTTATCGTTTCACTAAGAGTTCTCAAGCTCCACTCGATTCGACTCCTCCGGTTCTCACTGTGCTTTTAACAAGTCCATTTAGCTCTTTCTGTATCTTCGGGACCTCAAATGACAGTAAATTGACTTTACTTGGCCCCCCCCAGCTTATAAATTGCGGGCTTTGAATAGCTTGAAAGCTGATCATCAATAGCTTCGCGCTTCCACATTTCCCAAGTCAAGTGCCCGTTATAGTGACTGTCATGTCTGCCTCCATGAACATGACATCCAGAATGGTTTGAAGATTTTATCTCTTGCGCAGGGTCACAAGGGCACTATTCATATAGGCCTTAGGAGTTATAATATTAGGAGGTGTTAGTGTGGCTTTATAATAGGAATTGTAATTTTTTGATATATCTAAAGAAATATTTTTTTAAAAATACATGATTTATAGTCCACAAAATTATAAATGAACACAAAGATCATATTTTGCCTATGGAGAAAAAAGATAAGGTTTTAGAGATAATTTCTTTGGATGAAATGTTAAAGTAGAAATAATACCCCCTAATAATACCCCACACACACATAAACACATGACCCTTTTGTACTTTTTCCTTGTACCTTTATTTAAGCAATAATAAGTCCTGGATATCATGTCCCTGGAGGCGGACATGACAGTTATAGCAAGACCACAGTACACAAACTGCATCCACTGCACATGGTAATATTAACCCTATAAGGACCACAGAGCAGTGCAACATGTTGCTTCAGTTTAAAACATTTTGAGAACAGTCATGTCTGCCTCCAATGACTGTTTGTAGTCTTGTAAGACCAGTTGTTTGACAAAGTAGCATGTAGCTGTGAAATGCGTTGCAAAGGCCGTTTTTAATTGTTTTTATAATAAAACATTTTTACACAGAGGAGCATGGGAACGAGATGAGACAGAGACACAGAGAATGGATAGAAGATGAGAAAGAGACTCAGCGAATGGGAGGGAGGAGAGAAAGGGAAACAGCGAATGGGAGGGAGGTGAGAAAGGGAAACAGCGAATGGGAGGGAGGTGAGAAAGGGAAACAGTGAATGGGAGGGAGGTAAGAAAAGGATGTGGTAACTGGGAGGGAGGAGAGAGACAGGAATGCAGTGAATGGGAGAGAGGGAGATGAGAATGGTAGAGACAGAGGTGAGGCATAGAGGGAGGAGAATTGAAAGCGGTGAGCCATGAAGGGCCCTATGAAACTCTGCGCAATGATTTGGACAGAACTGGCCAGAAGACTTTGCCCCTGGCCACTCCTGTCATAATCAATGCCCCATGAAACTCGGAGTAGTTATTTTGCCAACACTGGGCACAGAAGCTTTACCACCCCTGCCCAGTCCTGTTAAAATCACCACCCCCTAACTCTCTCCTACTGCCTCCCCAGGGAGTGGTTGCTAGCAAACCAACAATACTCTATATATCTAGGGCAGATAAGCACAGGTAGGGGGCATGTTAGTAGGGTATATAGACAGCATTATTATTAACCTCATGGGCTAAACTATCGTTCGTGAGGTAGACTCAAAGTACTGGGACCCATCCAGATAGTGGTCCATGTTGAATTTAGACTATATAAAAATGTTTAGAAAGCTTTTTGTAGAAGTTGCAGTGAATTGGGGGATGGAATTTTGAACCAGTGCCCTCTATTAGCTAGGCTCACCACTAATTATCCCTTTAAGGACAAGATGGCTGTGCACGCATATCACACATCCCAACATTTCAAATGGCCAAACAAGGACACTTGTGTTTTAAATTGTGTCACTGGGGGAATGGCTGGTAGGTGGGGCATTGCTAAGAATGTTTATGTTATTTCATGACCCATTGACATCTCTTTGTGAAAATTAATAAATTATATACAACAAGACCAAAGTATTTTATTTACACAGACTAATTTATATACACATACTCTGAAGTTTAAACAAACATTAATGTGATTGTATTGCTGTGGCGCAGTGTGATACACTCAGGGGCGGATTGTGTTGCAGTACCAGCCCGGGGGATTTTTTTATTTAACCGGCCCACTGGGGGGGGTTACACAGTGCGTTGCTCAGCAATGTGCGGTGCACCCCTCTGGCACTCAGAGGGTTAAATACAGCTGTTTTTCCCACACTCTGTCTTCCTGCTCCAGCCTATTACTTCCCCCCCCCCCCACACACACACACACACCACTTTTCTAAAGAGGCATAAATGCTCATCTATTAACCCCTTAACCTACTGTATGCAATAAATTATCAGTTATAAACCCCTTGTATGCCAGAGAGGTATACAGTAATGTGTTCTGCCATTAACCCATTGAATGCCTCATAGGTGCACAACACATTGCACAGGAATGTGTACCTCAATGAGTAACCTTTTGTGTGCTAAAAAGGCATAATTCATCATTAACTAACACCTTTATTCACCTTTGTGGTACAAAAGGGGTCAGTTACTGATGAATTATGCCTCTCTAGCATGCAAGGGGTTAATCAGTGAGGTACTTCACATATGAGGAATCCAATGGGTTAATAACAGAATATTGCTGTAAATTATACTTCCCTAAAGCATACAGGAGGTTAAATGTGTTCAAAGGGTTAAAACATGATAAACTAGCCTCTCTAGCAATGTGTACAGTTAGGAAGAATTAAAACATACCAGTTTAAACTGCTAGGCATTTGGGACTCAGAAGCTCTGCTTGCTAATCACTAACTGCACAGGACACACACACAGGCAGAGCAGGGCCGGCTAAGACAGCCTTGGGGGCGGGACAATTACAGAGCACAGGACCCGGTCTCTTCTCTGCACTGCTGCACAGCTCCGGTGAGTGAGATATCCCTACCAGCCCATGACAGGGCGGCCCACCGGGGGATGCCCGATCCCCCGATAGGACAATCCGCCGCTGGATACACTTATATACACACCACACAGTCTGATCTCCTAAAAAGAGGAACATCGGGGTGGGAAAGGGAGATAGAGGGATTTGGGCCTCAAAGAGGGACACTTGGGAGGTATGGGCCTGTAATATCTCCTAAAGAGGGACACTTGGGAGGTACAGACCCTAATATCTCCTAAAGAGGGTGTCATGGTTTGTTATGACTCTCAGACACAAGTTTTAGGTAAAAAACTAAATTTTATTGAAATAATAAAATGATCACTTAGAATGGCAATGACATAAATATATATCAAGAGTAAATAGTAAAGACAGTATGCAGACTCTACCGGTCCTGTCAATATACCAGACAGGACAGTCAGAGATGATGGAATAATAGGCTCTACCGGCCTTGCCAATACCGGGTAAGGCAACCTGCAGATGGAATAGCGAAAAGGTTCTACCGGCCTTACCTAAATACCGGGCAAGGCAGCCCCAATAAGTACACGGTGTAGGCTCTACCGGCCTTGCCAATATCGGGTAAGGCAGCCTCGGACGGAATGTGGCAAAAGGTTCTACCGGCCTTACCAATACCGGGCAAGGCAGCCCAACAACCCTCGATATAGGCTTTACCGGCCTTGCCAATACCGGGTAAGGCAACCTCAAGAGGAATGTGAAGCAAGGTTCTACCGGCCTTACCAATACCGGGCAAGGCAGCCCAGAGGTATCAATAGCTGTCGGATGATAATGACAGAGTGACAGGATTGTAAGCAACCCAGTGTCCGCACACTGAAACCAACAGAGGAATCGTATAGCCGCAAGGCTTAGGAGCAAACCAGTGTCCTCACACTGGACTAACAATTGAATCGGATAGCCGCAAGGCTTTGGAGCAAACCAGCGTCTGCACGCTGGGACCAGCTACTGAATCGTATAGCCGATAGGCTTTGGAGCAAACCAGTGTCTGCACACTGGAGTAACAAGTGAATCGTATAGCCGCAAGGCTTTGGAGCAAACCAGCGTCCGCACGCTGGGACCAACCACTGAGTAGTGTAGCTGATAGGCTTTGGAGCAAACCAGTGTCCGCACACTGGACCAACAGGAATCGTACAGCCGCAAGGCTTTGGAGCAAACCAGTGTCCACACACTGGACCAACAGGGAATCGTATAGCCGCAAGGCTTTGGAGCAAACCAGCGTCCGCACGCTGGGACAAACCACTGAATAGTGTAGCCAATAGGCTTAGGAGCAAACCAGTGTCCGCACACTGGACTAACAACTGAATCGTGTAGCCAATAGGCTTTGGAGCAAACCAGCGTCCGCACGCTGGGACCAACCACTGAATAGTGTAGCAGATAGGCTTAGGAGCAAACCAGTGTCCGCACACTGGACTAACAACTGAATTGTGTAGCCGCAAGGCTTTGGAGCAAACCAGCGTCCGCACGCTGGGACTAACAAGCAATGTTGCCGACGGACCAAGCAGAAGGTCGCCAGGATCACAGGAGGCAGGCGAGGAGATGACAGGAACCAGCAGCGATCAGTCAGGTCAGGAAACAGCAGAGAAGAAGGTCAGCAGGAACTGCAACCCCAGAGTACTAGGCCGGAACCAGGACTGGAACAACTCAGCATGCAGGAAACACTGGGACAGTTGTAATCAGGAACTCAGGAACACAGGAACAGAGGCCCAACCATTACTGGACATAGTGATAGCAAAAAGGTCAGAAACAACACGAAAGGGCACTCAAAGGGTGCCCAATCCAGGTTTAAATAGGCAATATGAGGCGGGCTAAATGCAGACAGCCAATAGAAGCCCCCTACTGGTGACAGACAAGAAAATGCAGCAATCACAGGCACTGTGATAGAGGGACACTTATGAGGTATGGTCACCCCTAATATCTCATAAAAAGGAAAAACTGGGAGGTGTAGTCACCCCTAATATCTCCTACAGAGGGACTTTTGGGAGGTATTGTCACCCCTAACATTTCCTACATAGGGACAAATGGGAGGTATGGACCCTAATATCCCCTAAAGAGGGACACTTGGGAGGTACGCATATATACATACTGGTATGGTACATAGAGCAGGGTATTAACTGTTTAAAGAACAGAACAGTCTGCTTCGCTAATCCTAGATGCTTACCCCAAATGAGCCAGTCTCCTGCTTGTCCTAATCATGTTAATGACGAACTCCATGACTCCTTCAGTTGGCTCCCTGATGTTCACTGCTCTGTCCCAGCATTTCAAATGGCCAAAGAGGGACATTTGTGTTTCAGCTGGTGTTGCTAGGGGAGTGGCTGGTGGGCGGGGCATTTCCAAGAATTTTTAGGTTATTTCATGATCTGTTGACTGTTATTTGTGTAACTGAATAAATTATTTACAACAAGACCAAAGTATTTTATTTACACAGGCTAATTTATAAACAAACTAGCAATGTGGGACAGCATTGCCCGTCATGTTATGACCGTTGGGCATACGAGTGTGAAATGTAGACACACTGATAAACACATACATATGCAACACGGAGACAGACACATACACACAGCGAGCAGCAGAAACATGCAAAAGACATGCACACACACACACACCGGAGATGCACACATGTACACATGCAACAGGCAAACGCAGACACACATGCGCACAACAGACATGCTCGCACACAGCTAACAGACATGCACACACACACATGCAGCAGACATACGCACACACGCACGCAACAGACACGCACACACACATGCAACAGACATACGCACAATAGACATACACACACACACGCAACAGACATACATACACATGCAACAGACATACACACACAGAGGGGAGTGTGACACAGTGATAGCCACCCCCCATGTGTGGAGGTTCCGGCTGTTGCTGATCCCCCGGATCTGTAGGTTCTGAGTGTAGAAATGTGGACTGTGGCCACCCTGGGATTAGTGTGGGAGCTTTACAGTGCTGCGTAGGTAAGAATCTTGTATTGAAGTGACTATCTGCTGTATTCAGAGAGTTACAAGCCAAATGCAGCCCTCTAAGTACCAGAGGACATTGCTTCACAACTTGTTGCCATACTCACTGTGATCCTGAAATCATGAAATCAATGATATTTGTTATTTACTTTACTTTGTGGCAGAATTGCAGTATTATGGCTCTGCTTGTTTGGGCTATAGAAAAGATTATGTGAGAGAGACTTATACCAACACGTTAAGCCATAGAGTGTCCGGCAGTATACAGTGGTGTGTCATGTCAGTTAACCCTTTGAGTGCTGGAAAGGCATCCAATGCATTGTGGTGCAATGCATTAGTTACCTCTCTGGCACTCAAAGAGTTAAATAGAGCGCTGTTACTTTGTTCCAATGACATAAATAATGTAGGTTCAGTGCCCCATGTTACTGGCCCTGGTACAGCGGAGACATTCTTCTCCCCACAATGTGCCTCACAATGTCTGGATCTAGTGCGGGAGGAAGAAGCCGCTGTTGATTCTGATGAAACAGGCGTGAGCTCGGAGCTGACGTGTGCAGCACATCTGGGAATTGTGGAAAGAACATGGATCTGCCTGGGCATCCACTGTCCATCCATTAAAAAAAAAAACTCTATATATATATATATATATATATATATATATATATATATATGAAAAATAATAATAAAAAATAAAAATGCTCCAAAAAAACCCCAACATGGTCACACTGGAAAAAGTCAAGACTATATAATTTTTTAAAAGGATAGTAATACTTTTTTTAAAGTTTATCTGTGAGTTCTTCTTTACATTTTTAGCAACATGTAAAGCTATATTTACTTAGTGTTCTAGTTAAAACTGTATTCAAGCCAAAAGGATTCCCCTCCCACCCCTTCTGGCTGCCTCCCATTAGATTTGGAATCCGGTTGTGGTATCGGATGGATGCAGCCAGGGACAATCTTCCTTCAGTAACTATAATGATCTCCTTGATGAAGGAGGGCAGGATTTTCCTTTTCCTTACTGAAGATTGTCCCTTGCCGCACTCCATCTGGACCAGACTGAGAGGCTGAGTAACACAGGGAAAGGGGCAGGGGGTGATTGTTTCTGCTGGAATATGATTTTAAGTACAACACTATAAGTTACGAAATACAGCGCTACATGTTAAAAAAATATAAAGAAGACTCAGAGCTAAACTTTAATAGAAGTATTATTATCCCTTTAACCCTTTGAGTGGCAGAGGGTTTGTCAACGCATTGCAAAGCAATGCATTGCATACCCCTGTGGCACGCCAAAGGTTAACCGTTTGAGTAGCATAGGCATCCGACATCCTTCCCTCCCTTGTACATTACTTCCCGGCAAGTTGAGTGTATAAGAGTTTAAATCTATTGACACCACTTTGTGTAACTGAATAAATTATTTACAGCAAGACTATATTATTATAATTATTATTATTATATTATTTACACAGACTAATTTATAAAGACATATATTGAAGATTAGCTACAAATGTATGTGGCTTTTATTGCTGTGGAGCTATGTGATCCACACTACTTATTCTTATCTCCAGAAAAGTGGGACAAAAGGGTAGAAAAGAGTGATAGAGGGATTTGGATCACAAAGGTACACTTGGGAGGTACGCAATGTTATATTTTATTTCTCCTTTACTGTGGGACAGAATTGCAGTATTATGACTGAGGGTATTAGGGTTGTTCAAATGGAAAGCAGAAAATAAAAGGAGCGTTATACTAGCATGTTAACCTTTTGTGTGTGTGTGCTCAAATCACTCCCCCACCCCCGTGTCTCCAGCACTGCTATCAGAGAGAAGATTTCGATATCCCCTCCTTACTGGCACCACTGGTTGTGTGTGTCTCCTGAGGAGACATAAATTATGTAAAGAGCCATTCACTTCTTTGTGTCTCCTGTGAAGACATAAATTATGCAATGAGAGAGAGAAAGAAAGACAGAAAACCCAAATTGCAGTTAACCTATTGGATGTTACAGACACCTCTAGAACTCAAAGGGTTAATTACAGATATCACTAGAGAATAGGGTGTTGGTTCAACATTATAGCATAGGGCATTATTAAAAAACATACGCAATAAAACTTTTCCTGAATAAAATTGGCATATGTCTTTATTTACAGACAACCTAATATTTTAGGGAAAAACAACTGAGATTCAGTCCATAATTTTGTTGCTATATATATATATATATATATATATATATATATATATATATATATATATATATATATATATAAAAATTTTTTTCTTTTTCTTCCTTCAGTATTTATGCTTCAGATATTTTGTTCTTTTTAACTTGGGGATATAAAAAATTATTTTTAAGGATTTTGTGTAATAACAAACTAAGTGGAGTTTACAATGTGTTCCCTCAGTCTATCACATGAAATAAGGAAAGGAAAGTGGTTTATTTTTTCAGTCAAGTTGATTTTGAAATATGTTTTTTATGGCAGCAATGAATTCTGGGAGAAAATCGGGACAAACCATTTAAACCACAGTGGGGGAAACAAATCTTTGTTTTGCATTAAATTCAGCTTTTATAGTCATATAAGCTCAGATATGTCATCACTGCCTGTCTTCATAATGTATTAAAGTCAACTTGAGCATTTAGAGTGTGTAAAGTACAATTTAAATCATTACATATTTAACTTGCCACCCCTCCACTATGGGAAATTTGGTTTGTTCCAGATTCATACACTTCTTAATACTAAATAGATTTGCAGGTTATGTGCCCTGTGACATATAATACTAACATAAAGGTCAATACTATTCAGTATGCTGACCTCTTTTAATTTCAGCTTTATTTTAAATGAGAACCAAAATTGCTGTTAACCTCTTAGATATTAGACACACCTCTGGCACTCAAAGGGTTAATTACAGATATCACTAGAGAACAGGGTGTGGGTTCAATATTATAGCAAAGGGCATTATTAAAAAACATAAGCAATAAAACTTTTCCTGAATAAAATTGGCATATGTCTTTATTTACAAACTAATATTTTAGAGAAAAACAACTGTAATTCTGTCCATTATTTTGTTGATATATATTTTTTTGTTTTTTCCTTCAATATTTATGCTTCAGATATTTTTTTTTTTTTTAACTTGGGGATATAAAAATTACTTTAAAGGATTTTGTCTAATAACAAACTAAGTGGAGTTTACAATGTGTTCCCTCAGTCTATCGCATGAAATAAGTGAACAAAAGTGGTTTATTTTTTAAGTCAAGTTGATTTTGAAATATATTTTATGGCAGCAATGAATGCTGGGAGAAAATTGGGACAAACCATTTATACCACCGTGGGGGGAACATAAATCTTTCTTTTGCATTAAATTCAGCTTTTATAGTCATAAAAGGTCAGATATGTCATCACTGCCTGTCTTCATAATGTATTAAGGTCAACTGGAGCATTTAGAGTGTGTAAAGTACAATTTAAATCATTAAATATTTAACTTGCCACCCCTCCACTATGGGAAATTTGGTTTGTTCCAGATTCCTACACTTCTTAATAAAAAATAGCTTTGCAGGGTATGTGCACTGTGACATATAATACTAACATAAAGGTCAATACTATTCAGTATGCTAACCTCTTTTAATTTCAGCTTTATTTTAAATGAGAACCAACATTGCTGTTAACCTATTAGATATTACAGACACCTCCAGCACTCAAAGGGTTAATTACAGATATCACAGAGAATAGGGTGTGGGTTCAATATTATAGCATAGGGCATTATTAAAAAACATAAGCAATAAATATTTTCCTGAATTAAATTGGCATATGTCATTATTTACAGACAACCTAATATTTTACAGAAAAATAACTGTGATTCCATCCATAATTTTGTTGAGATAGAGAGACAGCTCAGATATGTCATCACTGCCTGTCTTCATAATGTATTAAAGTCAACTTGAGCATTTAGAGTGTGTAAAGTACAATTTAAATCATTACATAGTTAACTTGCCACCCCCGAAATATGGTAAAATTGGTTTGTTCCAGATTCCTACACTTCTTAATACTAAATAGCTTTGCAGGGTATGTGCACTGTGACATATAATACATAAGGTCAATACTATTCAGTATACTAACCTCTATGTGCATCGTGACATAGAATACTAACAGCATATAAAGGACAATAATATTCAGAATGCTGACCTCTTTTAATTTCAGCTTTATTTTAAATGAGAAACAAAATTGGTGTTAACCTCTTAGATATTACAGACACCTCTAGCACTCAAAGGGTTAATTACAGATATCACTAGAGAATAGGGTGTGGGTTCAATATTAATGCATAGGGCAGTATTAAAAAAAATAAGGAATAAACTTTTCCTTTATTTACAGACAACCTAATATTTTAGAGAAAAATAACTGCGATTCAGTCGATAATTTTGTTGATATATATATTTATATATATATATATATATATATATATATATATATATATATATATATATATATACTAGCAAAAGTGGCACGGCATTTCCCTTGGGAATTAAGTGGGTTGAGTGGTTCAGGGTTTGTGTATGTTTGCAGCAGGGCTTAAGTGTAGACACCTTTTGTAGAAGGGGAAGAGAGACATACATGGTGAATAAGGGGGATAGAGAGAGAGAGAGAGGGACAGGGATGTAGAGGGGAGACACATGTTGGAGAAGGGGGGAGAGTGAGAAATTATGGAGATGGGGGAAGAGAAAGAGACATGGGGGAGGGAGAGAGAGACATGATGGAGATGAGGGAGAGAGAGAGAGCGAGACATGATGGAGAAGGGGGAGAGAGAGACACACATGATGGAGATGGGGGAGAGACACATGATGGAGATTGGGGGGAGAGACACATGAGGGAGATAGGGGGCACACATGATGGAGATGGGGCAGAGACATGATGGAGATGGGGAGAGAGACACGTGATGGAAATGGGGTAGGCACAGACATGTACAGATGATTCAGCCAATATATATAGGTGTGTACTGATAGTTGGTGGGCAAGAGTTAACCCTTTCAGTGTGAGAGGGGTACGCAAGGCATTACAATTCGATGCGTTGTGCACCCCTCTAGTAGTGAAAGAGTTAATAATGGAAAAATACGGCGTGTAACCTGGCAAATAGTGAAGTCCACTCCCATGCTGCGCTCTTACTCCTCTCAGCACAAGAGGCTGAGCGGTCGACCAGAGAGGAGACTGGGATGTGCAGGAGAGATTGCAGTGTTCTCCCTTGTCTGTCTCTCAGCCTCTTGCGCTGAGAGGAGTAAGAGTGCAGCATGGGGCAGGGAGAAAGGAGGTAAGCGGCGAGACATCCCTCCCTGCACAACAGCACCTATCTCCAATCCCCAAGGCAGGAAATTCCCCGGCGTGTGGCTTACCTTTCCCACACACACAGTGCCGAGAAGGGAGCTGGTGGGACAGGCAGCGTGCTTTGTTCAGTGCACTTTGCAGCTCCCCCTTTTCACCTGGGTGGTGGCTGCTGGAGCGGACTGGAGGATTGCTTCCAGGGGTGATATGAGGCAGGTAAAGCGAGTAGCAGCCATGATTTTTCATCTGGTGGGGCGGACCAGAGGAGTAAGAGTGAAGCATGGGGCAGGGACAAATAAGGTAAGTGGATGAGAGGGGCTATGGCAGTGAAAGTGCTCAATGTATAGAGGGGCCTGTTTAAGAGGGGAAATGTTTGTTAATGTAACTATGGATGTCGGCTTCATGGGTATAAGATGTTGAATAATTATTTGTGTGTGGTGAATGTACAGAGGGGCCCGTTGAGAGGGGCTATGGTAGTGAAAGTGTGAGAACGTGTCAAATTGTGGGTGTCTGCTCCGTGGTTTTAGTCGCTGGGGTGCAAGTCCAGGGCTCCGTGATTATAGTGCTTGTGGGGCAAGTCCACGGCTCCGTGGCTATAGTGTCTGGGGTGCAAGTCGAATGTACAGAGGGGCTCCTTGAGACAGGCTATGGCAGTGAAAGGGTGCAAAGGTGTAGAAATGCGGATGCCGGCTCCATGGGTATAGTCATTGAGGGGCTTGTTGAGAGGAATAGAAAGAATTTATGTCGCACCTCTGTTATGTGTCTGGGGGGCCATCTTGATGCAGAGAACAGGCAGAGGCGTGCAGGATGTATTAGACAGCACTGAATGCGGCTGGGGGGCAATGTCCATGCAGACATTTTCACATGAGTAGACAGGGCAACTCATGTGAAAATGTCGCCCCTGTACTTTGTAGATGGGGGGCCATGTCCCTGCAGAGATTTTCGCTGGAGAAGCCAGGGGCCATCGGCCCCTGGCAACTCCTGCGAAAATCACGCTACAGTGTTGTTTTTGAGGTAACCTGAATCTGTCCTGAGCACTGCTTGGCTGCCTGCCAAGTTTTTCCTTATCTAAGCACGCCCCTGGGTGTGTTTTCAGTGCCAGAGAAACTTGGCTGCCTGCCGAGCTTCTCCTTTTAGTAAAATATATATATATTTTTTTTTTTATTATTATTTTATTTTATTTTTTTTTTTATTTTTTTTTTTATTTATTTATTTTTTTTTTTCCTTCAGGATTTATGCTTCAGATATTTTTCCTTTTTAACTTGGGGATATAAAAATGATTTTACAGGATTTTATCTCATAACAAACTAAGTGGAGTTTACAATGTGTTCCCTCAGTCTTTCACATGAAATAAGAGAAGGAAAGTGGTTTATTTTTTAAGTCAAGTTGATTTTGAAATAGTTTTTATGGCAGCAAATAATTCTGGGAGAAAATTGGAACAAACCACTTAAACCACAGTGGGGGAAACATAAATCTTTGTTTTGCATTAAATTCAGCTTTTACTATCATAAAAGCTCAGATATGTCATCACTGCCTGTCTTTATAATGTATTAAAATCATCTGGAGCACTTAGAGTATATAAAGCACATTTTAAATCACTAAATAGTTAACTTCCCACCCCCCTATTATGGTAAATTTGGTTGGATCCAGATTCCTACACTTCTTAACACTAAATAGCTTTGCAGGGTATGTGCACTGTCACATAGAATACTAACAGCATATAAAGGGCAATAATATTTAGTGTGCTGACCTCTTTTAATTTCAGCTTTATTTTCAATGAGAACAAAAATTGCTGATAACCTCTTAGATATTACAGACACCTTTAGCATTCAAATAGTTAATTAAGGATAACAGTAGGATATAGGGTGTGGGTTCAATATTATAGTATAGAGAATTATTAAAAAACATAAGAAATAAAAATTTTCCTGAAGAAAACTGGCTTATGACTTTATTTACAACCTAATATTTTAGAGGAATATAACTGCGATTTTATCCATTATTTTTTTGGTATATAATGTATAAATATATATTATTATTTATTTATTTATTTATTTTTATTTTTTTTTTATTTTTTATTTTTTTTCCCAGTATTTATGCTTCAGATATTTTTTTTTTTTTTTTTTTTTTCTAACTTAGAGATATAAAAAATCACATTACAGAATTTTGTCTCATAACAAACTAGGTGGCGTTTATAATGTGTTCCCTATGTCTTTCACATGAAATAAGACAAGGGAAGTAGTTTGTTTGTCAAGTTGGTTTTGAAATATTTTGTATGGGAGCAATGCATTCTGGGAGAAAATTGGGACAAACCATTTGAACGACAGTGGAGGACACATAAATCTTTCTTTTGCATTAAATTCAGTTCTTACTGTCATAAAAGCTCAAATACATCATCACTGCCTGTCTTCATAATGTATTAAACTCATCTGGAGCAATTAGAATGTGTAAAGCATATTTTAAATCACTAAATAGTTAACTTGTCAACCCCCTATTATGGTAAATTTGGTTTGATCAAGATTCCTACATTTCTTGACATTAAATAGCTTTGCAGGGTATGTGCATTGTGACATAGAATACTAACAGCATATAAAGGGCAATAATATTCAGTGTGCTGACATCTTTTAATTTAAGCTTTATTTTCAATGAGAACAAAAATTGCTGTTAACCTCTTAGATATTACAAACACCTCTAGCATTCAAATGGTTAATTAAGGATAACACTAGGATATAGGGCGTGGGTTCAATATTATAGTATAGGGAATTATTGAAAAACATAAGCAATAAAACTATTGCTGAATAAAACTGGCTTATGACTTTATTTACAGCCAACCTAATATTTTAGAGGAATATAACGGCGATTTTATTCATTATTTCATTGGTATATAATGTATAAATATTTTTTACATTTTTTTTTTCAGTATTTATGCTTCAGATATTTGTTTATTTCTAACTTGGGGATATAAAAAATCACTTTACAGAATTTTGTCTCATAACAAACTAGGTGGCGTTTATAATATGTTCCCTATGTCTTTTACATGAAATAAGAGAAGGGAAGTGGTTTGTTTTTTAAGGCAAGTTGTTTTTTAAATATTTTGTAGGGGAGCCATGCATTCTGGGAGAAATTTGGGACAAACCATTTGAATGACAGTGGGGGGGACATAAATCTTTGTTTTGCATTAAATTCAGTTTTTAATGTCATAAAAGCTTAGATATGTCATCACTGCCAGTCTTCATAATGTATTAAAATCATCTGGAGCAATTAGAGTGTGTAAAGCACATTTTATATCACTAAATAGTTAACTTACCATCCCCCTATTATGGTAAATTTGGTTTGATCCAGATTCCTACACTTCTTAACATTAAATAGCTTTACAGGGTATGTGCACTGTGACATAGAATACTGACAGCATATAAAGGGCAATAATATTCAGAGTGCAGACCTCTTTTAATTTCAGCTTTATTTTCAATGAGAACAAAAATTGCTCTTAACCTCTTAGATATTACAGACACCTCTAGCATTCAAATGGTTAATTAAGGATAACACTAGGATATAGGACGTGGGATCAATATTATAGTATAGGGAATCATTGAAAACCATAAGCAATAAAACTTTTCCTGAATAAAACTGGCGTATGACTTTATTTACAGACAACCTAATATTTTAGAGGAATACAACGGCGATTTTATCCATTATTTTGTTGGTATATAACGGTAACCCTAGCCACCGGTATGGGCTGGGCCGTCGTTCCCAGAATCTCGCCTTCGAGGTCGGCCGAGCTGCGTCGGATGTTCCGGTCCGGTAGTACTTCCAGGAGGTCGGATTCGCCGGTCGGACCCGGTCGACGTCGATGCTTTCGATCTTCGAGGAGTGAATGGCTCCATTGCGAGGGAGGGATGGGAGTCAAAGAGGACTCTTTAGACCACCCCAGTCAGAAAGTAAACTCAGACACAGTTTACTCCCAAACATGAACACTTTATTGAACACATCACACATCTTTTATACAGTTACACATGGTTATCAAAATAGGGAGGGGAAGGGCCAGGCATTCTAATGCAGGCTTGGCCCAGTGACCAATCCAACACAATGGGCATATGCAAGAGACCAATGGGGACTGAGAACAATGATCCAATGGCAAAGGGAACACAGGAACCAATAGTAACTAAGGAAAACAGACCAATGACAGATGAGCAACTGACCACAATATGGACAATAGTACAATTAACATGATTAATCAACGTCTGGACAAAGACAATGGGTTGATAAGAGGGGATACACATCTGAGAACTGGGCCAGGGGTTGAAGCACGTACACACTGGTTTGAATATAAGGCTTCAACCCTGGCCAATCAGTGTGCGCAGTGAGTCGTACGTCAGCCAATCCGGCGTCGACTCATTGCCTCTGGTTTCCCGCATTCGAGATGGCGTGGATACCTCGAACAATGGAACCGGGGAGCCACCGGCTTCGGGGTTCGTGTATCCCTCGTACATTATACCATACAATACATTAGACTTTCGACATTCTACAATATACAAACGTACAACATTCAACATAAATCCATTTAATATAATGATAGGGAAACCCCTATCACAGTTCAAATAAGGCCACAGGGCCATAGTCTTTGACACAACTGTTTGAGGTCCAGTCAAGGACCCAAGTAACGGCCTAGGGTCCGTTACATCACTCCCCCTTTTTAGTCCACACACACGGGGGGAAGGCTGGCCAGTCTATTAGTCCTCTTCCTGGCGGGACAGACCATCAGCGTTCTGGTTCTCCCTTCCAGAATGGCATTTGATTGTAAAGTTAAAAGCTTGAAGGGCCAAGCTCCAGCATAATAAATGTCCATTGTCTCCGGCTACCCGGTTGAGCCACACCAGGGGATTGTGATCGGTGAACACTGTAAACTCACGTCTGAATAGATATGGCTGCAGTTTCTTGAGGGCCCAAACTAATGCCAAACATTCCTTTTCAACCGCAGCATAGGCAGCTTCCCGGGGTAACAGTTTGCGGCTCAAGTAGATGACTGGATGCTCTTCCCCGGCGTCGTTGACTTGACTCAGCACCGCCCCTAGTCCGTAGTCTGAGGCATCTGTATGGACCAGAAAAGCTCTGTTAAAATCCGGTGCGGCCAACACAGGCCCTTGGCCCAAGGCTTCCTTGAGAGCTTGGAAGGCCTTTTCACAGTCCGGGGACCAGTCTACATTCCGGGGCAGTGCCTTTTTAGTTAAGTCCGTGAGGGGTTTGGCCACGGCACTGTACTGCGGGACAAATTTTCTATAGTATCCGGCTGTGCCCAGGAAGGCCAGTACTTGTTTTTTGGTGTGTGGGGTGGGCCAGTCAACAATGGCAGCGATCTTAGCGGGTTCAGGCCGTTGCTGTCCACCTCCCACCCAGTGACCTAGGTACTGGACTTCCCCCATCCCTATCTGGCATTTGTCAGGCTTCAGAGTTAGCCCTGCTCTCGCAATGCGCCCCAAGATAGCTTCCAGGTGCAGCAGATGCTCCTCCCGGGAGTCGCTAAAAATGGCAATATCATCTAAATAGGCACAGGCAAAATCCTGTGCCCCTGTTAGTAGATGATCCACTAGCCTCTGAAAAGTAGCCGCCGCATTCTTCATCCCGAATGGCATCACCGTAAACTGGTAGAGGCCAAACGGGGTGATGAAGGCGGATTTTGCCTCCGCCTCAGGGGCCAGGGGTATCTGCCAGTACCCCCGACTAAGGTTGAGGGTGGAGACTACGCTAGCGCCTGCAAGCCTGTCTAGGAGTTCGTCCACCCGGGGCATGGGGTAAGTGTCGGTGATGGTCCGGTCGTTGAGCCTCCGGTAGTCCACACAGAACCTAGTGGTTCCATCTTTCTTAGGGACCAGAACTACCGGAGAGGCCCAAGGACTGGTAGAGGGCTCAATGACCCCTAACTCCAACATGTCCTGGATTTCCTGCAACATGCCCTTCCTCACTGACTGGGGGACTCGGTAGGCGGGCAGACGTAGGGCCTCCTGTCCCGTGGTGAGGATTGGATGCTGGGCTACGTTAGTGAGGCCAGGCCGTGCAGAGAACAGCTGTGGCCACTTCTGGGCCATGTCCTGTATCTGTTGGCGTTGGGCGGAGTTAAGCTGGGACCCTAGGCTGGGAAGATTGGAACTGCTGGGTTCCCTAGCGGCGTCCAGGAGATCAGGAATATCCTGTTCCTCCGGGTCGTCCCCAGCCTGCGTACAGATGGCTAACACTACTTCCTCCCGCTGGTGATAGACTTTCAGGGCATTCACGTGGCAGGTCCGGCGGTCCCGTAAGTGAGGCTCTTTGGCAATCACATAAGTGGTCTCTCCCTGTCTATCTACCACCCGGTAGGGGCCTACCCAGGCAGTCTGCAACTTATTCCCTTTCACGGGGCGCAGAGCTAATACCTGCTGCCCAGCGAAAAATTCTCGGGTCTGCGTCCCCTTGTCGTACTGCTGTTTTGATGCTTTTGGGCCCGACACAGGTGCTCTTGGGCGAGATCTGTGAGGGCGGCTAGCTTTTCCCTGAGTTCTAGCACATATGTCACTACCGGGGTTTCTTCGGAGTCGCACTTGCCTTCCCAGTATTCCTGGAGGAGGTTCAGGGGTCCCCGGACTCTCCTCCCGAACAGTAACTCGAAAGGGGAGAAGCCCGTGGACTCCTGAGGCACCTCCCAGTAGGCAAATAACAGGTGGGGCAAATAGTGCTCCCAGTCCCGGTGCGTCTCCGTGAAAGCCCGCAACATCTGTTTCAGGGTTCCGTTGAACCGTTCACAGAGGCCATTGGTCTGGGGGTGGTATGCTGTGGTGTGAATAGGCTTCACCCCACACAGCTCCCATAGTTGCTGCATGACTTCCGAGGTGAATTGGGAACCCTGATCGGAAAGAACTTCTGCGGGAAACCCTACCCGTGAGAATACTTTAACCAGGGCGTCCGCCACACTCTCGGCAGAAATGCTTGAGAGGGCTACGGCTTCAGGGTACCGTGTGGCAAAGTCCACAATGGTAAGGATGAACCGCTTACCAGTGCGACTGGGACGGGCTAAGGGTCCTACAATGTCCACGGCTACCCGCTGGAACGGCTCGCCTATCAAGGGTAATGGCTGTAAAGGAGCGGCTGGGTGGTCGCCCCTCTTGCCTAACCGCTGACAAATGTCGCAGGTGCGGCAAAAGTTGCGAACATCCCGGGATAACTTTGGCCAGACGAAAGCTCGCCTCACCCGTTGTTCGGTGCGTCGAACTGCCATGTGGCCGGCTAAGGGAATCTCATGGGCCAGGGACAATAAGGCAGCCCTATGCTGATAGGGAACTATGAGTTGGGTCCGCACTAGCTGGGTGGTGCCCTGGCAGTGGGATGGGGTGCTGCAGTAGAGGAGACCATTCTCCCAAAGGAACTTTTCCCCCCCTGGGCCTGCCTCCACAGAGTCTGCAAGTCTCCTGTATCCTGCTAACGTGGGGTCATCTAAGAGAGCTGCGCGGAAGTCCTCAGGGGGTAACCAGTGGAGGGGATTGTCATCGTCAGGGTCTACGGGTGGCGGTGTCGGGGGACTTACCATCTGGCGCTGGGCAGCCGCTCGGGTGATCACCTGACAGTTTTCCTGAGGCGGGGTTGAGGCAAACCAGCTTTGCAGGTGGCCCAAGTCGTTCCCCAGCAGTACTTCAGCCGGTAATCCTGGCATCACTCCCACGCACCGATCGCCTTGTCCGGAACCCCAGTTGAGGTGCACATTTGCCGTTGGTAATTGGTAGACTCTACCCCCTGCTACGCGTACATCCACGATCCGATTGGTCTTATAATGTGGGGCCAAGCAGCCGGGCTGGACCAAGGTTAGGGTGGCCCCTGTGTCTCGTAGTCCAGTGACTGGATTCCCGTTGAGGTATACCGTTTGCCGGTGTTGTTGCCGGTTATCCTCCACAAGATCCTGGGTTAGGGCAATTTCTTGTGATAACCCCCACTCGGGGGGTCCTCCCGGTGAAGCATGGACCACCACTGGCTGGGGCCATTCCTGGTCGTAAGATCGGGTGAAGTTCCCATAGGGACCAGTGTCTTGAATGCAATGGGAGTCCTTGGGGGGCATCCGGGTCATCTGAGGTACAGTGCTAAACCAGGGGGTCGCGGGATACCGGTTAGACTGTTCTCTTGGATCGACATTCCTGGTAATGTTCTTGCGGCCCAGGGGACAAGTATATTGGGTGTGGCCCAGCTGGTTGCATGAGAAGCAGCGCGGCCCGGGGTTGGGGTCCCTCCATTGAGAGGTAGGAGCGTGACCCTGTGAAAGTCCGTGCCGGGTGGACAGGTTCCCGGTAGTTGCTGTCCTAGGCCCTCCCCGCTTGCCAGCAACTGGGATCAGTTACCCATTTTCCTAGTGTCCTCATAGTGATCTGCCAGCTGCGCTGCCTCCGTAAGGGTAGAGGGCTTGCGGTCCCGGACCCAATCCCTAATGTGATCCGGTATGTTTAAGTAAAACTGTTCTAGCATCATCTGCTGACAGCAGTCCTCAAAAGACTGGGCCCCACATCCGTGCATCCAGTTACGAGCGGCCCTTTCTAACCCATAAGCCCACTCCGTGTGTGTGACTCCTGGCTTTTCTTTAGGGTCTCCCGGAACTGCCGGTGGTATGTGTCCGGAGTAATGGCGTACCGGGCCAGGAGCCTCCTCTTGACTTCCTCATAGTCCAATATGTCCGTCTCCGGTACAGCCCTGTAGGCTTCCATAGCCCGCCCCGTGAGCTTCCCTGCGAGGATGGCAGTCCATTGGGTTTCATCTACTCGCGTCAACTGGCACATCCTCTCGAAGTCGAGCAAAAACCCATCAATATCCCCTTTCTGATCATCAAAAGTAGGGAAAGCTTGAAAGCTAATAGGCAAAGTCACCTTTCCTGAGTCGGAGCTGGTCTCTGGGGTTGTAGCAGATCGAGAGACCCCCGGTAGGGTCTTTGCCCAGTCCGCCCTGGCTTCCGCCATCAACCTATCGATGACCTCTGTTGTCGGGTTCGGACCATACAAAGCCAACCTCTGAACTACTATGTTGGTGACTGGATCTTCACCGTCGTTCCATCTTCGTGCTCCGACACTTCCCCCTTGCAAGCGGTCTGCCTTCGGATCGAGTACCCGCTGTGTCGAACCGACCGGTTCGGATAGACCGGTGAACGGTGCAAAATTGTCCTCAGACGGTAACTCCGTTCGTCTGGCCAAGTCCGCGGCCTCCGTATCAGTTTCCAGCAGTATTTGGAACAAGTCCTGTTTTCGTAGGTTAGCTGCGTTGCGGCCTCGTTGACCCACCAGATTCTGTAGGGTAGCCAGCGGAGCATATTTATACAATTCCGCCATTTGTTGGGAGCTCGGACCCTTCCTGCTACTCTGAGACCTCTTTTGGCAAGATTCGTTCGTTGCTGAAACCGGGGTCAAGCCAGCGGCTGTTTCTCCCGCTGGATGCTGGTTTCAGTTCGATCACCGTTGCTGAAACCGGGGTCAAGCCAGCGGCTGTATCTCCCCCTGGATGCTGGTTTCAGTTCGAATCGATCCAGTCGCCTGCCACCACTATAACGGTAACCCTAGCCACCGGTATGGGCTGGGCCGTCGTTCCCAGAATCTCGCCTTCGAGGTCGGCCGAGCTGCGTCGGATGTTCCGGTCCGGTAGTACTTCCAGGAGGTCGGATTCGCCGGTCGGACCCGGTCGACGTCGATGCTTTCGATCTTCGAGGAGTGAATGGCTCCATTGCGAGGGAGGGATGGGAGTCAAAGAGGACTCTTTAGACCACCCCAGTCAGAAAGTAAACTCAGACACAGTTTACTCCCAAACATGAACACTTTATTGAACACATCACACATCTTTTATACAGTTACACATGGTTATCACAATAGGGAGGGGAAGGGCCAGGCATTCTAATGCAGGCTTGGCCCAGTGACCAATCCAACACAATGGGCATATGGAAGAGACCAATGGGGACGGAGAACAATGGACCAATGGCAAAGGGAACACAGGAACCAATAGTAACTAAGGAAAACAGACCAATGACAGATGAGCAACTGACCACAATATGGACAATAATACAATTAACATGATTAATCAACGTCTGGACAAAGACAATGGGTTGATCAGAGGGGATACACATCTGAGAACTGGGCCAGGGGTTGAAGCACGTACACACTAGTTTGAATATGCGGCTTCAACCCTGGCCAATCAGTGTGCGCAGTGAGTCGTACATCGGCCAATCCGGCGTCGACTCACTGCCTCTGGTATCCCACGTTCGAGATGGCGTGGATACCTCGAACAAAGGAACCGGGGAACCACCGGTTTCGGAGTTCATGTATCCCTCGTACATTATACCATACAATACATTAGACTTTCGACATTCTACAATATACAAACGTACAACATTCGACATAAATCCTTTTAATATAATGATAGGGAAACCCCTATCACAGTTCAAATAAGGCCACAGAGCCATAGTCTTTGACACAACTGTTTGAGATCCAGTCAAGGACCCAAGTAACGGCCTATAATAATAATACAGCCAACCTAATATTTTAGAGGAATATAACGGCGATTTTATTCATTATTTCATTGGTATATAATGTATAAATATTTGTTTCATTTTATTTTTTTCAGTATTAATGCTTCAGATAATTGTTTATTTCTAACTTCGGGATATAAAAAAACACTTTACAGAATTTTGTCTCATAACAAACTAGGTGGCGTTTATAATATGTTCCCTATGTCTTTTACATGAAATAACACAAGGGAAGTGGTTTGTTTTTTAAGGCAAGTTGGTTTTTAAATATTTGGAGGGGAGCAATGCATTCTGGGAGAAATTTGGGATAAACCATTTGAATGCAGTGGGGGGGACATAAATCTTTGTTTTGCATTAAATTCAGTTTTTACTGTCATAAAAGCTCAGATATGTCATCACTGCCTGTCTTCATAATGTATTAAAATCATCTGGAGCAATTAGAGTGTGTAAAGCACATTTTATATCACTAAATAGTAAACTTGCCACCCCCTTATTATGGTAAATTTGGTTTGATCAAGATTCCTACACTTCTTAACATTAAATAACTTTGCAGGGTATGTGCATTGTGACATAGAATACTACCAGCATATAAAGGGCAATGATATTCAGTGTGCTGACCTCTTTTAATTTCAGCTTTATTTTCAATGAGAACAAAAATTGCTGTTAACCTCTTAGATATTACAGACACCTCTAGCATTCAAATGGTTAATTAAGGATAACACTAGGATATAGGGCGTGGGTTCAATATTATAGTACAGGGAATTATTGAAAAACATAAGGAATAAAACTATTGCTGAATAAAACTGGCTTATGACTTTATTTACAGCCAACCTAATATTTTAGAGGAATATAACAGCGATTTTATTCAATATTTTATTGGTATATAATGTATAAATATTTTTTCTTTTTTTTTTTTTTTTTTCAGTATTTATGCTTCAGATATTTGTTTATTTCTAACTTGGGGGTATAAAAAATCACGTTACAGAATTTTGTCTCATAACACACTAGGTGGCGTTTATCATATGTTCCGTATGTCTTTTACATGAAATAAGACAAGGGAAGTGCTTTGTTTTTTAAGGCAAGTTGGTTTTTAAATATTTTGTAGGGGAGCCATGCATTCTGGGAGAAATTTGGGACAAACCATTTGAATGACAGTGGGGGGGGTATATATCTTTGTTTTGCATTAAATTCAGTTTTTACTGTCATAAAAGCTCAGATATGTCATCACTGCCTGTCTTCATAATGTATTAAATTCATCTGGAGCAATTAGAGTATGTAAAGCTCATTTTAAATCTCTAAACACTTAACTTCCCCCCCCCCCCGGATTATGGTGAATTTGGTTTGATCCAGATTCCTACACTTCTTAACACTAAATAGCTTTGCAGGGTATGTGCACTGTGATATAGAAGACTAACAGCATGTAAAGGGCAATAATATTCAGTGTGCTGACCCCTTTTAATTTCAGCTTTAATTTAAATGAGAACAAAAATTGCTATTAACCTCTAAGATATTACAGATACCTCTAGCATTCAAATGGTTAATTAAGGATAAGACAAGGATATAGGGTGTGGATTCAATATTATAGTATAGGGAATTAGTAAAAAACATAAGCAATAAAACTTTTGCTGAATAACACCGGCTTATGACTTTATTTACAGACAACCTAATATTTTAGATAAATATAACTGCGTTTTAACCATTATTTTATTGGTATATAATGTAGAAATATTTTTTTCATTTTGTTTTTCAGTATTTATGCTTCAGATACTTTTTTGTTTCTAACTTGGAGATATAAAAAATCGCTTTTCAGAATTTTGTCTCCTAATAAACTAGGTGGCGTTTATAATGTGTTCCCTATGTCTTTCACATGAAATAAGACAAGGGAAGTGGTTTGTTTTTTAAGTCAAGTTGGTTTTGAAATATTTTGTATAGGAGCAATGCATTCTGGAAGAAAATTGGGACAAACCATTTGAATGACAGTGGGGGATACATAAATCTTTGTTTTGCATTAAATTCAGTTTTTACTGTCATAAAAGCTCAGATATGTCATCACTACTGTCTTCATAATGTATTAAAATCATCTGGAGCAATTAGAGTATGTAAAGCTCATTTTAAATCTCTAAACACTTAACTTCCCACCCCCCTATTATGGTGAATTTGGTTTGATCCAGATTCCTACACTTCTTAACACTAAATAGCTTTGCAGGGTATGTGCACTGTGATGTAGAAGACTAACAGCATGTAAAGGGCAATAATATTCAGTGTGCTGACCTCTTTTAATTTCAGCTTCATTGTAAATGAGAACAAAAATTGCTATTAATCTGTAAGATATTACAGACACCTCTAGCATTCAAATGGTTAATTAAGGATAACACAAGGATATAGGGTGTGGGTTCAATATTACAGTACAGGGAATTATTAAAAAACATAAGCAATAAAACTTTTGCTGAATAACACCGGCTTATGACTTTATTTACAGACAACCTAATATTTTAGAGAAATATAACTGCGATTTTATCCATTTTTTTATTGGTATATAATGTAGAAATATTTTTTTCATTTTTTTTTCTTAAGTATTTATGCTTCAGATACTTTTTTATTTCAAACTTGGGGATATAAAAAATCGCGTTTCAGAATTCTGTCTCATAACAGACTAGGTAGCGTTTATAATGTGTTCCCTATGTCTTTCACATGAAATTAGACAAGGGAAGTGGTTTGTTTTTTAAGTCAAGTTGGTTTTGAAATATTTTGTATAGGAGCAATGCATTCTGGGAGAAAATTGGGACAAACCATTTGAATGAAGGTGGGGGACACATAAATCTTTGTTTTGCATTAAATTCAGTTTTTACTGTCATAAAAGCTCAGATATGTCATCACTACTGTCTTCATAATGTATTAAAATCATCTGGAGCAATTAGAGTATGTAAAGCTCATTTTAAATCTCTAAACACTTAACTTCCCACCCCCCTATTATGGTGAATTTGGTTTGATCCAGATTCCTACACTTCTTAACACTAAATAGCTTTGCAGGGTATGTGCACTGTGATATAGAAGACTAACAGCATGTAAAGGGCAATAATATTCAGTGTGCTGACCTCTTTTAATTTCAGCTTCATTGTAAATGAGAACAAAAATTGCTATTAATCTGTAAGATATTACAGACACCTCTAGCATTCAAATGGTTAATTAAGGATAACACAAGGATATAGGGTGTGGGTTCAATATTACAGTACAGGGAATTATTAAAAAACATAAACAATAAAACTTTTGCTGAATAACACCGGCTTATGACTTTTACAGGCAACCTAATATTTTAGAGAAATATAACTGCGATTTTATCCATTTTTTTATTGGTATATAATGTAGAAATATTTTTTTCATTTTTTTTTCTTAAGTATTTATGCTTCAGATACTTTTTTATTTCAAACTTGGGGATATAAAAAATCGCGTTTCAGAATTTTGTCTCATAACAGACTAGGTAGCGTTTATAATGTGTTCCCTATGTCTTTCACATGAAATTAGACAAGGGAAGTGGTTTGTTTTTTAAGTCAAGTTGGTTTTGAAATATTTTGTATAGGAGCAATGCATTCTGGGAGAAAATTGGGACAAACCATTTGAATGAAGGTGGGGGACACATAAATCTTTGTTTTGCATTAAATTCAGTTTTTACTGTCATAAAAGCTCAGATATGTCATCACTACCTGACTTCATAATGTATTAAATTCATCTGGAGCAATTAGAGTATGTAAAGCTCATTTTAAATCTCTAAACACTTAACTTCCCACCCCCCTATTATGGTGAATTTGGTTTGATCCAGATTCTTATACTTCTTAACACTAAATAGCTTTGCAGGGTATGTGCACTGTGATATAGAAGACTAACAGCATGAAAAGGGCAATAATATTCAGTGTGCTGACCTCTTTTAATTTCAGCTTTATTGTAAATGAGAACAAAAATTGCTATTAATCTCTAAGATATTACAGACACCTCTAGCATTCAAATGGTTAATTAAGGATAACACAAGGATATAGGGTGTGGGTTCAATATTATAGTATAGTGAATTATTAAAAAACATAAGCAATAAAACTTTTGCTGAATAACACCGGCTTATGACTTTATTTACAGACAACCTAATATTTTAGAGGAATATAACTGCGTTTTAACCATTATTTTATTGGTATATAATGTAGAAATATTTTTTTTATTTTGTTTTTCAGTATTTATGCTTCAGAAACTTTTTTGTTTCAAACTTGGGGATATAAAAAATCGCTTTTCAGAATTTTGTCTCATAACAAACTAGGTGGCGTTTATAATGTGTTCCCTATGTCTTTCACATGAAATAAGACAAGGGAAGTCGTTTGTTTTTTAAGTCAAGTTGGTTTTGAAATATTTTGTATAGGAGCAATGTATTCTGGGAGAAAATAGGGACAAACCATTTGAATGACAGTGGGGGACACATAAATCTTTGTTTTGCGTTAAATTCAGTTTTTACTGTCATAAAAGCTCAGATATGTCATCACTGCCTGTCTTCATAATGTATTAAAATCATATGGAGCAATTAGAGTATGTAAACCTCATTTTAAATCTCTAAACACTTAACTTCCCACCCCCCTGTTATGGCGAATTTGGTTTGATCCAGATTCCTACACTTCTTAACACTAAATAGCTTTGCAGGGTATGTGCACTGTTATATAGAAGACTAACAGCATGTAAAGGGCAATAATATTCAGTGTGCTGACCTCTTTTAATTTCAGCTTTATTGTAAATGAGAACAAAAATTGCTATTAATCTCTAAGATATTACAGACACCTCTAGCATTCAAATGGTTAATTAAGGATAACACAAGGATATAGGGTGTGGGTTCAATATTATAGTATAGGGAATTATTAAAAAACATAAGCAATAAAACTTTTGCTGAATAACACCGGCTTATGACTTTATTTACAGACAACCTAATATTTTAGAGGAATATAACTGCTATTTTATTCATTATTTTATTGGTATATAATGTAGAAATATTTTTTTCTTTTTTTTTTTTAACTATTTATACTTCAGATACTTTTTTATTTCAAACTTGGGGATATAAAAAATCGCTTTTCAGAATTCTGTCTCATAACAAACTAGGTGGCGTTTATAATGTGTTACCTATGTCTTTCACATGAAATTAGACAAGGGAAGTGGTTTGTCTTTAAGTCAAGTTGGTTTTGAAATATTTTGTATAGGAGCTGTGCATTTTGGGAGAAAATTGGGACAAACCATTTGAATGAAGGTGAGGGACACATAAATCTTTGTTTTGCTTTAAATTCAGTTTTTACTGTCATAAAAGCTCAGATATGTCATCACTGCCTGTCTTCATAATGTATTAAAATCATCTGGAGCAATTAGAGTATGTAAAGCTCATTTTAAATCTCTAAACACTTAACTTCCCACCCCCCTATTATGGTGAATTTGGTTTGATCCAGATTCTTATACTTCTTAACACTAAATAGCTTTGCAGGGTATGTGCACTGTGATATAGAAGACTAACAGCATGAAAAGGGCAATAATATTCAGTGTGCTGACCTCTTTTAATTTCAGCTTTATTGTAAATGAGAACAAAAATTGCTATTAATTTCTAAGATATTACAGACACCTCTAGCATTCAAATGGTTAATTAAGGATAACACAAGGATATAGGGTGTGGGTTCAATATTATAGTATAGGGAATTATTAAAAAACATAAGCAATAAAACTTTTGCTGAATAAAACTGGCTTATGACTTTATTTACAGACAACCTAATATTTTATAGGAATATAACTGCGTTTTATCCATTATTTTATTGGTATATAATGTAGAAATATTTTTTTTATTTTGTTTTTCAGTATTTATGCTTCAGATACTTTTTTGTTTCAAACTTGGGGATATAAAAAATCGCTTTTCAGAATTTTGTCTCATAACAAACTAGGTGGCGTTTATAATGTGTTCCCTATGTCTTTCACATGAAATAAGACAAGGGAAGTGGTTTGTTTTTTAAGTCAAGTTGGTTTTGAAATATTTTGTATAGGAGCAATGTATTCTGGGAGAAAATAGGGACAAACCATTTGAATGACAGTGGGGGACACATAAATCTTTGTTTTGCGTTAAATTCAGTTTTTACTGTCATAAAAGCTCAGATATGTCATCACTGCCTGTCTTCATAATGTATTAAAATCATCTGGAGCAATTAGAATATGTAAAGCTCATTTTAAATCTCTAAACACTTAACTTCCCACCCCCCTATTATGGCGAATTTGGTTTGATCCAGATTCCTACACTTCTTAACACTAAATAGCTTTGCAGGGTATGTGCACTGTTATATAGAAGACTAACAGTATGTAAAGGGCAATAATATTCAGTGTGCTGACCTCTTTTAATTTCAGCTTTATTGTAAATGAGAACAAAAATTGCTATTAATCTCTAAGATATTACAGACACCTCTAGCATTCAAATGGTTAATTAAGGATAACACAAGGATATAGGGTGTGGGTTCAATATTATAGTATAGGGAATTATTAAAAAACATAAGCAATAAAACTTTTGCTGAATAACACCGGCTTATGACTTTATTTACAAACAACCTAATATTTTAGAGGAATATAACTGCTATTTTATCCATTATTTTATTGGTATATAATGTAGAAATATTTTTTTCATTTTTTTTTTTTTTAAGTATTTATGCTTCAGAAACTTTTTTATTTCAAACTTGGGGATATAAGAAATCGCTTTTCAGAATTCTGTCTCATAACAAACTTGGTGGCGTTTATAATGTGTTCCCTATGTCTTTCACATGAAATTAGACAAGGGAAGTGGTTTGTTTTTTAAGTCAAGTTAGTTTTGAAATATTTTGTATAGGAGCCATGCATTCTGGGAGAAAATTGGGACAAACCATTTGAATGAAGGTGGGGGACACATAAATCTTTGTTTTGCATTAAATTCAGTTTTTACTGTCATAAAAGCTCAGATATGTCATCACTGCCTGTCTTCATAATGTATTAAATTCATCTGGAGCAATTAGAGTATGTAACGCTCTTTTTAAATCTCTAAACACTTAACTTCCCACCCCCGTATTATGGTTAATTTGGTTTGATCCAGATTCCTACACTTCTTAACACTAAATAGCTTTGCAGGGTATGTGCACTGTGATATAGAAGACTAACAGCATGTAAAGGGCAATAATATTCAGTGTGCTGACCTCTTTTAATTTCAGCTTTATTGTAAATGAGAACAAAAATTGCTATTAATCTCTAAGATATTACAGACACCTCTAGCATTCAAATGGTTAATTAAGGATAACACAAGGATATAGGGTGTGGTTTCAATATTATAGTATAGGGAATTATTAAAAAACATAAGCAATAAAACTTTTGCTGAATAACACCGGCTTATAACTTTATTTAACGACAACCTAATATTTTAGAGGAATATAACTGCAATTTTATCCATTATTTTATTGGTATATAATGTAGAAATATTTTTTTCATTTTTTTTTTTTAAGTATTTATGCTTCAGATACTTTTTTATTTCAAACTTGGGGATATAAGAAATCGCTTTTCAGAATTCTGTCTCATAACAAACTTGGTGGCGTTTATAATGTGTTCCCTATGTCTTTCACATGAAATTAGACAAGGGAAGTGGTTTGTTTTTTAAGTCAAGTTGGTTTTGAAATATTTTGTATAGGAGCAATACATTCTGGGAGAAAATTGGGACAAACCTTTTGAATGAAGGTGGGGGACACATAAATCTTTGTTTTGCATTAAATTCAGTTTTTACTGTCATAAAAGCTCAGATATGTCATCACTGCCTGTCTTCATAATGTATTAAATTCATCTGGAGCAATTAGAGTATGTAAAGCTCTTTTTAAATCTCTAAACACTTAACTTCCCACCCCCGTATTATGGTGAATTTGGTTTGATCCAGATTCCTACACTTCTTAACACTAAATAGCTTTGCAGGGTATGTGCACTGTGATATAGAAGACTAACAGCATGTAAAGGGCAATAATATTCAGTGTGCTGACCTCTTTTAATTTCAGCTTTATTGTAAATGAGAACAAAAATTGCTATTACTCTCTAAGATATTACAGGCATCTCTAGCATTCAAATGGTTAATTAAGGATAACACAAGGATATAGGGTGTGGGTTCAATATTATAGTATAGGGAATTATTAAAAAACATAAGCAATAAAACTTTTGCTGAATAACACCGGCTTATGACTTTATTTAACGATAACCTAATATTTTAGAGGAATATAACTGCGATTTTATCCATTATTTTATTGGTATATAATGTAGAAATATTTTTTTCATTTTTTTTTTAAGTATTTATGCTTCAGATACTTTTTTATTTCAAACTTGGGGATATAAAAAATCGCTCTTCAGAATTCTGTCTCATAACAAACTAGGTGGCGTTTATAATGTGTTAACTATGTCTTTCACATGAAATTATACAATGGAAGTGGTTTGTTTTTTAAGTCAAGTTGGTTTTGAAATATTTTGTATAGGAGCTATGCATTCTGGGAGAAAATTGGGACAAACCATTTGAATGAAGGTGGGGGACACATAAATCTTTGTTTTGCATTAAATTCAGTTTTTACTGTCATAAAAGCTCAGATATGTCATCACTGCCTGTCTTCATAATGTATTAAATTCATCTGGAGCAATCAGAGTATGTAAAGCTCATTTTAAATCTCTAAACACTTAACTTCCCTCCCCCGTATTATGGTGAATTTGGTTTGATCCAGATTCCTACACTTCTTAACACTAAATAGCTTTGCAGGGTATTTGCACTGTGATATAGAAGACTAACAGCATGTAAAGGGCAATAATATTCAGTGTGCTGACCTCTTTCAATTTCAGCTTTATTGTAAATGAGAACAAAAATTGCTATTAATCTCTAAGATACTACAGACACCTCTAGCATTCAAATGGTTAATTAAGGATAACACAAGGATATAGGGTGTGGGTTCAATATTATAGTATAGGGAATTATTAAAAAACATAAGCAATAAAACTTTTGCTGAATAACACCGGCTTATGACTTTACTTAACGACAACCTAATATTTTAGAGGAATATAACTGCGATTTTATCCATTTTTTTATTGGTATATAATGTAGAAATATTTTTTTCATTTTTTTTTTAAGTATTTATGCTTCAGATACTTTTTTATTTCAAACTTGGGGATATAAAAAATTGCTTTTCAGAATTCTGTCTCATAACAAACTAAGTGGCGTTTATAATGTGTTCTCTATGTCTTTCACATGAAATTAGACAAGGGAAGTGGTTTGTTTTTTAAGTGAAGTTGGTTTTGAAATATTTTGTATAGGAGCAATGCATTCTGGGAGAAAATTGGGACAAACCATTTGAATGAAGGTGGAGGACACATAAATCTTTGTTTTGCATTAAATTCGGTTTTTACTGTCATAAAAGCTCAGATATGTCATCACTGCCTGTCTTCATAATGTATTAAATTCATCTGGAGCAATTAGAGTATGTAACGCTCTTTTTAAATCTCTAAACACTTAACTTCCCACCCCCGTATTATTTTTAATTTGGTTTGATCCAGATTCCTACACTTCTTAACACTAAATAGCTTTGCAGGGTATGTGCACTGTGATATAGAAGACTAACAGCATGTAAAGGGCAATAATATTCAGTGTGCTGACCTCTTTTAATTTCAGCTTTATTGTAAATGAGAACAAAAATTGCTATTAATCTCTAAGATACTACAGACACCTCTAGCATTCAAATGGTTAATTAAGGATAACACAAGGATATAGGGTGTGGGTTCAATATTATAGTATAGGGAATTATTAAAAAACATAAGCAATAAAACTTTTGCTGAATAACACCGGCTTATTACTTTATTTAACGACAACCTAATATTTTAGAGGAATATAACTGCAATTTTATCCATTATTTTATTGATATATAATGTAGAAATATTTTTTTCATTTTTTTTTTTAAGTATTTATGCTTCAGATACTTTTTTATTTAAAACTTGGGGATATAAGAAATCGCTTTTCAGAATTCTGTCTCATAACAAACTAGGTGGCATTTATAATGTGTTCCCTATGTCTTTCACATGAAATTAGACAAGGGAAGTGGTTTGTTTTTTAAGTCAAGTTGGTTTTGAAATATTTTGTATAGGAGCAATGCATTCTGGGAGAAAATTGGGACAAACCATTTGAATGAAGGTGGGGGACACATAAATCTTTGTTTTGCATTAAATTCGATTTTTACTGTCATAAAAGCTCAGATATGTCATCACTGCCTGTCTTCATAATGTATTAAATTCATCTGGAGCAATTAGAGTATGTAAAGCTCATTTTAAATCTCTAAACACTTAACTTCCCACCCCCGTATTATGGTGAATTTGGTTTGATCCAGATTCCTACACTTCTTAACACTAAATAGCTTTGCAGGGTATGTGCACTGTTATATAGAAGACTAACAGCATGTAAAGGGCATTAATATTCAGTGTGCTGACCCCTTTTAATTTCAGCTTTAATTTAAATGAGAACAAAAATTGCTATTAACCTCTAAGATATTACAGACACCTCTAGCATTGAAATGGTTAATTAAGGATAACACAAGGATATAGGGTGTGGGTTCAATATTATAGTATAGGGAATTATTAAAAAACATAAGCAATAAAACTTTTGCTGAATAACACCAGCTTATAACTTTATTTAACGACAACCTAATATTTTAGAGGAATATAACTGCGATTTTATCCATTATTTTATTGGTATATAATGTAGAAATATTTTTTTCATTTTTTTTTTTAAGTATTTATGCTTCAGAAACTTTTTTATTTCAAACTTGGGGATATAAGAAATCGCTTTTCAGAATTCTGTCTCATAACAAACTTGGTGGCGTTTATAATGTGTTCCCTATGTCTTTCACATGAAATTAGACAAGGGAAGTGGTTTGTTTTTTAAGTCAAGTTGGTTTTGAAATATTTTGTATAGGAGCCATGCATTCTGGGAGAAAATTGGGACAAACCATTTAAATGAAGGTGGGGGACACATAAATCTTTGTTTTGCATTAAATTCAGTTTTTACTGTCATAAAAGCTCAGATATATCATCACTGCCTGTCTTCATAATGTATTAAATTCATCTGGAGCAATTAGAGTATGTAACGCTCTTTTTAAATCTCTAAACACTTAACTTCCCACCCCCGTATTATGGTTAATTTGGTTTGATCCAGATTCCTACACTTCTTAACACTAAATAGCTTTGCAGGGTATGTGCACTGTGATATAGAAGACTAACAGCATGTAAAGGGCAATAATATTCAGTGTGCTGACCTCTTTTAATTTCAGCTTTATTGTAAATGAGAACAAAAATTGCTATTAATCTCTAAGATATTACAGACACCTCTAGCATTCAAATGGTTAATTAAGGATAACACAAGGATATAGGGTGTGGGTTCAATATTATAGTATAGGGAATTATTAAAAAACATAAGCAATAAAACTTTTGCTGAATAACATCGGCTTATGACTTTATTTAACGATAACCTAATATTTTAGAGGAATATAACTGCGATTTTATCCATTATTTTATTGGTATATAATGTAGAAAATATTTTTTCATTTTTTTTTTTAAGTATTTATGCTTCAGATACTTTTTATTTCAAACTTGGGGAATAAATCTAAAAAATATCGTCTTCATAACAACTACTGTCTTCAATAAACAAAACAAGGTCCTTTTCACATGAAATTATACATGGAAGTGTTTTTAGTAATGAAGTGGTTTTTGACAGTTGGTTGAAATATTTTGTATAGGAGCTATGCATTCTGGGAGAAATTGGGGACAAACCATTTGATGCAGTGGGGAAACCATATAACAATGTTTGCATTAAATTCAGTTTTACTAAAGCTCAGTTATACTGTCATCTACTACATGCTCAGAATGTCATCGAACTTCAGTCTGTAAATGCCATTATAAAGCTCTTAAATCACGTAAATCACTTAACTTCCTCCCTTACTCCCGTATTATGGTGAATTTGGTTGATCCAGATTCCTACACTTCTTAACACTAAATAGCTTTGCAGGGTATTTGCACTGTGATATAGAAGACTAACAGCATGTAAAGGGCAATAATATTCAGTGTGCTGACCTCTTTCAATTTCAGCTTTATTGTAAATGAGAACAAAAATTGCTATTAATCTCTAAGATACTACAGACACCTCTAGCATTCAAATGGTTAATTAAGGATAACACAAGGATATAGGGTGTGGGTTCAATATTATAGTATAGGGAATTATTAAAAAACATAAGCAATAAAACTTTTGCTGAATAACACCGGCTTATGACTTTACTTAACGACAACCTAATATTTTAGAGAAATATAACTGCGATTTTATCCATTATTTTATTGGTATATAATGTAGAAATATTTTTTTCATTTTTTTTTTTTTAAGTATTTATGCTTCAGATACTTTTTTATTTCAAACTTGGGGATATAAAAAATTGCTTTTCAGAATTCTGTCTCATAAAAAACTAAGTGGCGTTTATAATGTGTTCTCTATGTCTTTCACATGAAATTAGACAAGGGAAGTGGTTTGTTTTTTAAGTGAAGTTGGTTTTGAAATATTTTGTATAGGAGCAATGCATTCTGGGAGAAAATTGGGACAAACCATTTGAATGAAGGTGGGGGACACATAAATCTTTGTTTTGCATTAAATTCGGTTTTTACTGTCATAAAAGCTCAGATATGTCATCACTGCCTGTCTTCATAATGTATTAAATTCATCTGGAGCAATTAGAGTATGTAAAGCTCATTTTAAATCTCTAAACACTTAACTTCCCACCCCCGTATTATGGTGAATTTGGTTTGATCCAGATTCCTACACTTCTTAACACTAAATAGCTTTGCAGGGTATGTGCACTGTGATATAGAAGACTAACAGCATGTAAAGGGCAATAATATTCAGTGTGCTGACCTCTTTTAATTTCAGCTTTATTGTAAATGAGAACAAAAATTGCTATTAATCTCTAAGATACTACAGACACCTCTAGCATTCAAATGGTTAATTAAGGATAACACAAGGATATAGGGTGTGGGTTCAATATTATAGTATAGGGAATTATTAAAAAACATAAGCAATAAAACTTTTGCTGAATAACATCGGCTTATGACTTTATTTAACGATAACCTAATATTTTAGAGGAATATAACTGCGATTTTATCCATTATTTTATTGGTATATAATGTAGAAATATTTTTTTCATTTTTTTTTTAAGTATTTATGCTTCAGATACTTTTTTATTTCAAACTTGGGGATATAAAAAATCGCTCTTCAGAATTCTGTCTCATAACAAACTAGGTGGCGTTTATAATGTGTTCCCTATGTCTTTCACATGAAATTATACAATGGAAGTGGTTTGTTTTTTAAGTCAAGTTGGTTTTGAAATATTTTGTATAGGAGCTATGCATTCTGGGAGAAAATTGGGACAAACCATTTGAATGAAGGTGGGGGACACATAAATCTTTGTTTTGCATTAAATTCAGTTTTTACTGTCATAAAAGCTCAGATATGTCATCACTGCCTGTCTTCATAATGTATTAAATTCATCTGGAGCAATCAGAGTATGTAAAGCTCATTTTAAATCTCTAAACACTTAACTTCCCTCCCCCGTATTATGGTGAATTTGGTTTGATCCAGATTCCTACACTTCTTAACACTAAATAGCTTTGCAGGGTATTTGCACTGTGATATAGAAGACTAACAGCATGTAAAGGGCAATAATATTCAGTGTGCTGACCTCTTTCAATTTCAGCTTTATTGTAAATGAGAACAAAAATTGCTATTAATCTCTAAGATACTACAGACACCTCTAGCATTCAAATGGTTAATTAAGGATAACACAAGGATATAGGGTGTGGGTTCAATATTATAGTATAGGGAATTATTAAAAAACATAAGCAATAAAACTTTTGCTGAATAACACCGGCTTATGACTTTACTTAACGACAACCTAATATTTTAGAGAAATATAACTGCGATTTTATCCATTATTTTATTGGTATATAATGTAGAAATATTTTTTTCATTTTTTTTTTTAAGTATTTATGCTTCAGATACTTTTTTATTTCAAACTTGGGGATATAAAAAATTGCTTTTCAGAATTCTGTCTCATAACAAACTAAGTGGCGTTTATAATGTGTTCTCTATGTCTTTCACATGAAATTAGACAAGGGAAGTGGTTTGTTTTTTAAGTGAAGTTGGTTTTGAAATATTTTGTATAGGAGCTATGCATTCTGGGAGAAAATTGGGACAAACCATTTGAATGAAGGTGGGGGACACATAAATCTTTGTTTTGCATTAAATTCGGTTTTTACTGTCATAAAAGCTCAGATATGTCATCACTGCCTGTCTTCATAATGTATTAAATTCATCTGGAGCAATTAGAGTATGTAAAGCTCATTTTAAATCTCTAAACACTTAACTTCGCACCCCCGTATTATGGTGAATTTGGTTTGATCCAGATTCCTACACTTCTTAACACTAAATAGCTTTGCAGGGTAAGTGCACTGTGATATAGAAGACTAACAGCATGTAAAGGGCAATAATATTCAGTGTGCTGACCTCTTTTAATTTCAGCTTTATTGTAAATGAGAACAAAAATTGCTATTAATCTCTAAGATACTACAGACACCTCTAGCATTCAAATGGTTAATTAAGGATAACACAAGGATATAGGGTGTGGGTTCAATATTATAGTATAGGGAATTATTAAAAAACATAAGCAATAAAACTTTTGCTGAATAACACCGGCTTATTACTTTATTTAACGACAACCTAATATTTTAGAGGAATATAACTGCAATTTTATCCATTATTTTATTGGAATATAATGTAGAAATATTTTTTTCATTTTTTTTTTAAGTATTTATGCTTCAGATACTTTTTTATTTCAAACTTGGGGATATAAAAAATCGCTCTTCAGAATTCTGTCTCATAACAAACTAAGTGGCGTTTATAATGTGTTCCCTATGTCTTTCACATGAAATTATACAATGGAAGTGGTTTGTTTTTTAAGTCAAGTTGGTTTTGAAATATTTTGTATAGGAGCTATGCATTCTGGGAGAAAATTGGGACAAACCATTTGAATGAAGGTGGGGGACACATAAATCTTTGTTTTGCATTAAATTCAGTTTTTACTGTCATAAAAGCTCAGATATGTCATCACTGCCTGTCTTCATAATGTATTAAATTCATCTGGAGCAATCAGAGTATGTAAAGCTCATTTTAAATCTCTAAACACTTAACTTCCCTCCCCCGTATTATGGTGAATTTGGTTTGATCCAGATTCCTACACTTCTTAACACTAAATAGCTTTGCAGGGTATTTGCACTGTGATATAGAAGACTAACAGCATGTAAAGGGCAATAATATTCAGTGTGCTGACCTCTTTCAATTTCAGCTTTATTGTAAATGAGAACAAAAATTGCTATTAATCTCTAAGATACTACAGACACCTCTAGTATTCAAATGGTTAATTAAGGATAACACAAGGATATAGGGTGTGGGTTCAATATTATAGTATAGGGAATTATTAAAAAACATAAGCAATAAAACTTTTGCAGAATAACACCGGCTTATGACTTTACTTAACGACAACCTAATATTTTAGAGAAATATAACTGCGATTTTATCCATTATTTTATTGGTATATAATGTAGAAATATTTTTTCATTTTTTTTTTTAAGTATTTATGCTTCAGATACTTTTTTATTTCGAACTTGGGGATATAAAAAATTGCTTTTCAGAATTCTGTCTCATAACAAACTAAGTGGCGTTTATAATGTGTTCTCTATGTCTTTCACATGAAATTAGACAAGGGAAGTGGTTTGTTTTTTAAGTGAAGTTGGTTTTGAAATATTTTGTATAGGAGCAATGCATTCTGGGAGAAAATTGGGACAAACCATTTGAATGAAGGTGGGGGACACATAAATCTTTGTTTTGCATTAAATTCGGTTTTTACTGTCATAAAAGCTCAGATATGTCATCACTGCCTGTCTTCATAATGTATTAAACTCATCTGGAGCAATTAGAGTATATAAAGCTCATTTTAAATCTCTAAACACTTAACTTCCCACCCCCGTATTATGGTGAATTTGGTTTGATCCAGATTCCTACACTTCTTAACACTAAATAGCTTTGCAGGGTATGTGCACTGTGATATAGAAGACTAACAGCATGTAAAGGGCAATAATATTCAGTGTGCTGACCTCTTTTAATTTCAGCTTTATTGTAAATGAGAACAAAAATTGCTATTAATCTCTAAGATACTACAGACACCTCTAGCATTCAAATGGTTAATTAAGGATAACACAAGGATATAGGGTGTGGGTTCAATATTATAGTATAGGGAATTATTAAAAAACATAAGCAATAAAACTTTTGCTGAATAACACCGGCTTATTACTTTATTTAACGACAACCTAATATTTTAGAGGAATATAACTGCGATTTTATCCATTATTTTATTGGTATATAATGTAGAAATATTTTTTTCATTTTTTTTTTAAGTATTTATGCTTCAGATACTTTTTTATTTCAAACTTGGGGATATAAAAAATCGCTCTTCAGAATTCTGTCTCATAACAAACTAGGTGGCGTTTATAATGTGTTCCCTATGTCTTTCACATGAAATTATACAATGGAAGTGGTTTGTTTTTTAAGTCAAGTTGGTTTTGAAATATTTTGTATAGGAGCCATGCATTCTGGGAGAAAATTGGGACAAACCATTTAAATGAAGGTGGGGGACACATAAATCTTTGTTTTGCATTAAATTCAGTTTTTACTGTCATAAAAGCTCAGATATGTCATCACTGCCTGTCTTCATAATGTATTAAATTCATCTGGAGCAATTAGAGTATGTAACGCTCTTTTTAAATCTCTAAACACTTAACTTCCCACCCCCGTATTATGGTTAATTTGGTTTGATCCAGATTCCTACACTTCTTAACACAAAATAGCTTTGCAGGGTATGTGCACTGTGATATAGAAGACTAACAGCATGTAAAGGGCAATAATATTCAGTGTGCTGACCTCTTTTAATTTCAGCTTTATTGTAAATGAGAACAAAAATTGCTATTAATCTCTAAGATATTACAGACACCTCTAGCATTCAAATGGTTAATTAAGGATAACACAAGGATATAGGGTGTGGGTTCAATATTATAGTATAGGGAATTATTAAAAAACATAAGCAATAAAACTTTTGCTGAATAACATCGGCTTATGACTTTATTTAACGATAACCTAATATTTTAGAGGAATATAACTGCGATTTTATCCATTATTTTATTGGTATATAATGTAGAAATATTTTTTTCATTTTTTTTTTAAGTATTTATGCTTCAGATACTTTTTTATTTCAAACTTGGGGATATAAAAAATCGCTCTTCAGAATTCTGTCTCATAACAAACTAAGTGGCGTTTATAATGTGTTCCCTATGTCTTTCACATGAAATTATACAATGGAAGTGGTTTGTTTTTTAAGTCAAGTTGGTTTTGAAATATTTTGTATAGGAGCTATGCATTCTGGGAGAAAATTGGGACAAACCATTTGAATGAAGGTGGGGGACACATAAATCTTTGTTTTGCATTAAATTCACTTTTTACTGTCATAAAAGCTCAGATATGTCATCACTGCCTGTCTTCATAATGTATTAAATTCATCTGGAGCAATCAGAGTATGTAAAGCTCATTTTAAATCTCTAAACACTTAACTTCCCTCCCCCGTATTATGGTGAATTTGGTTTGATCCAGATTCCTACACTTCTTAACACTAAATAGCTTTGCAGGGTATGTGCACTGTGATATAGAAGACTAACAGCATGTAAAGGGCATTAATATTCAGTGTGCTGACCCCTTTTAATTTCAGCTTTAATTTAAATGAGAACAAAAACTGCTATTAACCTCTAAGATATTACAGACACCTCTAGCATTCAAATGGTTAATTAAGGATAACACAAGGATATAGGGTGTGGGTTCAATATTATAGTATAGGGAATTATTAAAAAACATAAGCAATAAAACTTTTGCTGAATAACACCGGCTTATGACTTTATTTAACGACAACCTAATATTTTAGAGGAATATAACTGCGATTTTATCCATTATTTTATTGGTATATAATGTAGAAATATTTTTTTCATTTTTTTTTTAAGTATTTATGCTTCAGAAACTTTTTTATTTCAATCTTGGGGATATAAAAAATCGATCTTCAGAATTCTGTCTCATAACAAACTAGGTGGCGTTTATAATGTGTTCCCTATGTCTTTCACATGAAATTATACAATGGAAGTGGTTTGTTTTTTAAGTCAAGTTGGTTTTGAAATATTTTGTATAGGAGCTATGCATTCTGGGAGAAAATTGGGACAAACCATTTGAATGAAGGTGGGGGACACATAAATCTTTGTTTTGCATTAAATTCAGTTTTTACTGTCATAAAAGCTCAGATATGTCATCACTGCCTGTCTTCATAATGTATTAAATTCATCTGGAGCAATCAGAGTATGTAAAGCTCATTTTAAATCTCTAAACACTTAAATTCCCTCCCCCGTATTATGGTGAATTTGGTTTGATCCAGATTCCTACACTTCTTAACACTAAATAGCTTTGCAGGGTATGTGCACTGTGATATAGAAGACTAACAGCATGTAAAGGGCAATAATATTCAGTGTGCTGACCTCTTTCAATTTCAGCTTTATTGTAAATGAGAACAAAAATTGCTATTAATCTCTAAGATACTACAGACACCTCTAGCATTCAAATGGTTAATTAAGGATAACACAAGGATATAGGGTGTGGGTTCAATATTATAGTATAGGGAATTATTAAAAA
The DNA here is from genome assembly GCA_037306005.1 of Rhinophrynus dorsalis. Classification (NCBI taxonomy): domain Eukaryota; kingdom Metazoa; phylum Chordata; class Amphibia; order Anura; family Rhinophrynidae; genus Rhinophrynus; species Rhinophrynus dorsalis. The sequence goes on along the minus strand of CM074727.1, from coordinate 24,553,954 downwards.
ACATAAGCAATAAAACTTTTGCTGAATAACACCGGCTTATGACTTTACTTAACGACAACCTAATATTTTAGAGGAATATAACTGCGATTTTATCCATTATTTTATTGGTATATAATGTAGAAATATTTTTTTCATTTTTTTTTAAGTATTTATGCTTCAGATACTTTTTTATTTCAAACTTGGGGATATAAAAAATCGCTTTTCAGAATTCTGTCTCATAACAAACTAGGTGGCGTTTATAATGTGTTCCCTATGTCTTTCACATGAAATTATACAATGGAAGTGGTTTGTTTTTTAAGTCAAGTTGGTTTTGAAATATTTTGTATAGGAGCAATGCATTCTGGGAGAAAATTGGGACAAACCATTTGAATGAAGGTGGGGGACACATAAATCTTTGTTTTGCATTAAATTCAGTTTTTACTGTCATAAAAGCTCAGATATGTCATCACTGCCTGTCTTCATAATGTATTAAATTCATCTGGAGCAATCAGAGTATGTAAAGCTCATTTTAAATCCCTAAACACTTAACTTCCCTCCCCCGTATTATGGTGAATTTGGTTTGATCCAGATCCCTACACTTCTTAACACTAAATAGCTTTGCAGGGTATGTGCACTGTGATATAGAAGACTAACAGCATGTAAAGGGCATTAATATTCAGTGTGCTGACCCCTTTTAATTTCAGCTTTAATTTAAATGAGAACAAAAATTGCTATTAAACTCTAAGATATTACAGACACCTCTAGCATTCAAATGGTTAATTAAGGATAACACAAGGATATAGGGTGTGGGTTCAATATTATAGTATAGGGAATTATTAAAAAACATAAGCAATAAAACTTTTGCTGAATAACACCGGCTTACGACTTTATTTAACGACAACCTAATATTTTAGAGGAATATAACTGCGATTTTATCCATTATTTTATTGGTATATAATATAGAAATTTTTTTTCATTTTTTTTTTTAAGTATTTATGCTTCAGATACTTTTTTATTTCAAACTTGGGGATATAAGAAATCGCTTTTCAGAATTCTGTCTCATAACAAACTTGGTGGCGTTTATAATGTGTTCCCTATGTCTTTCACATGAAATTAGACAAGGGAAGTGGTTTGTTTTTTAAGTCAAGTTGGTTTTGAAATATTTTGTATAGGAGCAATGCATTCTGGGAGAAAATTGGGACAAACCATTTGAATGAAGGTGGGGGACACATAAATCTTTGTTTTGCATTAAATTCAGTTTGTACTGGCATAAAAGCTCAGATATGTCATCACTGCCTGTCTTCATAATGTATTAAATTCATCTAGAGCAATTAGAGTATGTAAAGCTCATTTTAAATCTCTAAACACTTAACTTCCCACCCCCGTATTACGGTGAATTTGGTTTGATCCAGATTCCTACACTTCTTAACACTAAATAGCTTTGTAGGGTATGTGCACTGTGATATAGAAGACTAACAGCATATAAAGGGCAATATTCATTGTGCTGACCTCTTTTAATTTCAGCTTTATTGTAAATGAGAACAAAAATTGCTATTAATCTCTAAGATATTACAGACACCTCTAGCATTCAAATGGTTAATTAAGGATAACACAAGGATATAGGGTGTGGGTTCAATATTATAGTATAGGGAATTATTAAAAAACATAAGCAATAAAACTTTTGCTGAATAACACCGGCTTATGACTTTATTTAACGACAACCTAATATTTTAGAGGAATATAACTGCGATTTTATCCATTATTTTATTGGTATATAATGTAGAAATATTTTTTTAATTTATTTTTTTAAGTATTTATGCTTCAGATACTTATTTATTTCAAACTTGGGGATATAAGAAATCGCTTTTCAGAATTCTGTCTCATAACAAACTAGGTGGCGTTTATAATGTGTTCCCTATGTCTTTCACATGAAATTAGACAATGGAAGTGGTTTGTTTTTTAAGTCAAGTTGGTTTTGAAATATTTTGTATAGGAGCTATGCATTCTGGGAGAAAATTGGGACAAACCATTTGAATGAAGGTGGGGGACACATAAATCTTTGTTTTGCATTAAATTCGGTTTTTACTGTCATAAAAGCTCAGATATGTCATCACTGCCTGTCTTCATAATGTATTAAATTCATCTGGAGCAATCAGAGTATGTAAAGCTCATTTTAAATCCCTAAACACTTAACTTCCCTCCCCCGTATTATGGTGAATTTGGTTTGATCCAGATTCCTACACTTCTTAACACTAAATAGCTTTGCAGGGTATGTGCACTGTGATATAGAAGACTAACAGCATGTAAAGGGCAATAATATTCAGTGTGCTGACCTCTTTTAATTTCAGCTTTATTGTAAATGAGAACAAAAATTGCTATTAATCTCTAAGATACTACAGACACCTCTAGCATTCAAATGGTTAATTAAGGATAACACAAGGATATAGGGTGTGGGTTCAATATTATAGTATAGGGAATTATTAAAAAACATAAGCAATAAAACTTTTGCTGAATAACACCGGCTTATGACTTTATTTAACGACAATCTAATATTTTAGAGGAATATAACTGCGATTTTACCCATTATTTTATTGGTATATAATGTAGAAATATTTTTTTCATTTTTTTTTTAAGTATTTATGCTTCAGATACTTTCTTATTTCAAACTTGGGGATATAAAAAATCACTTTTCAGAATTCTGTCTCATAACAAACTAGGTGGCGTTTATAATGTGTTCCCTATGTCTTTCACATGAAATTAGACAAGGGAAGTGGTTTGTTTTTTAAGTGAAGTTGGTTTTGAAATATTTTGTATAGGAGCCATGCATTCTGGGAGAAAATTGGGACAAACCATTTGAATGAAGGTGGGGGACACATAAATCTTTGTTTTGCATTAAATTCGGTTTTTACTGTCATAAAAGCTCAGATATGTCATCACTGCCTGTCTTCATAATGTATTAAATGCATCTGGAGCAATTAGAGTATGTAAAGCTCATTTTAAATCTCTAAACACTTTACTTTACACCCCCGTATTATGGTGAATTTGGTTTGATCCAGATTCCTACACTTCTTAACACTAAATAGCTTTGCAGGGTATGTGCACTGTGATATAGAAGACTAACAGCATGTAAAGGGCATTAATATTCAGTGTGCTGACCCCTTTTAATTTCAGCTTTAATTTAAATGAGAACAAAAATTGCTATTAACCTCTAAGATATTACAGACACCTCTAGCATTCAAATGGTTAAGGATAACACAAGGATATAGGGTGTGGTTTCAATATTATAGTATAGGGAATTATTAAAAAACATAAGCAATAAAACTTTTGCTGAATAACACCGGCTTATAACTTTATTTAACGACAACCTAATATTTTAGAGGAATATAACTGCGATTTTATCCATTATTTTATTGGTATATAATGTAGAAATATTTTTTTCATTTTTTTTTTTAAGTATTTATGCTTCAGATACTTTTTTATTTCAAACTTGGGGATATAAGAAATCGCTTTTCAGAATTCTGTCTCATAACAAACTTGGTGGCGTTTATAATGTGTTCCCTATGTCTTTCACATGAAATTAGACAAGGGAAGTGGTTTGTTTTTTAAGTCAAGTTGGTTTTGAAATATTTTGTATAGGAGCCATGCATTCTGGGAGAAAATTGGGACAAACCATTTGAATGAAGGTGGGGGACACATAAATCTTTGTTTTGCATTAAATTCAGTTTTTACTGTCATAAAAGCTCAGATATGTCATCACTGCCTGTCTTCATAATGTATTAAATTCATCTGGAGCAATTAGAGTATGTAAAGCTCTTTTTAAATCTCTAAACACTTAACTTCCCACCCCCGTATTATGGTGAATTTGGTTTGATCCAGATTCCTACACTTCTTAACACTAAATAGCTTTGCAGGGCATGTGCACTATGATATAGAAGACTAACAGCATGTAAAGGGCAATAATATTCAGTGTGCTGACCTCTTTTAATTTCAGCTTTATTTTAAATGAGAACAAAAATTGCTATTAATCTCTAAGATATTACAGACACCTCTAGCATTCAAATGGTTAATTAAGGATAACACAAGGATATAGGGTGTGGGTTTAATATTATAGTATAGGGAATTATTAAAATACATAAGCAATAAAACTTTTGCTGAATAACACCGGCTTATGACTTTATTTAACGACAACCTAATATTTTAGAGGAATATAACTGCGATTTTATCCATTATTTTATTGGTATATAATGTAAAAATATTTTTTCAGTTTTTTTTTTTTAAGTATTTATGCTTCAGATACTTTTTTATTACAAACTTGGGGATATAAGAAATCGCTTTTCAGAATTCTGTCTCATAATAAACTAGGTGGCGTTTATAATGTGTTCCCTATGTCTTTCACATGAAATTATACAATGGAAGTGGTTTGTTTTTTAAGTCAAGTTGGTTTTGAAATATTTTGTATAGGAGCTATGCATTCTGGGAGAAAATTGGGACAAACCATTTGAATGAAGGTGGGGGACACATAAATCTTTGTTTTGCATTAAATTCAGTTTTTACTGTCATAAAAGCTCAGATATGTCATCACTGCCTGTCTTCATAATGTATTAAATTCATCTGGAGCAATCAGAGTATGTAAAGCTCATTTTAAATCTCTAAACACTTAAATTCCCTCCCCCATATTATGGTGAATTTGGTTTGATCCAGATTCCTACACTTCTTAACAATAAATAGCTTTGCAGGGTATGTGCACTGTGATATAGAAGACCAGCTGCATGTAAAGGGCAATAATATTCAGTGTGCTGACCTCTTTTAATTTCAGCTTTATTATAAATGAGAACAAAAATTGCTATTAATCTCTAAGATACTACAGACACCTCTAGCATTCAAATGGTTAATTAAGGATAACACAAGGATATAGGGTGTGGGTTCAATATTATAGTATAGGGAATTATTAAAAAACATAAGCAATAAAACTTTTGCTGAATAACACCGGCTTATGACTTTATTTAACGACAACCTAATATTTTAGAGGAATATAACTGCGATTTTATCCATTATTTTATTGGTATATAATGTAAAAATATTTTTTCAGTTTTTTTTTTTTAAGTATTTATGCTTCAGATACTTTTTTATTTCAAACTTGGGGATATAAGAAATCGCTTTTCAGAATTCTGTCTCATAACAAACTAGGTGGCGTATATAATGTGTTCCCTATGTCTTTCACATGAAATTATACAATGGAAGTGGTTTGTTTTTTAAGTCAAGTTGGTTTTGAAATATTTTGTATAGGAGCTATGCATTCTGGGAGAAAATTGGGACAAACCATTTGAATGAAGGTGGGGGACACATAAATCTTTGTTTTGCATTAAATTCGGTTTTTACTGTCATAAAAGCTCAGATATGTCATCACTGCCTGTCTTCATAATGTATTAAATTCATCTGGAGCAATTAGAGTATGTAAAGCTCATTTTAAATCTCTAAACACTTAACTTCCCACCCCCGTATTATGGTGAATTTGGTTTGATCCAGATTCCTACACTTCTTAACACTAAATAGCTTTGCAGGGTATGTGCACTGTGATATAGAAGACTAACAGCATGTAAAGGGCATTAATATTCAGTGTGCTGACCCCTTTTAATTTCAGCTTTAATTTAAATGAGAACAAAAATTGCTATTAACCTCTAAGATATTACAGACACCTCTAGCATTCAAATGGTTAATTAAGGATAACACAAGGATATAGGGTGTGGGTTCAATATTATAGTATAGGGAATTATTAAAAAACATAAGCAATAAAACTTTTGCTGAATAACACCGGCTTATAACTTTATTTAACGACAACCTAATATTTTAGAGGAATATAACTGCGATTTTATCCATTATTTTATTGGTATATAATGTAGAAATATTTTTTTCATTTTTTTTTTTTCAGTATTTATGCTTCAGATACTTTTTTATTTCAAACTTGGGGATATAAAAAATCGCTTTTCAGAATTCTGTCTCATAACAAACTAGGTGGCGGTTATAATGTGTTCCCTATGTCTTTCACATGAAATTACACAAGGGAAGTGGTTTGTTTTTTAAGTGAAGTTGGTTTTGAAATATTTTGTATAGGAGCAATGCATTCTGGGAGAAAATTGGGACAAACCATTTGAATGAAGGTGGGGGACACATAAATCTTTGTTTTGCATTAAATTCAGTTTTTACTGTCATAAAAGCTCAGATATGTCATCACTGCCTGTCTTCATAATGTATTAAATTCATCTGGAGCAATTAGAGTATGTAAAGCTCATTTTATATCTCTAAACACTTAACTTTCCACCCCCGTATTATGGTGAATTTGGTTTGATCCAGATTCCGACACTTCTTAACACTAAATAGCTTTGCAGGGTATGTGCACTGTGATATAGAAGACTAACAGCATGTAAAGGGCAATAATATTCAGTGTGCTGACCTCTTTTAATTTCAGCTTTATTGTAAATGAGAACAAAAATTGCTATTAATCTCTAAGATATTACAGACGCCTCTAGCATTCAAATGGTTAATTAAGGATAACACAAGGATATAGGGTGTGGGTTCAATATTATAGTATAGGGAATTATTAAAAAACATAAGCAATAAAACTTTTGCTGAATAACACCGACTTATGACTTTACTTAACGACAACCTAATATTTTAGAGGAATAAACCTGCGATTTTATCCATTATTTTATTGGTATATAATGTAGAAATATTTTTTTCATTTTTTTTTTTTCAGTATTTATGCTTCAGATACTTTTTTATTTCAAACTTGGGGATATAAAAAATCGCTTTTCAGAATTCTGTCTCATAACAAACTAGGTGGCGTTTATAATGTGTTCCCTATGTCTTTCACATGAAATTAGACAAGGGAAGTGGTTTGTTTTTTAAGTGAAGTTGGTTTTGAAATATTTTGTATAGGAGCTATGCATTCTGGGAGAAAATTGGGACAAACCATTTGAATGAAGGTGGGGGACACATAAATCTTTGTTTTGCATTAAATTCGGTTTTTACTGTCATAAAAGCTCAGATATGTCATCACTGCCTGTCTTCATAATGAATTAAATTCATCTGGAGCAATTAGAGTATGTAAAGCTCATTTTAAATCTCTAAACACTTAACTTCCCACCCCCGTATTATGGTGAATTTGGTTTGATCCAGATTCCTACACTTCTTAACACTAAATAGCTTTGCAGGGTATGTGCACTGTGATATAGAAGACTAACAGCATGTAAAGGGCATTAATATTCAGTGTGCTGACCCCTTTTAATTTCAGCTTTAATTTAAATGAGAACAAAAATTGCTATTAACCTCTAAGATATTACAGACACCTCTAGCATTCAAATGGTTAATTAAGGATAACACAAGGATATAGGGTGTGGGTTCAATATTATAGTATAGGGAATTATTAAAAAACATAAGCAATAAAACTTTTGCTGAATAACACCAGCTTATGACTTTATTTAACGACAACCTAATATTTTAGAGGAATATAACTGCGATTTTATCCATTATTTTATTGGTATATAATGTAGAAATATTTTTTTCATTTTTTTTTTTCAGTATTTATGCTTCAGATACTTTTTTATTTCAAACTTGGGGATATAAAAAATCGCTTTTCAGAATTCTGTCTCATAACAAACTAGGTGGCGTTTATAATGTGTTCCCTATGTCTTTCACATGAAATTAGACAAGGGAAGTGGTTTGTTTTTTAAGTGAAGTTGGTTTTGAAATATTTTGTATAGGAGCAATGCATTCTGAGAGAAAATTGGGACAAACCATTTGAATGAAGGTGGGGGACACATAAATCTTTGTTTTGCATTAAATTCAGTTTTTACTGTCATAAAAGCTCAGATATGTCATCACTGCCGGTCTTCATAATGTATTAAATTCATCTGGAGCAATTAGAGTATGTAAAGCTCATTTTATATCTCTAAACACTTAACTTCCCACCCCCGTATTATGGTGAATTTGGTTTGATCCAGATTCCTATACTTCTTAACACTAAATAGCTTTGCAGGGTATGTGCACTGTGATATAGAAGACTAACAGCATGTAAAGGGCAATAATATTCAGTGTGCTGACCTCTTTTAATTTCAGCTTTATTGTAAATGAGAACAAAAATTGCTATTAATCTCTAAGATATTACAGACGCCTCTAGCATTCAAATGGTTAATTAAGGATAACACAAGGATATAGGGTGTGGGTTCAATATTATAGTATAGGGAATTATTAAAAAACATAAGCAATAAAACTTTTGCTGAATAACACCGGCTTATGACTTTATTTAACGACAACCTAATATTTTAGAGGAATATAACTGCGATTTTATCCATTATTTTATTGGTATATAATGGAGAAATATTTTTTTTCATTTTTTTTTTTTAAGTATTTATGCTTCAGATACTTTTTTATTTCAAACTTGGGGATATAAGAAATCGCTTTCAGAATTCTGTCTCATAACAAACTAGGTGGCGTTTATAATGTGTTCCCTATGTCTTTCACATGAAATTAGACAAGGGAAGTGGTTTGTTTTTTAAGTCAAGTTGGTTTTGAAATATTTTGTATAGGAGCTATGCATTCTGGGAGAAAATTGGGACAAACCATTTGAATGAAGGTGGGGGACACATAAATCTTTGTTTTGCATTAAATTCCGTTTTTACTGTCATAAAGGCTCAGATATGTCATCACTGCCTGTCTTCATAATGTATTAAATTCATCTGGAGCAATCAGAGTATGTAAAGCTCATTTTAAATCTCTAAACACTTAACTTCCCTTCCCCGTATTATGGTGAATTTGGTTTGATCCAGATTCCTACACTTCTTAACACTAAATAGCTTTGCAGGGTATGTGCACTGTGATATAGAAGACTAACAGCATGTAAAGGGCATTAATATTCAGTGTGCTGACCCCTTTTAATTTCAGCTTTAATTTAAATGAGAACAAAAATTGCTATTAACCTCTAAGATATTACAGACACCTCTAGCATTCAAATGGTTAATTAAGGATAACACAAGGATATAGGGTGTGGGTTCAATATTATAGTATAGGGAATTATTAAAAAACATAAGCAATAAAACTTTTGCTGAATAACACCGGCTTATAACTTTATTTAACGACAACCTAATATTTTAGAGGAATATAACTGCGATTTTATCCATTATTTTATTGGTATATAATGTAGAAATATTTTTTTCATTTTTTTTTTTTCAGTATTTATGCTTCAGATACTTTTTTATTTCAAACTTGGGGATATAAAAAATCGCTTTTCAGAATTCTGTCTCATAACAAACTAGGTGGCGTTTATAATGTGTTCCCTATGTCTTTCACATGAAATTACACAAGGGAAGTGGTTTGTTTTTTAAGTGAAGTTGGTTTTGAAATATTTTGTATAGGAGCAATGCATTCTGAGAGAAAATTGGGACAAACCATTTGAATGAAGGTGGGGGACACATAAATCTTTGTTTTGCATTAAATTCAGTTTTTACTGTCATAAAAGCTCAGATATGTCATCACTGCCGGTCTTCATAATGTATTAAATTCATCTGGAGCAATTAGAGTATGTAAAGCTCATTTTATATCTCTAAACACTTAACTTCCCACCCCCGTATTATGGTGAATTTGGTTTGATCCAGATTCCTATACTTCTTAACACTAAATAGCTTTGCAGGGTATGTGCACTGTGATATAGAAGACTAACAGCATGTAAAGGGCAATAATATTCAGTGTGCTGACCTCTTTTAATTTCAGCTTTATTGTAAATGAGAACAAAAATTGCTATTAATCTCTAAGATATTACAGACGCCTCTAGCATTCAAATGGTTAATTAAGGATAACACAAAGATATAGGGTGTGGGTTCAATATTATAGTATAGGGAATTATTAAAAAACATAAGCAATAAAACTTTTGCTGAATAACACCGGCTTATGACTTTATTTAACGACAACCTAATATTTTAGAGGAATATAACTGCGATTTTATCCATTATTTTATTGGTATATAATGGAGAAATATTTTTTTTCATTTTTTTTTTTTAAGTATTTATGCTTCAGATACTTTTTTATTTCAAACTTGGGGATATAAGAAATCGCTTTCAGAATTCTGTCTCATAACAAACTAGGTGGCGTTTATAATGTGTTCCCTATGTCTTTCACATGAAATTAGACAAGGGAAGTGGTTTGTTTTTTAAGTCAAGTTGGTTTTGAAATATTTTGTATAGGAGCTATGCATTCTGGGAGAAAATTGGGACAAACCATTTGAATGAAGGTGGGGGACACATAAATCTTTGTTTTGCATTAAATTCCGTTTTTACTGTCATAAAGGCTCAGATATGTCATCACTGCCTGTCTTCATAATGTATTAAATTCATCTGGAGCAATCAGAGTATGTAAAGCTCATTTTAAATCTCTAAACACTTAACTTCCCTTCCCCGTATTATGGTGAATTTGGTTTGATCCAGATTCCTACACTTCTTAACACTAAATAGCTTTGCAGGGTATGTGCACTGTGATATAGAAGACTAACAGCATGTAAAGGGCATTAATATTCAGTGTGCTGACCCCTTTTAATTTCAGCTTTAATTTAAATGAGAACAAAAATTGCTATTAACCTCTAAGATATTACAGACACCTCTAGCATTCAAATGGTTAATTAAGGATAACACAAGGATATAGGGTGTGGGTTCAATATTATAGTATAGGGAATTATTAAAAAACATAAGCAATAAAACTTTTGCTGAATAACACCGGCTTATAACTTTATTTAACGACAACCTAATATTTTAGAGGAATATAACTGCGATTTTATCCATTATTTTATTGGTATATAATGTAGAAATATTTTTTTCATTTTTTTTTTTTCAGTATTTATGCTTCAGATACTTTTTTATTTCAAACTTGGGGATATAAAAAATCGCTTTTCAGAATTCTGTCTCATAACAAACTAGGTGGCGTTTATAATGTGTTCCCTATGTATTTCACATGAAATTACACAAGGGAAGTGGTTTGTTTTTTAAGTGAAGTTGGTTTTGAAATATTTTGTATAGGAGCAATGCATTCTGGGAGAAAATTGGGACAAACCATTTGAATGAAGGTGGGGGACACATAAATCTTTGTTTTGCATTAAATTCAGTTTTTACTGTCATAAAAGCTCAGATATGTCATCACTGCCTGTCTTCATAATGTATTAAATTCATCTGGAGCAATTAGAGTATGTAAAGCTCATTTTATATCTCTAAACACTTAACTTTCCACCCCCGTATTATGGTGAATTTGGTTTGATCCAGATTCCGACACTTCTTAACACTAAATAGCTTTGCAGGGTATGTGCACTGTGATATAGAAGACTAACAGCATGTAAAGGGCAATAATATTCAGTGTGCTGAACTCTTTTAATTTCAGCTTTATTGTAAATGAGAACAAAAATTGCTATTAATCTCTAAGATATTACAGACGCCTCTAGCATTCAAATGGTTAATTAAGGATAACACAAGGATATAGGTTGTGGGTTCAATATTATAGTATAGGGAATTATTAAAAAACATAAGCAATAAAACTTTTGCTGAATAACACCGACTTATGACTTTACTTAACGACAACCTAATATTTTAGAGGAATATAACTGCGATTTTATCCATTATTTTATTGGTATATATTGTAGAAATATTTTTTTCATTTTTTTTTTTCAGTATTTATGCTTCAGATACTTTTTTATTTCAAACTTGGGGATATAAAAAATCGCTTTTCAGAATTCTGTCTCATAACAAACTAGGTGGCGTTTATAATGTGTTCCCTATGTCTTTCACATGAAATTAGACAAGGGAAGTGGTTTGTTTTTTAAGTGAAGTTGGTTTTGAAATATTTTGTATAGGAGCTATGCATTCTGGGAGAAAATTGGGACAAACCATTTGAATGAAGGTGGGGGACACATAAATCTTTGTTTTGCATTAAATTCGGTTTTTACTGTCATAAAAGCTCAGATATGTCATCACTGCCTGTCTTCATAATGAATTAAATTCATCTGGAGCAATTAGAGTATGTAAAGCTCATTTTAAATCTCTAAACACTTAACTTCCCACCCCCGTATTATGGTGAATTTGGTTTGATCCAGATTCCTACACTTCTTAACACTAAATAGCTTTGCAGGGTATGTGCACTGTGATATAGAAGACTAACAGCATGTAAAGGGCATTAATATTCAGTGTGCTGACCCCTTTTAATTTCAGCTTTAATTTAAATGAGAACAAAAATTGCTATTAACCTCTAAGATATTACAGACACCTCTAGCATTCAAATGGTTAAATAAGGATAACACAAGGATATAGGGTGTGGGTTCAATATTATAGTATAGGGAATTATTAAAAAACATAAGCAATAAAACTTTTGCTGAATAACACCGGCTTATGACTTTATTTAACGACAACCTAATATTTTAGAGGAATATAACTGCGATTTTATCCATTATTTTATTGGTATATAATGTAGAAATATTTTTTTCATTTTTTTTTTTCAGTATTTATGCTTCAGATACTTTTTTATTTCAAACTTGGGGATATAAAAAATCGCTTTTCAGAATTCTGTCTCATAACAAACTAGGTGGCGTTTATAATGTGTTCCCTATGTCTTTCACATGAAATTAGACAAGGGAAGTGGTTTGTTTTTTAAGTGAAGTTGGTTTTGAAATATTTTGTATAGGAGCAATGCATTCTGAGAGAAAATTGGGACAAACCATTTGAATGAAGGTGGGGGACACATAAATCTTTGTTTTGCATTAAATTCAGTTTTTACTGTCATAAAAGCTCAGATATGTCATCACTGCCGGTCTTCATAATGTATTAAATTCATCTGGAGCAATTAGAGTATGTAAAGCTCATTTTATATCTCTAAACACTTAACTTCCCACCCCCGTATTATGGTGAATTTGGTTTCATCCAGATTCCTATACTTCTTAACACTAAATAGCTTTGCAGGGTATGTGCACTGTGATATAGAAGACTAACAGCATGTAAAGGGCAATAATATTCAGTGTGCTGACCTCTTTTAATTTCAGCTTTATTGTAAATGAGAACAAAAATTGCTATTAATCTCTAAGATATTACAGACGCCTCTAGCATTCAAATGGTTAATTAAGTATAACACAAGGATATAGGGTGTGGGTTCAATATTATAGTATAGGGAATTATTAAAAAACATAAGCAATAAAACTTTTGCTGAATAACACCGGCTTATGACTTTATTTAACGACAACCTAATATTTTAGAGGAATATAACTGCGATTTTATCCATTATTTTATTGGTATATAATGGAGAAATATTTTTTTTCATTTTTTTTTTTTAAGTATTTATGCTTCAGATACTTTTTTATTTCAAACTTGGGGATATAAGAAATCGCTTTCAGAATTCTGTCTCATAACAAACTAGGTGGCGTTTATAATGTGTTCCCTATGTCTTTCACATGAAATTAGACAAGGGAAGTGGTTTGTTTTTTAAGTCAAGTTGGTTTTGAAATATTTTGTATAGGAGCTATGCATTCTGGGAGAAAATTGGGACAAACCATTTGAATGAAGGTGGGGGACACATAAATCTTTGTTTTGCATTAAATTCCGTTTTTACTGTCATAAAAGCTCAGATATGTCATCACTGCCTGTCTTCATAATGTATTAAATTCATCTGGAGCAATCAGAGTATGTAAAGCTCATTTTAAATCTCTAAACACTTAACTTCCCTTCCCCGTATTATGGTGAATTTGGTTTGACCCAGATTCCTACACTTCTTAACACTAAATAGCTTTGCAGGGTATGTGCACTGTGATATAGAAGACTAACAGCATGTAAAGGGCATTAATATTCAGTGTGCTGACCCCTTTTAATTTCAGCTTTAATTTAAATGAGAACAAAAATTGCTATTAACCTCTAAGATATTACAGACACCTCTAGCATTCAAATGGTTAATTAAGGATAACACAAGGATATAGGGTGTGGGTTCAATATTATAGTATAGGGAATTATTAAAAAACATAAGCAATAAAACTTTTGCTGAATAACACCGGCTTATAACTTTATTTAACGACAACCTAATATTTTAGAGGAATATAACTGCGATTTTATCCATTATTTTATTGGTATATAATGTAGAAATATTTTTTTCATTTTTTTTTTTTCAGTATTTATGCTTCAGATACTTTTTTATTTCAAACTTGGGGATATAAAAAATCGCTTTTCAGAATTCTGTCTCATAACAAACTAGGTGGCGTTTATAATGTGTTCCCTATGTCTTTCACATGAAATTACACAAGGGAAGTGGTTTGTTTTTTAAGTGAAGTTGGTTTTGAAATATTTTGTATAGGAGCAATGCATTCTGGGAGAAAATTGGGACAAACCATTTGAATGAAGGTGGGGGACACATAAATCTTTGTTTTGCATTAAATTCAGTTTTTACTGTCATAAAAGCTCAGATATGTCATCACTGCCTGTCTTCATAATGTATTAAATTCATCTGGAGCAATTAGAGTATGTAAAGCTCATTTTATATCTCTAAACACTTAACTTTCCACCCCCGTATTATGGTGAATTTGGTTTGATCCAGATTCCGACACTTCTTAACACTAAATAGCTTTGCAGGGTATGTGCACTGTGATATAGAAGACTAACAGCATGTAAAGGGCAATAATATTCAGTGTGCTGACCTCTTTTAATTTCAGCTTTATTGTAAATGAGAACAAAAATTGCTATTAATCTCTAAGATATTACAGACGCCTCTAGCATTCAAATGGTTAATTAAGGATAACACAAGGATATAGGTTGTGGGTTCAATATTATAGTATAGGGAATTATTAAAAAACATAAGCAATAAAACTTTTGCTGAATAACACCGACTTATGACTTTACTTAACGACAACCTAATATTTTAGAGGAATATAACTGCGATTTTATCCATTATTTTATTGGTATATATTGTAGAAATATTTTTTTCATTTTTTTTTTTCAGTATTTATGCTTCAGATACTTTTTTATTTCAAACTTGGGGATATAAAAAATCGCTTTTCAGAATTCTGTCTCATAACAAACTAGGTGGCGTTTATAATGTGTTCCCTATGTCTTTCACATGAAATTAGACAAGGGAAGTGGTTTGTTTTTTAAGTGAAGTTGGTTTTGAAATATTTTGTATAGGAGCTATGCATTCTGGGAGAAAATTGGGACAAACCATTTGAATGAAGGTGGGGGACACATAAATCTTTGTTTTGCATTAAATTCGGTTTTTACTGTCATAAAAGCTCAGATATGTCATCACTGCCTGTCTTCATAATGAATTAAATTCATCTGGAGCAATTAGAGTATGTAAAGCTCATTTTAAATCTCTAAACACTTAACTTCCCACCCCCGTATTATGGTGAATTTGGTTTGATCCAGATTCCTACACTTCTTAACACTAAATAGCTTTGCAGGGTATGTGCACTGTGATATAGAAGACTAACAGCATGTAAAGGGCATTAATATTCAGTGTGCTGACCCCTTTTAATTTCAGCTTTAATTTAAATGAGAACAAAAATTGCTATTAACCTCTAAGATATTACAGACACCTCTAGCATTCAAATGGTTAATTAAGGATAACACAAGGATATAGGGTGTGGGTTCAATATTATAGTATAGGGAATTATTAAAAAACATAAGCAATAAAACTTTTGCTGAATAACACCGGCTTATGACTTTATTTAACGACAACCTAATATTTTAGAGGAATATAACTGCGATTTTATCCATTATTTTATTGGTATATAATGTAGAAATATTTTTTTCATTTTTTTTTTTTCAGTATTTATGCTTCAGATACTTTTTTATTTCAAACTTGGGGATATAAAAAATCGCTTTTCAGAATTCTGTCTCATAACAAACTAGGTGGCGTTTATAATGTGTTCCCTATGTCTTTCACATGAAATTAGACAAGGGAAGTGGTTTGTTTTTTAAGTGAAGTTGGTTTTGAAATATTTTGTATAGGAGCAATGCATTCTGAGAGAAAATTGGGACAAACCATTTGAATGAAGGTGGGGGACACATAAATCTTTGTTTTGCATTAAATTCAGTTTTTACTGTCATAAAAGCTCAGATATGTCATCACTGCCTGTCTTCATAATGTATTAAATTCATCTGGAGCAATTAGAGTATGTAAAGCTCATTTTATATCTCTAAACACTTAACTTACCACCCCCGTATTATGGTGAATTTGGTTTGATCCAGATTCCTATACTTCTTAACACTAAATAGCTTTGCAGGGTATGTGCACTGTGATATAGAAGACTAACAGCATGTAAAGGGCAATAATATTCAGTGTGCTGACCTCTTTTAATTTCAGCTTTATTGTAAATGAGAACAAAAATTGCTATTAATCTCTAAGATATTACAGACGCCTCTAGCGTTCAAATGGTTAATTAAGGATAACACAAGGATATAGGGTGTGGGTTCAATATTATAGTTTAGGGAATTATTAAAAAACATAAGCAATAAAACTTTTGCTGAATAACACCGGCTTATGACTTTATTTAACGACAACCTAATATTTTAGAGGAATATAACTGCGATTTTATCCATTATTTTATTGGTATATAATGGAGAAATATTTTTTTCATTTTTTTTTTTTAAGTATTTATGCTTCAGATACTTTTTTATTTCAAACTTGGGGATATAAGAAATCGCTTTTCAGAATTCTGTCTCATAACAAACTAGGTGGCGTTTATAATGTGTTCCCTATGTCTTTCACATGAAATTAGACAAGGGAAGTGGTTTGTTTTTTAAGTCAAGTTGGTTTTGAAATATTTTGTATAGGAGCTATGCATTCTGGGAGAAAATTGGGACAAACCATTTGAATGAAGGTGGGGGACACATAAATCTTTGTTTTGCATTAAATTCGGTTTTTACTGTCATAAAAGCTCAGATATGTCATCACTGCCTGTCTTCATAATGAATTAAATTCATCTGGAGCAATTAGAGTATGTAAAGCTCATTTTAAATCTCTAAACACTTAACTTCCCACCCCCGTATTATGGTGAATTTGGTTTGATCCAGATTCCTACACTTCTTAATACTAAATAGCTTTGCAGGGTATGTGCACTGTGATATAGAAGACTAACAGCATGTAAAGGGCATTAATATTCAGTGTGCTGACCCCTTTTAATTTCAGCTTTAATTTAAATGAGAACAAAAATTGCTATTAACCTCTAAGATATTACAGACACCTCTAGCATTCAAATGGTTAATTAAGGATAACACAAGGATATAGGGTGTGGGTTCAATATTATAGTATAGGGAATTATTAAAAAACATAAGCAATAAAACTTTTGCTGAATAACACCGGCTTATGACTTTATTTAACGACAACCTAATATTTTAGAGGCATATAACTGCGATTTTATCCATTATTTTATTGGTATATAATGTAGAAATATTTTTTTCATTTTTTTTTTTCAGTATTTATGCTTCAGATACTTTTTTATTTCAAACTTGGGGATATAAAAAAATCGCTTTTCAGAATTCTGTCTCATAACAAACTAGGTGGCGTTTATAATGTGATCCCTATGTCTTTCTCATGAAATTAGACAAGGGAAGTGGTTTGTTTTTTAAGTGAAGTTGGTTTTGAAATATTTTGTATAGGAGCAATGCATTCTGGGAGAAAATTGGGACAAACCATTTGAATGAAGGTGGGGGACACATAAATCTTTGTTTTGCATTAAATTCGGTTTTTACTGTCATAAAAGCTCAGATATGTCATCACTGCCTGTCTTCATAATGTATTAAATTCATCTGGAGCAATTAGAGTATGTAAAGCTCATTTTATATCTCTAAACACTTAACTTCCCACCCCCGTATTATGGTGAATTTGGTTTGATCCAGATTCCCATACTTCTTAACACTAAATAGCTTTGCAGGGTATGTGCACTGTGATATAGAAGACTAACAGCATGTAAAGGGCAATAATATTCAGTGTGTTGACCTCTTTTAATTTCAGCTTTATTGTAAATGAGAACAAAAATTGCTATTAATCTCTAAGATATTACAGACGCCTCTAGCATTCAAATGGTTAATTAAGGATAACACAAGGATATAGGGTGTGGGTTCAATATTATAGTATAGGGAATTATTAAAAAACATAAGCAATAAAACTTTTGCTGAATAACACCGGCTTATGACTTTATTTAACGACAACCTAATATTTTAGAGGAATATAACTGCGATTTTATCCATTATTTTATTGGTATATAATGTAGAAATATTTTTTTCATTTTTTTTTTTTTAAGTATTTATGCTTCAGATACTTTTTTATTTCAAACTTGGGGATATAAGAAATCGCTTTTCAGAATTCTGTCTCATAACAAACTAGGTGGCGTTTATAATGTGTTCCCTATGTCTTTCACATGAAATTAGACAAGGGAAGTGGTTTGTTTTTTAAGTCAAATTGGTTTTGAAATATTTTGTATAGGAGCTATGCATTCTGGGAGAAAATTGGGACAAACCATTTGAATGAAGGTGGGGGACACATAAATCTTTGTTTTGCATTAAATTCAGTTTTTACTGTCATAAAAGCTCAGATATGTCATCACTGCCTGTCTTCATAATGTATTAAATTCATCTGGAGCAATCAGAGTATGTAAAGCTCATTTTAAATCTCTAAACACTTAACTTCCCTTCCCCGTATTATGGTGAATTTGGTTTGATCCAGATTCCTACACTTCTTAACACTAAATAGCTTTGCAGGGTATGTGCACTGTGATATAGAAGACTAACAGCATGTAAAGGGCAATAATATTCAGTGTGCTGACCTCTTTTAATTTCAGCTTTATTGTAAATGAGAACAAAAATTGCTATTAATCTGTAAGATACTACAGACACCTCTAGCATTCAATTGGTTAATTAAGGATAGAACAAGGATATAGGGTGTGGGTTCAATATTATAGTATAGGGAATTATTAAAAAACATAAGCAATAAAACTTTTGCTGAATAACACCGGCTTATGACTTTATTTAACGACAACCTAATATTTTAGACGAATATAACTGCGATTTTATCCATTATTTTATTGGTATATAATGTAGAAATATTTTTTTCATTTTTTTTTTTAAGTATTTATGCTTCAGATACTTTTTTATTTCAAACTTGGGGATATAAGAAATCGCTTTTCAGAATTCTGTCTCATAACAAACTTGGTGGCGTTTATAATGTGTTCCCTATGTCTTTCACATGAAATTAGACAAGGGAAGTGGTTTGTTTTTTAAGTCAAGTTGGTTTTGAAATATTTTGTATAGGAGCAATGCATTCTGGGAGAAAATTGGGACAAACCATTTGAATAAAGGTGGGGGACACATAAATCTTTGTTTTGCATTAAATTCAGTTTTTACTGTCATAAAAGCTCAGATATGTCATCACTGCCTGTCTTCATAATGTATTAAATTAATCTGGAGCAATCAGAGTATGTAAAGCTCATTTTAAATCTCTAAACACTTAACTTCCCACCCCCGTATTATGGTGAATTTGGTTTGATCCAGATTCCTACACTTCTTAACACTAAATAGCTTTGCAGGGTATGTGCACTGTGATATAGAAGACTAACAGCATGTAAAGGGCAATAATATTCAGTGTGCTGACCTCTTTTAATTTCAGCTTTATTGTAAATGAGAACAAAAATTGCTATTAATCTCTAAGGTACTACAGACACCTCTAGTATTCAAATGGTTAATTAAGGATAGCACAAGGATATAGGGTGTGGGTTCAATATTATAGTATAGGGAATTATTAAAAAACATAAGCAATAAAACTTTTGCTGAATAACACCGGCTTATGACTTTATTTAACGACAACCTAATATTTTAGAGGAATATAACTGCGATTTTATCCATTATTTTATTGGTATATAATGTAGAAATATTTTTTTAAATTTTTTTTTTCAGTATTTATGCTTTAGATACTTTTTTATTTCAAACTTGGGGATATAAAAAAATCGCTTTTCAGAATTCTGTCTCATAACAAACTAGGTGGCGTTTATAATGTGTTCCCTATGTCTTTCACATGAAATTAGACAAGGGAAGTGGTTTGTTTTTTAAGTCAAGTTGGTTTTGAAATATTTTGTATAGGAGCAATACATTCTGGGAGAAAATGTGGACAAACCATTTGAATGAAGGTGGGGGAAACATAAATCTTTGTTTTGCATTAAATTCAGTTTTTACTGTCATAAAAGCTCAGATATGTCATCACTGCCTGTCTTCATAATGTATTAAATTCATCTGGAGCAATTAGAGTATGTAAAGCTCTTTTTAAATCTCTAAACACTTAACTTCCCACCCCCGTATTATGGTGAATTTGGTTTCATCCAGATTCCTACACTTCTTAACACTAAATAGCTTTGCAGGGTATGTGCACTGTGA
Source organism: Rhinophrynus dorsalis (assembly GCA_037306005.1). NCBI lineage: Eukaryota > Metazoa > Chordata > Amphibia > Anura > Rhinophrynidae > Rhinophrynus > Rhinophrynus dorsalis. Next base: position 24,533,552 of record CM074727.1, on the reverse strand, counting down.
TATAGAAGACTAACAGCATGTAAAGGGCAATAATATTCAGTGTGCTGACCTCTTTTAATTTCAGCTTTATTGTAAATGAGAACAAAAATTGCTATTAATCTCTAAGATACTACAGACACCTCTAGCATTCAAATGGTTAATTAAGGATAACACAAGGATATAGGGTGTGGGTTCAATATTATAGTATAGGGAATTATTAAAAAACATAAGCAATAAAACTTTTGCTGAATAACACCGGCTTATGACTTTACTTAACGACAACCTAATATTTTAGAGGAATATAACTGCGATTTTATCCACTATTTTATTGGTATATAATGTAGAAATATTTTTTTCATTTTTTTTTTAAGTATTTATGCTTCAGATACTTTTTTATTTCAAACTTGGGGATATAAAAAATCGCTTTTCAGAATTCTGTCTCATAACAAACTAGGTGGCGTTTATAATGTGTTCTCTATGTCTTTCACATGAAATTAGACAAGGGAAGTGGTTTGTTTTTTAAGTGAAGTTGGTTTTGAAATATTTTGTATAGGAGCAATGCATTCTGGGAGAAAATTGGGACAAACCATTTGAATGAAGGTGGGGGACACATAAATCTTTGTTTTGCATTAAATTCGGTTTTTACTGTCATAAAAGCTCAGATATGTCATCACTGCCTGTCTTCATAATGTATTAAATTCATCTGGAGCAATTAGAGTATGTAAAGCTCATTTTAAATCTCTAAACACTTAACTTCCCACCCCCGTATTATGGTGAATTTGGTTTGATCCAAATTCCTACACTTCTTAACACTAAATAGCTTTGCAGGGTATGTGCACTGTGATATAGAAGACTAACAGCATGTAAAGGGCAATAATATTCAGTGTGCTGACCTCTTTTAATTTCAGCTTTATTGTAAATGAGAACAAAAATTGCTATTAATCTCTAAGATACTACAGACACCTCTAGCATTCAAATGGTTAATTAAGGATAACACAAGGATATAGGGTGTGGGTTCAATATTATAGTATAGGGTATTATTAAAAAACATAAGCAATAAAACTTTTGCTGAATAACACCGGCTTATAACTTTATTTAACGACAACCTAATATTTTAGAGGAATATAACTGCAATTTTATCCATTATTTTATTGGTATATAATGTAGAAATATTTTTTTCATTTTTTTTTTTTAAGTATTTATGCTTCAGATACTTTTTTATTTAAAACTTGGGGATATAAGAAATTGCTTTTCAGAATTCTGTCTCATAACAAACTAGGTGGCGTTTATAATGTGTTCCCTATGTCTTTCACATGAAATTAGACAAGGGAAGTGGTTTGTTTTTTAAGTCAAGTTGGTTTTGAAATATTTTGTATAGGAGCAATGCATTCTGGGAGAAAATTGGGACAAACCATTTGAATGAAGGTGGGGGACACATAGATCTTTGTTTTGCATTAAATTCGGTTTTTACTGTCATAAAAGCTCAGATATGTCATCACTGCCTGTCTTCATAATGTATTAAATTCATCTGGAGCAATTAGAGTATGTAAAGCTCATTTTAAATCTCTAAACACTTAACTTCCCACCCCCGTATTATGGTGAATTTGGTTTGATCCAGATTCCTACACTTCTTAACACTAAATAGCTTTGCAGGGTATGTGCACTGTGATATAGAAGACTAACAGCATGTAAAGGGCATTAATATTCAGTGTGCTGACCCCTTTTAATTTCAGCTTTAATTTAAATGAGAACAAAAATTGCTATTAACCTCTAAGATATTACAGACACCTCTAGCATTCAAATGGTTAATTAAGGATAACACAAGGATATAGGGTGTGGGTTCAATATTATAGTATAGGGAATTATTAAAAAACATAAGCAATAAAACTTTTGCTGAATAACACCGGCTTATGACTTTATTTAACGACAACCTAATATTTTAGAGGAATATAACTGCGATTTTATCCATTATTTTATTGGTATATAATGTAGAAATATTTTTTTCATTTTTTTTTTTAAGTATTTATGCTTCAGATACTTTTTTATTTCAAACTTGGGGATATAAGAAATCGCTTTTCAGAATTCTGTCTCATAACAAACTTGGTGGCGTTTATAATGTGTTCCCTATGTCTTTCACATGAAATTAGACAAGGGAAGTGGTTTGTTTTTTAAGTCAAGTTGGTTTTGAAATATTTTGTATAGGAGCAATGCATTCTGGGAGAAAATTGGGACAAACCATTTGAATGAAGGTGGGGGACACATAAATCTTTGTTTTGCATTAAATTCAGTTTTTACTGTCATAAAAGCTCAGATATGTCATCACTGCCTGTCTTCATAATGTATTAAATTCATCTGGAGCAATCAGAGTATGTAAGGCTCATTTTAAATCTCTAAACACTTAACTTCCCACCCCCGTATTATGGTGAATTTGGTTTGATCCAGATTCCTACACTTCTTAACACTAAATAGCTTTGCAGGGTATGTGCACTGTGATATAGAAGACTAACAGCATGTAAAGGGCAATAATATTCAGTGTGCTAACCTCTTTTAATTTCAGCTTTATTGTAAATGAGAACAAAAATTGCTATTAATCTCTAAGATACTACAGACACCTCTAGTATTCAAATGGTTAATTAAGGATAGCACAAGGATATAGGGTGTGGGTTCAATATTATAGTATAGGGAATTATTAAAAAACATAAGCAATAAAACTTTTGCTGAATAACACCGGCTTATGACTTTATTTAACGACAACCTAATATTTTAGAGGAATATAACTGCGATTTTATCCTTTATTTTATTGGTATATAATGTAGAAATATTTTTTTAAATTTTTTTTTCAGTATTTATGCTTTAGATACTTTTTTATTTCAAACTTGGGGATATAAAAAAATCGCTTATCAGAATTCTGTCTCATAACAAACTAGGTGGCGTTTATAATGTGTTCCCTATGTCTTTCACATGAAATTAGACAAGGGAAGTGGTTTGTTTTTTAAGTCAAGTTGGTTTTGAAATATTTTGTATAGGAGCAATACATTCTGGGAAAAAATGTGGACAAACCATTTGAATGAAGGTGGGGGAAACATAAATCTTTGTTTTGCATTAAATTCAGTTTTTACTGTCATAAAAGCTCAGATATGTCATCACTGCCTGTCTTCATAATGTATTAAATTCATCTGGAGCAATTAGAGTATGTAAAGCTCTTTTTAAATCTCTAAACACTTAACTTCCCACCCCCGTATTATGGTGAATTTGGTTTGATCCAGATTCCTACACTTCTTAACACTAAATAGCTTTGCAGGGTATGTGCACTGTGATATAGAAGACTAACAGCATGTAAAGGGCAATAATATTCAGTGTGCTGACCTCTTTTAATTTCAGCTTTATTGTAAATGAGAACAAAAATTGCTATTAATCTCTAAGATACTACAGACACCTCTAGTATTCAAATGGTTAATTAAGGATAGCACAAGGATATAGGGTGTGGGTTCAATATTATAGTATAGGGAATTATTAAAAAACATAAGCAATAAAACTTTTGCTGAATAACACCGGCCTATGACTTTATTTAACGACAACCTAATATTTTAGAGGAATATAACTGCGATTTTATCCATTATTTTATTGGTATATAATGTAGAAATATTTTTTTCATTTTTTTTTTTCAGTATTTATGCTTCAGATACTTTTTTATTTCAAACTTGGGGATATAAAAAAATCGCTTTTCAGAATTCTGTCTCATAACAAACTAGGTGGCGTTTATAATGTGTTCCCTTTGTCTTTCACATGAAATTAGACAAGGGAAGTGGTTTGTTTTTTAAGTGAAGTTGGTTTTGAAATATTTTGTATAGGAGCAATGCATTCTGGGAGAAAATTGGGACAAACCATTTGAATGAAGGTTGGGGACACATAAATCTTTGTTTTGCATTAAATTCGGTTTTTACTGTCATAAAAGCTCAGATATGTCATCACTGCCTGTCTTCATAATGAATTAAATTCATCTGGAGCAATTAAAGTATGTAAAGCTCATTTTAAATCTCTAAACACTTAACTTCCCACCCCCGTATTATGGTGAATTTGGTTTGATCCAGATTCCTACACTTCTTAACACTAAATAGCTTTGCAGGGTATGTGCACTGTGATATAGAAGACTAACAGCATGTAAAGGGTATTAATATTCAGTGTGCTGACCCCTTTTAATTTCAGCTTTAATTTAAATGAGAACAAAAATTGCTATTAACCTCTAAGATATTACAGACACCTCTAGCATTCAAATGGTTAATTAAGGATAACACAAGGATATAGGGTGTGGGTTCAATATTATAGTATAGGGAATTATTAAAAAACATAAGCAATAAAACTTTTGCTGAATAACACCGGCTTATGACTTTATTTAACGACAACCTAATATTTTAGAGGAATATAACTGCGATTTTATCCATTATTTTATTGGTATATAATGTAGAAATATTTTTTTCATTTTTTTTTTTCAGTATTTATGCTTCAGATACTTTTTTATTTCAAACTTGGGGATATAAAAAATCGCTTTTCAGAATTCTGTCTCATAACAAACTAGGTGGCGTTTATAATGTGTTCCCTATGTCTTTCACATGAAATTAGACAAGGGAAGTGGTTTGTTTTTTAAGTGAAGTTGGTTTTGAAATATTTTGTATAGGAGCAATGCATTCTGGGAGAAAATTGGGACAAACCATTTGAATGAAGGTGGGGGACACATAAATCTTTGTTTTGCATTAAATTCGGTTTTTACTGTCATAAAAGCTCAGATATGTCATCACTGCCTGTCTTCATAATGTATTAAATTCATCTGGAGCAATTAGAGTATGTAAAGCTCATTTTAAATCTCTAAACACTTAACTTCCCTCCCCCGTATTATGGTGAATTTGGTTTGATCCAAATTCCTACACTTCTTAACACTAAATAGCTTTGCAGGGTATGTGCACTGTGATATAGAAGACTAACAGCATGTAAAGAGCAATAATATTCAGTGTGCTGACCTCTTTTAATTTCAGCTTTATTGTAAATGAGAACAAAAATTGCTATTAATCTCTAAGATACTACAGACACCTCTAGCATTCAAATGGTTAATTAAGGATAACACAAGGATATAGGGTGTGGGTTCAATATTATAGTATAGGGAATTATTAAAAAACATAAGCAATAAAACTTTTGCTGAATAACACCGGCTTATAACTTTATTTAACGACAACCTAATATTTTAGAGGAATATAACTGCAATTTTATCCATTATTTTATTGGTATATAATGTAGAAATATTTTTTTCATTTTTTTTTTTTAAGTATTTATGCTTCAGATACTTTTTTATTTAAAACTTGGGGATATAAGAAATCGCTTTTCAGAATTCTGTCTCATAACAAACTAGGTGGCGTTTATAATGTGTTCCCTATGTCTTTCACATGAAATTAGACAAGGGAAGTGGTTTGTTTTTTAAGTCAAGTTGGTTTTGAAATATTTTGTATAGGAGCAATGCATTCTGGGAGAAAATTGGGACAAACCATTTGAATGAAGGTGGGGGACACATAGATCTTTGTTTTGCATTAAATTCGGTTTTTACTGTCATAAAAGCTCAGATATGTCATCACTGCCTGTCTTCATAATGTATTAAATTCATCTGGAGCAATTAGAGTATGTAAAGCTCATTTTAAATCTCTAAACACTTAACTTCCCACCCCCGTATTATGGTGAATTTGGTTTGATCCAGATTCCTACACTTCTTAACACTAAATAGCTTTGCAGGGTATGTGCACTGTGATATAGAAGACTAACAGCATGTAAAGGGCATTAATATTCAGTGTGCTGACCCCTTTTAATTTCAGCTTTAATTTAAATGAGAACAAAAATTGCTATTAACCTCTAAGATATTACAGACACCTCTAGCATTCAAATGGTTAATTATGGATAACACAAGGATATAGGGTGTGGGTTCAATATTATAGTATAGGGAATTATTAAAAAACATAAGCAATAAAACTTTTGCTGAATAACACCGGCTTATGACTTTATTTAACGACAACCTAATATTTTAGAGGAATATAACTGCGATTTTATCCATTATTTTATTGGTATATAATGTAGAAATATTTTTTTCATTTTTTTTTTTAAGTATTTATGCTTCAGATACTTTTTTATTTCAAACTTGGGGATATAAGAAATCGCTTTTCAGAATTCTGTCTCATAACAAACTTGGTGGCGTTTATAATGTGTTCCCTATGTCTTTCACATGAAATTAGACAAGGGAAGTGGTTTGTTTTTTAAGTCAAGTTGGTTTTGAAATATTTTGTATAGGAGCAATGCATTCTGGGAGAAAATTGGGACAAACCATTTGAATGAAGGTGGGGGACACATAAATCTTTGTTTTGCATTAAATTCAGTTTTTACTGTCATAAAAGCTCAGATATGTCATCACTGCCTGTCTTCATAATGTATTAAATTCATCTGGAGCAATCAGAGTATGTAAAGCTCATTTTAAATCTCTAAACACTTAACTTCCCACCCCCGTATTATGGTGAATTTGGTTTGATCCAGATTCCTACACTTCTTAACACTAAATAGCTTTGCAGGGTATGTGCACTGTGATATAGAAGACTAACAGCATGTAAAGGGCAATAATATTCAGTGTGCTGACCTCTTTTAATTTCAGCTTTATTGTAAATGAGAACAAAAATTGCTATTAATCTCTAAGATACTACAGACACCTCTAGTATTCAAATGGTTAATTAAGGATAGCACAAGGATATAGGGTGTGGGTTCAATATTATAGTATAGGGAATTATTAAAAAACATAAGCAATAAAACTTTTGCTGAATAACACCGGCCTATGACTTTATTTAACGACAACCTAATATTTTAGAGGAATATAACTGCGATTTTATCCATTATTTTATTGGTATATAATGTAGAAATATTTTTTTCATTTTTTTTTTTCAGTATTTATGCTTCAGATACTTTTTTATTTCAAACTTGGGGATATAAAAAAATCGCTTTTCAGAATTCTGTCTCATAACAAACTAGGTGGCGTTTATAATGTGTTCCCTTTGTCTTTCACATGAAATTAGACAAGGGAAGTGGTTTGTTTTTTAAGTGAAGTTGGTTTTGAAATATTTTGTATAGGAGCAATGCATTCTGGGAGAAAATTGGGACAAACCATTTGAATGAAGGTTGGGGACACATAAATCTTTGTTTTGCATTAAATTCGGTTTTTACTGTCATAAAAGCTCAGATATGTCATCACTGCCTGTCTTCATAATGAATTAAATTCATCTGGAGCAATTAAAGTATGTAAAGCTCATTTTAAATCTCTAAACACTTAACTTCCCACCCCCGTATTATGGTGAATTTGGTTTGATCCAGATTCCTACACTTCTTAACACTAAATAGCTTTGCAGGGTATGTGCACTGTGATATAGAAGACTAACAGCATGTAAAGGGTATTAATATTCAGTGTGCTGACCCCTTTTAATTTCAGCTTTAATTTAAATGAGAACAAAAATTGCTATTAACCTCTAAGATATTACAGACACCTCTAGCATTCAAATGGTTAATTAAGGATAACACAAGGATATAGGGTGTGGGTTCAATATTATAGTATAGGGAATTATTAAAAAACATAAGCAATAAAACTTTTGCTGAATAACACCGGCTTATGACTTTATTTAACGACAACCTAATATTTTAGAGGAATATAACTGCGATTTTATCCATTATTTTATTGGTATATAATGTAGAAATATTTTTTTCATTTTTTTTTTTCAGTATTTATGCTTCAGATACTTTTTTATTTCAAACTTGGGGATATAAAAAATCGCTTTTCAGAATTCTGTCTCATAACAAACTAGGTGGCGTTTATAATGTGTTCCCTATGTCTTTCACATGAAATTAGACAAGGGAAGTGGTTTGTTTTTTAAGTGAAGTTGGTTTTGAAATATTTTGTATAGGAGCTTTGCATTCTGGGAGAAAATTGGGACAAACCATTTGAATGAAGGTGGGGGACACATAAATCTTTGTTTTGCATTAAATTCAGTTTTTACTGTCATAAAAGCTCAGATATGTCATCACTGCCTGTCTTCATAATGTATTAAATTCATCTGGAGCAATCAGAGTATGTAAAGCTCATTTTAAATCTCTAAACACTTAACTTCCCACCCCCGTATTATGGTGAATTTGGTTTGATCCAGATTCCTACACTTCTTAACACTAAATAGCTTTGCAGGGTATGTGCACTGTGATATAGAAGACTAACAGCATGTAAAGGGCAATAATATTCAGTGTGCTGACCTCTTTTAATTTCAGCTTTATTGTAAATGAGAACAAAAATTGCTATTAATCTCTAAGATACTACAGACACCTCTAGTATTCAAATGGTTAATTAAGGATAGCACAAGGATATAGGGTGTGGGTTCAATATTATAGTATAGGGAATTATTAAAAAACATAAGCAATAAAACTTTTGCTGAATAACACCGGCTTATGACTTTATTTAACGACAACCTAATATTTTAGAGGAATATAACTGCGATTTTATCCATTATTTTATTGGTATATAATGTAGAAATATTTTTTTAAATTTTTTTTTCAGTATTTATGCTTTAGATACTTTTTTATTTCAAACTTGGGGATATAAAAAAATCGCTTTTCAGAATTCTGTCTCATAACAAACTAGGTGGCGTTTATAATGTGTTCCCTATGTCTTTCACATGAAATTAGACAAGGGAAGTGGTTTGTTTTTTAAGTCAAGTTGGTTTTGAAATATTTTGTATAGGAGCAATACATTCTGGGAGAAAATGTGGACAAACCATTTGAATGAAGGTGGGGGAAACATAAATCTTTGTTTTGCATTAAATTCAGTTTTTACTGTCATAAAAGCTCAGATATGTCATCACTGCCTGTCTTCATAATGTATTAAATTCATCTGGAGCAATTAGAGTATGTAAAGCTCTTTTTAAATCTCTAAACACTTAACTTCCCACCCCCGTATTATGGTGAATTTGGTTTGATCCAGATTCCTACACTTCTTAACACTAAATAGCTTTGCAGGGTATGTGCACTGTGATATAGAAGACTAACAGCATGTAAAGGGCAATAATATTCAGTGTGCTGACCTCTTTTAATTTCAGCTTTATTGTAAATGAGAACAAAAATTGCTATTAATCTCTAAGATACTACAGACACCTCTAGCATTCAAATGGTTAATTAAGGATAACACAAGGATATAGGGTGTGGGTTCAATATTATAGTATAGGGAATTATTAAAAAACATAAGCAATAAAACTTTTGCTGAATAACACCGGCTTATGACTTTACTTAACGACAACCTAATATTTTAGAGGAATATAATTGCGATTTTATCCACTATTTTATTGGTATATAATGTAGAAATATTTTTTTCATTTTTTTTTTTAAGTATTTATGCTTCAGATACTTTTTTATTTCAAACTTGGAGATATAAAAAATCGCTTTTCAGAATTCTGTCTCATAACAAACTAGGTGGCGTTTATAATGTGTTCTCTATGTCTTTCACATGAAATTAGACAAGGGAAGTGGTTTGTTTTTTAAGTGAAGTTGGTTTTGAAATATTTTGTATAGGAGCAATGCATTCTGGGATAAAATTGGGACAAACCATTTGAATGAAGGTGGGGGACACATAAATCTTTGTTTTGCATTAAATTCGGTTTTTACTGTCATAAAAGCTCAGATATGTCATCACTGCCTGTCTTCATAATGTATTAAATTCATCTGGAGCAATTAGAGTATGTAAAGCTCATTTTAAATCTCTAAACACTTAACTTCCCTCCCCCGTATTATGGTGAATTTGGTTTGATCCAAATTCCTACACTTCTTAACACTAAATAGCTTTGCAGGGTATGTGCACTGTGATATAGAAGACTAACAGCATGTAAAGAGCAATAATATTCAGTGTGCTGACCTCTTTTAATTTCAGCTTTATTGTAAATGAGAACAAAAATTGCTATTAATCTCTAAGATACTACAGACACCTCTAGCATTCAAATGGTTAATTAAGGATAACACAAGGATATAGGGTGTGGGTTCAATATTATAGTATAGGGAATTATTAAAAAACATAAGCAATAAAACTTTTGCTGAATAACACCGGCTTATAACTTTATTTAACGACAACCTAATATTTTAGAGGAATATAACTGCAATTTTATCCATTATTTTATTGGTATATAATGTAGAAATATTTTTTTCATTTTTTTTTTTTAAGTATTTATGCTTCAGATACTTTTTTATTTAAAACTTGGGGATATAAGAAATCGCTTTTCAGAATTCTGTCTCATAACAAACTAGGTGGCGTTTATAATGTGTTCCCTATGTCTTTCACATGAAATTAGACAAGGGAAGTGGTTTGTTTTTTAAGTCAAGTTGGTTTTGAAATATTTTGTATAGGAGCAATGCATTCTGGGAGAAAATTGGGACAAACCATTTGAATGAAGGTGGGGGACACATAGATCTTTGTTTTGCATTAAATTCGGTTTTTACTGTCATAAAAGCTCAGATATGTCATCACTGCCTGTCTTCATAATGTATTAAATTCATCTGGAGCAATTAGAGTATGTAAAGCTCATTTTAAATCTCTAAACACTTAACTTCCCACCCCCGTATTATGGTGAATTTGGTTTGATCCAGATTCCTACACTTCTTAACACTAAATAGCTTTGCAGGGTATGTGCACTGTGATATAGAAGACTAACAGCATGTAAAGGGCATTAATATTCAGTGTGCTGACCCCTTTTAATTTCAGCTTTAATTTAAATGAGAACAAAAATTGCTATTAACCTCTAAGATATTACAGACACCTCTAGCATTCAAATGGTTAATTAAGGATAACACAAGGATATAGGGTGTGGGTTCAATATTATAGTATAGGGAATTATTAAAAAACATAAGCAATAAAACTTTTGCTGAATAACACCGGCTTATGACTTTATTTAACGACAACCTAATATTTTAGAGGAATATAACTGCGATTTTATCCATTATTTTATTGGTATATAATGTAGAAATATTTTTTTCATTTTTTTTTTTAAGTATTTATGCTTCAGATACTTTTTTATTTCAAACTTGGGGATATAAGAAATCGCTTTTCAGAATTCTGTCTCATAACAAACTTGGTGGCGTTTATAATGTGTTCCCTATGTCTTTCACATGAAATTAGACAAGGGAAGTGGTTTGTTTTTTAAGTCAAGTTGGTTTTGAAATATTTTGTATAGGAGCAATGCATTCTGGGAGAAAATTGGGACAAACCATTTGAATGAAGGTGGGGGACACATAAATCTTTGTTTTGCATTAAATTCAGTTTTTACTGTCATAAAAGCTCAGATATGTCATCACTGCCTGTCTTCATAATGTATTAAATTCATCTGGAGCAATCAGAGTATGTAAAGCTCATTTTAAATCTCTAAACACTTAACTTCCCACCCCCGTATTATGGTGAATTTGGTTTGATCCAGATTCCTACACTTCTTAACACTAAATAGCTTTGCAGGGTATGTGCACTGTGATATAGAAGACTAACAGCATGTAAAGGGCAATAATATTCAGTGTGCTGACCTCTTTTAATTTCAGCTTTATTGTAAATGAGAACAAAAATTGCTATTAATCTCTAAGATACTACAGACACCTCTAGTATTCAAATGGTTAATTAAGGATAGCACAAGGATATAGGGTGTGGGTTCAATATTATAGTATAGGGAATTATTAAAAAACATAAGCAATAAAACTTTTGCTGAATAACACCGGCCTATGACTTTATTTAACGACAACCTAATATTTTAGAGGAATATAACTGCGATTTTATCCATTATTTTATTGGTATATAATGTAGAAATATTTTTTTCATTTTTTTTTTTCAGTATTTATGCTTCAGATACTTTTTTATTTCAAACTTGGGGATATAATAAAATCGCTTTTCAGAATTCTGTCTCATAACAAACTAGGTGGCGTTTATAATGTGTTCCCTTTGTCTTTCACATGAAATTAGACAAGAGAAGTGGTTTGTTTTTTAAGTGAAGTTGGTTTTGAAATATTTTGTATAGGAGCAATGCATTCTGGGAGAAAATTGGGACAAACCATTTGAATGAAGGTTGGGGACACATAAATCTTTGTTTTGCATTAAATTCGGTTTTTACTGTCATAAAAGCTCAGATATGTCATCACTGCCTGTCTTCATAATGAATTAAATTCATCTGGAGCAATTAAAGTATGTAAAGCTCATTTTAAATCTCTAAACACTTAACTTCCCACCCCCGTATTATGGTGAATTTGGTTTGATCCAGATTCCTACACTTCTTAACACTAAATAGCTTTGCAGGGTATGTGCACTGTGATATAGAAGACTAACAGCATGTAAAGGGTATTAATATTCAGTGTGCTGACCCCTTTTAATTTCAGCTTTAATTTAAATGAGAACAAAAATTGCTATTAACCTCTAAGATATTACAGACACCTCTAGCATTCAAATGGTTAATTAAGGATAACACAAGGATATAGGGTGTGGGTTCAATATTATAGTATAGGGAATTATTAAAAAACATAAGCAATAAAACTTTTGCTGAATAACACCGGCTTATGACTTTATTTAACGACAACCTAATATTTTAGAGGAATATAACTGCTATTTTATCCATTATTTTATTGGTATATAATGTAGAAATATTTTTTTCATTTTTTTTTTTCAGTATTTATGCTTCAGATACTTTTTTATTTCAAACTTGGGGATATAAAAAATCGCTTTTCAGAATTCTGTCTCATAACAAACTAGGTGGCGTTTATAATGTGTTCCCTATGTCTTTCACATGAAATTAGACAAGGGAAGTGGTTTGTTTTTTAAGTGAAGTTGGTTTTGAAATATTTTGTATAGGAGCAATGCATTCTGGGAGAAAATTGGGACAAACCATTTGAATGAAGGTGGGGGACACATAAATCTTTGTTTTGCATTAAATTCGGTTTTTACTGTCATAAAAGCTCAGATATGTCATCACTGCCTGTCTTCATAATGAATTAAATTCATCTGGAGCAATTAGAGTATGTAAAGCTCATTTTAAATCTCTAAACACTTAACTTCCCACCCCCGTATTATGGTGAATTTGGTTTGATCCAGATTCCTACACTTCTTAACACTAAGTAGCTTTGCAGGGTATGTGCACTGTGATATAGAAGACTAACAGCATGTAAAGGGCATTAATATTCAGTGTGCTGACCCCTTTTAATTTCAGCTTTAATTTAAATGAGAACAAAAATTGCTATTAACCTCTAAGATATTACAGACACCTCTAGCATTCAAATGGTTAATAAAGGATAACACAAGGATATAGGGTGTGGGTTCAATATTATAGTATAGGGAATTATTAAAAAACATAAGCAATAAAACTTTTGCTGAATAACACCGGCTTATGACTTTATTTAACGACAACCTAATATTTTAGAGGAATATAACTGCGATTTTATCCATTATTTTATTGGTGTATATAATGTAGAAATATTTTTTTCATTTTTTTTTTTAAGTATTTATGCTTCAGATACTTTTTTATTTCAAACTTGGGGATATAAGAAATCGCTTTTCAGAATTCTGTCTCATAACAAACTTGGTGGCGTTTATAATGTGTTCCCTATGTCTTTCACATGAAATTAGACAAGGGAAGTGGTTTGTTTTTTAAGTGAAGTTGGTTTTGAAATATTTTGTATAGGAGCAATGCATTCTGGGAGAAAATTGGGACAAACCATTTGAATGAAGGTGGGGGACACATAAATCTTTGTTTTGCATTAAATTCAGTTTTTACTGTCATAAAAGCTCAGATATGTCATCACTGCCTGTCTTCATAATGTATTAAATTCATCTGGAGCAATTAGAGTATGTAAAGCTCATTTTATATCTCTAAACACTTAACTTCCCACCCCCGTATTATGGTGAATTTGGTTTGATCCAGATTCCTACACTTCTTAACACTAAATAGATTTGCAGTGTATTTGCACTGTGATATAGAAGACTAACAGCATGTAAAGGGCAATAATATTCAGTGTGCTGACCTCTTTTAATTTCAGCTTTATTGTAAATGAGAACAAAAATTACTATTAATCTCTAAGATATTACAGACGCCTCTAGCATTCAAATGGTTAATTAAGGATAACACAAGGATATAGGGTGTGGGTTCAATATTATAGTAGAGGGAATTATTAAAAAACATAAGCAATAAAACTTTTGCTGAATAACACCGGCTTATGACTTTATTTAACGACAACCTAATATTTTAGAGGAATATAACTGCGATTTTATCCATTATTTTATTGGTATATAATGTAGAAATATTTTTTTAATTTTTTTTTTTTTTTTAAATATTTATGCTTCAGATACTTTTTTATTTCAAACTTGGGGATATAAGAAATTGCTTTTCAGAATTCTGTCTCATAACAAACTAGGTGGCGTTTATAATGTGTTCCCTATGTCTTTCACATGAAATTAGACAAGGGAAGTGGTTTGTTTTTTAAGTGAAGTTGGTTTTGAAATATTTTGTATAGGAGCAATGCATTCTGGGAGAAAATTGGGACAAACCATTTGAATGAAGGTGGAGGACACATAAATCTTTGTTTTGCATTAAATTCGGTTTTTACTGTCATAAAAGCTCAGATATGTCATCACTGCCTGTCTTCATAATGTATTAAATTCATCTGTAGCAATTAGAGTATGTAAACCTCATTTTAAATCTCTAAACACTTAACTTCCCACGCCCGTATTATGGTGAATTTGGTTTGATCCAGATTCCTACACTTCTTAACACTAAATAGCTTTGCAGGGTATGTGCACTGTGATATAGAAGACTAACAGCATGTAAAGGGCATTAATATTCATTTTGCTGACCCCTTTTAATTTCAGCTTTAATTTAAATGAGAACAAAAATTGCTATTAACCTCTAAGATATTACAGACACCTCTAGCATTCAAATGGTTAATTAAGGATAACACAAGGATATAGGGTGTGGGTTCAATATTATAGTATAGGGAATTATTAAAAAACATAAGCAATAAAACTTTTGCTGAATAACACCGGCTTATAACTTTATTTAACGACAACCTAATATTTTAGAGGAATATAACTGCAATTTTATCCATTATTTTATTGGTATATAATGTAGAAATATTTTTTTCATTTTTTTTTTTAAGTATTTATGCTTCAGATACTTTTTTATTTCAAACTTGGGGATATAAGAAATCGCTTTTCAGAATTCTGTCTCGTAACAAACTTGGTGGCGTTTATAATGTGTTCCCTATGTCTTTCACATGAAATTAGACAAGGGAAGTGGTTTGTTTTTTAAGTCAAGTTGGTTTTGAAATATTTTGTATAGGAGCAATACATTCTGGGAGAAAATGTGGACAAACCATTTGAATGAAGGTGGGGGAAACATAAATCTTTGTTTTGCATTAAATTCAGTTTTTACTGTCATAAAAGCTCAGATATGTCATCACTCCCTGTCTTCATAATGTATTAAATTCATCTGGAGCAATTAGAGTATGTAAAGCTCTTTTTAAATCTCTAAACACTTAACTTCCCACCCCCGTATTATGGTGAATTTGGTTTGATCCAGATTCCTACACTTCTTAACACTAAATAGCTTTGCAGGGTATGTGCACTGTGATATAGAAGACTAACAGCATGTAAAGGGCAATAATATTCAGTGTGCTGACCTCTTTTAATTTCAGCTTTATTGTAAATGAGAACAAAAATTGCTATTAATCTCTAAGATACTACAGACACCTCTAGCATTCAAAGGGTTAATTAAGGATAACACAAGGATATAGGGTGTGGGTTCAATATTATAGTATAGGGAATTATTAAAAAACATAAGCAATAAAACTTTTGCTGAATAACACCGGCTTATGACTTTACTTAACGACAACCTAATATTTTAGAGGAATATAACTGCGATTTTATCCATTATTTTATTGGTATATAATGTAGAAATATTTTTTTCATTTTTTTTTTTAAGTATTTATGCTTCAGATACTTTTTTATTTCAAACTTGGGGATATAAAAAATCGCTTTTCAGAATTCTGTCTCATAACAAACTAGGTGGCGTTTATAATGTGTTCTCTATGTCTTTCACATGAAATTAGACAAGGGAAGTGGTTTGTTTTTTAAGTGAAGTTGGTTTTGAAATATTTTGTATAGGAGCAATGCATTCTGGGAGAAAATTGGGACAAACTATTTGAATGAAGGTGGGGGACACATAAATCTTTGTTTTGCATTAAATTCAGTTTTTACTGTCATAAAAGCTCAGATATGTCATCACTGCCTGTCTTCATAATGTATTAAATTCATCTGGAGCAATCAGAGTATGTAAAGCTCATTTTAAATCTCTAAACACTTAACTTCCCACCCCCGTATTATGGTGAATTTGGTTTGATCCAAATTCCTACACTTCTTAACACTAAATAGCTTTGCAGGGTATGTGCACTGTGATATAGAAGACTAACAGCATGTAAAGGGCAATAATATTCAGTGTGCTGACCTCTTTTAATTTCAGCTTTATTGTAAATGAGAACAAAAATTGCTATTAATCTCTAAGATACTACAGACACCTCTAGCATTCAAATGGTTAATTAAGGATAACACAAGGATATAGGGTGTGGGTTCAATATTATAGTATAGGGAATTATTAAAAAACATAAGCAATAAAACTTTTGCTGAATAACACCGGCTTATAACTTTATTTAACGACAACCTAATATTTTAGAGGAATATAACTGCAATTTTATCCATTATTTTATTGGTATATAATGTAGAAATATTTTTTTCATTTTTTTTTTTAAGTATTTATGCTTCAGATACTTTTTTATTTAAAACTTGGGGATATAAGAAATCGCTTTTCAGAATTCTGTCTCATAACAAACTAGGTGGCGTTTATAATGTGTTCCCTATGTCTTTCACATGAAATTAGACAAGGGAAGTGGTTTGTTTTTTAAGTCAAGTTGGTTTTGAAATATTTTGTATAGGAGCAATGCATTCTGGGTGGAAATTGGGACAAACCATTTGAATGAAGGTGGGGGACACATAGATCTTTGTTTTGCATTAAATTCGGTTTTTACTGTCATAAAAGCTCAGATATGTCATCACTGCCTGTCTTCATAATGTATTAAATTCATCTGGAGCAATTAGAGTATGTAAAGCTCATTTTAAATCTCTAAACACTTAACTTCCCACCCCCGTATTATGGTGAATTTGGTTTGATCCAGATTCCTACACTTCTTAACACTAAATAGCTTTGCAGGGTATGTGCACTGTGATATAGAAGACTAACAGCATGTAAAGGGCATTAATATTCAGTGTGCTGACCCCTTTTAATTTCAGCTTTAATTTAAATGAGAACAAAAATTGCTATTAACCTCTAAGATATTACAGACACCTCTAGCATTCAAATGGTTAATTAAGGATAACACAAGGATATAGGGTGTGGGTTCAATATTATAGTATAGGGAATTATTAAAAAACATAAGCAATAAAACTTTTGCTGAATAACACCGGCTTATGACTTTATTTAACGACAACCTAATATTTTAGAGGAATATAACTGCGATTTTATCCATTATTTTATTGGTATATAATGTAGAAATATTTTTTTCAATTTTTTTTTTCAGTATTTATGCTTCAGATACTTTTTTATTTCAAACTTGGGGATATAAAAAAATCGCTTTTCAGAATTCTGTCTCATAACAAACTAGGTGGCGTTTATAATGTGTTCCCTATGTCTTTCACATGAAATTAGACAAGGGAAGTGGTTTGTTTTTTAAGTCAAGTTGGTTTTGAAATATTTTGTATAGGAGCAATGCATTCTGGGAGAAAATTGGGACAAACCATTTGAATGAAGGTTGGGGACACATAAATCTTTGTTTTGCATTAAATTCGGTTTTTACTGTCATAAAAGCTCAGATATGTCATCACTGCCTGTCTTCATAATGTATTAAATTCATCTGGAGCAATCAGAGTATGTAAAGCTCATTTTAAATCTCTAAACACTTAACTTCCCACCCCCGTATTATGGTGAATTTGGTTTGATCCAGATTCCTACACTTCTTAACACTAAATAGCATTGCAGGGTATGTGCACTGTGATATAGAAGACTAACAGCATGTAAAGGGCATTAATATTCAGTGTGCTGACCCCTTTTAATTTCAGCTTTAATTTAAATGAGAACAAAAATTGCTATTAACCTCTAAGATATTACAGACACCTCTAGCATTCAAATGGTTAATTAAGGATAACACAAGGATATAGGGTGTGGGTTCAATATTATAGTATAGGGAATTATTAAAAAACATAAGCAATAAAACTTTTGCTGAATAACAGCGGCTTATGACTTTATTTAACGACAACCTAATATTTTAGAGGAATATAACTGCGATTTTATCCATTATTTTATTGGTATATAATGTAGAAATATTTTTTTAATTTTTTTTTTTCAGTATTTATGCTTCAGATACTTTTTTATTTCAAACTTGGGGATATAAAAAATCGCTTTTCAGAATTCTGTCTCATAACAAACTAGGTGGCGTTTATAATGTGTTCCCTATGTCTTTCACATGAAATTAGACAAGGGAAGTGGTTTGTTTTTTAAGTCAAGTTGGTTTTGAAATATTTTGTATAGGAGCTATGTATTATGGGAGAAAATTGGGACAAACCATTTGAATGAAGGTGGGGGACACATAAATCTTTGTTTTGCATTAAATTCAGTTTTTACTGTCATAAAAGCTCAGATATGTCATCACTGCCTGTCTTCATAATGTATTAAATTCATCTGGAGCAATCAGAGTATGTAAAGCTCATTTTAAATCTCTAAACACTTAACTTCCCTTCCCCGTTTTATTATGAATTTGGTTTGATCCAGATTCCTACACTTCTTAACACTAAATAGCTTTGCAGGGTATGTGCACTGTGATATAGAAGACTAACAGCATGTAAAGGGCAATAATATTCAGTGTGCTGACCTTTTTTAATTTCAGCTTTATTGTAAATGAGAACAAAAATTGCTATTAATCTCTAAGATACTACAGACACCTCTAGCATTCAAATGGTTAATTAAGGATAGCACAAGGATATAGGGTGTGGGTTCAATATTATAGTATAGGGAATTATTAAAAAACATAAGCAATAAAACTTTTGCTGAATAACACCGGCTTATGACTTTATTTAACGACAACCTAATATTTTAGAGGAATATAACTGCGATGTTATCCATTATTTTATTGGTATATAATGTAGAAATATTTTTTTCATTTTTTTTTTTAAGTATTTATGCTTCAGATACTTTTTTATTTCAAACTTGGGGATATAAGAAATCGCTTTTCAGAATTCTGTCTCATAACAAACTAGGTGGCGTTTATAATGTGTTCCCTATGTCTTTCACATGAAATTAGACAAGGGAAGTGGTTTGTTTTTTAAGTGAAGTTGGTTTTGAAATATTTTGTATAGGAGCAATGCATTCTGGGAGAAAATTGGGACAAACCATTTGAATGAAGGTGGGGGACACATAAATCTTTGTTTTGCATTAAATTCAGTTTTTACTGTCATAAAAGCTCAGATATGTCATCACTGCCTGTCTTCATAATGTATTAAATTCATCTGGAGCAATTAGAGTATGTAAAGCTCATTTTATATCTCTAAACACTTAACTTCCCACCCCCGTATTATGGTGAATTTGGTTTGATCCAGATTCCTACACTTCTTAACACTAAATAGCTTTGCAGGGTATGTGCACTGTGATATAGAAGACTAACAGTATGTAAAGGGCAATAATATTCAGTGTGCTGACCTCTTTTAATTTCAGCTTTATTGTAAATGAGAACAAAAATTGCTATTAATCTCTAAGATATTACAGACGCCTCTAGCATTCAAATGGTTAATTAAGGATAACACAAGGATATAGGGTGTGGGTTCAATATTATAGTATAGGGAATTATTAAAAAACATAAGCAATAAAACTTTTGCTGAATAACACCGGCTTATGACTTTATTTAACGACAACCTAATATTTTAGAGGAATATAACTGCGATTTTATCCATTATTTTATTGGTATATAATGTAGAAATATTTTTTTCATTTTTGTTTTTTAAGTATTTATGCTTCAGATACTTTTTTATTTCAAACTTGGGGATATAAGAAATCGCTTTTCAGAATTCTGTCTCATAACAAACTAGGTGGCGTTTATAATGTGTTCCCTATGTCTTTCACATGAAATTAGACAAGGGAAGTGGTTTGTTTTTTAAGTGAAGTTGGTTTTGAAATATTTTGTTTAGGAGCAATGCATTCTGGGAGAAAATTGGGACAAACCATTTGAATGAAGGTGGGGGACACATAAATCTTTGTTTTGCATTAAATTCAGTTTTTACTGTCATAAAAGCTCAGATATGTCATCACTGCCTGTCTTCATAATGTATTAAATTCATCTGGAGCAATTAGAGTATGTAAAGCTCATTTTATATCTCTAAACACTTAACTTCCCACCCCCGTATTATGGTGAATTTGGTTTGATCCAGATTCCTACACTTCTTAACACTAAATAGCTTTGCAGGGTATGTGCACTGTGGTATAGAAGACTAACAGTATGTAAAGGGCAATAATATTCAGTGTGCTGACCTCTTTTAATTTCAGCTTTATTGTAAATGAGAACAAAAATTGCTATTAATCTCTAAGATATTACAGACGCCTCTAGCATTCAAATGGTTAATTAAGGATAACACAAGGATATAGGGTGTGGGTTCAATATTATAGTATAGGGAATTATTAAAAAACATAAGCAATAAAACTTTTGCTGAATAACACCGGCTTATGACTTTATTTAACGACAACCTAATATTTTAGAGGAATATAACTGCGATTTTATCCATTATTTTATTGGTATATAATGTAGAAATATTTTTTTCATTTTTTTTTTTTCAGTATTTATGCTTCAGATACTTTTTTATTTCAAACTTGGGGATATAAAAAATCGCTTTTCAGAATTCTGTCTCATAACAAACTAGGTGGCGTTTATAATGTGTTCCCTATGTCTTTCACATGAAATTTGACAAGGGAAGTGGTTTGTTTTTTAAGTGAAGTTGGTTTTGAAATATTTTGTATAGGAGCAATGCATTCTGGGAGAAAATTGGGACAAACCATTTGAATGAAGGTGGGGGACACATAAATCTTTGTTTTGCATTAAATTCGGTTTTTACTGTCATAAAAGCTCAGATATGTCATCACTGCCTGTCTTCATAATGAATTAAATTCATCTGGAGCAATTAGAGTATGTAAAGCTCATTTTAAATCTCTAAACACTTAACTTCCCACCCCCGTATTATGGTGAATTTGGTTTGATCCAGATTCCTACACTTCTTAACACTAAATAGCTTTGCAGGGTATGTGCACTGTGATATAGAAGACTAACAGCATGTAAAGGGCATTAATATTCAGTGTGCTGACCCCTTTTAATTTCAGTTTTAATTTAAATGAGAACAAAATTGCTATTAACCTCTAAGATATTACAGACACCTCTAGCATTCAAATGGTTAATTAAGGATAACACAAGGATATAGAGTGTGGGTTCAATATTATAGTATAGGGAATTATTAAAAAACATAAGCAATAAAACTTTTGCTGAATAACACCGGCTTATGACTTTATTTAACGACAACCTAATATTTTAGAGGAATATAACTGCGATTTTATCCATTATTTTATTGGTATATAATGTAGAAATATTTTTTTCATTTTTTTTTTAAGTATTTATGCTTCAGATACTTTTTTATTTCAAACTTGGGGATATAAGAAATCGCTTTTCAGAATTCTGTTTCATAACAAACTTGGTGGCGTTTATAATGTGTTCCCTATGTCTTTCACATGAAATTAGACAAGGGAAGTGGTTTGTTTTTTAAGTCAAGTTGGTTTTGAAATATTTTGTATAGGAGCAATGCATTCTGGGAGAAAATTGGGAGAAACCATTTGAATGAAGGTGGGGGACACATAAATCTTTGTTTTGCATTAAATTCAGTTTTTACTGTCATAAAAGCTCAGATATGTCATCACTGCCTGTCTTCATAATGTATTAAATTCATCTGGAGCAATCAGAGTATGTAAAGCTCATTTTAAATCTCTAAACACTTAACTTCCCTTCCCCGTATTATGGTGAATTTGGTTTGATCCAGATTCCTACACTTCTTAACACTAAATAGCTTTGCAGGGTATGTGCACTGTGATATAGAAGACTAACAGCATGTAAAGGGCAATAATATTCAGTGTGCTGACCTCTTTTAATTTCAGCTTTATTGTAAATGAGAACAAAAATTGCTATTAATCTCTAAGATACTACAGACACCTCTAGCATTCAAATGGTTAATTAAGGATAGCACAAGGATATAGGGTGTGGGTTCAATATTATAGTATAGGGAATTATTAAAAAACATAAGCAATAAAACTTTTGCTGAATAACACCGGCTTATGACTTTATTTAACGACAACCTAATATTTTAGAGGAATATAACTGCGATTTTATCCATTATTTTATTGGTATATAATGTAGAAATATTTTTTTCTTTTTTTTTTTTCAGTATTTATGCTTCAGATACTTTTTTATTTCAAACTTGGGGATATAAAAAATCGCTTTTCAGAATTCTGTCTCATAACAAACTAGGTGGCGTTTATAATGTGTTCCCTATGTCTTTCACATGAAATTAGACAAGGGAAGTGGTTTGTTTTTTAAGTGAAGTTGGTTTTGAAATATTTTGTATAGGAGCATTGCATTCTGGGAGAAAATTGGGACAAACCATTTGAATGAAGGTGGGGGACACATAAATCTTTGTTTTGCATTAAATTCGGTTTTTACTGTCATAAAAGCTCAGATATGTCATCACTGCCTGTCTTCATAATGAATTAAATTCATCTGGAGCAATTAGAGTATGTAAAGCTCATTTTAAATCTCTAAACACTTAACTTCCCACCCCCGTATTATGGTGAATTTGGTTT
Organism: Rhinophrynus dorsalis; assembly: GCA_037306005.1. NCBI lineage: Eukaryota > Metazoa > Chordata > Amphibia > Anura > Rhinophrynidae > Rhinophrynus > Rhinophrynus dorsalis. The sequence continues at coordinate 24,510,525 of CM074727.1, read as the reverse complement.
GATCCAGATTCCTACACTTCTTAACACTAAATAGCTTTACAGGGTATGTGCACTGTGATATAGAAGACTAACAGCATGTAAAGGGCATTAATATTCAGTGTGCTGACCCCTTTTAATTTCAGCTTTAATTTAAATGAGAACAAAAATTGCTATTAACCTCTAAGATATTACAGACACCTCTAGCATTCAAATGGTTAATTAAGGATAACACAAGGATATAGGGTGTGGGTTCAATATTATAGTATAGGGAATTATTAAAAAACATAAGCAATAAAACTTTTGCTGAATAACACCGGCTTATGACTTTATTTAACGACAACCTAATATTTTAGAGGAATATAACTGCGATGTTATCCATTATTTTATTGGTATATAATGTAGAAATATTTTTTTCATTTTTTTTTTTAAGTATTTATGCTTCAGATACTTTTTTATTTCAAACTTGGGGATATAAGAAATCGCTTTTCAGAATTCTGTCTCATAACAAACTTGGTGGCGTTTATAATGTGTTCCCTATGTCTTTCACATGAAATTAGACAAGGGAAGTGGTTTGTTTTTTAAGTCAAGTTGGTTTTGAAATATTTTGTATAGGAGCAATGCATTCTGGGAGAAAATTGGGACAAACCATTTGAATGAAGGTGGGGGACACATAAATCTTTGTTTTGCATTAAATTCATTTTTTTCTGTCATAAAAGCTCAGATATGTCATCACTGCCTGTCTTCATAATGTATTAAATTCATCTGGAGCAATCAGAGTATGTAAAGCTCATTTTAAATCTCTAAACACTTAACTTCCCTTCCCCGTATTATGGTGAATTTGGTTTGATCCAGATTCCTACACTTCTTAACACTAAATAGCTTTGCAGGGTATGTGCACTGTGATATAGAAGACTAACAGCATGTAAAGGGCAATAATATTCAGTGTGCTGACCTCTTTTAATTTCAGCTTTATTGTAAATGAGAACAAAAATTGCTATTAATCTCTAAGATACTACAGACACCTCTAGCATTCAAATGGTTAATTAAGGATAGCACAAGGATATAGGTGTGGGTTCAATATTATAGTATAGGGAATTATTTAAAAACATAAGCAATAAAACTTTTGCTGAATAACACCGGCTTATGACTTTATTTAACGACAACCTAATATTTTAGAGGAATATAACTGCGACTTTATCCATTATTTTATTGGTATATAATGTAGAAATATTTTTTTCATTTTTTTTTTTCAGTATTTATGCTTCAGATACTTTTTTATTTCAAACTTGGGGATATAAAAAATCGCTTTTCAGAATTCTGTCTCATAACAAACTAGGTGGCGTTTATAATGTGCTCCCTATGTCTTTCACATGAAATTAGACAAGGGAAGTGGTTTGTTTTTTAAGTGAAGTTGGTTTTGAAATATTTTGTATAGGAGCAATGCATTCTGGGAGAAAATTGGGACAAACCATTTGAATGAAGGTGGGGGACACATAAATCTTTGTTTTGCATTAAATTCGGTTTTTACTGTCATAAAAGCTCAGATATGTCATCACTGCCTGTCTTCATAATGAATTAAATTCATCTGGAGCAATTAGAGTATGTAAAGCTCATTTTAAATCTCTAAACACTTAAATTCCCACCCCCGTATTATGGTGAATTTGGTTTGATCCAGATTCCTACACTTCTTAACACTAAATAGCTTTGCAGGGTATGTGCACTGTGATATAGAAGACTAACAGCATGTAAAGGGCATTAATATTCAGTGTGCTGACCCCTTTTAATTTCAGCTTTAATTTAAATGAGAACAAAAATTGCTATTAACCTCTAAGATATTACAGACACCTCTAGCATTCAAATGGTTAATTAAGGATAACACAAGGATATAGGGTGTGGGTTCAATATTATAGTATAGGGAATTATTAAAAAACATAAGCAATAAAACTTTTGCTGAATAACACCGGCTTATGACTTTATTTAACGACAACCTAATATTTTAGAGGAATATAACTGCGATTTTATCCATTATTTTATTGGTATATAATGTAGAAATATTTTTTTCATTTTTTTTTTTAAGTATTTATGCTTCAGATACTTTTTTATTTCAAACTTGGGGATATAAGAAATCGCTTTTCAGAATTCTGTTTCATAACAAACTTGGTGGCGTTTATAATGTGTTCCCTATGTCTTTCACATGAAATTAGACAAGGGAAGTGGTTTGTTTTTTAAGTCAAGTTGGTTTTGAAATATTTTGTATAGGAGCAATGCATTCTGGGAGAAAATTGGGACAAACCATTTGAATGAAGGTGGGGGACACATAAATCTTTGTTTTGCATTAAATTCAGTTTTTACTGTCATAAAAGCTCAGATATGTCATCACTGCCTGTCTTCATAATGTATTAAATTCATCTGGAGCAATCAGAGTATGTAAAGCTCATTTTAAATCTCTAAACACTTAACTTCCCTTCCCCGTATTATGGTGAATTTGGTTTGATCCAGATTCCTACACTTCTTAACACTAAATAGCTTTGCAGGGTATGTGCACTGTGATATAGAAGACTAACAGCATGTAAAGGGCAATAATATTCAGTGTGCTGACCTCTTTTAATTTCAGCTTTATTGTAAATGAGAACAAAAATTGCTATTAATCTCTAAGATACTACAGACACCTCTAGCATTCAAATGGTTAATTAAGGATAGCACAAGGATATAGGTGTGGGTTCAATATTATAGTATAGGGAATTATTTAAAAACATAAGCAATAAAACTTTTGCTGAATAACACCGGCTTATGACTTTATTTAACGACAACCTAATATTTTAGAGGAATATAACTGCGACTTTATCCATTATTTTATTGGTATATAATGTAGAAATATTTTTTTCATTTTTTTTTTTCAGTATTTATGCTTCAGATACTTTTTTATTTCAAACTTGGGGATATAAAAAATCGCTTTTCAGAATTCTGTCTCATAACAAACTAGGTGGCGTTTATAATGTGCTCCCTATGTCTTTCACATGAAATTAGACAAGGGAAGTGGTTTGTTTTTTAAGTGAAGTTGGTTTTGAAATATTTTGTATAGGAGCAATGCATTCTGGGAGAAAATTGGGACAAACCATTTGAATGAAGGTGGGGGACACATAAATCTTTGTTTTGCATTAAATTCGGTTTTTACTGTCATAAAAGCTCAGATATGTCATCACTGCCTGTCTTCATAATGAATTAAATTCATCTGGAGCAATTAGAGTATGTAAAGCTCATTTTAAATCTCTAAACACTTAAATTCCCACCCCCGTATTATGGTGAATTTGGTTTGATCCAGATTCCTACACTTCTTAACACTAAATAGCTTTGCAGGGTATGTGCACTGTGATATAGAAGACTAACAGCATGTAAAGGGCATTAATATTCAGTGTGCTGACCCCTTTTAATTTCAGCTTTAATTTAAATGAGAACAAAAATTGCTATTAACCTCTAAGATATTACAGACACCTCTAGCATTCAAATGGTTAATTAAGGATAACACAAGGATATAGGGTGTGGGTTCAATATTATAGTATAGGGAATTATTAAAAAACATAAGCAATAAAACTTTTGCTGAATAACACCGGCTTATGACTTTATTTAACGACAACCTAATATTTTAGAGGAATATAACTGCGATTTTATCCATTATTTTATTGGTATATAATGTAGAAATATTTTTTTCATTTTTTTTTTAAGTATTTATGCTTCAGATACTTTTTTATTTCAAACTTGGGGATATAAGAAATCGCTTTTCAGAATTCTGTTTCATAACAAACTTGGTGGCGTTTATAATGTGTTCCCTATGTCTTTCACATGAAATTAGACAAGGGAAGTGGTTTGTTTTTTAAGTCAAGTTGGTTTTGAAATATTTTGTATAGGAGCAATGCATTCTGGGAGAAAATTGGGACAAACCATTTGAATGAAGGTGGGGGACACATAAATCTTTGTTTTGCATTAAATTCAGCTTTTACTGTCATAAAAGCTCAGATATGTCATCACTGCCTGTCTTCATAATGTATTAAATTCATCTGGAGCAATCAGAGTATGTAAAGCTCATTTTAAATCTCTAAACACTTAACTTCCCTTCCCCGTATTATGGTGAATTTGGTTTGATCCAGATTCCTACACTTCTTAACACTAAATAGCTTTGCAGGGTATGTGCACTGTGATATAGAAGACTAACAGCATGTAAAGGGCAATAATATTCAGTGTGCTGACCTCTTTTAATTTCAGCTTTATTGTAAATGAGAACAAAAATTGCTATTAATCTCTAAGATACTACAGACACCTCTAGCATTCAAATGGTTAATTAAGGATAGCACAAGGATATAGGGTGTGGGTTCAATATTATAGTATAGGGAATTATTAAAAAACATAAGCAATAAAACTTTTGCTGAATAACACCGGCTTATGACTTTATTTAACGACAACCTAATATTTTAGAGGAATATAACTGCGATTTTATCCATTATTTTATTGGTATATAATGTAGAAATATTTTTTTCTTTTTTTTTTTTTCAGTATTTATGCTTCAGATACTTTTTTATTTCAAACTTGGGGATATAAAAAATAGCTTTTCAGAATTCTGTCTCATAACAAACTAGGTGGCGTTTATAATGTGTTCCCTATGTCTTTCACATGAAATTAGACAAGGGAAGTGGTTTGTTTTTTAAGTGAAGTTGGTTTTGAAATATTTTGTATAGGAGCATTGCATTCTGGGAGAAAATTGGGACAAACCATTTGAATGAAGGTGGGGGACACATAAATCTTTGTTTTGCATTAAATTCAGTTTTTACTGTCATAAAAGCTCAGATATGTCATCACTGCCTGTCTTCATAATGAATTAAATTCATCTGGAGCAATTAGAGTATGTAAAGCTCATTTTAAATCTCTAAACACTTAACTTCCCACCCCCGTATTATGGTGAATTTGGTTTGATCCAGATTCCTACACTTCTTAACACTAAATAGCTTTGCAGGGTATGTGCACTGTGATATAGAAGATTAACAGCATGTAAAGGGCATTAATATTCAGTGTGCTGACCCCTTTTAATTTCAGCTTTAATTTAAATGAGAACAAAAATTGCTATTAACCTCTAAGATATTACAGACACCTCTAGCATTCAAATGGTTAATTAAGGATAACACAAGGATATAGGGTGTGGGTTCAATATTATAGTATAGGGAATTATTAAAAAACATAAGCAATAAAACTTTTGCTGAATAACACCGGCTTATGACTTTATTTAACGACAACCTAATATTTTAGAGGAATATAATTGCGATGTTATCCATTATTTTATTGGTATATAATGTAGAAATATTTTTTTCATTTTTTTTTTTTAAGTATTTATGCTTCAGATACTTTTTTATTTCAAACTTGGGGATATAAGAAATCGCTTTTCAGAATTCTGTCTCATAACAAACTTGGTGGCGTTTATAATGTGTTCCCTATGTCTTTCACATGAAATTAGACAAGGGAAGTGGTTTGTTTTTTAAGTCAAGTTGGTTTTGAAATATTTTGTATAGGAGCCATGCATTCTGGGAGAAAATTGGGACAAACCATTTGAATGAAGGTGGGGGACACATAAATCTTTGTTTTGCATTAAATTCAGTTTTTACTGTCATAAAAGCTCAGATATGTCATCACTGCCTGTCTTCATAATGTATTAAATTCATCTGGAGCAATCAGAGTATGTAAAGCTCATTTTAAATCTCTAAACACTTAACTTCCCTTCCCCGTATTATGGTGAATTTGGTTTGATCCAGATTCCTACACTTCTTAACACTAAATAGCTTTGCAGGGTATGTGCACTGTGATATAGAAGACTAACAGCATGTAAAGGGCAATAATATTCAGTGTGCTGACCTCTTTTAATTTCAGCTTTATTGTAAATGAGAACAAAAATTGCTATTAATCTCTAAGATACTACAGACACCTCTAGCATTCAAATGGTTAATTAAGGATAGCACAAGGATATAGGTGTGGGTTCAATATTATAGTATAGGGAATTATTTAAAAACATAAGCAATAAAACTTTTGCTGAATAACACCGGCTTATGACTTTATTTAACGACAACCTAATATTTTAGAGGAATATAACTGCGACTTTATCCATTATTTTATTGGTATATAATGTAGAAATATTTTTTTCATTTTTTTTTTTCAGTATTTATGCTTCAGATACTTTTTTATTTCAAACTTGGGGATATAAAAAATCGCTTTTCAGAATTCTGTCTCATAACAAACTAGGTGGCGTTTATAATGTGTTCCCTATGTCTTTCACATGAAATTAGACAAGGGAAGTGGTTTGTTTTTTAAGTGAAGTTGGTTTTGAAATATTTTGTATAGGAGCAATGCATTCTGGGAGAAAATTGGGACAAACCATTTGAATGAAGGTGGGGGACACATAAATCTTTGTTTTGCATTAAATTCGGTTTTTACTGTCATAAAAGCTCAGATATGTCATCACTGCCTGTCTTCATAATGAATTAAATTCATCTGGAGCAATTAGAGTATGTAAAGCTCATTTTAAATCTCTAAACACTTAAATTCCCACCCCCGTATTATGGTGAATTTGGTTTGATCCAGATTCCTACACTTCTTAACACTAAATAGCTTTGCAGGGTATGTGCACTGTGATATAGAAGACTAACAGCATGTAAAGGGCATTAATATTCAGTGTGCTGACCCCTTTTAATTTCAGCTTTAATTTAAATGAGAACAAAAATTGCTATTAACCTCTAAGATATTACAGACACCTCTAGCATTCAAATGGTTAATTAAGGATAACACAAGGATATAGGGTGTGGGTTCAATATTATAGTATAGGGAATTATTAAAAAACATAAGCAATAAAACTTTTGCTGAATAACACCGGCTTATGACTTTATTTAACGACAACCTAATATTTTAGAGGAATATAACTGCGATTTTATCCATTATTTTATTGGTATATAATGTAGAAATATTTTTTTCATTTTTTTTTTAAGTATTTATGCTTCAGATACTTTTTTATTTCAAACTTGGGGATATAAGAAATCGCTTTTCAGAATTCTGTTTCATAACAAACTTGGTGGCGTTTATAATGTGTTCCCTATGTCTTTCACATGAAATTAGACAAGGGAAGTGGTTTGTTTTTTAAGTCAAGTTGGTTTTGAAATATTTTGTATAGGAGCAATGCATTCTGGGAGAAAATTGGGACAAACCATTTGAATGAAGGTGGGGGACACATAAATCTTTGTTTTGCATTAAATTCAGTTTTTACTGTCATAAAAGCTCAGATATGTCATCACTGCCTGTCTTCATAATGTATTAAATTCATCTGGAGCAATCAGAGTATGTAAAGCTCATTTTAAATCTCTAAACACTTAACTTCCCTTCCCCGTATTATGGTGAATTTGGTTTGATCCAGATTCCTACACTTCTTAACACTAAATAGCTTTGCAGGGTATGTGCACTGTGATATAGAAGACTAACAGCATGTAAAGGGCAATAATATTCAGTGTGCTGACCTCTTTTAATTTCAGCTTTATTGTAAATGAGAACAAAAATTGCTATTAATCTCTAAGATACTACAGACACCTCTAGCATTCAAATGGTTAATTAAGGATAGCACAAGGATATAGGTGTGGGTTCAATATTATAGTATAGGGAATTATTTAAAAACATAAGCAATAAAACTTTTGCTGAATAACACCGGCTTATGACTTTATTTAACGACAACCTAATATTTTAGAGGAATATAACTGCGACTTTATCCATTATTTTATTGGTATATAATGTAGAAATATTTTTTTCATTTTTTTTTTCAGTATTTATGCTTCAGATACTTTTTTATTTCAAACTTGGGGATATAAAAAATCGCTTTTCAGAATTCTGTCTCATAACAAACTAGGTGGCGTTTATAATGTGCTCCCTATGTCTTTCACATGAAATTAGACAAGGGAAGTGGTTTGTTTTTTAAGTGAAGTTGGTTTTGAAATATTTTGTATAGGAGCAATGCATTCTGGGAGAAAATTGGGACAAACCATTTGAATGAAGGTGGGGGACACATAAATCTTTGTTTTGCATTAAATTCGGTTTTTACTGTCATAAAAGCTCAGATATGTCATCACTGCCTGTCTTCATAATGAATTAAATTCATCTGGAGCAATTAGAGTATGTAAAGCTCATTTTAAATCTCTAAACACTTAAATTCCCACCCCCGTATTATGGTGAATTTGGTTTGATCCAGATTCCTACACTTCTTAACACTAAATAGCTTTGCAGGGTATGTGCACTGTGATATAGAAGACTAACAGCATGTAAAGGGCATTAATATTCAGTGTGCTGACCCCTTTTAATTTCAGCTTTAATTTAAATGAGAACAAAAATTGCTATTAACCTCTAAGATATTACAGACACCTCTAGCATTCAAATGGTTAATTAAGGATAACACAAGGATATAGGGTGTGGGTTCAATATTATAGTATAGGGAATTATTAAAAAACATAAGCAATAAAACTTTTGCTGAATAACACCGGCTTATGACTTTATTTAACGACAACCTAATATTTTAGAGGAATATAACTGCGATTTTATCCATTATTTTATTGGTATATAATGTAGAAATATTTTTTTCATTTTTTTTTTTAAGTATTTATGCTTCAGATACTTTTTTATTTCAAACTTGGGGATATAAGAAATCGCTTTTCAGAATTCTGTTTCATAACAAACTTGGTGGCGTTTATAATGTGTTCCCTATGTCTTTCACATGAAATTAGACAAGGGAAGTGGTTTGTTTTTTAAGTCAAGTTGGTTTTGAAATATTTTGTATAGGAGCAATGCATTCTGGGAGAAAATTGGGACAAACCATTTGAATGAAGGTGGGGGACACATAAATCTTTGTTTTGCATTAAATTCAGCTTTTACTGTCATAAAAGCTCAGATATGTCATCACTGCCTGTCTTCATAATGTATTAAATTCATCTGGAGCAATCAGAGTATGTAAAGCTCATTTTAAATCTCTAAACACTTAACTTCCCTTCCCCGTATTATGGTGAATTTGGTTTGATCCAGATTCCTACACTTCTTAACACTATATAGCTTTGCAGGGTATGTGCACTTTGATATAGAAGACTAACAGCATGTAAAGGGCAATAATATTCAGTGTGCTGACCTCTTTTAATTTCAGCTTTATTGTAAATGAGAACAAAAATTGCTATTAATCTCTAAGATACTACAGACACCTCTAGCATTCAAATGGTTAATTAAGGATAGCACAAGGATATAGGGTGTGGGTTCAATATTATAGTATAGGGAATTATTAAAAAACATAAGCAATAAAACTTTTGCTGAATAACACCGGCTTATGACTTTATTTAACGACAACCTAATATTTTAGAGGAATATAACTGCGATTTTATCCATTATTTTATTGGTATATAATGTAGAAATATTTTTTTCTTTTTTTTTTTTCAGTATTTATGCTTCAGATACTTTTTTATTTCAAACTTGGGGATATAAAAAATCGCTTTTCAGAATTCTGTCTCATAACAAACTAGGTGGCGTTTATAATGTGTTCCCTATGTCTTTCACATGAAATTAGACAAGGGAAGTGGTTTGTTTTTTAAGTGAAGTTGGTTTTGAAATATTTTGTATAGGAGCATTGCATTCTGGGAGAAAATTGGGACAAACCATTTGAATGAAGGTGGGGGACACATAAATCTTTGTTTTGCATTAAATTCGGTTTTTACTGTCATAAAAGCTCAGATATGTCATCACTGCCTGTCTTCATAATGAATTAAATTCATCTGGAGCAATTAGAGTATGTAAAGCTCATTTTAAATCTCTAAACACTTAACTTCCCACCCCCGTATTATGGTGAATTTGGTTTGATCCAGATTCCTACACTTCTTAACACTAAATAGCTTTGCAGGGTATGTGCACTGTGATATAGAAGACTAACAGCATGTAAAGGGCATTAATATTCAGTGTGCTGACCCCTTTTAATTTCAGCTTTAATTTAAATGAGAACAAAAATTGCTATTAACCTCTAAGATATTACAGACACCTCTAGCATTCAAATGGTTAATTAAGGATAACACAAGGATATAGGGTGTGGGTTCAATATTATAGTATAGGGAATTATTAAAAAACATAAGCAATAAAACTTTTGCTGAATAACACCGGCTTATGACTTTATTTAACGACAACCTAATATTTTAGAGGAATATAATTGCGATGTTATCCATTATTTTATTGGTATATAATGTAGAAATATTTTTTTCATTTTTTTTTTAAAGTATTTATGCTTCAGATACTTTTTTATTTCAAACTTGGGGATATAAGAAATCGCTTTTCAGAATTCTGTCTCATAACAAACTTGGTGGCGTTTATAATGTGTTCCCTATGTCTTTCACATGAAATTAGACAAGGGAAGTGGTTTGTTTTTTAAGTCAAGTTGGTTTTGAAATATTTTGTATAGGAGCCATGCATTCTGGGAGAAAATTGGGACAAACCATTTGAATGAAGGTGGGGGACACATAAATCTTTGTTTTGCATTAAATTCAGTTTTTACTGTCATAAAAGCTCAGATATGTCATCACTGCCTGTCTTCATAATGTATTAAATTCATCTGGAGCAATCAGAGTATGTAAAGCTCATTTTAAATCTCTAAACACTTAACTTCCCTTCCCCGTATTATGGTGAATTTGGTTTGATCCAGATTCCTACACTTCTTAACACTAAATAGCTTTGCAGGGTATGTGCACTGTGATATAGAAGACTAACAGCATGTAAAGGGCAATAATATTCAGTGTGCTGACCTCTTTTAATTTCAGCTTTATTGTAAATGAGAACAAAAATTGCTATTAATCTCTAAGATACTACAGACACCTCTAGCATTCAAATGGTTAATTAAGGATAGCACAAGGATATAGGTGTGGGTTCAATATTATAGTATAGGGAATTATTTAAAAACATAAGCAATAAAACTTTTGCTGAATAACACCGGCTTATGACTTTATTTAACGACAACCTAATATTTTAGAGGAATATAACTGCGACTTTATCCATTATTTTATTGGTATATAATGTAGAAATATTTTTTTCATTTTTTTTTTCAGTATTTATGCTTCAGATACTTTTTTATTTCAAACTTGGGGATATAAAAAATCGCTTTTCAGAATTCTGTCTCATAACAAACTAGGTGGCGTTTATAATGTGTTCCCTATGTCTTTCACATGAAATTAGACAAGGGAAGTGGTTTGTTTTTTAAGTGAAGTTGGTTTTGAAATATTTTGTATAGGAGCAATGCATTCTGGGAGAAAATTGGGACAAACCATTTGAATGAAGGTGGGGGACACATAAATCTTTGTTTTGCATTAAATTCGGTTTTTACTGTCATAAAAGCTCAGATATGTCATCACTGCCTGTCTTCATAATGAATTAAATTCATCTGGAGCAATTAGAGTATGTAAAGCTCATTTTAAATCTCTAAACACTTAAATTCCCACCCCCGTATTATGGTGAATTTGGTTTGATCCAGATTCCTACACTTCTTAACACTAAATAGCTTTGCAGGGTATGTGCACTGTGATATAGAAGACTAACAGCATGTAAAGGGCATTAATATTCAGTGTGCTGACCCCTTTTAATTTCAGCTTTAATTTAAATGAGAACAAAAATTGTTATTAACCTCTAAGATATTACAGACACCTCTAGCATTCAAATGGTTAATTAAGGATAACACAAGGATATAGGGTGTGGGTTCAATATTATAGTATAGGGAATTATTAAAAAACATAAGCAATAAAACTTTTGCTGAATAACACCGGCTTATGACTTTACTTAACGACAACCTAATATTTTAGAGGAATATAACTGCGATTTTATCCATTATTTTATTGGTATATAATGTAGAAATATTTTTTTCATTTTTTTTTTAAGTATTTATGCTTCAGATACTTTTTTATTTCAAACTTGGGGATATAAGAAATCGCTTTTCAGAATTCTGTTTCATAACAAACTTGGTGGCGTTTATAATGTGTTCCCTATGTCTTTCACATGAAATTAGACAAAGGAAGTGGTTTGTTTTTTAAGTCAAGTTGGTTTTGAAATATTTTGTATAGGAGCAATGCATTCTGGGAGAAAATTGGGACAAACCATTTGAATGAAGGTGGGGGACACATAAATCTTTGTTTTGCATTAAATTCAGTTTTTACTGTCATAAAAGCTCAGATATGTCATCACTGCCTGTCTTCATAATGTATTAAATTCATCTGGAGCAATCAGAGTATGTAAAGCTCATTTTAAATCTCTAAACACTTAACTTCCCTTCCCCGTATTATGGTGAATTTGGTTTGATCCAGATTCCTACACTTCTTAACACTAAATAGCTTTGCAGGGTATGTGCACTGTGATATAGAAGACTAACAGCATGTAAAGGGCAATAATATTCAGTGTGCTGACCTCTTTTAATTTCAGCTTTATTGTAAATGAGAACAAAAATTGCTATTAATCTCTAAGGTACTACAGACACCTCTAGCATTCAAATGGTTAATTAAGGATAGCACAAGGATATAGGGTGTGGGTTCAATATTATAGTATAGGGAATTATTAAAAAACATAAGCAATAAAACTTTTGCTGAATAACACCGGCTTATGACTTTATTTAACGACAACCTAATATTTTAGAGGAATATAACTGCGATTTTATCCATTATTTTATTGGTATATAATGTAGAAAAATTTTTTTCTTTTTTTTTTTTCAGTATTTATGCTTCAGACACTTTTTTATTTCAAACTTGGGGATATAAAAAATCGCTTTTCAGAATTCTGTCTCATAACAAACTAGGTGGCGTTTATAATGTGTTCCCTATGTCTTTCACATGAAATTAGACAAGGGAAGTGGTTTGTTTTTTAAGTGAAGTTGGTTTTGAAATATTTTGTATAGGAGCATTGCATTCTGGGAGAAAATTGGGACAAACCATTTGAATGAAGGTGGGGAACACATTAATCTTTGTTTTGCATTAAATTCGGTTTTTACTGTCATAAAAGCTCAGATATGTCATCACTGCCTGTCTTCATAATGAATTAAATTCATATGGAGCAATTAGAGTATGTAAAGCTCATTTTAAATCTCTAAACACTTAACTTCCCACCCCCGTATTATGGTGAATTTGGTTTGATCCAGATTCCTACACTTCTTAACACTAAATAGCTTTGCAGGGTATGTGCACTGTGATATAGAAGACTAACAGCATGTAAAGGGCATTAATATTCAGTGTGCTGACCCCTTTTAATTTCAGCTTTAATTTAAATGAGAACAAAAATTGCTATTAACCTCTAAGATATTACAGACACCTCTAGCATTCAAATGGTTAATTAAGGATAACACAAGGATATAGGGTGTGGGTTCAATATTATAGTATAGGGAATTATTAAAAAACATAAGCAATAAAACTTTTGCTGAATAACACCGGCTTATGACTTTATTTAACGACAACCTAATATTTTAGAGGAATATAACTGCGATGTTATCCATTATTTTATTGGTATATAATGTAGAAATATTTTTTTCATTTTTTTTTTAAGTATTTATGCTTCAGATACTTTTTTATTTCAAACTTGGGGATATAAGAAATCGCTTTTCAGAATTCTGTCTCATAACAAACTTGGTGGCGTTTATAATGTGTTCCCTATGTCTTTCACATGAAATTAGACAAGGGAAGTGGTTTGTTTTTTAAGTCAAGTTGGTTTTGAAATATTTTGTATAGGAGCAATGCATTCTGGGAGAAAATTGGGACAAACCATTTGAATGAAGGTGGGGGACACATAAATCTTTGTTTTGCATTAAATTCAGTTTTTACTGTCATAAAAGCTCAGATATGTCATCACTGCCTGTCTTCATAATGTATTAAATTCATCTGGAGCAATCAGAGTATGTAAAGCTCATTTTAAATCTCTAAACACTTAACTTCCCTTCCCCGTATTATGGTGAATTTGGTTTGATCCAGATTCCTACACTTCTTAACACTAAATAGCTTTGCAGGGTATGTGCACTGTGATATAGAAGACTAACAGCATGTAAAGGGCAATAATATTCAGTGTGCTGACCTCTTTTAATTTCAGCTTTATTGTAAATGAGAACAAAAATTGCTATTAATCTCTAAGATACTACAGACACCTCTAGCATTCAAATGGTTAATTAAGGATAGCACAAGGATATAGGTGTGGGTTCAATATTATAGTATAGGGAATTATTTAAAAACATAAGCAATAAAACTTTTGCTGAATAACACCGGCTTATGACTTTATTTAACGACAACCTAATATTTTAGAGGAATATAACTGCGACTTTATCCATTATTTTATTGGTATATAATGTAGAAATATTTTTTTCATTTTTTTTTTCAGTATTTATGCTTCAGATACTTTTTTATTTCAAACTTGGGGATATAAAAAATCGCTTTTCAGAATTCTGTCTCATAACAAACTAGGTGGCGTTTATAATGTGTTCCCTATGTCTTTCACATGAAATTAGACAAGGGAAGTGGTTTGTTTTTTAAGTGAAGTTGGTTTTGAAATATTTTGTATAGGAGCAATGCATTCTGGGAGAAAATTGGGACAAACCATTTGAATGAAGGTGGGGGACACATAAATCTTTGTTTTGCATTAAATTCGGTTTTTACTGTCATAAAAGCTCAGATATGTCATCACTGCCTGTCTTCATAATGAATTAAATTCATCTGGAGCAATTAGAGTATGTAAAGCTCATTTTAAATCTCTAAACACTTAAATTCCCACCCCCGTATTATGGTGAATTTGGTTTGATCCAGATTCCTACACTTCTTAACACTAAATAGCTTTGCAGGGTATGTGCACTGTGATATAGAAGACTAACAGCATGTAAAGGGCATTAATATTCAGTGTGCTGACCCCTTTTAATTTCAGCTTTAATTTAAATGAGAACAAAAATTGTTATTAACCTCTAAGATATTACAGACACCTCTAGCATTCAAATGGTTAATTAAGGATAACACAAGGATATAGGGTGTGGGTTCAATATTATAGTATAGGGAATTATTAAAAAACATAAGCAATAAAACTTTTGCTGAATAACACCGGCTTATGACTTTACTTAACGACAACCTAATATTTTAGAGGAATATAACTGCGATTTTATCCATTATTTTATTGGTATATAATGTAGAAATATTTTTTTCATTTTTTTTTTAAGTATTTATGCTTCAGATACTTTTTTATTTCAAACTTGGGGATATAAGAAATCGCTTTTCAGAATTCTGTTTCATAACAAACTTGGTGGCGTTTATAATGTGTTCCCTATGTCTTTCACATGAAATTAGACAAAGGAAGTGGTTTGTTTTTTAAGTCAAGTTGGTTTTGAAATATTTTGTATAGGAGCAATGCATTCTGGGAGAAAATTGGGACAAACCATTTGAATGAAGGTGGGGGACACATAAATCTTTGTTTTGCATTAAATTCAGTTTTTACTGTCATAAAAGCTCAGATATGTCATCACTGCCTGTCTTCATAATGTATTAAATTCATCTGGAGCAATCAGAGTATGTAAAGCTCATTTTAAATCTCTAAACACTTAACTTCCCTTCCCCGTATTATGGTGAATTTGGTTTGATCCAGATTCCTACACTTCTTAACACTAAATAGCTTTGCAGGGTATGTGCACTGTGATATAGAAGACTAACAGCATGTAAAGGGCAATAATATTCAGTGTGCTGACCTCTTTTAATTTCAGCTTTATTGTAAATGAGAACAAAAATTGCTATTAATCTCTAAGATACTACAGACACCTCTAGCATTCAAATGGTTAATTAAGGATAGCACAAGGATATAGGGTGTGGGTTCAATATTATAGTATAGGGAATTATTAAAAAACATAAGCAATAAAACTTTTGCTGAATAACACCGGCTTATGACTTTATTTAACGACAACCTAATATTTTAGAGGAATATAACTGCGATTTTATCCATTATTTTATTGGTATATAATGTAGAAAAATTTTTTTCTTTTTTTTTTTTCAGTATTTATGCTTCAGACACTTTTTTATTTCAAACTTGGGGATATAAAAAATCGCTTTTCAGAATTCTGTCTCATAACAAACTAGGTGGCGTTTATAATGTGTTCCCTATGTCTTTCACATGAAATTAGACAAGGGAAGTGGTTTGTTTTTTAAGTGAAGTTGGTTTTGAAATATTTTGTATAGGAGCATTGCATTCTGGGAGAAAATTGGGACAAACCATTTGAATGAAGGTGGGGGACACATAAATCTTTGTTTTGCATTAAATTCGGTTTTTACTGTCATAAAAGCTCAGATATGTCATCACTGCCTGTCTTCATAATGAATTAAATTCATATGGAGCAATTAGAGTATGTAAAGCTCATTTTAAATCTCTAAACACTTAACTTCCCACCCCCGTATTATGGTGAATTTGGTTTGATCCAGATTCCTACACTTCTTAACACTAAATAGCTTTGCAGGGTATGTGCACTGTGATATAGAAGACTAACAGCATGTAAAGGGCATTAATATTCAGTGTGCTGACCCCTTTTAATTTCAGCTTTAATTTAAATGAGAACAAAAATTGCTATTAACCTCTAAGATATTACAGACACCTCTAGCATTCAAATGGTTAATTAAGGATAACACAAGGATATAGGGTGTGGGTTCAATATTATAGTATAGGGAATTATTAAAAAACATAAGCAATAAAACTTTTGCTGAATAACACCGGCTTATGACTTTATTTAACGACAACCTAATATTTTAGAGGAATATAACTGTGATGTTATCCATTATTTTATTGGTATATAATGTAGAAATATTTTTTTCATTTTTTTTTTTAAGTATTTATGCTTCAGATACTTTTTTATTTCAAACTTGGGGATATAAGAAATCGCTTTTCAGAATTCTGTCTCATAACAAACTTGGTGGCGTTTATAATGTGTTCCCTATGTCTTTCACATGAAATTAGACAAGGGAAGTGGTTTGTTTTTTAAGTCAAGTTGGTTTTGAAATATTTTGTATAGGAGCAATGCATTCTGGGAGAAAATTGGGACAAACCATTTGAATGAAGGTGGGGGACACATAAATCTTTGTTTTGCATTAAATTCAGTTTTTACTGTCATAAAAGCTCAGATATGTCATCACTGCCTGTCTTCATAATGTATTAAATTCATCTGGAGCAATCAGAGTATGTAAAGCTCATTTTAAATCTCTAAACACTTAACTTCCCTTCCCCGTATTATGGTGAATTTGGTTTGATCCAGATTCCTACACTTCTTAACACTAAATAGCTTTGCAGGGTATGTGCACTGTGATATAGAAGACTAACAGCATGTAAAGGGCAATAATATTCAGTGTGCTGACCTCTTTTAATTTCAGCTTTATTGTAAATGAGAACAAAAATTGCTATTAATCTCTAAGATACTACAGACACCTCTAGCATACTACAGACACCTCTAGCATTCAAATGGTTAATTAAGGATAGCACAAGGATATAGGTGTGGGTTCAATATTATAGTATAGGGAATTATTTAAAAACATAAGCAATAAAACTTTTGCTGAATAACACCGGCTTATGACTTTATTTAACGACAACCTAATATTTTAGAGGAATATAACTGCGACTTTATCCATTATTTTATTGGTATATAATGTAGAAATATTTTTTTCATTTTTTTTTTTCAGTATTTATGCTTCAGATACTTTTTTATTTCAAACTTGGGGATATAAAAAATCGCTTTTCAGAATTCTGTCTCATAACAAACTAGGTGGCGTTTATAATGTGTTCCCTATGTCTTTCACATGAAATTAGACAAGGGAAGTGGTTTGTTTTTTAAGTGAAGTTGGTTTTGAAATATTTTGTATAGGAGCAATGCATTCTGGGAGAAAATTGGGACAAACCATTTGAATGAAGGTGGGGGACACATCAATCTTTGTTTTGCATTAAATTCGGTTTTTACTGTCATAAAAGCTCAGATATGTCATCACTGCCTGTCTTCATAATGAATTAAATTCATCTGGAGCAATTAGAGTATGTAAAGCTCATTTTAAATCTCTAAACACTTAAATTCCCACCCCCGTATTATGGTGAATTTGGTTTGATCCAGATTCCTACACTTCTTAACACTAAATAGCTTTGCAGGGTATGTGCACTGTGATATAGAAGACTAACAGCATGTAAAGGGCATTAATATTCAGTGTGCTGACCCCTTTTAATTTCAGCTTTAATTTAAATGAGAACAAAAATTGCTATTAACCTCTAAGATATTACAGACACCTCTAGCATTCAAATGGTTAATTAAGGATAACATAAGGATATAGGGTGTGGGTTCAATATTATAGTATAGGGAATTATTAAAAAACATAAGCAATAAAACTTTTGCTGAATAACACCGGCTTATGACTTTATTTAACGACAACCTAATATTTTAGAGGAATATAACTGCGATTTTATTCATTATTTTATTGGTATATAATGTAGAAATATTTTTTTCATTTTTTTTTTAAGTATTTATGCTTCAGATACTTTTTTATTTCAAACTTGGGGATATAAGAAATCGCTTTTCAAAATTCTGTCTCATAACAAACTTGGTGGCGTTTATAATGTGTTCCCTATGTCTTTCACATGAAATTAGACAAGGGAAGTGGTTTGTTTTTTAAGTCAAGTTGGTTTTGAAATATTTTGTATAGGAGCAATGCATTCTGGGAGAAAATTGGGACAAACCATTTGAATGAAGGTGGGGGACACATAAATCTTTGTTTTGCATTAAATTCAGTTTTTACTGTCATAAAAGCTCAGATATGTCATCACTGCCTGTCTTCATAATGTATTAAATTCATCTGGAGCAATCAGAGTATGTAAAGCTCATTTTAAATCTCTAAACACTTAACTTCCCTTCCCCGTATTATGGTGAATTTGGTTTGATCCAGATTCCTACACTTCTTAACACTAAATAGCTTTGCAGGGTATGTGCACTGTGATATAGAAGACTAACAGCATGTAAAGGGCAATAATATTCAGTGTGCTGACCTCTTTTAATTTCAGCTTTATTGTAAATGAGAACAAAAATTGCTATTAATCTCTAAGATACTACAGACACCTCTAGCATTCAAATGGTTAATTAAGGATAGCACAAGGATATAGGTGTGGGTTCAATATTATAGTATAGGGAATTATTTAAAAACATAAGCAATAAAACTTTTGCTGAATAACACCGGCTTATGACTTTATTTAACGACAACCTAATATTTTAGAGGAATATAACTGCGACTTTATCCATTATTTTATTGGTATATAATGTAGAAATATTTTTTTCATTTTTTTTTTCAGTATTTATGCTTCAGATACTTTTTTATTTCAAACTTGGGGATATAAAAAATCGCTTTTCAGAATTCTGTCTCATAACAAACTAGGTGGCGTTTATAATGTGCTCCCTATGTCTTTCACATGAAATTAGACAAGGGAAGTGGTTTGTTTTTTAAGTGAAGTTGGTTTTGAAATATTTTGTATAGGAGCAATGCATTCTGGGAGAAAATTGGGACAAACCATTTGAATGAAGGTGGGGGACACATAAATCTTTGTTTTGCATTAAATTCGGTTTTTACTGTCATAAAAGCTCAGATATGTCATCACTGCCTGTCTTCATAATGAATTAAATTCATCTGGAGCAATTAGAGTATGTAAAGCTCATTTTAAATCTCTAAACACTTAAATTCCCACCCCCGTATTATGGTGAATTTGGTTTGATCCAGATTCCTACACTTCTTAACACTAAATAGCTTTGCAGGGTATGTGCACTGTGATATAGAAGACTAACAGCATGTAAAGGGCATTAATATTCAGTGTGCTGACCCCTTTTAATTTCAGCTTTAATTTAAATGAGAACAAAAATTGCTATTAACCTCTAAGATATTACAGACACCTCTAGCATTCAAATGGTTAATTAAGGATAACACAAGGATATAGGGTGTGGGTTCAATATTATAGTATAGGGAATTATTAAAAAACATAAGCAATAAAACTTTTGCTGAATAACACCGGCTTATGACTTTATTTAACGACAACCTAATATTTTAGAGGAATATAACTGCGATTTTATCCATTATTTTATTGGTATATAATGTAGAAATATTTTTTTCATTTTTTTTTTAAGTATTTATGCTTCAGATACTTTTTTATTTCAAACTTGGGGATATAAGAAATCGCTTTTCAGAATTCTGTTTCATAACAAACTTGGTGGCGTTTATAATGTGTTCCCTATGTCTTTCACATGAAATTAGACAAGGGAAGTGGTTTGTTTTTTAAGTCAAGTTGGTTTTGAAATATTTTGTATAGGAGCAATGCATTCTGGGAGAAAATTGGGACAAACCATTTGAATGAAGGTGGGGGACACATAAATCTTTGTTTTGCATTAAATTCAGCTTTTACTGTCATAAAAGCTCAGATATGTCATCACTGCCTGTCTTCATAATGTATTAAATTCATCTGGAGCAATCAGAGTATGTAAAGCTCATTTTAAATCTCTAAACACTTAACTTCCCTTCCCCGTATTATGGTGAATTTGGTTTGATCCAGATTCCTACACTTCTTAACACTATATAGCTTTGCAGGGTATGTGCACTTTGATATAGAAGACTAACAGCATGTAAAGGGCAATAATATTCAGTGTGCTGACCTCTTTTAATTTCAGCTTTATTGTAAATGAGAACAAAAATTGCTATTAATCTCTAAGATACTACAGACACCTCTAGCATTCAAATGGTTAATTAAGGATAGCACAAGGATATAGGGTGTGGGTTCAATATTATAGTATAGGGAATTATTAAAAAACATAAGCAATAAAACTTTTGCTGAATAACACCGGCTTATGACTTTATTTAACGACAACCTAATATTTTAGAGGAATATAACTGCGATTTTATCCATTATTTTATTGGTATATAATGTAGAAATATTTTTTTCTTTTTTTTTTTTCAGTATTTATGCTTCAGATACTTTTTTATTTCAAACTTGGGGATATAAAAAATCGCTTTTCAGAATTCTGTCTCATAACAAACTAGGTGGCGTTTATAATGTGTTCCCTATGTCTTTCACATGAAATTAGACAAGGGAAGTGGTTTGTTTTTTAAGTGAAGTTGGTTTTGAAATATTTTGTATAGGAGCATTGCATTCTGGGAGAAAATTGGGACAAACCATTTGAATGAAGGTGGGGGACACATAAATCTTTGTTTTGCATTAAATTCGGTTTTTACTGTCATAAAAGCTCAGATATGTCATCACTGCCTGTCTTCATAATGAATTAAATTCATCTGGAGCAATTAGAGTATGTAAAGCTCATTTTAAATCTCTAAACACTTAACTTCCCACCCCCGTATTATGGTGAATTTGGTTTGATCCAGATTCCTACACTTCTTAACACTAAATAGCTTTGCAGGGTATGTGCACTGTGATATAGAAGACTAACAGCATGTAAAGGGCATTAATATTCAGTGTGCTGACCCCTTTTAATTTCAGCTTTAATTTAAATGAGAACAAAAATTGCTATTAACCTCTAAGATATTACAGACACCTCTAGCATTCAAATGGTTAATTAAGGATAACACAAGGATATAGGGTGTGGGTTCAATATTATAGTATAGGGAATTATTAAAAAACATAAGCAATAAAACTTTTGCTGAATAACACCGGCTTATGACTTTATTTAACGACAACCTAATATTTTAGAGGAATATAATTGCGATGTTATCCATTATTTTATTGGTATATAATGTAGAAATATTTTTTTCATTTTTTTTTTAAAGTATTTATGCTTCAGATACTTTTTTATTTCAAACTTGGGGATATAAGAAATCGCTTTTCAGAATTCTGTCTCATAACAAACTTGGTGGCGTTTATAATGTGTTCCCTATGTCTTTCACATGAAATTAGACAAGGGAAGTGGTTTGTTTTTTAAGTCAAGTTGGTTTTGAAATATTTTGTATAGGAGCCATGCATTCTGGGAGAAAATTGGGACAAACCATTTGAATGAAGGTGGGGGACACATAAATCTTTGTTTTGCATTAAATTCAGTTTTTACTGTCATAAAAGCTCAGATATGTCATCACTGCCTGTCTTCATAATGTATTAAATTCATCTGGAGCAATCAGAGTATGTAAAGCTCATTTTAAATCTCTAAACACTTAACTTCCCTTCCCCGTATTATGGTGAATTTGGTTTGATCCAGATTCCTACACTTCTTAACACTAAATAGCTTTGCAGGGTATGTGCACTGTGATATAGAAGACTAACAGCATGTAAAGGGCAATAATATTCAGTGTGCTGACCTCTTTTAATTTCAGCTTTATTGTAAATGAGAACAAAAATTGCTATTAATCTCTAAGATACTACAGACACCTCTAGCATTCAAATGGTTAATTAAGGATAGCACAAGGATATAGGTGTGGGTTCAATATTATAGTATAGGGAATTATTTAAAAACATAAGCAATAAAACTTTTGCTGAATAACACCGGCTTATGACTTTATTTAACGACAACCTAATATTTTAGAGGAATATAACTGCGACTTTATCCATTATTTTATTGGTATATAATGTAGAAATATTTTTTTCATTTTTTTTTTCAGTATTTATGCTTCAGATACTTTTTTATTTCAAACTTGGGGATATAAAAAATCGCTTTTCAGAATTCTGTCTCATAACAAACTAGGTGGCGTTTATAATGTGTTCCCTATGTCTTTCACATGAAATTAGACAAGGGAAGTGGTTTGTTTTTTAAGTGAAGTTGGTTTTGAAATATTTTGTATAGGAGCAATGCATTCTGGGAGAAAATTGGGACAAACCATTTGAATGAAGGTGGGGGACACATAAATCTTTGTTTTGCATTAAATTCGGTTTTTACTGTCATAAAAGCTCAGATATGTCATCACTGCCTGTCTTCATAATGAATTAAATTCATCTGGAGCAATTAGAGTATGTAAAGCTCATTTTAAATCTCTAAACACTTAAATTCCCACCCCCGTATTATGGTGAATTTGGTTTGATCCAGATTCCTACACTTCTTAACACTAAATAGCTTTGCAGGGTATGTGCACTGTGATATAGAAGACTAACAGCATGTAAAGGGCATTAATATTCAGTGTGCTGACCCCTTTTAATTTCAGCTTTAATTTAAATGAGAACAAAAATTGCTATTAACCTCTAAGATATTACAGACACCTCTAGCATTCAAATGGTTAATTAAGGATAACACAAGGATATAGGGTGTGGGTTCAATATTATAGTATAGGGAATTATTAAAAAACATAAGCAATAAAACTTTTGCTGAATAACACCGGCTTATGACTTTACTTAACGACAACCTAATATTTTAGAGGAATATAACTGCGATTTTATCCATTATTTTATTGGTATATAATGTAGAAATATTTTTTTCATTTTTTTTTTAAGTATTTATGCTTCAGATACTTTTTTATTTCAAACTTGGGGATATAAGAAATCGCTTTTCAGAATTCTGTTTCATAACAAACTTGGTGGCGTTTATAATGTGTTCCCTATGTCTTTCACATGAAATTAGACAAAGGAAGTGGTTTGTTTTTTAAGTCAAGTTGGTTTTGAAATATTTTGTATAGGAGCAATGCATTCTGGGAGAAAATTGGGACAAACCATTTGAATGAAGGTGGGGGACACATAAATCTTTGTTTTGCATTAAATTCAGTTTTTACTGTCATAAAAGCTCAGATATGTCATCACTGCCTGTCTTCATAATGTATTAAATTCATCTGGAGCAATCAGAGTATGTAAAGCTCATTTTAAATCTCTAAACACTTAACTTCCCTTCCCCGTATTATGGTGAATTTGGTTTGATCCAGATTCCTACACTTCTTAACACTAAATAGCTTTGCAGGGTATGTGCACTGTGATATAGAAGACTAACAGCATGTAAAGGGCAATAATATTCAGTGTGCTGACCTCTTTTAATTTCAGCTTTATTGTAAATGAGAACAAAAATTGCTATTAATCTCTAAGATACTACAGACACCTCTAGCATTCAAATGGTTAATTAAGGATAGCACAAGGATATAGGGTGTGGGTTCAATATTATAGTATAGGGAATTATTAAAAAACATAAGCAATAAAACTTTTGCTGAATAACACCGGCTTATGACTTTATTTAACGACAACCTAATATTTTAGAGGAATATAACTGCGATTTTATCCATTATTTTATTGGTATATAATGTAGAAAAATTTTTTTCTTTTTTTTTTTTCAGTATTTATGCTTCAGACACTTTTTTATTTCAAACTTGGGGATATAAAAAATCGCTTTTCAGAATTCTGTCTCATAACAAACTAGGTGGCGTTTATAATGTGTTCCCTATGTCTTTCACATGAAATTAGACAAGGGAAGTGGTTTGTTTTTTAAGTGAAGTTGGTTTTGAAATATTTTGTATAGGAGCATTGCATTCTGGGAGAAAATTGGGACAAACCATTTGAATGAAGGTGGGGGACACATAAATCTTTGTTTTGCATTAAATTCGGTTTTTACTGTCATAAAAGCTCAGATATGTCATCACTGCCTGTCTTCATAATGAATTAAATTCATATGGAGCAATTAGAGTATGTAAAGCTCATTTTAAATCTCTAAACACTTAACTTCCCACCCCCGTATTATGGTGAATTTGGTTTGATCCAGATTCCTACACTTCTTAACACTAAATAGCTTTGCAGGGTATGTGCACTGTGATATAGAAGACTAACAGCATGTAAAGGGCATTAATATTCAGTGTGCTGACCCCTTTTAATTTCAGCTTTAATTTAAATGAGAACAAAAATTGCTATTAACCTCTAAGATATTACAGACACCTCTAGCATTCAAATGGTTAATTAAGGATAACACAAGGATATAGGGTGTGGGTTCAATATTATAGTATAGGGAATTATTAAAAAACATAAGCAATAAAACTTTTGCTGAATAACACCGGCTTATGACTTTATTTAACGACAACCTAATATTTTAGAGGAATATAACTGCGATGTTATCCATTATTTTATTGGTATATAATGTAGAAATATTTTTTTCATTTTTTTTTTTAAGTATTTATGCTTCAGATACTTTTTTATTTCAAACTTGGGGATATAAGAAATCGCTTTTCAGAATTCTGTCTCATAACAAACTTGGTGGCGTTTATAATGTGTTCCCTATGTCTTTCACATGAAATTAGACAAGGGAAGTGGTTTGTTTTTTAAGTCAAGTTGGTTTTGAAATATTTTGTATAGGAGCAATGCATTCTGGGAGAAAATTGGGACAAACCATTTGAATGAAGGTGGGGGACACATAAATCTTTGTTTTGCATTAAATTCAGTTTTTACTGTCATAAAAGCTCAGATATGTCATCACTGCCTGTCTTCATAATGTATTAAATTCATCTGGAGCAATCAGAGTATGTAAAGCTCATTTTAAATCTCTAAACACTTAACTTCCCTTCCCCGTATTATGGTGAATTTGGTTTGATCCAGATTCCTACACTTCTTAACACTAAATAGCTTTGCAGGGTATGTGCACTGTGATATAGAAGACTAACAGCATGTAAAGGGCAATAATATTCAGTGTGCTGACCTCTTTTAATTTCAGCTTTATTGTAAATGAGAACAAAAATTGCTATTAATCTCTAAGATACTACAGACACCTCTAGCATACTACAGACACCTCTAGCATTCAAATGGTTAATTAAGGATAGCACAAGGATATAGGTGTGGGTTCAATATTATAGTATAGGGAATTATTTAAAAACATAAGCAATAAAACTTTTGCTGAATAACACCGGCTTATGACTTTATTTAACGACAACCTAATATTTTAGAGGAATATAACTGCGACTTTATCCATTATTTTATTGGTATATAATGTAGAAATATTTTTTTCATTTTTTTTCTCATTATTTATGCTTCAGATACTTTTTTATTTCAAACTTGGGGATATAAAAAATCGCTTTTCAGAATTCTGTCTCATAACAAACTAGGTGGCGTTTATAATGTGTTCCCTATGTCTTTCACATGAAATTAGACAAGGGAAGTGGTTTGTTTTTTAAGTGAAGTTGGTTTTGAAATATTTTGTATAGGAGCAATGCATTCTGGGAGAAAATTGGGACAAACCATTTGAATGAAGGTGGGGGACACATAAATCTTTGTTTTGCATTAAATTCGGTTTTTACTGTCATAAAAGCTCAGATATGTCATCACTGCCTGTCTTCATAATGAATTAAATTCATCTGGAGCAATTAGAGTATGTAAAGCTCATTTTAAATCTCTAAACACTTAAATTCCCACCCCCGTATTATGGTGAATTTGGTTTGATCCAGATTCCTACACTTCTTAACACTAAATAGCTTTGCAGGGTATGTGCACTGTGATATAGAAGACTAACAGCATGTAAAGGGCATTAATATTCAGTGTGCTGACCCCTTTTAATTTCAGCTTTAATTTAAATGAGAACAAAAATTGCTATTAACCTCTAAGATATTACAGACACCTCTAGCATTCAAATGGTTAATTAAGGATAACACAAGGATATAGGGTGTGGGTTCAATATTATAGTATAGGGAATTATTAAAAAACATAAGCAATAAAACTTTTGCTGAATAACACCGGCTTATGACTTTACTTAACGACAACCTAATATTTTAGAGGAATATAACTGCGATTTTATCCATTATTTTATTGGTATATAATGTAGAAATATTTTTTTCATTTTTTTTTTAAGTATTTATGCTTCAGATACTTTTTTATTTCAAACTTGGGGATATAAGAAATCGCTTTTCAGAATTCTGTTTCATAACAAACTTGGTGGCGTTTATAATGTGTTCCCTATGTCTTTCACATGAAATTAGACAAAGGAAGTGGTTTGTTTTTTAAGTCAAGTTGGTTTTGAAATATTTTGTATAGGAGCAATGCATTCTGGGAGAAAATTGGGACAAACCATTTGAATGAAGGTGGGGGACACATAAATCTTTGTTTTGCATTAAATTCAGTTTTTACTGTCATAAAAGCTCAGATATGTCATCACTGCCTGTCTTCATAATGTATTAAATTCATCTGGAGCAATCAGAGTATGTAAAGCTCATTTTAAATCTCTAAACACTTAACTTCCCTTCCCCGTATTATGGTGAATTTGGTTTGATCCAGATTCCTACACTTCTTAACACTAAATAGCTTTGCAGGGTATGTGCACTGTGATATAGAAGACTAACAGCATGTAAAGGGCAATAATATTCAGTGTGCTGACCTCTTTTAATTTCAGCTTTATTGTAAATGAGAACAAAAATTGCTATTAATCTCTAAGATACTACAGACACCTCTAGCATTCAAATGGTTAATTAAGGATAGCACAAGGATATAGGTGTGGGTTCAATATTATAGTATAGGGAATTATTTAAAAACATAAGCAATAAAACTTTTGCTGAATAACACCGGCTTATGACTTTATTTAACGACAACCTAATATTTTAGAGGAATATAACTGCGACTTTATCCATTATTTTATTGGTATATAATGTAGAAATATTTTTTTCATTTTTTTTTTCAGTATTTATGCTTCAGATACTTTTTTATTTCAAACTTGGGGATATAAAAAATCGCTTTTCAGAATTCTGTCTCATAACAAACTAGGTGGCGTTTATAATGTGTTCCCTATGTCTTTCACATGAAATTAGACAAGGGAAGTGGTTTGTTTTTTAAGTGAAGTTGGTTTTGAAATATTTTGTATAGGAGCAATGCATTCTGGGAGAAAATTGGGACAAACCATTTGAATGAAGGTGGGGGACACATAAATCTTTGTTTTGCATTAAATTCGGTTTTTACTGTCATAAAAGCTCAGATATGTCATCACTGCCTGTCTTCATAATGAATTAAATTCATCTGGAGCAATTAGAGTATGTAAAGCTCATTTTAAATCTCTAAACACTTAAATTCCCACCCCCGTATTATGGTGAATTTGGTTTGATCCAGATTCCTACACTTCTTAACACTAAATAGCTTTGCAGGGTATGTGCACTGTGATATAGAAGACTAACAGCATGTAAAGGGCATTAATATTCAGTGTGCTGACCCCTTTTAATTTCAGCTTTAATTTAAATGAGAACAAAAATTGCTATTAACCTCTAAGATATTACAGACACCTCTAGCATTCAAATGGTTAATTAAGGATAACACAAGGATATAGGGTGTGGGTTCAATATTATAGTATAGGGAATTATTAAAAAACATAAGCAATAAAACTTTTGCTGAATAACACCGGCTTATGACTTTACTTAACGACAACCTAATATTTTAGAGGAATATAACTGCGATTTTATCCATTATTTTATTGGTATATAATGTAGAAATATTTTTTTCATTTTTTTTTTAAGTATTTATGCTTCAGATACTTTTTTATTTCAAACTTGGGGATATAAGAAATCGCTTTTCAGAATTCTGTTTCATAACAAACTTGGTGGCGTTTATAATGTGTTCCCTATGTCTTTCACATGAAATTAGACAAAGGAAGTGGTTTGTTTTTTAAGTCAAGTTGGTTTTGAAATATTTTGTATAGGAGCAATGCATTCTGGGAGAAAATTGGGACAAACCATTTGAATGAAGGTGGGGGACACATAAATCTTTGTTTTGCATTAAATTCAGTTTTTACTGTCATAAAAGCTCAGATATGTCATCACTGCCTGTCTTCATAATGTATTAAATTCATCTGGAGCAATCAGAGTATGTAAAGCTCATTTTAAATCTCTAAACACTTAACTTCCCTTCCCCGTATTATGGTGAATTTGGTTTGATCCAGATTCCTACACTTCTTAACACTAAATAGCTTTGCAGGGTATGTGCACTGTGATATAGAAGACTAACAGCATGTAAAGGGCAATAATATTCAGTGTGCTGACCTCTTTTAATTTCAGCTTTATTGTAAATGAGAACAAAAATTGCTATTAATCTCTAAGATACTACAGACACCTCTAGCATTCAAATGGTTAATTAAGGATAGCACAAGGATATAGGGTGTGGGTTCAATATTATAGTATAGGGAATTATTAAAAAACATAAGCAATAAAACTTTTGCTGAATAACACCGGCTTATGACTTTATTTAACGACAACCTAATATTTTAGAGGAATATAACTGCGATTTTATCCATTATTTTATTGGTATATAATGTAGAAAAATTTTTTTCTTTTTTTTTTTTCAGTATTTATGCTTCAGACACTTTTTTATTTCAAACTTGGGGATATAAAAAATCGCTTTTCAGAATTCTGTCTCATAACAAACTAGGTGGCGTTTATAATGTGTTCCCTATGTCTTTCACATGAAATTAGACAAGGGAAGTGGTTTGTTTTTTAAGTGAAGTTGGTTTTGAAATATTTTGTATAGGAGCATTGCATTCTGGGAGAAAATTGGGACAAACCATTTGAATGAAGGTGGGGGACACATAAATCTTTGTTTTGCATTAAATTCGGTTTTTACTGTCATAAAAGCTCAGATATGTCATCACTGCCTGTCTTCATAATGAATTAAATTCATATGGAGCAATTAGAGTATGTAAAGCTCATTTTAAATCTCTAAACACTTAACTTCCCACCCCCGTATTATGGTGAATTTGGTTTGATCCAGATTCCTACACTTCTTAACACTAAATAGCTTTGCAGGGTATGTGCACTGTGATATAGAAGACTAACAGCATGTAAAGGGCATTAATATTCAGTGTGCTGACCCCTTTTAATTTCAGCTTTAATTTAAATGAGAACAAAAATTGCTATTAACCTCTAAGATATTACAGACACCTCTAGCATTCAAATGGTTAATTAAGGATAACACAAGGATATAGGGTGTGGGTTCAATATTATAGTATAGGGAATTATTAAAAAACATAAGCAATAAAACTTTTGCTGAATAACACCGGCTTATGACTTTATTTAACGACAACCTAATATTTTAGAGGAATATAACTGCGATGTTATCCATTATTTTATTGGTATATAATGTAGAAATATTTTTTTCATTTTTTTTTTTAAGTATTTATGCTTCAGATACTTTTTTATTTCAAACTTGGGGATATAAGAAATCGCTTTTCAGAATTCTGTCTCATAACAAACTTGGTGGCGTTTATAATGTGTTCCCTATGTCTTTCACATGAAATTAGACAAGGGAAGTGGTTTGTTTTTTAAGTCAAGTTGGTTTTGAAATATTTTGTATAGGAGCAATGCATTCTGGGAGAAAATTGGGACAAACCATTTGAATGAAGGTGGGGGACACATAAATCTTTGTTTTGCATTAAATTCAGTTTTTACTGTCATAAAAGCTCAGATATGTCATCACTGCCTGTCTTCATAATGTATTAAATTCATCTGGAGCAATCAGAGTATGTAAAGCTCATTTTAAATCTCTAAACACTTAACTTCCCTTCCCCGTATTATGGTGAATTTGGTTTGATCCAGATTCCTACACTTCTTAACACTAAATAGCTTTGCAGGGTATGTGCACTGTGATATAGAAGACTAACAGCATGTAAAGGGCAATAATATTCAGTGTGCTGACCTCTTTTAATTTCAGCTTTATTGTAAATGAGAACAAAAATTGCTATTAATCTCTAAGATACTACAGACACCTCTAGCATACTACAGACACCTCTAGCATTCAAATGGTTAATTAAGGATAGCACAAGGATATAGGTGTGGGTTCAATATTATAGTATAGGGAATTATTTAAAAACATAAGCAATAAAACTTTTGCTGAATAACACCGGCTTATGACTTTATTTAACGACAACCTAATATTTTAGAGGAATATAACTGCGACTTTATCCATTATTTTATTGGTATATAATGTAGAAATATTTTTTTCATTTTTTTTCTCATTATTTATGCTTCAGATACTTTTTTATTTCAAACTTGGGGATATAAAAAATCGCTTTTCAGAATTCTGTCTCATAACAAACTAGGTGGCGTTTATAATGTGTTCCCTATGTCTTTCACATGAAATTAGACAAGGGAAGTGGTTTGTTTTTTAAGTGAAGTTGGTTTTGAAATATTTTGTATAGGAGCAATGCATTCCGGGAGAAAATTGGGACAAACCATTTGAATGAAGGTGGGGGACACATAAATCTTTGTTTTGCATTAAATTCGGTTTTTACTGTCATAAAAGCTCAGATATGTCATCACTGCCTGTCTTCATAATGAATTAAATTCATCTGGAGCAATTAGAGTATGTAAAGCTCATTTTAAATCTCTAAACACTTAACTTCCCACCCCCGTATTATGGTGAATTTGGTTTGATCCAGATTCCTACACTTCTTAACACTAAATAGCTTTGCAGGGTATGTGCACTGTGATATAGAAGACTAACAGCATGTAAAGGGCATTAATATTCAGTGTGCTGACCCCTTTTAATTTCAGCTTTAATTTAAATGAGAACAAAAATTGCTATTAACCTCTAAGATATTACAGACACCTCTAGCATTCAAATGGTTAATTAAGGATAACACAAGGATATAGGGTGTGGGTTCAATATTATAGTATAGGGAATTATTAAAAAACATAAGCAATAAAACTTTTGCTGAATAACACCGGCTTATGACTTTATTTAACGACAACCTAATATTTTAGAGGAATATAACTGCGATTTTATCCATTATTTTATTGGTATATAATGTAGAAATATTTTTTTCATTTTTTTTTTAAGTATTTATGCTTCAGATACTTTTTTATTTCAAACTTGGGGATATAAGAAATCGCTTTTCAGAATTCTGTTTCATAACAAACTTGGTGGCGTTTATAATGTGTTCCCTATGTCTTTCACATGAAATTAGACAAGGGAAGTGGTTTGTTTTTTAAGTCAAGTTGGTTTTGAAATATTTTGTATAGGAGCAATGCATTCTGGGAGAAAATTGGGACAAACCATTTGAATGAAGGTGGGGGACACATAAATCTTTGTTTTGCATTAAATTCAGTTTTTACTGTCATAAAAGCTCAGATATGTCATCACTGCCTGTCTTCATAATGTATTAAATTCATCTGGAGCAATCAGAGTATGTAAAGCTCATTTTAAATCTCTAAACACTTAACTTCCCTTCCCCGTATTATGGTGAATTTGGTTTGATCCAGATTCCTACACTTCTTAACACTAAATAGCTTTGCAGGGTATGTGCACTGTGATATAGAAGACTAACAGCATGTAAAGGGCAATAATATTCAGTGTGCTGACCTCTTTTAATTTCAGCTTTATTGTAAATGAGAACAAAAATTGCTATTAATCTCTAAGATACTACAGACACCTCTAGCATTCAAATGGTTAATTAAGGATAGCACAAGGATATAGGGTGTGGGTTCAATATTATAGTATAGGGAATTATTAAAAAACATAAGCAATAAAACTTTTGCTGAATAACACCGGCTTATGACTTTATTTAACGACAACCTAATATTTTAGAGGAATATAACTGCGATTTTATCCATTATTTTATTGGTATATAATGTAGAAATATTTTTTTCTTTTTTTTTTTTCAGTATTTATGCTTCAGATACTTTTTTATTTCAAACTTGGGGATATAAAAAATCGCTTTTCAGAATTCTGTCTCATAACAAACTAGGTGGCGTTTATAATGTGTTCCCTATGTCTTTCACATGAAATTAGACAAGGGAAGTGGTTTGTTTTTTAAGTGAAGTTGGTTTTGAAATATTTTGTATAGGAGCATTGCATTCTGGGAGAAAATTGGGACAAACCATTTGAATGAAGGTGGGGGACACATAAATCTTTGTTTTGCATTAAATTCGGTTTTTACTGTCATAAAAGCTCAGATATGTCATCACTGCCTGTCTTCATAATGAATTAAATTCATCTGGAGCAATTAGAGTATGTAAAGCTCATTTTAAATCTCTAAACACTTAACTTCCCACCCCCGTATTATGGTGAATTTGGTTTGATCCAGATTCCTACACTTCTTAACACTAAATAGCTTTGCAGGGTATGTGCACTGTGATAGAGAAGACTAACAGCATGTAAAGGGCATTAATATTCAGTGTGCTGACCCCTTTTAATTTCAGCTTTAATTTAAATGAGAACAAAAATTGCTATTAACCTCTAAGATATTACAGACACCTCTAGCATTCAAATGGTTAATTAAGGATAACACAAGGATATAGGGTGTGGGTTCAATATTATAGTATAGGGAATTATTAAAAAACATAAGCAATAAAACTTTTGCTGAATAACACCGGCTTATGACTTTATTTAACGACAACCTAATATTTTAGAGGAATATAACTGCGATGTTATCCATTATTTTATTGGTATATAATGTAGAAATATTTTTTTCATTTTTTTTTTAAGTATTTATGCTTCAGATACTTTTTTATTTCAAACTTGGGGATATAAGAAATCGCTTTTCAGAATTCTGTCTCATAACAAACTTGGTGGCGTTTATAATGTGTTCCCTATGTCTTTCACATGAAATTAGACAAGGGAAGTGGTTTGTTTTTTAAGTCAAGTTGGTTTTGAAATATTTTGTATAGGAGCAATGCATTCTGGGAGAAAATTGGGACAAACCATTTGAATGAAGGTGGGGTACACATAAATCTTTGTTTTGCATTAAATTCAGTTTTTACTGTCATAAAAGCTCAGATATGTCATCACTGCCTGTCTTCATAATGTATTAAATTCATCTGGAGCAATCAGAGTATGTAAAGCTCATTTTAAATCTCTAAACACTTAACTTCCCTTCCCCGTATTATGGTGAATTTGGTTTGATCCAGATTCCTACACTTCTTAACACTAAATAGCTTTGCAGGGTATGTGCACTGTGATATAGAAGACTAACAGCATGTAAAGGGCAATAATATTCAGTGTGCTGACCTCTTTTAATTTCAGCTTTATTGTAAATGAGAACAAAAATTGCTATTAATCTCTAAGATACTACAAACACCTCTAGCATTCAAATGGTTAATTAAGGATAGCACAAGGATATAGGTGTGGGTTCAATATTATAGTATAGGGAATTATTTAAAAACATAAGCAATAAAACTTTTGCTGAATAACACCGGCTTATGACTTTATTTAACGACAACCTAATATTTTAGAGGAATATAACTGCGACTTTATCCATTATTTTATTGGTATATAATGTAGAAATATTTTTTTCATTTTTTTTTTCAGTATTTATGCTTCAGATACTTTTTTATTTCAAACTTGGGGATATAAAAAATCGCTTTTCAGAATTCTGTCTCATAACAAACTAGGTGGCGTTTATAATGTGTTCCCTATGTCTTTCACATGAAATTAGACAAGGGAAGTGGTTTGTTTTTTAAGTGAAGTTGGTTTTGAAATATTTTGTATAGGAGCAATGCATTCCGGGAGAAAATTGGGACAAACCATTTGAATGAAGGTGGGGGACACATAAATCTTTGTTTTGCATTAAATTCGGTTTTTACTGTCATAAAAGCTCAGATATGTCATCACTGCCTGTCTTCATAATGAATTAAATTCATCTGGAGCAATTAGAGTATGTAAAGCTCATTTTAAATCTCTAAACACTTAACTTCCCACCCCCGTATTATGGTGAATTTGGTTTGATCCAGATTCCTACACTTCTTAACACTAAATAGCTTTGCAGGGTATGTGCACTGTGATATAGAAGACTAACAGCATGTAAAGGGCATTAATATTCAGTGTGCTGACCCCTTTTAATTTCAGCTTTAATTTAAATGAGAACAAAAATTGCTATTAACCTCTAAGATATTACAGACACCTCTAGCATTCAAATGGTTAATTAAGGATAACACAAGGATATAGGGTGTGGGTTCAATATTATAGTATAGGGAATTATTAAAAAACATAAGCAATAAAACTTTTGCTGAATAACACCGGCTTATGACTTTATTTAACGACAACCTAATATTTTAGAGGAATATAACTGCGATTTTATCCATTATTTTATTGGTATATAATGTAGAAATATTTTTTTCATTTTTTTTTAAGTATTTATGCTTCAGATACTTTTTTATTTCAAACTTGGGGATATAAGAAATCGCTTTTCAGAATTCTGTTTCATAACAAACTTGGTGGCGTTTATAATGTGTTCCCTATGTCTTTCACATGAAATTAGACAAGGGAAGTGGTTTGTTTTTTAAGTCAAGTTGGTTTTGAAATATTTTGTATAGGAGCAATGCATTCTGGGAGAAAATTGGGACAAACCATTTGAATGAAGGTGGGGGACACATAAATCTTTGTTTTGCATTAAATTCAGTTTTTACTGTCATAAAAGCTCAGATATGTCATCACTGCCTGTCTTCATAATGTATTAAATTCATCTGGAGCAATCAGAGTATGTAAAGCTCATTTTAAATCTCTAAACACTTAACTTCCCTTCCCCGTATTATGGTGAATTTGGTTTGATCCAGATTCCTACACTTCTTAACACTAAATAGCTTTGCAGGGTATGTGCACTGTGATATAGAAGACTAACAGCATGTAAAGGGCAATAATATTCAGTGTGCTGACCTCTTTTAATTTCAGCTTTATTGTAAATGAGAACAAAAATTGCTATTAATCTCTAAGATACTACAGACACCTCTAGCATTCAAATGGTTAATTAAGGATAGCACAAGGATATAGGGTGTGGGTTCAATATTATAGTATAGGGAATTATTAAAAAACATAAGCAATAAAACTTTTGCTGAATAACACCGGCTTATGACTTTATTTAACGACAACCTAATATTTTAGAGGAATAT
The DNA here is from genome assembly GCA_037306005.1 of Rhinophrynus dorsalis. NCBI lineage: Eukaryota > Metazoa > Chordata > Amphibia > Anura > Rhinophrynidae > Rhinophrynus > Rhinophrynus dorsalis. The sequence goes on along the minus strand of CM074727.1, from coordinate 24,474,727 downwards.
AACTGCGATTTTATCCATTATTTTATTGGTATATAATGTAGAAATATTTTTTTCTTTTTTTTTTTCAGTATTTATGCTTCAGATACTTTTTTATTTCAAACTTGGGGATATAAAAAATCGCTTTTCAGAATTCTGTCTCATAACAAATTAGGTGGCGTTTATAATGTGTTCCCTATGTCTTTCACATGAAATTAGACAAGGGAAGTGGTTTGTTTTTTAAGTGAAGTTGGTTTTGAAATATTTTGTATAGGAGCATTGCATTCTGGGAGAAAATTGGGACAAACCATTTGAATGAAGGTGGGGGACACATAAATCTTTGTTTTGCATTAAATTCGGTTTTTACTGTCATAAAAGCTCAGATATGTCATCACTGCCTGTCTTCATAATGAATTAAATTCATCTGGAGCAATTAGAGTATGTAAAGCTCATTTTAAATCTCTAAACACTTAACTTCCCACCCCCGTATTATGGTGAATTTGGTTTGATCCAGATTCCTACACTTCTTAACACTAAATAGCTTTGCAGGGTATGTGCACTGTGATATAGAAGACTAACAGCATGTAAAGGGCATTAATATTCAGTGTGCTGACCCCTTTTAATTTCAGCTTTAATTTAAATGAGAACAAAAATTGCTATTAACCTCTAAGATATTACAGACACCTCTAGCATTCAAATGGTTAATTAAGGATAACACAAGGATATAGGGTGTGGGTTCAATATTATAGTATAGGGAATTATTAAAAAATATAAGCAATAAAACTTTTGCTGAATAACACCGGCTTATGACTTTATTTAACGACAACCTAATATTTTAGAGGAATATAACTGCGACTTTATCCATTATTTTATTGGTATATAATGTAGAAATATTTTTTTCATTTTTTTTTTTCAGTATTTATGCTTCAGATACTTTTTTATTTCAAACTTGGGGATATAAAAAATCGCTTTTCAGAATTCTGTCTCATAACAAACTAGGTGGCGTTTATAATGTGTTCCCTATGTCTTTCACATGAAATTAGACAAGGGAAGTGGTTTGTTTTTTAAGTGAAGTTGGTTTTGAAATATTTTGTACAGGAGCAATGCATTCTGGGAGAAAATTGGGACAAACCATTTGAATGAAGGTGGGGGACACATAAATCTTTGTTTTGCATTAAATTCGGTTTTTACTGTCATAAAAGCTCAGATATGTCATCACTGCCTGTCTTCATAATGAATTAAATTCATCTGGAGCAATTAGAGTATGTAAAGCTCATTTTAAATCTCTAAACACTTAAATTCCCACCCCCGTATTATGGTGAATTTGGTTTGATCCAGATTCCTACACTTCTTAACACTAAATAGCTTTGCAGGGTATGTGCACTGTGATATAGAAGACTAACAGCATGTAAAGGGCATTAATATTCAGTGTGCTGACCCCTTTTAATTTCAGCTTTAATTTAAATGAGAACAAAAATTGCTATTAACCTCTAAGATATTACAGACACCTCTAGCATTCAAATGGTTAATTAAGGATAACACAAGGATATAGGGTGTGGGTTCAATATTATAGTATAGGGAATTATTAAAAAACATAAGCAATAAAACTTTTGCTGAATAACACCGGCTTATGACTTTATTTAACGACAACCTAATATTTTAGAGGAATATAACTGCGATTTTATCCATTATTTTATTGGTATATAATGTAGAAATATTTTTTTCATTTTTTTTTTTAAGTATTTATGCTTCAGATACTTTTTTATTTCAAACTTGGGGATATAAGAAATCGCTTTTCAGAATTCTGTTTCATAACAAACTTGGTGGCGTTTATAATGTGTTCCCTATGTCTTTCACATGAAATTAGACAAGGGAAGTGGTTTGTTTTTTAAGTCAAGTTGGTTTTGAAATATTTTGTATAGGAGCAATGCATTCTGGGAGAAAATTGGGACAAACCATTTGAATGAAGGTGGGGGACACATAAATCTTTGTTTTGCATTAAATTCAGTTTTTACTGTCATAAAAGCTCAGATATGTCATCACTGCCTGTCTTCATAATGTATTAAATTCATCTGGAGCAATCAGAGTATGTAAAGCTCATTTTAAATCTCTAAACACTTAACTTCCCTTCCCCGTATTATGGTGAATTTGGTTTGATCCAGATTCCTACACTTCTTAACACTAAATAGCTTTGCAGGGTATGTGCACTGTGATATAGAAGACTAACAGCATGTAAAGGGCAATAATATTCAGTGTGCTGACCTCTTTTAATTTCAGCTTTATTGTAAATGAGAACAAAAATTGCTATTAATCTCTAAGATACTACAGACACCTCTAGCATTCAAATGGTTAATTAAGGATAGCACAAGGATATAGGGTGTGGGTTCAATATTATAGTATAGGGAATTATTAAAAAACATAAGCAATAAAACTTTTGCTGAATAACACCGGCTTATGACTTTATTTAACGACAACCTAATATTTTAGAGGAATATAACTGCGATTTTATCCATTATTTTATTGGTATATAATGTAGAAATATTTTTTTTTTTTTTTTTTTTTTTCAGTATTTATGCTTCAGATACATTTTTATTTCAAACTTGGGGATATAAAAAATCGCTTTTCAGAATTCTGTCTCATAACAAACTAGGTGGCGTTTATAATGTGTTCCCTATGTCTTTCACATGAAATTAGACAAGGGAAGTGGTTTGTTTTTTAAGTGAAGTTGGTTTTGAAATATTTTGTATAGGAGCATTGCATTCTGGGAGAAAATTGGGACAAACCATTTGAATGAAGGTGGGGGACACATAAATCTTTGTTTTGCATTAAATTCGGTTTTTACTGTCATAAAAGCTCAGATATGTCATCACTGCCTGTCTTCATAATGAATTAAATTCATCTGGAGCAATTAGAGTATGTAAAGCTCATTTTAAATCTCTAAACACTTAACTTCCCACCCCCGTATTATGGTGAATTTGGTTTGATCCAGATTCCTACACTTCTTAACACTAAATAGCTTTGCAGGGTATGTGCACTGTGATATAGAAGACTAACAGCATGTAAAGGGCATTAATATTCAGTGTGCTGACCCCTTTTAATTTCAGCTTTAATTTAAATGAGAACAAAAATTGCTATTAACCTCTAAGATATTACAGACACCTCTAGCATTCAAATGGTTAATTAAGGATAACACAAGGATATAGGGTGTGGGTTCAATATTATAGTATAGGGAATTATTAAAAAACATAAGCAATAAAACTTTTGCTGAATAACACCGGCTTATGACTTTATTTAACGACAACCTAATATTTTAGAGGAATATAACTGCGATGTTATCCATTATTTTATTGGTATATAATGTAGAAATATTTTTTTCATTTTTTTTTTTAAGTATTTATGCTTCAGATACTTTTTTATTTCAAACTTGGGGATATAAGAAATCGCTTTTCAGAATTCTGTCTCATAACAAACTTGGTGGCGTTTATAATTTGTTCCCTATGTCTTTCACATGAAATTAGACAAGGGAAGTGGTTTGTTTTTTAAGTCAAGTTGGTTTTGAAATATTTTGTATAGGAGCAATGCATTCTGGGAGAAAATTGGGACAAACCATTTGAATGAAGGTGGGGGACACATAAATCTTTGTTTTGCATTAAATTCAGTTTTTACTGTCATAAAAGCTCAGATATGTCATCACTGCCTGTCTTCATAATGTATTAAATTCATCTGGAGCAATCAGAGTATGTAAAGCTCATTTTAAATCTCTAAACACTTAACTTCCCTTCCCCGTATTATGGTGAATTTGGTTTGATCCAGATTCCTACACTTCTTAACACTAAATAGCTTTGCAGGGTATGTGCACTGTGATATAGAAGACTAACAGCATGTAAAGGGCAATAATATTCAGTGTGCTGACCTCTTTTAATTTCAGCTTTATTGTAAATGAGAACAAAAATTGCTATTAATCTCTAAGATACTACAGACACCTCTAGCATACTACAGACACCTCTAGCATTCAAATGGTTAATTAAGGATAGCACAAGGATATAGGTGTGGGTTCAATATTATAGTATAGGGAATTATTTAAAAACATAAGCAATAAAACTTTTGCTGAATAACACCGGCTTATGACTTTATTTAACGACAACCTAATATTTTAGAGGAATATAACTGCGACTTTATCCATTATTTTATTGGTATATAATGTAGAAATATTTTTTTCATTTTTTTTTTCAGTATTTATGCTTCAGATACTTTTTTATTTCAAACTTGGGGATATAAAAAATCGCTTTTCAGAATTCTGTCTCATAACAAACTAGGTGGCGTTTATAATGTGTTCCCTATGTCTTTCACATGAAATTAGACAAGGGAAGTGGTTTGTTTTTTAAGTGAAGTTGGTTTTGAAATATTTTGTATAGGAGCAATGCATTCTGGGAGAAAATTGGGACAAATCATTTGAATGAAGGTGGGGGACACATCAATCTTTGTTTTGCATTAAATTCGGTTTTTACTGTCATAAAAGCTCAGATATGTCATCACTGCCTGTCTTCATAATGAATTAAATTCATCTGGAGCAATTAGAGTATGTAAAGCTCATTTTAAATCTCTAAACACTTAAATTCCCACCCCCGTATTATGGTGAATTTGGTTTGATCCAGATTCCTACACTTCTTAACACTAAATAGCTTTGCAGGGTATGTGCACTGTGATATAGAAGACTAACAGCATGTAAAGGGCATTAATATTCAGTGTGCTGACCCCTTTTAATTTCAGCTTTAATTTAAATGAGAACAAAAATTGCTATTAACCTCTAAGATATTACAGACACCTCTAGCATTCAAATGGTTAATTAAGGATAACATAAGGATATAGGGTGTGGGTTCAATATTATAGTATAGGGAATTATTAAAAAACATAAGCAATAAAACTTTTGCTGAATAACACCGGCTTATGACTTTATTTAACGACAACCTAATATTTTAGAGGAATATAACTGCGATTTTATTCATTATTTTATTGGTATATAATGTAGAAATATTTTTTTCATTTTTTTTTTAAGTATTTATGCTTCAGATACTTTTTTATTTCAAACTTGGGGATATAAGAAATCGCTTTTCAGAATTCTGTCTCATAACAAACTTGGTGGCGTTTATAATGTGTTCCCTATGTCTTTCACATGAAATTAGACAAGGGAAGTGGTTTGTTTTTTAAGTCAAGTTGGTTTTGAAATATTTTGTATAGGAGCAATGCATTCTGGGAGAAAATTGGGACAAACCATTTGAATGAAGGTGGGGGACACATAAATCTTTGTTTTGCATTAAATTCAGTTTTTACTGTCATAAAAGCTCAGATATGTCATCACTGCCTGTCTTCATAATGTATTAAATTCATCTGGAGCAATCAGAGTATGTAAAGCTCATTTTAAATCTCTAAACACTTAACTTCCCACCCCCGTATTATGGTGAATTTGGTTTGATCCAGATTCCTACACTTCTTAACACTAAATAGCTTTGCAGGGTATGTGCACTGTGATATAGAAGACTAACAGCATGTAAAGGGCATTAATATTCAGTGTGCTGACCCCTTTTAATTTCAGCTTTAATTTAAATGAGAACAAAAATTGCTATTAACCTCTAAGATATTACAGACACCTCTAGCATTCAAATGGTTAATTAAGGATAACACAAGGATATAGGGTGTGGGTTCAATATTATAGTATAGGGAATTATTAAAAAACATAAGCAATAAAACTTTTGCTGAATAACACCGGCTTATGACTTTATTTAACGACAACCTAATATTTTAGAGGAATATAACTGCGATGTTATCCATTATTTTATTGGTATATAATGTAGAAATATTTTTTTCATTTTTTTTTTTAAGTATTTATGCTTCAGATACTTTTTTATTTCAAACTTGGGGATATAAGAAATCGCTTTTCAGAATTCTGTCTCATAACAAACTTGGTGGCGTTTATAATGTGTTCCCTATGTCTTTCACATGAAATTAGACAAGGGAAGTGGTTTGTTTTTTAAGTCAAGTTGGTTTTGAAATATTTTGTATAGGAGCAATGCATTCTGGGAGAAAATTGGGACAAACCATTTGAATGAAGGTGGGGGACACATAAATCTTTGTTTTGCATTAAATTCAGTTTTTACTGTCATAAAAGCTCAGATATGTCATCACTGCCTGTCTTCATAATGTATTAAATTCATCTGGAGCAATCAGAGTATGTAAAGCTCATTTTAAATCTCTAAACACTTAACTTCCCTTCCCCGTATTATGGTGAATTTGGTTTGATCCAGATTCCTACACTTCTTAACACTAAATAGCTTTGCAGGGTATGTGCACTGTGATATAGAAGACTAACAGCATGTAAAGGGCAATAATATTCAGTGTGCTGACCTCTTTTAATTTCAGCTTTATTGTAAATGAGAACAAAAATTGCTATTAATCTCTAAGATACTACAGACACCTCTAGCATTCAAATGGTTAATTAAGGATAGCACAAGGATATAGGTGTGGGTTCAATATTATAGTATAGGGAATTATTTAAAAACATAAGCAATAAAACTTTTGCTGAATAACACCGGCTTATGACTTTATTTAACGACAACCTAATATTTTAGAGGAATATAACTGCGACTTTATCCATTATTTTATTGGTATATAATGTAGAAATATTTTTTTCATTTTTTTTTTCAGTATTTATGCTTCAGATACTTTTTTATTTCAAACTTGGGGATATAAAAAATCGCTTTTCAGAATTCTGTCTCATAACAAACTAGGTGGCGTTTATAATGTGTTCCCTATGTCTTTCACATGAAATTAGACAAGGGAAGTGGTTTGTTTTTTAAGTGAAGTTGGTTTTGAAATATTTTGTATAGGAGCATTGCATTCTGGGAGAAAATTGGGACAAACCATTTGAATGAAGGTGGGGGACACATAAATCTTTGTTTTGCATTAAATTCGGTTTTTACTGTCATAAAAGCTCAGATATGTCATCACTGCCTGTCTTCATAATGAATTAAATTCATCTGGAGCAATTAGAGTATGTAAAGCTCATTTTAAATCTCTAAACACTTAACTTCCCACCCCCGTATTATGGTGAATTTGGTTTGATCCAGATTCCTACACTTCTTAACACTAAATAGCTTTGCAGGGTATGTGCACTGTGATATAGAAGACTAACAGCATGTAAAGGGCATTAATATTCAGTGTGCTGACCCCTTTTAATTTCAGCTTTAATTTAAATGAGAACAAAAATTGCTATTAACCTCTAAGATATTACAGACACCTCTAGCATTCAAATGGTTAATTAAGGATAACACAAGGATATAGGGTGTGGGTTCAATATTATAGTATAGGGAATTATTAAAAAACATAAGCAATAAAACTTTTGCTGAATAACACCGGCTTATGACTTTATTTAACGACAACCTAATATTTTAGAGGAATATAACTGCGATGTTATCCATTATTTTATTGGTATATAATGTAGAAATATTTTTTTCATTTTTTTTTTTAAGTATTTATGCTTCAGATACTTTTTTATTTCAAACTTGGGGATATAAGAAATCGCTTTTCAGAATTCTGTCTCATAACAAACTTGGTGGCGTTTATAATGTGTTCCCTATGTCTTTCACATGAAATTAGACAAGGGAAGTGGTTTGTTTTTTAAGTCAAGTTGGTTTTGAAATATTTTGTATAGGAGCAATGCATTCTGGGAGAAAATTGGGACAAACCATTTGAATGAAGGTGGGGGACACATAAATCTTTGTTTTGCATTAAATTCAGTTTTTACTGTCATAAAAGCTCAGATATGTCATCACTGCCTGTCTTCATAATGTATTAAATTCATCTGGAGCAATCAGAGTATGTAAAGCTCATTTTAAATCTCTAAACACTTAACTTCCCTTCCCCGTATTATGGTGAATTTGGTTTGATCCAGATTCCTACACTTCTTAACACTAAATAGCTTTGCAGGGTATGTGCACTGTGATATAGAAGACTAACAGCACGTAAAGGGCAATAATATTCATGTGTGCTGACCTCTTTTAATTTCAGCTTTATTGTAAATGAGAACAAAAATTGCTATTAATCTCTAAGATACTACAGACACCTCTAGCATTCAAATGGTTAATTAAGGATAGCACAAGGATATAGGTGTGGGTTCAATATTATAGTATAGGGAATTATTTAAAAACATAAGCAATAAAACTTTTGCTGAATAACACCGGCTTATGACTTTATTTAACGACAACCTAATATTTTAGAGGAATATAACTGCGACTTTATCCATTATTTTATTGGTATATAATGTAGAAATATTTTTTTCATTTTTTTTTTTCAGTATTTATGCTTCAGATACTTTTTTATTTCAAACTTGGGGATATAAAAAATCGCTTTTCAGAATTCTGTCTCATAACAAACTAGGTGGCGTTTATAATGTGTTCCCTATGTCTTTCACATGAAATTAGACAAGGGAAGTGGTTTGTTTTTTAAGTGAAGTTGGTTTTGAAATATTTTGTATAGGAGCAATGCATTCTGGGAGAAAATTGGGACAAACCATTTGAATGAAGGTGGGGGACACATAAATCTTTGTTTTGCATTAAATTCGGTTTTTACTGTCATAAAAGCTCAGATATGTCATCACTGCCTGTCTTCATAATGAATTAAATTGATCTGGAGCAATTAGAGTATGTAAAGCTCATTTTAAATCTCTAAACACTTAAATTCCCACCCCCGTATTATGGTGAATTTGGTTTGATCCAGATTCCTACACTTCTTAACACTAAATAGCTTTGCAGGGTGTGTGCACTGTGATATAGAAGACTAACAGCATGTAAAGGGCATTAATATTCAGTGTGCTGACCCCTTTTAATTTCAGCTTTAATTTAAATGAGAACAAAAATTGCTATTAACCTCTAAGATACTACAGACACCTCTAGCATTCAAATGGTTAATTAAGGATAGCACAAGGATATAGGGTGTGGGTTCAATATTATAGTATAGGGAATTATTAAAAAACATAAGCAATAAAACTTTTGCTGAATAACACCGGCTTATGACTTTATTTAACGACAACCTAATATTTTAGAGGAATATAACTGCGATTTTATCCATTATTTTATTGGTATATAATGTAGAAATATTTTTTTTTTTTTTTTTTTTTTTCAGTATTTATGCTTCAGATACTTTTTTATTTCAAACTTGGGGATATAAAAAATCGCTTTTCAGAATTCTGTCTCATAACAAACTAGGTGGCGTTTATAATGTGTTCCCTATGTCTTTCACATGAAATTAGACAAGGGAAGTGGTTTGTTTTTTAAGTGAAGTTGGTTTTGAAATATTTTGTATAGGAGCATTGCATTCTGGGAGAAAATTGGGACAAACCATTTGAATGAAGGTGGGGGACACATAAATCTTTGTTTTGCATTAAATTCGGTTTTTACTGTCATAAAAGCTCAGATATGTCATCACTGCCTGTCTTCATAATGAATTAAATTCATCTGGAGCAATTAGAGTATGTAAAGCTCATTTTAAATCTCTAAACACTTAACTTCCCACCCCCGTATTATGGTGAATTTGGTTTGATCCAGATTCCTACACTTCTTAACACTAAATAGCTTTGCAGGGTATGTGCACTGTGATATAGAAGACTAACAGCATGTAAAGGGCATTAATATTCAGTGTGCTGACCCCTTTTAATTTCAGCTTTAATTTAAATGAGAACAAAAATTGCTATTAACCTCTAAGATATTACAGACACCTCTAGCATTCAAATGGTTAATTAAGGATAACACAAGGATATAGGGTGTGGGTTCAATATTATAGTATAGGGAATTATTAAAAAACATAAGCAATAAAACTTTTGCTGAATAACACCGGCTTATGACTTTATTTAACGACAACCTAATATTTTAGAGGAATATAACTGCGATGTTATCCATTATTTTATTGGTATATAATGTAGAAATATTTTTTTCATTTTTTTTTTTAAGTATTTATGCTTCAGATACTTTTTTATTTCAAACTTGGGGATATAAGAAATCGCTTTTCAGAATTCTGTCTCATAACAAACTTGGTGGCGTTTATAATGTGTTCCCTATGTCTTTCACATGAAATTAGACAAGGGAAGTGGTTTGTTTTTTAAGTCAAGTTGGTTTTGAAATATTTTGTATAGGAGCAATGCATTCTGGGAGAAAATTGGGACAAACCATTTGAATGAAGGTGGGGGACACATAAATCTTTGTTTTGCATTAAATTCAGTTTTTACTGTCATAAAAGCTCAGATATGTCATCACTGCCTGTCTTCATAATGTATTAAATTCATCTGGAGCAATCAGAGTATGTAAAGCTCATTTTAAATCTCTAAACACTTAACTTCCCTTCCCCGTATTATGGTGAATTTGGTTTGATCCAGATTCCTACACTTCTTAACACTAAATAGCTTTGCAGGGTATGTGCACTGTGATATAGAAGACTAACAGCATGTAAAGGGCAATAATATTCAGTGTGCTGACCTCTTTTAATTTCAGCTTTATTGTAAATGAGAACAAAAATTGCTATTAATCTCTAAGATACTACAGACACCTCTAGCATACTACAGACACCTCTAGCATTCAAATGGTTAATTAAGGATAGCACAAGGATATAGGTGTGGGTTCAATATTATAGTATAGGGAATTATTTAAAAACATAAGCAATAAAACTTTTGCTGAATAACACCGGCTTATGACTTTATTTAACGACAACCTAATATTTTAGAGGAATATAACTGCGACTTTATCCATTATTTTATTGTTATATAATGTAGAAATATTTTTTTCATTTTTTTTTTTCAGTATTTATGCTTCAGATACTTTTTTATTTCAAACTTGGGGATATAAAAAATCGCTTTTCAGAATTCTGTCTCATAACAAACTAGGTGGCGTTTATAATGTGTTCCCTATGTCTTTCACATGAAATTAGACAAGGGAAGTGGTTTGTTTTTTAAGTGAAGTTGGTTTTGAAATATTTTGTATAGGAGCAATGCATTCTGGGAGAAAATTGGGACAAACCATTTGAATGAAGGTGGGGGACACATCAATCTTTGTTTTGCATTAAATTCGGTTTTTACTGTCATAAAAGCTCAGATATGTCATCACTGCCTGTCTTCATAATGAATTAAATTCATCTGGAGCAATTAGAGTATGTAAAGCTCATTTTAAATCTCTAAACACTTAAATTCCCACCCCCGTATTATGGTGAATTTGGTTTGATCCAGATTCCTACACTTCTTAACACTAAATAGCTTTGCAGGGTATGTGCACTGTGATATAGAAGACTAACAGCATGTAAAGGGCATTAATATTCAGTGTGCTGACCCCTTTTAATTTCAGCTTTAATTTAAATGAGAACAAAAATTGCTATTAACCTCTAAGATATTACAGACACCTCTAGCATTCAAATGGTTAATTAAGGATAACATAAGGATATAGGGTGTGGGTTCAATATTATAGTATAGGGAATTATTAAAAAACATAAGCAATAAAACTTTTGCTGAATAACACCGGCTTATGACTTTATTTAACGACAACCTAATATTTTAGAGGAATATAACTGCGATTTTATTCATTATTTTATTGGTATATAATGTAGAAATATTTTTTTCATTTTTTTTTTAAGTATTTATGCTTCAGATACTTTTTTATTTCAAACTTGGGGATATAAGAAATCGCTTTTCAGAATTCTGTCTCATAACAAACTTGGTGGCGTTTATAATGTGTTCCCTATGTCTTTCACATGAAATTAGACAAGGGAAGTGGTTTGTTTTTTAAGTCAAGTTGGTTTTGAAATATTTTGTATAGGAGCAATGCATTCTGGGAGAAAATTGGGACAAACCATTTGAATGAAGGTGGGGGACACATAAATCTTTGTTTTGCATTAAATTCAGTTTTTACTGTCATAAAAGCTCAGATATGTCATCACTGCCTGTCTTCATAATGTATTAAATTCATCTGGAGCAATCAGAGTATGTAAAGCTCATTTTAAATCTCTAAACACTTAACTTCCCTTCCCCGTATTATGGTGAATTTGGTTTGATCCAGATTCCTACACTTCTTAACACTAAATAGCTTTGCAGGGTATGTGCACTGTGATATAGAAGACTAACAGCATGTAAAGGGCAATAATATTCAGTGTGCTGACCTCTTTTAATTTCAGCTTTATTGTAAATGAGAACAAAAATTGCTATTAATCTCTAAGATACTACAGACACCTCTAGCATTCAAATGGTTAATTAAGGATAGCACAAGGATATAGGGTGTGGGTTCAATATTATAGTATAGGGAATTATTAAAAAACATAAGCAATAAAACTTTTGCTGAATAACACCGGCTTATGACTTTATTTAACGACAACCTAATATTTTAGAGGAATATAACTGCGATTTTATCCATTATTTTATTGGTATATAATGTAGAAATATTTTTTTCTTTTTTTTTTTTCAGTATTTATGCTTCAGATACTTTTTTATTTCAAACTTGGGGATATAAAAAATCGCTTTTCAGAATTCTGTCTCATAACAAACTAGGTGGCGTTTATAATGTGTTCCCTATGTCTTTCACATGAAATTAGACAAGGGAAGTGGTTTGTTTTTTAAGTGAAGTTGGTTTTGAAATATTTTGTATAGGAGCATTGCATTCTGGGAGAAAATTGGGACAAACCATTTGAATGAAGGTGGGGGACACATAAATCTTTGTTTTGCATTAAATTCGGTTTTTACTGTCATAAAAGCTCAGATATGTCATCACTGCCTGTCTTCATAATGAATTAAATTCATCTGGAGCAATTAGAGTATGTAAAGCTCATTTTAAATCTCTAAACACTTAACTTCCCACCCCCGTATTATGGTGAATTTGGTTTGATCCAGATTCCTACACTTCTTAACACTAAATAGCTTTGCAGGGTATGTGCACTGTGATATAGAAGACTAACAGCATGTAAAGGGCATTAATATTCAGTGTGCTGACCCCTTTTAATTTCAGCTTTAATTTAAATGAGAACAAAAATTGCTATTAACCTCTAAGATATTACAGACACCTCTAGCATTCAAATGGTTAATTAAGGATAACACAAGGATATAGGGTGTGGGTTCAATATTATAGTATAGGGAATTATTAAAAAACATAAGCAATAAAACTTTTGCTGAATAACACCGGCTTATGACTTTATTTAACGACAACCTAATATTTTAGAGGAATATAACTGCGATGTTATCCATTATTTTATTGGTATATAATGTAGAAATATTTTTTTCATTTTTTTTTTTAAGTATTTATGCTTCAGATACTTTTTTATTTCAAACTTGGGGATATAAGAAATCGCTTTTCAGAATTCTGTCTCATAACAAACTTGGTGGCGTTTATAATGTGTTCCCTATGTCTTTCACATGAAATTAGACAAGGGAAGTGGTTTGTTTTTTAAGTCAAGTTGGTTTTGAAATATTTTGTATAGGAGCAATGCATTCTGGGAGAAAATTGGGACAAACCATTTGAATGAAGGTGGGGGACACATAAATCTTTGTTTTGCATTAAATTCAGTTTTTACTGTCATAAAAGCTCAGATATGTCATCACTGCCTGTCTTCATAATGTATTAAATTCATCTGGAGCAATCAGAGTATGTAAAGCTCATTTTAAATCTCTAAACACTTAACTTCCCTTCCCCGTATTATGGTGAATTTGGTTTGATCCAGATTCCTACACTTCTTAACACTAAATAGCTTTGCAGGGTATGTGCACTGTGATATAGAAGACTAACAGCATGTAAAGGGCAATAATATTCAGTGTGCTGACCTCTTTTAATTTCAGCTTTATTGTAAATGAGAACAAAAATTGCTATTAATCTCTAAGATACTACAGACACCTCTAGCATACTACAGACACCTCTAGCATTCAAATGGTTAATTAAGGATAGCACAAGGATATAGGTGTGGGTTCAATATTATAGTATAGGGAATTATTTAAAAACATAAGCAATAAAACTTTTGCTGAATAACACCGGCTTATGACTTTATTTAACGACAACCTAATATTTTAGAGGAATATAACTGCGACTTTATCCATTATTTTATTGTTATATAATGTAGAAATATTTTTTTCATTTTTTTTTTTCAGTATTTATGCTTCAGATACTTTTTTATTTCAAACTTGGGGATATAAAAAATCGCTTTTCAGAATTCTGTCTCATAACAAACTAGGTGGCGTTTATAATGTGTTCCCTATGTCTTTCACATGAAATTAGACAAGGGAAGTGGTTTGTTTTTTAAGTGAAGTTGGTTTTGAAATATTTTGTATAGGAGCAATGCATTCTGGGAGAAAATTGGGACAAACCATTTGAATGAAGGTGGGGGACACATCAATCTTTGTTTTGCATTAAATTCGGTTTTTACTGTCATAAAAGCTCAGATATGTCATCACTGCCTGTCTTCATAATGAATTAAATTCATCTGGAGCAATTAGAGTATGTAAAGCTCATTTTAAATCTCTAAACACTTAAATTCCCACCCCCGTATTATGGTGAATTTGGTTTGATCCAGATTCCTACACTTCTTAACACTAAATAGCTTTGCAGGGTATGTGCACTGTGATATAGAAGACTAACAGCATGTAAAGGGCATTAATATTCAGTGTGCTGACCCCTTTTAATTTCAGCTTTAATTTAAATGAGAACAAAAATTGCTATTAACCTCTAAGATATTACAGACACCTCTAGCATTCAAATGGTTAATTAAGGATAACATAAGGATATAGGGTGTGGGTTCAATATTATAGTATAGGGAATTATTAAAAAACATAAGCAATAAAACTTTTGCTGAATAACACCGGCTTATGACTTTATTTAACGACAACCTAATATTTTAGAGGAATATAACTGCGATTTTATTCATTATTTTATTGGTATATAATGTAGAAATATTTTTTTCATTTTTTTTTTAAGTATTTATGCTTCAGATACTTTTTTATTTCAAACTTGGGGATATAAGAAATCGCTTTTCAGAATTCTGTCTCATAACAAACTTGGTGGCGTTTATAATGTGTTCCCTATGTCTTTCACATGAAATTAGACAAGGGAAGTGGTTTGTTTTTTAAGTCAAGTTGGTTTTGAAATATTTTGTATAGGAGCAATGCATTCTGGGAGAAAATTGGGACAAACCATTTGAATGAAGGTGGGGGACACATAAATCTTTGTTTTGCATTAAATTCAGTTTTTACTGTCATAAAAGCTCAGATATGTCATCACTGCCTGTCTTCATAATGTATTAAATTCATCTGGAGCAATCAGAGTATGTAAAGCTCATTTTAAATCTCTAAACACTTAACTTCCCTCCCCCGTATTATGGTGAATTTGGTTTGATCCAGATTCCTACACTTCTTAACACTAAATAGCTTTGCAGGGTATGTGCACTGTGATATAGAAGACTAACAGCATGTAAAGGGCAATAATATTCAGTGTGCTGACCTCTTTTAATTTCAGCTTTATTGTAAATGAGAACAAAAATTGCTATTAATCTCTAAGATACTACAAACACCTCTAGCATTCAAATGGTTAATTAAGGATAGCACAAGGATATAGGTGTGGGTTCAATATTATAGTATAGGGAATTATTTAAAAACATAAGAAATAAAACTTTTGCTGAATAACACCGGCTTATGACTTTATTTAACGACAACCTAATATTTTAGAGGAATATAACTGCGACTTTATCCATTATTTTATTGGTATATAATGTAGAAATATTTTTTTCATATTTTTTTTTTCAGTATTTATGCTTCAGATACTTTTTTATTTCAAACTTGGGGATATAAAAAATCGCTTTTCAGAATTCTGTCTCATAACAAACTAGGTGGCGTTTATAATGTGTTCCCTATGTCTTTCACATGAAATTAGACAAGGGAAGTGGTTTGTTTTTTAAGTGAAGTTGGTTTTGAAATATTTTGTATAGGAGCAATGCATTCCGGGAGAAAATTGGGACAAACCATTTGAATGAAGGTGGGGGACACATAAATCTTTGTTTTGCATTAAATTCGGTTTTTACTGTCATAAAAGCTCAGATATGTCATCACTGCCTGTCTTCATAATGAATTAAATTCATCTGGAGCAATTAGAGTATGTAAAGCTCATTTTAAATCTCTAAACACTTAAATTCCCACCCCCGTATTATGGTGAATTTGGTTTGATCCAGATTCCTACACTTCTTAACACTAAATAGCTTTGCAGGGTATGTGCACTGTGATATAGAAGACTAACAGCATGTAAAGGGCATTAATATTCAGTGTGCTGACCCCTTTTAATTTCAGCTTTCATTTAAATGAGAACAAAAATTGCTATTAACCTCTAAGATATTACAGACACCTCTAGCATTCAAATGGTTAATTAAGGATAACACAAGGATATAGGGTGTGGGTTCAATATTATAGTATAGGGAATTATTAAAAAACATAAGCAATAAAACTTTTGCTGAATAACACCGGCTTATGACTTTATTTAACGACAACCTAATATTTTAGAGGAATATAACTGCGATTTTATCCATTATTTTATTGGTATATAATGTAGAAATATTTTTTTCATTTTTTTTTTAAGTATTTATGCTTCAGATACTTTTTTATTTCAAACTTGGGGATATAAGAAATCGCTTTTCAGAATTCTGTTTCATAACAAACTTGGTGGCGTTTATAATGTGTTCCCTATGTCTTTCACATGAAATTAGACAAGGGAAGTGGTTTGTTTTTTAAGTCAAGTTGGTTTTGAAATATTTTGTATAGGAGCAATGCATTCTGGGAGAAAATTGGGACAAACCATTTGAATGAAGGTGGGGGACACATAAATCTTTGTTTTGCATTAAATTCAGTTTTTACTGTCATAAAAGCTCAGATATGTCATCACTGCCTGTCTTCATAATGTATTAAATTCATCTGGAGCAATCAGAGTATGTAAAGCTCATTTTAAATCTCTAAACACTTAACTTCCCTTCCCCGTATTATGGTGAATTTGGTTTGATCCAGATTCCTACACTTCTTAACACTAAATAGCTTTGCAGGGTATGTGCACTGTGATATAGAAGACTAACAGCATGTAAAGGGCAATAATATTCAGTGTGCTGACCTCTTTTAATTTCAGCTTTATTGTAAATGAGAACAAAAATTGCTATTAATCTCTAAGATACTACAGACACCTCTAGCATTCAAATGGTTAATTAAGGATAGCACAAGGATATAGGGTGTGGGTTCAATATTATAGTATAGGGAATTATTAAAAAACATAAGCAATAAAACTTTTGCTGAATAACACCGGCTTATGACTTTATTTAACGACAACCTAATATTTTAGAGGAATATAACTGCGATTTTATCCATTATTTTATTGGTATATAATGTAGAAATATTTTTTTCTTTTTTTTTTTTCAGTATTTATGCTTCAGATACTTTTTTATTTCAAACTTGGGGATATAAAAAATCGCTTTTCAGAATTCTGTCTCATAACAAACTAGGTGGCGTTTATAATGTGTTCCCTATGTCTTTCACATGAAATTAGACAAGGGAAGTGGTTTGTTTTTTAAGTGAAGTTGGTTTTGAAATATTTTGTATAGGAGCATTGCATTCTGGGAGAAAATTGGGACAAACCATTTGAATGAAGGTGGGGGACACATAAATCTTTGTTTTGCATTAAATTCGGTTTTTACTGTCATAAAAGCTCAGATATGTCATCACTGCCTGTCTTCATAATGAATTAAATTCATCTGGAGCAATTAGAGTATGTAAAGCTCATTTTAAATCTCTAAACACTTAACTTCCCACCCCCGTATTATGGTGAATTTGGTTTGATCCAGATTCCTACACTTCTTAACACTAAATAGCTTTGCAGGGTATGTGCACTGTGATATAGAAGACTAACAGCATGTAAAGGGCATTAATATTCAGTGTGCTGACCCCTTTTAATTTCAGCTTTAATTTAAATGAGAACAAAAATTGCTATTAACCTCTAAGATATTACAGACACCTCTAGCATTCAAATGGTTAATTAAGGATAACACAAGGATATAGGGTGTGGGTTCAATATTATAGTATAGGGAATTATTAAAAAACATAAGCAATAAAACTTTTGCTGAATAACACCGGCTTATGACTTTATTTAACGACAACCTAATATTTTAGAGGAATATAACTGCGATGTTATCCATTATTTTATTGGTATATAATGTAGAAATATTTTTTTCATTTTTTTTTTTAAGTATTTATGCTTCAGATACTTTTTTATTTCAAACTTGGGGATATAAGAAATCGCTTTTCAGAATTCTGTCTCATAACAAACTTGGTGGCGTTTATAATGTGTTCCCTATGTCTTTCACATGAAATTAGACAAGGGAAGTGGTTTGTTTTTTAAGTCAAGTTGGTTTTGAAATATTTTGTATAGGAGCAATGCATTCTGGGAGAAAATTGGGACAAACCATTTGAATGAAGGTGGGGGACACATAAATCTTTGTTTTGCATTAAATTCAGTTTTTACTGTCATAAAAGCTCAGATATGTCATCACTGCCTGTCTTCATAATGTATTAAATTCATCTGGAGCAATCAGAGTATGTAAAGCTCATTTTAAATCTCTAAACACTTAACTTCCCTTCCCCGTATTATGGTGAATTTGGTTTGATCCAGATTCCTACACTTCTTAACACTAAATAGCTTTGCAGGGTATGTGCACTGTGATATAGAAGACTAACAGCACGTAAAGGGCAATAATATTCAGTGTGCTGACCTCTTTTAATTTCAGCTTTATTGTAAATGAGAACAAAAATTGCTATTAATCTCTAAGATACTACAGACACCTCTAGCATTCAAATGGTTAATTAAGGATAGCACAAGGATATAGGTGTGGGTTCAATATTATAGTATAGGGAATTATTTAAAAACATAAGCAATAAAACTTTTGCTGAATAACACCGGCTTATGACTTTATTTAACGACAACCTAATATTTTAGAGGAATATAACTGCGACTTTATCCATTATTTTATTGGTATATAATGTAGAAATATTTTTTTCATTTTTTTTTTTCAGTATTTATGCTTCAGATACTTTTTTATTTCAAACTTGGGGATATAAAAAATCGCTTTTCAGAATTCTGTCTCATAACAAACTAGGTGGCGTTTATAATGTGTTCCCTATGTCTTTCACATGAAATTAGACAAGGGAAGTGGTTTGTTTTTTAAGTGAAGTTGGTTTTGAAATATTTTGTATAGGAGCAATGCATTCTGGGAGAAAATTGGGACAAACCATTTGAATGAAGGTGGGGGACACATAAATCTTTGTTTTGCATTAAATTCGGTTTTTACTGTCATAAAAGCTCAGATATGTCATCACTGCCTGTCTTCATAATGAATTAAATTCATCTGGAGCAATTAGAGTATGTAAAGCTCATTTTAAATCTCTAAACACTTAACTTCCCACCCCCGTATTATGGTGAATTTGGTTTGATCCAGATTCCTACACTTCTTAACACTAAATAGCTTTGCAGGGTATGTGCACTGTGATATAGAAGACTAACAGCATGTAAAGGGCATTAATATTCAGTGTGCTGACCCCTTTTAATTTCAGCTTTAATTTAAATGAGAACAAAAATTGCTATTAACCTCTAAGATATTACAGACACCTCTAGCATTCAAATGGTTAATTAAGGATAACACAAGGATATAGGGTGTGGGTTCAATATTATAGTATAGGGAATTATTAAAAAACATAAGCAATAAAACTTTTGCTGAATAACACCGGCTTATGACTTTATTTAACGACAACCTAATATTTTAGAGGAATATAACTGCGATTTTATCCATTATTTTATTGGTATATAATGTAGAAATATTTTTTTCATTTTTTTTTTAAGTATTTATGCTTCAGATACTTTTTTATTTCAAACTTGGGGATATAAGAAATCGCTTTTCAGAATTCTGTTTCATAACAAACTTGGTGGCGTTTATAATGTGTTCCCTATGTCTTTCACATGAAATTAGACAAGGGAAGTGGTTTGTTTTTTAAGTCAAGTTGGTTTTGAAATATTTTGTATAGGAGCAATGCATTCTGGGAGAAAATTGGGACAAACCATTTGAATGAAGGTGGGGGACACATAAATCTTTGTTTTGCATTAAATTCAGTTTTTACAGTCATAAAAGCTCAGATATGTCATCACTGCCTGTCTTCATAATGTATTAAATTCATCTGGAGCAATCAGAGTATGTAAAGCTCATTTTAAATCTCTAAACACTTAACTTCCCTTCCCCGTATTATGGTGAATTTGGTTTGATCCAGATTCCTACACTTCTTAACACTAAATAGCTTTGCAGGGTATGTGCACTGTGATATAGAAGACTAACAGCATGTAAAGGGCAATAATATTCAGTGTGCTGACCTCTTTTAATTTCAGCTTTATTGTAAATGAGAACAAAAATTGCTATTAATCTCTAAGATACTACAGACACCTCTAGCATTCAAATGGTTAATTAAGGATAGCACAAGGATATAGGTGTGGGTTCAATATTATAGTATAGGGAATTAATAAAAAACATAAGCAATAAAACTTTTGCTGAATAACACCGGCTTATGACTTTATTTAACGACAACCTAATATTTTAGAGGAATATAACTGCGATTTTATCCATTATTTTATTGGTATATAATGTAGAAATATTTTTTTCTTTTTTTTTTTTCAGTATTTATGCTTCAGATACTTTTTTATTTCAAACTTGGGGATATAAAAAATCGCTTTTCAGAATTCTGTCTCATAACAAACTAGGTGGCGTTTATAATGTGTTCCCTATGTCTTTCACATGAAATTAGACAAGGGAAGTGGTTTGTTTTTTAAGTGAAGTTGGTTTTGAAATATTTTGTATAGGAGCATTGCATTCTGGGAGAAAATTGGGACAAACCATTTGAATGAAGGTGGGGGACACATAAATCTTTGTTTTGCATTAAATTCGGTTTTTACTGTCATAAAAGCTCAGATATGTCATCACTGCCTGTCTTCATAATGAATTAAATTCATCTGGAGCAATTAGAGTATGTAAAGCTCATTTTAAATCTCTAAACACTTAACTTCCCACCCCCGTATTATGGTGAATTTGGTTTGATCCAGATTCCTACACTTCTTAACACTAAATAGCTTTGCAGGGTATGTGCACTGTGATATAGAAGACTAACAGCATGGAAAGGGCATTAATATTCAGTGTGCTGACCCCTTTTAATTTCAGCTTTAATTTAAATGAGAACAAAAATTGCTATTAACCTCTAAGATATTACAGACACCTCTAGCATTCAAATGGTTAATTAAGGATAACACAAGGATATAGGGTGTGGGTTCAATATTATAGTATAGGGAATTATTAAAAAACATAAGCAATAAAACTTTTGCTGAATAACACCGGCTTATGACTTTATTTAACGACAACCTAATATTTTAGAGGAATATAACTGCGATGTTATCCATTATTTTATTGGTATATAATGTAGAAATATTTTTTTCATTTTTTTTTTTAAGTATTTATGCTTCAGATACTTTTTTATTTCAAACTTGGGGATATAAGAAATCGCTTTTCAGAATTCTGTCTCATAACAAACTTGGTGGCGTTTATAATGTGTTCCCTATGTCTTTCACATGAAATTAGACAAGGGAAGTGGTTTGTTTTTTAAGTGAAGTTGGTTTTGAAATATTTTGTATAGGAGCAATGCATTCTGGGAGAAAATTGGGACAAACCATTTGAATGAAGGTGGGGGACACATAAATCTTTGTTTTGCATTAAATTCAGTTTTTACTGTCATAAAAGCTCAGATATGTCATCACTGCCTGTCTTCATAATGTATTAAATTCATCTGGAGCAATCAGAGTATGTAAAGCTCATTTTAAATCTCTAAACACTTAACTTCCCTTCCCCGTATTATGGTGAATTTGGTTTGATCCAGATTCCTACACTTCTTAACACTAAATAGCTTTGCAGGGTATGTGCACTGTGACATAGAAGACTAACAGCATGTAAAGGGCAATAATATTCAGTGTGCTGACCTCTTTTAATTTCAGCTTTATTGTAAATGAGAACAAAAATTGCTATTAATCTCTAAGATACTACAGACACCTCTAGCATTCAAATGGTTAATTAAGGATAGCACAAGGATATAGGTGTGGGTTCAATATTATAGTATAGGGAATTATTTAAAAACATAAGCAATAAAACTTTTGCTGAATAACACCGGCTTATGACTTTATTTAACGACAACCTAATATTTTAGAGGAATATAACTGCGACTTTATCCATTATTTTATTGGTATATAATGTAGAAATATTTTTTTCATTTTTTTTTTCAGTATTTATGCTTCAGATACTTTTTTATTTCAAACTTGGGGATATAAAAAATCGCTTTTCAGAATTCTGTCTCATAACAAACTAGGTGGCGTTTATAATGTGTTCCCTATGTCTTTCACATGAAATTAGACAAGGGAAGTGGTTTGTTTTTTAAGTGAAGTTGGTTTTGAAATATTTTGTATAGGAGCAATGCATTCTGGGAGAAAATTGGGACAAACCATTTGAATGAAGGTGGGGGACACATAAATCTTTGTTTTGCATTAAATTTGGTTTTTACTGTCATAAAAGCTCAGATATGTCATCACTGCCTGTCTTCATAATGAATTAAATTCATCTGGAGCAATTAGAGTATGTAAAGCTCATTTTAAATCTCTAAACACTTAAATTCCCACCCCCGTATTATGGTGAATTTGGTTTGATCCAGATTCCTACACTTCTTAACACTAAATAGCTTTGCAGGGTATGTGCACTGTGATATAGAAGACTAACAGCATGTAAAGGGCATTAATATTCAGTGTGCTGACCCCTTTTAATTTCAGCTTTAATTTAAATGAGAACAAAAATTGCTATTAACCTCTAAGATATTACAGACACCTCTAGCATTCAAATGGTTAATTAAGGATAACACAAGGATATAGGGTGTGGGTTCAATATTATAGTATAGGGAATTATTAAAAAACATAAGCAATAAAACTTTTGCTGAATAACACCGGCTTATGACTTTATTTAACGACAACCTAATATTTTAGAGGAATATAACTGCGATTTTATTCATTATTTTATTGGTATATAATGTAGAAATATTTTTTTCATTTTTTTTTTTAAGTATTTATGCTTCAGATACTTTTTTATTTCAAACTTGGGGATATAAGAAATCGCTTTTCAGAATTCTGTCTCATAACAAACTTGGTGGCGTTTATAATGTGTTCCCTATGTCTTTCACATGAAATTAGACAAGGGAAGTGGTTTGTTTTTTAAGTCAAGTTGGTTTTGAAATATTTTGTATAGGAGCAATGCATTCTGGGAGAAAATTGGGACAAACCATTTGAATGAAGGTGGGGGACACATAAATCTTTGTTTTGCATTAAATTCAGTTTTTACTGTCATAAAAGCTCAGATATGTCATCACTGCCTGTCTTCATAATGTATTAAATTCATCTGGAGCAATCAGAGTATGTAAAGCTCATTTTAAATCTCTAAACACTTAACTTCCCTCCCCCGTATTATGGTGAATTTGGTTTGATCCAGATTCCTACACTTCTTAACACTAAATAGCTTTGCAGGGTATGTGCACTGTGATATAGAAGACTAACAGCATGTAAAGGGCAATAATATTCAGTGTGCTGACCTCTTTTAATTTCAGCTTTATTGTAAATGAGAACAAAAATTGCTATTAATCTCTAAGATACTACAGACACCTCTAGCATTCAAATGGTTAATTAAGGATAACACAAGGATATAGGGTGTGGGTTCAATATTATAGTATAGGGAATTATTAAAAAACATAAGCAATAAAACTTTAGCTGAATAACACCGGCTTATGACTTTATTTAACGACAACATAATATTTTAGAGGAATATAACTGCGATTTTATCCATTATTTTATTGGTATATAATGTAGAAATATTTTTTTCATTTTTTTTTTTCAGTATTTATGCTTCAGATACTTTTTTATTTCAAACTTGGGGATATAAAAAATCGCTTTTCAGAATTCTGTCTCATAACAAACTAGGTGGCGTTTATAATGTGTTCCCTAAGTCTTTCACATGAAATTAGACAAGGGAAGTGGTTTGTTTTTTAAGTGAAGTTGGTTTTGAAATATTTTGTATAGGAGCAATGCATTCTGGGAGAAAATTGGGACAAACCATTTGAATGAAGGTGGGGGACACATAAATCTTTGTTTTGCATTAAATTCAGTTGTTACTATCATAAAAGCTCAGATATGTCATCACTGCCTGTCTTCATAATGTATTAAATTCATCTGGAGCAATTAAAGTATGTAAAGCTCATTTTATATCTCTAAACACTTAACTTCCCACCCCCGTATTATGGTGAATTTGGTTTGACCCAGATTCCTACACTTCTTAACACTAAATAGCTTTGCAGGGTATGTGCACTGTGATATAGAAGACTAACAGCATGTAAAGGGCAATAATATTCAGTGTGCTGACCTCTTTTAATTTCAGCTTTATTGTAAATGAGAACAAAAATTGCTATTAATCTCTAAGATATTACAGACGCCTCTAGCATTCAAATGGTTAATTAAGGATAACACAAGGATATAGGGTGTGGGTTCAATATTATAGTATAGGGAATTATTAAAAAACATAAGCAATAAAACTTTTGCTGAATAACACCGGCTTATGACTTTATTTAACGACAACCTAATATTTTAGAGGAATATAACTGCGATTTTATCCATTATTTTATTGGTATATAATGTAGAAATATTTTTTTCATTTTTTTTTTTTTTCAGTATTTATTCTTCAGATACTTTTTTATTTCAAACTTGGGGATATAAAAAATCGCTTTTCAGAATTCTGTCTCATAACAAACTAGGTGGCGTTTATAATGTGTTCCCTATGTCTTTCACATGAAATTAGACAAGGGAAGTGGTTTGTTTTTTAAGTCAAGTAGGTTTTGAAATATTTTGTATAGGAGCTATGCATTCTGGGAGAAAATTGGGACAAACCATTTGAATGAAGGTGGGGACACATAAATCTTTGTTTTGCATTAAATTCAGTTTTTACTGTCATAAAAGCTCAGATATGTCATCACTGCCTGTCTTCATAATGTATTAAATTCATCTGGAGCAATTAGAGTATGTAAAGCTAATTTTATATCTCTAAACACTTAACTTCCCACCCCCGTATTATGGTGAATTTGGTTTGATCCAGATTCCTACACTTCTTAACACTAAATAGCTTTGCAGGGTATGTGCACTGTAATATAGAAGACTAACAGCATGTAAAGGGCAATAATATTCAGTGTGCTGACCTCTTTTAATTTCAGCTTTATTGTAAATGAGAACAAAAATTGCTATTAATCTCTAAGATATTACAGACGCCTCTAGCATTCAAATGGTTAATTAAGGATAACACAAGGATATAGGGTGTGGGTTCAATATTATAGTATAGGGAATTATTAAAAAACATAAGCAATAAAACTTTTGCTGAATAACACCGGCTTATGACTTTATTTAACGACAACCTAATATTTTAGAGGAATATAACTGAGATTTTATCCATTATTTTATTGGTATATAATGTAGAAATATTTTTTTCATATTTTTTTTTTTAAGTATTTATGCTTCAGATACTTTTTTATTTCAAACTTCGGGATATAAGAAATCGCTTTTCAGAATTCTGTCTCATGACAAACTAGGTGGCGTTTATAATGTGTTCCCTATGTCTTTCACATGAAATTAGACAAGGGAAGTGGTTTGTTTTTTAAGTCAAGTTGGTTTTGAAATATTTTGTATAGGAGCTATGCATTCTGGGAGAAAATTGGGACAAACCATTTGAATGAAGGTGGGGGACACATAAATCTTTGTTTTGCATTAAATTCAGTTTTTACTGTCATAAAAGCTCAGATATGTCATCACTGCCTGTCTTCATAATGTATTAAGTTCATCTGGAGCAATCAGAGTATGTAAAGCTCATTTTAAATCTCTAAACACTTAACTTCCCTTCCCCGTATTATGGTGAATTTGGTTTGATCCAGATTCCTACACTTCTTAACACTAAATAGCTTTGCAGGGTATGTGCACTGTGATATAGAAGACTAACAGCTGTAAAGGGCAATAATATTCAGTGTGCTGACCTCTTTTAATTTCAGCTTTATTGTAAATGAGAACAAAAATTGCTATTAATCTCTAAGATACTACAGACACCTCTAGCATTCAAATGGTTAATTAAGGATAGCACAAGGATATAGGGTGTGGGTTCAATATTATAGTATAGGGAATTATTTAAAAACATAAGCAATAAAACTTTTGCTGAATAACACCGGCTTATGACTTTATTTAACGACAACCTAATATTTTAGAGGAATATAACTGCGACTTTATCCATTATTTTATTGGTATATAATGTAGAAATATTTTTTTCATTTTTTTTTTCAGTATTTATGCTTCAGATACTTTTTTATTTCAAACTTGGGGATATAAAAAATCGCTTTTCAGAATTCTGTCTCATAACAAACTAGGTGGCGTTTATAATGTGTTCCCTATGTCTTTCACATGAAATTAGACAAGGGAAGTGGTTTGTTTTTTAAGTGAAGTTGGTTTTGAAATATTTTGTATAGGAGCAATGCATTCTGGGAGAAAATTGGGACAAACCATTTGAATGAAGGTGGGGGACACATAAATCTTTGTTTTGCATTAAATTTGGTTTTTACTGTCATAAAAGCTCAGATATGTCATCACTGCCTGTCTTCATAATGAATTAAATTCATCTGGAGCAATTAGAGTATGTAAAGCTCATTTTAAATCTCTAAACACTTAAATTCCCACCCCCGTATTATGGTGAATTTGGTTTGATCCAGATTCCTACACTTCTTAACACTAAATAGCTTTGCAGGGTATGTGCACTGTGATATAGAAGACTAACAGCATGTAAAGGGCATTAATATTCAGTGTGCTGACCCCTTTTAATTTCAGCTTTAATTTAAATGAGAACAAAAATTGCTATTAACCTCTAAGATATTACAGACACCTCTAGCATTCAAATGGTTAATTAAGGATAACACAAGGATATAGGGTGTGGGTTCAATATTATAGTATAGGGAATTATTAAAAAACATAAGCAATAAAACTTTTGCTGAATAACACCGGCTTATGACTTTATTTAACGACAACCTAATATTTTAGAGGAATATAACTGCGATTTTATTCATTATTTTATTGGTATATAATGTAGAAATATTTTTTTCATTTTTTTTTTTAAGTATTTATGCTTCAGATACTTTTTTATTTCAAACTTGGGGATATAAGAAATCGCTTTTCAGAATTCTGTCTCATAACAAACTTGGTGGCGTTTATAATGTGTTCCCTATGTCTTTCACATGAAATTAGACAAGGGAAGTGGTTTGTTTTTTAAGTCAAGTTGGTTTTGAAATATTTTGTATAGGAGCAATGCATTCTGGGAGAAAATTGGGACAAACCATTTGAATGAAGGTGGGGGACACATAAATCTTTGTTTTGCATTAAATTCAGTTTTTACTGTCATAAAAGCTCAGATATGTCATCACTGCCTGTCTTCATAATGTATTAAATTCATCTGGAGCAATCAGAGTATGTAAAGCTCATTTTAAATCTCTAAACACTTAACTTCCCTCCCCCGTATTATGGTGAATTTGGTTTGATCCAGATTCCTACACTTCTTAACACTAAATAGCTTTGCAGGGTATGTGCACTGTGATATAGAAGACTAACAGCATGTAAAGGGCAATAATATTCAGTGTGCTGACCTCTTTTAATTTCAGCTTTATTGTAAATGAGAACAAAAATTGCTATTAATCTCTAAGATACTACAGACACCTCTAGCATTCAAATGGTTAATTAAGGATAACACAAGGATATAGGGTGTGGGTTCAATATTATAGTATAGGGAATTATTAAAAAACATAAGCAATAAAACTTTAGCTGAATAACACCGGCTTATGACTTTATTTAACGACAACATAATATTTTAGAGGAATATAACTGCGATTTTATCCATTATTTTATTGGTATATAATGTAGAAATATTTTTTTCATTTTTTTTTTTCAGTATTTATGCTTCAGATACTTTTTTATTTCAAACTTGGGGATATAAAAAATCGCTTTTCAGAATTCTGTCTCATAACAAACTAGGTGGCGTTTATAATGTGTTCCCTAAGTCTTTCACATGAAATTAGACAAGGGAAGTGGTTTGTTTTTTAAGTGAAGTTGGTTTTGAAATATTTTGTATAGGAGCAATGCATTCTGGGAGAAAATTGGGACAAACCATTTGAATGAAGGTGGGGGACACATAAATCTTTGTTTTGCATTAAATTCAGTTGTTACTATCATAAAAGCTCAGATATGTCATCACTGCCTGTCTTCATAATGTATTAAATTCATCTGGAGCAATTAAAGTATGTAAAGCTCATTTTATATCTCTAAACACTTAACTTCCCACCCCCGTATTATGGTGAATTTGGTTTGACCCAGATTCCTACACTTCTTAACACTAAATAGCTTTGCAGGGTATGTGCACTGTGATATAGAAGACTAACAGCATGTAAAGGGCAATAATATTCAGTGTGCTGACCTCTTTTAATTTCAGCTTTATTGTAAATGAGAACAAAAATTGCTATTAATCTCTAAGATATTACAGACGCCTCTAGCATTCAAATGGTTAATTAAGGATAACACAAGGATATAGGGTGTGGGTTCAATATTATAGTATAGGGAATTATTAAAAAACATAAGCAATAAAACTTTTGCTGAATAACACCGGCTTATGACTTTATTTAACGACAACCTAATATTTTAGAGGAATATAACTGCGATTTTATCCATTATTTTATTGGTATATAATGTAGAAATATTTTTTTCATTTTTTTTTTTTTTCAGTATTTATTCTTCAGATACTTTTTTATTTCAAACTTGGGGATATAAAAAATCGCTTTTCAGAATTCTGTCTCATAACAAACTAGGTGGCGTTTATAATGTGTTCCCTATGTCTTTCACATGAAATTAGACAAGGGAAGTGGTTTGTTTTTTAAGTCAAGTAGGTTTTGAAATATTTTGTATAGGAGCTATGCATTCTGGGAGAAAATTGGGACAAACCATTTGAATGAAGGTGGGGACACATAAATCTTTGTTTTGCATTAAATTCAGTTTTTACTGTCATAAAAGCTCAGATATGTCATCACTGCCTGTCTTCATAATGTATTAAATTCATCTGGAGCAATTAGAGTATGTAAAGCTAATTTTATATCTCTAAACACTTAACTTCCCACCCCCGTATTATGGTGAATTTGGTTTGATCCAGATTCCTACACTTCTTAACACTAAATAGCTTTGCAGGGTATGTGCACTGTAATATAGAAGACTAACAGCATGTAAAGGGCAATAATATTCAGTGTGCTGACCTCTTTTAATTTCAGCTTTATTGTAAATGAGAACAAAAATTGCTATTAATCTCTAAGATATTACAGACGCCTCTAGCATTCAAATGGTTAATTAAGGATAACACAAGGATATAGGGTGTGGGTTCAATATTATAGTATAGGGAATTATTAAAAAACATAAGCAATAAAACTTTTGCTGAATAACACCGGCTTATGACTTTATTTAACGACAACCTAATATTTTAGAGGAATATAACTGAGATTTTATCCATTATTTTATTGGTATATAATGTAGAAATATTTTTTTCATATTTTTTTTTTTAAGTATTTATGCTTCAGATACTTTTTTATTTCAAACTTCGGGATATAAGAAATCGCTTTTCAGAATTCTGTCTCATGACAAACTAGGTGGCGTTTATAATGTGTTCCCTATGTCTTTCACATGAAATTAGACAAGGGAAGTGGTTTGTTTTTTAAGTCAAGTTGGTTTTGAAATATTTTGTATAGGAGCTATGCATTCTGGGAGAAAATTGGGACAAACCATTTGAATGAAGGTGGGGGACACATAAATCTTTGTTTTGCATTAAATTCAGTTTTTACTGTCATAAAAGCTCAGATATGTCATCACTGCCTGTCTTCATAATGTATTAAGTTCATCTGGAGCAATCAGAGTATGTAAAGCTCATTTTAAATCTCTAAACACTTAACTTCCCTTCCCCGTATTATGGTGAATTTGGTTTGATCCAGATTCCTACACTTCTTAACACTAAATAGCTTTGCAGGGTATGTGCACTGTGATATAGAAGACTAACAGCTGTAAAGGGCAATAATATTCAGTGTGCTGACCTCTTTTAATTTCAGCTTTATTGTAAATGAGAACAAAAATTGCTATTAATCTCTAAGATACTACAGACACCTCTAGCATTCAAATGGTTAATTAAGGATAGCACAAGGATATAGGGTGTGGGTTCAATATTATAGTATAGGGAATTATTAAAAAACATAAGCAATAAAACTTTTGCTGAATAACACCGGCTTATGACTTTATTTAACGACAACCTAATATTTTAGAGGAATATAACTGCGATTTTATCCATTATTTTATTGGTATATAATGTAGAAATATTATTTTCATTTTTTTTTTCAGTATTTATGCTTCAGATACTTTTTTATTTCAAACTTGGGGATATAAAAAATCGCTTTTCAGAATTCTGTCTCATAACAAACTAGGTGGCGTTTATAATGTGTTCCCTATGTCTTTCACATGAAATTAGACAAGGGAAGTGGTTTGTTTTTTAAGTGAAGTTGGTTTTGAAATATTTTGTATAGGAGCAATGCATTCTGGGAGAAAATTGGGACAAACCATTTGAATGAAGGTGGGGGACACATAAATCTTTGTTTTGCATTAAATTCGGTTTTTACTGTCATAAAAGCTCAGATATGTCATCACTGCCTGTCTTCATAATGAATTAAATTCATCTGGAGCAATTAGAGTATGTAAAGCTCATTTTAAATCTCTAAACACTTAACTTCCCACCCCCGTATTATGGTGAATTTGGTTTGATCCAGATTCCTACACTTCTTAACACTAAATAGCTTTGCAGGGTATGTGCACTGTGATATAGAAGACTAACAGCATGTAAAGGGCATTAATATTCAGTGTGCTGACCCCTTTTAATTTCAGCTTTAATTTAAATGAGAACAAAAATTGCTATTAACCTCTAAGATATTACAGACACCTCTAGCATTCAAATGGTTAATTAAGGATAACACAAGGATATAGGGTGTGGGTTCAATATTATAGTATAGGGAATTATTAAAAAACATAAGCAATAAAACTTTTGCTGAATAACACCGGCTTATGACTTTATTTAACGACAACCTAATATTTTAGAGGAATATAACTGCGATTTTATCCATTATTTTATTGGTATATAATGTAGAAATATTTTTTTCATTTTTTTTTTTAAGTATTTATGCTTCAGATACTTTTTTATTTCAAACTTGGGGATATAAGAAATCGCTTTTCAGAATTCTGTCTCATAACAAACTTGGTGGCGTTTATAATGTGTTCCCTATGTCTTTCACATGAAATTAGACAAGGGAAGTGGTTTGTTTTTTAAGTGAAGTTGGTTTTGAAATATTTTGTATAGGAGCAATGCATTCTGGGAGAAAATTGGGACAAACCATTTGAATGAAGGTGGGGGACACATAAATCTTTGTTTTGCATTAAATTCAGTTTTTACTGTCATAAAAGCTCAGATATGTCATCACTGCCTGTCTTCATAATGTATTAAATTCATCTGGAGCAATTAGAGTATGTAAAGCTCATTTTATATCTCTAAACACTTAACTTCCCACCCCCGTATTATGGTGAATTTGGTTTGATCCAGATTCCTACACTTCTTAACACTAAATAGCTTTGCAGGGTATGTGCACTGTGATATAGAAGACTAACAGCATGTAAAGGGCAATAATATTCAGTGTGCTGACCTCTTTTAATTTCAGCTTTATTGTAAATGAGAACAAAAATTGCTATTAATCTCTAAGATATTACAGACGCCTCTAGCATTCAAATGGTTAATTAAGGATAACACAAGGATATAGGGTGTGGGTTCAATATTATAGTATAGGGAATTATTAAAAAACATAAGCAATAAAACTTTTGCTGAATAACACCGGCTTATGACTTTATTTAACGACAACCTAATATTTTAGAGGAATATAACTACGATTTTATCCATTATTTTATTGGTATACAATGTAGAAATATTTTTTTAATTTTTTTTTTTTTTTAAGTATTTATGCTTCAGATACTTTTTTTAATTTCAAACTTGGGGATATAAGAAATTGCTTTTCAGAATTCTGTCTCATAACAAACTAGGTGGCGTTTATAATGTGTTCCCTATGTCTTTCACATGAAATTAGACAAGGGAAGTGGTTTGTTTTTTAAGTGAAGTTGGTTTTGAAATATTTTGTATAGGAGCAATGCATTCTGGGAGAAAATTGGGACAAACCATTTGAATGAAGGTGGGGGACACATAAATCTTTGTTTTGCATTAAATTCGGTTTTTACTGTCATAAAAGCTCAGATATGTCATCACTGCCTGTCTTCATAATGAATTAAATTCATCTGGAGCAATTAGAGTATGTAAAGCTCATTTTAAATCTCTAAACACTTAACTTCCCACCCCCGTATTATGGTGAATTTGGTTTGATCCAGATTCCTACACTTCTTAACACTAAATAGCTTTGCAGGGTATGTGCACTGTGATATAGAAGACTAACAGCATGTAAAGGGCATTAATATTCAGTGTGCTGACCCCTTTTAATTTCAGCTTTAATTTAAATGAGAACAAAAATTGCTATTAACCTCTAAGATATTACAGACACCTCTAGCATTCAAATGGTTAATTAAGGATAACACAAGGATATAGGGTGTGGGTTCAATATTATAGTATAGGGAATTATTAAAAAACATAAGCAATAAAACTTTTGCTGAATAACACCGGCTTATGACTTTATTTAACGACAACCTAATATTTTAGAGGAATATAACTGCGATTTTATCCATTATTTTATTGGTATATAATGTAGAAATATTTTTTTCATTTTTTTTTTTAAGTATTTATGCTTCAGATACTTTTTTATTTCAAACTTGGGGATATAAGAAATCGCTTTTCAGAATTCTGTCTCATAACAAACTTGGTGGCGTTTATAATGTGTTCCCTATGTCTTTCACATGAAATTAGACAAGGGAAGTGGTTTGTTTTTTAAGTGAAGTTGGTTTTGAAATATTTTGTATAGGAGCTATGCATTCTGGGAGAAAATTGGGACAAACCATTTGAATGAAGGTGGGGGACACATAAATCTTTGTTTTGCATTAAATTCAGTTTTTACTGTCATAAAAGCTCAGATATGTCATCACTGCCTGTCTTCATAATGTATTAAATTCATCTGGAGCAATTAGAGTATGTAAAGCTCATTTTATATCTCTAAACACTTAACTTTCCACCCCCGTATTATGGTGAATTTGGTTTGATCCAGATTCCTACACTTCTTAACACTAAATAGCTTTGCAGGGTATGTGCACTGTGATATAGAAGACTAACAGCATGTAAAGGGCAATAATATTCAGTGTGCTGACCTCTTTTAATTTCAGCTTTATTGTAAATGAGAACAAAAATTGCTATTAATCTCTAAGATATTACAGACGCCTCTAGCATTCAAATGGTTAATTAAGGATAACACAAGGATATAGGGTGTGGGTTCAATATTATAGTATAGGGAATTATTAAAAAACATAAGCAATAAAACTTTTGCTGAATAACACCGGCTTATGACTTTATTTAACGACAACCTAATATTTTAGAGGAATATAACTGCGATTTTATCCATTATTTTATTGGTATATAATGTAGAAATATTTTTTTAATTTTTTTTTTTTTAAGTATTTATGCTTCAGATACTTTTTTATTTCAAACTTGGGGATATAAGAAATTGCTTTTCAGAATTCTGTCTCATAACAAACTAGGTGGCGTTTATAATGTGTTCCCTATGTCTTTCACATGAAATTAGACAAGGGAAGTGGTTTGTTTTTTAAGTGAAGTTGGTTTTGAAATATTTTGTATAGGAGCAATGCATTCTGGGAGAAAATTGGGACAAACCATTTGAATGAAGGTGGAGGACACATAAATCTTTGTTTTGCATTAAATTCGGTTTTTACTGTCATAAAAGCTCAGATATGTCATCACTGCCTGTCTTCATAATGTATTAAATTCATCTGGAGCAATTAGAGTATGTAAACCTCATTTTAAATCTCTAAACACTTAACTTCCCACCCCCGTATTATGGTGAATTTGGTTTGATCCAGATTCCTACACTTCTTAACACTAAATAGCTTTGCAGGGTATGTGCACTGTGATATAGAAGACTAACAGCATGTAAAGGGCATTAATATTCATTTTGCTGACCCCTTTTAATTTCAGCTTTAATTTAAATGAGAACAAAAATTGCTATTAACCTCTAAGATATTACAGACACCTCTAGCATTCAAATGGTTAATTAAGGATAACACAAGGATATAGGGTGTGGGTTCAATATTATAGTATAGGGAATTATTAAAAAACATAAGCAATAAAACTTTTGCTGAATAACACCGGCTTATGACTTTATTTAACGACAACCTAATATTTTAGAGGAATATAACTGCGATTTTATCCATTATTTTATTGGTATATAATGTAGAAATATTTTTTTCATTTTTTTTTTCAGTATTTATGCTTCAGATACTTTTTTATTTCAAACTTGGGGATATAAAAAATCGCTTTTCAGAATTCTGTCTCATAACAAACTAGGTGGCGTTTATAATGTGTTCCCTATGTCTTTCACATGAAATTAGACAAGGGAAGTGGTTTGTTTTTTAAGTGAAGTTGGTTTTGAAATATTTTGTATAGGAGCAATGTATTCTGAGAGAAAATTTGGACAAACCATTTGAATGAAGGTGGGGGACACATAAATCTTTGTTTTGCATTAAATTCGGTTTTTACTGTCATAAAAGCTCAGATATGTCATCACTGCCTGTCTTCATAATGAATTAAATTCATCTGGAGCAATTAGAGTATGTAAAGCTCATTTTAAATCTCTAAACACTTAACTTCCCACCCCCGTATTATGGTGAATTTGGTTTGATCCAGATTCCTACACTTCTTAACACTAAATAGCTTTGCAGGGTATGTGCACTGTGATATAGAAGACTAACAGCATGTAAAGGGCATTAATATTCAGTGTGCTGACCCCTTTTAATTTCAGCTTTAATTTAAATGAGAACAAAAATTGCTATTAACCTCTAAGATATTACAGACACCTCTAGCATTCAAATGGTTAATTAAGGATAACACAAGGATATAGGGTGTGGGTTCAATATTATAGTATAGGGAATTATTAAAAAACATAAGCAATAAAACTTTTGCTGAATAACACCGGCTTATGACTTTATTTAACGACAACCTAATATTTTAGAGGAATATAACTGCGATTTTATCCATTATTTTATTGGTATATAATGTAGAAATATTTTTTTCATTTTTTTTTTTAAGTATTTATGCTTCAGATACTTTTTTATTTCAAACTTGGGGATATAAGAAATCGCTTTTCAGAATTCTGTCTCATAACAAACTTGGTGGCGTTTATAATGTGTTCCCTATGTCTTTCACATGAAATTAGACAAGGGAAGTGGTTTGTTTTTTAAGTGAAGTTTGTTTTGAAATATTTTGTATAGGAGCAATGCATTCTGGGAGAAAATTGGGACAAACCATTTGAATGAAGATGGGGGACACATAAATCTTTGTTTTGCATTAAATTCAGTTTTTACTGTCATAAAAGCTCAGATATGTCATCACTGCCTGTCTTCATAATGTATTAAATTCATCTGGAGCAATTAGAGTATGTAAAGCTCATTTTATATCTCTAAACACTTAACTTCCCACCCCTGTATTATGGTGAATTTGGTTTGATCCAGATTCCTACACTTCTTAACACTAAATAGCTTTGCAGGGTATGTGCACTGTGATATAGAAGACTAACAGCATGTAAAGGGCAATAATATTCAGTGTGCTGACCTCTTTTAATTTCAGCTTTATTGTAAATGAGAACAAAAATTGCTATTAATCTCTAAGATATTACAGACGCCTCTAGCATTCAAATGGTTAATTAAGGATAACACAAGGATATAGGGTGTGGGTTCAATATTATAGTATAGGGAATTATTAAAAAACATAAGCAATAAAACTTTTGCTGAATAACACCGGCTTATGACTTTATTTATCGACAACCTAATATTTTAGAGGAATATAACTGCGATTTTATCCATTATTTTATTGGTATATAATGTAGAAATATTTTTTTAATTTTTTTTTTTTTAAGTATTTATGCTTCAGATACTTTTTTATTTCAAACTTGGGGATATAAGAAATTGCTTTTCAGAATTCTGTCTCATAACAAACTAGGTGGCGTTTATAATGTGTTCCCTATGTCTTTCACATGAAATTAGACAAGGGAAGTGGTTTGTTTTTTAAGTCAAGTTGGTTTTGAAATATTTTGTATAGGAGCAATGCATTCTGGGAGAAAATTGGGACAAACCATTTGAATGAAGGTGGAGGACACATAAATCTTTGTTTTGCATTAAATTCGGTTTTTACTGTCATAAAAGCTCAGATATGTCATCACTGCCTGTCTTCATAATGTATTAAATTCATCTGGAGCAATTAGAGTATGTAAACCTCATTTTAATTCTCTAAACACTTAACTTCCCACCCCCGTATTATGGTGAATTTGGTTTGATCCAGATTCCTACACTTCTTAACACTAAATAGCTTTGCAGGGTATGTGCACTGTGATATAGAAGACTAACAGCATGTAAAGGGCATTAATATTCATTTTGCTGACCCCTTTTAATTTCAGCTTTAATTTAAATGAGAACAAAAATTGCTATTAACCTCTAAGATATTACAGACACCTCTAGCATTCAAATGGTTAATTAAGGATAACACAAGGATATAGGGTGTGGGTTCAATATTATAGTATAGGGAATTATTAAAAAACATAAGCAATAAAACTTTTGCTGAATAACACCGGCTTATAACTTTATTTAACGACAACCTAATATTTTAGAGGAATATAACTGCAATTTTATCCATTATTTTATTGGTATATAATGTAGAAATATTTTTTTCATTTTTTTTTTTTAAGTATTTATGCTTCAGATACTTTTTTATTTCAAACTTGGGGATATAAGAAATCGCTTTTCAGAATTCTGTCTCATAACAAACTTGGTGGCGTTTATAATGTGTTCCCTATGTCTTTCACATGAAATTAGACAAGGGAAGTGGTTTGTTTTTTAAGTGAAGTTGGTTTTGAAATATTTTGTATAGGAGCAATGCATTCTGGGAGAAAATTGGGACAAACCATTTGAATGAAGGTGGGGGACACATAAATCTTTGTTTTGCATTAAATTCGGTTTTTACTGTCATAAAAGCTCAGATATGTCATCACTGGCTGTCTTCATAATGAATTAAATTCATCTGGAGTAATTAGAGTATGTAAAGCTCATTTTAAATCTCTAAACACTTAACTTCCCACCCCCGTATTATGGTGAATTTGGTTTGATCCAGATTCCTACACTTCTTAACACTAAATAGCTTTGCAGGGTATGTGCACTGTGATATAGAAGACTAACAGCATGTAAAGGGCATTAATATTCAGTGTGCTGACCCCTTTTCATTTCAGCTTTAATTTAAATGAGAACAAAAATTGCTATTAAACTCTAAGATATTACAGACACCTCTAGCATTCAAATGGTTAATTAAGGATAACACAAGGATATAGGGTGTGGGTTCAATATTATAGTATAGGGAATTATTAAAAAACATAAGCAATAAAACTTTTGCTGAATAACACCGGCTTATGACTTTATTTAACGACAACCTAATATTTTAGAGGAATATAACTGCGATTTTATCCATTATTTTATTGGTATATAATGTAGAAATATTTTTTTCATTTTTTTTTTCAGTATTTATGCTTCAGACACTTTTTTATTTCAAACTTGGGGATATAAAAAATCGCTTTTCAGAATTCTGTCTCATAACAAACTAGGTGGCGTTTATAATGTGTTCCCTATGTCTTTCACATGAAATTGGACAAGGGAAGTGGTTTGTTTTTTAAGTGAAGTTGGTTTTGAAATATTTTGTATAGGAGCAATGCATTCTGGGAGAAAATTGGGACAAACCATTTGAATGAAGGTGGGGGACACATAAATCTTTGTTTTGCATTAAATTCGGTTTTTACTGTCATAAAAGCTCAGATATGTCATCACTGCCTGTCTTCATAATGAATTAAATTCATCTGGAGCAATTAGAGTATGTAAAGCTCATTTTAAATCTCTAAACACTTAACTTCCCACCCCCGTATTATGGTGAATTTGGTTTGATCCAGATTCCTACACTTCTTAACACTAAATAGCTTTGCAGGGTATGTGCACTGTGATATAGAAGACTAACAGCATGTAAAGGGCATTAATATTCAGTGTGCTGACCCCTTTTAATTTCAGCTTTAATTTAAATGAGAACAAAAATTGCTATTAACCTCTAAGATATTACAGACACCTCTAGCATTCAAATGGTTAATTAAGGATAACACAAGGATATAGGGTGTGGGTTCAATATTATAGTATAGGGAATTATTAAAAAACATAAGCAATAAAACTTTTGCTGAATAACACCGGCTTATGACTTTATTTAACGACAACCTAATATTTTAGAGGAATATAACTGCGATTTTATCCATTATTTTATTGGTATATAATGTAGAAATATTTTTTTCATTTTTTTTTTTAAGTATTTATGCTTCAGATACTTTTTTATTTCAAACTTGGGGATATAAGAAATCGCTTTTCAGAATTCTGTCTCATAACAAACTTGGTGGCGTTTATAATGTGTTCCCTATGTCTTTCACATGAAATTAGACAAGGGAAGTGGTTTGTTTTTTAAGTGAAGTTGGTTTTGAAATATTTTGTATAGGAGCAATGCATTCTGGGAGAAAATTGGGACAAACCATTTGAATGAAGGTGGGGGACACATAAATCTTTGTTTTGCATTAAATTCAGTTTTTACCGTCATAAAAGCTCAGATATGTCATCACTGCCTGTCTTCATAATGTATTAAATTCATCTGGAGCAATTAGAGTATGTAAAGCTCATTTTATATCTCTAAACACTTAACTTCCCACCCCCGTATTATGGTGAATTTGGTTTGATCCAGATTCCTACACTTCTTAACACTAAATAGCTTTGCAGGGTATGTGCACTGTGATATAGAAGACTAACAGCATGTAAAGGGCAATAATATTCAGTGTGCTGACCTCTTTTAATTTCAGCTTTATTGTAAATGAGAACAAAAATTGCTATTAATCTCTAAGATATTACAGACGCCTCTAGCATTCAAATGGTTAATTAATG
This sequence comes from Rhinophrynus dorsalis, assembly GCA_037306005.1. Classification (NCBI taxonomy): domain Eukaryota; kingdom Metazoa; phylum Chordata; class Amphibia; order Anura; family Rhinophrynidae; genus Rhinophrynus; species Rhinophrynus dorsalis. Next base: position 24,435,248 of record CM074727.1, on the reverse strand, counting down.
ATAACACAAGGATATAGGGTGTGGGTTCAATATTATAGTATAGGGAATTATTAAAAAACATAAGCAATAAAACTTTTGCTGAATAACACCGGCTTATAACTTTATTTAACGACAACCTAATATTTTAGAGGAATATAACTGCAATTTTATCCATTATTTTATTGGTATATAATGTAGAAATATTTTTTTCATTTTTTTTTTTTTTTAGTATTTATGCTTCAGAAACTTTTTTATTTCAAACTTGGGGATATAAGAAATCGCTTTTCAGAATTCTGTCTCATAACAAACTAGGTGGCGTTTAAAATGTGTTCCCTATGTCTTTCACATGAAATTAGACAAGGGAAGTGGTTTGTTTTTTAAGTGAAGTTGGTTTTGAAATATTTTGTATAGGAGCTATGCATTCTGGGAGAAAATTGGGACAAACCATTTGAATGAAGGTGGGGGACACATAAATCTTTGTTTTGCATTAAATTCAGTTTTTACTGTCATAAAAGCTCAGATATGTCATCACTGCCTGTCTTCATAATGTATTAAATTCATCTGGAGCAATTAGAGTATGTAAAGCTCATTTTATATCTCTAAACACTTAACTTCCCACCCCCGTATTATGGTGAATTTGGTTTGATCCAGATTCCTACACTTCTTAACACTAAATAGCTTTGCAGGGTATGTGCACTGTGATATAGAAGACTAACAGCATGTAAAGGGCAATAATATTCAGTGTGCTGACCTCTTTTAATTTCAGCTTTATTGTAAATGAGAACAAAAATTGCTATTAATCTCTAAGATATTACAGACGCCTCTAGCATTCAAATGGTTAATTAAGGATAACACAAGGATATAGGGTGTGGGTTCAATATTATAGTATAGGGAATTATTAAAAAACATAAGCAATAAAACTTTTGCTGAATAACACCGGCTTATGACTTTATTTAACGACAACCTAATATTTTAGAGGAATATAACTGCGATTTTATCCATTATTTTATTGGTATATAATGTAGAAATATTTTTTTAATTTTTTTTTTTTTTAAGTATTTATGCTTCAGATACTTTTTTATTTCAAACTTGGGGATATAAGAAATTGCTTTTCAGAATTCTGTCTCATAACAAACTAGGTGGCGTTTATAATGTGTTCCCTATGTCTTTCACATGAAATTAGACAAGGGAAGTGGTTTGTTTTTTAAGTGAAGTTGGTTTTGAAATATTTTGTATAGGAGCAATGCATTCTTGGAGAAAATTGGGACAAACCATTTGAATGAAGGTGGAGGACACATAAATCTTTGTTTTGCATTAAATTCGGTTTTTACTGTCATAAAAGCTCAGATATGTCATCACTGCCTGTCTTCATAATGTATTAAATTCATATGGAGCAATTAGAGTATGTAAACCTCATTTTAAATCTCTAAACACTTAACTTCCCACCCCCGTATTATGGTGAATTTGGTTTGATCCAGATTCCTACACTTCTTAACACTAAATAGCTTTGCAGGGTATGTGCACTGTGATATAGAAGACTAACAGCATGTAAAGGGCATTAATATTCATTTTGCTGACCCCTTTTAATTTCAGCTTTAATTTAAATGAGAACAAAAATTGCTATTAACCTCTAAGATATTACAGACACCTCTAGCATTCAAATGGTTAATTAAGGATAACACAAGGATATAGGGTGTGGGTTCAATATTATAGTATAGGGAATTATTAAAAAACATAAGCAATAAAACTTTTGCTGAATAACACCGGCTTATAACTTTATTTAACGACAACCTAATATTTTAGAGGAATATAACTGCAATTTTATCCATTATTTTATTGGTATATAATGTAGAAATATTTTTTTCATTTTTTTTTTAAGTATTTATGCTTCAGATACTTTTTTATTTCAAACTTGGGGATATAAGAAATCGCTTTTCAGAATTCTGTCTCATAACAAACTTAGTGGCGTTTATAATGTGTTCCCTATGTCTTTCACATGAAATTAGACAAGGGAAGTGGTTTGTTTTTTAAGTGAAGTTGGTTTTGAAATATTTTGTATAGGAGCAATGCATTCTGGGAGAAAATTGGGACAAACCATTTGAATGAAGGTGGGGGACACATAAATCTTTGTTTTGCATTAAATTCGGTTTTTACTGTTATAAAAGCTCAGATATGTCATCACTGCCTGTCTTCATAATGAATTAAATTCATCTGGAGCAATTAGAGTATGTAAAGCTCATTTTAAATCTCTAAACACTTAACTTCCCACCCCCGTATTATGGTGAATTTGGTTTGATCCAGATTCCTACACTTCTTAACACTAAATAGCTTTGCAGGGTATGTGCACTGTGATATAGAAGACTAACAGCATGTAAAGGGCATTAATATTCAGTGTGCTGACCCCTTTTAATTTCAGCTTTAATTTAAATGAGAACAAAAATTGCTATTAACCTCTAAGATATTACAGACACCTCTAGCATTCAAATGGTTAATTAAGGATAACACAAGGATATAGGGTGTGGGTTCAATATTATAGTATAGGGAATTATTAAAAAACATAAGCAATAAAACTTTTGCTGAATAACACCGGCTTATGACTTTATTTAACGACAACCTAATATTTTAGAGGAATATAACTGCGATTTTATCCATTATTTTATTGGTATATAATGTAGAAATATTTTTTTCATTTTTTTTTTCAGTATTTATGCTTCAGATACTTTTTTATTTCAAACTTGGGGATATAAAAAATCGCTTTTCAGAATTCTGTCTCATAACAAACTAGGTGGCGTTTATAATGTGTTCCCTATGTCTTTCACATGAAATTAGACAAGGGAAGTGGTTTGTTTTTTAAGTGAAGTTGGTTTTGAAATATTTTGTATAGGAGCAATGCATTCTGGGAGAAAATTGGGACAAACCATTTGAATGAAGGTGGGGGACACATAAATCTTTGTTTTGCATTAAATTCGGTTTTTACTGTCATAAAAGCTCAGATATGTCATCACTGCCTGTCTTCATAATGAATTAAATTCATCTGGAGCAATTAGAGTATGTAAAGCTCATTTTAAATCTCTAAACACTTAACTTCCCACCCCCGTATTATGGTGAATTTGGTTTGATCCAGATTCCTACACTTCTTAACACTAAATAGCTTTGCAGGGTATGTGCACTGTGATATAGAAGACTAACAGCATGTAAAGGGCATTAATATTCATTTTGCTGACCCCTTTTAATTTCAGCTTTAATTTAAATGAGAACAAAAATTGCTATTAACCTCTAAGATATTACAGACACCTCTAGCATTCAAATGGTTAATTAAGGATAACACAAGGATATAGGGTGTGGGTTCAATATTATAGTATAGGGAATTATTAAAAAACATAAGCAATAAAACTTTTGCTGAATAACACCGGCTTATAACTTTATTTAACGACAACCTAATATTTTAGAGGAATATAACTGCAATTTTATCCATTATTTTATTGGTATATAATGTAGAAATATTTTTTTCATTTTTTTTTTTAAGTATTTATGCTTCAGATACTTTTTTATTTCAAACTTGGGGATATAAGAAATCGCTTTTCAGAATTCTGTCTCATAACAAACTTGGTGGCGTTTATAATGTGTTCCCTATGTCTTTCACATGAAATTAGACAAGGGAAGTGGTTTGTTTTTTAAGTGAAGTTGGTTTTGAAATATTTTGTATAGGAGCAATGCATTCTGGGAGAAAATTGGGACAAACCATTTGAATGAAGGTGGGGGACACATAAATCTTTGTTTTGCATTAAATTCGGTTTTTACTGTCATAAAAGCTCAGATATGTCATCACTGCCTGTCTTCATAATGAATTAAATTCATCTGGAGCAATTAGAGTATGTAAAGCTCATTTTAAATCTCTAAACACTTAACTTCCCACCCCCGTATTATGGTGAATTTGGTTTGATCCAGATTCCTACACTTCTTAACACTAAATAGCTTTGCAGGGTATGTGCACTGTGATATAGAAGACTAACAGCATGTAAAGGGCATTAATATTCATTTTGCTGACCCCTTTTAATTTCAGCTTTAATTTAAATGAGAACAAAAATTGCTATTAACCTCTAAGATATTACAGACACCTCTAGCATTCAAATGGTTAATTAAGGATAACACAAGGATATAGGGTGTGGGTTCAATATTATAGTATAGGGAATTATTAAAAAACATAAGCAATAAAACTTTTGCTGAATAACACCGGCTTATAACTTTATTTAACGACAACCTAATATTTTAGAGGAATATAACTGCAATTTTATCCATTATTTTATTGGTATATAATGTAGAAATATTTTTTTCATTTTTTTTTTTAAGTATTTATGCTTCAGATACTTTTTTATTTCAAACTTGGGGATATAAGAAATCGCTTTTCAGAATTCTGTCTCATAACAAACTTGGTGGCGTTTATAATGTGTTCCCTATGTCTTTCACATGAAATTAGACAAGGGAAGTGGTTTGTTTTTTAAGTGAAGTTGGTTTTGAAATATTTTGTATAGGAGCAATGCATTCTGGGAGAAAATTGGGACAAACCATTTGAATGAAGGTGGGGGACACATAAATCTTTGTTTTGCATTAAATTCGGTTTTTACTGTCATAAAAGCTCAGATATGTCATCACTGGCTGTCTTCATAATGAATTAAATTCATCTGGAGCAATTAGAGTATGTAAAGCTCATTTTAAATCTCTAAACACTTAACTTCCCACCCCCGTATTATGGTGAATTTGGTTTGATCCAGATTCCTACACTTCTTAACACTAAATAGCTTTGCAGGGTATGTGCACTGTGATATAGAAGACTAACAGCATGTAAAGGGCATTAATATTCAGTGTGCTGACCCCTTTTCATTTCAGCTTTAATTTAAATGAGAACAAAAATTGCTATTAAACTCTAAGATATTACAGACACCTCTAGCATTCAAATGGTTAATTAAGGATAACACAAGGATATAGGGTGTGGGTTCAATATTATAGTATAGGGAATTATTAAAAAACATAAGCAATAAAACTTTTGCTGAATAACACCTGCTTATAACTTTATTTAACGACAACCTAATATTTTAGAGGAATATAACTGCAATTTTATCCATTATTTTATTGGTATATAATGTAGAAATATTTTTTTCATTTTTTTTTTAAGTATTTATGCTTCAGATACTTTTTTATTTCAAACTTGGGGATATAAGAAATCGCTTTTCAGAATTCTGTCTCATAACAAACTTGGTGGCGTTTATAATGTGTTCCCTATGTCTTTCACATGAAATTAGACAAGGGAAGTGGTTTGTTTTTTAAGTGAAGTTGGTTTTGAAATATTTTGTATAGGAGCAATGCATTCTGGGAGAAAATTGGGACAAACCATTTGAATGAAGGTGGGGGACACATAAATCTTTGTTTTGCATTAAATTCGGTTTTTACTGTCATAAAAGCTCAGATATGTCATCACTGCCTGTCTTCATAATGAATTAAATTCATCTGGAGCAATTAGAGTATGTAAAGCTCATTTTAAATCTCTAAACACTTAACTTCCCACCCCCGTATTATGGTGAATTTGGTTTGATCCAGATTCCTACACTTCTTAACACTAAATAGCTTTGCAGGGTATGTGCACTGTGATATAGAAGACTAACAGCATGTAAAGGGCATTAATATTCAGTGTGCTGACCCCTTTTAATTTCAGCTTTAATTTAAATGAGAACAAAAATTGCTATTAACCTCTAAGATATTACAGACACCTCTAGCATTCAAATGGTTAATTAAGGATAACACAAGGATATAGGGTGTGGGTTCAATATTATAGTATAGGGAATTATTAAAAAACATAAGCAATAAAACTTTTGCTGAATAACACCGGCTTATGACTTTATTTAACGACAACCTAATATTTTAGAGGAATATAACTGCGATTTTATCCATTATTTTATTGGTATATAATGTAGAAATATTTTTTTCATTTTTTTTTTCAGTATTTATGCTTCAGATACTTTTTTATTTCAAACTTGGGGATATAAAAAATCGCTTTTCAGAATTCTGTCTCATAACAAACTAGGTGGCGTTTATAATGTGTTCCCTATGTCTTTCACATGAAATTAGACAAGGGAAGTGGTTTGTTTTTTAAGTGAAGTTGGTTTTGAAATATTTTGTATAGGAGCAATGCATTCTGGGAGAAAATTGGGACAAACCATTTGAATGAAGGTGGGGGACACATAAATCTTTGTTTTGCATTAAATTCGGTTTTTACTGTCATAAAAGCTCAGATATGTCATCACTGCCTGTCTTCATAATGAATTAAATTCATCTGGAGCAATTAGAGTATGTAAAGCTCATTTTAAATCTCTAAACACTTAACTTCCCACCCCCGTATTATGGTGAATTTGGTTTGATCCAGATTCCTACACTTCTTAACACTAAATAGCTTTGCAGGGTATGTGCACTGTGATATAGAAGACTAACAGCATGTAAAGGGCATTAATATTCATTTTGCTGACCCCTTTTAATTTCAGCTTTAATTTAAATGAGAACAAAAATTGCTATTAACCTCTAAGATATTACAGACACCTCTAGCATTCAAATGGTTAATTAAGGATAACACAAGGATATAGGGTGTGGGTTCAATATTATAGTATAGGGAATTATTAAAAAACATAAGCAATAAAACTTTTGCTGAATAACACCGGCTTATAACTTTATTTAACGACAACCTAATATTTTAGAGGAATATAACTGCAATTTTATCCATTATTTTATTGGTATATAATGTAGAAATATTTTTTTCATTTTTTTTTTTAAGTATTTATGCTTCAGATACTTTTTTATTTCAAACTTGGGGATATAAGAAATCGCTTTTCAGAATTCTGTCTCATAACAAACTTGGTGGCGTTTATAATGTGTTCCCTATGTCTTTCACATGAAATTAGACAAGGGAAGTGGTTTGTTTTTTAAGTGAAGTTGGTTTTGAAATATTTTGTATAGGAGCAATGCATTCTGGGAGAAAATTGGGACAAACCATTTGAATGAAGGTGGGGGACACATAAATCTTTGTTTTGCATTAAATTCGGTTTTTACTGTCATAAAAGCTCAGATATGTCATCACTGGCTGTCTTCATAATGAATTAAATTCATCTGGAGCAATTAGAGTATGTAAAGCTCATTTTAAATCTCTAAACACTTAACTTCCCACCCCCGTATTATGGTGAATTTGGTTTGATCCAGATTCCTACACTTCTTAACACTAAATAGCTTTGCAGGGTATGTGCACTGTGATATAGAAGACTAACAGCATGTAAAGGGCATTAATATTCAGTGTGCTGACCCCTTTTCATTTCAGCTTTAATTTAAATGAGAACAAAAATTGCTATTAAACTCTAAGATATTACAGACACCTCTAGCATTCAAATGGTTAATTAAGGATAACACAAGGATATAGGGTGTGGGTTCAATATTATAGTATAGGGAATTATTAAAAAACATAAGCAATAAAACTTTTGCTGAATAACACCGGCTTATGACTTTATTTAACGACAACCTAATATTTTAGAGGAATATAACTGCGATTTTATCCATTATTTTATTGGTATATAATGTAGAAATATTTTTTTCATTTTTTTTTTCAGTATTTATGCTTCAGACACTTTTTTATTTCAAACTTGGGGATATAAAAAATCGCTTTTCAGAATTCTGTCTCATAACAAACTAGGTGGCGTTTATAATGTGTTCCCTATGTCTTTCACATGAAATTAGACAAGGGAAGTGGTTTGTTTTTTAAGTGAAGTTGGTTTTGAAATATTTTGTATAGGAGCAATGCATTCTGGGAGAAAATTGGGACAAACCATTTGAATGAAGGTGGGGGACACATAAATCTTTGTTTTGCATTAAATTCGGTTTTTACTGTCATAAAAGCTCAGATATGTCATCACTGCCTGTCTTCATAATGAATTAAATTCATCTGGAGCAATTAGAGTATGTAAAGCTCATTTTAAATCTCTAAACACTTAACTTCCCACCCCCGTATTATGGTGAATTTGGTTTGATCCAGATTCCTACACTTCTTAACACTAAATAGCTTTGCAGGGTATGTGCACTGTGATATAGAAGACTAACAGCATGTAAAGGGCATTAATATTCAGTGTGCTGACCCCTTTTAATTTCAGCTTTAATTTAAATGAGAACAAAAATTGCTATTAACCTCTAAGATATTACAGACACCTCTAGCATTCAAATGGTTAATTAAGGATAACACAAGGATATAGGGTGTGGGTTCAATATTATAGTATAGGGAATTATTAAAAAACATAAGCAATAAAACTTTTGCTGAATAACACCGGCTTATGACTTTATTTAACGACAACCTAATATTTTAGAGGAATATAACTGCGATTTTATCCATTATTTTATTGGTATATAATGTAGAAATATTTTTTTCATTTTTTTTTTTAAGTATTTATGCTTCAGATACTTTTTTATTTCAAACTTGGGGATATAAGAAATCGCTTTTCAGAATTCTGTCTCATAACAAACTTGGTGGCGTTTATAATGTGTTCCCTATGTCTTTCACATGAAATTAGACAAGGGAAGTGGTTTGTTTTTTAAGTGAAGTTGGTTTTGAAATATTTTGTATAGGAGCAATGCATTCTGGGAGAAAATTGGGACAAACCATTTGAATGAAGGTGGGGGACACATAAATCTTTGTTTTGCATTAAATTCAGTTTTTACTGTCATAAAAGCTCAGATATGTCATCACTGCCTGTCTTCATAATGTATTAAATTCATCTGGAGCAATTAGAGTATTTAAAGCTCATTTTATATCTCTAAACACTTAACTTCCCACCCCCGTATTATGGTGAATTTGGTTTGATCCAGATTCCTACACTTCTTAACACTAAATAGCTTTGCAGGGTATGTGCACTGTGATATAGAAGACTAACAGCATGTAAAGGGCAATAATATTCAGTGTGCTGACCTCTTTTAATTTCAGCTTTATTGTAAATGAGAACAAAAATTGCTATTAATCTCTAAGATATTACAGACGCCTCTAGCATTCAAATGGTTAATTAAGGATAACACAAGGATATAGGGTGTGGGTTCAATATTATAGTATAGGGAATTATTAAAAAACATAAGCAATAAAACTTTTGCTGAATAACACCGGCTTATGACTTTATTTAACGACAACCTAATATTTTAGAGGAATATAACTGCGATTTTATCCATTATTTTATTGGTATATAATGTAGAAATATTTTTTTAATTTTTTTTTTTTTTAAGTATTTATGCTTCAGATACTTTTTTATTTCAAACTTGGGGATATAAGAAATTGCTTTTCAGAATTCTGTCTCATAACAAACTAGGTGGCGTTTATAATGTGTTCCCTATGTCTTTCACATGAAATTAGACAAGGGAAGTGGTTTGTTTTTTAAGTGAAGTTGGTTTTGAAATATTTTGTATAGGAGCAATGCATTCTGGGAGAAAATTGGGACAAACCATTTGAATGAAGGTGGGGGACACATAAATCTTTGTTTTGCATTAAATTCAGTTTTTACTGTCATAAAAGCTCAGATATGTCATCACTGCCTGTCTTCATAATGTATTAAATTCATCTGGAGCAATTAGAGTATGTAAACCTCATTTTAAATCTCTAAACACTTAACTTCCCACCCCCGTATTATGGTGAATTTGGTTTGATCCAGATTCCTACACTTCTTAACACTAAATAGCTTTGCAGGGTATGTGCACTGTGATATAGAAGACTAACAGCATGTAAAGGGCATTAATATTCATTTTGCTGACCCCTTTTAATTTCAGCTTTAATTTAAATGAGAACAAAAATTGCTATTAACCTCTAAGATATTACAGACACCTCTAGCATTCAAATGGTTAATTAAGGATAACACAAGGATATAGGGTGTGGGTTCAATATTATAGTATAGGGAATTATTAAAAAACATAAGCAATAAAACTTTTGCTGAATAACACCGGCTTATAACTTTATTTAACGACAACCTAATATTTTAGAGGAATATAACTGCAATTTTATCCATTATTTTATTGGTATATAATGTAGAAATATTTTTTTCATTTTTTTTTTTTTTAGTATTTATGCTTCAGATACTTTTTTATTTCAAACTTGGGGATATAAGAAATCGCTTTTCAGAATTCTGTCTCATAACAAACTAGGTGGCGTTTAAAATGTGTTCCCTATGTCTTTCACATGAAATTAGACAAGGGAAGTGGTTTGTTTTTTAAGTGAAGTTGGTTTTGAAATATTTTGTATAGGAGCTATGCATTCTGGGAGAAAATTGGGACAAACCATTTGAATGAAGGTGGGGGACACATAAATCTTTGTTTTGCATTAAATTCGGTTTTTACTGTCATAAAAGCTCAGATATGTCATCACTGCCTGTCTTCATAATGAATTAAATTCATCTGGAGCAATTAGAGTATGTAAAGCTCATTTTAAATCTCTAAACACTTAACTTCCCACCCCCGTATTATGGTGAATTTGGTTTGATCCAGATTCCTACACTTCTTAACACTAAATTGCTTTGCAGGGTATGTGCACTGTGATATAGAAGACTAACAGCATGTAAAGGGCATTAATATTCAGTGTGCTGACCCCTTTTAATTTCAGCTTTAATTTAAATGAGAACAAAAATTGCTATTAACCTCTAAGATATTACAGACACCTCTAGCATTCAAATGGTTAATTAAGGATAACACAAGGATATAGGGTGTGGGTTCAATATTATAGTATAGGGAATTATTAAAAAACATAAGCAATAAAACTGTTGCTGAATAACACCGGCTTATGACTTTATTTAACGACAACCTAATATTTTAGAGGAATATAACTGCGATTTTATCCATTATTTTATTGGTATATAATGTAGAAATATTTTTTTCATTTTTTTTTTTTAAGTATTTATGCTTCAGATACTTTTTTATTTCAAACTTGGGGATATAAGAAATCGCTTTTCAGAATTCTGTCTCATAACAAACTTGGTGGCGTTTATAATGTGTTCCCTATGTCTTTCACATGAAATTAGACAAGGGAAGTGGTTTGTTTTTTAAGTGAAGTTGGTTTTGAAATATTTTGTATAGGAGCAATGCATTCTGGGAGAAAATTGGGACAAACCATTTGAATGAAGGTGGGGGACACATAAATCTTTGTTTTGCATTAAATTCGGTTTTTACTGTCATAAAAGCTCAGATATGTCATCACTGCCTGTCTTCATAATGTATTAAATTCATCTGGAGCAATTAGAGTATGTAAAGCTCATTTTATATCTCTAAACACTTAACTTCCCACCCCCGTATTATGGTGAATTTGGTTTGATCCAGATTCCTACACTTCTTAACACTAAATAGCTTTGCAGGGTATGTGCACTGTGATATAGAAGACTAACAGCATGTAAAGGGCAATAATATTCAGTGTGTTGACCCCTTTTAATTTCAGCTTTATTGTAAATGAGAACAAAAATTGCTATTAATCTCTAAGATATTACAGACGCCTCTAGCATTCAAATGGTTAATTAAGGATAACACAAGGATATAGGGTGTGGGTTCAATATTATAGTATAGGGAATTATTAAAAAACATAAGCAATAAAACTTTTGCTGAATAACACCGGCTTATGACTTTATTTAACGACAACCTAATATTTTAGAGGAATATAACTGCGATTTTATCCATTATTTTATTGGTATATAATGTAGAAATATTTTTTTAATTTTTTTTTTTTTAAGTATTTATGCTTCAGATACTTTTTTATTTCAAACTTGGGGATATAAGAAATTGCTTTTCAGAATTCTGTCTCATAACAAACTAGGTGGCGTTTATAATGTGTTCCCTATGTCTTTCACATGAAATTAGACAAGGGAAGTGGTTTGTTTTTTAAGTGAAGTTGGTTTTGAAATATTTTGTATAGGAGCAATGCATTCTGGGAGAAAATTGGGACAAACCATTTGAATGAAGGTGGAGGACACATAAATCTTTGTTTTGCATTAAATTCGGTTTTTACTGTCATAAAAGCTCAGATATGTCATCACTGCCTGTCTTCATAATGTATTAAATTCATCTGGAGTAATTAGAGTATGTAAACCTCATTTTAAATCTCTAAACACTTAACTTCCCACCCCCGTATTATGGTGAATTTGGTTTGATCCAGATTCCTACACTTCTTAACACTAAATAGCTTTGCAGGGTATGTGCACTGTGATATAGAAGAGTAACAGCATGTAAAGGGCATTAATATTCATTTTGCTGACCCCTTTTAATTTCAGCTTTAATTTAAATGAGAACAAAAATTGCTATTAACCTCTAAGATATTACAGACACCTCTAGCATTCAAATGGTTAATTAAGGATAACACAAGGATATAGGGTGTGGGTTCAATATTATAGTATAGGGAATTATTAAAAAACATAAGCAATAAAACTTTTGCTGAATAACACCGGCTTATAACTTTATTTAACGACAACCTAATATTTTAGAGGAATATAACTGCAATTTTATCCATTATTTTATTGGTATATAATGTAGAAATATTTTTTTCATTTTTTTTTTTTTTTAGTATTTATGCTTCAGATACTTTTTTATTTCAAACTTGGGGATATAAGAAATCGCTTTTCAGAATTCTGTCTCATAACAAACTTGGTGGCGTTTATAATGTGTTCCCTATGTCTTTCACATGAAATTAGACAAGGGAAGTGGTTTGTTTTTTAAGTCAAGTTGGTTTTGAAATATTTTGTATAGGAGCAATACATTCTGGGAGACAATGTGGACAAACCATTTGAATGAAAGTGGGGGAAACATAAATCTTTGTTTTGCATTAAATTCAGTTTTTACTGTCATAAAAGCTCATATATGTCATCACTGACTGTCTTCATAATGTATTAAATTCATCTGGAGCAATTAGAGTATGTAAAGCTCTTTTTAAATCTCTAAACACTTAACTTCCCACCCCCGTATTATGGTGAATTTGGTTTGATCCAGATTCCTACACTTCTTAACACTAAATAGCTTTGCAGGGTATGTGCACTGTGATATACAAGACTAACAGCATGTAAAGGGCAATAATATTCAGTGTGCTGACCTCTTTTAATTTCAGCTTTATTGTAAATGAGAACAAAAATTGCTATTAATCTCTAAGATACTACAGACACCTCTAGCATTCAAATGGTTAATTAAATGGTCAATTATAATATTGAACCCACACCCTATATCCTTGTGTTATACAAGGATATAGGGTGTGGGTTCAATATTATAGTATAGGGAATTATTAAAAAACATAAGCAATAAAACTTTTGCTGAATAACACCGGCTTATGACTTTATTTAACGACAACCTAATATTTTAGAGGAATATAACTGCGATTTTATCCATTATTTTATTGGTATATAATGTAGAAATATTTTTTTCAGTTTTTTTTTTTTTTAAGTATTTATGCTTCAGATACTTTTTTATTTCAAACTTGGGGATATAAGAAATCGCTTTTCAGAATTCTGTCTCATAACAAACTAGGTGGCGTTTATAATGTGTTCCCTATGTCTTTCACATGAAATTAGACAAGGGAAGTGGTTTGTTTTTTAAGTCAAGTTGGTTTTGAAATATTTTGTATAGGAGCTATGCATTCTGGGAGAAAATTGGGACAAACCATTTGAATGAAGGTGGGGGACACATAAATCTTTGTTTTGCATTAAATTCAGTTTTTACTGTCATAAAAGCTCAGATATGTCATCACTGCCTGTCTTCATAATGTATTAAATTCATCTGGAGCAATCAGAGTATGTAAAGCTCATTTTAAATCTCTAAACACTTAACTTCCCTTTCCCGTATTATGGTGAATTTGGTTTGATCCAGATTCCTACACTTCTTAACACTAAATAGCTTTGCAGGGTATGTGCACTGTGATATAGAAGACTAACAGCTGTAAAGGGCAATAATATTCAGTGTGCTGACCTCTTTTAATTTCAGCTTTATTGTAAATGAGAACAAAAATTGCTATTAATCTCTGAGATACTACAGACACCTCTAGCATTCAAATGGTTAATTAAGGATAGCACAAGGATATAGGGTGTGGGTTCAATATTATAGTATAGGGAATTATTAAAAAACATAAGCAATAAAACTTTTGCTGAATAACACCGGCTTATGACTTTATTTAACGACAACCTAATATTTTAGAGGAATATAACTGCGATTTTATCCATTATTTTATTGGTATATAATGTAGAAATATTTTTTTCATTTTTTTTTTCAGTATTTATGCTTCAGATACTTTTTTATTTCAATCTTGGGGATATAAAAAATCGCTTTTCAGAATTCTATCTCATAACAAACTAGGTGGCGTTTATAATGTGTTCCCTATGTCTTTCACATGAAATTAGACAAGGGAAGTGGTTTGTTTTTTAAGTGAAGTTGGTTTTGAAATATTTTGTATAGGAGCAATGCATTCTGGGAGTAAATTGGGACAAACCATTTGAATGAAGGTGGGGGACACATAAATCTTTGTTTTGCATTAAATTCGGTTTTTACTGTCATAAAAGCTCAGATATGTCATCACTGGCTGTCTTCATAATGAATTAAATTCATCTGGAGCAATTAGAGTATGTAAAGCTCATTTTAAATCTCTAAACACTTAACTTCCCTTCCCCGTATTATGGTGAATTTGGTTTGATCCAGATTCCTACACTTCTTAACACTAAATAGCTTTGCAGGGTATGTGCACTGTGATATAGAAGACTAACAGCTGTAAAGGGCAATAATATTCAGTGTGCTGACCTCTTTTAATTTCAGCTTTATTGTAAATGAGAACAAAAATTGCTATTAATCTCTAAGATACTACAGACACCTCTAGCATTCAAATGGTTAATTAAGGATAGCACAAGGATATAGGGTGTGGGTTCAATATTATAGTATAGGGAATTATTAAAAAACATAAGCAATAAAACTTTTGCTGAATAACACCGGCTTATGACTTTAATTAACGACAACCTAATATTTTAGAGGAATATAACTGCGATTTTATCCATTATTTAATTGGTATATTATGTAGAAATATTTTTTTCATTTTTTTTTTTCAGTATTTATGCTTCAGAAACTTTTTTATTTCAAACTTGGGGATATAAAAAATCGCTTTTCAGAATTCTGTCTCATAACAAACTAGGTGGCGTTTATAATGTGTTCCCTATGTCTTTCACATGAAATTAGACAAGGGAAGTGGTTTGTTTTTTAAGTGAAGTTGGTTTTGAAATATTTTGTATAGGAGCAATGCATTCTGGGAGAAAATTGGGACAAACCATTTGAATGAAGGTGGGGGACACATAAATCTTTGTTTTGCATTAAATTCGGTTTTTACTGTCATAAAAGCTCAGATATGTCATCACTGGCTGTCTTCATAATGAATTAAATTCATCTGGAGCAATTAGAGTATGTAAAGCTCATTTGAAATCTCTAAACACTTAACTTCCCACCCCCGTATTATGGTGAAATTGGTTTGATCCAGATTCCTACACTTCTTAACACTAAATAGCTTTGCAGGGTATGTGCACTGTGATATAGAAGACTAACAGCATGTAAAGGGCATTAATATTCAGTGTGCTGACCCCTTTTAATTTCAGCTTTAATTTAAATGAGAACAAAAATTGCTATTAACCTCTAAGATATTACAGACACCTCTAGCATTCAAATGGTTAATTAAGGATAACACAAGGATATAGGGTGTGGGTTCAATATTATAGTATAGGGAATTATTAAAAAACATAAGCAATAAAACTTTTGCTGAATAACACCGGCTTATGACTTTATTTAACGACAACCTAATATTTTAGAGGAATATAACTGCGATTTTATCCATTATTTTATTGGTATATAATGTAGAAATATTTTTTTCAGTTTTTTTTTTTTTAAGTATTTATGCTTCAGATACTTTTTTATTTCAAACTTGGGGATATAAGAAATCGCTTTTCAGAATTCTGTCTCATAACAAACTAGGTGGCGTTTATAATGTGTTCCCTATGTCTTTCACATGAAATTAGACAAGGGAAGTGGTTTGTTTTTTAAGTCAAGTTGGTTTTGAAATATTTTGTATAGGAGCTATGCATTCTGGGAGAAAATTGGGACAAACCATTTGAATGAAGGTGGGGGACACATAAATCTTTGTTTTGCATTAAATTCAGTTTTTACTGTCATAAAAGCTCAGATATGTCATCACTGCCTGTCTTCATAATGTATTAAATTAATCTGGAGCAATCAGAGTATGTAAAGCTCATTTTAAATCTCTAAACACTTAACTTCCCTTCCCCGTATTATGGTGAATTTGGTTTGATCCAGATTCCTACACTTCTTAACACTAAATAGCTTTGCAGGGTATGTGCACTGTGATATAGAAGACTAACAGCATGTAAAGGGCAATAATATTCAGTGTGCTGACCTCTTTTAATTTCAGCTTTATTGTAAATGAGAACAAAAATTGCTATTAATCTCTGAGATACTACAGACACCTCTAGCATTCAAATGGTTAATTAAGGATAGCACAAGGATATAGGGTGTGGGTTCAATATTATAGTATAGGGAATTATTAAAAAACATAAGCAATAAAACTTTTGCTGAATAACACCGGCTTATGACTTTATTTAACGACAACCTAATATTTTAGAGGAATATAACTGCGATTTTATCCATTATTTTATTGGTATATAATGTAGAAATATTTTTTTCATTTTTTTTTTTCAGTATTTATGCTTCAGATACTTTTTTATTTCAAACTTGGGGATATAAAAAATCGCTTTTCAGAATTCTGTCTCATAACAAACTAGGTGGCGTTTATAATGTGTTCCCTATGTCTTTCACATGAAATTAGACAAGGGAAGTGGTTTGTTTTTTAAGTGAAGTTGGTTTTGAAATATTTTGTATAGGAGCAATGCATTCTGGGAGTAAATTGGGACAAACCATTTGAATGAAGGTGGGGGACACATAAATCTTTGTTTTGCATTAAATTCGGTTTTTACTGTCATAAAAGCTCAGATATGTCATCACTGCCTGTCTTCATAATGAATTAAATTCATCTGGAGCAATTAGAGTATGTAAAGCTCATTTTCAATCTCTAAACACTTAACTTCCCTTCCCCGTATTATGGTGAATTTGGTTTGATCCAGATTCCTACACTTCTTAACACTAAATAGCTTTGCAGGGTATGTGCACTGTGATATAGAAGACTAACAGCTGTAAAGGGCAATAATATTCAGTGTGCTGACCTCTTTTAATTTCAGCTTTATTGTAAATGAGAACAAAAATTGCTATTAATCTCTAAGATACTACAGACACCTCTAGCATTCAAATGGTTAATTAAGGATAGCACAAGGATATAGGGTGTGGGTTCAATATTATAGTATAGGGAATTATTAAAAAACATAAGCAATAAAACTTTTGCTGAATAACACCGGCTTATGACTTTATTTAACGACAACCTAATATTTTAGAGGAATATAACTGCGATTTTATCCATTATTTAATTGGTATATTATGTAGAAATATTTTTTTCATTTTTTTTTTTCAGTATTTATGCTTCAGATACTTTTTTATTTCAAACTTGGGGATATAAAAAATCGCTTTTCAGAATTCTGTCTCATAACAAACTAGGTGGCGTTTATAATCTGTTCCCTATGTCTTTCACATGAAATTAGACAAGGGAAGTGGTTTGTTTTTTAAGTGAAGTTGGTTTTGAAATATTTTGTATAGGAGCAATGCATTCTGGGAGAAAATTGGGACAAACCATTTGAATGAAGGTGGGGGACACATAAATCTTTGTTTTGCATTAAATTCAGTTTTTACTGTCATAAAAGCTCAGATATGTCATCACTGGCTGTCTTCATAATGAATTAAATTCATCTGGAGCAATTAGAGTATGTAAAGCTCATTTGAAATCTCTAAACACTTAACTTCCCACCCCCGTATTATGGTGAAATTGGTTTGATCCAGATTCCTACACTTCTTAACACTAAATAGCTTTGCAGGGTATGTGCACTGTGATATAGAAGACTAACAGCATGTAAAGGGCATTAATATTCAGTGTGCTGACCCCTTTTAATTTCAGCTTTAATTTAAATGAGAACAAAAATTGCTATTAACCTCTAAGATATTACAGACACCTCTAGCATTCAAATGGTTAATTAAGGATAACACAAGGATATAGGGTGTGGGTTCAATATTATAGTATAGGGAATTATTAAAAAACATAAGCAATAAAACTTTTGCTGAATAACACCGGCTTATGACTTTATTTAACGACAACCTAATATTTTAGAGGAATATAACTGCGATTTTATCCATTATTTTATTGGTATATAATGTAGAAATATTTTTTTCAGTTTTTTTTTTTTTAAGTATTTATGCTTCAGATACTTTTTTATTTCAAACTTGGGGATATAAGAAATCGCTTTTCAGAATTCTGTCTCATAACAAACTAGGTGGCGTTTATAATGTGTTCCCTATGTCTTTCACATGAAATTAGACAAGGGAAGTGTTTTGTTTTTTAAGTCAAGTTGGTTTTGAAATATTTTGTATAGGAGCTATGCATTCTGGGAGAAAATTGGGACAAACCATTTGAATGAAGGTGGGGGACACATAAATCTTTGTTTTGCATTAAATTCAGTTTTTACTGTCATAAAAGCTCAGATATGTCATCACTGCCTGTCTTCATAATGTATTAAATTCATCTGGAGCAATCAGAGTATGTAAAGCTCATTTTAAATCTCTAAACACTTAACTTCCCTTCACCGTATTATGGTGAATTTGGTTTGATCCAGATTCCTACACTTCTTAACACTAAATAGCTTTGCAGGGTATGTGCACTGTGATATAGAAGACTAACAGCTGTAAAGGGCAATAATATTCAGTGTGCTGACCTCTTTTAATTTCAGCTTTATTGTAAATGAGAACAAAAATTGCTATTAATCTCTGAGATACTACAGACACCTCTAGCATTCAAATGGTTAATTAAGGATAGCACAAGGATATAGGGTGTGGGTTCAATATTATAGTATAGGGAATTATTAAAAAACATAAGCAATAAAACTTTTGCTGAATAACACCGGCTTATGACTTTATTTAACGACAACCTAATATTTTAGAGGAATATAACTGCGATTTTATCCATTATTTTATTGGTATATAATGTAGAAATATTTTTTTCATTTTTTTTTTCAGTATTTATGCTTCAGATACTTTTTTATTTCAAACTTGGGGATATAAAAAATCGCTTTTCAGAATTCTGTCTCATAACAAACTAGGTGGCGTTTATAATGTGTTCCCTATGTCTTTCACATGAAATTAGACAAGGGAAGTGGTTTGTTTTTTAAGTGAAGTTGGTTTTGAAATATTTTGTATAGGAGCAATGCATTCTGGGAGAAAATTGGGACAAACCATTTGAATGAAGGTGGGGGACACATAAATCTTTGTTTTGCATTAAATTCCGTTTTTACTGTCAATAAAGCTCAGATATGTCATCACTGGCTGTCTTCATAATGAATTAAATTCATCTGGAGCAATTAGAGTATGTAAAGCTCATTTTAAATCTCTAAACACTTAACTTCCCTTCCCCGTATTATGGTGAATTTGGTTTGATCCAGATTCCTACACTTCTTAACACTAAATAGCTTTGCAGGGTATGTGCACTGTGATATAGAAGACTAACAGCTGTAAAGGGCAATAATATTCAGTGTGCTGACCTCTTTTAATTTCAGCTTTATTGTAAATGAGAACAAAAATTGCTATTAATCTCTAAGATACTACAGACACCTCTAGCATTCAAATGGTTAATTAAGGATAGCACAAGGATATAGGGTGTGGGTTCAATATTATAGTATAGGGAATTATTAAAAAACATAAGCAATAAAACTTTTGCTGAATAACACCGGCTTATGACTTTATTTAACGACAACCTAATATTTTAGAGGAATATAACTGCGATTTTATCCATTATTTAATTGGTATATTATGTAGAAATATTTTTTTCATTTTTTTTTTTCAGTATTTATGCTTCAGATACTTTTTTATTTCAAACTTGGGGATATAAAAAATCGCTTTTCAGAATTCTGTCTCATAACAAACTAGGTGGCGTTTATAATCTATTCCCTATGTCTTTCATATGAAATTAGACAAGGGAAGTGGTTTGTTTTTTAAGTGAAGTTGGTTTTGAAATATTTTGTATAGGAGCAATGCATTCTGGGAGAAAATTGGGACAAACCATTTGAATGAAGGTGGGGGACACATAAATCTTTGTTTTGCATTAAATTCGGTTTTTACTGTCATAAAAGCTCAGATATGTCATCACTGGCTGTCTTCATAATGAATTAAATTCATCTGGAGCAATTAGAGTATGTAAAGCTCATTTGAAATCTCTAAACACTTAACTTCCCACCCCCGTATTATGGTGAAATTGGTTTGATCCAGATTCCTACACTTCTTAACACTAAATAGCTTTGCAGGGTATGTGCACTGTGATATAGAAGACTAACAGCATGTAAAGGGCATTAATATTCAGTGTGCTGACCCCTTTTAATTTCAGCTTTAATTTAAATGAGAACAAAAATTGCTATTAACCTCTAAGATATTACAGACACCTCTAGCATTCAAATGGTTAATTAAGGATAACACAAGGATATAGGGTGTGGGTTCAATATTATAGTATAGGGAATTATTAAAAAACATAAGCAATAAAACTTTTGCTGAATAACACCGGCTTATGACTTTATTTAACGACAACCTAATATTTTAGAGGAATATAACTGCGATTTTATCCATTATTTTATTGGTATATAATGTAGAAATATTTTTTTCATTTTTTTTTTCAGTATTTATGCTTCAGATACTTTTTTATTTCAAACTTGGGGATATAAGAAATCGCTTTTCAGAATTCTGTCTCATAACAAACTAGGTGGCGTTTATAATGTGTTCCCTATGTCTTTCACATGAAATTAGACAAGGGAAGTGGTTTGTTTTTTAAGTCAAGTTGGTTTTGAAATATTTTGTATAGGAGCTATGCATTCTGGGAGAAAATTGGGACAAACCATTTGAATGAAGGTGGGGGACACATAAATCTTTGTTTTGCATTAAATTCAGTTTTTACTGTCATAAAAGCTCAGATATGTCATCACTGCCTGTCTTCATAATGTATTAAATTCATCTGGAGCAATCAGAGTATGTAAAGCTCATTTTAAATCTCTAAACACTTAACTTCCCTTCCCCGTATTATGGTGAATTTGGTTTGATCCAGATTCCTACACTTCTTAACACTAAATAGCTTTGCAGGGTATGTGCACTGTGATATAGAAGACTAACAGCTGTAAAGGGCAATAATATTCAGTGTGCTGACCTCTTTTAATTTCAGCTTTATTGTAAATGAGAACAAAAATTGCTATTAATCTCTGAGATACTACAGACACCTCTAGCATTCAAATGGTTAATTAAGGATAGCACAAGGATATAGGGTGTGGGTTCAATATTATAGTATAGGGAATTATTAAAAAACATAAGCAATAAAACTTTTGCTGAATAACACCGGCTTATGACTTTATTTAACGACAACCTAATATTTTAGAGGAATATAACTGCGATTTTATCCATTATTTTATTGGTATATAATGTAGAAATATTTTTTTCATTTTTTTTTTTCAGTATTTATGCTTCAGATACTTTTTTATTTCAAACTTGGGGATATAAAAAATCGCTTTTCAGAATTCTGTCTCATAACAAACTAGGTGGCGTTTATAATGTGTTCCCTATGTCTTTCACATGAAATTAGACAAGGGAAGTGGTTTGTTTTTTAAGTGAAGTTGGTTTTGAAATATTTTGTATAGGAGCAATGCATTCTGGGAGTAAATTGGGACAAACCATTTGAATGAAGGTGGGGGACACATAAATCTTTGTTTTGCATTAAATTCGGTTTTTATGTCATAAAAGCTCAGATATGTCATCACTGGCTGTCTTCATAATGAATTAAATTCATCTGGAGCAATTAGAGTATGTAAAGCTCATTTTAAATCTCTAAACACTTAACTTCCCTTCCCCGTATTATGGTGAATTTGGTTTGATCCAGATTCCTACACTTCTTAACACTAAATAGCTTTGCAGGGTATGTGCACTGTGATATAGAAGACTAACAGCTGTAAAGGGCAATAATATTCAGTGTGCTGACCTCTTTTAATTTCAGCTTTATTGTAAATGAGAACAAAAATTGCTATTAATCTCTAAGATACTACAGACACCTCTAGCATTCAAATGGTTAATTAAGGATAGCACAAGGATATAGGGTGTGGGTTCAATATTATAGTATAGGGAATTATTAAAAAACATAAGCAATAAAACTTTTGCTGAATAACACCGGCTTATGACTTTATTTAACGACAACCTAATATTTTAGAGGAATATAACTGCGATTTTATCCATTATTTAATTGGTATATTATGTAGAAATATTTTTTTCATTTTTTTTTTTCAGTATTTATGCTTCAGATACTTTTTTATTTCAAACTTGGGGATATAAAAA
The DNA here is from genome assembly GCA_037306005.1 of Rhinophrynus dorsalis. Classification (NCBI taxonomy): domain Eukaryota; kingdom Metazoa; phylum Chordata; class Amphibia; order Anura; family Rhinophrynidae; genus Rhinophrynus; species Rhinophrynus dorsalis. The sequence continues at coordinate 24,412,697 of CM074727.1, read as the reverse complement.
ATCGCTTTTCAGAATTCTGTCTCATAACAAACTAGGTGGCGTTTATAATCTGTTCCCTATGTCTTTCACATGAAATTAGACAAGGGAAGTGGTTTGTTTTTTAAGTGAAGTTGGTTTTGAAATATTTTGTATAGGAGCAATGCATTCTGGGAGAAAATTGGGACAAACCATTTGAATGAAGGTGGGGGACACATAAATCTTTGTTTTGCATTAAATTCGGTTTTTACTGTCATAAAAGCTCAGATATGTCATCACTGGCTGTCTTCATAATGAATTAAATTCATCTGGAGCAATTAGAGTATGTAAAGCTCATTTGAAAACTCTAAACACTTAACTTCCCACCCCCGTATTATGGTGAAATTGGTTTGATCCAGATTCCTACACTTCTTAACACTAAATAGCTTTGCAGGGTATGTGCACTGTGATATAGAAGACTAACAGCATGTAAAGGGCATTAATATTCAGTGTGCTGACCCCTTTTAATTTCAGCTTTAATTTAAATGAGAACAAAAATTGCTATTAACCTCTAAGATATTACAGACACCTCTAGCATTCAAATGGTTAATTAAGGATAACACAAGGATATAGGGTGTGGGTTCAATATTATAGTATAGGGAATTATTAAAAAACATAAGCAATAAAAGTTTTGCTGAATAACACCGGCTTATGACTTTATTTAACGACAACCTAATATTTTAGAGGAATATAACTGCGATTTTATCCATTATTTTATTGGTATATAATGTAGAAATATTTTTTTCATTTTTTTTTTTTTTAAGTATTTATGCTTCAGATACTTTTTTATTTCAAACTTGGGGATATAAGAAATCGCTTTTCAGAATTCTGTCTCATAACAAACTAGGTGGCGTTTATAATGTGTTCCCTATGTCTTTCACATGAAATTAGACAAGGGAAGTGGTTTGTTTTTTAAGTCAAGTTGGTTTTGAAATATTTTGTATAGGAGCTATGCATTCTGGGAGAAAATTGGGACAAACCATTTGAATGAAGGTGGGGGACACATAAATCTTTGTTTTGCATTAAATTCAGTTTTTACTGTCATAAAAGCTCAGATATGTCATCACTGCCTGTCTTCATAATGTATTAAATTCATCTGGAGCAATCAGAGTATGTAAAGCTCATTTTAAATCTCTAAACACTTAACTTCCCTTCCCCGTATTATGGTGAATTTGGTTTGATCCAGATTCCTACACTTCTTAACACTAAATAGCTTTGCAGGGTATGTGCACTGTGATATAGAAGACTAACAGCTGTAAAGGGCAATAATATTCAGTGTGCTGACCTCTTTTAATTTCAGCTTTATTGTAAATGAGAACAAAAATTGCTATTAATCTCTGAGATACTACAGACACCTCTAGCATTCAAATGGTTAATTAAGGATAGCACAAGGATATAGGGTGTGGGTTCAATATTATAGTATAGGGAATTATTAAAAAACATAAGCAATAAAACTTTTGCTGAATAACACCGGCTTATGACTTTATTTAACGACAACCTAATATTTTAGAGGAATATAACTGCGATTTTATCCATTATTTTATTGGTATATAATGTAGAAATATTTTTTTCATTTTTTTTTTTCAGTATTTATGCTTCAGATACTTTTTTATTTCAAACTTGGGGATATAAAAAATCGCTTTTCAGAATTCTGTCTCATAACAAACTAGGTGGCGTTTATAATGTGTTCCCTATGTCTTTCACATGAAATTAGACAAGGGAAGTGGTTTGTTTTTTAAGTGAAGTTGGTTTTGAAATATTTTGTATAGGAGCAATGCATTCTGGGAGTAAATTGGGACAAACCATTTGAATGAAGGTGGGGGACACATAAATCTTTGTTTTGCATTAAATTCGGTTTTTACTGTCATAAAAGCTCAGATATGTCATCACTGGCTGTCTTCATAATGAATTAAATTCATCTGGAGCAATTAGAGTATGTAAAGCTCATTTTAAATCTCTAAACACTTAACTTCCCTTCCCCGTATTATGGTGAATTTGGTTTGATCCAGATTCCTACACTTCTTAACACTAAATAGCTTTGCAGGGTATGTGCACTGTGATATAGAAGACTAACAGCTGTAAAGGGCAATAATATTCAGTGTGCTGACCTCTTTTAATTTCAGCTTTATTGTAAATGAGAACAAAAATTGCTATTAATCTCTAAGATACTACAGACACCTCTAGCATTCAAATGGTGAATTAAGGATAGCACAAGGATATAGGGTGTGGGTTCAATATTATAGTATAGGGAATTATTAAAAAACATAAGCAATAAAACTTTTGCTGAATAACACCGGCTTATGACTTTATTTAACGACAACCTAATATTTTAGAGGAATATAACTGCGATTTTATCCATTATTTAATTGGTATATTATGTAGAAATATTTTTTTCATTTTTTTTTTTCAGTATTTATGCTTCAGATACTTTTTTATTTCAAACTTGGGGATATAAAAAATCGCTTTTCAGAATTCTGTCTCATAACAAACTAGGTGGCGTTTATAATCTGTTCCCTATGTCTTTCACATGAAATTAGACAAGGGAAGTGGTTTGTTTTTTAAGTGAAGTTGGTTTTGAAATATTTTGTATAGGAGCAATGCATTCTGGGAGAAAATTGGGACAAACCATTTGAATGAAGGTGGGGGACACATAAATCTTTGTTTTGCATTAAATTCGGTTTTTACTGTCATAAAAGCTCAGATATGTCATCACTGGCTGTCTTCATAATGAATTAAATTCATCTGGAGCAATTAGAGTATGTAAAGCTCATTTGAAAACTCTAAACACTTAACTTCCCACCCCCGTATTATGGTGAAATTGGTTTGATCCAGATTCCTACACTTCTTAACACTAAATAGCTTTGCAGGGTATGTGCACTGTGATATAGAAGACTAACAGCATGTAAAGGGCATTAATATTCAGTGTGCTGACCCCTTTTAATTTCAGCTTTAATTTAAATGAGAACAAAAATTGCTATTAACCTCTAAGATATTACAGACACCTCTAGCATTCAAATGGTTAATTAAGGATAACACAAGGATATAGGGTGTGGGTTCAATATTATAGTATAGGGAATTATTAAAAAACATAAGCAATAAAACTTTTGCTGAATAACACCGGCTTATGACTTTATTTAACGACAACCTAATATTTTAGAGGAATATAACTGCGATTTTATCCATTATTTTATTGGTATATAATGTAGAAATATTTTTTTCAGTTTTTTTTTTTTTAAGTATTTATGCTTCAGATACTTTTTTATTTCAAACTTGGGGATATAAGAAATCGCTTTTCAGAATTCTGTCTCATAACAAACTAGGTGGCGTTTATAATGTGTTCCCTATGTCTTTCACATGAAATTAGACAAGGGAAGTGGTTTGTTTTTTAAGTCAAGTTGGTTTTGAAATATTTTGTATAGGAGCTATGCATTCTGGGAGAAAATTGGGACAAACCATTTGAATGAAGGTGGGGGACACATAAATCTTTGTTTTGCATTAAATTCAGTTTTTACTGTCATAAAAGCTCAGATATGTCATCACTGCCTGTCTTCATAATGTATTAAATTCATCTGGAGCAATCAGAGTATGTAAAGCTCATTTTAAATCTCTAAACACTTAACTTCCCTTCCCCGTATTATGGTGAATTTGGTTTGATCCAGATTCCTACACTTCTTAACACTAAATAGCTTTGCAGGGTATGTGCACTGTGATATAGAAGACTAACAGCTGTAAAGGGCAATAATATTCAGTGTGCTGACCTCTTTTAATTTCAGCTTTTTTGTAAATGAGAACAAAAATTGCTATTAATCTCTGAGATACTACAGACACCTCTAGCATTCAAATGGTTAATTAAGGATAGCACAAGGATATAGGGTGTGGGTTCAATATTATAGTATAGGGAATTATTAAAAAACATAAGCAATAAAACTTTTGCTGAATAACACCGGCTTATGACTTTATTTAACGACAACCTAATATTTTAGAGGAATATAACTGCGATTTTATCCATTATTTTATTGGTATATAATGTAGAAATATTTTTTTCATTTTTTTTTTTCAGTATTTATGTTTCAGATACTTTTTTATTTCAAACTTGGGGATATAAAAAATCGCTTTTCAGAATTCTGTCTCATAACAAACTAGGTGGCGTTTATAATGTGTTCCCTATGTCTTTCACATGAAATTAGACAAGTGAAGTGGTTTGTTTTTTAAGTGAAGTTGGTTTTGAAATATTTTGTATAGGAGCAATGCATTCTGGGAGAAAATTGGGACAAACCATTTGAATGAAGGTGGGGGACACATAAATCTTTGTTTTGCATTAAATTCGGTTTTTACTGTCATAAAAGCTCAGATATGTCATCACTGGCTGTCTTCATAATGAATTAAATTCATCTGGAGCAATTAGAGTATGTAAAGCTCATTTTAAATCTCTAAACACTTAACTTCCCTTCCCCGTATTATGGTGAATTTGGTTTGATCCAGATTCCTACACTTCTTAACACTAAATAGCTTTGCAGGGTATGTGCACTGTGATATAGAAGACTAACAGCTGTAAAGGGCAATAATATTCAGTGTGCTGACCTCTTTTAATTTCAGCTTTATTGTAAATGAGAACAAAAATTGCTATTAATCTCTAAGATACTACAGACACCTCTAGCATTCAAATGGTTAATTAAGGATAGCACAAGGATATAGGGTGTGGGTTCAATATTATAGTATAGGGAATTATTAAAAAACATAAGCAATAAAACTTTTGCTGAATAACACCGGCTTATGACTTTATTTAACGACAACCTAATATTTTAGAGGAATATAACTGCGATTTTATCCATTATTTAATTGGTATATTATGTAGAAATATTTTTTTCATTTTTTTTTCAGTATTTATGCTTCAGATACTTTTTTATTTCAAACTTGGGGATATAAAAAATCGCTTTTCAGAATTCTGTCTCATAACAAACTAGGTGGCGTTTATAATCTGTTCCCTATGTCTTTCACATGAAATTAGACAAGGGAAGTGGTTTGTTTTTTAAGTGAAGTTGGTTTTGAAATATTTTGTATAGGAGCAATGCATTCTGGGAGAAAATTGGGACAAACCATTTGAATGAAGGTGGGGGACACATAAATCTTTGTTTTGCATTAAATTCGGTTTTTACTGTCATAAAAGCTCAGATATGTCATCACTGGCTGTCTTCATAATGAATTAAATTCATCTGGAGCAATTAGAGTATGTAAAGCTCATTTGAAAACTCTAAACACTTAACTTCCCACCCCCGTATTATGGTGAAATTGGTTTGATCCAGATTCCTACACTTCTTAACACTAAATAGCTTTGCAGGGTATGTGCACTGTGATATAGAAGACTAACAGCATGTAAAGGGCATTAATATTCAGTGTGCTGACCCCTTTTAATTTCAGCTTTAATTTAAATGAGAACAAAAATTGCTATTAACCTCTAAGATATTACAGACACCTCTAGCATTCAAATGGTTAATTAAGGATAACACAAGGATATAGGGTGTGGGTTCAATATTATAGTATAGGGAATTATTAAAAAACATAAGCAATAAAACTTTTGCTGAATAACACCGGCTTATGACTTTATTTAACGACAACCTAATATTTTAGAGGAATATAACTGCGATTTTATCCATTATTTTATTGGTATATAATGTAGAAATATTTTTTTCAGTTTTTTTTTTTTTAAGTATTTATGCTTCAGATACTTTTTTATTTCAAACTTGGGGATATAAGAAATCGCTTTTCAGAATTCTGTCTCATAACAAACTAGGTGGCGTTTATAATGTGTTCCCTATGTCTTTCACATGAAATTAGACAAGGGAAGTGGTTTGTTTTTTAAGTCAAGTTGGTTTTGAAATATTTTGTATAGGAGCTATGCATTCTGGGAGAAAATTGGGACAAACCATTTGAATGAAGGTGGGGGACACATAAATCTTTGTTTTGCATTAAATTCAGTTTTTACTGTCATAAAAGCTCAGATATGTCATCACTGCCTGTCTTCATAATGTATTAAATTCATCTGGAGCAATCAGAGTATGTAAAGCTCATTTTAAATCTCTAAACACTTAACTTCCCTTCCCCGTATTATGGTGAATTTGGTTTGATCCAGATTCCTACACTTCTTAACACTAAATAGCTTTGCAGGGTATGTGCACTGTGATATAGAAGACTAACAGCTGTAAAGGGCAATAATATTCAGTGTGCTGACCTCTTTTAATTTCAGCTTTATTGTAAATGAGAACAAAAATTGCTATTAATCTCTGAGATACTACAGACACCTCTAGCATTCAAATGGTTAATTAAGGATAGCACAAGGATATAGGGTGTGGGTTCAATATTATAGTATAGGGAATTATTAAAAAACATAAGCAATAAAACTTTTGCTGAATAACACCGGCTTATGACTTTATTTAACGACAACCTAATATTTTAGAGGAATATAACTGCGATTTTATCCATTATTTTATTGGTATATAATGTAGAAATATTTTTTTCATTTTTTTTTTCAGTATTTATGTTTCAGATACTTTTTTATTTCAAACTTGGGGATATAAAAAATCGCTTTTCAGAATTCTGTCTCATAACAAACTAGGTGGCGTTTATAATGTGTTCCCTATGTCTTTCACATGAAATTAGACAAGGGAAGTGGTTTGTTTTTTAAGTGAAGTTGGTTTTGAAATATTTTGTATAGGAGCAATGCATTCTGGGAGAAAATTGGGACAAACCATTTGAATGAAGGTGGGGGACACATAAATCTTTGTTTTGCATTAAATTCGGTTTTTACTGTCATAAAAGCTCAGATATGTCATCACTGGCTGTCTTCATAATGAATTAAATTCATCTGGAGCAATTAGAGTATGTAAAGCTCATTTTAAATCTCTAAACACTTAACTTCCCTTCCCCGTATTATGGTGAATTTGGTTTGATCCAGATTCCTACACTTCTTAACACTAAATATCTTTGCAGGGTATGTGCACTGTGATATAGAAGACTAACAGCTGTAAAGGGCAATAATATTCAGTGTGCTGACCTCTTTTAATTTCAGCTTTATTGTAAATGAGAACAAAAATTGCTATTAATCTCTAAGATACTACAGACACCTCTAGCATTCAAATGGTTAATTAAGGATAGCACAAGGATATAGGGTGTGGGTTCAATATTATAGTATAGGGAATTATTAAAAAACATAAGCAATAAAACTTTTGCTGAATAACACCGGCTTATGACTTTATTTAACGACAACCTAATATTTTAGAGGAATATAACTGCGATTTTATCCATTATTTAATTGGTATATTATGTAGAAATATTTTTTTCATTTTTTTTTTCAGTATTTATGCTTCAGATACTTTTTTATTTCAAACTTGGGGATATAAAAAATCGCTTTTCAGAATTCTGTCTCATAACAAACTAGGTGGCGTTTATAATCTATTCCCTATGTCTTTCACATGAAATTAGACAAGGGAAGTGGTTTGTTTTTTAAGTGAAGTTGGTTTTGAAATATTTTGTATAGGAGCAATGCATTCTGGGAGAAAATTGGGACAAACCATTTGAATGAAGGTGGGGGACACATAAATCTTTGTTTTGCATTAAATTCGGTTTTTACTGTCATAAAAGCTCAGATATGTCATCACTGGCTGTCTTCATAATGAATTAAATTCATCTGGAGCAATTAGAGTATGTAAAGCTCATTTGAAATCTCTAAACACTTAACTTCCCACCCCCGTATTATGGTGAAATTGGTTTGATCCAGATTCCTACACTTCTTAACACTAAATAGCTTTGCAGGGTATGTGCACTGTGATATAGAAGACTAACAGCATGTAAAGGGCATTAATATTCAGTGTGCTGACCCCTTTTAATTTCAGCTTTAATTTAAATGAGAACAAAAATTGCTATTAACCTCTAAGATATTACAGACACCTCTAGCATTCAAATGGTTAATTAAGGATAACACAAGGATATAGGGTGTGGGTTCAATATTATAGTATAGGGAATTATTAAAAAACATAAGCAATTAAACTTTTGCTGAATAACACCGGCTTATGACTTTATTTAACGACAACCTAATATTTTAGAGGAATATAACTGCGATTTTATCCATTATTTTATTGGTATATAATGTAGAAATATTTTTTTCATTTTTTTTTTAAGTATTTATGCTTCAGATACTTTTTTATTTCAAACTTGGGGATATAAGAAATCGCTTTTCAGAATTCTGTCTCATAACAAACTTGGTGGCGTTTATAATGTGTTCCCTATGTCTTTCACATGAAATTAGACAAGGGAAGTGGTTTGTTTTTTAAGTCAAGTTGGTTTTGAAATATTTTGTATAGGAGCAATACATTCTGGGAGAAAATGTGGACAAACCATTTGAATGAAGGTGGGGGAAACATAAATCTTTGTTTTGCATTAAATTCAGTTTTTACTGTCATAAAAGCTCAGATATGTCATCACTGCCTGTCTTCATAATGTATTAAATTCATCTGGAGCAATTAGAGTATGTAAAGCTCTTTTTAAATCTCTAAACACTTAACTTCCCACCCCCGTATTATGGTGAATTTGGTTTGATCCAGATTCCTACACTTCTTAACACTAAATAGCTTTGCAGGGTATGTGCACTGTGATATAGAAGACTAACAGCATGTAAAGGGCAATAATATTCAGTGTGCTGACCTCTTTTAATTTCAGCTTTATTGTAAATGAGAACAAAAATTGCTATTAATCTCTAAGATACTACAGACACCTCAAGCATTCAAATGGTTAATTAAGGATAACACAAGGATATAGGGTGTGGGTTCAATATTATAGTATAGGGAATTATTAAAAAACATAAGCAATAAAACTTTTGCTGAATAACACCGGCTTATGACTTTATTTAACGACAACCTAATATTTTAGAGGAATATAACTGCGATTTTATCCATTATTTTATTGGTATATAATGTAGAAATATTTTTTTCATTTTTTTTTTTCATTATTTATGCTTCAGATACTTTTTTATTTCAAAGTTGGGGATATAAAAAATCGCTTTTCAGAATTCTGTCTCATAACAAACTAGGTGGCGTTTATAATGTGTTCCCTATGTCTTTCACATGAAATTAGACAAGGGAAGTGGTTTGTTTTTTAAGTGAAGTTGGTTTTGAAATATTTTGTATAGGAGCAATGCATTCTGGGAGAAAATTGGAACAAATCATTTGAATGAAGGTGGGGGACACATAAATCTTTGTTTTGCATTAAATTCGGTTTTTACTGTCATAAAAGCTCAGATATGTCATCACTGCCTGTCTTCATAATGAATTAAATTCATCTGGAGCAATTAGAGTATGTAAAGCTCATTTTAAATCTCTAAACACTTAACTTCCCACCCCCGTATTATGGTGAATTTGGTTTGATCCAGATTCCTACACTTCTTAACACTAAATAGCTTTGCAGGGTATGTGCACTGTGATATAGAAGACTAACAGCATGTAAAAGGCATTAATATTCAGTGTGCTGACCCCTTTTAATTTCAGCTTTAATTTAAATGAGAACAAAAATTGCTATTAACCTCTAAGATATTACAGACACCTCTAGCATTCAAATGGTTAATTAAGGATAACACAAGGATATAGAGTGTGGGTTTAAAATTATAGTATAGGGAATTATTAAAAAACATAAGCAATAAAAGTTTTGCTGAATAACACCGGCTTATGACTTTATTTAACGACAACCTAATATTTTAGAGGAATATAACTGCGATTTTATCCATTATTTTATTGGTATATAATGTAGAAATATTTTTTTCATTTTTTTTTTTCAGTATTTATGCTTCAGATACTTTTTTATTTCAAACTTGGGGATATAAAAAATCGCTTTTCAGAATTCTGTCTCATAACAAACTAGGTGGCGTTTATAATGTGTTCCCTATGTCTTTCACATGAAATTAGACAAGGGAAGTGGTTTGTTTTTTAAGTCAAGTTGGTTTTGAAATATTTTGTATAGGAGCAATGCATTCTGGGAGAAAATTGGGACAAACCATTTGAATGAAGGTGGGGGACACATAAATCTTTGTTTTGCATTAAATTCAGTTTTTACTGTCATAAAAGCTCAGATATGTCATCACTGCCTGTCTTCATAATGTATTAAATTCATCTAGAGGAATTAGAGTATGTAAAGCTCATTTTATATCTCTAAACACTTAACTTCCCACCCCCGTATTATGGTGAATTTGGTTTGATCCAGATTCCTACACTTCTTAACACTAAATAGCTTTGCACGGTATGTGCACTGTGATATAGAAGACTAACAGCATGTAAAGGGGAATAATATTCAGTGTGCTGACCTCTTTTAATTTCAGCTTTATTGTAAATGAGAACAAAAATTGCTATTAATCTCTAAGATATTACAGACACCTCTAGAATTCAAATGGTTAATTAAGGATAGCACAAGGATATAGGGTGTGGGTTCAATATTATAGTATAGGGAATTATTAAAAAACATAAGCAATAAAACTTTTGCTGAATAACACCGGCTTATGACTTTATTTAACGACAACCTAATATTTTAGAGGAATATAACTGCGATTTTATCCATTATTTTATTGGTATATAATGTAGAAATATTTTTTTCATTTTTTTTTTTCAGTATTTATGCTTCAGATACTTTTTTATTTCAAAGTTGGGGATATAAAAAATCGCTTTTCAGAATTCTGTCTCATAACAAACTAGGTGGCGTTTATAATGTGTTCCCTATGTCTTTCACATGAAATTAGACAAGGGAAGTGGTTTGTTTTTTAAGTGAAGTTGGTTTTGAAATATTTTGTATAGGAGCAATGCATTCTGGGAGAAAATTGGGACAAACCATTTGAATGAAGGTGGGGGACACATAAATCTTTGTTTTGCATTAAATTCGGTTTTTACTGTCATAAAAGCTCAGATATGTCATCACTGCCTGTCTTCATAATGAATTAAATTCATCTGGAGCAATTAGAGTATGTAAAGCTCATTTTAAATCTCTAAACACTTAACTTCCCACCCCCGTATTATGGTGAATTTGGTTTGATCCAGATTCCTACACTTCTTAACACTAAATAGCTTTGCAGGGTATGTGCACTGTGATATAGAAGACTAACAGCATGTAAAGGGCATTAATATTCAGTGTGCTGACCCCTTTTAATTTCAGCTTTAATTTAAATGAGAACAAAAATTGCTATTAACCTCTAAGATATTACAGACACCTCTAGCATTCAAATGGTTAATTAAGGATAACACAAGGATATAGGGTGTGGGTTCAATATTATAGTATAGGGAATTATTAAAAAACATAAGCAATAAAACTTTTGCTGAATAACACCGGCTTATGACTTTATTTAACGACAACCTAATATTTTAGAGGAATATAACTGCGATTTTATCCATTATTTTATTGGTATATAATGTAGAAATATTTTTTTCATTTTTTTTTTTTTAAGTATTTATGCTTCAGATACTTTTTTATTTCAAACTTGGGGATATAAGAAATCGCTTTTCAGAATTCTGTCTCATAACAAACTAGGTGGCGTTTATAATGTGTTCCCTATGTCTTTCACATGAAATTAGACAAGGGAAGTGGTTTGTTTTTTAAGTCAAGTTGGTTTTGAAATATTTTGTATAGGAGCTATGCATTCTGGGAGAAAATTGGGACAAACCATTTGAATGAAGGTGGGGGACACATAAATCTTTGTTTTGCATTAAATTCAGTTTTTACTGTCATAAAAGCTCAGATATGTCATCACTGCCTGTCTTCATAATGTATTAAATTCATCTGGAGCAATCAGAGTATGTAAAGCTCATTTTAAATCTCTAAACAGTTAACTTCCCTTCCCCGTATTATGGTGAATTTGTTTTGATCCAGATTCCTACACTTCTTAACACTAAATAGCTTTGCAGGGTATGTGCACTGTGATATAGAAGACTAACAGCATGTAAAGGGCATTAATATTCAGTGTGCTGACCCCTTTTAATTTCAGCTTTAATTTAAATGAGAACAAAAATTGCTATTAACCTCTAAGATATTACAGACACCTCTAGCATTCAAATGGTAAATTAAGGATAACACAAGGATATAGAGTGTGGGTTTAAAATTATAGTATAGGGAATTATTAAAAAACATAAGCAATAAAACTTTTGCTGAATAACACTGGCTTATGACTTTATTTAACGACAACCTAATATTTTAGAGGAATATAACTGCGATTTTATCCATTATTTTATTGGTATATAATGTAGAAATATTTTTTTCATTTTTTTTTTAAGTATTTATGCTTCAGATACTTTTTTATTTCAAACTTGGGGATATAAGAAATCGCTTTTCAGAATTCTGTCTCATAACAAACTTGGTGGCGTTTATAATGTGTTCCCTATGTCTTTCACATGAAATTAGACAAGGGAAGTGGTTTGTTTTTTAAGTGAAGTTGGTTTTGAAATATTTTGTATAGGAGCAATGCATTCTGGGAGAAAATTGGGACAAACCATTTGAATGAAGGTGGGGGACACATAAATCTTTGTTTTGCATTAAATTCAGGTTTTACTGTCATAAAAGCTCAGATATGTCATCACTGACTGTCTTCATAATGTATTAAATTCATCTGGAGCAATTAGAGTATGTAAAGCTCATTTTATATCTCTAAACACTTAACTTCCCACCCCCGTATTATGGTGAATTTGGTTTGATCCAGATTCCTACACTTCTTAACACTAAATAGCTTTGCACGGTATGTGCACTGTGATATAGAAGACTAACAGCATGTAAAGGGCAATAATATTCAGTGTGCTGACCTCTTTTAATTTCAGCTTTATTGTAAATGAGAACAAAAATTGCTATTAATCTCTAAGATATTACAGACGCCTCTAGCATTCAAATGGTTAATTAAGGATAACACAAGGATATAGGGTGTGGGTTCAATATTATAGTATAGGGAATTATTAAAAAACATAAGCAATAAAACTTTTGCTGAATAACACCGGCTTATGACTTTATTTAACGACAACCTAATATTTTAGAGGAATATAACTGCGATTTTATCCATTATTTTATTGGTATATAATGTAGAAATATTTTTTTCATTTTTTTTTTCAGTATTTATGCTTCAGATACTTTTTTATTTCAAAGTTGGGGATATAAAAAATCGCTTTTCAGAATTCTGTCTCATAACAAACTAGGTGGCGTTTATAATGTGTTCCCTATGTCTTTCACATGAAATTAGACAAGGGAAGTGGTTTGTTTTTTAAGTCAAGTTGGTTTTGAAATATTTTGTATAGGAGCTATGCATTCTGGGAGAAAATTGGAACAAACCATTTGAATGAAGGTGGGGGACACATAAATCTTTGTTTTGCATTAAATTCAGTTTTTACTGTCATAAAAGCTCAGATATGTCATAACTGCCTGTCTTCATAATGTATTAAATTCATCTGGAGCAATCAGAGTATGTAAAGCTCATTTTAAATCTCTAAACACTTAACTTCCCTTCCCCGTATTATGGTGAATTTGGTTTGATCCAGATTCCTACACTTCTTAACACTAAATAGCTTTGCAGGGTATGTGCACTGTGATATAGAAGACTAACAGCATGTAAAGGGCAATAATATTCAGTGTGCTGACCTCTTTTAATTTCAGCTTTATTGTAAATGAGAACAAAAATTGCTATTAATCTCTAAGATACTACAGACACCTCTAGCATTCAAATGGTTAATTAAGGATAGCACAAGGATATAGGGTGTGGGTTCAATATTATAGTATAGGGAATTATTAAAAAACATAAGCAATAAAACTTTTGCTGAATAACAGCGGCTTATGACTTTATTTAACGACAACCTAATATTTTAGATGAATATAACTGCGATTTTATCCATTATTTTATTGGTATATAATGTAGAAATATTTTTTCATTTTTTTTTTTTCAGTATTTATGCTTCAGATACTTTTTTATTTCAAACTTGGGGATATAAAAAATCGCTTTTCAGAATTCTGTCTCATAACAAACTAGGTGGCGTTTATAATGTGTTCCCTATGTCTTTCACATGAAATTAGACAAGGGAAGTGGTTTGTTTTTTAAGTGAAGTTGGTTTTGAAATATTTTGTATAGGAGCAATGCATTCTGGGAGAAAATTGGGACAAACCATTTGAATGAAGGTGGGGGACACATAAATCTTTGTTTTGCATTAAATTCGGTTTTTACTGTCATAAAAGCTCAGATATGTCATCACTGCCTGTCTTCATAATGAATTAAATTCATCTGGAGTAATTAGAGTATGTAAAGCTCATTTTAAATCTCTAAACACTTAACTTCCCACCCCCGTATTATGGTGAATTTGGTTTGATCCAGATTCCTACACTTCTTAACACTAAATAGCTTTGCAGGGTATGTGCACTGTGATATAGAAGACTAACAGCATGTAAAGGGCATTAATATTCAGTGTGCTGACCCCTTTTAATTTCAGCTTTAATTTAAATGAGAACAAAAATTGCTATTAACCTCTAAGATATTACAGACACCTCTAGCATTCAAATGGTTAATTAAGGATAACACAAGGATATAGGGTGTGGGTTCAATATTATAGTATAGGGAATTATTAAAAAACATAAGCAATAAAACTTTTGCTGAATAACACCGGCTTATGACTTTATTTAACGACAACCTAATATTTTAGAGGAATATAACTGCGATTTTATCCGTTATTTTATTGGTATATAATGTAGAAATATTTTTTTCATTAATTTTTTTAAGTATTTATGCTTCAGATACTTTTTTATTTCAAACTTGGGGATATAAGAAATCGCTTTTCAGAATTCTGTCTCATAACAAACTAGGTGGCGTTTATAATGTGTTCCCTATGTCTTTCACATGAAATTAGACAAGGGAAGTGGTTTGTTTTTTAAGTCAAGTTGGTTTTGAAATATTTTGTATAGGAGCAATACATTCTGGGAGAAAATGTGGACAAACCATTTGAATGAAGGTGGGGGAAACATAAATCTTTGTTTTGCATTAAATTCAGTTTTTACTGTCATAAAAGCTCAGATATGTCATCACTGCCTGTCTTCATAATGTATTAAATTCATCTGGAGCAATTAGAGTATGTAAATCTCTTTTTAAATCTCTAAACACTTAACTTCCCACCCCCGTATTATGGTGAATTTGGTTTGATCCAGATTCCTACACTTCTTAACACTAAATAGCTTTGCAGGGTATGTGCACTGTGATATAGAAGACTAACAGCATGTAAAGGGCAATAATATTCAGTGTGCTGACCTCTTTTAATTTCAGCTTTATTGTAAATGAGAACAAAAATTGCTATTAATCTCTAAGATACTACAGACACCTCAAGCATTCAAATGGTTAATTAAGGATAACACAAGGATATAGGGTGTGGGTTCAATATTATAGTATAGGGAATTATTAAAAAACATAAGCAATAAAACTTTTGCTGAATAACACCGGCTTATGACTTTATTTAACGACAACCTAATATTTTAGAGGAATATAACTGCGATTTTATCCATTATTTTATTGGTATATAATGTAGAAATATTTTTTTCATTTTTTTTTTTCAGTATTTATGCTTCAGATACTTTTTTATTTCAAAGTTGGGGATATAAAAAATCGCTTTTCAGAATTCTGTCTCATAACAAACTAGGTGGCGTTTATAATGTGTTCCCTATGTCTTTCACATGAAATTAGACAAGGGAAGTGGTTTGTTTTTTAAGTCAAGTTGGTTTTGAAATATTTTGTATAGGAGCAATGCATTCTGGGAGAAAATTGGGACAAACCATTTGAATGAAGGTGGGGGACACATAAATCTTTGTTTTGCATTAAATTCAGTTTTTACTGTCATAAAAGCTCAGATATGTCATCACTGCCTGTCTTCATAATGTATTAAATTCATCTGGAGCAATTAGAGTATGTAAAGCTCATTTTATATCTCTAAACACTTAACTTCCCACCCCCGTATTATGGTGAATTTGGTTTGATCCAGATTCCTACACTTCTTAACACTAAATAGCTTTGCACGGTATGTGCACTGTGATATAGAAGACTAACAGCATGTAAAGGGCAATAATATTCAGTGTGCTGACCTCTTTTAATTTCAGCTTTATTGTAAATGAGAACAAAAATTGCTATTAATCTCTAAGATATTACAGACACCTCTAGCATTCAAATGGTTAATTAAGGATAACACAAGGATATAGGGTGTGGGTTCAATATTATAGTATAGGGAATTATTAAAAAACATAAGCAATAAAACTTTTGCTGAATAACACCGGCTTATAACTTTATTTAACGACAACCTAATATTTTAGAGGAATATAACTGCAATTTTATCCATTATTTTATTGGTATATAATGTAGAAATATTTTTTTCATTTTTTTTTTTTAAGTATTTATGCTTCAGATACTTTTTTATTTCAAACTTGGGAATATAAGAAATCGCTTTTCAGAATTCTGTCTCATAACAAACTAGGTGGCGTTTATAATGTGTTCCCTATGTCTTTCACATGAAATTAGACAAGGGAAGTGGTTTGTTTTTTAAGTCAAGTTGGTTTTGAAATATTTTGTATAGGAGCTATGCATTCTGGGAGAAAATTGGGACAAACCATTTGAATGAAGGTGGGGGACACATAAATCTTTGTTTTGCATTAAATTCAGTTTTTACTGTCATAAAAGCTCAGATATGTCATCACTGCCTGTCTTCATAATGTATTAAATTCATCTGGAGCAATCAGAGTATGTAAAGCTCATTTTAAATCTCTAAACACTTAACTTCCCTTCCCCGTATTATGGTGAATTTGGTTTGATCCAGATTCCTACACTTCTTAACACTAAATAGCTTTGCAGGGTATGTGCACTGTGATATAGAAGACTAACAGCATGTAAAGGGCAATAATATTCAGTGTGCTGACCTCTTTTAATTTCAGCTTTATTGTAAATGAGAACAAAAATTGCTATTAATCTCTAAGATACTACAGACACCTCTAGAATTCAAATGGTTAATTAAGGATAGCACAAGGATATAGGGTGTGGGTTCAATATTATAGTATAGGGAATTATTAAAAAACATAAGCAATAAAACTTTTGCTGAATAACACCGGCTTATGACTTTATTTAACGACAACCTAATATTTTAGAGGAATATAACTGCGATTTTATCCATTATTTTATTGGTATATAATGTAGAAATATTTTTTTCATTTGTTTTTTTCAGTATTTATGCTTCAGATACTTTTTTATTTCAAACTTGGGGATATAAAAAATCGCTTTTCAGAATTCTGTCTCATAACAAACTAGGTGGCGTTTATAATGTGTTCCCTATGTCTTTCACATGAAATTAGACAAGGGAAGTGGTTTGTTTTTTAAGTGAAGTTGGTTTTGAAATATTTTGTATAGGAGCAATGAATTCTGGGAGAAAATTGGGACAAACCATTTGAATGAAGGTGGGGGACACATAAATCTTTGTTTTGCATTAAATTCGGTTTTTACTGTCATAAAAGCTCAGATATGTCATCACTGCCTGTCTTCATAATGAATTAAATTCATCTTGAGCAATTAGAGTATGTAAACCTCATTTTAAATCTCTAAACACTTAACTTCCCACCCCCGTATTATGGTGAATTTGGTTTGATCCAGATTCCTACACTTCTTAACACTAAATAGCTTTGCAGGGTATGTGCACTGTGATATAGAAGACTAACAGCATGTAAAGGGCATTAATATTCAGTGTGCTGACCCCTTTTAATTTCAGCTTTAATTTAAATGAGAACAAAAATTGCTATTAACCTCTAAGATATTACAGACACCTCTAGCATTCAAATGGTTAATTAAGGATAACACAAGGATATAGGGTGTGGGTTCAAAATTATAGTATAAGGAATTATTAAAAAACATAAGCAATAAAACTTTTGCTGAATAACACCGGCTTATGACTTTATTTAACGACAACCTAATATTTTAGAGGAATATAACTGCGATTTTATCCATTATTTTATTGGTATATAATGTAGAAATATTTTTTTCATTTTTTTTTTAAGTATTTATGCTTCAGATACTTTTTTATTTCAAACTTGGGGATATAAAAAATCGCTTTTCAGAATTCTGTCTCATAACAAACTTGGTGGCGTTTATAATGTGTTCCCTATGTCTTTCACATGAAATTAGACAAGGGAAGTGGTTTGTTTTTTAAGTGAAGTTGGTTTTGAAATATTTTGTATAGGAGCAATGCATTCTGGGAGAAAATTGGGACAAACCATTTGAATGAAGGTGGGGGACACATAAATCTTTGTTTTGCATTAAATTCAGTTTTTACTGTCATAAAAGCTCAGATATGTCATCACTGCCTGTCTTCATAATGTATTAAATTCATCTGGAGCAATTAGAGTATGTAAAGCTCATTTTATATCTCTAAACACTTAACTTCCCACCCCCGTATTATGGTGAATTTGGTTTGATCCAGATTCCTACACTTCTTAACACTAAATAGATTTGCAGGGTATGTGCACTGTGATATAGAAGACTAACAGCATGTAAAGGGAAATAATATTGAGTGTGCTGACCTCTTTTAATTTCAGCTTTATTGTAAATGAGAACAAAAATTGCTATTAATCTCTAAGATATTACAGACGCCTCTAGCATTCAAATGGTTAATTAAGGATAACACAAGGATATAGGGTGTGGGTTCAATATTATAGTATAGGGAATTATTAAAAAACATAAGCAATAAAACTTTTGCTGAATAACACCGGCTTATGACTTTATTTAACGACAACCTAATATTTTAGAGGAATATAACTGCGATTTTATCCATTATTTTATTGGTATATAATGTAGAAATATTTTTTTCATTTTTTTTTTTTTAAGTATTTATGCTTCAGATACTTTTTTATTTCAAACTTGGGGATATAAGAAATCGCTTTTCAGAATTCTGTCTCATAACAAACTAGGTGGCGTTTATAATGTGTTCCCTATGTCTTTCACATGAAATTAGACAAGGGAAGTGGTTTGTTTTTTAAGTGAAGTTGGTTTTGAAATATTTTGTATAGGAGCTATGCATTCTGGGATAAAATTGGGACAAACCATTTGAATGAAGGTGGGGGACACATAAATCTTTGTTTTGCATTAAATTCAGTTTTTACTGTCATAAAAGCTCAGATATGTCATCACTGCCTGTCTTCATAATGTATTAAATTCATCTGGAGCAATCAGAGTATGTAAAGCTCATTTTAAATCTCTAAACACTTAACTTCCCTTCCCCGTATTATGGTGAATTTGGTTTGATCCAGATTCCTACACTTCTTAACACTAAATAGCTTTGCAGGGTATGTGCACTGTGATATAGAAGACTAACAGCATGTAAAGGGCAATAATATTCAGTGTGCTGACCTCTTTTAATTTTAGCTTTATTGTAAATGAGAACAAAAATTGCTATTAATCTCTAAGATACTACAGACACCTCTAGAATTCAAATGGTTAATTAAGGATAGCACAAGGATATAGGGTGTGGGTTCAATATTATAGTATAGGGAATTATTAAAAAACATAAGCAATAAAACTTTTGCTGAATAACACCGGCTTATGACTTTATTTAACGACAACCTAATATTTTAGAGGAATATAACTGCGATTTTATCCATTATTTTATTGGTATATAATGTAGAAATATTTTTTTCATTTTTTTTTTTCAGTATTTATGCTTCAGATACTTTTTTATTTCAAACTTGGGGATATAAAAAATCGCTTTTCAGAATTCTGTCTCATAACAAACTAGGTGGCGTTTATAATGTGTTCCCTATGTCTTTCACATGAAATTAGACAAGGGAAGTGGTTTGTTTTTTAAGTCAAGTTGGTTTTGAAATATTTTGTATAGGAGCAATGCATTCTGGGAGAAAATTGGGACAAACCATTTGAATGAAGGTGGGGGACACATAAATCTTTGTTTTGCATTAAATTCGGTTTTTACTGTCATAAAAGCTCAGATATGTCATCACTGCCTGTCTTCATAATGAATTAAATTCATCTGGAGCAATTAGAGTATGTAAAGCTCATTTTAAATCTCTAAACACTTAACTTCCCACCCCCGTATTATGGTGAATTTGGTTTGATCCAGATTCCTACACTTCTTAACACTAAATAGCTTTGCAGGGTATGTGCACTGTGATATAGAAGACTAACAGCATGTAAAGGGCATTAATATTCAGTGTTCTGACCCCTTTTAATTTCAGCTTTAATTTAAATGAGAACAAAAATTGCTATTAACCTCTAAGATATTACAGACACCTCTAGCATTCAAATGGTTAATTAAGGATAACACAAGGATATAGGGTGTGGGTTCAAAATTATACTATAGGGAATTATTAAAAAACATAAGCAATAAAACTTTTGCTGAATAACACCGGCTTATGACTTTATTTAACGACAACCTAATATTTTAGAGGAATATAACTGCGATTTTATCCATTATTTTATTGGTATATAATGTAGAAATATTTTTTTCATTTATTTTTTTAAGTATTTATGCTTCAGATACTTTTTTATTTCAAACTTGGGGATATAAGAAATCGCTTTTCAGAATTCTGTCTCATAACAAACTAGGTGGCGTTTATAATGTGTTCCCTATGTCTTTCACATGAAATTAGACAAGGGAAGTGGTTTGTTTTTTAAGTCAAGTTGGTTTTGAAATATTTTGTATAGGAGCTATGCATTCTGGGAGAAAATTGGAACAAACCATTTGAATGAAGGTGGGGGACACATAAATCTTTGTTTTGCATTAAATTCAGTTTTTACTGTCATAAAAGCTCAGATATGTCATCACTGCCTGTCTTCATAATGTATTAAATTCATCTGGAGCAATCAGAGTATGTAAAGCTCATTTTAAATCTCTAAACACTTAACTTCCCTTCCCCGTATTATGGTGAATTTGGTTTGATCCAGATTCCTACACTTCTTAACACTAAATAGCTTTGCAGGGTATGTGCACTGTGATATAGAAGACTAACAGCATGTAAAGGGCAATAATATTCAGTGTGCTGACCTCTTTTAATTTCAGCTTTATTGTAAATGAGAACAAAAATTGCTATTAATCTCTAAGATACTACAGACACCTCTAGCATTCAAATGGTTAATTAAGGATAGCACAAGGATATAGGGTGTGGGTTCAATATTATAGTATAGGGAATTATTAAAAAACATAAGCAATAAAACTTTTGCTGAATAACAGCGGCTTATGACTTTATTTAACGACAACCTAATATTTTAGATGAATATAACTGCGATTTTATCCATTATTTTATTGGTATATAATGTAGAAATATTTTTTCATTTTTTTTTTTCAGTATTTATGCTTCAGATACTTTTTTATTTCAAAATTGGGGATATAAAAAATCGCTTTTCAGAATTCTGTCTCATAACAAACTAGGTGGCGTTTATAATGTGTTCCCTATGTCTTTCACATGAAATTAGACAAGGGAAGTGGTTTGTTTTTTAAGTGAAGTTGGTTTTGAAATATTTTGTATAGGAGCAATGCATTCTGGGAGAAAATTGGGACAAACCATTTGAATGAAGGTGGGGGACACATAAATCTTTGTTTTGCATTAAATTCGGTTTTTACTGTCATAAAAGCTCAGATATGTCATCACTGCCTGTCTTCATAATGAATTAAATTCATCTGGAGCAATTAGAGTATGTAAAGCTCATTTTAAATCTCTAAACACTTAACTTCCCACCCCCGTATTATGGTGAATTTGGTTTGATCCAGATTCCTACACTTCTTAACACTAAATAGCTTTGCAGGGTATGTGCACTGTGATATAGAAGACTAACAGCATGTAAAGGGCATTAATATTCAGTGTGCTGACCCCTTTTAATTTCAGCTTTAATTTAAATGAGAACAAAAATTGCTATTAACCTCTAAGATATTACAGACACCTCTAGCATTCAAATGGTTAATTAAGGATAACACAAGGATATAGGGTGTGGGTTCAATATTATAGTATAGGGAATTATTAAAAAACATAAGCAATAAAACTTTTGCTGAATAACACCGGCTTATGACTTTATTTAACGACAACCTAATATTTTAGAGGAATATAACTGCGATTTTATCCATTATTTTATTGGTATATAATGTAGAAATATTTTTTTCATTTTTTTTTTTCAGTATTTATGCTTCAGATACTTTTTTATTTCAAAGTTGGGGATATAAAAAATCGCTTTTCAGAATTCTGTCTCATAACAAACTAGGTGGCGTTTATAATGTGTTCCCTATGTCTTTCACATGAAATTAGACAAGGGAAGTGGTTTGTTTTTTAAGTCAAGTTGGTTTTGAAATATTTTGTATAGGAGCAATGCATTCTGGGAGAAAATTGGGACAAACCATTTGAATGAAGGTGGGGGACACATAAATCTTTGTTTTGCATTAAATTCAGTTTTTACTGTCATAAAAGCTCAGATATGTCATCACTGCCTGTCTTCATAATGTATTAAATTCATCTGGAGCAATTAGAGTATGTAAAGCTCATTTTATATCTCTAAACACTTAACTTCCCACCCCCGTATTATGGTGAATTTGGTTTGATCCAGATTCCTACACTTCTTAACACTAAATAGCTTTGCACGGTATGTGCACTGTGATATAGAAGACTAACAGCATGTAAAGGGCAATAATATTCAGTGTGCTGACCTCTTTTAATTTCAGCTTTATTGTAAATGAGAACAAAAATTGCTATTAATCTCTAAGATATTACAGACACCTCTAGCATTCAAATGGTTAATTAAGGATAACACAAGGATATAGGGTGTGGGTTTAATATTATAGTATAGGGAATTATTAAAAAACATAAGCAATAAAACTTTTGCTGAATAACACCGGCTTATGACTTTATTTAACGACAACCTAATATTTTAGAGGAATATAACTGCGATTTTATCCATTATTTTATTGGTATATAATGTAGAAATATTTTTTTCATTTTTTTTTTTTTTTTAAGTATTTATGCTTCAGATACTTTTTTATTTCAAAATTGGGGATATAAGAAATCGCTTTTCAGAATTCTGTCTCATAACAAACTAGGTGGCGTTTATAATGTGTTCCCTATGTCTTTCACATGAAATTAGACAAGGGAAGTGGTTTGTTTTTTAAGTCAAGTTGGTTTTGAAATATTTTGTATAGGAGCAATGCATTCTGGGAGAAAATTGGGACAAACCATTTGAATGAAGGTGGGGGACACATAAATCTTTGTTTTGCATTAAATTCAGTTTTTACTGTCATAAAAGCTCAGATATGTCATCACTGCCTGTCTTCATAATGTATTAAATTCATCTGGAGCAATCAGAGTATGTAAAGCTCATTTTAAATCTCTAAACACTTAACTTCCCACCCCCCTATTATGGTAAATTTGGTTTGATCCAGATTCCTACACTTCTTAACATTAAATAGCTTTGCAGGGAACGTGCACTGTAACATAGAATACTAACAGCATATAAAGGGCAATAATATTCAGTGTGCTGACCCCTTTTAATTTCAGCTTTAATTTAAATGAGAATAAAAATTGCTGTTAACCTCTTAGATATTACAGACACCTCTAGCATTCAAATGGTTAATTAAGGATAACACTAGGATATAGGGCGTGGGATCAATATTATAGTATAGGGAATCATTGAAAAACATAAGCAATAAAACTTTTCCTGAATAAACCTGGCATATGTCTTTATTTACAGACAACGTAAAATTTTAGAGGAACATAGTTGTGATTCAGTCTATTATCTTTTAATATATATATATATATTTATATATATAATTTCAGTCCAGGTTTTGGTAAGCACACACAAAGAAAAAACACACATTTAAAGTTGCTGGAGTGCAACCAATTTTGACCAAAATAGCTTTGTATATTTGCTTGTATATATATATATATTTGTGGGCACAGGCAGATGATGTCAGTGTGCCTCGGCTCTCATAGCAGTGTACATGACCATTGTCATCCAATGGACACTGACAGAGGCAAACTGAATTACTGCCTAGTAGGCTCATAATTTAGCAGGGAGTAGGCTGCTGCTTGCTCAAAACAGTTAGCGTATAAGCACAGCAAGGTTAGGAGCTGCACATGCAAAACTACTCCTCAAGAAATTTTACATTGGTGGGGGCAGATGTGCTGAGATTCGGTAGTGTATGAAGGTAAGGGTGCGTGGTGCTCTGCTCTTGGTGTATCTTACTTCTATGCAGTCTGTAATTTACATTACAAATAGTAAGTGTGCACACTATGAGAGAAAAGGCAGCTACAGTTTAACCCTTTCAGTGCCAGAGGGGTGTGAAACGCATTGTTTTACAATGTGCTGCACACTACTCTAGCACTGAATGGGTTAAAAAGGGGGATAGTATCATGAATTAATTCCAGTAGTAGTAATATAGTTCCATGCACAAAGACAGGATCGCCTCCCCGTGCCTCCCTCTCACCAGCGACAGGACTGGCCTCCTTCCTTCTCAAAGAGGTATGTGCTTGGGGTTCAGAGTTGAATAAGCTAAGAACAGAGAGCTCCTGGAGGGGATAATGGGTTAAATAAAAACTCTTTAGGTGCTAGGGGTAGTAGTGCAATGTAGTGATAAAACCAGAGAATGAGAAGAAGAATAATTATGCTTTGTTGCTGGGACATTAAACTCACTGCGCTGTTGTCGCGCTACATTTTAAACACGCTTCGCATGCAAGAGCACTACACATTCGTATGCAGCATGCCATGGGCAAAGTGAATATTCATGGCCCAGCTATCAGGAACTCTCTTTGAAACTCTTATTTCTGATAATCCCCTCTGTCTGTTTACAGTAGGGAGATCTCTTGTGTTAGGTTAGTATTATGTCAGTTTGAGCCTTAAAGGGATAGTAACACTTCAGTATTACTAATCCCTATAGTAAAGCCCTTGTAAAAAGAAACGTTTTGCCTCCAGTGGTTTGAGAGATGAACGCTTCTAAAGTTGCCCTCTCCCTCCCCCTTCCCCGTAGTCAGCATGAGAGTCGTACGACATTCAGGCGGCTCTCCAGCACAGCCGGATCACGTTAACTAAAAAAAAAAACTTTCACTGACATGGTCCTTTTAGTGAAAGTGTTTTTTTAGTTAACGAGATTGCGGCTCTGCTGCAGAGCCGTCTGATGATCTCTGACCGGATTTCCCTGAGTCAGCTAAAATGCTGACTACGGGGAAGGGGGAGGGAGAGGGCAACTTTAGAAGCATTCATCTCGCAAACCATAAAGGTTTGAGAGATGACACTGGGGGCAAAACGTTTCTTTTTTACAAGGGCTTTAATATAGGGATATGTAATACTGAAGCATTACTATCCCTTTAAACTACACCGGCATGCACAGCTTCTAGCTGTACAAACACCATTTCATCAAAAGGGTGTTCAAAGCAACTTTTCCATGAGTTTGGTATCCCACTAGCACTCAAAGGGTTATCACTGCAGATAAACTTTTTTCTAAACTGGGCAATTATATTGGGGGACATACTCTTTTTATGCTATGCGGGCTAGTTATTGCAAGGCCATACTCATACTCCATTTTGTAGGGCAAATGCTGTGGGGTGTCATAGTTTAACATGTAAAGGGCCACATTTTTAACATACCTAGGCTAAATGGTGACTGTGAGACATAGTCAGCACTGTACACTGACAGTTCTCCTCTTTGCTCTCCTCCTCTGTCACCCCTCCTCTGTCCATTCCTCCATCTTGGCTTTGCCCAACACATGTGATATCCTTGGACAATACCTGCTCCACCTTCATATGATGTGGCGACTTCAAAAGGGACCGGTCGTAGTCACCTGACATTACCACAGGTCCTAGCTAGGTACTAGCCAAGGTTGCCTAGGGGCTAATCTGGCGCTCTCTATGGTATCTCTAGTGTAGCTATATTTCAGTTGTAAGCTCTGTGGTATCATTAATGTAGCTCCATTTCAGTTGTAAGCTCTGTGGTATTACTAGTGTATTTCTATTTCAGTTGTAAGCTCTGTGGTATCACTAACGTAGCTCCATTTCAGTTGTTAGCTCTGTGGTATCGCATCAAGCTCAATCTGAATAGTAAGCTTCGTGGTATCGCATGTGAAGCTCAATATGCATAGTAAGCTCTGTGGTATCCCTAATGTAGCTCTATTTTAATTGTAAGCACTGTAGTATCACCTGTGTAGCTCAATTTCATTTGTAAATTCTGTGGTATCCCTTGTGTAACAATGGGGGATTTGCAGGAGGGAAGGCGGCCTGGGGGCCCTGACCTTTTTTCTACTCAGGTGCCCTGGGTTTTGTCAGTCTGCCCTGTCTGCTACTGTTCACTGGCACAGGCATTAAGGCAGAAGAGACAGGACACTTCCTGGGCACAGACACTCCAGCCAATGAGAGAGGATAGTGTTGTCATGATGCTCCTTTCCCATTGGCTGACTTGTGAATGAGATGGTGGTGCTGCAGTGCATGTATGGTGGGGTGTTCACACCTAGCCCGGGGGGATTTGTATAAAGGTGAGGCCAACCAGGCTGGCATCATTATTACTAACCTTGTCCCAGCTTGTGTTTTCCTGCAGATTGTTCCATCAAGATAGATGCCGTTCATGGAGCCGGTAAAATAACACAACTGTCGCAGCGGAGCCCTTGGCAGCAGGTAGGGCGGCTTACAAGCTGCAGCATGCGATTTCCCCTTCCCCTGTGCCCGCTGTTTTCTCCCCTCCGTGTTACTCCTCAGCCCTAGTAGTATCCGCATCCCTTCCCTCCCCTGTGGTTTTCCAGATGCCCACTCTGTCTTCCACTCTTCCTGCCACTAGTATGGTTGCAGAGTTGCCATCCCTGCGGCCCAGGTGGATTTGGCCTGGGGGGTATGGCCCAGGGGGATATGGCCCAAGTGGGTATTGTCCAGTAGTTGCACATGGGACACAGTGATTGCAGGCCCCTATGTGTAGAGGTGGGGGATGGTCTGGGAGGGAGCAGGGGGTTCTAGTACTGGGTTTGGTCCAGGTCCTGTGGAAGGAGCTTTTGGGGGGGGACAGGTCCAAGCCAGTGACAGGGGTGGCCTCAGGGGGCAGGGATGGGAGATTGGGGTTGGGTCTATTTGCTAGCCCTTGGGGGGGCAGGAGTGGACTATGTATGGGGTTATGGTGGTCCTGGATGGGGAGGCAGTGGGGGAGCACGGGGGGAGAGGCTGCCCATGGCTTACCCGGGGGGTGGGGGCAGCTAGGTGGGGGGATGTGGTAACTGGGGCCTAGGCAGTTGCGGGGTACTAGGGTGAATCCAGTAGCAGACCAAGGCAATAATACTCTTCATTGTCACATGGTTATAATTGCACCAGTGGCACAAGAGACAAGGGCTGCAGTGGACAAGCCTGAACAACCGGAGACAGCGGAGCACGTGGAGGAAGGGAGCAGCCCACAGCAGATAGCGGAAACCGACAAGCCTGGTCAGTTATCAGCTAATGTTGATAATGTGCAATCATGTGTGGGGGAGGTTGACTCATCGCCTGAGATGTCACATTTGTCTGATTCCTCTGACGATGACTCTAAGGGGGGGGGGGAGGTGCTGAAGTTCATGTGCAAATGTGTCAAAGGAGTGGATTGCAAGATAGTTAAAAAGGCAAGAAAGGATGTTAGGAGTGGAGTGAAGCTAGCCACAGCAGGAGATATATACACGTGCGCGGTCAAATCATTGCACGCACATATTAAGGAGAAAGTGCAAAGAAAAATTTGGGCAGGGAAATATGTGTGTATTTTTGATCTAACAAGGGAAGCAGTAAGGGAGAAGGAAGGGAAATGGGAGAAAGAATGGAAGAGTGGGGCAAGGTTTATAAAGAAATTTTGCAATGGGTGAAAGGGTATTCAGATTACCAAAGCGTTTACTTGGAGGCTAAACCTGAGGAGGGGCATACTTTGTTGAAATATAAGGAACTGATTGTGGACCTGTATATTAAGCATGGGGGGACTGTATGGTTGGAGTATGATACGGAGTTCAGGACTAAGAAAGTGGCAAGCAAGTCACTGAGTTTTGGTCAGAAGGACATGGATGTGTGGACAGATGTGGTCACGGGACCAGTGCCTAAATCAGGGACAGGCCTTGTGGTGGGAGCTAGCAGGCCAGGGTCAGGAACACCGGAGGGAAGGCGGTGTGTTATGCATACAAGAGGAGGTGTAGCAGGGGTTTTGCATGCAAGTTTAAACATGTGTGTAAGCAGTGTGTAGGGACACATGCAGTGTTAGATTGTAGGCAAGGGGACAATAAGCAGTCCTTTCATAAAACTGGAATTGGCGGAGTCCCCAATATGGGTACATGAGTTGACGGTACTGTTGGGGAATTATCCAGATAGAGCTAGGGCTCAGTGATTGTGGGAGGGTTTTAAACAGGGGTTTGTTATACCAGTTGATGAAACGGGATTGAGGGTTTCAAAGGTTAGAAACTTAAAGTCTGCATATTTCCACCCAGATGTGTTGCAGGAAATACTTGATAACGAGGTAGCTTTGGGCAGAATAGCTGGCCCATTCGATGTGTGCCCAATTGTTGGTTTGATAATATCCCCTGTGTGTGTAGTGCCTAAGAAGGAGCCAGGGAAGTTCAGGCTCATCCAGCACTTGTCATATCAAGAAGGGGGTTCAGTGAATGACGCTTTGCACAGTGAGGCCTGTAGTGTACAGTTTCAGTCCTTTGATGAGGCATTAGAAATAGTGAAGGAGGTAGGTCAAGGGGCTTTGATGGCGAAGGTTGATTTTGAATCAGCATTTAGGTTGTTGCCGCTGAATCCTCAGAGCTTTAAGTATGGCAGTTGTTGCATAGGGGGGAAGTTTTACGTTGATAAGTGTCTGCCTATGTGTTGCGCAGTGTCATGCACATATTTTGAGGCGTTTAGATCATTTATTCATTGTAGCTTAGTTAGGAGGGCAGGTATTGACACTATTGCTCACTCTTTCGATTATTTTCTATTAATTGGAAAGGCTAGTTCAGGGGTGTGATTACAGTTGCTGGAGGAGTTAATGGCGTTGTTAGGCTATTTAGGGGTCCCAGTAGTGGAAGACAAGACAGTGTGGCCTTGCACAAGTTTGATCTACTTAGGGATTGAAATCGATACCAAAGACAGGAAGCGTCACCTACCAGCTGAAAAGTGGTGAAGGCAAGACAGTTGGTGAGGCAGGGGAAGTTAGCCAGCAAGTTGGAGTTGTGTAAGGTGCAGGAACTGCTGGGAGTCCTGAACTTTGCGTGCAGGGTCATACCTATGGGTAGGGTTTTCAATAGAAGATGGGAGAAGGCGACAGCAGGTGTGTCAAAAAAGACATTTCAAGATCAGGGTGATCAGACAGTTGAGGGAGGACTTGGAGGTTTGGGACAGTTTCTTGAAGGATTTCAATGGAGTTTGTCTATGGTTAGTTATTTACTGATGCAGCAGGGGCAGTGGGGTTTGGTGAATGCTTAGAGGGCAGTTGGTGGGTGCATCGCTGGCCAGCGCAGTGGGGGAAGAACGGTTTGACAAAGAATTTGACATTTTTGGAGCTGTGCCCCATAGTAGGGGCTGTAGAATTGTGGTGGCATAAACTGGGTAATAGATCTGTGGCATTTTGGTCTGATAACATGGGGGTGGTTCATGCAGTGAACAACCTGTCATCAGGATCACTGCCAGTGGTGCGCTTACTGAGGAGGTTGGTTTTAAGCTGTATGAGGCACAATATACATTTCAAAGCAGTACATGCTCCAGGTGTGGATAGCGGTATAGCGGATGCTTTATCCAGGGGCCAGATGGATTGATTTTTTAAGTTGGCTCCAAGGGCTGCACGCACGGGTGTTAATTTTCCCTCTGAACTTTGGCAGTTGGAAGGAGAATCTTAGATTGGTTGATTGTGGGATCGCTGGCGCCAAAGTCGTGGCAGGCATACAGCAAGGAATGGAGAGCCTGGGTAAATTTTGGGGAGTGCCGGCAGGACACGGCGGCATGGAGGTCAGATAGGCTGCTACAGTATTTAGAAAGCTTGTATGTGGAAGGAAGGTCTAGAGCACAGGTGCAGGGGGAGCTGGTGGCCATAGCATTCTTCTCCAAACTCAAAGGTAGGAGGAATCCTATAAAGAGCTTTATTGTGGCTAGGATATTGAAAGGTTGGGGAAGAAAGGAAGTGGTAAAAGGGGACAGGAGGCAGACTATTACCAGGGAATGTTTAGAGGCTCTGACCAGGGTGCTTCCAGCGGTATGCAGAGATCAGTTAGAGATGGGATTGTTTAAAGCGGCCTTCTCAATGGCATTTGCGGGAGCATTTAGAATTGGAGAATTGGTGGCACCATCTGCAAAGGCTACGGAAGGTGGTCTGTTAGGTACAGTGATACAATGGTCAGAGGAGTCGGTGCTGTGCTGCATTCATAGATCAAAGACAGATCACTTGGCAAATGGGAAATGGGTGTCGCTAGGTAGAAGGGAAGGGATATCATGTCCTGTAGTGGCAGTATAAGAATACATGAGAGGCAGGCCCACTGAGGGAAGGTGTTTTTTTAAACATGGGGAAGGGAAGCTCTTAACCATGTTCCAGTTTAGGGCAGTGCTGAGAAGGGCATTAGAGGAGGCGGGGCTGGACCCACAGTGCTTTGGGTCGCACTCATTTAGGATAGGTGCAGCCACTGAGTGCGCTAGGGCAGGATGGAGTGGGAAGGAGATTCAGAGTTTGGGGAGATGGAAATCGGGGGTATATAGGAAGTACATTAGACCTCTGACTGCTTAGGAGCAGGAGTGTCTCACAAACATTTTGTAATTGCAGAGCGACAGAGAGCAGCCATTCTGATTATGGGCCAATCATTTGTGCATTGGGCAGCTAAAAGAGCAGAAGGTAGAAGTTACGGTCTGCAGCAGGGTGCCGCGTGAGAGCACACGAACATCCAATGGCTGGGGAAGAGGGGAATGCGGCTGACGGACTGGACCACCATGTGGCATATGATGGGGTAAGCAGGACCTTGTCATTATACACACTGCGGGCAATGACTTGACCACAGTGAAATCACTGGACCTGGTTTTCTCACTGCAGAGGGTGATGGCGGATATGCAGGCGAGGGGGCCACGTGTTACAGTGGTATGGTCGAGCATTATTCCCAGGGTGGTTTGGCAAGGCTCTCACCCTATCAAGGCCATTGAAAGAATAAGAAGTAGGGTGAATAGGGCCATGGAGAAGTTTGTGCACTCTCGGGGGGGGGGGGGGTTTGCAGTCACGCACTCTGAGTTGCACCCTAGTTTCAGGGCATTATACAGGCAGGATAGGGTTCATCTGTCAGACATTGGTCTGGACATTTTTAATTCAGGTTTTCGGGATGTGGTTGAAAAATGGCAGAAGAAGTGGAGATAAAAGAGGGAGAGGCTATCGCCTCTGCCCACTTTTGGGTGGCGGCAATGCGGCATTCCCTGAGCCAAGGGGTAGGTTTAAACATCCTAGAAGGTTGCAGTTGTGCGGGCCTAGCTGGGAACTGACTTTGTGGTCAGGCGTGCTGGAGTGCCAGAAGAAAGAGGGTTAGCGACAGGATGAGCAGGTGGGAGGGGGGAGTGGCATAGGGACCAGAAGAAGTTTTGGGGTTGCCCCTTGTACCCCCTAGCGGTAGCAGATGTTTGGGGGATGGCCCAGATGCTATCAGTGGGGGATGAGTGGAAGGTTGGAGACATTCGGCGTGCCCTCCCCAGAGATGGACATTGTGGTGGACCATGAGGGCTCCACCAGTGAGGGCAGCTGGAGACAGGCGAGATCCGGCTGTGACAGTGGTCAAGGGCAGGCAGGGCTTGGCCACCAACCCTTGGCTGGGGAAAGGGGAATGTCGTATTGGGTTCTGTGCTGCGCACAGGTTGGGTTTAGTCTGTTAAATTTAGAAGATAAAAGACTTAAATTTTGCCATAATCACTGTGTATGTGTTGTTCTTGTCAGCTGGGGTAAAGAGTAACGGTAGGGCTGAGCACCTTAGTGAAAAACAAGCAACTGCCTGAGAGCGAGTGACCTTAAGGTGCTCGCCCCCAGGCACGGCAAAATGGCGGCCCTGGGGGCCCAGCATCACCTGCGGGGAGAAGGAACAAAGGAAGGGGGATACTGGGCCTCCATGGCCAGTGGGGGAGGTAGAGGGGTGGGGCATTCACCCCTAGCCAGGGGGGATAGTATAAAGGTAAGGTCAGCTAGACCAGCATCACTATTACTAACCTTGTCCCAGCTTGTGTTTCCCACCCACCCTCCCCAAGCAGGTCAGCAGCGAAGCTGGAGGGCGACCAGATGAAAAAAAAAAAAAGAATGCCAGGAAAGTCGAACGGAGAATATGAAGTCAAGAACTGGGGGTGGGACAATGCGGCATTCCCTGAGCCAAGGGGTAGGTTTAAACACTCTAGAAGGTTGCAGTTATGCAGGCCTAGCTGGGAACTGACTCTGTGGTCAGGCTTGGTGATGGCAGGAAGGGCGCAGGCCTAGCCACCTGGTTGGTGGGGGTACTGCAGCAGGCACTGACTTTGTGGTCAGGCGTGCTGGAGTGCCGGAAGAAAGGGGTTTAGTGCCAGGATGTGCAGGTGGGAGGGGCATGGTGACCAGAAGACATTTTGGGGATGTCCCTTGGACCACCTCGTGATAGCAGCTGGGTTTGGGGGGTGGCCCAGCTGCTATCAGTGGGGGGAGGGGGGAAGGCTGGAAACGTTCGGCCTGCCCTCCCCAGGGATGGACGGTTGGGGTGGAGCATGCAGGCTCCACCAGTGAGGGCTGCCGGAGGCAGGTGAAGTCCGGCTGCGACAGTGGTCAAGGGCAAGCAGGGCTTGGCCACCAACCCTTGGCTGGGGAAAGGGGGAATGTTGCATTGTGTTCTGTGCTGCACACTAGTTGGGTTTAGTTTGTTAAATTTGGAAAATAAATGACTTCAATTTTGCCATAATCACTGTGTATGTGTTGTCCTTGTCATTTGGGTTAAAGAGTAATGGTAGGGCTGAGCCCCTTGGGATGCCCCCTGGATTGAGACATAAGAGAATACCCCCGTCATAGGGTAGTAGTGGAAGGGGCAGGAGGGAGATCTCCCGCAGGAAGGAGTGTGGGATGGAGACCTCTCCGGGATGGTAATATGTAGGAAGAGAAGGGAAACTCTCACCGAACTGTCACTGACACAGGTGAGAATCCTCCATGGACTGCAGAGAGAACTGGAACCATCCCCTGGGGAGAGGTGGGCAGAACTTATTCATGAAGGGTGGGATAAAGGAGCAGTGTTAGGCATGATTGGTCCTAAGAATGTATAGTGGGTGGGTAGAGGGCATAGCGGAGAGCCATCACAAAATATGGACGTGGTCAGAGAAATTCTACATGCCTTATTTGGCCCGTGGCAGATAGTCGGGCCAAAAAAGCCCGTGTCTGCCAGCCCAACCCTTCTCCTCTGTCATATTTGTAATCACTGACTCACACATACACTTTGTGATGTCTCAACCTTATTCTATTGTCTCACAAGTAGTCATTCACCCACAAATATACCTCGTGTTGTTTCCCAGCCTAATCCCACTACCCACCGGTAGTCACTATATATTGCTTGCCAACACAGCTTCTGTCATAAAGGTAATCGCTGACCCACACTTTTATTGTTTGTCACCCCGTCCTTGTTCTAGTAGTAATCACTGACCCACACATACACTGTTTGACACCCCAGGCCCATTCCATTATCCAACAAGTAATCACTGACCCACACGTACACTGTCTGACACCGCAGCCTTGTTCCCACTGGCAGTCACTACCCTGCTTTGCCATGTCTGCTTTTTCCAACTGTCCACTGTTAATCACAGAAGTTCACACACACTCACCCCCAAGCCTTGTTCCAATCTCCACTGGTAGGAGGGAGATGATGAATGGGAGGGAAGGAAGAAAGAAAAGAAGAGGATGGAAGGAGTTGAGAAGGAACGTAGTAAAGGAGAGAGAGGTGGTGAGAAGGGGATGTGGTGATTGGGATGGAGGGAAGTGAGAAAGATGTTGGGACACATATGGTTCTATATATATATATATATATATATATATATATATATAAAATGGCTTTTCCTGTGCAGTGAACCTTGTTTTGTTTTTTTATCCCTTTGAGTTCCAGAGAGCTATGCAACTGGGCTTGTATTAAAAGTCACACCTCGTGGTGGGGCATCAGGACCCATCCTTATGCCCCCAGCTACTGATATCCCAGCCGATTCAGGTGAGCTCCCCTGCTTCCATCCTACCCGAACTAACAGGTAGGAGTAGGCGGGATCGAGAAACCCCTTCACATCAGTCAGGGAAAGCCTCCCTCATTGACATGAAAGGGATTCCCAATCCCGCCCACTCCTACCTGCCTTCAGGTAGAATGGAAGCAGGGGAGCTCTGTTGATCCCAGTGGGAGAGTAGAGAGAATACACTCAGGCTTTAGGGTTGTTGAACTGCTGGTGATGTGTATGGAGGGCATCCCTTCCACATCTCCAGCAGTTCTACAGGATAATATACTAAAGATTACATTTCCCCCCTCTCCTTTTGCATCCCTAATTCTTAGTGCATGTGGAGATGTGTCTCTCTATCATCAAGGTGATGTGTTCTCCATCACCAGTGTCAAGGTTTTGCTGAGCAGCTCTATTCTACCTATTGATTCTGATGTCTTAGCTAATCTAGTGCTCTGCTATCCACTGCTGCTGTCTTCTGAGTTTCTGGCTCAGGCTGATCAGCTGACCTCTCTGATTGCTCACCTGACTGTTATCAGCCAACCCTCCCAGGGTATTTAAAGCAGCTTGGCTCACTTCCCCATTGCCCTTGTGTTTGCTGACCTTTTGCTGCTGGCTGCTGTGGATTTTCCTGCGCTCCTGTTTGCTGTGTTCCAGACCCTTGGCTTGTTCCACCGAACATTTTTTTCAGGCTGGACCAGGTAGACCTATTGATCCTATTGTCCCCACCCATACCTCCCTCTCCTCCCGCACCTCCTAGTCTTGAAACCTCAGGCGATGTGGAGCCCATGCAGATTGGGCTCACTCATCTTTCAGTTGCGGAAAGGGCCTTGAGAAGGAGGAAGGGCCTGTGCTTTTACTGTGGTTAGGCAGGGCATGTACTGCAGAATTGTCCCACACATCCGGGAAGACCGCATCTAGGGTCTTATAGGGGACAGACCTTAGGTGGAATCTCAGCATCCCCGGATATTCATACTGATAAACCACTAGTCTCCGTTGGGCTTTCTTGGGACAAAAGTTCCATTACTTCAGAGGCACTTATTGACTCCGGTGCAGCGGGACTCTTTGTCGACAGTGACTTCGCCCAGAAGCACTCCATTTCATTGCAGCTCCGTACCACTCCACTTGCCCTCGAGGCAATTGATGGTAGACCCTAACAGCTGCCGCAGGTCACCCATGAAACCGCTCCTTTGTCTATGGCTGTAGGGGCTCTCCATCACGAAACCTTACAATTCCACTCTCCTCACTATCCTGTGATCCTGGGTTATCCATGGTTGCGCAAACACAATCCCACGGTCGATTGGGCAAGGGCTGAAGTCATGGCATGCTCACCCAACTGTTCCATGACATGCCTAGTAAAATTGGGATGGGTGCTAACCACATCCTCGGTCTTTTTGCTGTTTGACGAGTACCAAGAATTCCGTGATGTATTCGATAAGGGCCGAGCTGGTGAGCTCCCACCTCACCCCCCATATTATTGTATAATTGAACTACAACCGGGTGCCATACCTCCTCGAGGTTGAGTCTACCATCTTTTTGTCACAGAGAATAAGGCCATGGAGGAGTATGTTGCGGATGAGCTGTCCCGGGGGTTCATCCGCAAGTCCTCCTCTCCTGCCGGGGCCGGATTCTTCTTCATAAAGAGTGGTGAACTGAGACCCTGTATTGACTACATGGGGCTCAATCATGTCACAGTTAAAAATGCCTACCCTATTCCACTGGTTACCGAGCTATACGATCGATTGAAAGGGTCTAAGGTATTCACTAAGCTCGACCTGTGAGGGGCATATAATTTGGTACGGATAAAGGAGGGCCATGAATGGAAAACCGCATTTAACACCAGGCGCGGGCATTACGAATACGTTGTAATGCCCTTAGTCTCTGCAATGCTCCTGAGGTTTTCCAGGAATTTTTGAATGATGTCCTCTGGTACATGCTCCAACAGTGTGTGGTGGTATACTTAGATGACATCTGATTCATTCCTCCTCCATGGATAGCCACCATGCAGCTGTAAACTGAGTCCTGCAAAGATTAAGAGAAAATAACCTATTTTGCAAATTAGAGAAGTGTGAGTTCCACTGCAAACAGGTCATCTTCTTGGGGTATGTAATTTCAGAGGTCAGTTTCGCTATGGACCCTGAAAAACTCTTGGCTTTTCTTGAGCGGCCGCAACCCGTAGGCCTCCACTTCCTTCAAAGTTTCCTCGAGTTTGCGAACTACTATAGGAAATTTATCCACAATTTTTCCTCTATTGTAAAACCCCTTAACAACATGACCAAAAAAGATGGTAACTCCATTCACTGGTCCCCGGAAGCCATCAGGGCATTTGAGTCACTAAAGGCTCGCAGCACCCATTTTGGCACACCCAAAACCCGAGCTTCCATTCATACTTGAGGTCGAGACAGGAGTAGGCTCCCTCCTGTCTCAACATCCTACTTCTGAGAGCCAGTTGCACTCATGTGCTAAGTCCTGTGAAGTGAAATTATGAAATTGCCGACCGTGAGCAAGGGAACTTCCATGCCAGTCTTAATCATCATGGATCACAAAAGCCTTACCTACTTGTCTGAAGCTAAGCACTTGTCTCCAAGACAGGCCAGATGGGCCTTATTTTTGTCTTGTTTTAATTATGTGCTCTCATACCTGCCAGGTACCAAAAACGTCCGGGCTGACACCCTATCCAGACAGTTCTCTAGCTAAAGAGGAGAGTCCTCCCAGTCCTATTATTCCTCAGGACAAAGTAATGACCACCAAACGTACCAGCATACATCTCCCCTTGGGGAGAAAATATGGGCCGCCCAAGTAGATGCTCTTGCTGAGACTCCCTCTGGGTGCTGTTTTGTACCTATTAACCTCCATACTAAGGTACTTTCTACCTACCATAATACTAAGTCAGCAGGGCATCCCGGAAAGAACCAGCTTCTTTGGTTGGTTTCCCGTCTCGTCTGGTGGCCAGAACTTAGCAAAGATATTTCTGCCTTTGTCTCTGCCTGTCCAGTCTGTGCGCAGACTAAATAACCCCGTCACTTTCCAGTGGGCCTTCTCCAACCTATACCCAATGGGGAGAAGCCATGGTCACACCTTGCCATGGACTTCATTGTCAACCTTCCTTTGTCTAATGGTAACACAGTCATCCTAATGATTGTTGACCGATTCTCTAAGATGATTCATTTCATACCATTCAAAAATCTCCCATCCGCTAAAGAGTTGGCTACGGTCTTTGTCAAAGAGGTCTATCGGCTACACGGGGTTCCTAAAGTCATAGTTTCCGATTGGGGTAGCCAGTTTGTCTTGGGCGGAGTTTGTTCATAACAGTGCTGTCGCAGCTTCTACTTGGCTCTTTCCTTTCTTGGTGAATTATGGGTATCAACCCTCTATGATTCCAGATTCGTTCACTTCTCAGGGGATACCAGCATTGGAGGATCATCTCCAGTGAATCCACATGGGTGCAGGTCCAAGAGTCGCAACAATCCCAGGAGCTCCAGGCCAATCATAAACGCCTACCAGCACCCTTCTACCAGGTTGGGGAGAGGGTCTGGTTGTCCTCCAGAAATCTCCACCTCTAAGTACGTCTCAGAAACTGTCTCCCCATTTTGTGGGTCCTTTCCATATCCTCTGACATGTGAACCCTGTCGTTTATGCCCTAGAACTTCCTCACAATATGCGGATACACAATGTGTTCCATGTCTTGCTGCTGAAACCTCTGGTATGTAATCGTTTCACTACGGTCACTCCTCGACCTTCAATATTTGGTCCATTGGAAGGGTTACGGTCCAGAAGAGTGTTCATGGGTTCCAGCTGCAGATGTGCATGCCCCCGCTCTCCTCCGTGCTTTCCATGCACACTTTCCCCATAAACATGGTCCTGCCCCGCGGGGAGGGGGGTGATGAGGGGGGCCACTGTCAAGATTTTGCCGAGCAGCTCTATTCTGCATATTGATTCTGATGTCTGAGCTAATCTAGCGCTCTGCTATCCACTGCTGTTGTCTTCTGAGTTTCTGGATCAGGCTGATCAGCTGACCTCTCTGATTGCTCACCTGACTGTTATCAGCCAACCCTCCCAGGGTATTTAAAGCAGCTTGGCTCACTTCCCCATTGTCATTGTGTTTGTTTGCTGACCTGTTGCTGCTGGCTGCTGTGGATTTTTCTGCGCTCCTGTTTGCTGTGTTCCAGACCCTTGGCTTATTCCAGACTTCGCTGAGTTCTGTTCTCCATACCCTAGGCTTATCCCTGACATCGCAGACTTCTGGTTTCCTGACTCAGGCTCAGCTGAATACCTGTCTTGGTTCCTGATCCTGGCGTGTCTTTTGGTTTATGCTCTTGGATCATGATTCTGTTTTTGTTTTATTAATAAAGGTGTATTGCATTTTACACTTTTGTATCTCATCTGGTTCCTGGTCCCTAACAATCAGGCACACAACACCATATCATCACCCCTTAGTGCACCTCCTTCCACCCCTCTGGATCAACAAAATTCACCCACTGGAACTTTAGCCCCTCCCCCAAGGCTGAATAAGGCAGAATGCATTAGAAAATGTCCATAGAACAGTAGGTGCCTTTGGGGCCCACAGGTCTTGCAAGTCATGTCCACCAGCGTGAATGTGACATTGAGGACTGATAGGAGACCTTATCTCTTATACCAAGGAAGGATGGAAAAATTAATAGTGGCAATTAGGATTTTCTGGCCACTGCAAGGTAAGTGGGTGTGGGGGTGTATTATTTAGGAGTGATTAGTGTTACTTTAAAGAGGCAATATTAAATATTTTTATTGTAGATTCCTACTATATTCCAAACTTCTTTAGTCTCCCCCCTTCTATCCCCTCTCTCCTATTTTGTCTGTGTCATCACTCTATTATCTCTTTTCTGTCTCCTCATTTCAGTATCCTTTAAAAATGTCACATGCAAAAGAGCGTGAGACTACATGGCACACTAACCATGTTGCCTTGATTATAAGGGCGACATGAGAATCTCACATTGCAGGAAAGCGTGAGATTCTCAAGTCACACCATGAAATGTTGCCTTCAAGTCCCATCATACTTTGTCATCTGGTGGCCACTGGGGATGATGAGAGTGGTATGCTGTATGCTATTTCATTCATATCAAGAACAAGGAATCAGAGTGAGGAAAGTGCCATTATTAAGATCCTGCTCGAGTGAGGAAAGTGTCATTATTAAGATCAAATTATAAAGCAAGGCGGCAGACAGGATTAAGGTGTCCATTCATCTTATATCACATGTTGCTGAGTGCTAAGCCAGGCTCTATCTCCCCTTCTCTGCGTACAGAATGACAGGGTGGAATGGAGCACACAAAGAAGAGGAGAGAGAGCCCAGCACAGCAACATATGATGTAAGAAGTAAGATGAATAGACATCTTCTTAATCCAGTCTGCCTCCTTGCTTTATAATTGGATCTTAATAATGACACTTTCCTCACTCCAGTAGTGTTAAAGTGATAGTAATACCTCTATTAAAGTTAATGTCCTAGTCTTCTTTACTTTTTTTTGTAACACATAGCGCTATATTTCATTACTTACAGATTTGTAGTTCAAGTGCTCTTGAAGCCAAAAGGATTTCCCTCCTGCCCCTTTCCCTGTGTCACTCAGCATCTCAAGTCTGGTCCGGATTGGAGCGTGGTGAGGTATAATCTTGAGTAAGCAAAAGGAAGAAGGAGGACAGGGTTTTCCTTATACTTATTGACGATTGTCCCTCGCTGCGATCTGTCCGGTCCCATGACCGGATTCCAGTTCTAAAGGGAGGCCCACAGAAGGGATGGGAGGGCATCCTTTCAGCTTGAATAGCTCTTGAACTACAAATCTGTACGTAATGAAATATAGTGCTATGTGTTACAAAAAAAAGTAAAGGTGATTCGGACATCAATTTAATAGAGGTATTACTATCCCTGTAAAGGGAAATTTATACACAACATCTTTTTATAATAATTTGTTTTAATCGTTCACTTATACTGTGTTGGAAGTTGAAACCCCCATCTCTTTGATATCTGTTACGTCATCTGTTGCCTTATGGATCGTCTAGAATGTTTGACCAACATTCTTGGCAGGTCTCTTTTGTGGACAGGGTACTGAGGTCAGGAATAGGTTTATAGTTTTGGAAACGTGATACTATTTCAGCATAATCCCTTACCTTGAAAAGTATAATAATAATAATAATAATAATACCAGTAAAATCCTGAAATATATTTGTGTACAAGACTTCAATAATAATCAGTGGAACCAAAAGAACTTATGTTTGAGTCAACCTGTGGTGGCTTTTCTGATTGCAGCCTTGATGTCTTGGTTTCTGAGGCTGTATATTATAGGATTAACTAATGGGGTAAACACAGTGTGCATCAGTGATATAATCTTGTTTATCAACAAGGAATAGCTATGTTGTGACGGTATCATGTATTTTGTGATCAGCGTCCCATAAAATGTACTCACTACAATCAAGTGAGAACTGCAGGTGGAAAAGGCTTTCTGCTTGCCTTTTTTGGAAGGGATCCTAAGAATAGTATGAAATATATAAATATACGTCCCGGTAATTAAGACAAAAGGAAAAATAAATATTGGAAAAGCAAACAGAAAGATGATCAGTTCTACAGGAGATGTGTCTGAGCAAGACAGTTTCTGAAGAGGAGAAAGGTCACAATAAAAATGGTCAATGACATTGCCATCGCAGAACTGAAAATTCGACATTGTCACAACTGCGCACAAATTAATAGTAAAACCTAAAAACCAAGGCCAAACAGACAGATGGGTACAGAACTTGAAATCCATGATAGAAGTATAACGTAACGGATAACAAATAGCGAGGAATCGATCATAACACATAGCTGAAAGAAGTAAGCATTCTGTAATTGTTGTGCCACTAAAGAAATAAAATTGAATTATACAACCAAGGATAGTCATTATTTTGCCCCCCATCAACATGGCACATAGCATATTGGGGGTAGTGTTCAATGTGAGTATGACATCGGAAACAGAAAGATGACTGAGGAAGATGTACATGGGAAAATGAAGTTGTGGGCTGGTAGAAACTAATACAATGATCAGAAGGTTTCCTTTTAATGTAAAAATAAAAATAATTAAGAACACAGTAAAAAATAAAATGCTGAAGCTATGAAGATTTCCAAATCCCAGAAGAAGGAATGCAGTCACCACTGTCTGGTTCTTTGCAGACATATCCAGGTGAGTCTCTGTTCCAGGTTGTAATCAGTAGCAGTAACTCCTTTTATACCTGTGAAACTGCAAAAAAGTTTGTTTTCTTAAAACTTTTTTTATGAAAACTAGTGTAAAAGCCTGTGTACACGGGCCAAGGTCCGGTTAAGAGGCCAGTCTGCTCTGCGTCGTGCTGCAGTCATGCACTGTAGAGACTGCCCGAAAGCACAGAATGCTCCCAGCACAGAACTCCCAGCAATCCTACACCTCCCAGCATTCTGTGCTTTTGGGTAGTCTCTACTGTGTATGATGGCTTCTGACAAACATCCTAGCAAATTGTTAAATAGGAGGTATATGTTACAGAGCTTTTCCTGCTGAGTACTGCCTATGGCTCATGTCAATATGAGAGGCCCTGTTTGCAAGTAATGGGCCACAGACAGAAATCCTGCTGTTGCTAACATCTTGGGTCAGATGCCCTTTTTTGTTGAAAGACCAGTATTATCCAGTTGCACCACTTCATTTAGAGCCAAAATGCCAGTACCTGCTAGCAGCACTCCGTGTCAGAAGCAAGAGATGATGGGCCCCAAATTGGTACCTTGCTTAGGGCCCTATGGAGCACCAGTCCTTCTTTGCTTGAGGGTATGAATTAGAACATATGACCGCTGTAACTCATACTGATGCACACACTCCACCATCATTAACACTTGGAGTGCCACAGGGTAGTGCACCATTTTTTCATCTTATATACATTTGCCATAATCGCCCATCTTCAATATTAAAGTAGAACTATCATCAAAATTAAATTGCCCCCCATATCCTTATTACCATCGCGATAGGCATATATATACCTTTATTGTGCTGAAGTCCGGCATTATTGAGAAGTACAACTCATTCAGCATGCATCAGCAGCAAGGATCTTGCTATAGGCGTTCTCTGTGCCGTCAGTCCCTTCTGGTACATTAACCCCTTAACGACCCATAATGGTCCAGGACCGTCATGGGTGGAATTCAGTTAAGGACTCATGATGGTCCTGGACCGTCATGGGTTAAATGATAGCAGTGTGTCTCCGTGCACGCTGCTATAATTAATTCCAGGCTGAGACTGAACGCTCCGAGACCGGGGCGTTCAGTCTCATCCCTTCTTGTTTGTGCTGGGTCAAAGTAAGGAAGAGAGAATCAGAGAGGGGACACCTAGTGGAAAAAGAAAATACAGCAGCTGGGTATATTAACCCCTTCACTGCTGGTGCAGGAGGCTGGCTAAATGCAGGTCAATTTCTGACCTGCAATTATATACTTTTTTTTTTTTTTTTTAAACACAACACACTTTTTTTTTTTTTTTTTTTTTTACAAAAATATATTTTAGTTAAAAAAAACAAAACATCTCAATAAAGAAAACTGGGAGTGTGATTGTTGTGGAGCCATGTAATACATTTATACATACCGCCAAATGTCATAGATAAAAAAGTGGGAAAATAGGGTGGGAAAAAGGGACATGGGGATTTTCACCCAGGGGGGACAGTGGCCACTTTAAACTGCGCATTCTGTAGGTA
The DNA here is from genome assembly GCA_037306005.1 of Rhinophrynus dorsalis. Lineage (NCBI taxonomy): Eukaryota > Metazoa > Chordata > Amphibia > Anura > Rhinophrynidae > Rhinophrynus > Rhinophrynus dorsalis. Next base: position 24,369,815 of record CM074727.1, on the reverse strand, counting down.
TGACCGGTCATTCCTTTCCTGCAGTCGCCATAAAAATGTAACCCTTTGCGCCGAATTGATCCCAAGAGAAAAAACAAAACGGTGGGGTTTTTTTACATTTTTTTTTACCTTTTTTTAAATTTTAATAAAGTAAATGGTGGGCTATCCATATAAGTGGGGTATCAAAGGAAAGCCCTATTTGTGCGTAAAAAAACAGTATATAATTTATGGGGGTGAAATAAAAGCCTAAGAGGGAAAACACTGTTGAACAAAGACATAGTCAAAAAGGTCAGAATTGCTCCAGTCCTTAAGTGAAATTGACCTCAGATTTTCCCAGTCCTTAAGGGGTTAAGGTACAAAGGAACTCCCTTCACCAATTCTGAAGGCTCACTAATTCCAGGCTTATTCAGCATAGTAATAAAAGTATGTATATGCTTATCGCTATGGTAATAAGGATTTGGGGTTGCAATTTAATTTTCATGATAGTTCAGCTTTAAAGGCATAGTAATGTTTCACAAAAACAGCAGGTCTAAAACGCATTGCGGAAATAGATACTCTAGCAACATAAATAAATTATTAATGTGATAGTAATATTTCACAATAAAAGCTCCAATTAATCTTCATAGTATTTAGGCCATGGAGAGTGTTATTTCAATTCTGTCAGAGTTGTAGTTCAAGAGTAATTGAATGAAAAATTATCCACTCCTGCCCCTTTTACCTAGTGTAAGACACCTCCCTTTAGATGTGGGATCTGGTCTCTTGACCGGACAGGTCACAGCAAGGGACAATCTTCTTACTATGAGCATAAGGAAAACCCTGCCCCCTTGACAGGTTTGTCCTTATGCTCACTGAAGATTGTCCCTCTCTGCGATCCATCCGGACAGTCTTGCTGCTCTGAGGTGAGCAGTGTTACATCAGTAAAAGTGGCAGGAGGGGCATACTTTATCATTCAATCACTCTTGAACTACATCTCAGACAGTACTGCAATAACACTCTCCGTGGCCCAAATACTATGAAGATTAATTGGAGCTCCTTTTATTGTGAAACATTACTATCACATTAATAATTTACTTACGTTGCTAGAGTCTATCTATCTCCGCAGTGCGTCTGAGACCTCTCACGCCTTATATTTAAAGCTCCTCCCTGATCCTTGCAATGAGATAGCAGGACCAGTGTTCCCTCTGTGAGGCTCATTTACTAAGACAGTGATGTCAATTCCGACCAAATATTGTGCCAGAGAGAACAATGAAACATTCCCAAAGTTCCTACTGAATTCACTGGGACTTTTTTAACCACTTAAATTCCGAAGGTCTCCAACGCATGAATGCTAGAGAGGTCAGAAATATGTTGGAGACTTCTCCGACATTCAAGGGGTTAAAAATCACATTTTTAAATTAGGGGGAAATGTTTTTTCAGTCCGCCAATGGTGCAGTTGGTTTGCTGCAGAATCGCAACACAATTTAATCACATCAGACACACTGACACCGATGTACAAAGAACTGAAACAATTCTGGGGTAAACCAACTGAAACACAGGGGGCAAACAACAAATCTTATTGCTTTTTGCTTTGCAATGTGTTGAATACATCTCTAGCATTCAAGGAGTTAAATTTAAATCTATGGGAATATAGAGATTTTTTTTTATTTGTCCTCTTTCTATTTATCTATCTCATAACTATCATCTATCTGTCTATCTATCACATATCTATCATCTATCTATCTATCTATCTATCTATCTATCTATCTATCTATCTATCTATCTGTCTGTCTGTCTGTCTGTCTCATGTCTATCTGTCTCATATCTATCATCTGTCTATCTGTCTGTCTGTCTATTTATCTATCTATCTGTTTATCTATGTCTCATATCTATCTATCTATCTATCTATCTATCTATCTATCTATCTATCTATCTATCTATCTATCTATCTATCTATCTATCATATCTAGCTAGCTAGCTAGCTGTCTGTCTCATATCTATCTATCTATCTATCTATCTATCTATCTATCTATCTATCTATCTATCTGTCTCATATCCATCTCATAGCTGTCTCATGTCTTTCCATCCATCTCTGTCTCTATCTGTCAGTCTATCTATCTATCTATCTATCTATCTATCTATCTATCTATCTATCTATCTATCTATCGATCTGTCTATCTATCTGTCTATCTATTTGACCCATAAGGAAAGATACATAAAACACAAGTGGAATAAATAGAGGCAAATACCTTCAGTGTATTAAATCAGTATTAGATCAGTGATGGGAAACCTGAGGCCTTCCAGCTCTTGAGGACTACAACTCCCATCAGCCTCAGCCAGCAAACAGCTTCCTGGGGATTGAACTGTTGGTCCTTGACAGCTGAAGGACTTCAGGTTACCCATATTAGCTAGAGAGGTATTCAGTGTACATTGCTTCGCAATAGAATGGCTTTCTGCAAATTGCAACTGAAATATTTGTATAATATTATCTGTTCTTTTAACCCCTTGAGTGCCAGAGAGGTACGCAAAGCATTGCTCTGCAATGCTTTGCGTGCCTCTCTGGCGCTCAAAGGGTTAGGTTCAATTAAACTGAATAATCTACTGAAAAAAAAGGGTATTTCTAAATTAACCCTTTGAGTGCCAGAGGGGGTACTCAGAGCTTTGGAATGCGTTGTGTACCCCCTCTGGCACGCAAAGGGTTAATAGGTATTTTTATTTGTCCCATGCAAATCTTTTGTTTCGCTTGTCCTTTTATTCGTACATCCCATAGACTTTTATCCACTTACTTTCATTCTGAGCGTCCACACAATCATCCACAGTAATGGCGAAATGTAAATTCCATTTGTTCATTTATTTTTTTTTCTTCAACTGAATCCTGAATATGACTGGCAGCTGCTCATGTGGAGGTGGTTATAGGAAAAATCACAGTATTCCACTAACACGGCCCTTTTATATCATATCTACAGAACAGAGACAGATGGAATCTTCCTAGGGAATCCAGCAAATCTCTGTCTACTGTCAGACTAAGTTATAATTGTACAAGTTACTTTCCTCAATACACCACTGGGATACTAAGCAAACTTTAGTGTGAACTCTTGTCAGATTTTACTCATTAACGCTCTGTGTGTCAGACAGGTACCCTACATTGCACACAATACAGTTAATAGCTATCTGGCACTCAAAATGTTAAGGCCTCTTTCAGACTGGCATACTTCCCAGCAATTCAAATGGCCATTGAAGGACACGTGTTTTAGGTGGTGTTGCCAGGGATCTGGCTGATGGATACATCATTACAGAGAATTTTTAGGTTATTTCATCACCAATTGACACCACTTTGTGTAACTGAATAAATGATTTAGAACAAGACCAAAGTATTATATTTACACAGACTAATTTAAAAACACTTATACTGACGTTTATACAGACATTAATGTGAGTTTTATTACTGTGTAGCAATGTGAGGGACACTTGGGAGGTATGGACCCTTATATCTCCTAAAGAGGGACACTTGGGGGGTATGGACCCTAATATCTCCTAAAGAGGGACAGTAGGGAGGTATGAATCCCTAATATCTCCTAAAGAGGGACACTTGGGAGGTATGGACCCTAATATCTCCTAAAGAGGGACACTTGGGAAGCATGTACCCATAATATCCCTAAAGAGGGACACTTGGGAGGTACGAACGTATAATTACTCCTGAAGAGGGGTACTTGGGAGGTATGAACCCTAATATCTCCTAAAGAGAGACACTAGGGAGGTGTGGATCCCTAATTTATCCTAAAGAAGGACACTAGGGATGTATGGACCCTAATATCTCCTAAAGAGGGACACTAGGGAGGTATTGATCCCTAATATCTCCCAAAGAAGGACACTTGGGAGGTATGGACCCTAATATCTCCTAAAGAGGGACACTTGGGAGGTATGGATCCCTAATATCTCCTAAAGAGGGACACTAGGGAGGTATGGACCCTAATATCTCCTAATGAGGGACACTTGGGAGGTATGGACCCCTAATATCTCCTAAAGAGGGACATTTGGTAGGTATAGACTTCTAGTATCTCTTAAACAGGGACACTTGGGAGGTATGGACCCCATGTATCGCCTAAAGAGGGACACTTGGGAGGTATGGACCCTAATATCTCCTAAAGAGGGACACTTGGGAGGTATGGATCCTAATATCTCCCAAAGAAGGACACTTGGGAGGTATGGACCCTAATATCTCCTAAAGAGGGACACTAGGGAGGTATGGACCCTAATATCTCCTAAAGAGGGACACTAGGGAGGTATGGACCCTAATATCTCCTAAAGAGGGACACTTGGGAGGTATGTAACCAGTACAGCATCTCTGCCTTGGTGTTGCCCATGTGCTTCATTGCTAGATAGGCCTCTCTTTTATATATATTTATCAATTTCCTCCCATTTTTATATGCTAAAATTAAACTTTGAAAAGTCCTTTTTTTTTTAAATAAAAAAACCCCCTAAAAACATGAAACACATGTAACAGTGGACTTGTAAGTGTTCTGGGGCAACTTGTCTGTTACAATTTTTCTATTGGTTTAACCATTTCCTAATACATTGTAGCCTTTTTTAGTTATGATCAGTTATTTATAAAGTGCCAATGGTTTATACGGTGCTGTACAATAGTTTAACTTTGGATGACCACATTTCAATGCTTCCATTCAGGGGCACTAGTGTGACCACATTTCTGTTCTGCCATTCCGGGACATGTGGTCACCCTAGTCCCGTGGCTGAGGATCCCACCAGTGCTGACAATCTTTCTGAGGCTGACACAGAGTAAGAGTTCCCAGTATCAGCCTCAAAAAGATGGTCAGCGCCAGCAGGAGCCTCAGCCACGGGTCTCACTTGCAGCACCAGCATACCTGCTCCATCCCAGCTGTCTCGCATGCACCAGTCCAGCCAGCCAATGAAATGTATTTGCTATATGGTCTTCATTGGCTGGCTCAGCCAGCCAATGAGGACCATATAGCAAACACATTTCATTGACTGGCTGGACGGGTGCGTGTTGCTCCATTCCAGGACTCTGTGTTGTTCCGGTGGGGGGTGACCCGGGACGAGGGACACAGACCCCCAATAAAGGACAGTCCCGGGCATTCCGGGATGTGTGGTCACCCTAAGGGGCACTGAAGAGAGAAGAGCGCACTACAGAGTTTCAAACACCAGAAGGGAACTGTCCATTGACTGCTGTCACCCTAACCAACTGCATCACGCCTGTGATGGGCTACAAGATAAAATAAATCACACCCAAAGTCTCAGACTAACATTACACCACAAAAAAATTGCTTTGCAGCTCCCAGTTGATGTCAGGATCAAGACTCATGTTTCTCTCTAGTGTTTAGAGCTCTGTCTGGGAGCCATTTTTTGTAGGCCAGCAGAGACATCATTTCTAGTGATGAGCGAGCACCCCAATGCTCGGATGTTCGGGTGCTCTGACCGAGCACCCCCTGAGGCTCGAGTGCTCGGCCGAGCACCCGAGCCCCATTGAAGTCAATGGGAGGACTCGAGCATTACACCAGGCACCCCCTGCTCTGATGAGGGGAGGGTGCCTGGTCCATAGGAAAAGGGCAGAAAAAGATGGAAACACTACAGAAATGGTTCAGGGACAGCATAGGGAGGATGTCTGGATGCACCTTGGACTCCAACATCGCTGCTGGGAACGATCTTTCGCCCGTAGTACGCCATTTTTACAGACTGACCGTAAAACACACAAAAAGGAAAATAAAAACGACTTTAGGCGAAAAATTGTTACCAAACAGTATTTGCTGTATATTTACTTGTATATCATCTGCAAATTCTCCCAAAAATTTCATCGATTTTCTGAAGTGAGGCCATGATTAAGAGGGAAACGTGCGCAGAGGCAAATTATCCCAAAAATTTCCTTGATTTTCAGAACTGAGGCCATGATTAAGAGGGAAACGTGCGCAGAGGCAAATTCTCCCAAAAATTTCCTTGATTTTCAGAACTGAGGCCATGATTAAGAGGGAAACGTGCGCAGAGGCAAATTCTCCCAAAAATTTCCTTGATTTTCAGAACTGAGGCCATGATTAAGAGGGAAACGTGCGCAGAGGCAAATTCTCCCAAAAATTTCCTTGATTTTCAGAACTGAGGCCATGATTAAGAGGGAAACGTGCGCAGAGGCAAATTCTCCCAAAAATTTCCTTGATTTTCAGAACTGAGGCCATGATTAAGAGGGAAACGTGCGCTGAGCTGACCATCTAAAACATTATGGGTGAGGGTCTGCTGCAGAGCTGACCATCCTAAACATTATATGCGAAGGCCCGCTAGTGAGCTGACGCTATAAAACATTATATGAGAGGGCCCGCTAGAGAGCTGACCCAATAAAACATTATATGAGAGGGCCCGCTGGTGAGCTGACCTATATAAAAATTGGCAAACAGGGCCCGCTGGTGAGCTGGCCCTATATAAAAATTATATCACAGGGCCCGCTGGTGAGCTGGCCCTATATAAAAATTATATCCCAGGGCACGCTGGTGAGCTGGCCCTATATAAAAATTATATCCCAGGGCATATGGAAGAGGAGGAGGAGGATGAGAACATTAAGAGTCAACCATATACCCGTTTTTGGGGTGGAAGGGGTGAATGGGAATACAGAGTATTCCCATCATTGTAAATAACATATATAAAGTGAGTTTATGTTCCCCCGGGGCTTTCCTCCAGTGGAGTGGAGAAGTCAGGGGAAATCCAGGCCTTGTTCATTTTTATAAGTGTCAACCTATCAGCATTGTCGGTGGAAAGGCGGATACGCTTATCTGTTATGATGCCACCAGCAGCACTAAATACCCGCTCAGACAGAACGCTGGCGGCAGGGCAGGCCAGCACCTCCAAGGCGTAGAGTGCCAGTTCATACCACGTGTCCAGCTTGGACACCCAGTAGTTGTAAGGCACAGAGGGATCATTGAGGACGCTGACACGGTCTGCTACGTACTCCTTCACCATCTTCCAAAACTTTTCCCTCCTTGTGACACTAGGCTGCGCATCAGGGTGAGGGTGCTGGCGGGGTGTCATGAAGGTGTCCCACGCCTTGGAGAGTGTTGCCCTGCCTTTGTCGGAACTGCTGTGTGCTCCCCTTTTCTCCCCTTCTCGGTTGGCCAAGGTAGCACGTACTCTGCCGCCAGCGTTGTCAGATGGAAAATTTTGGAGCAATTTTTCAACAAGAACCTTCTGGTATTGCACCATTTTGCTTGTCCTCTCCACCGGAGGAATGAGAGATGAGAAATTCTCTTTGTAGCGGGGGTCCAGAAGGGTGAACACCCAGTAATCCGTGTTGTCTAAAATGCGTACAACGCGTGGGTCACGGGAAAGGCAGCCTAACATAAAGTCAGCCATGTGTGCCAGAGTACCAACAGTCAAGATTTCGCTGTCCTCACCAGGAGGCTGACTCTCAATATCCTCATCCTCTTCCTCCTCTTCTGCCCACCCACGCTGAAGAGATGGAACTAAAGTTCCATGGCTACCCTCTGTAGCGGAGGCAACCGTGTCTTCCTCCTCCTCCTCCTCCTCCTCCTCCTCCTCCGCCTCCTCCAATTGTCGCTGAGAAGACGAAGTGAGGGTGCTCTGGCTATCACCTTGTGTAAGCTCTTCCTCCCCCATTTCCACCTCTTCCACATGCAAAGCGTCGGTTTTAATTGTGAGCAGCGAGCGTTTCAGTAGACACAGAAGTGGGATGGTTACACTGATAATAGCGTTATCGCCGCTCACCATCTGTGTCGATTCCTCAAAATTGCGTAAAACCTCGCAGAGGTCTGACATCCATTCCCACTCCTCACTTCTGATTACAGGAAGTTGAACGGAGAGGCGACGACCGTGTAACAGCTGGTACTCCACTACTGCCCTCTGCTGCTCACAAAGCCGGGCCAACATGTGGAAGGTGGAGTTCCAGCGCGTGCTCACGTCACACAGCAGCCGGTGAGCTGGCAATTGTAAGCGCTGCTGCAGCTTCAACAGGCCGGCCGAAGCTGTAGATGACTTACGGAAATGTGCACACACGCGGCGCACCTTGGTCAAGAGATCATGCAAATTGGGGTAGGTTTTTAGAAATCGCTGCACCACTAAATTAAATACATGCGCTAGGCATGGTACGTGTGTGAGCTTGCCGAGCTCCAAAGCCGCCACCAAGTTACGCCCATTATCACACACAACCATGCCTGCTTGCAGGTTGAGTGGCGAGAGCCACTGCTCGGTCTGGTGACTAATCCCCTGCAACAGCTCTGAGGCCGTGTGCTGTTTGTCCCCAAGGCAGATCAGCTTCAGCACGGCCTGTTGACGCTTCCCCACTGCAGTGCTACACTGCTTCCAGCTACTGGCTGATGGGGGAGTGGCGGTGTGTGTAGAGAATTCGGAGGTGGAAACGGAGGAGGAGGAGCCAATAACGTAGGTGCTGGTGGAAACCCTGATGGAGGTAGGGCCCGCAATCCTCGGCGTGGGTAGCACCCGTGCCATCCCAGGGTCCGAGTCGCTCCCAGCCTCCACGACATTCACCCAGTGTGCCGTCAGGGAAATGTAGCGTCCCTGGCCACAAGCACTTGTCCATGTGTCAGTCGTTAAGTGGACCTTCCCAGTAACTGCATTGGTCAGGGCACGGGTGATGTTACGGGACACATGGTGGTGTAATGCGGGGATGGCACACCGGGAAAAGTAGTGGCGGCTGGGGACCGCGTACCGAGGGACAGCTGCTGCCATCAGGCTGCGGAAGGACTCAGTGTCCACAAGCCTAAATGGCAGCATTTCGATGGCCAGTAATTTTGAAAGGTGTGAGGTTAGTGCTATGGCCTGTGGGTGGGTGGCTGGGTACTTTCTCTTGCGCTCAAATGCCTGGGGTAACGACATTTGGACGCTGTGCTGGGACAGGGAAGTGGATGTGGTCGCTGATGGTGCTTCAGATGCTACAGGTGCAGGGCGGGAGGTATGCGGGCCTGCGCCTTCGACAGGCGATTGGCCGGCACCGAAAACAGGGGAAGAGGAGGCAGTGGTGTGGCCTGCAGACACAGATGGGCGATCCAGGCGTTCCTCCCACTTACTACGGTGCTTGGATGCCATGTGTCGGATCATGCTGGTGGTGGTGAGGTTTCTAGTGTTCATGCCTCGGCTCATTCTGGTGTGGCACAGGTTGCAAACTACAATTCTTTTGTCGTCCGCACTTTCCTTAAAAAAACGCCATACCGCGGAACACCTACCCCTTGGCAAGGTAGATTTACGCAAGGGGGTGCTCCGTGGAACATTTGCGGGCCGGTTTGGTGCGGTCCGCCTTCTTTCTGTAGCCACACCACTGCCTCTTCCAGCCTGTTGCGGTGCTGCAGATGGCTCACCCTCAGGACTGCTGTCATCGCTCGGCTCTACACCTTCCCAGGTGGGGTCAGTCACCTCATCGTCCACCAAGTCCTCCTCCACTTCCTCACTCTGATCATCCTCCTCAAGTCTTGATCCCACCACATACTCAGTCATTGACAACTGTATAACATTCTCCTCAACAAGGTCTTGAGACGGAAATAGTGGTTGATTTAATGGCAACTGTGTCTCATCATCATCATCATCATCATCCACTACTTCCTTTGACCTTAAATGCCGTTCACATCTGTCATCTTCTTGTGATTGGGTAGCCTCTAGAGGTTGTGAATCAGGGCACAAGATGTCATGTTCCTCTGCAAGCGTGCTTGGAGAGAGGGTCAAATGAAGGATTGGTGATGAGACGAGCTCATCACTATATCCCAGTGTGGGATCACTTCTTTGACCAGACCGTGTATGGTGGGAGGAAGGATGATCAGAGTGAGGATTATGTTGACCAGACTCTTGGCTACTGAGAGTGGACTTGGTGGAAGACAGGGTGGTGCTTAACCGACTGGAAGCAGTATCAGCTGTCATCCAACCGACCACCTGTTCGCACTGGTCGGACCTCGAGAGTGATGTCCTGCGACGCCCTGTGAAATCAGACATGAAGCTAGGTATGGTGGATGTCTTTCTTTCTTGTGCTCTGGCACCAGGCACAGTTTCTCCGCGTCCTGACCCGCGCCCTGAACTTTCAGGATCACGTCCACTTCCCCGTCCCTTTTTACCCGCCTTCTTCATCTTACACGATATATATGACTTTAATATATATGAGTTTGAAAACTTAACAGTATTTCTTACTATTCTGCAACTCTGCAGAGTACACAGAATAGGCTGCTAAACTGCGGTGACACACACTGAATGGAATACGTGACTTTAATATTTGAGTTTGAAAAATTAACAGTATTTCTTACTATTCTGCAACTCTGCAGAGTACACAGAATAGGCTGCTAAACTGCGGTGACACACACTGAATGGAATATGTGACTTTAATATTTGAGTTTGAAAACTTAACAGTATTTCTTACTATTCTGCAACTCTGCAGAGTACACAGAATAGGCTGTTAAACGGCGTTGAAACACACTGAATGGAATATGTGACTTTAATATTTGAGTTTGAAAACTTAACAGTATTTCTTATAATTCTGGAACTGTACAGAGTACACAGAATAGGCTGTTAAACGGCGGTGAAAGACACTGAATGGAATATGTGACTTTAATATTTGAGTTTGAAAACTTAACAGTATTTCTTACTATTCTGCAACTCTGCAGAGTACACAGAATAGGCTGTTAAACGGCGCGTTGAAACACACTGAATGGAATATGTGACTTTAATATTTGAGTTTGAAAACTTAACAGTATTTCTTATAATTCTGGAACTGTACAGAGTACACAGAATAGGCTGTTAAACGGCGTTGAAACACACTGAATGGAATATGTGACTTTAATATTTGAGTTTGAAAACTTAACAGTATTTCTTATAATTCTGGAACTGTACAGAGTACACAGAATAGGCTGTTAAACGGCGGTGAAAGACACTGAATGGAATATGTGACTTTAATATTTGAGTTTGAAAAATTAACAGTATTTCTTACTATTCTGCAACTCTGCAGAGTACACAGAATAGGCTGCTAAACTGCGGTGACACACACTGAATGGAATATGTGACTTTAATATTTGAGTTTGAAAACTTAACAGTATTTCTTACTATTCTGCAACTCTGCAGAGTACACAGAATAGGCTGTTAAACGGCGTTGAAACACACTGAATGGAATATGTGACTTTAATATTTGAGTTTGAAAACTTAACAGTATTTCTTATAATTCTGGAACTGTACAGAGTACACAGAATAGGCTGTTAAACGGCGGTGAAAGACACTGAATGGAATATGTGACTTTAATATTTGAGTTTGAAAACTTAACAGTATTTCTTATAATTCTGGAACTGTACAGAGTACACAGAATAGGCTGTTAAACGGCGGTGAAAGACACTGAATGGAATATGTGACTTTAATATTTGAGTTTGAAAACTTAACAGTATTTCTTATAATTCTGCAACTGTACAGAGTACACAGAATAGGCTGTTAAACGGCGGTGAAAGACACTGAATGGAATATGTGACTTTAATATTTGAGTTTGAAAAATTAACAGTATTTCTTATAATTCTGGAACTGTACAGAGTACACAGAATAGGCTGTTAAACGGCGGTGAAAGACACTGAATGGAATATGTGACTTTAATATTTGAGTTTGAAAAATTAACAGTATTTCTTACTATTCTGCAACTCTGCAGAGTACACAGAATAGGCTGCTAAACGGCGGTGAAAGACACTGAATGGAATATGTGACTTTAATATTTGAGTTTGAAAAATTAACAGTATTTCTTATAATTCTGGAACTGTACAGAGTACACAGAATAGGCTGTTAAACGGCGGTGAAAGACACTGAATGGAATATGTGACTTTAATATTTGAGTTTGAAAACTTAACAGTATTTCTTATAATTCTGGAACTGTACAGAGTACACAGAATAGGCTGTTAAACGGCGGTGAAAGACACTGAATGGAATATGTGACTTTAATATTTGAGTTTGAAAACTTAACAGTATTTCTTATAATTCTGCAACTGTACAGAGTACACAGAATAGGCTGTTAAACGGCGGTGAAAGACACTGAATGGAATATGTGACTTTAATATTTGAGTTTGAAAACTTAACAGTATTTCTTATAATTCTGCAACTCTGCAGAGTACACAGAATAGGCTGTTAAACGGCGGTGAAAGACACTGAATGGAATATGTGACTTTGATATTTTAGTTTGAAGACTTAACAGTATTTCTTCCTATTCTGCAACTCTGCACAGTACACAGAATGTGCTGCTACACTGCGGCGAAGCACACTGAATGGAATATGTGACTTTGATATTTTAGTTTGAAGACTTAACAGTATTTCTTCCTATTCTGCAACTCTGCACAGTACACAGAATGTGCTGCTAAACTGCGGCGAAGCACACTGAATGGAATATGTGACTTTGATATTTTAGTTTGAAGACTTAACAGTATTTCTTCCTATTCTGCAACTCTGCACAGTACACAGAATGTGCTGCTACACTGCGGCGAAGCACACTGAATGGAATATGTGACTTTGATATTTTAGTTTGAAGACTTAACAGTATTTCTTCCTATTCTGCAACTCTGCACAGTACACAGAATGTGCTGCTACACTGCGGCGAAGCACACTGAATGGAATATGTGACTTTGATATTTTAGTTTGAAGACTTAACAGTATTTCTTCCTATTCTGCAACTCTGCACAGTACACAGAATGTGCTGCTAAACTGCGGCGAAGCACACTGAATGGAATATGTGACTTTGATATTTGAGTTTGAAGACTTAACAGTATTTCTTCCTATTCTGCAACTCTGCACAGTACACAGAATGTGCTGCTAAACTGCGGCGAAGCACACTGAATGGAATATGTGACTTTGATATTTTAGTTTGAAGACTTAACAGTATTTCTTCCTATTCTGCAACTCTGCACAGTACTCAGAATGTGCTGCTAAACTGCGGCGACGCACACTGAATGGAATACGTGACTTTGATATTTTAGTTTGAAGACTTAACAGAATGTGCTCTAATCTGCAACTTTGCACACTAAACAGAATGTGCTCTAATCTGCAACTTTGCACACTAAACAGAATGTGCTCTAATCTGCAACTTTGCACACTAAACAGAATGTGCTCCAATCTGCAACTGTGCACACTAAACAGAATGTGCTCTAATCTGCAACTTTGCACACTAAACAGAATATATATATATTTTTTTTTTTTTTTTTGTTTTTTTCCCCCCACACCAAATAACCTGCTGCCCCCACACACAGTAGTCCTAAAAAGGACTTTTGGTTCTTTTTTTTTCACAATTTTTGTTTTTTTCCTCCCTACACTGCCTTTCCCTTCCTATCCTCAGCTCTCCCTGGCTCAGACTGAGCCGAACTCGATGGTCAGGTGCTATACAGCACCTGACCACGGGTTCTGGCCAGCCAATCAGTGTAATGCCAGCAGCCAACATGGCTGCTGGCATTACACCGATGTCAGAGCCTCCCTGCACGTTTATTGGCTGCGCAGCAGCCGCAAAACGTGCGGGGAGGAGACCCGAACATGGCGGGCGAGCACATGCGGTACTCGTACGAGTACCGCCATGTGCCGAGCAGAGCGATGCTCGAGCCGATCCGAGCATCGGCCGAGCATGCTCGCTCAACACTAATCATTTCCTGTCACAGTAGGAAATGGACAGCTCTCTCTCTGGTGTTTAGAATTCTGTTTGGAGGCCATTTTCTTGCATCCCAGGAGAGGCAACACTTTGTGTCACGGTAGACAATGGGCAGTTCTCTTTAGAACTCTGTGCTCTTGAGTCTTCATTCCAGGACTTTGCATTGTCCCTGAAAGGTGCTGCCTGGGACATGGGACACACATTTAAAATCCGGAACCGTCCTGGACAATCGGGGAGATGTGATCACCCAATCGCCATTTAACAAGAATAAAGGACAATTTACAAAGTGGGTACAATACATACAAGGATATTTACAATCAACATTAAAAGACATTGAAAACAGAATGATTAAAGGGATAGTAATACTTTGTTTTAACTTTATTTTATTTTGTAGGCATTGAAAAAACATGAAGAATGATATAAGTCTTATCTCTCAAACCTTTATGGTTTATGAGATATTCACAAGCAAAGTTTCCCCTCCCCGCCCCTTTTACCTAGTGTAAGCCATCTCTTCTCAGATGTGGATCTGGTTGTATGACCAGACAGATAACAGAAGGGGACAATCTTCTTTGTATAAAAACAATGAAAGCCCTTCCCCCCTTGACAAGTTTTTCAGCTTTTTCCCTTATCTTAATTGAAGATTGTCCCTCTGCAGTCTACCTGGGCACCTCCCTTCTGATCTGGTTGAACAGGGGGGGATACTTTGTTTGTGAATATCTCTTAAACCATAAAGGTTTGAGAGATAAGACATATAATTCTTCATGTTTTTTTAATGCCTACAAAATAAAATAAAGTTAAAATGAAGTATTACTATCCCTTTAAAGGGCCATGTACATTTCAGCAACCCCGGAGCGTGAAAGTGGTGTCAAATGCATCTGAGGCCTCTCTAGCGTTCAATGGATTAAAAGCCCCTTTTAAATCAGTGATAATGTTCATTCATTTATCCCCTATGGATTAGGTGTTTGCTCCAGAATTGCACCTCTGAAATGAAAGATATTGTGGAACAAACCAGCTTTGCCATAGGAGATAAATTCCCACTGATTCAAATAGTGCTTTTAACCACATTGAATGCTTTGCAATGTGTTGCAGACCTTTCTAGCATTCAAGGGTTTAAAACCTCATTTGAATCAGTGGGGAATTTGGGGTAGATTTTTATTTGTCCCCTCTGGTGCAGTTGGTCTATTCCAGTACATGTGCATATATCCCATTGTGTTGACTAGCGTTCAAGGGGTTAAAAATCTACATGTGGGGGGAATTTTTAGAGATATTATTTGCTCCCCATGGTGTACACCCAGTTTGGAACTTCTGGACAGTTTTTCTGAGTGTATTCATTATTTAGAATATGTTTTACCAAGAAAAATACATTGAGATTTCACTCATTTTCAAGTATGTCCTGGGGAGTTTACAGTAAAGAGTTACATATTTGCACAAATAGAAAAACAGTATATATACATAGACACATAAATATACATAAATACTAAAAATTATATACGGTATTAAAGCAGAACTTTCATCATATTAATATAGCAATATGCATAGTCCTAGTGTATGTTCAAGAATAATTGCTGTATTAAAAACAGAACCTTGCAGACAGGCAGCAGGGAACAGTGCAGACGTCTTGCCGAGCAGTCCCCTTCAACTCCACGACTGGTGAGTTGAATGCCTTTGTGACTTAAAGTGTTAGTAATGTCCAAAAAAAAGTTTTTTTTGCATTTAGAAGAGCTTAAAAAGCTGAGCTAAATGCAAAAAAGCGTATCTCTCAAACCGCTATGGTTTAAGAGATACAGGCGTTTAAATTTGATCTCTCCTACTGACAGCTGTAATGCTGTCAGCAGGAGATCTGTGTCGGCTGACACGGAGTTGCTTGAGAAGTGCCGCAATCTCGTTATTTACCACAAATCCCTTCATTGGAACTGTCTGAAATGTGTGCTTGAAAACCAGGTACACGTTTTAGACCATTCCAATGAAGGGATTCGTGGTAAATAACGAGATCGCAGCTCTGCTCAAGCGCCACCGTGTCGGCCGACACAGATCTCCTGCTGACAGCTTTACAGCTGTCAGTAGGAGAGATCAAACTTTAAACGCCCGTATCTCTTAAACCATAGCGGTTTGAGAGATACGCTTTTTTGCATTTAGATCAGCTTTTTAAGCTCTTCTAAATGCAAAAAAAAACTTTTTTGTGGACATTACTAACACTTTAAGTCACCGGAAGGGACTGACAGCCCAGAAACAGAAAACACCTGCTGCAAGATCCCAGCCGCTGCCTGTCTGCATAAAAGGTCCTATTTTTCTTTAATACAGCGATTATTCTTGAAAATAAAACTTTAACTGTGCGTATCGCTAATGTAATTACGTTTTGGTGCGCTATATTAATATGATGACAGTTCCACTTTAATTTGTAGATACTTTAAGGGGAACTAAGGAAAAGGAACAAGTGACAGAACGTTGTCAGTTATAACCGACTGCTATGGGGAAAATTACTGGTCCTCATCTCCTTGGTTTTTTTACTATGTACTAACAAAACACAGATGATATTTTGCTATAACTCCCCCAGCCTTCAGCTCTTCAGACGCTCCTTGAAAACTCACCTTTTCAGGGAAGCCTGTCAACTACCTCCATAAACATTATCACCAAGAACCACCCCTTCCCTGGACCACTGCACTCACCAGCACTTCTCTCTTCCACCCACTGACCTGAAGTTCATGTGGCAGGAGGCACTTACACCCAACAGCACTTACTCCTTCTGTGTCCCACCTTCCTTCCTATAGACTGTAAGCCAGAGCTTTCCAAACGTTTCATGTTGGTGACACACTTTTTAGACACGCATCATTTCGTGACACAGTAATTCGGTTTTGCTAGCAAACCGGAGGATAAACTAATAATCCCTTATAAGAGATACGGACACATACATAAATTGTAATAACAAGATGTATGGGGACACAACATATCTCATGAAAACCTTTAATTCTTACTGCGGAAGGCATTAAGCATGTCGCGTGGTTTTTAAAAGGGCAACATGAGAATATTGCGCTACATATAAGCGCAAGATTCTCATGTTACATTATTAAATAGATAGCGCATAACTGATTTTAGAAGTACTGTCTGTCTTTCCTGTCTCATCGGTGCCACAAGCAGAAGCAGCAGCCATGTGACAGGCAACCTTGGTGCACAGGGACACTCCAGCCTGGCAGCCCAAAAAGAGGGCAGAGGTATAGAGGAGGTGGCATCTCAAAAGATTTTAACAGCTGAAGCGCCAAAAGATTTGTAACAGCTGGAGTACCTCTGTGTGCTGCATACATATTATGTATGCAGCCCACAGAGGCACTTCAGCTGTTATAAATCTTTTGTGGTGCTCCAGCTGTATGCAGCACACGGAGGCAATCTCCCGCTGTGTAAATGCAACCATTAAGTAGTAGTGTTTTATCTCAGCTCCCAGTGCAGCTCGTGCTTGGGTTGAATTGCAATCTCGCGCTGTGAAAATGGCACCTTTGCCTGTGACACACCTACACACTGCAGCCGACACACCAACGTGTCGCGACACACAGTTTGGAAAGCACTGCTGTAAGCTCTCATGAGCAGGGTCCTCTGATCCTTCTGTTCCCTATTGTACAGCACTGCAGAATAATTTGGAGCTATATAAATACAGAATAATATAACTATTAGTCCATTTCCCTGTGCACACTATGAAAGAGGCGCCCGAAGCTTGCAGCAGTACCCAAGATGTATCACTCTTTCCTTTATTTTTAAAATCCCTGTATTCTATATGTTTACAGTCATAAAGCTTAGATTATAAAGGATTCTTGATTTTCTGTACTGGCGTTCTCTGCCATCCCCCATGTGTTACCCAAGCTCTAACAGTGCAGGGAAATTCTAGAGTGATTTTATTTTAAACAACCTGAATCGTCACTGTTTTCAAAAATAATAGAGTAGCCCTGTACAGATTCATCCAAAAAGAGGAAAAGGTTGTATCCCTAACATTAGGGAGATGTAATTTCCTAATAGCACATGTTATAAGAAGAGGGTATGATCCCAAAGATAACGCAGACACATTTTATTGGAGAACCAGGCCACGGCTTTATTGAACTACTTCCAATAATATTATTATTATTATTATTATTATTCAACCACAAATAATTAGTTAATCATGAATCAATCAGTAACTGTCCTTGTCAGTCCTTCTTTCTCTGAAACCAAGCATGGCCAAATTGCACAGGCTCATGCTAGAATCACCACATTTTTCAGCACTACAGCTGACCCTATTTGTCAGCACTTCCAGCTGACTCCACCATTCTTCAGCTGACTCCCAAGTCATTATCCCATTGGCCATCCACTTTAGCTTCAATGGGTAACGTCACCAACACGCAACCTAAGTCCGGGGCAAATTAATTCCAAAAGGACTTCCGCCTGAGGATAAAATCCACCTAACTTTACCACATCAGTTATCGATCTCTGAAAACCATGCAAGGACTATCCGGCCACTGTGACACAAAACCAAACACACAAACCACCATAATAGGGAGGGAGGGATGCATCTCTTTGCCATCTCTTCCCCGAACAGAAGTCGATTTCCTGGCCCAACCCTTAATGAGCCCTTTGCTTTTACTCTTCACTAACACCCACACTTCCTGTCTGGGTCAACCCTCCCCATGTCATACTTCCCCTTCCTGTACACTGCATGCCCATCTGAGGAATTCTTTTCAAGGAATTAAAAAAGAGAAGTTGCCTCTTTAGTTGGATCCTAACATGCGTTTCGCGATTACGCTTTTTCAAATTACTCCATAATCTATAGTTTCTGCTTTTAGTATAAGTATATTATGGTGGCTTTGAAATGTTATGGAACATTTAAATAAAAGTTGAGTTTTATATAATTCTAATGCGATATGTGGGGCATAGTTGCATCCAAGTATTGCACCAACACTGCATCAACTTTCTTATCTTTTGAGAAGGGAGGGTCTGGTGATATCATATGGGTATTTTCCTTAATATTTTCTTTTTTTGTGATTGTATTGTAATATATTGTAATACCCAAGCACATTCCCGATGTTATGTACCGTAACACTCTACACACCTAATGCCAGTGGTGCGCCTGAGCTAAACAGCAATATACAGGATAAAACTATACATTGTGTACATTTAAATGAATAAGGTGCACTCACAAACAGTTGTCCACCAGCTGGGGATACTGACAACCGGTATAGAGCCAGTGGGATTGAACCTGACCCTGTACAGGTGATCTCCTCTTAAATCTGCAATCAACGGTCGACAGGAAATTCTTCCAAGTATACGATCAGCCAAATGTTGTTCTGAGTCCAATATTCTTTAAGTAAAATATACTTAAAATAATTGGTGTAATACAAAAAAATATAAAACCCTCCCTTAATAGGGAAAGATAAATTGTCCCCTTTTTTCCTATCAACATATTAACAACACTAACATGCTTGCATATTCACGCAACCCTTTAAGCGGCAGAGGAAAGGGTTGATAAACTCAGCGTTCAATACCACCCAGACACTTTAAGTGTTACTTAACTCAGTGTTGGCTATGTCTCCGGCACTTAAACAGTTAATAAACTCAGAGACATCTACAGATACAATTTTATTCATAAATGGTCTGTACATTAATGACAGCAAATCAGTTGTGCAAGCTATTACTAGACAGGAATTTAAATACATTTGAGAACATCATCATTCAAAGATAATGACTATACTTCCAATATTAACCATTTAGATGCTATAGAGGTATCCAATGTATTATGGAGAAATTAGCTGGAGACATTTTTAGTATTCTAAAGGTTGAAAAATCAATTTAAATTAAACATACATCATTTGTATAAATATGATTTTTTGAAAACATTTAATTGCTTCCATTATATATCAGAGAAACTGGCTCATTTTAATCTTTTAGCAAACCAGTATGGTAGTGTTATGCCTAAATATATTATGAATACCTTAAGATATCTGATATTTGGGTTCCATAGAATAATGTAGGGACTAGATGAATGATCTCAGTGTAGAAGTAATCTCCTCTATTAAATATTTATCAAACCTTATTGCATCTCTCCTAAGGTGACGTCTTACAAGTGATCTATAGAGCAGCATTAGTACATCTTTCTTCCTGCTGCTAATGCCTCTTCCCAAACGACCAAGAACCTGGTTTTCTTTTTCCACTGCTTTACTGCATTGCTCACCTTCTTTCACATAATCTGAAATAATAACTCCCAAGTCCATTTCCTCTGACTGGGGAAGAGTTCAACACAAATGATAAGGAAAAAATAAATTTTCCTTTAAACACATGGAAAGAAATCCTAAAATATACTTGTGGTGAAATACTACATCAACTAACTTTTGAAACAAGAAACAGATTATCCTATCTTTAGGCCTTTTTCATATAGACATTAATAATCCAGCTTAAAAAGAAAAATCACAATATTTGTATCCTCGTGGTGGTGTTCACATGGGCAACTATTCCTCAGCATGCTGCAACTTGAATACTTTCAGTGAACATATCCAAGTTTCAGCAGGTCTGATCTATATGTAGCTTATGGACCCTCAGCAAAAGTCTCTCACAAGAGAGACATTGGAAGTTGCAACATCCAATGACTGACCAAACCATGTAGATGGCAGCCAGTTATATATTGTTGATTGCAGTGTAGCCCACCCTCATAAACCCTCTACCATGGTCTGCTTTGTTGGGGTACCACCATCACCGAGCACTTTAAGCCACCCATGTGAACATATTCTTATCCTGAATCAAGTTTTATTATTGCTGCTCTGATGTCTTGGTTTCTCAGGCTGTAAATTAGAGGGTTAGCTAACGGGGTAAACACAGTGTGTAGAAGGGATATTATCTTATTTATTAATAGTGAATGGCCTTGGGATGGTATCATATATTTAGTTATTAATGTCCCATAAAATGCACCAACAACAATCAGGTGAGAGATGCAGGTAGAAATGGCTTTTTGCTTGCCTGTTGTAGATGAGATCCTAAATATAGTATAAAAGATGTACATATAAGTTCCAATGATTAAACAGCAAGGACAAATAAATACAGGGATAGCAAACATAAAGATTATCAATTCTACAACAGATGTGTCTGAACAAGAAAGTTTCTGAAGAGGAGAAAGGTCACAGTAGAAATGGTCAATAACATTGTCAGAACAGAACTGAAACTTTGTTATTGGCAAAATTCCATATAGACTGATCATAAAACCTAGAAACCAAGGCCAGACAGAGAAATGGATACAACGCTTGAAGTCCATGATCGAAGTGTATTGTAATGGGTAACAAATAGCGAGGAATCGATCATAAGACATCACTGAAAGAACCAAGCATTCCGTTATCGTTGCAGCACTAAAAAAATAAAATTGAGTTATACAGCACGGAATAGTCATTATTTTGCCCCCCAGCAAGATGGCACACAGCATGTTGGGGACAGTATTGGTTGTGAGCAAGATATCAGAAAGGGAAAGGTGGCAAAGCAATAAGTACATGGGTGAATGCAGGTTTGGACTGATTGAAACTAATACAATGATCAGCGTGTTTCCAGTTAATGTTAAAAGAAAGGTAATCAGGAACACAATGAAAAATAAAATATGGAAGTTTTGAAGGTTTCCAAACCCTGTAAGAAGGAATTCAGTGACCATCGTCTCATTCTTTACAGACATCTTTAGGTAAAATCGATTCTTCAGGTCATATCCATTAGCAGACAATCCTTTTAGACCATAAAACTGCAAACAAAAATATTATTTGCCATTTTCAAATGGTAATTGCAACGCTCAGAAATGCATTTAACACATATCTTGCAGATTTATTTATGTTATTTATTTATTTAGAACATGTTTCACCAGGAAGATTACATTGAGATTTCTCTACTTTTCAAGTATGTTATAAAGAGATTTTACAGTAAAAACTTGCATATTTATACAAATAGAGAAACAATCTATATAAAAACACCCACATAAACATACATACAAAACATTTTCATATACACTAACTCAGGGCTTAAAAGTTGAGGTCCTTTGCTACTAGCCAGACTTGAAAAGTTACTCGCCACTGCAAGCCATAACATACCTACCAGGGCTGAATTTCTACTCGCTAGGGCTAAATTTTCACTTGCCATTGGTGAGTGGAAATTTTGAGCCCTGCACTAACTTGTTTTTAGACACAAAGAACAGTTATTTTGGGGGATTTTATGCTGGGAGAAGATCTTATTTTTTCAGGCAGGTTATTCCAGGTTTTCGGAGCTCTGAAGGAGCCTTCTATCAGGTTTTCTAAGGGGAGGGGAAAAGTTCCGTGAGTGCTGAGTAAGGCAAAGACGCTGTATAGATATCAGTGCTCTGCACAACAGAACGGGAGAGCGAGGACTGAATAAAGTGTGATTTTAAGGACGTTGATTCATTCATCCATTTTTAAGATATGCTCTAAAAAGACCATAAAACTGTGAGTATAACTTGTGGGTGGGAGGGTTCCTGTATTCACTAGATACTACACTATGGTTTGTTTATATTGTCTTTGAAGGGACAGCGCAGATTTGATTCCCGTGATGACTTGGTTACGTGAAAGGAACATCAGAGAGAAATGATCGGAAGGAGCTGTTTGGAACTTATAAGTAATTGTGTGACTGCTCCCTGATATATTCCTGGAGTGGAAGAGGGTATTGAAGTGTGAAAAGAAGACTAAGAAAGTCTGATGGACTGTTTCGAAATATCTCCTGAATGACGGATACCTTAAGTTGTCTTTGATGACAGGATTCCCTATGTTTAGAAATTTTATATAATTGTCCTTGGTGTTTTTTTTATAGGAGATATACTGAGCAGAATCTGTTTTCTCGTATATATATATATATATATATATATATATATATATATATATAGTTATAAGCATATTCTGGGTGATAGAGGGTGAGCAGATTTTTATATAGATTCTGTAGGAGAAGGTAGATCGACCGGCTTATTTCTTGTAGTGTGGAATACTCAGTGAGTTGTTAGCAGTGGAGCAGAGGTTATAGTTAGTATGGAGAGCTGGAGTGAACATACTGCTCAGGTAGTGTGGAATACTCAGTGAGTTGTTAGCAGTGGAGCGGAGGTTATAGTTAGTATGGAGAGCTGGAGTGATCATACTGCTCAGGTAGTGTGCAATAGTCAGTGAGTTGTTAGCAGTGGAGCGGAGGTTATAGTTAGTGTGGAGAGCTGGAGTGATCATACTGCTCAGGTAGTGTGGAATAGTCAGTGAGTTGTTAGCAGTGGAGCAGAGGTTATAGTTAGTATGGAGATCTGCAGTGATCATACTGCTCAGATAGTGTGGAATAGTCAGTGAGTTGTTAGCAGTGGAGTGGAGGTTATAGTTAGTATGGAGATCTGGACTGATCATACTGCTCAGGTAGTGTGGAACAGTCAGTGAGTTGTTAGCAGTGCAGTGGAGGTTATAGTTAGTATGGAGAGCTGGAGGGATCATACTGTTCAGGTAGTGTGGAATAGTCAGTGAGTTGTTAGCAGTGGAGAGGAGGTTATAGTTAGTATGGAGATCTGGAGTGATCATACTGTTCAGGTAGTGTGGAACAGTCAGTGAGTTGTTAGCAGTGGAGAGGAGGTTATAGTTAGTATGGAGATCTGGATTGATCATACTGTTCAGGTAGTGTGGAATAGTCAGTGAGTTGTTAGCAGTGGAGAGGAGGTTATAGTTAGTATGGAGATCTGGAGTGATCATACTGTTCAGGTACTGTGGAATAGTCAGTGAGTTGTTAGCAGTGGAGTGGAGGTTATAGTTATTATGGAGAGCTGGAGTGATCATACTGCTTAGGTAGTGTGGAATAGTCAGTGAGATGTTAGCAGTGGAGCGGAGGTTATAGTTAGTATGGAGATCTGGAGTGATCATACTGTTCAGGTAGTGTGGAATAGTCAGTGAGTTGTTAGCAGTGGAGCGGAGGTTATAGTTAGTATGGAGAGCTGGAGTGATCATACTGTTCAGGTAGTGTGGAATAGTCAGTGAGTTGTTAGTAGTGGAGGTTATAGTTAGTATGGAGAGCTGGAGTGAGCAAACTGCTCAGGTAGTGTGGTGCACTCAGTGAGTTGTTAGCAGTGGAGCATAGGTTATAGTTAGTATGGAGAGCTGGAGTGATCATATTGCTCAGGTAGTGTGGAATAGTCAGTGAGTTGTTAACAGTGGAGTGGAGGTTATAGTTAGTATGGAGAGCTGGAGTGATCATACTGTTCAGTTAGTGTGGAATAGTCAGTGAGTTGTTAGCAGTGGAGAGGAGGTTCTAGTTAGTATGGAGAGCTGGAGTGAGCATACTGCACAGGTATTCTGTGAAGGGCACGTCTAGATTTGAGTGTTAGCTAGTGATGATCGAGCACCCAGATGCTCGGGTGTTCGGGTGCTCTGGCCGAGCGCCCCCGGAGGCTCGAGTGCTCGGCCGAGCACCCGAGCCCCATTGAAGTCAATGGGAGGACTCGAGCATTACACCAGGCACCCCCTGCTCTGATAAGGGGAGGGTGCCTGGTCCATAGGAAAAGGGCAGAAAATGATGGAAACACCACAGAAATGGTTCAGGGACAGCATAGGGAGGATGTCTGGATGCACATTGCCCCTTCCTCAATGCCCCCTTCATCTCCACACTGCCCCTTCATCTCCACGATGCCCCTTCCACACTGCCCCCTCATCTCCACACTGCCCCTTCCACAATGCCACCTTCTCCACACTGCCCCTTCCATCTCCACACTGCCGCTTCCACACTGCCCCTTCCATCTCCACAATGCCCCCTTCATCTCCATCTCCACGATGCCCCTTCCACAATGCCCCTTCCACAATGCCCCCTTCATCTCCGCAATGCCCCTTCCACAATGCCCCCTTCATCTCCGCAATGCCCCCATCTCCACTTCACCTCCACATTGCACCTTCATCTTCACATTTCCCCTGGTGGTCTAGCGGTGTACTTGACAGATCTGTGCCTGCTTCGGCACAGATCTCTTTGACTGAAGCTCTCGGCGCCGCTGTAGTAATGCAGAGGCTGGGAGATGATATCATCTCCCAGCGCTCTGTATTACTAGAGCGGCGAGATGAGTGAGAGATCAGGTAAGCTGCGGGCGAGGGGGTTGAATCTCCCGGCCAAATGAGGGGGGCCCGGAAAGCCTCATTCAAGTTGAATGAGGCTTTCCGGGCCCCCCTCATTTGGCCGGGCCCTAGGCAGGCGCCTTGTGCGGGGAGGAGACCCGAACATGGCGGGCGAGCACATGCGGTACTCGTACGAGTACCGCCATGTGCCGAGCAGAGCGATGCTCGAGCCGAACCGAGCTTCGGCCGAGCATGCTCGCTCATCACTAGTGTTAGCTAATTTAGTTCTTCATACATATCACAATGATGGGTTGTGTATTTACATTGGAGGACAAAGTGGCATAATGAGTTATACAGAGTGTCAAGTTTACCAAGATGGATTTGTGGTGCGAGAGGATATATTATGTCCCCATAGTCTATGACTGGCATTAACATCTGTTGAACGATATGTTTTCTTATCAGGGGACGTAAACAGGATTTGTTTGTAAACAGAGCACCTATTTTAGGATAAAGTTTGGATGTTAATGTATCAATATGAAGACCAAAAATGAGGTTGGGATCAAGCCACATACCAAGATATTTGTAGGATTTCACCATGGCCAAGTTATGATAAGACATTGTTACAATGGTTAGATGGGTATTGCGGAGTTTAAAGGGATAGTAATACTTCATTTTATCTTTATTTTATTTTGTAGGCATTAAAAAAACATGAAGAACGATATAAGTCTTATCTCTCAATCCTTTATGGTTTAAGAGATATTCACAAGCAAAGTATCCCCCCCCCGTTCAGCCAGATCAGAAGGGAAGTGCCCAGGTAGACTGCAGAGAGGGACAATCTTCAGTTAAGATAAGGGAAAAACCTGAAAAACTTGTCAAGGGGGGAAGGGCTTTCATTCTTTTCATACAAAGAAGATTGTCCCCTACTGTTATCTGTCTGGTCTTACAACCAGATTCACATCTGAGAAGAGATGGCTTACACTAGGAAAAAGGGGCGGGAGGGGAAACTTTGCTTGTGAAGATCTCTTAAACCATAAAGGTTTGAGAGATAAGACATATATCATTATTCATGTTTTTTTAATGCCTACAAAATAAAATAAAGTTAAAACGAAGTATTACTATCCCTTTAAGTAGTTTGTGCTTTGTACCAAATACCACTGTAACCATTTTGTCAGCATTTAAGAACAGTTTGTTTTTTGCTATTGTCTTTTAACTTCAGAGAAATTACAATGTAATATCGCCTCAAGTTGAGATACTTTTGGATTTTTAGTGTAGATTATGGTTCCATCTGCATACATGTGCATAGAAGATGCTTTGCAAACCATGGGCAGGTCAAGATGTTGTGTCTTGATACCTGGACAGTATCAGGTTTGTGCCACACATAGAACTTAACTTTTTGTAAAAAAAATCTCTGTCTTGCTCTGTCTAGCATTCAAGTGGTGAAAACCCAGTTTAAAACAATAGGTACTTTTATGTCTCTCCTGTGGCGCAGTTGATGTGTACCAGATTGAATCCAGTTATCTGCTGTGCATAAAATTAGAAAACATAGTCAGCCCTACATTTTGATACAGTTAATCTAAAATATATTCAAGACAGCTGACAGCAAATAACAATTATCTATGATGAAACCCAAATTTACATCTCCATTCCTGATCTTTCACCTCAAATCCAGCTGCAAATTTCAGACTGCCTTTTGGCCATTTCCTCCTGGATGTCAGCTGAAGATAAACATGGCCAAAACCCAACTGCTAATCTTCCCACCAAGACCTTGCCCAACACCTAGCTTCACCATTACAGTTGATGGAATTGATATTGATCCGGTCAGCTCAGCGTGCTGCCTCGGGGCCATATTTGATTCCTCTCTTTCCTTCTCCCCTCACATTAACTCCGTGGCTAGATCATCTCGCTTCTTTCTCTGCAACATTGCTAAAATCCGCCCGTTCCTCTCCTAACAAACTATTAAAACTCTTATACATGCCCTCATTCTGTCCCGCTTAGACTATTGCAATATCCTACTAACTGACCTCCCTGCTCCTCATCTTTCACCTATGCAATCTGTTTTAAACTCAGCTGCACGAATCACCACACTCTCCCCAAAAACTGAACCTGCCCACATAGTTCTCAGACATCTGTCATGGCTCCCGATTCAGCAGCGCATAAATTACAAAGTCCTTATTCTTACCTTTAATGCTCTCCACACTGCTACCCCTCCTTACATCTCTTCCCCACACCCTCTGCCCTCTCCCGTCTCAAACCTTTCTCGCTTTCTGCTCCATACCTCTCTCCCTACGTCTTGAAAAATCCCCCTCTGTCTTTAAGTCTACCCTGAAATCTTATCTTCTGGAGCACAAGGACCATGCACTGCCTTTGGCCAAACTCAGCACTTGTAATCTCAGCACTTAACATCCTCTTACCCCATTGTCTGTCTCCTATTACCCATTTAGACTGTAAGCTCCTTGGGGCAGGGACCTCTCTCCCATTGTTTCTATGAATGTCACACTTATTTCAACCCCTCTTATTTATTGTAACATATGTCTATTGTAAGGTGCTGCTACACTGTGTGGCATCATATAAATAAAGATATACATACATACATGTGACTGGCTAACCTGAAGACAATATTTTAAAAAAACAAGATTTTTGAGCATCTTAATGGACTGTGTTAGGTTTTAAATAACATAAACTGTATCTGTTTGCCTTTAAAGCTCTTTACAAACTTTTCTAAAACCAAAATGTATATAATATTTAAGCCTTTGAGTGCCAGAGCGGTACGGAATGCATTGCTTTGCAATGCATCCCGTACCGCTCTGGCACTCAAAGGGTTAAACTGTACATTGCAGAAGAGACCTTGGATGACTTACCATGATTCCAAACTTCTGAGAAATGTTCCAACGTCAGCAAGAGTGTTAAATCCTTTTGTATATTTTGTATCAAAAAAACAGTGACTTCATTCTGTGTCATTCTAAAAATTGAAGATGAGAACTTGTGATATATTATTATGGATTACTCTTATATAGTAGTGTTGACAATACAGAAAGGAATTGAGACTGTCTAGGGATTGTCCAAATGCTCCCTTTATTGTCATAATTTATCTGAGTACAATTTATAGTCCAATTATATCAAATGGGAAATGCCTTAGGGCCCAATATTGAAAATAAAAAAAATGGGGTGTTAAAGAAGAACTAACAAATCCTATAATAATAATAATAATAATAATTACCAGCTTAATTTGCTATAGACAGAAAATTCTTATTGGACCTATGAATTCTTCTTATATGCTTTTGTCCACAAGATAAAATCTTCAATCAGTTCCGGAAGTCCTGTCTATAGAGGCGGACATGACAGTTGGTGGCATGACCATGGGACACAAAATCCGCCCACTGCACATGGTAATATTAACGCTTATGGACCAGAGGGATATGCAAACATTGGTTTACAAGCATAGCGCACATCTCTCATTCTTAAAGGGATAGCAATGTTTCACAAATACAACAGCTCCAATTATTCTTCATAGTATTTGAGCCATAGATAGTGTTATTTCAATACTGTCAGAGTTCTAGTTCAAGAGTAATTGAATGATAAAGTATCCCCCTCCCTCATCTTTTACCTAGTGTAAGTCACCTCCCCTCAAATGTGGAATTTGGTCCACAGATCAGACAGCTCACAGCAAGGGACAGTCTTCTTACTGTGAGAACAATGAAAGCCCTGCCCCCATTGACAGGTTTTTCAGGTTTTTACCTTTATGTTAATTGAAGACCTTCCCTCTCTGTGATCCATCCTGACAGTCTTGCTGCTCTGAGGTGAGCAGTGCTACATCAGTAAAAGGGGGGGAGGAGATACTTTATCATTCAATTACTCTTGAACTACAACTAATACTGTATTGAAATAACACTCTCCATGGCCCAAATACTATGAAGATTAATTGGAGCTGTTTTTATTATGAAGCATTACTATCCTTTTAAAGGATTTTACATTAGTATGGTCAAAAAAAGGCTTGGGGGGTAGCAGACTGTCCTTCATATATCATATGACCAGGGACTCTTACACTGGCTTTTCCTGCTCTTATGGGCTTAAGTCTCCTTTAAGATAAATGCCGATTTCTAGAAGTGTTGATAGAACATGTATTATAGATGTGGTAAGCCAATCATTACAGTATGTCGTCTGGCTGCATTGCTGAGTAGAATGTGTGACGCCCATTGATCACTTCAGAATTTCTATTTCCCGAGGGAAAGGGATATATACACTTGCATTTATTTTTTGATATATGAATTTGGCACCCTTCTTTAAAGTGTAAGGTGAATGTGAGACTTATAACAAGATACAACACTCAGACTCCTCATTGTATGCACAGTGAGAATGATATACACTTCTCCCTAAACACAATTAGTTGTCAGAGGCCCCATAGAAGTCAAGAGCGCAGAGCTACACACCAAAAGCCTGGTCCATACACAATCTGTACTATACTATCAGCTGGGAAAGTAGCCTAGATACCCCACCACCAATCCATGGGATGTGAGGAAGATGAGACGAAGGTAGCTCACCTTCGTGGGTAGACTAGCTTGGTCAT
The DNA here is from genome assembly GCA_037306005.1 of Rhinophrynus dorsalis. NCBI lineage: Eukaryota > Metazoa > Chordata > Amphibia > Anura > Rhinophrynidae > Rhinophrynus > Rhinophrynus dorsalis. The sequence continues at coordinate 24,340,627 of CM074727.1, read as the reverse complement.
TTGTTTTATAAATTCTGGTAATAAGCACTATAGTGCAAGCTAATGGCTCAGTTCCTATTGCCAGTATCCACTTCTATCAGATCTCCTGCTTGTTCCTACATAATGAGGCACCCACTCAGCTTCTAAGAGCTGATGTCACAGACTGTAGTTGGCTTCTGACAGTGACACATGAGGAGCTCTGCCACTGGCCCTGAATCTTAAACTAAGTCATGTGCCCAACCTGCGGCTACCAATCACAGGGCAGGGCCATCTCATATCACCATACCTTTCTGGCACTAGAACAGCAAATCATTTGTTTAAGATAATGCCAAAATGGCTTTAAATAAATGTTCAAAAAATAAATACTGATATGGGATCCAGAGCCCCATATAAGTCTGAGAAAATGCCCAAGGGGTCTGGGACCCCTTCCTCAGCTCTCCCTAAGGAAAAATAAATAAAAAAAATTAAATAAAAAATAAAGATTAATATGGGCTCTGTATGTGGTCCTTGATTCCAGCACACACCCGCACCTTCTATTTTCTTCTGTTTGGCGCTATTAATTACAATAATTTGATAAGGACTGCATTTTCATTCCAGGCTCCCCTAGGCAAGGCAATCTAGGTGCCACACCCCTACTCCTAACATGACCCTGCCCCAGTCCCATCCACTGTTTCCTGCCACAGAAGTTACCTTTGGCCTTTAAGAAGCATGGACAAATAAAGCTTATACTACTTGGTTGCAATGCTGAGCAAAGCGTTGGAGATCTCTATAAAATATCCAAGTGTTAAACAATAACTTGTAAAAGGTTATACAACTGCTTCAGGGATATTGAGACTGCTCTTGCCTCATTCACAATTCAGAATACAGGTGGGGACAGCAGAGTTTTGACACTGACCTTCAAAATTTGAAGCTGTAGGCAATTGCCTACTTTATCTATTGGGATATCTAGCCCTGCATCTGATGTTTTTCATATCTCAGTTTGACCCATAAGGATTATCCCTGTATTCTTTTCTCTGTGTAGTGAGTATATCCCTCTGTTCCATGATTTTTTAGCCTATCTTATTGCAGCATTTATCCTTATATTTGTCTGGACTGTTGGTTTATCATTGTAGACAAGTAAGCACCACGTCAGTGGTAAATTTATATTTTCCCTGTGTCTGAGTATTTCATATATCGAACATAAATTTCACACTAAAGCACATTATTGTCATTTTTATGAGATTCCTTTTTAGATTATGATTTGTTCTTTTGGTGTTTTCTATGAACAATGCATTACTGTATTTATAGTACAACACTTAGAGGGACTTTTTAAAGGGATAGTAATGTTTCACAATAAAAGCAGCTGCAACTAATCTTCATAGTATTTGGGCCATGGAGAGTGTTATTTCAATACTGTCAGAGTTGTAGTTCAAGAGTAATTGAATGATAAAGTATCCCCCTCCTGCCCCTTTTACTGATGTAACACTGTTCACCTCAGAGCAGCAAGACTGTCCAGATGGATCACAGCGAGAGACAATTTTCAGTGAGCATAAGGGAAAAATATGTCAAGGGGGGCAGGGTTATCATTGTTCTCACAGTAAGAAGATTGTCCCTTGCTGTGAGCTGTCCAGTCTTAAGACCAGATTCCACATCTGAGGGGAGGTGGCTTACACTAGGTAAAAGAAACGGGAGGGGATTACTTTATCATTCAATTACTCTTGAAATACAACTCTGAGAGTATTGAAATAACACTCTCCACGGCCCAAATACTATAAAGATTAATTGGAGCTGCTTTTATAGTCAAACATTACTATCCCTTTAACTGTCCTACTGGAATGTCGTCACCTACATGGTGACCGTCAAAAGGGCAACATGAAAACAAAACACGTCAAAAGGTGACTTCAAAGTGTCAACACCATCAGTGTTGCCTGGCAAAATGTTCCTTTAGGGCTGACAGTGTCTTTAAATCATCAATGCCCTGCTTGTACCTGTGTGCACTACCCACTGGCGTTCTCATCCGGGCACTCGCTCACTGACTCACACAGGCAGGAACATACTGACAAATTCATGTACTGCCATGCTCAAGCACTGATCATATACTCATTCAAGCACGCACTGGCATGTTCACACATTTGCTCATCCACTGACTCAGGCTCTCCTCACTCATGCACTCGCACAGGTAAAAGCCAGTGTGCTAATTGTGGGGCAGGGAAAGGTCAGGATGCTAAATGTCTCATCACTTCCTGCCCCTCTGTCACTGTTACCCAGAGAAGTTCAGGAGTCAGTACAGTTTAGTTAATGCAGTTTATTAACAAATGACATAAAGAGGATATGTACAATATATACAATAGGAATAAGCACAGGGTAATAGCCAGCAAGCCTGCTACCAGAAATAATAAGTTTCAATGCTAAACCACTGTGCTGGAGACTAGGCCTTAGCCACTGGAAGTCTCAGCTGGAACCAGGAACAGGAACTGGAACAGGAACCCAGGATCTTGATCCGATGAGGAATGAGGTCTGACTCAGCCTGCAGTCAGTAGGAGCGAATACTGACAGTAGAAATAAGGTGAAAACTAACTCACACCTGCAGTCAGCTATGCAAGTCTACCAGAGCCCCAGGCCTGCACTATATTGGGGGTCTGATCACCAGGGGAAAAGACAAAAGAATAGTCAGACAGAGCCACAAGTCAGCACCAGAGGGGGTAGTCAGACAAGACGGGTCATACACAGTCCAGGTAGTCAGCCAGAGCCACAAGTCTGCACCACATTGGATGTCCACTATTAGGGGTTAGGCAAAAGAATCGTCAGACAGAGCCACAGGTCAGCACTAGAATGGATGGAAGACTAGCCAGGTCATACACGGAGCCCAAGGAAACAGAACTGCTATGAACAACAATGCAAGGGCAACTGAGTCAGGCCTCAGTCTGCCCTTTAAACCTCTCCACAGGAAGTAGGAGGAGCAGTTCAGGGGGAGGATGTAGGAAGTTGGTAGGAGGAGACTACAGGAAGAAAACAGATAAAACAGAGGCCTGCAGCATGCTTGAAGCCTCGCTCCTGCAGATGATGCTGAAGTCAAGGTAAGCTGTAACAGTAGCCCCCCAAAGGCCCCCCTTCCACGGAGCTGGCCGGGGTTTGTCAGGGAATCGAGCATGAAACCTGCATACCAGTAAAGGAGCGTGGACATCACTGGCAGGTATCCAGGAGCGCTCCTCAGGACCATAGCCCTTCCAATTAATAAAATATTGTAAGTGCCCTCTACTTGCACGGGAGTCCAAAATGGTTTGTACCTCATATTTCTCGTGATCTGCAACTCTCATGGGGGGAGGACAGACAGGAGCTGAAGTATACCGGTTGCAGACCAAGGGCTTCAAAAGGGAAACATGGAACACATTATGGATGTGCATAGTGGCTGGAAGTTCCAAGGCATGAGCCACTGGGTTAATCTCGCATAACACACAGAATCGAGGAGCCAATTTGCCACAAGGGACCTGGAGGTGCAAGTTATGGAAAGACAACCACACTCTGTCCCCTACTTGGAAAGTAGGTGCCAGCAGTCGCCTACGGTCAGCCTACCTTTTCTGTCGCTGCACAGAATCACGTATGGTATGCTGTAACCGTACCCAGGAGGAACAGAGCTCCCTTAAATACTCGTCCAGAGCCGGAATTTCTTGTGCCCTGGAAGGTCTCGGGGAGAGCTGAGGGCTGGAACCCATTATTGACCAAGAACGGGGAACTCTTAGTGGAAGAGTTAACAGCACTATTCCGGGCAAAATCCACCCAAGGTAACAGGGTAACCCAGTTATCGTGATGGTCAGAGATATAGAAGAGGAGAAACTGTTCCAAGGCTTGATTAGACCTCTCTGCCACACCATTGGACTGCGGATGATATGAGGAGGAGAATGCCAATTGAATACCCATTTGCGTACAAAAGCACCTCCAGTAACGGGACACAAACTGGCTTCCTCTATTGGACACAATTACTTTAGGAATGCCATGGAGACAGAAGACCTCTCTAGCAAATACCACTGCCGATTCCTGCGTGGATGGTAACCCTTTCAGTGGTACAAAGTGGGCCATCTTGCAAAACTTATCTACAATCATTAGAATCACTGTATAACCCATGGAACTTGGAAGTTCAACCATAAAGTCAATGGATAGATGTGACCAGGGGCTTTCCCCACTGGCCACTGGCTGAAGAAAGCCCACTAGCAGGTGTCTAGGAGACTTGGTTTGAGCACAAGTTGTACATGCAGCCATGAAAGCGATACAGTCGGCCTGAAGACTAGGTCACGATCAGCTGGAATGATCGGAGAAGGTGGAACCTCTTCTCTGGATGAGCTACAAAACTGGCGGGATAATGCGTCTGCCTGTACGTTTTTAGATCCAGGAAGATAGGAAACCAAAAAATCAAAGTGGGACAGAAACAGTGCCCATCTGGCCTGCCTGGAAGACAAGTGTTTGGCTTCAGAGAGGTACATTAGGTTTTTGTGGTTGGTTAAAATCAAGATAGGAACTTTAGTACCTTCAAGCAGATGCCTCCATTCTTTCAAGGGAAATATCCAGTAATTCTCTGTCTTCAATCTGGTAAAGCATTTCAGCTTTGGACAGTTTCTTAAAAAAGCACCCACATGGACGTAGGGCCTCACTAGGAGCTGAGCACTGGGACAGCAAAGCTCCCACTCCAACCTCCGATGCATCCACCTCCAGGGTAAAGGTCAGGGAAGGATTGGGATGCGCCAATATGGGACCTGCAGCGAAGGCTGCCTTGAGCTTTACAAAAGCCAGAATAGCTGGTTCTGACCACTCCAAGGTTTTTGCCCCTTTACAAGTCATGTCCGTCAGGGGTTTTACAATGGTAGAGAAATTTATAATGAATTTTCGGTAATAATTCGCAAAACCCAGAAACCTTTAGATTGCTTTGAGTCCCTTAGGATGTGGCCAATTCACAACAGTGGACAATTTCTGAGGGTCCATGGTGAACCCGGCAGCGGAAATTATATAGCCCAGGAATGTGACTTGAGGTCTGTGGAATTCACATTTTTCAAGTTTACAAAACAAGTTGTTCTCACGTAATAGGTTCAGGACTCTGGATACATCAGACTGATGAGTCTCCAGTGTAGGAAAGTGAATTAAGATGTCATCCAAATATACAACCACGCAACTTTGAAGGAGTTCTCGTAACACATCATTTATGAACTACTGGAAGACAGCTGGGGCATTACACAATCTGAAGGGCATGACCAAGTACTCATGGTGTCCACTCCGGGTATTGAACGCTGTCTTCCATTCATGCCCTTCTTTAATTCGTACCAAGTTGTATGCGGCTCTCAGATCGAGTTTCGTAAATATCTTTGACCCTTTGACCCGGTCAAAGAGTTCAGTGATCAGGGGAATATGATATGCATTCTTTATCAATATCTTGTTTAGACCACGAAAGCCAATGCATGGACTTAATTCTCCATCCTTCATTTTGACAAGAAAAATCCAGCACCAGCAGGAGATGTGGATTTACGAATGATGCATGTGGCCAGTGCATCAGACACATATTGCTCCATGGCCTTATTCTCCTCCACAGAGGAGGGGTAAGTATGGTCCTTTGGAGGTGTAGTACCAGGCAACAATTCCAACGTGCAATCATATGTTCTGTGAGGAGGAAGGACCTCAGCCTGACTTTCGCTGAAAACGTCTATGAATGACATATACTACTCTGGAAAGAGTGGAGTCGAGGCTTGAGTAGCTCTCACGGGGCAAGACAGACAAGACTTTGAGCATTGTGGGGACCAGCCCAAGACATCACAAGTGTGCCAGTCTATCCTGGGGTTATGTTTTTGTACCCAAGGGAACCCCAGGACCATGGCATGATGCGGAGAGTTAATAATATGAAATTTCAGGGTTTCAGTATGCAGGGCTCTAGAACGCTGGAACGCTGGAACTGTGGCAGATTTATTTGCCCAATAAATACAGGGCTTCAACAAGGGCTTATCCAAAAAATTTTCTGGGGACAATGAAATGCCACCAATCACTTGTCCCTGACTGGATCTTGAGTTCCTGCGTCTCTCAGGATGAATCGGACAGGACTGCAACAGATGTCGTGCCTTACCACAGTAAAGATAAAGTCCTTCCCTCCTCCTGAAGGCTCTCTCCTCCCTTGAAAGTCACACCCACCATCCTAGGTTCGCCACTCTCAGAGACAAGATCAGGAGGCATGGGAGGTGAGGGAGGATAGAGTGGGTCAGAATCCTGAGGAGATGTCTCCCCTTGAGGCCTCCGCAGGCGCTCAGCAACCGAGGGTCTCCCCTGACTATGGCATCCACCTGCATAGGTTCAGTATCCTCTGACATAAGCCCAGGAGGCATGGGAGGTGAGGGAGGATAGGGTGGGCCAGAATAACGAGAAGACATTCTGTTTGAGGACCTCCGCAGGTACTCCTTAAAAGAGGGTCTCTTTCTGATTCTGGTATCCATCAGAATACAAAAGTCAATAAGCCTGTACAAATCATTAGGTAGATCGCGAGCAGCGATTTCATCTTTTGTTGTGTCACAGAGCCCTTGGAAAAACACGGCCATCAGCGCTTCGTTATTCCAGTCTACCTCAGCTGCTTGGGTACGGAACTCTATAGTATAATCGGCCACCGTGCGAGTACCCTGACGTAGGGTCATAAGGTGCTTGGATGCCAAGGCCACGCTGCCTGGCCTATCAAAGACTTGCTTAAACAATCTCAGAAATTCCGTAAAATCATGAACAATACGTTTGTTCGTTTCCCATAGTGGATTGGCCCATGCCAACTCCCTGCCCGTCAGAAGGGATTTAAGGAAACAAACCTTACTGCGCTCATTAGGAAAGGCATACAGTACCAACTCGAAATATATGTCCAGCTGGTTAAGTAAGCCACGGCAACCATCAGGATCCCCACCATGCCGCTGTGGGAGCTGAGCTGAACCTGTCAACCTTTTGACCATGCCTGCTTCAGGAGTGGAAACTACTGGTGCCTGGGGGGGCTTGGGATGGGCCACCAATTGATTACAGATCTGTTCAAGGCTCACAGTGTGCAGTGAAACCATGGCTAAAGACAACTGATCCAATCTCCATCCTTTCTAGGATGCTTTGAAAAACTGCATTACTATCACCGTACTGTCACGGTTACCCAGAGAAGTTCAGGAGTCAGTACGGTTTAGTTAATGCAGTTTATTAACAAATGACATAAAGAGGATATGTACAATATATACAATAGGAATAAGCACAGGGTAATTGCCAGCAAGCCTGCTACCAGAAATAATAGGTTGCAATGCTAAACCACTGTGCTGGAGACTAGGCCTTAGCCACTGGAAGTCTCAGCTGGAACCAGGAACAGGAACTAGAACAGGAACCCAGGATCTTGATCCGATGAGGAATGAGGTCTGACTCAGCCTGCAGTCAGTAGGAGCGAATACTGACTCACGCCTGCAGTCAGTAGAAATAAGGTGAAAACTGACTAACACCTGCAGTCAGCTATGCAAGTCTACCAGAGCCCCAGGCCTGCACTATTTTGGGTGTCTGATCACCAGGGGAAAAGACAAAAGAATAGTCAGACAGAGCCACAAGTCAGCACCAGAGGGGGTAGTCAGACAAGCCAGGTCATACAGAGTTCAAGTAGTCAGCCAGAGACACAAGTCTGCCCCAGATTGGTTGTCCACTATTAGGGGCTAGGCAAAAGAATAGTCAGGCAGAGCCACAGGTCAGCACTAGAATGGATGGAAGACTAGCCAGGTCATACACGGAGCCCAAGGTAACAGAACTGCTATGAACAACAACGCAAGGGCAACTGAGACAGGCCTCAGTCTGCCCTTTAAACCTCTCCACAGGAAGTAGGAGGAGCAGCTCAGAGGGAAGAAGTAGGAAGTTGGTAGGAGGAGACTACAGGAAGCAAACAGATAAAACAGAGGCCTGCAGCATGCTTGAACCTTCGCACGTGCAGATGATGCTGAAGTTAGGGTAAGCACTAACACCCTCTCACCTAAAAATCATGTTCCACTGGCTGTGTCTGGGACAGGAGGCAGCAACAATCCAAAAGGTATGAATTCTAGCCTCCAGGTTCTGCTTGCAGCGTCAGTTGTCTCTCTGCCTTTCCTAAGAATTTTTCCTATATTTCTGTGTTTGGAGAAGGGTCAGGGAACCTGTTTTGCCATGAGTCTGATCAGGGGAGTAAAACATGTGGGTCAGGGAAAGGCTCACTCCAGCACTGTCCACGATGCACATTCAGGCACCATTGCATCGGGTAACATTAAACTGGGTGACATTTTTTCATGTCTCCCGTTTGCCACAGGCGACATTATGATGTCACCCTTTTGACTGCTGCCATTTAGGCAATGCCATTTCAATAGAAAAACTGTATTTTTACGCACTGTCCACATCACCCCCTTTTTAGATTTTGTGTGGGTCAGTCCTTCCTAGAACCAAAGAGCAGTGACATTATTATAGATCTGTCCTTCCTAGGACCATAGTGTATTATGTTAGTGACACGCTTATTAGTCAGTCCTTCCTAGTACCATAGAGTTCTAATGACAGTGACATGTTAATATTTCAGTCCACCCTAAAACTAAAGTGTTATAATGGCAGTGACATGTTTATGGCTCAGTCCATATTAGGAGTAAAGAATTCTAATGGCAACTATTTTATTAAAAGATTATAACAGTTCAAACTTGAATTTTTTAGGTGCAATATCACAGTGGCCTGAAAATCTACAGTGGAGCTGTTGCTACACCATCCTATGGAGATTTATGGTCTACAGACCAGAGCAATGCACTGAAAACCCCTCTAGCATTCAAGGGGTTAAAAGCCCAGTTTTATTTAACAGGAATTTTTATCTATCCCCTATGCTGCAATTGGCTTACTCTATAATAACTCCATTTGCTTGTATAACTCTGGGCCAGTGTTTTCAGGATATCTCTGCTTGGTCACAGGTAGAGGAATTAGTAGATGAGTCGCTTTAACGTTCTGAATGCCATAGAGATAGATAGATAGATAGATAGATAGATAGATAGATAGATAGATAATGGTGTAGAAACAGAGCCACTGTAAATATGTAGGCCACTGTGATATTGCACCTAAAAAATTCAAGTTTGAGCTGTTATAAATTTAAGTATTACTATCATAACTTAGAGGTCATGCCTTGCCAATCAGCAAATGTTGGGAAACAGGAAGGTTCTTAATCTGTCAGAACCAGTGTGGAGGCCTACGGCCTAAGAGATGGTCCTCCCTTGTTTCAGCTGCGAGCCACTTGTTGCCAGCCAGTGGGGTACATAGTTTAAGGCACAACTTTGTGTCTATGCTTAGAGAAAAGGTTATGTTTATATGTTGAATCACCTCGTAATCTGGCAGGGATGTTTGGGGAGGGGGTGTTATGTTGTTGTTTTGTTTTTATTCATTAGGACTGTGGCTATTTCAAACCCATAACTGGTTTCAAAAACATTTCAATAGCCTGCAGGGATCTCTCTCTCTCGCTATATATATATATATATATATATATAGATATATAAGACAGCAATGGTACACGACCATGCAATAAGACCGCTCTCAAGTCTTATGAAAAAAATGTGCTTATTTAATTTGTCAACGTTTTGGCCCCCAAAAGGGCCTTTAGAGGGCAGAAACTTTGACAAATTAAATAAGCACATTTTTTCATAAGTCCTAAGAGTGCTCTTATTGCATGGTCGTGTACCATTTCTGTCTTAACTATTCTTACAAGTAGCACTCAGGCAATAACCCTTTCTTTGACTTTAAGTTGGTTAAATAGAGTGCCCACGTAACCGATATATATAGATATATAGAGATATATATATTTACATTTGGGTTGGAATGCACACACTGTGGAGAAAACAACCCAAACTGGATGCACATCAAGAAAAACAAGTGATACGGTACGGTAATCTTGAGAAAGGCTGCACTGGTAGCTGAAACGTCAATTCTAAAAAAATGTAACTTCATCTGACCCTGTGAGTGCCGTCTCGCTCCATGAACTGTATGTATATATATATATATACTAGCAATGTGGGACGGCGTTGCCCGTCAGGATATATAGGGAATTAATGCACACACACGGATGCGAGACAAACACAGAGACACACACGCAAATGCACACGCATGCACTGAGATGCTTAAAGAGCGACAGTCATACACACATACATGCAGACACATAGAGTGTGATACAGACATGCAACACACACAGTGAGAAACACACAGGCACACACAGAAACACACACACAAGTGAGTCATAAGGGGGTGACTTATGTGTCATTGTAATGAGTTTGTGTTTGTACTTATGCCTCCACTGTGGCATTCATTCATATAGTTGAAATGCATGTGGTAATTGCACATACTATGGTGGAAGGTGGATCGTGCTGGCTCCCGGGGTGTGAGTGACAGTGAGACTATGGTGGAAGGTGGATCGTGCTGGCTCCCAGGGTGTGATTACGTGTGAGTGATTGCATTTGAGTGCGAGATTGAGTGATTGTGTGTGAGTGATTGAGTGATTGTGTTAGTGAGTGTGTGTGATTGAGTGAGAATGTGTGAGTGAGAGTGTGTATGATAGTGAGAGGGTGTGAATGATTGAGGGTGTGAGTGTGATTGAGGGTGTGAGTGTGATTGAGTGTGAGTGTGATTGAGTGTGACTGCGAGACTGTAAGTGTGAGAGTGTGACTGAGTGTGACACTGTGAGAGCGTGAGACTGAGAGTGTGATTGAGTGATTGAGTGAGACTGTGTGTGAGTGTGACTGAGTGAGACTGTGAGAGTGTGATTGAGAGTGAGAGTGTGTGAGTGTGATTGAGTGAGACTGTGAGAGTGTGATTGAGTGAGACTGTGTGAGTGTGATTGAGTGTGTGAGTGATTGGGTGTGAGACTGAGAGAGTGAGAGAGACTGTGTGAGACTGAGAGTGTGAGAATGTAAGTGTGAGAGTGTGAGAGAGACTTTGAGAGTGTGAGAGAGAGTGTGAGAGACTGTGAGACTGTGAGACAGAGTGTGAGAGACTGAGACTGAGAGTGTGAGAGACTGAGACTGAGAGTGTGAGAGACTGTGAGACTGTGTGAGACTGAGAGTGTGAGAGACTGTGAGACTGTGTGAGACTGAGAGTGTGAGAGAGTGTGAGAGAGACTGTAAGAGTGTGAGAGAGAATGGGAGTGTGAGAGAGTGTGAGACTGAGAGAGACTGTGAGACTGAGAGAGTGTGAGTGTGAGAGAGTGTGAGAGAGAGTGTGAGAGAGAGTGTGAGAGAGACTGTGTGTGTGAGACTGTGTGAGTGAGACTGTGTGAGTGTGTGAGACTGAGAGTTTGAGAGTGAGAGAGACTGCGAGACTGTGAGTGCGAGACTGTGAGTGCGAGACTGTGAGTGCGAGACTGTGAGTGCGAGACTGTGAGACTGTGAGTGCGAGACTGTGAGTGCGAGACTGTGAGAGTGCGAGACTGTGAGAGTGCAAGAGTGTGAGAGCGTGTGAGACTGTGAGAGCGTGAGACTGAAAGAGTGCGAGTGTGTGAGACTGAGAGTGTGAATGTGAGCGAGTGTGTGTGAGAGAGTGTGTGTGAGAGAGTGTGTGTGAGAGAGTGTGTGAGACTGTGTGAGAGACTGTGAGACTATGAGAGACTGTGAGAGAGACTGAGTGAGAGTGTGAGTGAGACTGTGTGAGTGTGTGAGACTGAGAGTTTTTGAGAGTGAGAGAGACTGAGACTGTGAGTGCGAGACTGTGAGTGCGAGACTGTGAGTGAGACAGTGTGAGAGTGAGAGAGAGAGACTGAGAGCGTGCGAGACTGAGAGCGTGCGAGACTGAGAGAGTGCGAGACTGAGAGAGTGCGAGTGTGTGAGACTGAGTGTGAATGTGAGAGACTGAGAGTGTGAATGTGAGAGACTGTGTGAGCGAGTGTGTGTGAGCGAGACTGTGTGAGAGACTGTGTGTGAGTGTGAGACAGAGAGTGTGAGAGTGAGAGAGTGAGACTGTGTGAGAGTGAGAGAGTGAGACTGTGTGAGAGTGTTAGAGTGAGTCTGTGTGAGAGTGAGTCTGTGTGAGAGTGAGATTGTGAGAGTGAGACTGTGTGAGAGTGAGATACTATGTGAGAGTGAGAGAGAGACTGTGAGAGTAAGAGACTGTGAGACTGTGTGAGACTGTGTGAGTGTGAGACTGTGAGTGTGAGACTGAGAGAGTGTGAGACTGAGAGAGTGTGAGACTGAGAGAGTGTGAGACTGTGTGAGAGTGTGAGACTGTGTGTGAGAGTGTGAGACTGTGTGTGAGACTGTTTGTGAGAGTGTGTGAGACTGAGAGTGTGTGAGACTAAGAGAGTGTGAGACTGAGAGACTGTGTGAGACTGTGTGTGAGACTGTGTGTGAGACTGTGTGTGAGACAGTGTGTGAGACAGTGTGTGAGACAGTGTGTGAGACAGTGTGAGTGTGAGACTGTGTGAGTGTGAGACTGTGTGAGTGTGAGACTGTGTGTGAGACTGTGAGACTGTGTGTGAGACTGTGAGACTGTGTGTGAGACTGTGAGTGTGTGAGACCGTATGAGACTGTGTGTGAGACTGTGAGTGTGTGAGACCGTATGAGACTGTGTGTGAGACTGTGAGACCGTATGAGACCGTGTGTGAGACTGTGTGTGAGACTGTGAGTGTGTGAGACCGTATGAGACTGTGTGTGAGACTGTGAGTGTGTGAGACCGTATGAGACCGTGTGTGAGACTGTGTGTGAGACTGTGAGTGTGTGAGACCGTGTGAGACCGTGTGAGACTGTGTGTGAGACAGTGTGTGAGACAGTGTGTGAGACAGTGTGTGAGACAGTGTGAGACAGTGTGAGTGTGAGACTGTGTGAGTGTGAGACTGTGTGAGTGTGAGACTGTGTGAGTGTGAGACTGTGTGTGAGACTGTGAGACTGTGTGTGAGACTGTGAGACTGTGTGTGAGACTGTGTGTGAGACTGTGAGTGTGTGAGACCGTATGAGACTGTGTGTGAGACTGTGAGTGTGTGAGACCGTATGAGACCGTGTGTGAGACTGTGTGTGAGACTGTGAGTGTGTGAGACCGTGTGAGACCGTGTGTGAGACTGTGTGTGAGACTGTGAGTGAGACTGTGAGTGTGTGAGACCGTATGAGACCGTGTGAGACTGTGTGTGAGACTGTGAGTGTGTGAGACTGTGAGTGTGTGAGACTCTGTGAGACTGTGTGAGACTGTGTGAGACTGTGTGTGAGACTGTGAGTGTGTGAGACCGTATGAGACTGTGAGTGAGAGTGTGAGACCGTGAGTGAGAGTGTGAGACTGTGAGAGTGTGAGACTGTGAGAGTGTGAGACTGTGAGACTGTGCGAGAGTGAGACTGTGTGAGTGTGAGACTGTGTGAGTGTGAGACTGTGAGACTGTGCGAGAGTGAGAGACTGTGTGAGTGTGAGACTGTGTGAGTGTGAGACTGTGTGTGAGATTGTGTGTGAGATTGTGTGTGAGACTGAGAGTGAGAGAGTGTGAGACTGTGAGAGAGTGTGAGACTGAGAGAGTGTGAGACTGAGAGAGTGTGAGACTGTGTGTGAGAGTGTGAGACTGTGTGACTGAGAATGTGAGAGAGACTGTGAGACTGTGTGAGACTGTGTGACTGAGTGAGAGTGAGAGAGTGTGAGATAGAGTGTGAGACTGTGTATGAGACTGTGAGAGAGTGTGAGAGTGAGGGAGTGAGAGACTGTGTGAGACTGTGTGTGAGTGTGAGACTGTGTGTGTGTGTGTGTGAGAGAGTGTGAGAGACTGTGAGAGTGTGAGAGACTGTGAGAGACTGTGAGAGACTGTATCAGTGTGAGGGACTGTGTGAGACTGAGAGAGACTGTGAGAGTGTGAGTGTGAGACTGTGTGAGACTGTGACTGTGTGAGAGACTGTGTGAGACAGTGTGTGAGAGAGTGTGAGACAGAGTGTGAGAGAGTGTGAGGGACTGTGAGAGCGTGAGGGACTGTGTGTGACTGTGTGTGTGACTGTGTGTGAGATTGTGTGTGAGACTGTGTGTGAGACTGAGAGTGAGAGAGTGTGAGACTGAGAGAGTGTGAGACTGAGAGAGTGTGAGACTGTGTGTGAGAGTGTGAGACTGTGACTGAGAATGTGAGAGAGACTGTGAGACTGTGTGTGAGACTGTGTGAGAGTGTGAGACTGTGTGAGAGTGAGACTGTGAGAGTGTGAGATAGAGTGTGAGAGTGTGAGACTGTGTATGAGACTGTGAGAGAGTGTGAGAGTGAGGGAGTGAGAGACTGTGTGAGACTGTGTGTGAGTGTGAGACTGTGTGTGTGTGTGTGTGAGAGAGTGTGAGAGACTGTGAGAGTGTAAGAGACTGTGAGAGTGTGAGAGACTGTATCAGTGTGAGGGACTGTGTGAGACTGAGAGAGACTGTGAGAGTGTGAGTGTGAGACTGTGTGAGACTGTGACTGTGTGAGAGACTGTGTGAGAGACTGTGTGAGACTGTGAGACAGTGTGTGAGAGAGTGTGAGACAGAGTGTGAGAGAGTGTGAGGGACTGTGAGAGCGTGAGGGACTGTGTGAGACTGCGAGAGAGACTGTGAGAGTGTGAGACTGTGTGAAAGTGTGAGACTGTGTGAAAGTGTGAGACTGTGAGAGTGTGAGAGACTGTGAGAGTGTGAGAGACTGTGAGAGTGTGAGAGACTGTGAGACTGCGAGAGAGACTGTGTGAGACTGCGAGAGAGACTGTGAGAGACTGTGAGACTGCGAGAGAGACTGTGTGAGACTGCGAGAAAGACTGTGAGAGACTATGAGAGTGTGATACTGAGAGTGTGACACTGAGAGTGTGAGACTGAGAGTGCGTGAGACTGTGAGAGTGTGAGGGACTGTGTGAGACTGCGAGAGAGACTGTGTGAGACTGCGAGAGAGAGTGTGTGAGACTGAGACTGTGTGAGACTGCGAGAGAGACTGTGAGAGTGTGAGACTGTGTGAGACTGTGACTGTGTGAGAGACTGTGTGAGACTGTGAGACGGTGTGTGAGAGACTGTGAGAGTGTAAGAGACTGTGAGAGTGTAAAAGTGTGAGGGACTGTGAGAGTGTGAGGGACTGTGAGAGTGTGAGGGACTGTGTGAGACTGCGAGAGAGACTGTGTGAGACCGCGAGAGAGACTGTGTGAGAGTGTGAGACTGAGGATGTGACTGTGTGAAAGTGTGAGACTGTTTGAAAGTGTGAGACTGTGAGAGTGTGAGAGACTGTGAGACTGCGAGAGAGACTGTGAGAGTGTGAGACTGAGAGTGTGAGAGACTGTGTGAGACTGCGAGAGAGACTGTGAGAGACTGCGAGAGAGACTGTGAGAGACTGCGAGAGAGACTGTGAGACTGAGAGTGTGTGAGACTGAGAGAGAGACTGTGTGAGACTGCGAGAGAGACTGTGTGAGACTGCGAGAGAGACTGTGAGAGACTGTGAGAGTGTGAGACTGAGAGTGTGACACTGTGTGAAAGTGTGAGACTGTGAGAGTGTGAGAGACTGTGTGAGACTGAGAGTGTAAGAGACTGTGAGAGTGTAAGAGACTGTGAGAGTGTGAGGAACTGTGAGAGACTGCGAGACAGACTGTGTGAGACTGCGAGACAGACTGTGTGAGACTGCGAGACAGACTGTGTGAAACTGCGAGAGAGAGTGTGAGGGACTGTGAGTGTGAGGGACTGTGAGTGTGAGGGACTGTGAGACTGCGAGAGAGACTGTGTGAGACTGTGAGAGTGTGAGACTGAGAGTGTGAGACTGAGAGTGTGAGACTGTGTGAAAGTGTGAGAGACTGTGTGAGACTGTGAGACTGAGAGTGTGAGGGACTGTGAGAGTGTAAGGGACTGTGAGAGTGTGAGGGACTGTGTGAGACTGAGAGAGAGACTGTGTGAGACTGTGAGATAGACTGTGAGAGTGTGAGACTGAGAGTGTGAGACTGTGTGAAAGTGTGAGAGTGTGAGAGACTGTGTGAGACTGAGAGTGTGAGGGACTGTGAGAGTGTAAGGGACTGTGAGAGTGTAAGGTACTGTGTGAGACTGCGAGAGAGACTGTGTGAGACTGCAAGAGAGACTGTGAGAGTGTGAGACTGAGAGTGTGAGACTGTGTGAAAGTGTGAGACTGTGAGAGTATGAGAGACTGTGAGAGACTGAGAATGTAAGAGACTGTGAGAGTGTAAGAGAATGTGAGAGTGTAAGAGACTATGGGACTGTGAGAGTGTGAGGGACTGTGTGAGACTGCGAGAGAGACTGTGAGAGACTGTGAGAGTGTGAGGGACTGTGTGAGACTGCGAGAGAGACTGTGAGAGTGTGAGACTGAGTGTGAGACTGTGAGACTGCGAGAGAGACTGTGTGAGACTGTGAGACTGAGAGAGAGTGTGAGACTGAGAGAGAGTGTGAGACTGAGAGAGACTGAGAGTGTGTGCGCGACAGTGAGACTGCGACTGTGTGAGACTGCGACTGCGAGACTGCGACTGTGAGACTGCGACTGTGAGAGACAGTGTGTGAGACAGTGTGTGAGACAGTGTGTGAGACTGTGTGAGAGACTGTGTGAGAGACTGTGTGAGAGACTGTGTGAGTGTGAGACAGAATGTGTGCTTTGCAATGTGTTGCTTACCCCTCTGGCACTCAAAGGGTTAAGTTGAGCTAACATAGCAATATAACACACGGTGGCTCTTCAGTTGAGGCAATGCAGCAATATGCTGAGGGATCAAATAGAAAGTGGTGTTTGAGGCTTGCCCTCTGTAACATACAGCATAGCATCAATCTCCCTTTAAGGAGAAAGGGTGGGAATCAGGAAGCAGGAAGTGGAGGAGTGACAGTTGAGACAGTGAGGTGACTGAAGAGATGATGAGTTAAATAAGAGTTGCTATTAAGTTTGTATTTTATGGGAACATTACACCCTCATACTGAAACAGAGTGTATGGAGGGTTACAGTTATCTGTGGGAGGTGAAACAGTGTGTTTGTGGGGTCATGATCCTGAGTGAGAGTGTGAGTGGACCGGGAGAAGTTACTGATATCCCTACCTCAGGAGCGAGTGGCAGTTATATATATTTTTTTTTTTGTCAGTTGGATACTGGTGGGTGGGCTGGAGGGGGCGGGCCAATTCCCTGTATGATAAACACGCCCCCATTGAATCACCCAATGAGAGCAGTAAAGTCCCCATTCAATCACCCAATAGGAGTTGTGTCTCCTAATGAGACATAAATTATGTAATTAGACATTCTGTTCAATGAGAGTTTCTTTTCTGAGGAGACATAAATTATGTTCTGTGTGTAGGGTACCATAAATTATGCAATGAGGCTTATTCTTTTATATATATAGACTAGCAATGTGGGACGGCGTTGCCCGTCAGAATATATAGGGAATTAATGCACACACACGGAAGCGAGACAAACACAGAGACACACACACGCAAATGCACACGCATGCACTGAGATGCTTACAGAGCGACATTCATACACACATACATGCAGACACATAGAGTGTGATACAGACATGCAACACACACAGTGAGAAACACACAGGCACACAGAGACACACACAGAAGTGAGTCATAAGGGGGAGACTTATGTGTCATTGTAATGAGTTTGTGTTTGTACTTATGTCTCCACTGTGGCATTCATTCATATAGTTGAAATGCATGTGGCAATTGCACATACTATGGTGGAAGGTGGATCGTGCTGGCTCCCGGGATGTAAGTGACTGGCATTCATTCATGTAATTGAAATGCATGTGGTAATTGCACATACTATGGTGGAAGGTGGATCGTGCTGGCTCCCGGGGTGTGAGTGACAGTGAGACTATGGTGGAAGGTGGATCGTGCTGGGTCCCGGGGTGTGATTACGTGTGAGTGATTGCGTTTGAGTGCGAGATTGAGTGATTGCGTGTGAGTGATTGAGTGAGTGTGTTAGTGAGTGTGTGTGATTGAGTGAGAATGTGTGAGTGAGAGTGTGTATGATAGTGAGAGGGTGTGAGTGATTGAGGGTGAGAGTGATTGAGGGTGAGAGTGTGATTGAGGGTGAGAGTGTGATTGAGGGTGTGAGTGTGATTGATTGTGATTGAGTGTAAGAGTATGATTGTGATTGAGTGTGACTGCAAGACTGTAAGTATGAGAGTGTGATTGAGTGTGAGACTGTGAGAGCGTGAGACTGTGAGAGTGTGATTGAGTGATTGAGTGTGAGAGTGAGACTGTGTGAGAGTGTGAGTGTGACTGAGTGAGACTGTGAGAGTGTGATTGAGTGTGTGAGTGATTGGGTGTGAGACTGAGAGAGTGAGAGAGACTGTGTGAGACTGAGAGTGTGAGAATGTGAGTGTGAGAGAGTGTGTGAGACTGTGAGAGTGTGAGAGAGTGTGAGAGACTGTGAGACTGAGAGTGTGAGAGACTGAGAGTGTGAGAGACTGAGAGTGTGAGAGACTGAGAGTGTGAGAGACTGTGAGACTGAGAGTGTGAGAGACTGTGAGAGAGTGTGAGACTGAGAGAGTGTGAGCCTGAGAGAGTGTGAGACTGTGAGAGAGACTGTGAGAGTGTGAGAGAGACTGTGAGAGTGTGAGACTGAGAGTGTGAGACTGTGTGAAAGTGTGAGACTGTGTGAAAGTGTGAGACTGTGAGACTGTGTGAGACTGTGTGAGACTGTGAGAGTGTGTGAGACTGTGAGAGTGTGTGAGACTGTGAGACTGTGTGAGACTGTGAGACTGTGTGAGACTGTGATACTGTGTGAGACTGTGAGAGTGTGAGAGACTGTGAGACTGTGTGAGACTGTGAGAGTGTGTGAGAGTGTGAGAGACTGTGAGACTGCGAGAGAGACTGTGTGAGACTGCAAGAGAGACTGTGAGAGTGTGAGACTGTGAGACTGAGAGTGTGTGAGACTGAGAGTGTGTGGGACTGTGAGAGTGTGTGGGACTGTGAGAGTGTAAGGGACTGTGAGAGTGTAAGGGACTGTGAGAGTGTGAGGGACTGTGTGAGACTGCGAGAGAGCCTGTGTGAGACTGCGAGAGACTGTGTGAGACTGCGAGAGAGTGAGACTGCGAGAGAGTGAGAGACTGTGAGAGTGTAAGAGAGTGTGAGGGACTGTGTGAGACTGCGAGAGAGACTGTGTGAGACTGTGAGAGAGACTGTGAGAGAGTGAGGGACTGTGAGAGTGTGAGGGACTGCGAGAGAGACTGCTAGAGAGACTGCGAGAGACTGCGAGAGAGACTGAGAGTGTGAGACAGTTTAGTTAATGCAGTTTATTAACAAATGACATAAAGAGGATATGTACAATATATACAATAGGAATAAGCACAGGGTAATAGCCAGCAAGCCTGCTACCAGAAATAATAAGTTTCAATGCTAAACCACTGTGCTGGAGACTAGGCCTTAGCCACTGGAAGTCTCAGCTGGAACCAGGAACAGGAACTGGAACAGGAACCCAGGATCTTGATCCGATGAGGAATGAGGTCTGACTCAGCCTGCAGTCAGTAGGAGCGAATACTGACAGTAGAAATAAGGTGAAAACTAACTCACACCTGCAGTCAGCTATGCAAGTCTACCAGAGCCCCAGGCCTGCACTATATTGGGGGTCTGATCACCAGGGGAAAAGACAAAAGAATAGTCAGACAGAGCCACAAGTCAGCACCAGAGGGGGTAGTCAGACAAGACGGGTCATACACAGTCCAGGTAGTCAGCCAGAGCCACAAGTCTGCACCACATTGGATGTCCACTATTAGGGGTTAGGCAAAAGAATCGTCAGACAGAGCCACAGGTCAGCACTAGAATGGATGGAAGACTAGCCAGGTCATACACGGAGCCCAAGGAAACAGAACTGCTATGAACAACAATGCAAGGGCAACTGAGTCAGGCCTCAGTCTGCCCTTTAAACCTCTCCACAGGAAGTAGGAGGAGCAGTTCAGGGGGAGGATGTAGGAAGTTGGTAGGAGGAGACTACAGGAAGAAAACAGATAAAACAGAGGCCTGCAGCATGCTTGAAGCCTCGCTCCTGCAGATGATGCTGAAGTCAAGGTAAGCTGTAACAGTAGCCCCCCAAAGGCCCCCCTTCCACGGAGCTGGCCGGGGTTTGTCAGGGAATCGAGCATGAAACCTGCATACCAGTAAAGGAGCGTGGACATCACTGGCAGGTATCCAGGAGCGCTCCTCAGGACCATAGCCCTTCCAATTAATAAAATATTGTAAGTGCCCTCTACTTGCACGGGAGTCCAAAATGGTTTGTACCTCATATTTCTCGTGATCTGCAACTCTCATGGGGGGAGGACAGACAGGAGCTGAAGTATACCGGTTGCAGACCAAGGGCTTCAAAAGGGAAACATGGAACACATTATGGATGTGCATAGTGGCTGGAAGTTCCAAGGCATGAGCCACTGGGTTAATCTCGCATAACACACAGAATCGAGGAGCCAATTTGCCACAAGGGACCTGGAGGTGCAAGTTATGGAAAGACAACCACACTCTGTCCCCTACTTGGAAAGTAGGTGCCAGCAGTCGCCTACGGTCAGCCTACCTTTTCTGTCGCTGCACAGAATCACGTATGGTATGCTGTAACCGTACCCAGGAGGAACAGAGCTCCCTTAAATGCTCGTCCAGAGCCGGAATTTCTTGTGCCCTGGAAGGTCCCGGGGAGAGCTGAGGGCTGGAACCCATTATTGACCAAGAACGGGGAACTCTTAGTGGAAGAGTTAACAGCACTATTCCGGGCAAAATCCACCCAAGGTAACAGGGTAACCCAGTTATCGTGATGGTCAGAGATATAGAAGAGGAGAAACTGTTCCAAGGCTTGATTAGACCTCTCTGCCACACCATTGGACTGCGGATGATATGAGGAGGAGAATGCCAATTGAATACCCATTTGCGTACAAAAGCACCTCCAGTAACGGGACACAAACTGGCTTCCTCTATTGGACACAATTACTTTAGGAATGCCATGGAGACAGAAGACCTCTCTAGCAAATACCACTGCCGATTCCTGCGTGGAT
The DNA here is from genome assembly GCA_037306005.1 of Rhinophrynus dorsalis. Taxonomy (NCBI): domain Eukaryota; kingdom Metazoa; phylum Chordata; class Amphibia; order Anura; family Rhinophrynidae; genus Rhinophrynus; species Rhinophrynus dorsalis. The sequence goes on along the minus strand of CM074727.1, from coordinate 24,319,749 downwards.
GGTAACCCTTTCAGTGGTACAAAGTGGGCCATCTTGCAAAACTTATCTACAATCATTAGAATCACTGTATAACCCATGGAACTTGGAAGTTCAACCATAAAGTCAATGGATAGATGTGACCAGGGGCTTTCCCCACTGGCCACTGGCTGAAGAAAGCCCACTAGCAGGTGTCTAGGAGACTTGGTTTGAGCACAAGTTGTACATGCAGCCATGAAAGCGATACAGTCGGCCTGAAGACTAGGTCACGATCAGCTGGAATGATCGGAGAAGGTGGAACCTCTTCTCTGGATGAGCTACAAAACTGGCGGGATAATGCGTCTGCCTGTACGTTTTTAGATCCAGGAAGATAGGAAACCAAAAAATCAAAGTGGGACAGAAACAGTGCCCATCTGGCCTGCCTGGAAGACAAGTGTTTGGCTTCAGAGAGGTACATTAGGTTTTTGTGGTTGGTTAAAATCAAGATAGGAACTTTAGTACCTTCAAGCAGATGCCTCCATTCTTTCAAGGGAAATATCCAGTAATTCTCTGTCTTCAATCTGGTAAAGCATTTCAGCTTTGGACAGTTTCTTAAAAAAGCACCCACATGGACGTAGGGCCTCACTAGGAGCTGAGCACTGGGACAGCAAAGCTCCCACTCCAACCTCCGATGCATCCACCTCCAGGGTAAAGGTCAGGGAAGGATTGGGATGCGCCAATATGGGACCTGCAGCGAAGGCTGCCTTGAGCTTTACAAAAGCCAGAATAGCTGGTTCTGACCACTCCAAGGTTTTTGCCCCTTTACAAGTCATGTCCGTCAGGGGTTTTACAATGGTAGAGAAATTTATAATGAATTTTCGGTAATAATTCGCAAAACCCAGAAACCTTTAGATTGCTTTGAGTCCCTTAGGATGTGGCCAATTCACAACAGTGGACAATTTCTGAGGGTCCATGGTGAACCCGGCAGCGGAAATTATATAGCCCAGGAATGTGACTTGAGGTCTGTGGAATTCACATTTTTCAAGTTTACAAAACAAGTTGTTCTCACGTAATAGGTTCAGGACTCTGGATACATCAGACTGATGAGTCTCCAGTGTAGGAAAGTGAATTAAGATGTCATCCAAATATACAACCACGCAACTTTGAAGGAGTTCTCGTAACACATCATTTATGAACTACTGGAAGACAGCTGGGGCATTACACAATCTGAAGGGCATGACCAAGTACTCATGGTGTCCACTCCGGGTATTGAACGCTGTCTTCCATTCATGCCCTTCTTTAATTCGTACCAAGTTGTATGCGGCTCTCAGATCGAGTTTCGTAAATATCTTTGACCCTTTGACCCGGTCAAAGAGTTCAGTGATCAGGGGAATATGATATGCATTCTTTATCAATATCTTGTTTAGACCACGAAAGCCAATGCATGGACTTAATTCTCCATCCTTCATTTTGACAAGAAAAATCCAGCACCAGCAGGAGATGTGGATTTACGAATGATGCATGTGGCCAGTGCATCAGACACATATTGCTCCATGGCCTTATTCTCCTCCACAGAGGAGGGGTAAGTATGGTCCTTTGGAGGTGTAGTACCAGGCAACAATTCCAACGTGCAATCATATGTTCTGTGAGGAGGAAGGACCTCAGCCTGACTTTCGCTGAAAACGTCTATGAATGACATATACTACTCTGGAAAGAGTGGAGTCGAGGCTTGAGTAGCTCTCACGGGGCAAGACAGACAAGACTTTGAGCATTGTGGGGACCAGCCCAAGACATCACAAGTGTGCCAGTCTATCCTGGGGTTATGTTTTTGTACCCAAGGGAACCCCAGGACCATGGCATGATGCGGAGAGTTAATAATATGAAATTTCAGGGTTTCAGTATGCAGGGCTCTAGAACGCTGGAACGCTGGAACTGTGGCAGATTTATTTGCCCAATAAATACAGGGCTTCAACAAGGGCTTATCCAAAAAATTTTCTGGGGACAATGAAATGCCACCAATCACTTGTCCCTGACTGGATCTTGAGTTCCTGCGTCTCTCAGGATGAATCGGACAGGACTGCAACAGATGTCGTGCCTTACCACAGTAAAGATAAAGTCCTTCCCTCCTCCTGAAGGCTCTCTCCTCCCTTGAAAGTCACACCCACCATCCTAGGTTCGCCACTCTCAGAGACAAGATCAGGAGGCATGGGAGGTGAGGGAGGATAGAGTGGGTCAGAATCCTGAGGAGATGTCTCCCCTTGAGGCCTCCGCAGGCGCTCAGCAACCGAGGGTCTCCCCTGACTATGGCATCCACCTGCATAGGTTCAGTATCCTCTGACATAAGCCCAGGAGGCATGGGAGGTGAGGGAGGATAGGGTGGGCCAGAATAACGAGAAGACATTCTGTTTGAGGACCTCCGCAGGTACTCCTTAAAAGAGGGTCTCTTTCTGATTCTGGTATCCATCAGAATACAAAAGTCAATAAGCCTGTACAAATCATTAGGTAGATCGCGAGCAGCGATTTCATCTTTTGTTGTGTCACAGAGCCCTTGGAAAAACACGGCCATCAGCGCTTCGTTATTCCAGTCTACCTCAGCTGCTTGGGTACGGAACTCTATAGTATAATCGGCCACCGTGCGAGTACCCTGACGTAGGGTCATAAGGTGCTTGGATGCCAAGGCCACGCTGCCTGGCCTATCAAAGACTTGCTTAAACAATCTCAGAAATTCCGTAAAATCATGAACAATACGTTTGTTCGTTTCCCATAGTGGATTGGCCCATGCCAACTCCCTGCCCGTCAGAAGGGATTTAAGGAAACAAACCTTACTGCGCTCATTAGGAAAGGCATACAGTACCAACTCGAAATATATGTCCAGCTGGTTAAGTAAGCCACGGCAACCATCAGGATCCCCACCATGCCGCTGTGGGAGCTGAGCTGAACCTGTCAACCTTTTGACCATGCCTGCTTCAGGAGTGGAAACTACTGGTGCCTGGGGGGGCTTGGGATGGGCCACCAATTGATTACAGATCTGTTCAAGGCTCACAGTGTGCAGTGAAACCATGGCTAAAGACAACTGATCCAATCTCCATCCTTTCTAGGATGCTTTGAAAAACTGCATTACTATCACCGTACTGTCACGGTTACCCAGAGAAGTTCAGGAGTCAGTACGGTTTAGTTAATGCAGTTTATTAACAAATGACATAAAGAGGATATGTACAATATATACAATAGGAATAAGCACAGGGTAATTGCCAGCAAGCCTGCTACCAGAAATAATAGGTTGCAATGCTAAACCACTGTGCTGGAGACTAGGCCTTAGCCACTGGAAGTCTCAGCTGGAACCAGGAACAGGAACTAGAACAGGAACCCAGGATCTTGATCCGATGAGGAATGAGGTCTGACTCAGCCTGCAGTCAGTAGGAGCGAATACTGACTCACGCCTGCAGTCAGTAGAAATAAGGTGAAAACTGACTAACACCTGCAGTCAGCTATGCAAGTCTACCAGAGCCCCAGGCCTGCACTATTTTGGGTGTCTGATCACCAGGGGAAAAGACAAAAGAATAGTCAGACAGAGCCACAAGTCAGCACCAGAGGGGGTAGTCAGACAAGCCAGGTCATACAGAGTTCAAGTAGTCAGCCAGAGACACAAGTCTGCCCCAGATTGGTTGTCCACTATTAGGGGCTAGGCAAAAGAATAGTCAGGCAGAGCCACAGGTCAGCACTAGAATGGATGGAAGACTAGCCAGGTCATACACGGAGCCCAAGGTAACAGAACTGCTATGAACAACAACGCAAGGGCAACTGAGACAGGCCTCAGTCTGCCCTTTAAACCTCTCCACAGGAAGTAGGAGGAGCAGCTCAGAGGGAAGAAGTAGGAAGTTGGTAGGAGGAGACTACAGGAAGCAAACAGATAAAACAGAGGCCTGCAGCATGCTTGAACCTTCGCACGTGCAGATGATGCTGAAGTTAGGGTAAGCACTAACACCCTCTCACCTAAAAATCATGTTCCACTGGCTGTGTCTGGGACAGGAGGCAGCAACAATCCAAAAGGTATGAATTCTAGCCTCCAGGTTCTGCTTGCAGCGTCAGTTGTCTCTCTGCCTTTCCTAAGAATTTTTCCTATATTTCTGTGTTTGGAGAAGGGTCAGGGAACCTGTTTTGCCATGAGTCTGATCAGGGGAGTAAAACATGTGGGTCAGGGAAAGGCTCACTCCAGCACTGTCCACGATGCACATTCAGGCACCATTGCATCGGGTAACATTAAACTGGGTGACATTTTTTCATGTCTCCCGTTTGCCACAGGCGACATTATGATGTCACCCTTTTGACTGCTGCCATTTAGGCAATGCCATTTCAATAGAAAAACTGTATTTTTACGCACTGTCCACATCACCCCCTTTTTAGATTTTGTGTGGGTCAGTCCTTCCTAGAACCAAAGAGCAGTGACATTATTATAGATCTGTCCTTCCTAGGACCATAGTGTATTATGTTAGTGACACGCTTATTAGTCAGTCCTTCCTAGTACCATAGAGTTCTAATGACAGTGACATGTTAATATTTCAGTCCACCCTAAAACTAAAGTGTTATAATGGCAGTGACATGTTTATGGCTCAGTCCATATTAGGAGTAAAGAATTCTAATGGCAACTATTTTATTAAAAGATTATAACAGTTCAAACTTGAATTTTTTAGGTGCAATATCACAGTGGCCTGAAAATCTACAGTGGAGCTGTTGCTACACCATCCTATGGAGATTTATGGTCTACAGACCAGAGCAATGCACTGAAAACCCCTCTAGCATTCAAGGGGTTAAAAGCCCAGTTTTATTTAACAGGAATTTTTATCTATCCCCTATGCTGCAATTGGCTTACTCTATAATAACTCCATTTGCTTGTATAACTCTGGGCCAGTGTTTTCAGGATATCTCTGCTTGGTCACAGGTAGAGGAATTAGTAGATGAGTCGCTTTAACGTTCTGAATGCCATAGAGATAGATAGATAGATAGATAGATAGATAGATAGATAGATAGATAGATAGATAGATAATGGTGTAGAAACAGAGCCACTGTAAATATGTAGGCCACTGTGATATTGCACCTAAAAAATTCAAGTTTGAGCTGTTATAAATTTAAGTATTACTATCATAACTTAGAGGTCATGCCTTGCCAATCAGCAAATGTTGGGAAACAGGAAGGTTCTTAATCTGTCAGAACCAGTGTGGAGGCCTACGGCCTAAGAGATGGTCCTCCCTTGTTTCAGCTGCGAGCCACTTGTTGCCAGCCAGTGGGGTACATAGTTTAAGGCACAACTTTGTGTCTATGCTTAGAGAAAAGGTTATGTTTATATGTTGAATCACCTCGTAATCTGGCAGGGATGTTTGGGGAGGGGGTGTTATGTTGTTGTTTTGTTTTTATTCATTAGGACTGTGGCTATTTCAAACCCATAACTGGTTTCAAAAACATTTCAATAGCCTGCAGGGATCTCTCTCTCTCGCTATATATATATATATATATATAGATATATAAGACAGCAATGGTACACGACCATGCAATAAGACCGCTCTCAAGTCTTATGAAAAAAATGTGCTTATTTAATTTGTCAACGTTTTGGCCCCCAAAAGGGCCTTTAGAGGGCAGAAACTTTGACAAATTAAATAAGCACATTTTTTCATAAGTCCTAAGAGTGCTCTTATTGCATGGTCGTGTACCATTTCTGTCTTAACTATTCTTACAAGTAGCACTCAGGCAATAACCCTTTCTTTGACTTTAAGTTGGTTAAATAGAGTGCCCACGTAACCGATATATATAGATATATAGAGATATATATATTTACATTTGGGTTGGAATGCACACACTGTGGAGAAAACAACCCAAACTGGATGCACATCAAGAAAAACAAGTGATACGGTACGGTAATCTTGAGAAAGGCTGCACTGGTAGCTGAAACGTCAATTCTAAAAAAATGTAACTTCATCTGACCCTGTGAGTGCCGTCTCGCTCCATGAACTGTATGTATATATATATATATATATATATATATATATATATATAAAACCATCATTGTCAATCCATTGCCTTTTGTTGCCTCTGTGTAACCGACAAATTTGGTAATTTCATCTGCCCTTCTTGTCGTCTTCCTGAGCGTTTAGTATCAAGTGAAATCCATTCCTAAATTCTACTGTCAGGTTTTCTTGCTATGCGGCCTGCCCATTTCCATTTCAGGCTCTTTACATGTATATGTATATACTAGTTACAAAGCCCGTATACGCGGGCTGATCCGGAGAGGGGAGCTGCGGATAACTCACAGCCTGTCTGTGCTCCCGGCTCCGGGGCAGCAGCGGAGGTGCTGGTTGACAGTTTGTCACCAAGCCACCTCCGCTGCTGCCCTGGAGATGGAAGCACAGACAGGCTGTCAGCCTTCCGGAGCTCTCCGCTCCAGATCAGCCCATTCTGCGAGTCCCAACTGCGCATGTGTGGTTACGCACATTCTAGGACTTTATGTTATAAGGATGTGTGTGTCTATACAGTACTGTGCAAAAGGTTTTTGCAGGTGGGATAAAAAGCTGTAAAGTAAGAATGCTTTCAAAAATAGACGTTAATAGTTTATTTTTATTAATTAACAAAATGCAAAGTGAGTGAAATGAAGAAAAATCTAAATCAAATCAATATTTGGTGTGACCACCCTTTGCCTTCAAAACAACATCAATTCTTCAAGGTACACTTTCACAAAGTCAGGGATTTTGTGGGCATATAGTCAGGTGTATGATTAAACAATTATACCAAACATGCTAATGATCATCAATTAAATATGTAGGCTGAAACACAATCATTAACTGAAACAGAAACAGCTGAGTAGGAGGAATAAAACTGGGTGAGGAACATCCAAACTCAGCTAACAAGGTGAGGTTGATGAAGACAGTGTAATGTCAAAATTCATACACCATGGCAAAACTGAGCACAGCAACAAGACACAAGGTAGTTATACTGTATCAGCAAGGTCTCTCCCAGGCAAAAATTTCAAGACAGACAGGGGTTTCCAGATGTGCTGTCCAAGCTCTTTTGAAGAAGCACAAAGAAACAGGCAAAGTTTAGGAGCGTAGAAACAGTGGTCGGCCAGGGAAACTTAGGGCAGCATATGAAAGACACATCATGCTTATTTCCCTTCACAATCGGAAGATGTCCAGCAGTGCCATCAGCTCAGAATTGACATAAAACAGTGGGACCCTAGTACACCCATCTACTGTCCGGAGAAGTCTGGTCAGAAGTGGTCTTCGTGGAAGACTTGTAGCCAAAAAGACATACCTCTGAAGTGGAAACAAGACCAAGTGGCTCAACTGGGGTGCAGAAAAATGTCATCAGGTGTTTGTAATGATGAGTCAAAATTTGAAATATTTGGCTGTATCAGAAGGCAGTTTGTTCGTCGAAGGGCTGGAGAGAAGTACAAGAATGAGTGTCTGCAGGCAGGAAGGAGGTTCCTTGCAAGTTTGGGGCTGCATTTCTTCAAATGGAGTTTGGAATTTGGTCAGAATTAATGGTCTCCTCAAGGATGAGAAGTACAGGCAGATATTTATCCATCAGGCAATACCATTATGGAAGCATCTGATTGGCCCCAAATTTATTCTGCAACATGAAAATGACCCCAAACATGCAGGCAAAGTCATTAAAAACTATCTTCATTGTAAAGAGGAACAAGAAGTCCCGGAAGTGATGGAATGGCCCCCACAGAGCCCTGATCTCAACATCATTGAGTTTGTCAGGGATTACATTAAGAGAGAGAAGCAACTGAGGAGCCTAAATCCACAGGAGAACTTTGGTTGGTTCTCCAAGATGTTTGGAGCAACCTACCTGTCGAGTTCCTTAACAACAGTGTGCAAGTGTACCTAGAAGAACTGATGAAGTCTTGAAGGTAAAGGTGGTCACACCAAATATTGATTTGATTTAGATTGTTCTTCTGTTCACTCACTTTGCATTTTGTTAAAGGGATAGTAATGTTTCATAATAAAAGCAGCTCTAATTAATCATCATAGTATTTGGACTTTGGAGAGTGTTATTTCAATTCTGTCAGAGTTGTAGTTCAAGAGTAATTCAATGACAAAGTATCCCCCTCCCTCTCCTTTTTACTGATGTAACACTGCTCAGCCAGATCAGAAGGGAGGGGCCCAGGTAGATTGCAGAGAGGGACAATCTTCAATTAAGATAAGGGAAAAACCTGAAAAACTTGTCAAGGGGAGCAGGGCTTTCATTGTTCTCATAGGAAGAAGACTGTCCCCTTCTGTTATCTGTCTGGTCTATGGACTGCATTCCACATCTGAGAAGAGATGTCTTATACTAGGTAAAAGGGGCGGGAGGGAAAACTTTGAGAGATAAGACTTATATCGTTCTGTTTTTTTAATGCCTACAAAATAAAATACAGATAAAACGAAGTATTACTATCCCTTTAACCCCTTAACGACCAGCGGTCCTGGGGTGTTTGGTCCTTTAAGGACCAGATAGGCGAGTTCGACTGATCACGTGGGGCGTCACGGAACGGAGGACTGAAAGAGATCGCTCCGGTCTTGGAGCGATCAACTTCAGTCCACGGTATTACTCACCGCGCTCCTGCAGGAGCGCGGTGAGTAAAAGTACGTGACGTACCAGGACCGTCACTGGTCCTTAAGTGCTGGACCAGCGTGACGGTCCGGGTACATCACAGGATGCGAAGGGGTTAATTGATAAAAATAAACTATTAACATGTCTATATATATATTTTGACAGCATACACTTTTATATATATATATATATATATATATATATTTATATATATCATCTGGGGGGCAAAAGTTAAGGCAGCTATTTTGTTTTCTTATTGATATAATGGGAATGTAACTTTTACATTCAGTGTCACTCATTAGGAAAGCTTAGGGAGCATAATGCAATTTCCCTAGGCAGTCAGTTTTATATTTTGTATCAGAGAAAGGATATAAAAGGTACCCAGATCAACTGCTATATCCTGGCCTTTCAGATAACTACAATCAAACACTCAGCATCAGTAACATTTCTAGAAATCATTTCATTTAACAACAATAATGCTTGAAATCATCAATTCTAGTAAATACTTCACAATACTCTGACATTTTTCTGCAGTTCAAACTTGTGGTAAGTAAATACAAACTATTTTATTCCTAACAGTGAATCTTTTAAATATACGATAATAGTCTAGTTTCATTGTAAGTAATCAAAATCCAAAATGTATGGTTAACCCTTTCAGTGTCAGAGGGGAGTCCAATGCATTGCGTTGTGTACCCTTCTGGCACTGAAAGGGTAAAATAAATAGCATTACATTCATTACAGCTCTTCTCCTTCTCAAAATGTCACTTAAAGGGAAACGTTATCTACAGTTGTATGTAAAACTTCGGGTACCCTGGCCAAATTACATGTTTTGTTGATTTTCTAAATGAGAAGATGTTAACACAACATCTACAGCGCTCAGACTTAACCCTTTGATTGCCAGAGGGGTATGCAACACATTGCAAAGCATATCCCTGTAAATGTTACTGCTCAGTTACCATGAATTTGCTGAATTTAATAGATTGAAAAAAAAAATGAAGCAGAAAATATGGCATGAATAAAAGTGTGGGCACCCCTGGCAAAATTGCATGTTTTGTTGATGAAAATGAAAAGAATTTAACACAACATCCACAGCACACAAACGTGACTTGTGGCTGCTTTGTGCCCTTGTCCAATCAGCAATAGAGCCAATATGGGAGTCATAAAATTGACTATGCCACTATCTAATTCCATATTGAGCCTGAATGGTGTGATGTTGAAGTCTTGCAGTTCAGGCAGTATTTTGTAGAGTATCTATAATGTAGTTGCAATACATAATACATTCAAGGAAGATAAGGAACAGAAATGTTATGCACATTAAGTTAAATTGAATAAAATGTGATATCAGTAAGACACTCAGGTTACGTTTCTTGGACATATTATAGTGTATTTTTAAACTTAGTGAAAATATTTTGTCCTATTTATATTATAAAAAAAGCTTAAAATAAATCAATTAAAATAAAAAATAAGAAAAATGTAATTTAATTGTTTGTATCACAACATTTTTCTTCATTAGAATTGAAGTGTACAATTGTGCTATGTAGTTTTATGTGCTGAAAATGTGTTTTCTTAAAGGTATTTTTTAGCAATTGGCAATCAAGTGCCTTCAACATATAAAGGTAAAATTAGACAATCAGTAGCGCATACAGTAGTTGAATAAAAACATAATAAATGCAATAAGCTAACACATAATTAACCCTTTAGTGACAGCCGCGGCTAACTTCTTTTTTTTTTATCTAAAAGATTCCGGCGTGCAGCCACACGAAGACCCGGATTTCCGGGACTTACCAGGTACGTCCTCTGTCACTAATTGACAGTTTTTGCGGGACGTACCTGGTAAGTCAATTGTCACGATAGTGTTAATAAAGGATAGGTACAAGCCAACATGAATGATAATGGTATCTAACTAGTGAGAGCTGAGACATGTAGGGGGGAGATTCACTAATCGGTGATAATGTCGATATGAAGTGGAGATGACTTCTTCAATCATCAGGTCTCCAGTTCCTATGTTATCCTATAGAGCCTATGCACTAAGATCGCCAAAGTTGAAGAAATCTTGGTGCATAGGCTCCACAGAATAACATAAGAAGTCATCTCCACTTTATTGCCACCTAGTGAATCTCCCCTATAGTCTTACTATATAATAAATTATAATTATATACTTTATTGATGTATATAAAGATATTCATGTGTTTTGCCTTTTTTAATGAAAATAACATTTGTTTGCTGTGTTTTAGACTAAAAGAAGTTACTTCTAAGCCAGAGACGTCATTTTAATATGTCTGTAAAGAACCAGACAAAGGTCACTCAATTCCTTCTTCTGGGATTTGGAAACCTTCACAGCTTCAATATTATATTCTTCATTATTTTCTTAATTGTTTTTATTTCTGCAGTAACTGGAAATCTGTTGATCATTGTATTATTCATAACAAGTCAACACCCTCATTCCCCCATGTACTTCTTTCTTTCTCACCTTTCTGCCACCGACATTTTGCTTGCAACAAATATCCTTCCCAACATGCTATGCGCCATGTTGATGGGGGGCAAAGTGATAACTTATCTTGATTGTATAACTCAATTTTATTTCTTTAGCGCTACGACAATTACAGAATGCTTCCTTCTTTCAGTGATGTCTTATGATCGATATCTTGCTGTCTGTTACCCATTACATTACACTTCTATCATGGACTTCAAGAGACTTATCATTTTGTCTGTCTTGCCTTGGATGTTGGGTTTTACATTTAATTTACTAGCAGTCATGCCAGTATCTAACTTTCAGTTCTGCAAAGACAATGTCATTGACCATTTTTATTGTGACCTTTCTCCTCTTCAGAAACTTTCCTGCTCAGACACGTCCTTTGTGGAATTCATAGTCTTTGTGTTTTCAACCCCAATATTTATTTTTCCATGTGGGCTGATCATTCTCACCTATGTTTATATTTGTATTACAATATTAAGGATTCCCTCCACGACAGGGAAGCAGAAAGCCTTTTCTACCTGCAGTTCTCACCTGATTGTTGTTGGAGCCTTTTACGGGACACTGATAACTAAATACATGATGCCATCCCAAGGACATTCATTGCTTATTAATAAGATTATATCTCTGCTACATACTGTATTTACACCATTATTTAACCCCATAGTATATAGTCTAAGAAACCAAGATATCAGGAGAGCACTCAGTAAAATTTCTATAGCCTAAGTAATCCTATATAATAATTCACTAAAACGTGTGTAATGACAAAGTCATGCGCAGTAGAGACTGCTGCGCGTGCTGCAGTCATGTGTAGTAGAGACTGCCCGCATCACGGCTGATACAGAGCTGGACGTTCCTTCGGAGCGTCCAGCTGTGTATCAGCCGCGGCACGGGCAGTCTCTAATGCAAATGACTGCCCCACGACCGGCTGGCAGCGGCTCTGTACCCATGTAACGGGCTCTTCAACTAATTTTTATAATAAATGTTTTCTCAGTTACAAAATTCCATACTTATCTCTTTGGGACACCCCTTGACATTAGAGGAAATGAGGTTTCGACTTCAGCAGAGGAAGGGGTTTTTTATGGTAAGGTCTGTTAAATGATGGAATTCCTTGCCCCAGGATGTTGTTATGGCAGATACAATGGATACATTTAAGAGATGGTTAGATACATTTATTTCAAAAGGGAACATACAGGGTTATACTGTGTATTAGTAGGCAAATCAGGAAGGTCACATAAAGAATAACTTATTTGGCAGCAAGAAAGCTTATATAATTCTCATGTCTCTGGGTTATGAGGTAAAGGTTGAACTTGATGGACTTCTGTCTTTTTTCAACCTAATTTACTATGTTACTATGTTGCACAATGTTTCTTGGCACATTTAATATTGAGTCCAATGATTGACTTTCACTACAGCTCCATTCCATATTCCATTATTATTGCACAGTTTGAGTTATTCTGCTAGGTATCCTTCTTTTGTTGATGTGATTAAAATAAGTATCGAAAGCCAGAAAAATGTCAGATTATGTCTCCTTTTTATTGATTACTTAGTGAAGTTGAGAAAATGTAATGCTGGAGAAACCTGACTTTTAATGAGGCAGCTAGAAGTGGACCAGTCACGTTGATATTTTTTTTTTCATATCTGAAAACTTAATTCAAAACTTCCTCTGTGACAAGTTAACAAAAAGTTCAATAAATGTATAGTTTATGAAATATTCACACTTTTAGTTCTGGGAAAATGAAAGATCTTTCAAAATCACCAGAGCTGGCTTTCAATTATCATGTTCCTTTAACGATACTGTTGATTACATTCCTGTTTATATTGTGTATATTTATAAAAACAGTAGGTATAGATTTTTTTTCTACACTTATACAGGTCCATAATTAAAACTGAAGAATGTGATTTGTTTTTCAGAATTTTATGGACAAATATATTTTTGTGACCTAAATAGTATAGCATGTATCATTTCTTTATCTTAAAACAAATGAGTATTGCAATTCCTAATTAACTGATAATTTATGAAAAAGATCACACTTTTGTTTCTCACATGACACAATATTTTTACTAACAATGACTTGTAAACAAAGAAATAAAATTGGAATTTTAATTGTTTTGATTGCATAGATTTTGACTATCTATCTATCTATCTATCTATCTATCTATCTATCTATCTATCTATATATCTCATATCTATCTATCTATCTATCTATCTATCTATCTATCTATCTTTCTATCTATCTATCTATCTATCTATCTATCTATCTATCTATCTATCTATCTATCTAAGCCCCCCGCCTCCTCAGCCAAACGACACTTCAGGTTGCCCTCCTCAAACTCTCCCCTTCGCCGATTCACCCTCCTCATAACCTCCCCTTTGCCACTCCACCATTCTCAAACACTCCCCTTCGTTGCTTCACTCGCCTTTCACCCGCCCCTTCACCTCATTGCCGCCGCCTTCTCCCCTTTGCCTCTTCACTGCCTCCCCCTCCTCTTACTCTCGCTGATTGCTTAAAGGAGCAATAAACATTTTATTGAAAAAATATATATTGTAGGCTGTTTCCTATTGAGTAAAATAAGGACACGCCACTTCTGAAAGATGTATATTTCCAGATTTATTACAGTTTAAACCTGTGTTTTTTTATTTTAGCAGTGCCCTCTAGTGGTCAAATTCCAATTATTTTTTCTGTTACATTCTAATGGAGAGGAAGGTCAGTGACATACAGTTCTCCATGGAATGTGATGGAAACTGCTGAGTCACTTCCTGTCAATTAGAACTATCAGGAAGTAAACACACAGTAAATTCACTTCCTGGTTATTTGAACGTTTATTACTTTTGAATAAAACAACTGACAATAAAGGGAGTACCTTTGTTTTACTCAGCAGGAAAAGCATAATAACATATCTGTTTTCAGCTACTGATCTCCCAGCCGATTCAGGTAGGAGATCAATAGAGGTAACGCAAGGGAGCAACAAGGCTCCCCTTCCTCATCTTACCGAACTACCAGGTAGGAGTGGGAGGGATAGAGAAACCCTTTCACGTCAATCAGGGAAAGCCTCTCACGTTGCTGGCCACACAGACACACACTGTTTTGTTTGTAAGTAATCAATGTGGTCATCTTTTCTGCCTAGGACATACCTATCCTGCATGTCTGCTGTAGTCATCTCACATGCAGTGGGACCACCCCTAAGAGCTACAAGGTGTATGTGTGTATCAGTTACCAATCCATACTCTGGGAGAAAGTCCCATAGAGATATATATAGAAAGAGTATCAAATGCGCTACTGTATTGAGGAAATGAAGATCAGAGATACCGGGATATAATACACTCAACTTTTATTTAAATATTACAAGTCAATCTGTATTCAAAAATATTGGATTATAAAATAATGGACTGTAACCACCTAATGGCCCTTACTGTCTTGCAGAAAAGAATGATCATCCGATATTACCAGACGTGACAACAAATTTGCATGTATATCCAATATATACCCCACACCATCACAACAAAGACATGTGACCTAATCAACAGGACACATAAATATCCACATGTATACCCTTTAATCGGTCACATGTTCCAATTCAGCCAGTATAGAGACAATAAAGGAATACTACATGTTATATTGTCTAAAATCTGGACATCACAAATGCTTCAAGCTTACGACAGATGTGGCCAAAAAGGTATACACAGCCTGAATATATTTAAAACAATTAGTAGAAAAAGAACACAACATGTATGCATCACAGGCACACCCGTGTAAGGTGCAACATGTGTAATGTGTTTGTGATGCATACAGACCCTTTCAAGGTCGAAACAAGTTAAACAATCATTTAGCGGTATTAATTACACATGTTGCACCTTACACGGATGTGAGGAATCTGGTCACAACTAAATTTAGGACATGAGCAAAGCATGGTACATGCACCATGCAATAGATCATAGTCCATTACTGAAGCCCTTGTCTGGGACTGAGACTTTGGCACAAAACCCCCAGATACTGTGGACAGTCTTCCCTGTGAGAACACTCCCTTGGACCTGATTCTACGACCGCCCACACCTTGGCCTAAGAGACTAGAGGCACTGTAACCTATGGGACAATATTGAGTGACTGGTTATAAACCTCTCAATCCCTGGTTGTGCACCAAAAAGACTTTGGATAGACTTTATGTGAATGGGGCGAATGGACTTTATTACACAAAACTGTCCTGTGTTAGACTGCTGGCTTGCTTCCAAGGGAAGGGGCAGTGAGGGGTTAATTCTTCCAGTGTGTATTGCAGTCCATCAAGCCATTGTATTGTGTATTGTAAGATGTATTGAGATCCCCTTCTGTGTGTTAATTCATTCACGCCTCCCAGTCTGTGAGTCACCTATTGTATATTCTGAAGCTCTGTTGTCAGTCCTTTGTATTATATGTTGTGATTTGATCACCTCTGTGAATGCTCCCATTGTGTCAGCCCTTACCATTTGCTGCTGGTTCCTTGTCTTATATTTGAATTGTATTATCCCTGCCCCTCAACCTATATCTGGTTGGCTCATGTATTTCAATGTAGTTGATCTGTATAAATATGTGTGGTTTTGTACAGTAAATAGTCTTGTTTTGGAGTGAACAAGAGACTTGGTGTCTTGTGTTCTTATGGTACTAAAAAGGCCACTCTGACGCCCATCTGAGCCAGGCTTCCTGCATCGTTCGACCGTCTGCTGCCAGCATCCTGCGACCCAACTTCGGATGCTGTCAGGTGGCAACGTGGACTCTGTCTTCTTTCTTCTACTGAGTTCCAGAGATTATCTGTCTTTGACCTTCCTTGGGTTCCTGTGACACTTTTCCTGTTATTCGTAGACCGGGAGTAGAGGCCTCACTCTCTACGGCCTGTGGTACCACTTTGCGACCCAGCTCTGGCCGTAAGCTTTTGACTCTTTCCCTGTTCACCTGTTTCTCCTCCGACTCCAACACTAAGTTGACGCTGCTACCACTTTGTCGACTTTGACACGGAGTTTGCGACGACAAGGTTTTTGACCAGTCCGGCCATTTGCTCAACCAGTGCATCCGACGACGCCGGTCCGGCGTCGAGAGGGAGAAATCCGGGAAACGTCGGCGGAAGGCGCCGTGTTCCCTTCTTGCTTCTGTTACACACCATATTACCTATTCTCAAAACCAGCTTTCATGGAGTGGGATAGAAGCCATTCCTCTATCACCTTCTCTAGTTTATTTAATACATCTATGGCTTTATGGGACTGACATTATTACACTAGTTTAAGGTGATCTCTCATCTCGTTCAGCATTGACTTCCTCTTGTAGTGTAACATTGTTGAAGCAGCATCTTTTTTTATTTTTAACCATGTAGTTGCTGAGATAAAAGCTTTTAAAGTTGTCCTTGTGATGTCCGCTGCTCTCATGCTGCGGGTACAACTCCGGCCCGCAACCTGTCAATCTGGTTCATTTGCCCTCCACTTATAGTGGCTATTCTCCCCCGATGACGGAGGAGGACTGCATATGACCTGGCACGCTCTCGTGCATAAGGACGTCTAGATCAATGTGTCTGCATAGTCGGAGCGCGTTCATGCACACCGTCCTTAATAATGAGAGCCAATTCACTTGCATCTGACTTATGAAAGCTATCACGGTACCCGTGCTATTTGGCGACATTCTGTCACTTTCCACTCCTGCTTATGCTATTGGCTGCACTGTTATTCTCCCGCCTAGCATTTGTCCTTAAATGCTGGGTTCTGGCACTTCTCCAGTGCCCTTTCGTGGTGTTTCAGTACCAGCGCTTGTTCCTGTTATTTGTGTGATCTCAGTGTACCGACCCAGCCTGCCTGACGATCTTGCATCTTGTTCCTGCCTGTGTACCGACCTGGACTGTCTGACTATTCTGCATCTCATTCCTGCCTGTGTACCGACTCAGATTGGCTAACGTTCCTGCTTCGTGTACCGACCCGGCCTGGCTGACGTTCCTACTCTGTGTACCGACTCGGATTGGCTAAAGTTCCTGCTCTGTGTACCGACCCGGCCCGGCTGACGTTCCTGCTTGGTGTACCGACTCGGATTGGCTGACGTTCCTGCTCTGTGTGTGTGGTTCCATCCAGCTGGGCTACTGTGGTTGCGTTCCTCTCCTGCACGCCTTATCCTGTCTCCAGTTGGGGTGGTGTCAGGATCCTCGCTGTCTCCGGACAGTTCGCTTCAGTCTGGTCTCCATTGCCTCAGTGTTGCCCAGGCGACATTTCTGTGCATCCTCACTCCCGTGCAGTCCCCGGTTGGGTGCCTCTCAGGGCAAGTTGCTCAGTCTCCGTTACTGCTACTGCAGTGCCCAAGTTGCTCAGCCTCCGTTACTGCTACGGCAATTACAAGTTGCTCAGTCTCCGTTACTGCTACGGCAGTTACAGGTTGCTCAGTCTCCGTTACTGCTACGGCAGTCTCAAGTTGCTCAGTTTCCGTTACTGTTATGGCAGTGCCCAAGTTGCTCAGATTTCATTACTGCTACGGCAGTCTCAAGTTGCTCAGTTTCCGTTACTGTTATGGCAGTGCCCAAGTTGCTCAGTCTCCATTACTGCTATGGCAGTCTCAAGTTGCTCAGTTTCCGTTACTGTTATGGCAGTGCCCAAGTTGCTCAGATTTCATTACTGCTACGGCAGTGCCCAAGTTGCTCAGTCTCCATTACTGCTATGGCAGTCTCAAGTTGCTCAGTCTCCGTTACTGCTACGGCAGTCACAAGTTGCTCAGTCTCCGTTACTGCTACGGCAGTCACAAGTTGCTCAGTCTCCGTTACTGCTTCGGCAGTCCTCAAGGTGATCTGGTCTCCGTTACTTTTGGGCGTTACTCGATTTTGTGCTCTCTCCTTTTGATTGAGCTTCTTAAATGGCCTTGCACTATTAGGGCCTGTCAGTACTCTCGGCCTAATAGTAACCCATTCAGTGCTGTCCAACTGAGAATCACACAAGAACTGCCTGACCTGTGTCAGTATATTGAACTCTGGATTACCTGCATATACTGGACCCGTGTGGGCTTACCTTATTATAACCTGTCTTGTGTCTGTACTATATCGTATATATATTACAGGACCCGTGAGGGTTATTGTTATTATCATTGTTTAAAGGGATAGTAATGTTTCATAATAAAAGCAGCTTTAATTAATCATCATAGTATTTGGACTTTGGAGAGTGTTATTTCAATTCTGTCAGAGTTGTAGTTCCAGAGTAATTCAATGACAAAGTATCCCCCTCCCGCACCTTTTACTCATGTAACACTGTTCAGCCACAGCAGAAGGGAGGTGCCCAGGTAGACTGCAGAGAGGGACAATCTTCAGTTAAGATAAGGGAAAAACCTGAAAAGCTTGTCAAGGGGGGCAGGGATTTCATTGTTTTCATAGGAATAAGAGTGTCCCCTGCTGTTATCTGTCTGGTCTATGGACTGCATTCCACATCTGAGAAGAGGTGGCTTACACTAGGTAAAAGGGGCGGGAGGGGGAAACTTTGCTTGTGAATATCTCATAAACCATAAAAGTTTGAGAGATAAGACTTATATCGGTCTTCATGTTTTTTTAATGCCTACAGAATAAAATAAAGTTAAAACGAAGTATTACTATCCCTTTAATAAAACTGTGTTTTATCCAAACCTACTGTGTCTGTGTGTCAAACAAACCGTTACACAAGCGAACTGGCACTCATTATAAAGGATGCGCTCTGCCTATGCATACATATTGACCTGGACGCGCTTATACACGACAGAGCGCCAGGTCATATGCAGTCCTCGTCCGTCATTTAGGAGGGGGACAATAGCCACTACAAGGGGAGGGCAAATGAACAAGATTGACAGGCTGCGGGCCAGAGCTGTACCCGCAGCCTGAGAGCAGCTGAAGTCACAAAGACAACTTTAAAAGCTTTTATCTCAGCAACTGCATGGTTAAAAAAACAAAAACAAAGGATTACTGCTTCAACAGTGTTACACTTCAAGAGGAAGTCAATGTTGAACAAGGTGAGAGACCCCCATTAACAATGCAGTACACAACAGAACTGAATGTGTGTGATGTCTTGCCCTTTACAAAATAATCTATCTCTTCTAGTATCTGCCTCAGTCACTGTTCACATCAGGGTCTCTGCCTCTATCACCTATCAGTCAAATTATTTTTATTTTTTTAGCTTTTTTTATTTTAATTTCATTGTTTTTATTAACTGTCCATATCCCCATCGACACAAACCCATACTCTCTGTGCATCTGCTTCTTCCCCTCTTTTGCCTTTAGCTAGTGTCAACAGAATTTCAGCTGCTGCTCTCTCTCTCTCCTAACTTCACTGCAGTCTTTCTTTTTGTTTTTAGTACAGATAATGATGATGATGATAAACCGAACTAAATATGCTAGCCCCTCTTTTTTCTGGCTGTTGAAGGAGTCAGTGTCAGTTGAACTATTGAGTGTCAGTCTCTTAAACCTTCTGTCACTCAGTCAGTGACAGATGCTCAGCCAATTCAGGAAGGAACTTGGATCACAGCTGCCTGTATTTCTCAGTCACACGAGATTTCAGGTTATTTGGGGTAAATCTTCTTTCTCCCTTTACACACACCCAGACTCCCCTAACACAAAGAACATCCAGTACAGGTAGGAACTTGGATCACTTGCCTGTCTCAGTCACACAATATTTTGGGGTGTTTAGGTACATTTAATTTCTCTCTTCACACTCCTCATGGTGTCCCCCCAGACTCCATTAACACAGAGAACAAATTGCCTGACTGCAAGACTCCCTCAACTACACTCCAACTTCACTTTTCTTGCCTATCCCAACTAGCTCAAACACTGTGTTGCTTTCTCTACTTCTCACAAACACAGAAATAGTCAGACTCAGACAAGACTTGTAAGGTTAAAAGAACTTTATTGAAAATAAAGTACAAACAGCAATAACATTCACATCCACACAGGCCCAGAAGAAGGCAGTACAAGTACTGTCTACAACTAACACAGTATCACGGTGTCCGTGCTCTTGGCTGCAGGCGGCGACATTCTGATTTCCTAATTTTACTACTTTGCTCTGATTGGCCAAGTATCTTGTCGCCGCCCAGTGATAGCCTTTATAACCTCTGTCATGTGTACACTATGGTGCCCTTTCGTGGTGTACTAGTTCCTGACATTGTTCTGTATATTGCTGTTCATGTATGACCTGGCTTGCCTGACAACGTTTCTGAGTTTCCTGTATTGCTGCTGCTCTGTTGCTGACCGTATCTGGCTGAGAACCCGCTCCATTGCTGACCATATCTGGCTGAGAACCCGCTCCGTTGCTGACTGTATCTGGCTGAGAACCTGCTCCGTTGCTGACCGTGTCTGGCTGAGAACCCGCTCCGTTGCTCATTGTATCTGGCTGAGAACTCGCTCCGTTGCTGATTGTTTCTGGCTGAGAACCCGCTCCGTAGCTGACCGTACCTGGCTGAGGACCCATTCTGTTACTGACCGTGTCAGGCTGATTACCGCTCTGTTGCCATCTGTGCCTGGCTACACCGCTTGGTTGCCTCCGTTTGGTCCAGCGATACCCGCTGTGGATTTCCGTTACGCAAGTCGATGTGCACCGTGTGATGCTATTATTCTGTTGACCGTTGGCTAAGCATTCGTGCTTAGCTACTCTCTTAACCGCCTCAGGCGGTGTGCACACGCGAAGTACCAGTACACTGTTCATAGCACTGACTGTGTTACTCTGATCTCTCTGTGTCCACCTTCCTGACAGCGCTGGGCTCACTCCCTTTGGGAGTTGCAGTATCTCACTGGGCGTTACTTGTTGACAGGTATGGTTCGTGCTTATTCCTCACTGCAGTAGCCTTGGACTCAAGAGTCAGCGTTGCGTTGTCCCATCCTTCAGAGTGAGAGGACACTGGTTGCCTTCTAAATATATATATATATATATATATATATATATATATATATATATATATATTATGATCCACCCCTAGCGTTCTAAGGTTTGCTTACTGAGAGTTGCCTTGATCTCCCTGTGACCCTAACGTAGGGTCTGTGCTGCCTACTAAGCAGTTGCCTCGGTCTATTTGTGATCCCAGTGCCAGGGTCAGTGTTGCCACGCTCCTCTTCGGTTCTGTGCCTCCCAGGCATCTGGGTTTGTGACAGTCATCTACTCCTGGACTACGTGTCATCGAAGTCCTGTTGTCAGTTCCTGGACTGCGTTGCCTTCTGCCTTTCCAGTTCAAGCCAGAACCTCCGTTGCCATTGATTGTTCCCATTCCATCATACAATTGCTATGATGGAATGCTATTGCTGCATATATCTGTATATATTCATGTTCTGTTTGTGTGGGTCTAAGAGCCTAACTAAGTGTATGTACTTTATCATAATAAAGTCATTTTAATCTGGTCTGAGTGTTCATCAAAAAACCGTGATACACAGGTCAGGTAAGAACAGTATAACAACAAAGTACAAACAGGTAACAGGTGCCCTAGAGAGCTAGGGTGAGGTGGAGGCAGCGACCTGCTGGTAGCGAAACTGAAACCCTAGAACACTAGGGTATGAGGCGGCCCGCGACTCTAGCTGCTGGCAGCAAGGACCCTAGATCTCTAGGGGTCAATGGAAGCCCAAGACCAACGGATACTGGCAACTGGGACCCTAGAACGCTAGGGTTATGTAACGGTTTTCAGACACTCAGACAGCAGGTTTGAATAAAACACAGTTTAATTAGGCCACACAGTAGATAGCAATAGATAGACACCTAGGCCTTCACAGGACCAGTATACAGGAGTACAAATCATACATATACTGTCACAGGACAGGCTCAGAATAGCGACTGGCAATCAATAGTTAAATACATAGGAATCGTCAGTCTCTGTTGTGGTGTTTGGCACGCCCAAGGTGACTAAGAGGCAGCAATAGGTGCTAGATTGCACAACACCTTAAGTCCACTGATATCGTTAGCTGCTTGGGTAATGCAGAGACTGAGACAGAACGCTGCGGAGTAGTTTGTGGATAGCCTCCATGGGCATGTAACGGAGACAACTTGTAATGCAGAAGCGTGAGCCGCTAGCCCCCACGGGCGTATAATGGAGACTACTGGTGCTGCAAGAGCGTGAATCGCTAGCCCCCACGGGCGTGTAATAGAGACCAACCGTACAGTGATAGCTTGAGCCAAATAGCCCCCATGGGCGTATGACAGAGACACTTTGCACTGCAAGAGCGTGATTCACTAGCCCCCACGGGCGTATAAGGAGACTAACCGTACAGCAATAGCTTGAGCCAATAGCCCCACCGGCCGTATAACGGTGTCACGGTTTATTATGACTCTCAGACACAAGTTTTAGGTACAAAAAATCAATTTTATTGAAATAATAAATGATAACTTAGGATGGCAATAACATACATATATATATATACAGAATATAGCACAGACAGAAGGCAGACTCTACCGGTCCTGTCAATATACCGGACAGGACAGTCTTTAGGCTCTACCGGCCTTGCCAATACCGGGTAAGGCAACCTGCAGATGGAATAGCATAACGGTTTTACCGGCCTTACCAAATTACCGGGCAAGGCAGCCTCAATAGATACACAATGTAGGCTCTACCGGCCCTGCCAATACCGGGTAAGGCAACCTCAGATGGAATGTGGCAAAAGGTTCTACCGGCCTTACCAATACCGGGCAGGGCAGCCCAGAGATAATAGCAGCAGTCAGATGGAACTGGCAAATTAGCAGAATCGTTAAGCAGCAAGGCTTTGGAGCAAACCAGCGTCCGCACGCTGGAAACAACACTGAATAGTATAGCCGTTAGGCTTAGCGAGCAAACCAGTGACCGCACACTGGAGTAACAAGCGAGTAGTAAAGCCGCAAGGCTTAGGAGCAAACCAGCGTCCGCACGCTGGGACCAACACAGATTAGTATAGCTGAAAGGCTTTGGAGCAAACCAGTGACCGCACACTGGTGTAACAAGTGAGTTTGTATAGCCGCAAGGCTTAGGAGCAAACCAGCGTCCGCACGCTGGGACCAACACAGAATTGTATAGATGATAGGCTTTGGAGCAAACCAGTGACCGCACACTGGTGTAACAAGCGAGTTTGTATAGCCGCAAGGCTTAGGAGCAAACCAGCGTCCGCACGCTGGGACCAACACAGATTAGTATAGCTGAAAGGCTTTGGAGCAAACCAGTGACCGCACACTGGTGTAACAATTGAGTTTGTATAGCCGCAAGGCTTAGGAGCAAACCAGCGTCCGCACGCTGGGACCAACACAGAATTGTATAGCTGATAGGCTTTGGAGCAAACCAGTGACCGCACACTGGTGTAACAAGCGAGTTAGTATAGCCGCAAGGCTTAGGAGCAAACCAGCGTCCGCACGCGGGGACCAACACAGATTTGTATAGCTGATAGGCTTTGGAGCAAACCAGTGACCGCACACTGGTGTAACAAGCGAGTCTGTATAGCCGCAAGGCTTGGGAGCAAACCAGCGTCCGCACGCTGGGACCAACACGGAATTGTATCAATGTCACCAACGCGACCAGGCAGAAGGTCGCCAGGATACTGAAGACAGGTGATGAGATGACAGGAACCAGCAACGATCAGTCAGGTCAGAAAACAGCAGAGAAGTTCAGCAGGAACTGCAACACCAGAGACTAGGCCGGAACCAGGACTGGAAGTACTTCAGCATGCAGGAAACACTGGAACAGTAGAGATCAGGAACTCAGGAACACATGAGATCAGGAACTCAGGAACACTGGAACAGAGGCCCAGCTATCACTAGCATAGTGATAGCAAGAAGGTCAGAAACAACACGAAAGGGCACTCAAAGGGTGCCCAATCCAGGTTTAAATAGTCAATAAGAGGCGGGCTATCTGCAGACAGCCAATAGAAGCCCCCTACTGGTGACAGACAAGTAACTGCAGCAAATCACGGGCACCGTGATAGTACCCCCCTTTCAAAGACCCCCTCTCCTAGAATAGGGTTTAGGTTTCTGCGGGTAATTGGCATGAAAGGCCCTAGTTAACCTAGGTGCATGAAGGTCCGTACTATCCACCCATGATCGATCCTCAGGACCATACCCTTTCCAATGTACCAGGTACTGTACCCTTCCTCTAAGCCTACGGGAATCAATAATGCTCTGAACCTCGTACTCCTCCTGGCCCTCGACCTCAACAGGTCCTGGCACCACAGGTGTGGTAGTATAGCGATTGCAAACCAGAGGCTTAAGAAGGGACACATGGAACACATTATGGATACGCATGGATGCAGGTAGGTCTAGTGCATAGGAGACAGGGTTAATTTTGCGAATAACTCTGTATGGACCAATAAACCGAGGAGCCAACTTATTAGACGGAACCTGCAGCTTGAGATTTCTGGAGGAAAGCCATACTCTATCCCCAACCTGAAAGGAAACCGCTGGAAGCCTTCTGCGATTAGCATGGCGCTGATGACGCTGAAATGACTGACCAAGTGCCCTCTGAACTTGTGCCCATGTGGAACGGAGTTGCTCGATATGCTCATCCAGAGCTGGAATCTGTTGCGTCTGAAATGAGTCTGGAAGCAAACAGGGCTGGAACCCATAATTAATCAGAAACGGAGAGCTCCCAGATGAAGAATTGACCGCACAGTTCCTGGCGAACTCTGCCCAAGGCAACAAGTCGGACCAATTATCATGATGGTCAGTAACGAAACAACGGAGAAATTGTTCCAAGCCCTGATTAGCTCGTTCAGCGGCTCCATTGGTCTGGGGATGGTAGGCAGAGGAGAAGGACAGCTGTATGCCCATCTGTTGGCAAAATGCCCTCCAAAATCTAGACACAAACTGGCTCCCCCTGTCAGACACCAGTACCCTAGGCACTCCATGCAACCGGAATACTTCTCTGGCGAACACCATTGCCAATTCCTTCGCTGAAGGAAGACCACGGAGGGGCACGAAATGAGCCATTTTAGAAAACCTGTCCACCACCATGAATATAAAGGAGTACCCCTTCGACATAGGCAACTCTCCCATAAAATCAATGGAAACATGAGACCAGGGGCGTTCGCCATTAGGCACCGGTTGAAGCAAGCCCACAGGGAGATGTCTCGGGGTCTTAGCGCGGGCGCAGGTGGCACAGGCATTCGTAAATTCGGCACAATCGTTTCTCATGGAAGGCCACCAAAATAACTGAGAAAGGGACCATAACAATTGGTCTCTACCAATATGTCCCGCAGCCTTAGAGGAATGGTAGGTGTCGAGCAGCCTAGTACGAAATGATTCAGCGACAAAACATTTGCCCACTGGGGTTTCATGGGGAGCGGACCCCTGAGAGGCCAGGATCTCCTCCCCTAGAGGAGAAGTGATACTCGTGCGTATAGTAGCCAGTATTCTATCAGGTTGGATGATAGGAGCTGGTGCTTCCACTCTGTCACTGTCGGCCTCAAATTGTCTTGACAGTGCATCAGCCCTGATATTTTTTGACCCTGGTAAATATGATACAATGAAATTAAATCGAGACAGGAACAGTGCCCACCTGGCCTGACGAGAGGACAATCTCTTGGCCTCCGAGAGATAGGTCAGATTCTTATGATCTGTTAGGATTAAGACAGGATTCTTAGTACCTTCAAGCAAATGACGCCATTCCTTAAGAGCAAGGATAATGGCCAATAATTCTCTGTCACCTATCTCATAGTGGCTTTGAGTGACAGTCAACTTTTTAGAGAAAAACCCACAAGGTCTGAGAGTTCCACCTTTCTCGTGTCGCTGCGAAAGTACTGCCCCGACCCCAATATCTGAGGCATCAACCTCTAACGTAAATGGAAGTAAAGGATTGGGGTGGGATAACACAGGAGCCGCAGCAAATGCCAGCTTCAAATTCTCAAAGGCTTTCTCAGCAGATACCGGCCAACAAGAAGGATTAGCACCCTTGTGCGTAAGATCGGACAGAGGTTTGACAATGGAAGAAAAGTTCTTAATAAACCTCCTATAATAATTAGCGAAACCCAGGAAACGCTGTATGGCTTTAAGACCCTTGGGTTTTGGCCATTGTAGGACAGCTGACAACTTTTCTTTGTCCATGGCAATGCCATCATTGCCAATTATGAACCCCAAGAATGGCACACTGGTTCTATGAAACTCACATTTTTCCATTTTACAAAATAATTTGTTCTCACGGAGTCGTAGCAATACTGCGGATACATCCTTGATGTGCTGTGCCATGTTTTGGAAGTAAATCAGTATATCGTCGAGGTACACCACAACACATGTCTGTAACATATCTCTCAGAACATCATTTATCAGTTCCTGGAAAACTGCGGGTGCATTACACAGCCCAAAAGGCATTACTAGATACTCGTAGTGCCCAGCTCAAGTATTAAAGGCAGTTTTCCACTCATCACCTGCTCGAATGCGAACCAGATTGTAAGCGGCCCGTAGGTCCAACTTGGTAAATATCGAAGCGCCCTTAAGCCTGTCAAAAAGCTCGGTGATGAGTGGTATTGGGTATGCGTTTTTTGCCATTAGTTTATTCAAGCCCCGGTAGTCAATGCATGGTCTTAATTCGCCATTTTTCTTTTTTACAAAAAAGAACCCAGCCCCAGCTGGAGAGGTAGATTTACGTATGATCCCTCTAGCAAGGGCATCAGAAATGTAATCCTCCATAGCCTTATTTTCATCACAAGATAATGGATAAGTGCGTCCTTTCGGAGGTACTGCACCAGGCTGCAATTCAATGCAACAATCATAAGGTCTATGCTGGGGTAGCATACTAGCCTCTCCTTTGCTAAAAACATCGCCAAACTGTTGGTACACATCCGGCATAGCAGAGGAGGTGCACATGACCTTAATAGGCTGGATGACGCACTTGTCCATACAAAACTGGGACCAAGCAGCAATTTCACACTTTTTCCAATCGAATTGTGGGTTATGTAACTGTAACCACGGAAATCCCAATATCACCGCATGGTGCGGGGAATTAATCAGTTGAAACTGCTGCTCTTCTCTGTGAAGTGCCCCAATAGTCATAGACAATGGCATAGTTTCAAATATAACCTGAGGCGGTTCTAAGGGTCTACCATCAATCGCTTCAATAGTCAAGGGGTTTTCTCTTTCAATGCGTGGAACTCCGTGCAATTCAGCAAAGGTATTATCCATAAAATACCCTGCTGCACCGGAGTCAACCAAGGCCAAAACCTCCACAGAGCGTTGTGCCCAAGACAATACACCTGTATGGTGGGTTTCATTATGCCCGACACTGGGGACGATTGTACACCACCTAGGGCCTGTCCCCCAAGATACCCTAGGTGTGTGCGTTTCCCGGACGTACCGGACAGGAATTTAGCAAGTGCCCTTTTTTACCGCAGTATAAACATAACCCTTGTTTTTTGCGATATAGTCTCTCTGCCTTGGATAGTCTAGTGAAGCCTATTTCCATAGGTTCACTTGTTTCCCGTACTGGTTCACTAGACTTCAATGCCAAGGGAGGGATGGGTGGGCAAAACATGCTACTAGGCTCATTATTTTTTGACCGTAACTTACGATCTCTGGCAATTGATCTCTCACGTATTCTGGAGTCAATTATCATAACATACTCAATGTAATCATCTAGATCAATAGGTAGATCTTTAGCAGCGATTTCGTCTTTAATGTGGTCATTCAGGCCTTGAGAGAAGGCTGCCAATAATGCCTCGTTATTCCAACCTACCTCTGCTGCCAATGTGCGGAATTCGATGGCATAGTCGCCCACTGTACGCCTGCCCTGTTGTATCTCCATAAGGCGTTTGGCAGCAGAGGTGGTTCTACCAGGAGGCTCAAACACTCTTCGAAAGGAACGCACAAATTCACTAAAGTTCTTAGTACAAGGTTTAGCATTCTCCCACAAGGGGTTAGCCCAAGCCAATGCTCTGCCAGTGAGCAGTGATATCGTGAACCCCACTTTACTACGATCATTGGGAAATGCGTGTGCCGTCAATTCCATAAAGATTTCGAGTTGATTGATGAACCCTCTGCAGAGACTAGGGTCACCATCATATCTTAGCGGCAAGGGTGCAGAAGCCGTTAACCCTTTAACAGTACCCCCTAGGGGTCTGGTATCACTTTCCGGTGTCTGACTTGGCGAGACCACCGGGCTAGAGCTAGATTGGTCAGCAGGTACCGTGCGTTCAAGGATCGTTTGAATTGCAACTGCCAACTGATCCAAACGTTGCTCGAGCACATCCATCCTCCAATGGATATTCTGTGCGTTACCTTCAACCTTGCTGTCTGAGGTCATGGCCCTTTCGTACTGTCACGGTTTATTATGACTCTCAGACACAAGTTTTAGGTACAAAAAATCAATTTTATTGAAATAATAAATGATAACTTAGGATGGCAATAACATACATATATATATATACAGAATATAGCACAGACAGAAGGCAGACTCTACCAGTCCTGTCAATATACCGGACAGGACAGTCTTTAGGCTCTACCGGCCTTGCCAATACCGGGTAAGGCAACCTGCAGATGGAATAGCATAACGGTTTTACCGGCCTTACCAAATTACCGGGCAAGGCAGCCTCAATAGATACACAATGTAGGCTCTACCGGCCCTGCCAATACCGGGTAAGGCAACCTCAGATGGAATGTGGCAAAAGGTTCTACCGGCCTTACCAATACCGGGCAGGGCAGCCCAGAGATAATAGCAGCAGTCAGATGGAACTGGCAAATTAGCAGAATCGTTAAGCAGCAAGGCTTTGGAGCAAACCAGCGTCCGCACGCTGGAAACAACACTGAATAGTATAGCCGTTAGGCTTAGCGAGCAAACCAGTGACCGCACACTGGAGTAACAAGCGAGTAGTAAAGCCGCAAGGCTTAGGAGCAAACCAGCGTCCGCACGCTGGGACCAACACAGATTAGTATAGCTGAAAGGCTTTGGAGCAAACCAGTGACCGCACACTGGTGTAACAAGTGAGTTTGTATAGCCGCAAGGCTTAGGAGCAAACCAGCGTCCGCACGCTGGGACCAACACAGAATTGTATAGATGATAGGCTTTGGAGCAAACCAGTGACCGCACACTGGTGTAACAAGCGAGTTTGTATAGCCGCAAGGCTTAGGAGCAAACCAGCGTCCGCACGCTGGGACCAACACAGATTAGTATAGCTGAAAGGCTTTGGAGCAAACCAGTGACCGCACACTGGTGTAACAATTGAGTTTGTATAGCCGCAAGGCTTAGGAGCAAACCAGCGTCCGCACGCTGGGACCAACACAGAATTGTATAGCTGATAGGCTTTGGAGCAAACCAGTGACCGCACACTGGTGTAACAAGCGAGTTAGTATAGCCGCAAGGCTTAGGAGCAAACCAGCGTCCGCACGCGGGGACCAACACAGATTTGTATAGCTGATAGGCTTTGGAGCAAACCAGTGACCGCACACTGGTGTAACAAGCGAGTTTGTATAGCCGCAAGGCTTGGGAGCAAACCAGCGTCCGCACGCTGGGACCAACACGGAATTGTATCAATGTCACCAACGCGACCAGGCAGAAGGTCGCCAGGATACTGAAGACAGGTGATGAGATGACAGGAACCAGCAACGATCAGTCAGGTCAGAAAACAGCAGAGAAGTTCAGCAGGAACTGCAACACCAGAGACTAGGCCGGAACCAGGACTGGAAGTACTTCAGCATGCAGGAAACACTGGAACAGTAGAGATCAGGAACTCAGGAACACATGAGATCAGGAACTCAGGAACACTGGAACAGAGGCCCAGCTATCACTAGCATAGTGATAGCAAGAAGGTCAGAAACAACACGAAAGGGCACTCAAAGGGTGCCCAATCCAGGTTTAAATAGTCAATAAGAGGCGGGCTATCTGCAGACAGCCAATAGAAGCCCCCTACTGGTGACAGACAAGTAACTGCAGCAAATCACGGGCACCGTGATAAACGGAAACCACCTGTGCAGAGAGTGCTAGTGCCAATAACCCCACCGGGGAGTAACGAGGAAGACTCCGAAGGAGCGGGAGCCAATAGCGCCTCACGGGCACGTAAATGGATACCGACTACTCTGATTTGGATGACAATATGAGCCGCCGTCTATCAAGGCCCCAACGCAGCCGGCTCAGCAGGAGCAGCGGGAGTATAACGGCTCTGCAAGAGTTAACAACAGCACCAGGTTGGATATATAGCACAGCAAGTATAATCGGAGGCTCAGTGTATAACGGTATCGCCCTGCAAGTGCCAAGGTAGACTCAGCTTTGGGTAGTACAGCTCTGCAAGCGTAACCGGAGACTCAGCTTTAGTAGTACAGCTCTGCAAGCGTAACTGGAGACTCAGCTCAAGAGACACGGCTCAGCAGGCGTTAATGGTTACAGTCTCAATCCAATCAGACTCGAACACAGCAGGAATCAGAATGTCGCCCAAGTGACAACAGCAGCAGGAACGTCAGCCAGGCCGGTTCAGGTCACGGAGGAGGTTCTCAGACAAGTCAGATCAGCAACGAGCAGGAACATCAGCCAGGCCGGGTAAAATCAAGGAGGAGATTCTCAGACAAGCCAGATCAGCAACGAGCAGGAACGTCAGCCAGGCCGGGTCAGATCACGGAGCAGGAACACAGGAGAGTCGTCATAACAGGCCACATCGGTACACAGGAAATCAGGAACACAGGAACTCAGCAACAGCAACACTGGCTCTGGAACACCATGAAAGGGCACCTGACAGGTGCCACTAGTCTGGTATAAAAAGGGTCACCAGGGGCGGGTCAAACAGGCTCAACCAATAAGGGAGCAGCACAAGAGAGAGTGACAGAGGGAGATCACGGGAACCGTAATAGGTTAACAACGGCATACGGACCACGAGTACTGGCAGTGAGGACCCTAGAACGCTAGGAGTCCCAAGACTCACATACTGGTAATATAAGACCCTAGAACACAAGGGTTAACAGGAGGCATGGACTACGAATACTGGCAGCAAGGACCCTAGAACGCTAGGGTATTAGGAGGCCCAAGACACACAGCTACTGGCAGCAGAGACCCTAGAACGCTAGGGGTGAATCGGAGGCAATAGACCACGGAAGGTAACGGGTGTCCAATGTACGTAGAGTACAGGGACAGGTACACCCTACTACAGCTGGCTTTTGAGCCTTTAAGGCTACAGCGGTATGGAAGGCAGGACGAGACAGTGAACCGGAACTAGAAAACCTAGGTATAGCAAGGTTCAGTGATGGTAATACGCCCAGAGGAATGCCTATAACTCCCCACAGGGAGTGAGCCCAGCTAGTGGCAGTGGTAACGATGGACACGTAAGCAAGGTAATGAGAAACACAGCCTGACTGTAGACAGCATGGAAACCGGTACTCCGTATGTGCACACCGCCAGAGGTGGTTGATACCAGTAAGAGTGGTTGAAGCAGCGAGTGCTCAGCCCAATGGTTGGCAACATAAGTGGGTTTTGAGCCAATCCAGTCAGCAATGTAAGTGGTTTCTTAGCCAGTCCGGCCAGCAACGGATGCGGGTTCTCAGCCAGTCAGATCAGCAACAGATTCAGAACAGATCAGGATACAAAGGAATGTTGTCAGTCAGGCCAGGTCATACACAAACAAAGCAGCAGCAGGAACTAGCGCTAGGTTCAGGTACACCATGAAAGGGCACCCGACTATCGACATGACAGAGTATAAAAAGGGCTGGCCCTGGGTGGAGTCAGGTTCAGGAACCAATAAGAATGCAGCAATTAAAGCAAGGAAGGAAGAATGTCGCCGGCCCGCAGCCAGGAACAAGGGCACCGTGATACATGGAGAGTGTTATTTCAATACTGTCAGAGTTGTAGTTCAAGAGTAATTGAATGATAAAGTGTCCCCCTTCCACCCCTTTTACTGATGTAACACTGTTCACCTCAGTGTAGCAAGACTGTTCAGATGGATCACAGAGAGGGACAATCTTCAGTGAGCATAAGGGAAAAATGTGTCAGGGGGGCAGGGTTTTCATCGTTCTTACAGTAAGAAGATTGGCCCCTGCTGTGAGCTGTCTGGTCTTAAGACCAGATTCCACATCTGAGGGGAGGTGGTTTACACTAGGTAAAAGGGGCGGGAGGGGGATACTTTATCATTCTATTACTCTTGAACTACAACTCTGACAGTATTAAAATAACACTCTCCACGGCCCAAATACTATAAAGATTAATTGGAGCTGTTTTTATTTTCAAACAATACTTTTAACTGTCCTATTGGAATGTCGTCACCTACATGGTGACTGTCAAAAGGGCAACATGAAAATGAAACGCGTCAAAAGGTCAGTGTTGCCTGGCAAAATGTTCCTCTAGGGCTGACAGTGCCTTTAAATCATAAAATGCCCTGCTTGTACCTGTGTGCACTACCCACTGGTGTTCTCATCCCGGCACTCGCTCACTAACTCACACAGGCAGGAACTAACATACTGACAAATTCATGTATTGCCATGCTCAAGCACTGATCACATACTCATTCAGGCACGAACTGACATGTTCACACATTTGCTCATGCACTGACTCTCACAGGCTCTCCTCACGCATGCACTCGCTCAGACACACAGGATTGGTCACATGGTGATGTGCCCTGCCTCATGCTTGGATACTGAGGCAGGGAAAAGCCAGTGTGCTAATTGTGGGGCAGGGAAAGGCCAGGGTGCTAAATGTCTCATCCCTTCCTGCCCCTCTCACCTCAAAACCATGTTCCATTGGCTGTGTCTGGGACAGGAGGCAGCAACAATCCAATCAGTATGAATTCTAGCCTCCAGGTTCTGCTCGCAGCTTCAGTTGTCTCTCTGCCCTTCCCAAGCATTTTTCCTATATTTCTATGTTTGGAGAAGGGTCAGGGAACCTGTTTTGCCATGAGTCTGATCAGGGGAGTAAAACATGTGGGTCAGGGAAAGGCTCACTCCAGCACTGTCCACGATGCGCATTCAGGCACCATTACATCGGGTAACATTAAACTGGGTGACATTTTTTCGTGTCTCCCGTTTGCCTCAGGCGACATTATGATGTCACCCTTTTGACTGCTGCCATTTAGGCAATGCCATTTCAATAGTAAACTGTATTTTTACGCACTGTCAACATCACACCACTTTTTAGGTTTTGTGTGGGTCAGTCCTTCCTAGAACCAAAGAGCAGTGACATGATTATAGATCTGTCCTTCCTAGGACCATTGTATATTATGTTAGTGACACGCTTATTAGTCAGTCCTTCCTAGTACCATAGAGTTCTAATGACAGTGACATGTTAATATTTCAGTCCACCCTAAAACTAAAGTGTTATAATGGCAGTGACGTGTTTATGGGTCAGTCCATATTAGGGCTAAAGAAAAGAGTTCTAATGGCAGTGACACATTTATTGGCCATCCCCTTCAAAGGACCAAATTGTACTAATGTGAGTGACATATTTATGGGTCAGTCTATACTATTACCAAAGGCTACTAATACCAGCAACAAGTTAAAGGATCAATCCCGACTAGGACCAAAGTGTACTAATGTCAGTGACATGTTTAAAGATCAGTCCCTCGCAGGACCATAGTGTACTAATGAAAGTCACGTGTATGGGTCAGCCCGTATAAGAACCTGAATGCTAATGTTGGTTCCCAAAAAAAACACATCAAGAAATAGGGCAGGACCGATGCAACTAGTTCTTTGTAGACATCAAAAGGAAGATGGCACTTCACTTCTTCCTTAAATCCCCCAGACCCACCCTTTAGTCCCCCTCCATAATCACTAAGGCCACCCCCACCAAGTTGCTCCTATATCCAGCTCAGACATGCTTCTCCTTTGTTAAGCTCCACCTCTGTGGAATTCTGTATTGTATTTTATTAACTCCTTAACAACCGGTCACATGGCTGGCCATTAAGGACCTCGGACATTTTTTTTTCGCAATATGGATTTATGGTTCCTCGGGCGGTGTGCCTGAATTCCATAACATGCCAGGACAGTCATTGGTCCTTAACCCCTTAACGACCAGCGGTCGCGGGGTGAGTGGTCCTTTAAGGACCAGACAGAGAATTTCGGCGTGCCGCCCCATGTGACTGATCACGTGGGGCTGCATGCCGAACTGAGGGACTGAAAGAGATCACTCCGGTCTTGGAGCGATCAAATTCAGTCCCCGGTATTACTCACCGCGCTCCTGCTGGAGCGCGGTGAGTAATAGTACGTGACGTACCCGGACCGTCACTGGTCCTTAAGTGCCGGACCAGCGTGACGGTCCGGGTACGTCACCGGACTCTAAGGGGTTAAAGCAAGTTTTCCCATGACGGTCCTGGCATGTCACAGGTCCTTAAAAGGTTAAACTAACAACTGTGTTGTCATACACTATTGTGTCCTCCAAAATATATTCAAGGCATTAACTTTCAAAGAATTGTTCAACCTAGACAAAACATCAACCAAGTGCTCAAGCATGCCAAGCAAAGAAATCTAAGCCTGTGTGCTATGTTGAAATAAATCTTCTTCTTTGCTGAAATTTAATCAAGATGTGTGCTGTCTCCCTCATCCCACGGGGTCAACCCAGGCTGAGTACCTTTGTATATTTGTTGAATAAGGGACGTGCACCAGTTAGTAATATATTGTTTGCTGTATATTATGGTTAGTATGTGCCGCTATCTGCTTTTTTGGCTTCAATTGTATAAATAAATATATATATATATATATATACAGGGCTCAAAATTTCCACTCGCCACTAGCCAACGGCGAGTGAAAATTCAGCCCTGGTGGGTATGTTATGGCTTGCAGTGGCGAGTAACTTTTCAGGTCTGGCTAGTAGCAAAGGACTTAAAATTTTAAGCCCTGATATATATATATATTTACAATTGGGCTGGAATGCACACACTGTGGAGAAAATAACCAGAACTGGATGCACATCAAGAAAAACAAGTGATACGGTATGGTAATCTTGCGAAAGGCTGCATTGGTAGCCGAAACGTCAATTCCAAAAACATGTAACTTCATCTGACCCTGTGAGTGCAGTCTCGCTCCATGAACTGTATGTATATATATATATATATATGTATATATATATAGTGTTTTACTGTAGACTGTATGTGATGCTCTATTAAGTACTGCATTTCTATTTATTATGTGGTTCTCATTTACTGCTTTTGCTGCAGAGGTGGTCAGGTAGAGCCGTGAGGGCAGCCCGTTCAGCGATGCGTTCTCGCACTGCTGGGCGGGTTTGCCTCTGGTTCGGCATCTGCTGTGGTTGTATAAGCCAGGGGCAATTCAGTTCCATGCTGCTACATTTAGCTATTCTTTCCAAATATACCGGTGTGTTACACACTTCACTCTCACTGACAGTGCGTGTTATTGACCAATGGGGTTCGTCCACCCCCCGCTAGCCAATCACACAGCGGGGAGTGAAGACGTCACTAGCGTCGTGAGCAACGCCGAGGAGAGGTGAGTGTACTTATACACGAGGCTGTATCTGTGTTATTTGTCTTGAGAAAGGCCCCATTTTGGGACCGAAACTTTGACCCAGCTGTTTGCCGTTTCATCACAATAAAGTCACATTTGAGAAAGTCCCACGGGTGCTGCCTTACATTATTTCTTCAATTTAACTATCTTGGGATGTGCACCTGGGCAGAAAATTTGCACGAGAGAGTGCTTTCAAAACCGTTACTTTTTGTATATATATATATATATATATATATATATATATATATATATATACATCATTGTCAATCCATTGCCTTTTGTTGCCACTGTGTACTGACAAATTTGGCGATTTCATCTATCTGTCTTGTCTTTGGTCTTCTTCCTGAGCGTTTAGTATCAAGTGAAATCCATTCCAAAATTCTACTGTCAGGTTTTCTTGCTGTGTGGCCTGCCCATTTCCATTTCAGGCTCTTTACATGTATATGTATATACTAGTTACAAAGCCCGTATACACAGGCTGATCCGGAGAGGGGAGCTGCGGATGGCTCACAGCCTGTCTGTGTTCCTGGCTCCGAGACAGCAGCGGAGGCGCTGGGGGCCAGTTTGTCACCCAGCCGCCTCCGCTGCTGCCCCAGAGCCGGGGGCACAGACAGGCTGTCAGCCTTCCGGAGCTCTCCTCTCCGGATCAGCCCATTCTGCGAGTCCCAACTGCGCATGTGTGGTTACGCACACAGTGAGCGACGCATTCTAGAACTTTATGTTATAAGGATGTGTGTATCTATACAGTACTGTGCAAAAGTTTTATGCACGTGGGATAAAAAGCTTTAAGTAAGAATGCTTTCAAAAATAGACATGTTAATAGTTTATTTTTATTAATTAACAAAATGCAAAGTGAGTGAAATGAAGTAAAATCTAAATCAAATCAATATCTGGTGTGACCACCCTCTGCCTTTAAAACAGCATCAATTCTTCAAGGTACACTTCCACAAAGTCAGGGAAAGTAGGCATATAGTCAGGTGTATGATTAAAAAATTATACTAAACGTGCTAATGATCATCAATTTAATATGTAGGTTGAAACACAATCATTATCTGAAACAGAAACAGCTGTGTAGGAAGAATAAAACTGGGTGAGGAACAGCCAAACTCAGCTAACAAGGTGAGGTTGACGAAGACAGTGTAATGTCAAAATTCATAAACCATGGCAAGACTGAGCACAGCAACAAGACACAAGGTGGTTACACTGCATCAGCAAGGTCCCTCACAGGCAGAAATTTCAAGACAGACAGGGGTTTCCAGATGTGCTGTCCAAGCTCTTTTGAAGAAGCACAAAGAAACAGGCAAAGTTTAGGAGCGTAGAAACAGTGGTCGGCCAAGGAAACTTAGGGCAGCATATGAAAGACACATCATGCTTACTTCCCTTTGCAATCGGAAGATGTCCAGCAGTGCCATCAGCTCAGAATTGACATAAAACAGTGGGACCCTAGTACACCCATCTAGTGTCCGGAGAAGTCTGGTGATAAGTGGTCTTTATGGAAGACTTGTAGCCAAAAAGACATACCTCTGAAGTGGAAACAAGGCCATGTGACTCAACTATGTATGAAAACACAGGAACTGGGGTGCAGAAAAATGGCCTCAGGTGTTTGTAATGATGAGTCAAAATTTGAAATATTTGGCTGTATCAGAAGGCAGTTTGTTCGCCGAAGGGCTGGAGAGAAGTACAAGAATGAGTGTCTGCAAGCAACAGTGAAGCATGGTGGAGGTTCCTTGCAAGTTTGGGGCTGCATTTCTTCAAATGGCGTTTGGCGTTTGGTCAGAATTAATGGTCTCCTCAATGCTGAGAAGTACAGGCAGATACTTATCCATCAGGCAATACCATTATGGAGGCATCTGATTGGCCCCAAATTTATTCTGCAACATGACAACAACCCCAAACATACAGCCAAAGTTTTTAAGAACTATCTTCAGTGTAAAGAAGAACAAGGAGTCCTGGAAGTGATGGTATAGCCCCCACAGAGCCCTGATCTCAACATCATCGAGTCTGTCTGGGATTACATGAAGCTAGAGAAGCAACTGAGGCTGCCTAAATCCACAGAAGAACTGTGGTTGGTTCTCCAAGATGTTTGGAACAACCTACGGGCCGAGTACCTTAACAACAGTGTACAAGTGCACCTAGAAGAACTGAAGTCTGAAGTCTTGAAGGCAAAGGGTCATCACACCAAATATTGATTTGATTTAGATTTTTCTTCTGTTCACTCACTTTGTATTTTGTTAATTGATAAAAAATAAACTATTACAGCATAAACTTTTGTACAGTACTATATATATATATATATATATATATATATATATATATATATATATATATATCATCTGGGGGCTAAAAGTTAAGGCAGCTATTTTGTTTTCTTATTGATATAATGGGAATATAACTTTTACATTCAGTGTCCCTCATTAGGAAAGCTTAGGGAGCATAATGCAATTTCCCTAGGCAGTCAGTTTTCTATTTTGTATCAGAGAAAGGATATAAAAGGTACCCAGATCAACTGCTATATCCTGGCCTTTCAGAAAACTACAATCAAACACTCAGCATCAGTAATATTTCTAGAAATTATTTCATTTAACAACAATAATGCTTGAAAACAAAAATCATCACTTCTAGTAAATACTTCACAATACTCTGACATTTTTCTGCAGTTCAAACCTGTGGTAAGTAAATACAAACTATTTTATTCCTATAGTCTAGTTTCATTGTAAGTAATCCAAATCCAAAATGTATGGTTAACCCTTTCAATGTCAGAGGGGAGTCCAATGCATTGCGTTGTGTACCCTTCTGGCACTGAAAGGGTAAAATAAATAACATTACATTCATTACAACTCTTCTCCTTCTCAAAATGTCACTTAAAGGGATAGTATAGTCCCATAAAAAGCATGTCCTAAATCGTAGCTGCAGTAAAAAAACATTCAATGTGCTTACTCCTTTCTCTCAAACCGTTATGGTTTGAGAGATATAATAAAGTAAAGACCTGCGCTCCCTCCCCTTTCTGCCTGACGAGCTGTAAAGCTGTCAGAGGCAAAATCCGGTCGCCCGACTGTAGGCGGCTCTTCAGGAGCGCTGTCATCTAGATATCTAGGTATAATTACTTCATCGGTATGGTCTACAACGTGTGCCTGGCTTGCAAGCACACATTGTGGACCATTCTGATGAAGTAATTATACTTAGACATCTAGATGACAGAGCTCCTGAAGAGCCGCCGTCTGGTCCCGGATGCAGGATTTCATGATGTCTGCTGTACAGCGGACGCATGAGAAGGGGGAGGGAGCGGAGGTCTTTATTTTCTTATTTCTCTCAAACCATAACGGCTTGAGAGAAAGGAGTAAGCACATTGAATATTTTTTTACTGCAGCTACGATGTAAGACATACTTTTTATGGGACTATACTACCCCTTTACAGGGAAACGTTATCTACAGTTGTATGTAAAAGTTCGGGTACCCTGGCCAAATTACATGTTTTGTTGATTTTCTAAATGAAAAGATGTTAACACAACATCTACAGTGCTCAAACTTAACCCTTTGAGTGCCAGAGGGGTATGCGACGCATTGCAAAGCATATCCCTGTAAATGTTACTGCTCAGTTACTATGAATTTGCTGAATTTAACAGATTGGAAAAAAAAATGAAACAGAAAATATGGCATGAACATTCACAGCACACAAACTTGACTTGTGGCTGCTTTGTGCCCTTGTCCAATCAGCAATAGAGCCAATATGGGAGTCATAAAATTGACTATGCCACTATCTAATTCCATATTAAGCCTGAATGGTGTGATGTTGAAGTCTTGCAGTTCAGGCAGTATTTTGTAGAGTATCTATAATGTAGTTGCAATACATAATACATTTAAAGAAGATAAGTAACAGAAATGGTATGCACATTAAATGAAATTGAATAAAATGTGATAACATTTAGACACTCAGGTTACGTTTCTTGGACATATTATAATGTATTTTTAAACTTAGTGAAAATATTTTGCCATATTTATATTATAAAAAAGCTTAAAATAAATCAATTAAAATAAGAAATAAGAAAAATGTAATTTAATTGTTTGTATAACAACATTTTTCTTCTTTAGAATTGAAGTGTACAATTGTGCTATGTAGTTTTATGTGCTGAAAATGTGTTTTCTTAAAGGTATTTTTTAGCAATTGGCAATCAAGTGCCCTCAACACATAAAGGCAAAATTAGGCAATCAGTAGCGGCAGGGCTTAAAAGTTGAAGTCCTTTGCTACTAGCCAGACCTGAAAAGTTACTCTCCACTGCAAGCCATAACATACCAACCAGGGCTGAATTTCTACGCTCCAGGGCTAAATTTTCACTCGCCATTGGCTAGTGGAGAGTGGAAATTTTGAGCCCTGTGTAGCGGCATACAGTACTTGAATAAAAACATAATAAATACAATAAGTGTGCAGCCGCATGGAGACCCGGACTTCTGGAACTTACCAGGTACGTCCTCTGTCACTAAGTGACAGTTTTTGCGGGATGTACCTTGTAAGTCAATTGTCGCGATGGTTAATAAAGGATAGGTACAAGCCAACATGAATGATGATGGTATCTAACTAGTGAGAGCTGATACATGTAGGGGGGAGATTCACTAAGCAGTGATAAAGAGGTGATAACATCGATGTAATGTGGAGATGACTTCTTCAATTATCACTTCTCCAGTTCCTATGTTATCCTATAGAGCAGTGGTTCTCAACTCCGGTCCTCGGGACCCACTAACAGGCCAGGACTTAGGGATTTCTCTGCTAGAGCACAGGTGTGGTGATCAGAGGCTCATTCACATTGATTAACTCACCTGTGCTCTAACAAGGAAATCATCACATCCTGGCCTGTTAGTGGGTCCCGAGGACCGGAGTTGAGAACCACTGCTACAGAGCCTATGCACTAAGATCTCCAGAGTTGAAGAAATCTTGGTGCATAGGCTCCACAGAATAAGATAAGAAGTCATCTCCACTTTATCGCCACCTAGTGAATCTCCCCTGTAGTCTTACTATATAATAAATTATAATTATATACTTTATTGACGTATATAAAGATATTCATGTGTTTTGCCTTTTTAATGAAAATAACATTATTTCTTTGCTGTGTTATAGAATAAAATAAGTTACTTCTAAGCCAGAGACGTCATTTTAATATATCTGCAATGAACCAGACAAAGGTCACTGAATTCCTTCTTCGTGGATTTGGAAACCTTCACAGCTTCAGTATTGTATTCTTCATTATTTTCCTAATTGTTTTTATTTCTGCAGTAACTGGAAATCTGTTGATCATTGTATTATTCTCAATAAGTCAACACCTTCATTCCCCCATGTACTTCTTTCTTTCTCACCTTTCTGCTACCGACATTTTGCTTGCAACAAATATCCTTCCCAACATGCTATGCGCCATGTTGATGGGGGGCAAAGTGATAACTTATCTTGATTGTATAACTCAATTTTATTTCTTTAGCGCTACAACAGTTACAGAATGCTTCCTTCTTTTAGTGATGTCTTATGATCGATACCTCGCTATCTGTTACCCATTACGTTACACTTCTATCATGGACTTCAAGAGACGTATCATTTTGTCTGTCTTGCCTTGGATGTTTGCTTTTACATTTAATTTACTAGTCGTCATGCCAGTAGCTAACTTTCAGTTCTGCAAAGACAATGTCATTGACCATTTTTATTGTGACCTTTCTCCTCTTCAGAAACTTTCCTGCTCAGATACATCCTTTGCGGAACTCATAGTCTTTGTGTTTTCAACCCCAATATTTATTTTTCCATGTGGGCTGATCATTCTCACCTATGTTTATATTTGTATTACAATATTAAGGATTCCCTCCACGACAGGGAAGCAGAAAGCCTTTTCTACCTGCAGTTCTCACCTGATTGTTGTTGGAGCCTTTTACGGGACACTGATAACTAAATACATGATACCATCACAAGGACAATCATTGCTTATTAATAAGATTATATCTCTGCTACATACTGTATTTACACCTTTATTTAACCCCATAGTATATAGTCTAAGAAACCAAGATATCAGGAGAGCGCTCAGTAAAATTTCTACAGCCTAAGTAATTTTTTTAATAATTGTTATCTCAGTTACAAAATTCCATACTATCTTATCCGCACTGCCCAGCAGTCTGTATTATGTTTACAATTCATCTGATCGGCACTGCCCAGCAGTTGGCATTGTATCTGTATTTCATATCATCAGTACTGCCCAGCAGTCTGTATCTCTCTATAATTTATCTAACCAGCTTGCTTGCTGTTTGAGTATTCGGATTTCTGATTCTCTTCTCATCAGCACGGTCCAGAAGTTCCAGGTCTCCTTGTCTAGTTTTGGGTCCACTAAAGCTTTTGTGGTCATGACTAGTATTTTTTTTTTCTCTCGCAATTGGGGTTCATTGTATCTATCTATTTTTCTATATATCTAATCTATCTATCTCACTCTTTCTATCTATATATGTATTTATTTAGAAAGTCAGTCTATCTATCTGTCTGGTCACTTTACCCTTCACCAGGCGCGTGCACACATAGACACCAAGGGGGGCTTGATCACCTGCCCTTTTTGTCCAAAGTGCCCTCATGCCCTTTTAACAAAAAAAAAAAAAATAATAATAATTATGAGAAGTGCCCTTTTCTTCATTTGAGCCCCTGCCCCCCAAA
Organism: Rhinophrynus dorsalis; assembly: GCA_037306005.1. Classification (NCBI taxonomy): domain Eukaryota; kingdom Metazoa; phylum Chordata; class Amphibia; order Anura; family Rhinophrynidae; genus Rhinophrynus; species Rhinophrynus dorsalis. The sequence continues at coordinate 24,277,768 of CM074727.1, read as the reverse complement.
ATGTCTGTGCACGTCCCTGCCCTTCACAAGTGTTTAAATTCTGGCTCCAGTCTACTAAATACAATTCCCTTCCTGCTCAGCACATCTAATTACAGCACTTCCTTGTAAACGATGTTGTATTTGATACAGTGTTTTGCCACAAGGTGTCAGTGCAACCTAATTTTAGTGGACATCAACTAATAGTTACATGCAAACATATAGACTGTTCTAGACCTGACCAACAAAAAAAGTCTGATATATACAAAAAACAAGGATATATGTATATATATATATATATATATATATAAAATATAGATTCCTTTTTCACTGTCAGCCATTCCCTGGGGTGTTACACGGGTGGCGTTATGCCAAACTCCCCTTTGGCAATTGGCTGAGAAGGAGCCAGTAGGCTAAGCCCCCCGTCTCCTCAGCCAAACGATACTTTGAGTTGCCCTCCTCAAACTCTCCCCTTCGCCAATTCACCCTCCTCATAACCTCCCCTTTGCCACTTCACCATTCTCAAACACTCCCCTTCGTTGCGTCACTTGCCTTGCACCCTCCTCTTCACCTCTTCTTCTCCCCTTTGCCTCTTCACTGCCTCCCCCTCCTCTTACTCTCTCTGATTACTTAAAGGAGCAATAAACATTTTATTGAAAAAATATATATTGTAGGCTGTTTCCTATTGAGTAAAATAAGGGCACTCCCACTTCTGAAATATATATATTTCCAGATTTATTACAGTTTAAACCTGTGTTTTTTTTTTTATTTTAGAAGTGCCCTCTAGTGGTCAAATTCCAATTATTTTTTCTGTTACATTCTAATGGAGAGGAAGGTCGGTGACATACAGTTCTCCATTGAATGTGATGGAAACTGCTGAGTCACTTCCTGTCAATTAGAACTATCAGGAAGTAAACACACAGTAAATTCACTTCCTGGTTATTTGAACGTTTATTACTTTTGAATAAAACAACTGACAATAAAGGGAGTACCCTTGTTTTACTAAGCAGGAAAAGCATAATAACATATCTGTTTTCAGCTACTGATCTCCCAGCCGATTCAGGTAGGAGATCAATAGAGGTGACGCAAGGGAGCAACAAGGCTCTCCTTCCTCATCTTACCAAACTACCAGGTAGGAGTGGGAGGGATAGAGAAACCCTTTCACGTCAATCAGGGAAAGCCTCTCACGTTGCTGGCCACACAGACACACACTGTTTTGTTTGTAAGTAATCAATGTGGTCATCATTTCTGCCTAGGACATACCTATTCTGCATGTGTGATGTAGCCATCTCACATGCAGTGGGACCACCCCTAAGAGCTACAAGGTGTATGTGTGTATCAGTTACCAATCCATACTCTGGGAGAAAGTCCCATAGAGATATATATAGAAAGAGTATCAAATGCGCTACTGTATTGAGGAAATGAAGATCAGAGATACCGGGATATAATACACTCAACTTTTATTTAAATATTACAAGTCAATCTGTATTCAAAAATATTGGATTATAAAATAATGGACTGTAACCACCTAAAGGCCCTTACTGTCTTGCAGAAAAGAATGATCATCCGATATTACCAGACGTGACAACAAATTCGCATGTATATCCAATATATACCCCACACCATCACAACAAAGACATGTGACCTAATCAACAGGACACATAAATATCCACATGTATACCCTTTAATCGGTCACATGTTCCAATTCAGCCAGTATAGAGACAATAAAGGAATACTACATGTTATATTGTCTAAAATCTGGACATCACAAATGCTTCAAGCTTATGACAGATGTGGTCAAAAAGGTATACACAGCCTGAACATATTTAAAACAATTAGTAGACAAAGAACACAACATGTATGCATCACAGGCACACCCGTGTAAGGTGCAACATGTGTGATGTGTGTGTGATGCATACAGACCCTTTCGAGGTCGGAACAAGTCAATCATTTAGCTGTATTAATTACACATGTTGCACCTTACACGGATGTGAGGAATCTGGTCACAACTAAATTTAGGACATGGGCAAATCATAGTACATGCACCATGTAACGGATCATAGTTCGTTACTGAAGCCCTTGACTGGGACTGAGACTTTGGCAAAAAATCCCCCAGATACTGTGGACATTCTTCCCTGTGAGAACACTCCCTTGGACCTGATTCTACGACCGCTCACACCTTAGCCCAAGAGACTAGAGGCACTGTAACCTATGGGAAAATATTGTGTGACTGGTGGTAAACCTCTCAAGTCCTGGCTGTGCACTAAAAGACTTTGGATACACTTTATGTGAATGGGGCGAATGGACTGTGTTAGACTGCTGGCTTGCTTCCAAGGGAAGGGGCAGTGAGGGGTTAATTCTTCCAATATGTATTGCAGTCCCTCAAGCCATTGTATTGTGTATTGTAAGATGTATTGAGACCTCCTGCCATGTGTTAATTCATTCACACCCCTCAGTCTGTAAGTCACCTATTGTATAACCTGAAACTCTGTTGTCAGTCCTTTGTATTATATGTTGTGATTTGATTACCTCTGTGAATGTTCCCATTGTGTCAGCCCTTACCATTTGCTGCTGGTTCCTTGTTTTATGTTTGGATTGTATTATTCCTGCCCCTCACCCTTTTGTATCAGGTTGGCCCATGTATTTCAATGTAGTTGATCTGTATAAATATGTGTGGTTTTGTACAATAAAGAGAGTCTTATTTTGGAGTGAACAAGAGTCCTGGTGTCTTGTGTTCTTATGGTACTAAAAAGGCCACTCTGACGCCCATCTGAGCCAAGGTTTCTGCATCGTTCGACTGTCTGCTGCCAGCATCCTGCGACCCAACTTTGGATGCTGTCAGGAGGCAACGTGGACTCTGTCTTCTTTCTCCTACTGAGTTCCAGAGATTATATGTCTTCGACCTTCTTTGGGTTCCTGCAACACTTTTCCTGTTATTCGTAGACTGGGAGTAGAGGCCTCACTCTCTACGGCCCGTGGTACCAGTTTGCGACCCAGCTCTGGCTGTAAGCCTTCGACTCTTTCCCTGTTCGTCTGGCTGTCCTCCGACTTCAACACTAAGTCGAAGCCGCTACCACTTTGTCGAATTCGACACGGAGTTTGCAACACCACGGTGTTCGATCAGTCTGGCCATTTGCTTGACTGGTGCATCTGACAACGCCAGTCCGGCGTTTAGAGGGAGAAACCCGGGAACGATGGCGGAAGGTGGAGCTGTCCCTTCTTGCTTCCGTTACACACCATATAACCTATTCTCAAAACCAGCTTTCATGGAGTGGGATAGAAGCCATTCCTCTTTTACCTGCTTTAGTTTATTTAATACATCTATGGCTTTGTGGGACTGACAATTTTAAGTTTAAGGTGATCTCTCACCTTGTTCAGCACTGACTTCCTCTTGTAGCGTAACATTGTTGAAGCAGTAATCTTTTGGTTTTGCTTTTTTTATTTTTAACCATGTAGTTGCTGAGATAAAAGCTTTTAAAGTTGTCCTTGTGACGTCCGCTGCTCTCATGCTGCGGGTACAACTCCGGCCCGCAACCTGTCAATCTGGTTCATTTGCCCTCCACTTCCAGTGGCTCTTCTCCTCCTCCTCCGATGACAGAGGAGGACTGCATGTGACCTGGCGTTCTCTCGTGCATAAGCACGTCCAGATTAATGTGTATCCATAGGCGGAGCGCGTTCATGCAAACCGTCCTTAATAATGAGTGCCAGTCCACTTGCCTCTGACTTAGGCAAGCGACCTGGCACTCATTATAAAGGATGCACTCTGCCTATGCATACATATTGACCTGGACGCGCTTATGCATGACAGCAAGCCAGGTCATATGCAGTCCTCCTCCATCATCTAGGAGGGGGACAATAGCCACTACAAGGGGAGGGCAAATGAACAAGATTGACAGGCTGCGGGCCAGAGCTGTACCCGAATACTAAAATTGTCTGTCGTTTTCTGTGGCGTGTGGGGTTTACTGTGTGAGTTTGTATGGGTCAGGTAGGCGGCCTTCTGATTGGTCGCCGCCTGTCCATCTAGTGTGTAATTCCAGTTCCTATTGGTTGAGGAACTGGAGCAGCATAATCATGTTATTCAACCATTTGTCGGGCCTGGGTAATCCCATCTCCTATGTCAAACAATAGCTCAGTCCTGATTGGTTGTTGCACTCTGTCACTCCAATTCCTATTGGCTAGGAATTGGAGCGGCAGAATTGAATTATTTTTGACTGTATACCGACCTTCTGTCCCTTTGTTCCCATGTTTATGTCACCATTGTTCCCCATTGTGTCCTTTGTGCTCAGTTCATGATTTGATGCTGTTAACTGTGTATAAAAGAGTTGTTGTTTCACAAATAAAGTGTGTGTGTAACGGAAGCCTAAGTCCTTGGGCTGACTTAGACCGTTGTTCTGGGTCTCTCACACCTAGATGCGGCTACAAATGGGTAGCCTGTCCAGTGAAACAGGATGGCTGGCTGGAACACTGGAATATAGAACTACTGAATGGGAGTCAAAGTGGACTCTTTAAACTATTCAGGAATGAAGATTCTGTATTCTTGCTTAGTTCAAAACAACTAACTCTTTAGTAGGTGAAACCACAGCTTATTTATACATTTCAAACTACATTGACTTGGGTACAGTACATGGTGCAGACATGACTCAATGGGCGAGTTTACAGGGATAATGCAATCACAGTACAGTAGGCATAATACAGACATAGTGGACACAATAGGTCACAGCAAATGGTAAAAGGCATCACACAATGGGAGCATTCACGGAGATAATACAATCACAACACCTAATACAAAAGACTAACAACACAAGGCTCAGATTTAACACAATGGTGCAGATGTGAGTGAATTAATACACAAAGAGCTTGGTTTAGGGTGAACAATTAAGCAAAAGGGCTTGAGGGACTGCAATATACATTTGAAGTAGCCTTGCCCAAACTCAAATAATTAACCCCTAACTGCCCAGTCCCTTGAAAGCAAGCCAGCAGGCTATGGTTTTTAGTCTTTTTGCCATAGCTGTCCACCAGTATAACGTCTCAAAGTTCTCCATAGCCTGCGATACTGGGCTGGCAATCCATACGCCTAGAGAAGAGGCGTTTCAGGCTGGACATAAATCATTGAGAAAGTCACCCTAGGAGTATGAGCAGGAGATTTAGATGCCCAATTGTTACGACGTGAGGCATTCTGGATCTTCAACCTTGGTATCAGACATCCCAAAGGCTTGAATAAAAGTTATGATGTTTCCTGTTATGTCTAACAAACGGTTTAAGATTCAGGGTGAACATATCACAGTGCCTGTGCTATTGCTGGCTACATTCTGTCAGTTCTACTTCCTGATGTCTCTTATTGGTTGGTGTGGTTTTGCTCCGCCCAGTATTTGTCCTTAAATACTGAGCCCTTTCACTTCTCCGGTGCTCTTTCGTGGTGTTTCCGTTGCTGGCGCTTGTTCCAGTATTTTGTGTGATCCCTGTGTATGACCCGGACTGTCTGTCTACTCTGCTGTATACATTCCTGCTCTGTGTACCGACCCGGTCTGGCTGACATTCCTGCTCTGTGTACCGACCCGGCCTGGATGACGTTCCTGCTCTGTGTACCAACCTGGCCTGGCTGACGTCCCTGCTCTGTGTACCGAGGGCCTGTCCCCCATTATTATAGGAAATTTATTTGAGACTTTTCCACGATTGTGAAACCACTATCTGACCTTACGCACAAGGGTGCTAATACCTCTCAATGGTCTGAGGAAGCTGAACAAGCCTTTGTGACACTGAAAACTGCATTTGCATCTGCTCCTGTACTGTCCCACCCCAACCCCTCCCTTCCTTCACTTTGGAAGTTGCTGCCTCAGAGACTGGGGTAGGAGCAGTGTTGTCGCAGCGCCTGGACCCTGGGAGTGTGCTAAGACCATGTGGCTTTTTCTCCAAAAAGTTGTCTAGTGCTCAGAGTCACTACGAGATTGGGGACAAAGAACTCCTGGTGATTATTCTCGCCCTTAAAAAATGGCGACACCTACTGGAGGGTACTAGGACTGCGGTGTTGATACTGACACACCATAAAAACCTAACGTATCTTTATGAGGCTAAGAGGTTGTCCTCTCGACAGGCCAGATGGGCCTTGTTTCTGTCCCATTTTAATTTTATTGTATCCTACCTGCCCGGTTCCAAGAATGTTAGGGCAGATGCCCTGTCCAGGCAATTTGGTCCAGAGACGGATAAAGATGAGGTTCCTGCACCCATTATTCAGCCAGATCGCATTTTGGCTACTTTGCGGACCAGCATCACTTCACCACTAGGGGAGGAGATTCTTGCTACCCAAGCTACTGCACCCCCTGATACCCCAGTAGGCAAGTGTTTTGTAGCTGAGCCTTTCCGTACCCGCCTACTCGAAAACTATCATGCATCTCGGGCAGCTGGGCATGTAGGTAGGGACCAATTAATCTGGTCTCTTTCACAGTTGTTCTGGTGGCCTTCCTTGCATGCTGATTACACCACCTTCATGGCAGCCTGCACTACTTGTGCCCGTGCCAAATCCCCTAGACACCTCCCAGTTGGCTTGCTTCAACCAGTGCCTAATGGCGAGCGTCCTTGGTCCCATGTTTTGATTGACTTCCTGGGAGAATTGCCAGTGTCTAGGGGATATTCATTTATTCTAATGGTGGTCAACAGATTCTCTAAGATGGCACACTTTGTGCCTCTTCCTGGCCTTCCCTCTGCCCAGGAGTTGGCTATTGTCTTTGCCAGAGAAGTATTTCGGTTGCATGCTGTACCCAGGGTGCTGGTATCGGACCGAGGGAGCCAATTTGTGTCCAGATTTTGGAGGGCATTCTGTGATCAAATGGGCATACAGTTGTCCTTTTCTTCTGCCTACCATACCCAGACCAACGGGGCCGCCGAGCGTGCCAATCAAGGATTGGAACAATTCCACCGCTGTTTCATGTCCGATCATCATGACAGGGATGACCTCTTGCCGTGGGCAGAGTTCGCCAGGAATTGTGCGGTTAATTCATCGTCCGGGAGCTCCCCGTTTCTCATCAATTACGGGTTTCAACCATATTTGCTCCCGGACTCATTTCAGACACAGCAGATTCCAGCTCTGGACGAGCATATCGAGCAACTCCGCTCCACTTGGGCACAGGTACAAAGGATCCTCAGTACTTCGTTCCAGCTTTATCAGCATCACACTAATTGCAGATGGTTGCCGGTGGTCTCCTTCCAGGTTGGGGATAGGGTATGGCTATCTTCCAGAAACCTCAATTTGCAAGTTCCTTGTAATAAATTGGCTCCTCGGTTTATCGGTCCCTTTAAAGTTATCCACAAAGTTAACCCAGTCTTGTATATGCCCTGGATCTCCCAGCATCCATGTGGATTCACAATGTGTTCTATGTATCCCTTTTAAAGCCATTGGTATGTAACTGTTTTACTACCACTCCTGCGGTCCCCGGTCCTGTTCTGGTGCAAGGTCAGGATGAGTACGAAGTTCAAAATAATATTGACTCCCGAAGGTTCAGAGTGAGATTACAATAGTTGGTTCATTGGAAGGGCTATAGCCCTGAAGAGAGTTCCTGGGTTAATCAGAATAATCTCCATTCTCCTAGGTTGGGGTGCAGATTTCATGCCAAATACCCTCAGAAGCCTGGCCCCTCTTCTTGGGGAGGGGGTCTTTGAGAGGGGGGTACTATCACGGTGCCCGTGCTATTGCTGGTGAAATTCTGTCAGTTCTACTTCCTGATGCCTCTTATTGGTTGGTGTGGCTTTGCTCCGCCTAGTATTTGTCCTTAAATACTGAGCCCTGTCACATCTCCGGTGCCCTTTCATGGTGTTTCTGTTGCTAGCGCTTGTTCCAGTATTTCGTGTGATCCCTGTGTATGATCTGGACTGCCTGACTACTCTGCTGTATACGTTCCTGCTCTGTGTACCGACCCATCCTGGCTGACGTTCCTGCTCTGTGTACCACCCCGGATTGGCTGATGTTCCTGCTCTGTGTACCAAACTGGCCTGGCTGACGTCCCTGCTCTGTGTACCGACCCCGCATGGCTGACGTTCCTGCTCTGTGTACTGACCCGGTTTTGGCAAACATTCCTGTTCCGTGTATCTCAGGTCCGGCCTGATGCCCCATCCGGTATCTGGCTAGGGGCTGTCATCCGGTGTCCTCTCTCTTTCTACGGACAGATCCTTTGTTGCCTCGTTGCTGCTCAGACAGCCTCGTTACTGTGACCCGGTCACCTATTGTGTTGTGTGGGCGACACCCCAGTGTGGTAGATCCATCTGGTTGCACCACGGTATGCTTGACCTCTTACTGCTGCAAGCTGAGGTTGGTCGATTCCTGGGCGCCTCAGGCTGCTCTCACTGTCTGGCAGTCAACTCTAGGTCTGAGCGTTCGTTAACCCTTTCGGGGTTGGTGCCATATTCCATCGGGTCACAGTCATTGCAGTCTCAGTTGGGTGTTCCTCTGTGCCTACATTTGTAGTACTCCATTACTGTTACTGCAGTCTTCCACTTGTCCTGGGCCTCCGTTTTCTCCTGTGGCATTACTCGCTAGTGTGTCACTCTCTGCATAGTGAGTGCCTTACGGGCCTTGTGCTATTAGGGCCTGTCAGTCTTCCTGGCCTAATAGTAACCATTTCACTGCTGTCTCGTTTGGGAATCACATGAACTATACCTGGCCTGTGTCAGTATTATATTATTGCTGTTATATATATAAATATATATATTTATATATATATTGGACCCGTGTGGGTATTAATTACTGTAACCTGACCTGTGTCAGTACTATAGTGTGTACATATATTACTGGACCCGCGAGGATTATTGTTTTTCTGTGTTTTTTCAATAAAACTGTGTTTTATCTAAACCTACTGTGTCTGAGGGTCCATAAAACCGTTACAGAACATCAATAGATTAATCTGATGTTTCTAGATAGATATAACTATAGCTAGATCCCAACTCTTAAAATAAGTTTAAGTGTTCATCAATGAGTGTTGTTTTTAATTTAATTGATTTTAAACTTCCATGGCTAAATATTTTCTCTGTTACCGCTTTGTTTGTACAATGATTAGAGTTAAGAGATGAGTCTATATTGGAGGTACGTTGATATTTTACTCTGACTTAGAAAATGGCATATAAACAAATTTGCCTTTATTGAATTTAGATTGGCCGACACAATTGCGAGTAACTCCGTGCATGAATATCGCTGTATAGAGAATAAGGATAGAGTCTTACAATAATGTAGAACAATTATATTTCATTTGAATAGTCGCAACATTAGGGCCGTTTAGCAGAGTTAAGTATTTAAGTTAAGGAGTATATAAATACATACGTAAATTGGCTTGTTGCCATTCTCAAAACAGAAAAGTGATTCTGACTCCTACCGATTCATCTAAGCCAAACATATTCCATTAAGATGACAAATCTGTTAAAATGTCTTTAATTGGCTCCTTGATATGTTTAAATAAGCAAAAGTTGTTAATAACAAATTAAATCATGATTAAGCGTAGAGAACGCAAATTGATGAATTTGTGATCTGTTTGTAACCTGATTGCTGCCCTCCAAACTTTACATGGTCTTGGAAGAAAGATGATGTTATTATTGCAAAAAATAAAGGTACAGGTTGATTTTAATTAAGGTCTGATATAGTGTGATTCTAATACGGTGCGGTTTAGATTTTTGTTTGAAGTTTAATGGACAGAAATGTCCACATTTCCTTGTATAATGGGCTGATAAGTCATATGCCCAGATAAGGTTTTCAGTAACATGGTAGGATCCGTTACATTTCTTCCCCTTTTTGTACCAAGCCAGCAGCAACTTGGTCAAACGCTGGTGCATGCTGATAGCCCCTTGTCCTGAGCCAAGAATAAACCTTGAGCCCCTTGTCCTGGGCTGAAAATAAAAATTGAGCCCTTGTCATGGGCTGAGAATGAAACTTGAGCCCCTTGCCCTGGGCTGAGAAAGTAGCTGCTAGCCCTTGGTCCTGGGCTGAGAAGCAAGACAGGAGACCCTTGTCCTGGGCCCAGAGAAAATGGGGGTTCCTGGTCCGGGCTAGCAATAGGTTGGGGGGCCTCAGCTGGTCCATGATCCAGGCAGAGCTTTGGTCAGATTCCCCTGAGTCTGGGGCTATTTGCTCTGGATCCAGGGCCAGTCTGTGAGGTGGAGTTCCATGGGGAAAAGGGGTTTCCACTGGGGCAACTGGACGGGAGGAAAACTGATGCTGGCAGCCCCTCTGCATACACTGTGGGGTGATGGAGTCGTTCCCCTTTCCATATGGCTAATACCCCACAGTGGAAGGAGAGGAGGTCGCTCCCACTCTCCTGTGCTGAGGCAAAATTCTGGGGACCACTGGGCAAGATGTTGGTCCTACTTCGCAGAGTATGGGCATCGCATGGGTTGATGGAGAGCATCCGCCCACTCATCAGTCCAGGAGGAACAAAATCACTCGGGGGGACCCCGGTCCCATTCCCAAAGGCAGGGTCATCACTTGCCCTGGTGAGGAACGGATTCCCACTCAACAGGCTGGGGTCAGCAGATTCAGGCGCAACAATTTTGGAGCTGCAGGTGAGGACCGGAGTCCCACTCACCACATCAGGGATCACATAGGCACTGGGGAGGACTGTAGTGCCACTTCCCATGGCAAGAGCATCAGTGCCCCTGGAGAGCATACATTTTTTATTCTCCAGGGCAATAACAACATGGGGAAGGGGCAACAAACTTGGGGTTGCTGGTGAGGACCTGCCTCCCACTCATCACATCAGGGGTCACATAGGCACTGGGGAGGACCGTAGTCCCACTCCCCATGGCAGGAGCATCAGTGCCCCTGGAGAGAACACATTTTCCCCTCTCCAGGGCAGTAGCAACAGGGGAAGAGGCAACAATCGTGGTGCTGCTGGTGAGGACCTGCGTCTTGCTCACCACAGCAGGGGTTTCACAGGGGCTGGTGAGGAGCTGATTCCCACTCACCAGTTCAGGGGCAACAACTCATGAGCTGCTGGTGAGGACCTTCGTCCCACTCACCACAGAAGGGGTCTCACAAGGACTGGTGAGGAGCGGATTTCCACTTACCATTTTAGGGGCAACAACATACTGGCTGCTGGTGAGGACCTTAGTCCCACTCACCACAGCAGGGTTATCAGGGAAAGGGGCAACAAACACATCAGGGACATTCTTTGCACTGAGGAGGAACACATTCCTACTCCTCAGTTCAGGAAAAATATTGCTACTGGTGAGGACCTTTGTCCCACTCACCGCAGCAGGGGTATCAGGGAAATGTGCAACACGCCCATCAGGGAGGACATTAGTCCCACTCCCTAATGCAAGGGCATTCTTTGCACTGAGGAGGAGCGAATTCCCACTCCTCAGGCCAGGGGTAACACAGTCAAGGGCAACAAAAGGGTCACTGGTGAGGACCACAGTCCCACTCACCAGTTCAGGGTTATCAGGGTCAGCATGTTACAGCTTACCTTGGTTTCAGCATCATCTACAGGTGCGAGGCTTCAAGCATGCAGCAGGCCTCTGTTTTATGTGTTTTCTTCCTGTAGTCTCCTCCTACCTACTTCCTCCCTCTGAGCTGCTCCTCCCACTTCCTGTACAGGGGTTTAAAAGGCAGACTGAGTCCTGACACAGTTGCCCTTGCGTTGTTGTTCATAGCATTTCTATTACCTTGGGCTAGTCTTCCATCCAGCCTGGTGCTGACCTGTGGCTCTGTCTGGCTATTCTTTTGCTTATCCCTATAGTGGCTCTGGCTGACTACCTGAACTGTGCATGACCTGGCTTGTCTGACTACTCCCTCTGGTGCTGACTTGTGTCTCTGTCTGACTACTCTTATGTCTGTTCCTTGTACCTTGCAGACACCCAACCTAGTGCGGACCTGGGGCTCTGGTAGACCCGCTCTGATACTGACTGCAAGCGAGTCAGCTACCTAATTCCCATTCTGACTGCAGGCGTGAGTCAGAGTTCGCTCCATTCTTACTGCAGGCGTGAGTCAGATATCACTCCCTACTGACTGGAGGCTTGAGTCGGTATGCCCGCTACGTTGGATCAAGATCCTGTGTTCCTGCTCCTGGTCCTGGTTCTTGCTGAGACTACCAGTGCCTAAGGCCTAGTCTCTAGCACTGTGGTTTAGCCTTGCATCCTATTATTCCTGATAGCAGGGTTGATGGCTTTAAACATTTGCCTGTTCCTTTGTATGTATATATGTATATATTTTCTTTGTTCATTTTGTCAATAAATTGCATTAACTATACCGTATTGACTCCTGAACTTTTCTGGGTATCTTTGACACAGCAGCACTGTATCTTGTTAGCCTGCTGAGGCCATCATCTTCAGGGGCAACAAGCACATCAGGGGCATTCTTTGCACTGAGGGGGAACGCATTCCCACTCCTCAATTCAGGGCAAATATTGCAACTGGTGAGGACCTTCGTCCCACTCACTGTAGCAGGGTATGACATAGGCTGGTGAGGAGCGGATTCCCACTCACCAGTTCAAGGTTAACAGGGTCAGGAGCACTGAATACCATCAGTCTGGTGCTTTCCTCATCTTCAAGGGCAACAAAAGGGTCACTGGTGAGGAATGTATCCCCTCTCCCCACAGCAAGGGTAACTGATCAGTGTTCCTGTAGTGTGCAGAGCTAACGCTCATGCACCGCATCCATAAGTCAGTCTATCCTTTCTATCAACGGATGTTGTCCCAGAAATGGCATTGACCTTCTCATTCCTCTGTAGACCGGGTCATTATCAACAGGGTCACAGTTCTTACCCATTATCAGGGTCGTCCAGTGTTCCTCCAGCACAAAATTGATAAAGCTCCAATAGGGCTGCATGCTTCCCCAACACACTCCAATTTGGTGAGGGATAAATCTCACCGCTTGCCACCAATGTAACGGACACCTAAGTCCTTGGGCTGACTTAGACCGTCGGTCTGGGTCTCTCTCTCCTCGATGCGGCTACAAAAGGGTAGCCTGTCCAGTGAAACAGGATGGCTGGCTGGAACACTGGAATATAGGGCTACTGAATGGGAGTCAAAATGGACTCTTTATACCATTCAGGGATGAAGATTCTGTACTCTTGCTTAGTTCAGAACAACTAACTCTTTATTAGGTGAAACCACAGCTTATTTATACATTTCAAACTACATTGACTTGGGTACAGTACATGGTGCAGACATGACAGAATGGGCGAGTTTACAGGTATAATGCAATCACAGTACAGTAGGCATTATACAGGCATTGTGGATACAATAGGTCACAGCAAATGGTAAGAGGCGTCAAACAATGGGAGCATTCACGGAGATAATATAATCACAACACCTAATACAACAGACTAACAACAGAAGAATCAGGTTTACACAATGGGGCAGATGTGAGTGGATTAATAAACAAAGAGCTTGGTTTAGGGTGAACAATTAAGCAAAAGGGCTTGAGGGACTGCAATACACATTTGAAGTAGCCTTGCTCAAACTCTTTTTGGCATAGCTGTCCGCCAGTATAATTTCTCAAAGTTCTCCATAGCTTGCGACACTGGGCCGGCAATCTGTACGCCTAGAGAAGAGGTGTTTCAGGCATGACAGAAATGTTCACAGTTCCTTGTATAATGGGCTGATAAGTCATATGCCCAGATAAGATTTTCAGTAACGGAGTAGGATCCGTTACGGTGTGTTCATTTAGGAACAAGAAGGAGTCCTGTCTCTCTGTACAAGAATGGTCTAAAGGGGCTTCTTTTGACCCCCATTCAGGAGACCAGTGTTCCAGTTGCCAGCTTTCCAGTGTTCCAGTTTCCTGCCTACCAGCCTGCTTCATTCAGCTACCCATCCTGTAGCTGACATCAGAGTCCAGTGTTTGCAGTGAATGTTTCTAGCTTGCTTTCTCCAGCGTTACGGCCTATATTCCAGCTACAGTGATTTCAGCTCCTTTTGGTGCAGTTACCAGACCAGTTACCAACTTGTGGCTAACCTCAGGAGAGAGAAACCCGGCACGATGGCCCTGGACAGCACGGTGACCAGGGTTTCCGTTCAGGGGCGGACTGACAGGACCCAGGGCCCCTGGTCCAAAAAGAGGTCTGGGCCCCCTGCAGAAATCTCCACATTGCCCCTTCATCTCCACAATGCCCCCTTCATCTCCACACTGCCCCCATCTCCACAATGCCCCCTTCATCTCCACAATGCCCCCTTCATCTCCACATTGTCCCCTTCATCATCACAATGCCCCTATCCCTCATTGTCCCCTTCATCTCCACAATGCCCCTATCTCCTCATTGTCCCCTTCATCTCCACAATGCCCCTATCTCCACATTGCCCCCTTCATCTCCACATTGTCCCCTTCATCTCCACAATGCCCCTTTCTCCACATTGTCCCCCTCATCTCCACAATACCCCTATCTCCACATTGTCCCCTTCATCTCCACAATGCCCCTATCTCCTCATTGTCCCCTTCATCTCCACAATGCTCCTATCTCCACATTGCCCCCTTCATCTCCACAATGCCCCTTGCACAATGCCCCCATCTCCACATCGTCCCTTCAACCACCATGCCCCCTCATCTCCACACTGCCGGTACCTCCAGTCCCTGGTGGTCTAGCAGCGTGGCGAAGTCCCGCGCGCCTCTAGTAATGCAGAGGCTGGGAGATGATGTCATCTCCCAGCGCTCTGTATTAGTAGAACGGCGCGCCGTCGGCTGTGGTTTGAGAGCAGCTGAGTAGCGCTGGGAGCGGCGGCAGAGGGCCCGTATGGTCAGTCCGCCCCTGTTTCCGTTACATGCACTATGGCGTGATAAAGAGGTGATAAAGCAGAGATAACTTCTCCAGTGATTTCACTTCTCCAATTCCTGTGTTAACCTAAGAAGCCAATACACTAAGGTTTCTTCATTAGCTCCATAGAATAACATTGGACTTGGAAAAGTGATATCACTGGAGAAGTCATCTCCACTTTATCACCTCTTTATCATGCCATAATGCATCTCTCCCGTTATCTCCATTTTATCACGATTTAGTGAATCTCCCAATGACTGAGCTACTGATTACTCTCCTTTGAACAAGGAAGGATGTCCTGAAAAATGTGACCTGTTCATGTGTCCCTAGGACTGAAGGCGTGAATCACTGGAATGGATAATAAACAAAATGAAAGGTTTCTAACTTACGAATTGATTTGTTTTTTGTTATTCATTATATTTTTATCAGTCATCCATCCTTTTATTGGTTTGTTACCTAGACACCTATAAGATAAAGGAGCTTTAGAAATATAGAAATTAGATTTTTATTTAATTAGATTTACCAATAAGGTGGGGTACTAAGAATCCTATGTAAATGGGAGTACATTAAATCTTATGAGTATCCTGTGATAACGGTGTCTTTTTTAATTCAGTGGGAATAAGGTAAATGTGATTGTTTAACATATGGAGGTGTCTTGTGTAATTAGTGTATTTTTGCATATTGATTATGTTTCATTCATAGAGAAAATTCCTATTTGGTGTAGTATATGGATGACTTGACATGTGCAAAAGATATTTAAAGGGATAGTAATACTTAAAATGTAAAAAAAAATATGTTGTAGGGTTTATCCCCCTGAGTAAAACAAAAGTACTCCCACTGCTGAAAGGTGTTTCATTCAAAAGTTATTAATTTTCAAAGTTGAATTTTTTAGGTGCAATATCACAGTGGCCTGAAATTGTACAGTGGCGCTGTTGCTACACGATCCTATGGACAGCTCTGGTCAATTGACCATAAATCTCCATAGGATGGTGTAGCAACAGCGCCACTGTACAATTTCAGGCCACTGTGATATTGCACCTAAAAAATTCAACTTTGAAAATTAATAACTTTTGAATGAAACACCTTTCAGCAGTGGGAGTACTCTTGTTTTACTCAGGGGGATAAACCCTACAACATTTTGTTTTTTACATTTTAAGTATTACTATCCCTTTAACCAAGTTCTTCACTCCTAATGACCCCTGAGGAAGAGGACCAAATAGCTTGTGGGGGACAACAACCATTTCCAGAACCCACATAGGTTCACAACTGACATATCGTGTGGCTACTTGCCACATTAAGGAAGTTGCTGTGATTAAAAGGGAGACATGAGAATCTTGCCCTGCATATAAGAGCAAGATTCTCATGTCACCATATGAAAGGTTGCTGCGTGGCATGGTTTGATAGCATGGATCTTTATCTGTTGTCAAGGCATAAGTGAATGCAGAACTACCTTCTGGTTCAACTCGCAGATAAGATGGCATATTCTGAGGCTTCTTATGCTCCTTCCTTGCGCCACATTTTTTCTATATCTTGCTGATCCAGAAAAGAATAGTGGGTACCCCTTCTTATGCCCTTCCTTGTTGGAATGAAGAAAGTGGATAGACAGCATACGTTCCATTGGTGGAACGCATGCTAATTTTAAAGCAGCATGCACTTTTTTTTTAAATCCATTTTTTGGTTGTATGTGTGTTTTTGCCTACAACAATTGCTATATTGCCTGTATATGCAACACTGGTTATCCTGGTAGCAATGTCTTCATCCTATACCACCATTTGAGTGAAACGAGTCTCCCAGGTCACCAGAGCATTGCAATGCATGGCGCTCAGGTTGTCAAACTCTCCCTAGTTGACAGAATAGTGACAGACTTAGCCAGGATGTACAAGTACACAATATGTAATGTGTAACATGTTTTATCTGTGGGTATCTTTTTTGCATTCACTTGTGCCTTGATCCATGCTATCAAACCATTCCATGCAGGAACCTTTCACATGGCGACATGAGAATCTTGTGCTTATATGCAGGGCGAGAGTTTCATGTCGGCTTGTTAATCACAGCGACTTGCTTTATGTGGCATGTAGCCACACAATATTTCGATTGTGACATTTCAAAAGGATACCATTCTCATATCCCTTGTGAAATCTCTGGCCTTAATATTGGGTGCAGAGTAAGACCTGTGACTCCTCACCTAAACCACATTCAGCAGAAGGGGCACAGGCATCAGCCTGATCGGGGTTGTCCACCTCCAACCCAAGTGTTTTCTAACAGCCCTGTTTCCTACACAGATACCACCATAGATGGTTCAAGTGCCATCTAGATAGATATACAGTACGGGGAGGCATACAGAAGAGGGTGGAAGATATGGGCGGCGATACAGGAATCATGGCACAAATAATTTAGGGGGGCTCTCTAGATCTCTGTGTAGTATCTTGTAATTGTGTCTTTGTGTACATAAAACTTTTAATAAAATGTCACTTTTAGAGAATCCCGTTGTTTGTGCTTATTTTCTAGAGAACGTTTTAACTATTATTACAAATACGACAACTATTTCAATAATTTGAAAGTAAACTTCTAATATTAAGCCGTTTATTCCACACTGCTGTTTCTGTTTAATTAAAGTCTTCTCCCAAGAGAAACTTGCTTTGAAACACTATTAAGAGTCAGAAAGAGAAGCAGTTGAGTATTGTAAAGGGAATGTTTTGAAATTACCGTTCCTCCGGGATCCACCTGTTTACTGTGTTTTTCCAATTAACTTTGTGATTGGAAAGGCTAGGGAATTGGACAAGACAAAGATTGTTTACACATAATGTTACAATTTGTTACAACAACCTCTAATGAACTTTAACCCACTTGGATCCCAATTCCATGTTCATATGTTTGCAAACACAGTAATCCATAGATGTGAATGGGGTGTTTAAAATAACCAGTGCTATCCCTGAAGAAATTGTGAATGGCAACTCCAAGTACAGGATATACTTAGAATTCCATTCAAGCTTTGTAGTTGCCTTCCTTAGGCCTGTTAAAGGGATAGTAATACATCAATATAATTACATTTAATAATGTACCTAGTAAAAAAAATTAATTAATTGCCCCTGTCCGATCTCTCAAACCTTTATGGTTTGAGAGGTATCAGCTTACAATGTTCCCCCTTCCCTCGCATTGACGTCAGCTTTCTATCTTACAGACGGAGATCCCAGTCCGCAGACCGTCCTGCAGCTCTTAAGCGGAGCCGAATGGTTTGCAAGCACACATTGTAGACCGTTCAAATGAATTATTTCTTTCTAAAGAGTGAGATTTTGGCCCTGCTGAGGTGTCGCAGGATGGTCTGCGGACCAGGAGCTCCATCTGCAAGATAGAAAGCTGACGTCAGTGCGAGGGAAGGGGGAACATTGTAAGCTGATATCTCTCAAACCATATAGGTTTGAGAGATTGGACAGGGCACAATTAATTAATTTTTTTACTAGGTACATTATTAAAAGGAATTATATTGATGTAGTACTATCCCTTTAATAATTTTGGTAACATTGATGTGTTGTGCATCCAGGACAGCCTCACTAATGCTTGATTACAAGTTTAAATTGGTTCCCCGAAAATCTGGGACCTTCAGATAAAGAGGTCCTCTGAAATTGCAGGCTCTTGACAAAAGCTGGGCATGCCCATGCATCAAAGGACCCTTGGATGTGAAAGACAGTGATAAATAAAGGAATTAAAAATATTCTAGATTTTTAAACAGAATTTAACCCCTTAAAAGGATAGTAATGTTTCACAAAAACAGCAGCTCCAACTAATCTTCATAGTATTTGGGCCATGGAGAGTAATATATCTGTACTGTCAGAGTTGTTGTTCAAGAGTAATTGAATGATAAAGTATCCCCGTCCCGCCCCTTTTACCTAGTGTAAGCCACCTCCCCTCAGATATGGAATCTGGTCCCGGACAGGTTGCAGCAACGGACAATCTTCTTACTGTGATCATAAGTAAAACCCTTCCCTCCTTGACAGGTTTTTCCTTATGATCACTGAAGATTGTCCCTCTCTGCGATCCATCCGGACAGTCTTGATGCTCTGTGGTGAGCAGTGTTACATCAGTAAAAGGAGAGGGAGGGGGATAATTTATCACTCAATGACTCTTGAACCACTCTGACAGTACTGAAATAACAGGAGGCAAATATAGTTGTTGATACCTTTATTGGCTAACTAAGCAGATTTAGAATGACATCATCTCCCAGCGATCTGCATTACTGAAAAGGGGACTGCATGGGAGCTGCAGCTGTACAGAGGCCTGTGCAGAAGGAGGCACAGACTTCTCCTGCCATGCCGCTGGACCACTAGGGAGGTAGGAGATGGACCCTTGGGGGCATCAATAAGGGCAATGTCTGTGGAGGCAATGTGAAGATTGGGGGCAATGTCTGTGGAGGCAATGTGGAGATTGGGGGCAATGTGGGAATTGGGGGCAATGTGGGAATTGGAGGCAATGTGAAGATTGGAAGAGATGCCTGTGGAGGCAATGTGGAGATTGGAGACAATGTGGAGATTGGGGGCAAGGTGGGAATTGGGGGCAATGTGGATATTGGAGGGAATGTGGAGACTGGAGGCAATGTGGAGATTGGGGCCAATGCGGAGGTGGCCAGTGGAGATGGCCAACGGTGGGGCCAATGTGGTCGAGGGGGGACCATGGCAATTCTATGATTAATAACTTCCTTTTCTGTAGTTTTAAAGATATTACATGTAAAAGGATTCCACTCCTGCCCCTTCTGGCAAACTACCCTTATAGCTGCAATCCAGTCCTGGGACCAGACGGATGCAGAGAGGGACAAACTTAAGTCAATAAGTATACGGAAAACCTTGTACCCCCTTGACGAAGGAGACCAGGATTTTCCTTTTGCTTACTGAAAGCAGAACTATCACCTTCCTAATATTGCCCCCAATCCTTTACTAATGCAATGATAGGTTATTATGCTGAAAAAGTCCACGTTATTAAGTAAAGCATCTTCTTCTGTAGGCATCCAGTGGACAACAGAGCAGACATCTTAGAGGTAAGATACTTCTGAGTCTGCGCTGTGTGTCCCGGCGTGCACTGCCCGGATTGGTGGTGACTTACTTCCTGTACCTTAAGGTAATAGAAGTTGCTGACGGTGCAGACGCCCAGAGCTTCTCTTGTAAGCTCTGTGCTCTGGATACCTACAGAAGAAGTTTATTTTCTTTAATAAAGTGGACTTTTTCCTATCGCTACATTAGTAAAGGATTGAGGGGGCAATATTATAAAGGTGATAGTTCCACTTGAAGTTTGTCTCTCGTCTCTCTCCATCTGGACCGGACTTAGATTCTGCATGACGCAGCCAGAAGGGCTGACGAGCTGTAAAGCTGTCAGAGGCAGAATCCGGTCAACCGACTTACGGCGGCTCTGCAGGAGCTCTGTCATCTCGATATCTCCTTATAATTACTTCATCGGAATGGTCTACAACATGTGCTTGCAAGCCAGACACACGTTTTAGACCATACAGATGAAGTAATAATATGGTCCTCGAAGCAGGATCTCATGACGTCAGCGGATGCATGAGAAGGGGGAGGGAGCGGAGGCCTTTCTTGTCTTACATCTCTCAAACCATAAAGGTTTGAGACATGGGACTAAGGGAGTTAAGTATGTTTCCATGATTGCTTGCATTTGGCGTCACGTTGTTCGGGGGGGGGGGTTACTAACCCTTAAAGCAGGAAGTTAGTGTTGTGGGCAAAGGACAAATGCACTCTGCATGCCAACACATTTTTCAAGCCATATATTGCTGTAGGACCCACAACTTTGACTTTCAGCCACTTATTTCTAAACTTCAGCCCTCACAAGAAGTAATATTAAAGTAGAAAATGTAGGACCTATTGGAAATATAGGTGAAAAATGTGTTAAAATAGGCGGAAAATTTGTTAAAATAGGAGAAAAGGAAGACATTTTTGCATAGGCAGAAAGGCGAAATTTTTTATGGGAAAAGCGAAAAATTGGCATGGTTTCGCAAAATTTTTCACAGAAAAATTTTCATACTTTTCACCCACCCCTAGAGGAGAGACCAGTGAAGGGGGAAGGGGCGGCTGGAGGGAACCAAGAGGGGACAGTCCGGTTGATCAGATAGGAGGCTGGTGGACTTGGGGGTCAGAATGAGTTTTTAACCATTTTACCAGTAGAGAATTATGTGATACATTTATTTTCTGGTCCTTATCACTTTCAGTGCCAGTCCATCACAGTTCTACACAGTGAGTGACCCACTGCACTTCCTATCAGACGACATAGAGGATAAAGGGGACTGAGAGGTGGGACTGTGTCTCTTTTCTCCCTTTCTACTGTACAGATCTTACTGTATCGGACACACACAGTTGGAGAAATCTTAGTGCGCTGGCTTCCAAGTGTCCCCTCTTTAGGAGATATTAGGGAACCATACCTCCCAAGTGTCCCTATTTAGGAGATATTAGGGCTCTGTACCTCCCAAGTGTCTCTGTTCAGGAGATATTAGGGGTCCATACCACCCAAGTGTCCCTCTTTAGGAGATATTAGGGATCTGTACGTCCCAAGTGTCCCTCTTTAGGAGATATTAGGGATCCATACCTCCCATGTGTCCCTCTTTAGGAGATATTAGGGATCCGTCCCTCCCAAGTGTCCCTCTATAGGAGATATTAGGGGTGCATACCTCCCAAGTGTCCCTCTTTAGGAGATATTAGGGGTCCATACCTCTCAAGTGTCCCTCTTTAGGAGATATTAGGGGTCAATACCTCCCAAGTGTCCCTCTATAGGAGATATTAGGGGTGCATACCTCCCAAGTGTCCCTCTTTAGGAGATATTAGGGATCTGTACGTCCCAAGTGTCCCTCTTTAGGAGATATTAGGGATCCATACCTCCCATGTGTCCCTCTTTAGGAGATATTAGGGATCCGTCCCTCCCAAGTGTCCCTCTTTAGGAGATATTAGGGTCCATAGCTCCCAAGTGTCCCTCTTTAGGAGATATTAGGGGTCCATACCTCTCAAGTGTCCCTCTTTAGGAGATATTAGGGGTGCATACCTCCCAAGTGTCCCTCTTTAGGAGATAAGTAGATAGAGATGCAGAAGCTCTACCCATACCTAAAATAATACATAGGGGGCATGTGCTGTTTTTTTCAGTCAGGTTTGCCTGCACCTAAGTGCAAAGTTGGCTGCAACTGCTTTTACTCCTAAGTATCGAGGGGATGTATAAAGGTGTCTTTGCTCAAGAGATGTCTTGAGTCAGTCCAGGATTTCAGGTCCATGAAGGCAGCCATGACAGATGCTAAAATGCTCACAAGGCCTCAGACTCTCCTCACTGTACAATGGCAATCTTAACCTCCTGTTCTTTACAGGGTTAAGTAGGCTTATGCACTCTGCCTGTCTCAGTATGAAAAATCTGCCAGGACCTGTCATGCGCCAGTTGTACTTTATTTGCTGACAGTTGCTTTATTCAAACATTATTACAGTTCAGACTGCCACAATGTGGTGGAGCTGTAACGATCACATACCATGAAGAATTGAAGCCAGTAGGTCACCTCTTCCACAGGGGCAATTAGGATTTTCTGGCCATAGAAAGGTAAGCGGGAGGATATTATTGAAGATGTTATCTCATGTACAAAGGCAAAAAGCTAGAATTCATGTGGACATTCATATTTTCCCAGTAGCAAACCAACAGCTGTTTCATGCCTTATCCATGCCTTGACAAAGTGCCGGTAAAGCATGAAACGGCTGTCGGCTTTCTACTGGGAACGCCACCTACCCCTTGTGAACACTGTGCTGTGTAAGCGTGACACCCAAATAAAAGGTGAATTTTAACGTGGTGAGTGCCAATTGTTTTTCTTTTTTTCTATTGTGGTTTATTGTTTGAAGATACATTTGGGAACCTGCTGAATTGCTGGGGCGGAAGGTTATATAAATGCTAACATATGGTGGCTACAGAAGCAGGTTTCTTAAAGGGATAGTAATACTTTGTTTTATCTTTATTTTATTTTATAGGCATTAAAAAAACATGAAGAACGATATAAGTCTTATTTCTCAAACCTTTATGGTTTGAGAGATATTCACAAGCAAAGTTTCCCCTCCCGCCCCTTTTACCTAGTGTAAGCCATCTCTTCTCAGATGTGGAATCCAGTCCATAGACGAGACAGATAACAGCAGGGGACAATCTTCTTCCTATGAGAACAATGAAAGCCCTGCCCCCCTTGACAAGTTTTTCAGGTTCCCTTATCTTAATTGAAGATTGTCCCTCTCTGCAGTCTACCTGGGCACCTCCCTTCTGATCTGGATGAGCAGTGTTACATCAGTAGAAGGGGCAAGAGGAGGATACTTTATCATTGAATTACTCTTGTACTACAACTCTGACAGAATTGAAATAACACTCTCCAAAGTCCAAATACTATGATGATTAGTTAGAGCTGTTTTTATTATGAAACATTACTATCCCTTTAAAGTACCAAGAGTATTGCACCAGCACCTCCAAATCGCATCGGTCATAAGGTCTGTGTAGCCAGCCCACTTCATTTGGAGATACATAATTGTTCTGAGAAAGTTTTGCCTGCTGTTACCTCGTATATGTTACCAATAACTGACTACTCATGGACTAAGGAGTCACATATCACGGATTTGGAGCGTCTATTTCCAAGGGACAACGTGAGGGAAGCAGATAGAGATTTTTTCCCTTTTATTTAATTTGGGTCTAAAGCTGATGGAGCCTTGAGCGAGACAGGGAAGTGAGAAAGTCAAGGTAGTTATCTCTCAGGGTCTTGAACTGGGATTTCACGTCATGGCTAACAAACTGGTTGTTAAGAATATCCAGTTGTAGCAGTGTCCTGGTGGTGATTGGAGAAAGTACTCCGGAGAACACATAGACACCTTGTCAGCCTGGGGCAGAACCAGTGCCTGTGAATACCCCTTGGAGGCAGCCTCTATTTCTAATGAGTACCCAAGCAAGGGTGGGATAGTCCCATTTACATGCAATACTATACTTACAGGCAGGCTCGGACTAGCCATCGGGCATACCGGGCATTTGCCCGGTGGGACGGTCTGGGCGTTTTAATCATTAAACGAGTTTGGTGGGCGGGCAATCAACGTGCGGCACTATGTAAATAATGAACGAACAAATGCCCATCACCGCCGACCCCCCCATGGGCTGCTTAAAAAATAAAAATGGGCTGCTCAGGCTTAAACGGATAGCAATACTTCGTTTTATCTTTATTTTATTTTGTAGGCATTAAAAAAACATGAAGAACGATATAAGTCTCATCTCTCAAACCTTTATGGTTTAAGAGATATTCACAAGCAAAGTTTCCCCCTCCGGTCAGCCAGATCAGAAGGGAGGTGCCCAGGTAGACTGCAGAGAGGGACAATCTTCAATTAAGATCAGGGAAAAACCTGAAAAACTTGTCAAGGTGGGCAGGGCTTTCATTGTTCTCATAGGAAGAAGATTGCCCCCTTCTGTTATCTGTCTGGTCTATGGACTGGATTCCACATCTGAGAAGAGATGGCTTACACTAGGTAAAAGGGGCGGGAGGGGAAACTTTCCTTGTGAATATCTCTTAAACCATAAAGATTTGAGAGATAAGACTTATATCATTCTTTATGTTTTTTTAATGCCTACAAAATAAAATAAAGTTAAAAAGAAGTATTACTATCCCTTTAAATGCCGGGGCCTATTTTTTGACCCAGTCCAGGCCTGCTTACAGGCGGTTTGTGATTTCTTTCTTGTTGTTTGGAAGCAGATAGAAAAACCCAGTTTATAATCACAATTTTAATAGCAGGCAACATACAGCAGGATTAATCTCTTCATTTAATTCTGTATCTTTTCAAGACATACATTTTTATAACTACTAAACCCATAGATGCTAGAGAAACATACAACGTATTGCTTTGTAATGCATTAGAGACTTCTCTAGCTGCCAGTAGTAGATTTAAAGGATCTTTAGGATTTATTATAAACAAAAAAAGATATTGTAGGACTTTTCCTGCTGACTGCGCCAAGTGTACTCATCTGTTGGCAGTTACTTTATTCGAACATTATTACAGATCAAACTGACACAAAATGGTGGCGCTGTTACGGTCACTTACCATGGAGAGTTGTAGCCAGTAGCTCACCTCTTGCATAGAATGGGATAGAATTGCTGTCTTGACACCAGGTGGAACATTTTCTAACTTTTTAAAGGGGAACTACCACCCCGCAATAACTTTACATGTATGCAGTCTTCATCTGGCGACTAGTTGCTTAGTAGCGCTAGTCGCCAGAAATATTACCTGGTTCCAAAGATTTTGCCGGTTTCAGAGGCTCACAGGAGCAGGAAGTACGGACATCTCATCACAATGACGTCCATGCGCCTGCGCTGTCAGTCCCTTTTGGAGTCGGCCGGCTCTTAAACAATATGGTCCACATATACACAAGTGCCATTCAAGCCAATGGTTCACATTGGATGGGAAAATTGGGAGGGGCTTAAAGGGAAAGCCATGAAAAAAAGCCTGCACCTGAATGTATTATGTGCATACAGACTTGTCTTTTAATATGATATACCCTGAGAGAGGTAACCTGCAGTTCTATAGCTGCTGTAGTAGAACTACAAATGTCATCATGAGTAGATGTAGGGCTGCAGGTTAAACCCCCTCCCCCAGGATATCATGTTAACAGGAAAATAATCAAGCACATCATTTCAGAATATAAGTATTGTTAAGAGGCACAATGACATATCTACCAGACGTTGCAGGGTCAACAGTTATTAATTAAAGAAGGGGAACAAATTAGTTTACATATATAGCCCAAAAGGAAAGCGCACTTCCATCCACAAAACCAGATCTTTTAGTAAAAACAAAGAAACTTTATTGTGGCAAATAAGATAAGAAATCACATAGTACCTCCAATGTATCCTTGGCCATCAAAACACTGTGTGGAGAGACTTCCAGTCATCGAGCTACAAACCAGAAGATGTAACAAAGTGGCATCTCACCAATCAACGCATTTCACTCTGATCATGAATGAGCGTGATAAAAGTGAAACACGTCTAAATAAAGTTTCTTTGTTTTTACTAAAAGATCTGGTTTTGTGGATGGAAGTGAGCTTTCCTTTTGTGCTATATTTGTATTCTATTAGGAGCTTACAGAGAAAGCTCTCTTGTTGCACCCTGAGCACAATTCCATTTTTTGGATGCTAAAAGCACACGTTGTAAGAACATTGTACAAAAGACAACAATTTGTGATTAGACCTTATCTAATTGTGTACTAGATAACCAGAAGAGCTGCTGAATTTTGTATTGTAAACCTTAGTTTAGTCATTATTAATGTGTCAAGTCATATTTAGAAAGATTGTTTTAAGATTTTGACTGCTTCATTCAAAGTAACATCTCTGCTGGGCACCTGTTTGCATCCCTCCTGCCACACGTCACCCACCTTGACTGCTGTAGGCCCTCATACACATAAGATATGGGCTCACACTGTTTCCAGGAGAACTCAACAACTTCAGTTTGTGTCCTTGCTTAGCCCTCACCTCCTCACTTTGGGTGCGATATTCAACAAGTTGTGTTAACAGAAATTAATTGCAGTTAGTCTGATAAAGTTCTTATGCCACGGTCCACCAATTCTCAGACATTATCGTCATTTTTTGGCATTAAAATGTTGCCGTATCCTTCATAGGGAAAAAGCAGTCATAAAAGTGGGATTTTTTAAAAGAAAAATCTCTTCTAGCCATTATCTATTTATCAACATTTGTTCTGACAAAAAATGGTCTAAACTTGGAGAAGACAGTTTAATGTACTATTAGCAGAAAGGAGTGAGAAGCAGTAGCACGGACCTAACTGTTAATAAAAAACATCTTTATTGGTTTAAAATGTGTCATTTTTAACGGCAAATAATAATTTTTAATGACGCTATTCACCAAGCTCATCTTACCTCCAAATTTAGTTCTTTACAACATGCTTTCAAAAGTTATAAATGTACTTCTGAAAAAAACATCCTCTTTTTGCTACCAGGCCACGATTCAACATTTTTTTCCTCAAAGCAGCAGTATGCATTAATTTATTAAAACCTATATGTGATAGAGCTTTTCCTGCTGAGTAAAACAAGGCAACTCCAAATGTTGTCAGATGTTTTATTCAATTGTTATAACAGTTGAAATAATCAGGATGTGAATTACAGTGTGATTACTTCCTGAAAGTTTTAACAGGAAGTGACTCAGCAATTTCTATCATATTCTATTGTGAGCTGTTTGTGACTTTCCTCTCAAATAGAATGCAACTGAATAACCACTTGGAATCTGACCACGAGAGGGCACTGTTGATGTAGAAAAACAATTATTTAAACTGTAATAACGCTGGAAATATGCATCTCTAAGTAGTAGGAATACCTCTTATTTTACTCAACAGGAAAAGCCCTACAAATACATATCATTTTTCATAAAAAATGTTTACTGCTCCTTAAAGACAACTTTTTGGACACAGCGCCCTATGTCTTATATGTTGTATAACCTCAGATGTGTCAAGCTTGGCCATCTCTTAGATTTAGAATTTCATTCATTATTGTATTACAAACATTTTCAAACCTTGTCACTCTAATTAAATTTTATCTTTGCTGGAAGACTTCTCTAAATCCTCTTCCATTTTTTCGAAGTTTGTGTCCTCCATATTTACAGGGGAGGGCTGGCCTGGGGGGCAATTGCCCCCTGGGCCAGTTATATGTCTGGGCTGGTGGGCCACTCCCTCTTGTTGCTGCAAATGTAGCTACACTAGTGATACCACAGAGCTTACAACTGAAATGGAGCGACAACCCAAGTAGAGCTACACTAGTAGCATAACCAATTTCTCTTGTAAGCTCTATAGTATCACTAGTGCAGATTTACTTACATTGTAAGCTCTGTATTTGCACCAGTGTAACCCCATTTCAATTGTAAGCTTTGTGGTATTGCTTGCCTTACTTCACAACACTAACTCTTTGAGTGACAGAGGGGTATGCCACGCATTGCAAAGCAATACATGGCATACCCATCTGGCACTCAAAGGGTTAATGGCAATGTTAAAATTAACAAACGGGAGGGGTCTGGGACAGTGGGCTGGAACAATTGTAAAATCGGGCCACCTGAGTGTAGTTGCCCTCCAGGCCACAAGGTGCCAGCCCTCCCCTGCATATTTACCACCAGCCTGTTATCTATATCTTCTAGCTTCAAAGTATGACAACTTGGGAACATTTGTATCTATCAAATATGCTTTCCATAACTCTGTTGAATCCATTAGTGTATATTAGCACATCTGTGTTAGCTGGATTCTTTCTCTCCTGCATGCTGAGCAAATTAAAGTAATTTAGTCTTTCATCATAAGGTTCATCAAACAATTTGATTATTATGTGTAAATGATTTGTTGTAGTTTTGCAGCTGGTAGATATTTAGTCTTCTTAACCCCTTATTGTGGCCATTAAGGACCACAGAGCTTTTTTTTTTTTTTTTTTTTTCTTTTTTTTTTAACTCAATAAATTTTGGGATGGAAGAGCGGAGTGCAGCTGAGCTTAGGGTGACCACGGGTCCCGGAATGTCCGGGACTGTCCCTTATTTGAAGCCTATGTCCCGCGTCCCGGGTCATCTCCCACCGGGACAATGAAGTGTCCCGGAATGAAGCCAAGCCACCCACACAGCAGCACAGTCACTCTCTCAGTGGCATCGCCAGGTGGGGGCCAGTGCCCCCCAATTTTCTTCACCTCCCAGTATTTGTTGTGGTTTTTTTTTTTATATATGCCGCCCTGGATGTCAGCCTGCAAGCGGTGTGTCACATCATGGACGCCGCGAGGGAGCGCTTGGTAGCATAAATCAGCGCTGCCTCGCGGCGTCCATGATGTGACACACCATTTGCAGGCTGACATCCAGGGCGGCAATGCAGCTGATCTCCTGGAGGCAAGTGCTCTAGTAATACAGAGCGCTGGGAGATGACATCATCTCCCAGCGCTTTGCATTACTGAGCACAGCGCGCGGGAGCTTCAGCTCTGTGCCGGAGGAGGCACAGAGCACTTTCCACACCGCTAGACTACCAGGGACTCAAGGTAGGGCATCAAGGGGGCAATGTGGAGATGAAGAGGTTTTATGATAGGGTGACCACATGTCCCGGAATGGCAGAACGGAAATGTGGTCACCCTAGCTGAGCTGCCATCCCAGAATTCTGTGTTGTGACGGAACTGGCATGAAGGTCCTGGCACATCATGGGTCATTAATCGATTAAATGGAAATATTCAACTTAGAACTTCATTCTTTCAGTGCAAGAGAGGTATACATAGCATTGGGCCTCACCAAGCAAAAAATATGAAATTATTTCGAGGGGGGGGCCCCACTGAGCACTGAAAGTATTCAGCTCGTGTGAAAATCCTAAGGGCCATATGTTGAAACAAAAAAAAAACAAGAAAAAAGCAAGCTTCAATGCCGTTATTAACGTCAACGTATCTTTCTGGCTTTAACCCTTTAAAGCAGAACTTTCACATAGGATAAAGTGCCCTTCAATAATTAAGCATATGGCGACTAGCTTCATACTAGTTCTATTAGATCTCAGAAGTGCCAGATTCTAAAGAAATCCTTAAAGGAGCAGTAAACATTTTTTTATGAAAACACATATTTTACACAGCATTTCCTGCTTAATAAAACAAGGTCACTCCCACTGCTGTCAGGTGTTTTATTCAAAATTTATATCAGTTCAAATAATCAGGAAGTGAATTTACTGTGTTTACTTCCTGATAGTTCTAACTGACAGGAAGTGAATTTACTGTGTTTACTTCCTGATAGTTCTGACTGACAGGAAGTGACTCAGCAGTTTCTATCACATTCTATGGAGAACCGTATGTCTCTGACTTTCCTCTCCATTAGAATCTAACAGGAAATCTAATTCGAATTTGACCACTAAAGGGCACTGCTAATGTAAAAAAACATGGGTTTAAACTGTAATAACTCTGGAAATATAAATCTCTCTGCAGTGGGAGTACCCTTATTTTACTCAATAGGAAAATTCCTATAATATATATATTTTTATAAAAAAAGATTACTGCTCCTTTCATCTTCTGAGACTGACGGCCAGGTTAGTACAGTCTACACTCCTGCGCCGTCAGTCCCTTCCGGTTACCTTGTGGCACGCTGCAATGCTTCTTAGAGGAAACCAGGACTGAGAACGCAGGCATGCAGACAAGATGTCTGCACTGATGCCTGGATTCAGGTCTCCGAAGATCAAGGATTTCTTTAGAATCTGGCACTTTTGAGAGGTAATACACCTATTACGAAGCTAGTCGCCATACGTTTAATTATTGAAGGGCGACTTTATCCTATGTGAAAGTTCCGCTTTACGTGCTAGATGGGTGCCCAGTGCTTTGGATACCACTCTGACACTCAAAAGGAAAAGACTATTTTCAGATTTACACTATACCAGTTAGCTCCCTGAAATATTTTATAGAAATTTCCTTAACCCCTTAACAACCGGCGGCGCGGTCACTTAAGGACCACAGAGCATTTTTTTTTTTAAATTCTGGTTCCGGACTCCCCGAACGTCGTGCAGCCACGAGGGGAGCCCGGAAATTCCATGACGGTCATAGTACATCATGGGTTGTTAACTCAGATCGACGCATGACATACTATGACCGTCAAGGGTCGTTAAGGGGTTAAGAGTGTCAGTGGTCACAATTTACATAGAAACAAATCATACATTAAAATGTTCTTAAGGTCACTTAACACAAGAAATGACTGTAAACAATGTTAAACTGTATATATAAATACTGCACTTACATATACTGTATATAGCTTCTATATGTTCAAAGAATGTTCTGTAAATTGTTTCCTAACACATCTACAAGTCCTGAACATTTTCAAAAGTAATGTTATGGTTAAAGAACATTTTTGAATAATTAGCCCTTTAAGGACCAGAAGAGAGAGCAATGCATTTCACACCCTTCTGGACTTTAAATGGTTAAAAGTAATTCTAAAATTGACTGTTTAGATCAGTTTTCAACTAACCATTGTTTTGAACATAAAGCTTTGTGCAGTAAACTTTTTATTTATGAAAAAATACGTCATAGGGCTTTAATTACAAACAATGTAAAGAGATTTTCTTTCAAATGTTATTATGGATCCAACATTATATATATATCTATATATGTAACTATATATCGCTCTCTATATATATATCTATGTACATCTATCTATCTATCTATCTATCTATCTATCTATCTATCTATATATATAGATATAGTGATGAGATGCACTCTCTGTATAAAAATATTTAAACCTGGGTGCTCATCAAAAATAGGAGGACACACACAGTTCGTAGAAGGAGACAGCGCTAACAGGGATGATATTGCTTCAAAAGACAGTAGTTGTTTATTTCAACGTTTTGGCCAAGGATTGTGGCATTTATCAAGAACAAGGCCTTTGTATATATATACTATATATATATACAAATTGCTCTTGGGGTGGGTCACCCTAAGAGTAATGAGGGGAATCCAGGCGTGGACCCCTTGCTCACAGTGCCTAGAGGGATCAGCTGCACCTCACCAATGAGGCTCAAGAAGGCCGAAACGTATGTCTGGCGTCAGCTGTTTCCCTTTTTCAGAGAGGAATTGTTTGGCATTTTGTGGCTGGACTGTCATTTGGCAGGACCAGTATGATATGCTTCAGAGAATTTCCTCTCTGTGTATGGCACTGGTGAGCTAAAAGAGACTGCACCCTGGGTGTGAGGACGCAGTCCCAGTGAGCTTCTTGCATGTATTTGCTAGCTCATGAGCCTAGTTGAGCATCTCTGACTTTTCTTTCTACATATGCAAATTGCTCTTGGGGTTGGTCACCCTAAGAGTAATGAGGGGAATCCAGAGGTGGACCCCTTGCTCACAGTGCCTAGAGGGATCAGCTGCACCTCACCAACGAGGCTCAAGAAGGCCGAAACGTATGTCTGGGGTCAGCTGTTTCCCTTGTTCAGAGAGGAATTGTCTGGCATTTCGTGGTTGGACTGTCATTTGGCAAGACAAGTATGATATGCTTCAGAAGATTTCCTCTCTGTGTATGGCACTGGTGAGCTAAAAGAGATTGCACCCTGGGCGCGAGGACACAGTCCCAGTGAGCTTCTTGCATTTATTTGCTAGCCCATGAGCCTAGTTGAGCATCTCTGACTTTTCTTTCTACATATATATATATATATATATATATATATATATATATATACTAGTTACAAAGCCCGTATACACGGGCTGATCTGGAGCGGGGAGCTCAGACAGGCTGTCGGCCTTCCAGAGCTCTCCGCTCCGGATCAGCCCTTTCTGCGAGTCCCTACTGTGCATGTGCGGTTACACACACAGTGAGCGACACATTCTAGCACTTTATGTTATAGGAGATATATATATATATATATATATATATATATATATATATATATATATATGTACATACATACACACTAGCAGGTGTGTGGCACGGCTTTGCCCTCGCTGCAAACCTTGTTTTTTTTCCAAATGTATTAAAAGTCAGACCTTGTGGTGGGGCATATATACACACACACAGACACATATATACGCACACACACACATATATATTTATATATTTTGCAATAAAACTGTTAGCAACAATGCCAACTAGTGTATAAATAACTTTTATAATACATTCTGTGGATGAGCTCAAGTTTTTGACCATGACTCTCCATAGTAAGTGATAGGAACAGCATGACTTGGTGACAGAGACCGAAAATTGCACTTTAATGAAAAAAAGAAAAAATCAACACCACCCTTGTGATACTCAATATGAAAAGCCCAGTAACATACATTTTCATAAATAAAGGTTACCTTCTTCTTTAATATCTTATGTAACTTCTTCAGGAGACCAGTAATATACAATTTTTCTTCAAAACTCACACCTTAAACTAACTCAGTTCTAGTCGTTAAAGTGTCAGTGTTTATAAAGTTTTTTCTGTTTTAGCTAGAGCTAATGGGCTAGATTTACTCTTTGTGTGAAATCAGCTCAGTGGCTGATATTGGGCTTATAAATGCTAAAAGGGATAGCAATGCTTAAAACTGAAAAATATAGAAATGACAGGGTTTATCCTGCAGTGTAAATCAAGGGCCCCCCTACTGTTGGGAGATGTTTTACTATAAATGTATTGCAGCTGAAACTTGCATTATTTGGGCGTAGTACTTCCATGGCCTGAAATGTTATGGTGGCTCTGCTGCTACATTGGACTATTTACATCTCTGGTCATTTGAGCAAAAACCACCAATGGATGGAAGTACTGCACTAAATAATTGCAAGTGTTAACTGCAATAACTTTTGAATAAAACATCTCTCAGACAAGGGATGCACCCTTGTTTTACACTGTAGGATAAACACTGTCATATATTTTTTTCAAAATGAAAGAAGCATCTTTTGTTATGAAAATATGTATATAGCATAGGGCTTTTTCTGTTGAGTAAAACAAGGTACTCCCACGACTGTGAGACACAGATTTTCAGAGTTATTACAGTTAAAAACCCTTGGGTTTTTACATTAACAATGCTGTCTATTGGTCAGATTTCAAATAGGTATTATGTTGCATTCAATAAGAAAGTTGAGTCATCAACAAAACATTCTCCACAGAATGTGATAGTAACTGCTGAGTCACTTCCTGTCAGTTTGAACTTTCAGGAAGTAATCACTCTGTAATTTACTTCCTGACAATTTGAAATTTTATAACACTTGAATAAAACAACTTACAACAGTGGGTGTGCCCTTGTTTTATAAAAATAACAATAATAATTACTGATCCTTTAAGCATTACTATCCCTTGAAATAACAGAATGAAAATCCCTTATTCTCAAATCTCTGAACAAACCAAAATGATACCATTTTGTAGAATAATGAATGGGAGACACCACATGGCATGAATTGGTACAATACACAAGGAACGTTTCTTTTCGCAAGCAATTACTAATCATGGTAGATCTGTAGTACTATACAAAGATCTCTTTCCTACTACTGGGACACTCATCAGACCAAGAAAGAAAAACTGGGACTCCCCCACTGATAAATGGGAGAGTTAGAATCTAGAAGGGATGGAGTAATCATGCATAAAAAGGGAAATTCACTGTTTGGTATATACTGGCGGATATCATACTCTGCCTATACTTCTTTTATGTAAAAGCCATGGCGCCTTATGTAGGAAATAAAGAGTTTTAAAGGGATAGTAAACCCCCCGAAAACTTTAAGCCAAATGCTAGGAATAATAAAAACATACTTAACTCCCTCATTCCCATCTCTCAAACCGTTATGGTTTGAGAGATGTAAGAAAATAAAGACCTCCGTTCCCTCCCCCTTTCTGCCTATCGAGCTGTAAAGCTGTCAGAGGCAGAATCCGGTTGCCCGACTGTAGGCGGCTCTTCAGGAGAGCTGTCATCGGGATATCCAACTATAATTACTTCAGTGGTATGGTCTATGTGTGCCTGGCTTGCAAGTATACATTGTAGACCATTCCGATGAAGTAATTATACTTAGATATCTCTATCACAGCTCTCCTGAAGAGCCGCCGTCTGGTCCCGGAAGCAGGGTCTCATGAACGTCCGCTATTCAGCGGATGCATGAGAAAGGGGAGGGAGCAGAGGTCTTTATTTTCTTACATCTCTCAAACCATAACGGTTTAAGAGATGGGAATGAGGGAGTTAAGTATGTTTTTATTATTCCTAGCATTTGGCTTTAAGTTTTTCGGGGGGTTTACTATCCCTTTAATTCTAGAGCAAAAAAACTGTGCCATAAGGAGGGGGAGAGAAAAATCTCCATTGATTTAGATGGAACGTTTAAATTCTTGATTCACAGAGAAGACTTTAGTGCAACATGTTGAACTATCACCCCAAAAAAGTCCCCCCCAATTAGGCATCTAGTGATTAGCTTACCAATGAAACTGTTATGCAGAATAAAGACCGTGTTAGTCATAAATCCTTCCTCAGCCGACAGTGACGGCCAGGCAACAGCGCTCTAGAGGCATCTGCACGCCTGCGCTGTTAGTTCCTTCTTGTACCTAAATGTACCATGCAGCTCCCCCTAGAGGAGACCAGGACTGACAGCGCAGGAGTGCAGACATCTGTAAGCAAAGATGTCTGCCCTGTTGTCTGGCCGTCAGCATCGGCTGTGGTAGTATTCTTGACTAGCGCTGTTTTTATTCTGCATAACAGTTTCATTGGTAAGCTTTCCATTAAATGCCTAATTAGGGGTGGTGGACATTATTTGGGGTTATAGTTCCCCTTTAAAAGCCACCATTTAAATCAATAAGAATTGTGGGAATTCATATCTGCTCCCTATTGTGCAGTGAGGTTGCTCCAGAATTAATTTACTTTGTACATTTGACTCAAGAGCGGAATGCAGGAAACATGCTTTTTTTGCCTTCCTCTGGATCAACAGGGGTGTTATTGGCATGGGCTGGACTTGATAGACGCATGTCTTTTTTCAGCCTTATCTACTATGTTACTATGCACAATCTCTATTTCCAGTGTGAAAACCACTAGTGAATAGGTTTGTGCATGATTTTGTTGAATTGTGCATAAAAAAGTCACGATTAGCGAACAGCTGAGCATATTTGTTTTGTGGGCGTGGTCAAGGTTAACGTATCTGTCTGAGTGCAATAGCAAATGCACCTAATGCAGGAAGTGCTTTTTGCGAACGATTTTATACTTCTGTGTAGTTTTGTCTAAGCTAATTT
Source organism: Rhinophrynus dorsalis (assembly GCA_037306005.1). NCBI lineage: Eukaryota > Metazoa > Chordata > Amphibia > Anura > Rhinophrynidae > Rhinophrynus > Rhinophrynus dorsalis. The sequence goes on along the minus strand of CM074727.1, from coordinate 24,242,405 downwards.
TTAATGCGCAATTCAAGAAGTGTTCGCTATATGGCTTCCTGCATTAGAACGATTGCAATATCTATCGCAATGCCTTCAGCTCACGCACACATTACTTGCATTCCGCCCAAAGAGTCAAGATTTTTTGTCCAACCACAAAATTCAGGTTTCGATCCACAGTGTAGGAAAATAAGCCCGAAACAAAAAGAGGAGAAACGTGGGAAATTGGAATTTTGTCCCCTGTCTTGAAGTTGGTTGATTCCGCAATTGCCTCTGTTTATCTTCCTACATAAGGCCGCAATATTTTGAATCGCTAGTATAAATGGTCTATAAATTTACCAAGATGTGAATACTTGAGGATTACGTAACTGCTTTATGTTTTTCAATAAGTCCAGAACATTGCCAAGAGATCAGATACTCCAATAAATTTATTTAATAAAAATATTGTACATACTGAGTTCTCATATTGATTCTAACTAAACAAAATGTGAAAATCCTTCTGGAAAATGTATTGCTTTTGTCCAAGTAGAACCAGTGTTCAAGTATTTTCCTAGAGCTGCCAGTTTCTAAAGTTTCTCTTTGGATACTTTACCCAAAAGAAACAGCTCATCGTTTTATAGCAAATTTTGGCACCCAAACGAAAGAAAAAACATTTCATTGTTTCAATTCAACTGTATCAATAGAAAAATTGTCAACAGAAATTAACTCATCCACTGGGGTAGGCGACGTTGTAATTTCAGGAATTAAAGAGTCAACGATGTTAGGGAGCTCTTTAGAGTCTGATGAATGAGATTGTCTTAAAACATCAGTTTTTAAACAAGGTCTCACAGAAGCTCCTCCTGAGGAATTGAAATCTGGACAGACAGGACTCTGTCCACCTGTCCTCTGAATTGTTTGTAAGTCATCTGTCTCATTCAATATGTGGCTGATGAACCCACAAGAACGTGAAGCTGAGCAGTGATAAAACGTGTTTTCCATAGAGCATATTTCTATAGAATGTCTCCTGGGGTCATCCAACCAAGAGGATGTTTTTTTAAGGACACCATGAGCATCTACACTATAGAATTTCTTCATGTCCTTTAAAATAACATTGCTACTATTTCCTAGATTTAGTTTCTTGCTTAGCGAGTATGCAGCAGAATACACACTTAATGCTTTACATGTTTTTGAGTTGAAATGCTGCTTACAAAATGCTGTGTTCAACAAATCTTGGCCTTCTGGACCCGTTGACACCTCTCTGAATTCGTTCTTTTGAGAAGCATCTGGGTACCTCAACATCTTGCAGGTTTCATGGACGTGTTGGGTGTAAACGCTTGGCTGCTTTATCTCACATGCTATTCTTTCAGGATCCTTTACAACAGGTGACACGTTTGCGGACACTCGACAAACTGGAATATTTACAACGGGGTTCTCAGTGACCCCAGCTTGTTCAATCTCCTTGTTGTCCAATTCAAAAGAATCGTTTCTGATTGCTTCCTGCAAAGAGAAATCATAAAATATGGTATTTATACTAAGTTTGGCCTACAAAATAACTAATTAGCTCACAAAAAAGGAAATTAGCATAAAGTGCCACTTTGCACCGCCAAACATGAAGGTTAACTCTTTCAGTGACAGAGCAATGAGTTGGGTACCCCTCTGGCACTGGAAGGGTTCATTTTCCCCAAACTATTTATTTTGCAGAAAAATGGCTGGTACAAGATATAAGCAGACTTTAGTATTATTTTTTTTAACAGTAAGGATACATTGAGATAGTTTCTAATTTTCAGGTATGTCCTCGGTACTCATTTTAGCTCCCTCTGAAGGGTGAAAGGCTGAGCTGACGTTGCCGGGACTAGAACTTGCAGCCCTCAGGTTTGAACATATTCTGCAGAAGGTGCTTTAAATGGATAGTAATGTTTCATAATAAAAGCAGCTCTCATTAATCATCATAGTATTTGGACTTTGGAGAGTGTCATTTCAATTCTGTCAGAATTGTAGTTCAAGAGTAATTCAATGACAAAGTATCCCCCTCACGCCCCTTTTACTGATGTGACACTGTTCAGCCAGATCAGAAGGGAGGTGTCCAGACAGACTGCAGAGAGGGACAATCTTCAATTAAGATAAGGGAAAAACCTGAAAAACTTGTCAAGGGGGGCAGGGCTTTCATTGTTCTCATAGGAAGAAGATTGTCCCCTGCTGTTATCTGTCTGGTCTATGGACTGCATTCCACATCTGAGAAGAGATGGCTTACACTAGGTAAAAGGGGCGGGAGGGGAAACTTTGCTTGTGAATATCTCTCAAACCATAAAGGTTTGAGAGATAAGACTTATATCGTTCGTCATGTTTTTTTAATGCCTACAAAATAAAAGATAAAACGTTTAAAGGGTCAGTAATGTCCCATAAAAATATTTTTTGTTTTGTAGATTATAAAGAAAAATAAATTATGTGCAGCAAATCCTATCTCTCAAACCTTTATGGTTTGAGAGATATTCGCCGCTAAAGTTCTCTCATTCCTGATGTCAGCTCTGCAGCAGAGCTGAAATCTCGTTATTTAAAAAGAATTACTTCATTGGAACAATCTACAAAGTGTGCCTGGTTTGCAAGCACACTTTGTAGACCATCCTCATGAAGTAGTTAATTTTAAATAACGAGATTTCTGCTCTGCTGAAGAGCCTCCTCGAGTTGCACGACTCGAATCTCCTGCTGTCAGGGAAACTTTACAAGCGAATATCTCTCAAACCATAGTGGTTTGAGAGATAGGATTTGTGCCAAATAACTTTTTTATGTGACATTACTGTCCCTTTAAATGGGAACTATCACCTCTATACAAATTTGCCTCCGTGTAATGTTCCTGTAGCGATAACATGTAATCTGTATGTTTTTTTTATATATAATGCAGGCTATGGCGAAATTTACTGTTTTAAAAATGAACTGGTGACATCACTTCAGGACAGGCTGCAGGTACAACTGTGTCTCACAGCCAGTCAATCTTTGTCTGTTCCCCTCCCCAAGTAGGGCTTTGTTCCAACCTTTCCGATGACGGAGGATTTCTCCATGCAAGCTGGAGCGCTCTCTTGCCAATGAGACCGCTCCAACTCACATGGAGAAATCCTCCATCATCGGAGGAGGTTGGAAAGAGGGAATGTTTGGGAAGAGGAAAAGACAAAGATTGACAGGTTGCGGGACAGAGCTGTACCTGCAGCCTTGAAGTGACATCCCCAGGTCATTTTTAAAACAGTAAATTTCGCCACAGTCTGCATTATATATAAAAAAAGATACAGATTACGTGTTATCGCTATAGGAACAGTACACTCACAAAGGCAAACTTGTATAGAAGTCATAGTTCCCCTTTAATCTGCTCTTTTTTATATTAAACTGTCAGCAACACTGCCACCTAGTGTCAAAACAGTTATTTTATTGCATTCTGTAGCACGGTTGATTAACTTATTATAATTCTCCATAGCACCACCACTTTGCAACAGTTTGTACAGTTATAATCTTCGAATACACAACTGTCATCACTGTTTTATTCAGAAGCAAAAGCCCTAAAATATGTTTTTTCATAATCAAACTCCTTTATGCACCGATACTACAAACATGCAAGGTTAGAAGCTCACGACTCCAGGTTGACTATGCCTGCTGCACATATTCACCAGTAGGAGGAGTGTCAAATGGCAGAGGGTAGAAATGGAAGGTGGCAAAACGAATAGATTTCACAACTAATAATTTTACAATGCAAATAAACCCACCTGTCTTCGTAGCATTCTATGAGCGGATGGAGAACGCTGAGGTGCGGGGATCCTGGGGATCTCCGCGTTTATTTTACTTTCTGAAAGTTCGAGTTGAGCAGAGCTTTTTGGCACTTGTAGAAAAGAGGTGATGTCATTTGGCTGAGACTGAATGGATGTGCGGGAACCTGGGAGGAACGACAGAACAAGGAGGAAATTAACTCAAATGTAGAAGGAAATGGTCTCCATCAGGGATGGTCAAACTTTGGTCCTCCATCTGTTGAGATGAAGGGCCAAAGATTGACTTCCCCTGGTGTACATCCTCCATTTTTCATAGTACGACTGGCAGAAACTCATGTTGATATGCCAACAGTGTGAGAGAAGGAATTTTCATTATATAGACTAAGCTGTTGCCTAGCACTGTTATGATTGGTGAATCAGCAGTTTTGGCCACATCCCCCATAATGAGCTGTGGGTGTGGCCAGAGCACTCTCAATCTCATTGCACCAGACAATGATTACTTTTTCTGGTATATTATACGACACAGGTTTTTTTCCAGTACCAGGAAACACCACAAAAGGAAGGGGGTGGGTCATAGTAGACACGAGGGTGTGGCTAAGAGTGCTTAAGATGCCTTGCCAATGGGCTATTAAGAGGCAAATCTTGCTTTGCTGAGTGCTTTCCTTGCAGTTTCATAAATGTAGGCCATGTATTTTCAGAGGCTGTATGACTAGCACATGTGTGCTATTGTACACCTATGGGAGTATAAAAATGGCATAACTGTGTATGGTGTGTGGCACTGGTAAGTGCGCAGCCAGGGTAGGAAGCTACCTTATGTGCTCAAAGAGCTGAGCTAAGAAAGAGAGGTCATCCATTAAGAATAAAGCAAAGGCGCTCCCAACTAAAACAAAGGCAGGGATGTTTTACAGTATGGGCAGTAAAGCTATGGAATGCTTTGCCTCGGGATGCTTTGATAGTAGATACTGTAACTGCTTTCAAAAAATAATGGATACCTATCTAGCACAGAATTATATTAGGAATTATGACAACTGGTTTTCAATGCATGTAGGATGTTGATCTAGGGAAATATCTGTCTGCCATTTGGAGTCAGGAAGGCATATGTTACCCACTTGGGGCTTAATTGGCTTCAGTTGTTTTTTTTTTTTTTGCCTTTCTCTGGATCAACAGGGGTGATTTGGCATAAGCTGGACTTGATGGACGCATGTTTCTTTTTCAGGGAACTTTCACCTCTTAAAAAGTTTTTAGCATAGGTTTAGTTATTAAAGTAGTATTCAGAAACTTTTTTTTTCATTCACGTACTTTTACAGATATTTAATCTTCAAGTTGTGGTGGTCAGCATAATGCTGCACACTGAATCTTCGGCACAGCTCTTCTTGATTTCTTAATTTTCCTCACACCTCCCTCCCAGCTGCCCCAGGGAATGCGTTCACGCTTCCCTTCAGTGTGGTGTGAATGGCTTCTATCGTTACACCAAGCTCCGGTTAGCATCATACTGCAGTTGCAACCTCAGTATAATGCTAATCGGAGCTTGATGTAATGATAGAAGCCATTCACACCACACCAAAGGGAAGAGTGAAGTTACTCCCTGGGGCAGCTGGGAGGCAGGTAGGAGGAGGAGAAAAGCTGTGCTGAAGATTCAGCGTGCCCATTATGCGGAAGTGCACTGCACAAAAGATTAAATATCTGTAAAAGTACATAAATGAAAAAAAAACAAAACACGTTTCCTAATACTACTTTAATAACTAAATCTATTCTAAAAGCTTTTTAAGAGGTGAACGTTCCCCTTTAACTGTGTTACTATGTAACCTAGAATTAGGGCTCGATTCAAATGTTGGAGTCGGCAGAAGAAACTGGCGACGCTGGTTTTAACGTCAACTGAGCAATGCAAATGTTCCACTAGTAAGAAGGGACGCCAGTTCTGAAACACACGTCGCCCTTCGCCAGAACAGCAAGATCTCACCCATAGAGGATAATCTACAAGCGACGCCAAAAGCTATTCAAATGTTGGAGTTAGGGCTAACGCTAGTTAAATTGCAACATTTCTCTCCAGAAATCTAACGCCTATTTTTTTTGGAGAACAGCACAGTAGGCAGAGTAAAAAAATCCACGTCGACAGTTCTGAACAGCATTCTCTGTGCTTTTCCCCTACCCAGCCACTAGGGGAACACAGAGATGGCTTTCAGCACCATGGACAGCTTTGAATGCCATAGGGATGTGCACTGCTCACCCCTGTGGCATTCAAAGGGTTACAGTAAAGAAAACAAGTACACCAAGCACTACACAATGCCCCCTTCCACATCCCCCGTTAGTATGTCACATATATTGCATATATGTGACATACTAACCCCATCCACCTCATGGAATTCCATGTAGTGGACAAATCTGTCTTTTATTCCACAATTAACCCTTTGAGTACCAGAGAGGTAGGAAAGCATTGCTTAGCATGTTTCCTACCTCTCTGGTAGTCAAAGGGTTAATTGTGGAATAAAAGACAGATTTGTCCACTACATGGAAGTCCATGAGGTGGATGGGGTTAGTATGTCACATATATGCAATATATTTGACATACTAACGGGGGATGTGGAAGGGGGCATTGTGTAGTGCTTGGTGTACTAGTTTTATTGATTGTAACCCTTTGAATGCCACAGGGGTGAGCAGTGCACATCCCTATGGCATTCAAAGCTGTCCATGGTGCTGAAAGCCATCTCTGTGTTCCCCTAGTGGCTGGGTAGGGAAAAGCACAGAGAAAGCTGTTCAGAACTGTCGGCGTGGATTTTGGATTTTCTGACTGAACTTGATACTTTGCAGTGCTGTGATTGGCTGTGGTGCTAGGTAACATTTTTATCGTGTGTTTTTAGGTAAGATTTTCTATGCGACACAGGTTTAAGGTTAACGTGTATTTTGTTGGTTATCGCTCGTTAGCCTTTCTGGGTAAGGAAGATTTAAATCTCACGTTACCTGGTCTTGCTTAACGAGCGAAGGCAGTTTTTTTCTTCACGTTGGTTTTAACGCCAACATTTGAATCGAGCCCTTACTTATCTATTTTACCCATACCTACCACTTTAGGTTATGGCTATGACCAGAGCAGTAGTAACACTTCTGCACACAAGAGGACATAGACATAAAGATGAGATTTTCATTACATGGAATGATATTATCTAGTCCTGTCAATAAAATCTAATTACTCTGTATGTCTATGATCAATAATGAGCCTGAGTCTCTATCTGTTACCAGCAGAGCTAGACCTTCTTTCTCTGATTCTAGGGTTAGGACACCCCCTCCCCCCCCCCCACACACACATATTGACTGGCTAGAACTCTCAAGGTCTGGAGTTAAGTCTGCAAGTGCAATAACCTTGGAAGTAGACATAGCACTACTTGCTATACAAGGCTTCAAGTCCTAGCATGCAGTACTTAAAGCTATAGTAATATTTCACAAAAAACAGCAGCTCCACTTAAACGTCATGGTATTTGAGTCATGGAGAGTGTTATTTCAATACTGCCAGAGTTGTAGTTCAAAAGTGATTGAATGACAAAGTATCCCCCTCCCGCCCCTTTTACCTAGTGTAAGCCGCCTCCCCTCAGATGTGGAATCTGGTCTCTTGACCTGACAGGTCAGAGCAAGACACAATCTTCTTACTGTGATCATAAGGAAAAACCATGCCCCCTTGACAGGTTTTTCAGGTTTTCCCTTATGCTCACTGAAGATTGTCCCTCTCTGTGATCCATCCGGACAGTCTTGCTGCTCTGAGGTGAGCAGTGTTACATCAGTAAAAGGGGCAGGAGGGGGATACTTTATCATTCAATTACTCCTGAACTACAACTCTGACAGTATTGAAAAAACATTCTCCATGGCCCAAACACTATGAAGATTAATTGGAGCTGCTTCTATTCTGAAACATTACTATCCCTTTAAAGGGATAGTAATACTTAAGATGTAAAAAAATATGATGTAGGGTTTATGTCCCCTAATAAAACAAGGATACTCCCACTGCTGAGAGATATTTTATTAAATAATTATAACAGCTCAAACGTGAATTTTTTAGGTGCAATCTCACAAAGGCCTGAAAAATTTACAGTGGCACTGTTGCTACATCAGCCTATGGAAATTTATGGTCTAAAGACAAGAGCAATCCATAGGATGGTGTAGCAACAGCGCCACTGTAAATTCTCAGGCCACTGTGATATTGCACCTAAAAATTTCAAGTTTGAGCTGTTACATTTTTTAATAAAATATCTCTCAGATGTGGGAGTACCCTTGTTTTACTCAGGGGGATAAACCCTACAACATATATTTTTATACATTTTAAGTATTACTATCCCTTTAAAGGGATAGTAATACTTCGTTTTAACTTTATTTTATTTTGTAGGCATTAAAAAAACATGAAGAATGATATAAGTCTTATCTCTCAAACCTTTATGGTTTAAGAGATATTCACAAACAAAGTATCCCCCCCCTGTTCAACCAGATCAGAAGGGAGGTGCCCAGGTGGACTGCAGAGAGGGACAATCTTCAATTAAGATAAGGGAAAAAGCTGAAAAACTTGTCAAGGGGGGAAGGGCTTTCATTGGTTTCATGCAAAGAAGATTGTCCCCTGCTGTTATCTGTCTGGTCTATGGACTGCATTCCACATCTGAGAAGAGATGGCTTACACTAGGTAAAAGGGGCGGGAGGGGAAACTTTGCTTGTGAATATCTCATAAACCATAAAGGTTTGAGAGATAAGACTTATATCATTCTTCATGTTTTTTTAATGCCTACAAAATAAAATAAAGTTAAAACGAAGTATTACTATCCCTTTAAGTCAACAAGTGCAATAACCTTGGAAGTAGACATAACACTGCTTGCTATACAAGGCTTCAAGTCCTAGCATGCAGTGCTTAACCCTTTGAGTGCTCATTAGATACACCTCTGCCACTCAAAGGGTTACATCTTTAAAACTTTATTTAAAAAAAAGGTGCAACATATTCTTGTTTTCTAAAGTACAAGTACTAGATTTGGGATCATTTGGCACCTGATTTCTGGTAACAGTGGTTTCTTTGGGACTGGCATTCAGCACACGAGCCCGCAGTTTGTAGCATATAGCTGTCATTTGGCAGAGAGTGCGCCCGACACACAGATGGTTTCCTAACACTTAACAAATGTGTTTCTTCTTCGAGAGCTGCAGATTGTTTCTCCTGAGAATACCCCGTCTGCAAACAAAGCAAAAAAACAGGATTACTAAAATGTAAATATCACAAAATGGCTACATGACTTTAGACTAGTATTTTTAAAAGCTACAGCACTGTCAGATGACACAAGCTGTTGTTATTAAAGGGATCGTAATTGTTCACAAAAAAATCAGCTCCAATTAATATTCATAGTACTTAGGCCATGGAGAGTGTTATTTCAATACTGTCAGAGTTGTAGTTCAATAGTAATTGAATGATAAATGATCCCACTCTTGCCCCTTTTACTGATGTAACACTACTCACCTCAGAGCAGCAAGACTGTCCGGATGGATCACAGAGAGGGACAATCTTCAGTGAGCATAAGGAAAAACCTGAAAAACCTGTCAAGGGGGGCAGGGTTTTCCTTATGGTCACAGTAAGAAGATTGTCCCTTTGTGTGAGCTGTCCGGTCAAGTGTCCAGATTCCACATCTTAAGGGAGATGGCTTACACTAGAGGGGGATACTTTAGCATTCAATTGCTCTTGAACTACAAATCTGACAGTATTGAAATAACACTCTCCATGGCCCAAATACTATGAAAATTAACTGGAGCTGTTGTTTTTGTGAAACACTACTATCCCTGTAAGATAAATGGAAGTAGCAAGGTACCCCCAGAGAACTATTGGTGCTGTCGTACGAGTGTCCTAATGGCGTGGGGTCTGTCATAATGGGGCAGGGCTTAATGTACAGCATAAGAGAAGGAAGTGGTTTGTCACCAAAATGGGCTGAACCAGCAGTGAATGAAAGGGGCTATTTGGGGACTCCCTAAGATGGAGGAAGAGGTTCAGTCTCCGAACTGGAAATGTAAACTGAAAAATCGCCAGGGCAGATCAGGAAAATTCCTAACTATTATCATTACCATGAAACCAATATCATAGTAATGGCATTATATTAGGTGGGATAAAGGAGAAAAGTAGACATGGTATGCCCTCGATGTGGGCTGAACCAGTAGAAAGTAGGTGGGGCTACTCAGAAACTCTCTGAACAGTAGGAAGAGACCACCTCCAAAGACCTTGTAATCTACACTGAATGCCCTGCTCTCCAGGATAGATCTAAACAGGGCCATATTTCACACAAGGCAGAGCAGGCAGATGCATAGAGCTCCACATTTTGAGGGGTGGTGCCTCAGCTGTGCTGGCCACACCCACATTCTGAACTGTGGGTGTGGCCACAGCAATCTCAAAGTCCCTGCACCAATTCTATACCCCTTTACAGGCTATAATTTAACCCTTTGAGTGCCAGAGGGGTGCTCCATGCATTGCGTTCCAATGCGTTGTGTACCCTGCTGGCACTCAAAAGGGTTAACCACTTGGATACTAGAGAGATGTTCAGTGCACTGTGGAGCAATACATTGAAGATCTCTCTGGCCAAAAAGAGGTTAAAGTTTTTTACTTTCTTGCTCGTTCATGGCCAAGGATATTTTTTGTGTCAGTAAACAGTGGACGGGACTGGGTGGGGGCAGGACCATGTGAGGGAGGAGGTGTGGCCATGGGTGGAGCTAGGGACACCTAAAGTTCCTTGCCTAAGCTCGCCAGGGATGTAAACCCAAATTTCCCAAGTATCAGAATTTCCAAGACACAATTAGCCGAACAGCTTAAAAAGATATAACGCCATATGTATAAAGGCAAAATTGAGCAACTGCACATGGAACTCACTGTACCATAGGGAACACATACAAATTATTTGAATAAAAAAACCCCATAATATCAATACTTTTGGTTCCATGACGCTAAATACGACAGCGTTGGCGTCATCTGGCAGAGAGTCGTCTGTCAGAGCTAAGGACCACGATTTTTCCGATAGAATATCCGATGTCAGGGACAGTGCTTCCATCTCAGCCAGGGGTATCTAAACAAGAGGAAACATCCGGAAATAAAACAAAGGCAACGGCAAAGCAGAACGTGACTATGAGGGTAATAGGCACAAAGCCAAAGGGGAAGATAAGCGATGGCATTTCTACTCTAAATCAGGAGCAAGAATCACTAAGTCCCTACGCCTGCCTAATGCCAATTTACTAAGCTAAGTATACAGGGTTAATATGTGAGTTATGATGTGCCAGAGGGCTGTATCCCTCTGACACTCAAAGGGTTAAATAAATGGGAATTTGAGGAATGTTAATGCTGACCCCCCTTCCTGTGTTGCAGCTGGTTTAAAGGGATAGTAATGTTTAACAAAAAAACAGCTCCAATTAATCTCCATAGTATCTGGGCCAGGGCTCAAAATTTCCACTTGCCACTAGCCAATGGCGAGTGAAAATTTAGCCCTGGCGAGTAGAAATTCAGCCCTGGTGGGTATGTTTTGACTTACAGTGGTGAGTAACTTTTCAGGTCTGGCTAGTAGCAAAGGACTTAAAATTATAAGCCCTGATCTGGGCCATGGAGAGTGTTATTTCAATACTGACAGTCGCAGTACAAGAGTAATTGAATGATAAAGTATCTCCCTCCTGCCCCTTTTACTGATGTGAAGTTTTTTTGCGTTAGGCCTTGGAGTTACTCCAGGGGGCTTTGAGAATTCATTTATTCCTTGTTGCTATCTATGCTTTCTTTTTTTATTTTGTATTTGCAAAGTATTTGGATATGTTATGGTGAGTTAGTGCTGTGAGTTTCTTTTATCTGAAGGTCTTTTGGCTACCATAATGCACAGGAAGTTTAGAATGGCGTTTTCTGATTTGCATCTTAAAGTGGAACTGCCATTTTGTAACACCTAGGTGATTTTGAAAGAGATTTCAAAACAAACTACATTTATGTTAGACATTTTTTAATTAAAGCGATTGTATTGTCACATTTTAATAAAACGGAATCTTGTAGCTGTTAACCCCTTAACGACCAGCGGTCCTGGGGTGTGTGGTCCTTTAAGGACCAGATAGGGAATTTCGGAGTGCCGCCCCACGTGACTGATCACGTGGGGCGGCACGCTGAATGGAGGGACTGAAAGAGATCGATCCGGTCTTGGAGCGATCAAATTCAGTCCCCGGTATTACTCACCGCATTCCTGCAGGAGCGCGGTGAATAATAGTACGTGACGTACCAGGACCGTCACTGGTCCTTAAGTGCCGGACCAGCGTGACAGTCCGGGTCCGTCAGCGGACGCGAAGGGGTTAAAAAACTAAACTAAATGACCCCAGTCTTATCTCTCAAACCTTTATGGTTTGAGAGATAATAGCAGCGAAAGTTGCCCCTCCCTCCCCTTTCCCTGACGTCAGCGCTCTAGCTGACTGCAGGAAAATCCAGTCCCAGGACCGTTGAAGGCTCTTCAGCAGAGCCGAGATCGAGAGACATAAAAGAGTTACTTCACTGTAACGGTCTACAAAGTGTGCTTGCAAACCAGGCACACTTTGTAGACCGTTCCAGTGAAGTAACTCTTTTTACGTTTCTTGATCTCGGCTCTGCTGAAGAGCCTCTGATGGTCCAGGGACTGGATTTTCCTGCAGTCAGCTAGAGCGCTGATGTCAGGGAAAGGGGAGGGAGGGGGGAACTTTCGCTGCTATTATCTCTCAAACCATAAAGGTATGAGAGATAAGACTGGGGTCATTTAGTTTAGTTTTTTAATAGCTACAAGATTCCGTTTTATTAAAATGTGACAACACTGTCCCTTTAAAACAATAGTTTATAAGATATTTAGCTTTATCTATTTGTCAGTTAGTGCAAGTGGTTCAAGCATGCCTGGAGGACTCAGACCTTCCACATTGCTCTGCATTACCAACTGCCACTTCCTACCAGGAAGCGCTAACAGATTCACCTTTGAAATGAAAGAATGACTATCATAAATATGGGTGATTTTGGACGGTCTTTTCAAAATGACCTATTTGTTACAAACTGACAGTTCCGCTTTAAAGGGGAACTATCACCCCTATACAAGCTTGGGTAAAAAGAAACTAAAAAGAGTGACTAGCTGGAATACTTGAGTAATTTGTTTTAAAAATTCAAGGTTTGGCCGAAATTGAAGGTTTAACCCCTTCCCGACAATGGACGTACATGTACGTCCCGCAGAAACTGTCACTTTGTGACAGAGGACGTACATGTGCGTCCCGGAAGTCCGGGTCCCGGCGCGGCTGCACGCCATTCAGGGACAACGGATTACTTTGGCAAAAAAAATTTTTTCCTAGCCGGGCGTTAAGTGACGGCCGCGTGTGCGCGCAGCCGGTCACTGAGGGGTTAAAGATGCTCCTGCTCCCTACTTTAGGACAGACTGCGGGTAAATCTCTGCACCGCAGTCTGTCACTCCTCCTCCTCTGCGCCCCTCCCACGTAGCGTCTCAATCCAGCCTCCTCTGGTGCCGGAGGATTTCTAATTGTAAGCTGGAGAGCTCTCTGTCAATGAGATCGCTCCAGCTTACACGCAGAAATCCGCCGCCATTGGAGGCAGCTGGATTGAGACGCTAAGTGGGAGGGGAGCAGAGGAAGTGTGACAGACTGCGGTGCAGAGATGTACCCGCAGTCTGTCCTAAAGTAGGGCGCAGGATCATCTTTAAACCTTCAACTTCGGCCAAACCTTGAATTTTTAAAACAAATTACACAAGTATTCCAACTAGTCACTCTATTTAGTTTCTTTTTACCCAAACTTGTATAGGGGTAATAGTTCCCCTTTAAAGTCAAGGTGACGTCCATTTTAAAGGGATAGTAATACCTAAAATGTAAAAAAAAATATGTTGTAGGGTTTATCCCCCTGAGTAAAACAAGAGTACTCCCACTGCTGAAAGATGTTTCATTCAAAAGTTATTAACTTTCAAAGTTGAATTTTTTTTAGGTGCAATATCACAGTGGCCTGAAATTGTACAGTGGCGCTGTTGCTACACCATCCTATGGAGAATTATGGTCCTGAGACCAGAGTGACCTGAGCCACTGTACAATTTCAGGCCACTGTGATATTGCACCTAAAAAATTCAACTTTGAAAATTAATAACTTTTGAATGAAACATCTTTCAGCAGTGGGAGCACTCTTGTTTTACTCAGGGGGATAAACCCTACAACATATTTTTTTTTACATTTTAGGTATTACTATCCCTTTAAAGGTTTTTTTGGGTTCAAACCAGATTTTGAATGGATTCAAAATGGTGTCCACTGACATAGAGAAGAGCCTGGACTATAGTGGAACTAACCTGATTCTCTGATGAGCTCTTGTCTGATGGAGGAAGAGCATAATGATGGCACACAGAGCCAGACAGATTGTCCATCAGCTTCATCTCACCCTCCAGAGATCCCTGGATCAGTAGTGATATTGTGTCAAACATGTGCCTTTCCTGTAAGGAGTAACAAAGCATGCAGGGAGGGAGAGAAGGCAGGAATAGAAAACACAGAGCGGATCAAGAAAAGTACTTGCACGTATCAACTAGTCTGAGTGTAGGCAACCTTTGGCTCTTCGACTGCTGGAAACTACATCTCCCACCATCCCCAACCAGACATTGGCTGGTGGAGGTAGGGTACAAATAAAGATTCCGTCCTGCACTTCAAAATCAATGAAGGCATGCAATGAAAAACAAAAACTCTTTATTGCAAGATGAAATAAGATCAGACATGAAGACAACCTAGAACAGCTGATCCAAGACCCATACCCTCAGGAACTGAAGGGTCTAACGCGTTTCACGCTACAATGAGTGCTTACTCATAGACATGGTTGAGGTAGGGTGACTACATTTCCATTTCTGCCATTCAGGGACAAAGTGGAGACAAAAACAGCAAAGTACCTGTTCTCGGCTCTAGTACAGCTATGCTGGGGGGGTCACTATACATCGCTTGATATCGGGCGCAACCTAATCTTTCTCCGGCGCACCACACTGGAAGAAGAACTGCCCATTGACTGTTGTCAAAGGAAAGTGATGCCTGTTGTGGGCTACAAGATAATCTACATCACACCAAAAGCCTCAGAATAACATTACACTGCAACACATATGTCAATCATGTTTGATGTCAGGATCAAGGGTCAGTTCTCTCTCTCTAGTGTTTCGAGCTCTGTCTGGAAGCCATTTTCTTGTAGCCCAGCAGAGGCATCACTTCCTGCCACAGTAGGAAATGGACAGTTCCCCTTCTCGTGTTTAGAACCCTGAGCTCTGGGATCTTCATTCAGGGACTTTGTATTGTCTCAGAAGGGGGCTGCCCGGGACAAGGGACACACATTTAAAATCAGAGACTGTCCTGGGCAATCAGGGATACATGGTCACCCCAGGTTGAGGATGATGGGAGTTGTAGCTTCTAAAAATTAAAGAACCAAATTTTGCCTACCTCCCAGCAAGCCTCATTCACTGCCAAAGTATATTGGTTGATACAGTACAGGAAACAGACAAAGAAAAGATTCACAAACGATTCACAGTAGAACAATTCTGGAGCAACCATCTGCATGGTAAAAAACAAACTGACATATCTTCATTGATTGAAATTATCAAAGTTTTTTATGTGAAAAAAATCTCTTGGATGTTAGAGATGTCTCAGCCAATTGGGGGAGATGCACTAAGGTGTAAAAAAGTGGAGATGACATCTCCAGTGATATCACTTCTCCAATTCGTATGTTATTCTATAGAACCGATGCACTAAGATTTATCCAATTTCTATAAGTAATTAGCACAATATACAGGGAACTAGCATGGCAGGCCACACTGTGCCATCACAACCTATATGATATAATTTCTAAAAAACCTATTTCTTTTACAGAAACATGGCTAGTACGATATACACAGAACAAAGAACATAGGCAGCTCTTACTTCCACAGCAAATACATACGGCAACTCAGCTCCGTCCAAAGATAAAATCTTCAAACTTTATTCAAACTCAGGGTAAAAACTTGTCTCAAGGCATACAAAAAACACAGGAACACCACCTAACGCTTTTCGATGTTCCTGTGTTTTTTGTTTGTCTTGAGACAAGTTTTTACCCCATGTTTGAATAAAATTTGAAGTTTTTATCTTTGGATGGAGCTGAGTTGCCATTTATATATATATATATATACACACAATACACACATACATATATTAATTATATATATATATATATATATATATATATATATATATATATATATATATATATAAAATACATTCAGGTTTATGCTATGTAAAACAAGGGTACTCCCACTGCCAACAGTGCAGTACTTCCATGGCCTGGTGGTGCTATTGCAACAGAAGTTTATGAACAATAACCCTCCATAGAATGCCGTAGCCACAGCACCAGTGTAAAATTGTAGGCTGTGGAGGTACTGCACCTAACTAATGCAAGTTTGCGCTGCAGTAACTTTTGAATTAAACATCTCTCTGTTAGGATAAACCAAACAATATATATTTATTTTTTCCATATTATTTGATGCTTTCCCTTTCATTCAATTGGAATTTTTATTTTCTCATATGGCGCAGTTGGTTTTGCTCTAGAACAGATCCACTTTATGTCCCGAGACTGAGGGATAGGCACTAAGACGTGATTAAAGTATTAGTAATGTCTAAAAAAAACGTTTTTGCATTTAGAAGAGCTTAAAAAGCTGATCTAAATGCAAAAAAGTATCTCTCAAACCGCTATGGTTTAAGAGATACGGGCGTTTAAAGTTTGATTTAAAGTTTAAAGTTTGATTTCCCCTACTGACAGCTGTAAAGCTGTCAGCAGGAGATCCGTGTCGGTCGACACGGTGGCGCTTGAGAAGTGCCGAGATCTCGTTACTTACACGGAATCCCTTCACTGGAATGGTCTAAAACGTGTGCCTAGTGTTCTGAAGCGCCACCGTGTCAACCGACACGAATCTCCTGCTGACAGCTTTACAGCTGTCAGTAGGAGAAATCAAACTTTAAACGCCCGTATCTCTTAAACCATAGCGGTTTGAGAGATACGTTTTTTTGCATTTAGATCAGCTTTTTAAGCTCTTCTAAATGCAAAAAAGTATTTTTCAGACATTACTAACACTTTAAGATGTTATAAAGAGGAGATAACTTCTCCAGTGATATCACTTCTCCAGTTCCTATGTTATTCTATAGAGCATATGCACTAAGATTTTCAAAGACGATGAAATCTTAGTGCATTGGCTCCATAGAATAACATAAGACTTGGAGAAGTGTTATCACTGGAGAAGTCATCTCCATTTCATCACTTCTTTATCACCGCTTAGTGTATTTCCCCCCTTGGGTTGTAAAAACAGGAGGTTTCTTACCAAGGGATGGACTAAAGAGAGCTGTGAGTCGGCCTTGCCGTGAGAAGAATTCATATATCCATAAGAGCCATCGGGAGAATAGCCAAGGTCTCTACCAGCCCAGATGAAGGGATCTGCCTCAGGATCTTGCATGTTCTGAATCTGGAACTCCAACTCCATCTCTGCCTCCAGTTCAGCCTCCTCTTTGGCCTCTTTGTTGCTCTCCTCCAGGTGTTTCATGAGCACTGCAATGACCACATTGACCAGGACAAACTGTGCCGTCAGCACAAAAGAGACAAAGTAGATCGGGGAGATGACGGTATTGTAACAGGTAGAGTCCTCATTGCAGTCACGGAGAGTGTCCTAATGACCAGATAAAAAAAGGAATTGACAAACAAGAACTTTATTAGTCACTTTTTATAAGCATCCTACAAAATGTATCCATCAAAATAAGTAGGGACTGGTGAAAAGTATGAATTTGTATCAATGGATTCTGCAAAACAGAAGAGCTGTTAATCCTATCCTCTGGATTTCCAGTGTAAAGGGAGATGAAGGAAGTTCCAGCACTGAAATAAGCTCTTTGACTGCAGTGGACTTCACCTTCCAGCAGTGATGCACGCAGCACACATATGTCATCACACATCCACCCCAGCAATGAATTGCACGCCCCTCTGGTCCTTAACAGGTTAAAGTAATAGTTATCCTTTATTATTCATTACATATATTGCATGGGCATAATATGTAATGTCATATTGCCTATACTTATATCTTTTTTTTAACTTTCGCCATTGTTTCACATTTATGTCTGACAATGAGCTCCCTGAATCTGTCTGCAGACAGCATTCTGTCATGGAACATGAAAGCAGGTGTACAGACACAATATAAAAATACTACAATGTAAACAAGATAGCACAATATAGCAATCAGTGTTGTAGGGAGAGTGTAACATTGTATTACATCACGCACAGAAATCAGTGCTGCAGGGAGAATGTAACATTGTATTACATCACACAGAGCATTCAGTGCTGCAGGGAGAGTGTAACATTGTATTACATCACACAGAGCATTCCGTGCTGCAGGGAGAGTATAACGTTGTATTACATCACACAGAGCGTTCAGTGCTGAAGGAAGCATCAAATAGAGCATCAGTGCTGCGGGGAGAGTGTAACATTGGATTACATCAAATAGAGCATTCAGTGCTTCAGTCAGTTTGTAACATTGTATTACATCACATAGCATTCAGTGCTGCAGTGAGAGTGTAACATTCTGTTACATCACACAGAGCATTCAGTGCTGCAGGGAGAGTGTAACATTGTATTATATCATACACAGCATTCAGTGCTGCAGTGAGAGTGTAACATTCTGTTACATCACATAGCATTCAGTGCTGCAGTGAGAGTGTAACATTCTGTTACATCACACAGAGCATTCAGTGCTGCAGGGAGCGTGTAACATTGTATTACATCAAATAGAGCATTCAGGGCTGCAGGGAGAGTGTAACATTGTATTACATCACACAGAGCATTCAGTGCTGCAGGGAGAGTGTAACACTATATTACATCACACAGAGCATTCAGTGCTGCAGGGAGAGTGTAACACTATATTACATCACACAGAGCATTCAGTGCTGCAGGGAGACTGTAACACTATATTACATCACACAGACCATTCAGTGCTGCAGGGAGAGTGTAACACTATATTACATCACACAGAGCATTCAGTGCTGCAGGGAGAGTGTAACACTATATTACATCACACAGAGCATTCAGTGCTGCAGGGAGACTGTGACACTATATTACATCACACAGAGCATTCAGTGTTGCAGGGAGACTGTAACACTATATTACATCACACAGAGCATTCAGTGCTGCAGGGAGACTGTAACACTATATTACATCACACAGAGCATTCAGAGCTGCAGGGAGAGTGTAACATTGTACCACATTCTAATTTGATGGTTTATTGTCTAGAAAACTATCTGGAAACAGAGATTCAGGGAGCCTATTGTGAACTGCATAAAAGTGTTAAAAAAACAGGTGAGGATAAAAAACCAAAAAGAATAGACAATCAATATTATGGACTTGTAGAATCTGTACATATTATGGAATTGCAGTACATATAGTCAGATTAAAGGGTTAGTATCCCTTTATAATAATTTCTTGTTAGAGCAAATCAGTGTCTCTCTCTCTATTCTATTCCTTTTACCTTCATTATCCCATTCCAGTTATCACCCGTGGAAACACGAAAGAGAGTTAAAAAGGCCATTCCGAAGTTTCTGAATGTAGCATGTCTCCCGAGACCCTCACATGGATGGGAGTCACTGCATTCTGTGAACAAAATAAATCAGGGTTGTAAAATCTGTTTTCTGAAGCAGTTACTTCTTTCTTCTAGACAACAGAAACTTACCCAAATCACCAAAAAGTTCAACACCTAGCGCAGCAAAAATAAAAAACAGCAACATAAATAACAGGCCGAGATTCCCCACCTGCCGAAGAGAAAAAAGAGATATATTTACTGTTTACACTGTGTAGACTGGAGCTGTCCAATAGGCATTCAAGTCTGTTAGATCCCGCCCATGAGGAACTCCTGAAGAATTTCTCAGCAGCCTGAGAATGCCATAGGTTTTATAGCATAACATCACTGTGTATCTAAAACAGTAATTCCAAACCACATTGTCGTGGCACTTTGATGCACTATAGGCATCCACTCAGGGTGCCCCTTTCTTCCATAAAGACGTTCACAAAAAATGTGAATGTTTCATTTTACTATTCGTATTGTGAGATCTTACAATAACTATATTTATTTACTTAAAACCTTTATTACACCCTTGATGATTGATCTAAAATATTTTAGGGGAGCGCCCTGAAAATTCCATGTTAGGAGTTCCATAATCAAAAATAGATTGATAACCACTGATCTAAAAGGAATACATCTCAGCTAGTAAAAAAATTAGTTTATTCATGAAACAATCATTGATGATCAGGAAAAAAATCACACAAACTCAGTTTGAATTCATCTCTGTCTTTACAGACTGTCAAACACTACACAAAGGGCTGAACGCAAGAAACGAACACAATCGTTATATACAGTGTAATTTTGGTGGCAAAAAGATTAGCACCAAAAGGTTTTTTTTCAGAATTAGCATACGTTTGAACATTTTTTGTGAACGCGTTTCAAAAAGTGGGCATGGCTAAAATTTCTGCTGTTTTGTGAGAGGATGAGTGATTGCGCCTCATTCAGCAAAGCAGTTAGCACACATTTTAATACGTCTGGCTAACTTTGCCATTAATTTAGGCGCATTCATTAACTTTAGCATTAATTTAGGCATATTCTTTAAAGCGGAAGTAATACCGCTAAGAAACTTTGTTTGTAATAATTCCCTATCTGGCGACTAGCTGTTTAGTAGCGCTAGTCGTCAGAATTATTACCTCTTTATGGAGAAATATGCATTCATCCTCGGCTGACAGGCAGGACGGAGCGCGGACATCTTATCCTGGTGACATCCACGTGCCTGCGCTGTCAGTCCCAGAAGGCTGTAGGAGGCGTTGCTAGGAGCCATTCGGCTCCGGAAGGGACTGACAAAGCAGGCACACGGACGTCACTAGGGCAAGATGTCCGCGCTCCGTCTTGCTTGTCAGCCGAGGATGAATGCATATTTCTCCATAAAGAGGTAATAATTCTGGTGACTAGCGCTACTAAGCAGCTAGTCTCCAGATAGGGAATTATTACAAACAAAGTCTTTTAGCGGTGTTAGTTCCGCTTTAACTTTGCCCTTAGTTTAGAAGCATGTCCTATTCAGCATCAAGGCATTAGTATGTTTCTTGCAGCAAAAGGTCAGCAATCACAAATAACGCACAAATGTACGGCTTTAAAAAAATAGTGAATGCTCCTCTTTCTTGCATTCCGCCCCTAATTACAATTTTTTGCTACACATCTCCATACCTAGGAACCTCTTGTCCTAAGCCTCACAAGGTCTACTAGGGTCTGGGCATGGAAGTGTCCAAATGCTGTAATTAGTGGCACAGAGTGGGTGGGTCTTGTTTGGGAGGGGTGGAATTGGGAGAAGGGGAAGCAGGATTTGCTTTTAAAATGGGCATAGAGTGGGAGGAACAGGCAGAGAGTGACGGGAACAGGCAGTGAAGTGGGCGGAGTCACAAGGGAATTCACTGAGCCCTATCAGCCTATGACCCTCGAGACTCAGTAATTAAAGGAGCAGTAAACTTTTTTTTAATGAAAAAAAATATTTATTGTAGGGCTTTTCCTCTTGAGTAAAGTAAGGGTACTCCCACTGCTAAGAAATGGATATTTCCAGAGTTATTACAATTTAAACCCATGTTTAATTTTTTTACATTAACAGTGCCCTCTACTGGTCAAATTCCAGTTAATTATTATTACACTAGTTACAAAGCCCGTATACACGGGCTGATCCAGAGCGGGGAACTCTGGATGGCTCACAGCTGTCTGTGCTCCCGGCTCCTGGGCAGCAGCGGAGGCGCTGGGTGACAGTATGTCACCCAGCCGCCTCCGCTGATGCCCTGGAGCCGGGAGCACAGACAGGCTGTCAGCCAGCCCATTCTGCGAGTCCCTACTGCACATGTGCGGTTACGCACACAGTGAACGATGCATTCTAGGACTTTATGTTATAAAGGATTCTAATGGAAAGTAAAGTCAATGACATACAGTTCTCCATAGAATGTAATAGAAACTGCCTGTCACTTCCTGTCAGTTAGAACTATCAGGAAGTAAACACAGTAAATTCACTTCCTGATATTTGAACTGTTATAACTCAGCAGGAAAATCTCTATAACATATAGGTTTTCATTAAAAAAAAGTTTACTGCTCCTTAAAGTATAAAAATCAGTCTCCAGGTCAGAACTGGAGAGTTACCAGGTATGAACAGTGAAAATGGTATTCATAATAGTCTTTGCATTAAATAGTTCTTACCTGAGGAAGAGCTTGGAGTACTGTATCCAACAGGGCCCTCATCCCTACTGCCATTTTCAGTAACTTCAAAACTGCAATATTATCCATGGATTTTCTTGTTACATTCAGACAGTAAATCAATGTCACATTCCATCACAAAACACCAACCCCGTTTTGTTACTTAACAGCCTCCCCGTTTATACCCCTTAGCTCAAGAAATGAACTACTTTCTGCCCTAGCTAAATTAGGCATTTTAATGTAAGCCAGTGAATAAGAAAAATGTGATTCATTATTATATACATGTCTACTGAGTAACTAGTCATATATTTTTCTCCTTGAAAGTGGGCCAACTTCAAAAATCCACTTAGACTAGCAGAAAAAAAGAAATAATCTGTTAAGTAAAATAAGGGTACTCCCCAACGAAAGAGGCTTCATCAATTTTTTTGTATTAAATTCCTAGTGACAGTTCCAGCTGGGAGGAATGTACTAAGGTGTTATAAAGAGGCGATAAAGAGGATCTAACTTCTCCAGTGAGATAAACTCTCCAGTTCAAGAAACAAATATTGTGATGAACACCCATCGAGAATGAACAAGATAAAGTGTCTTGTCCTTAGGCATAGCGGCCCCTCAATGGTGCTACAAGTCATGTTTTTCACTCCCCTGTGCCATTGCAGAGAGAAAATCTCCATATTCATATTAGACTGGTCCTGCCATGTGACAGTCCAGCCCCAAAATGACAGGCAAATCCTCTCTGCACAAAAGAATCAGCAAAACCACAGACATACGTGTCAGCCTATGTGGGCCTGGTCTGTGTTGTGCAGCTGATTCCCTCTAGGCACATGACAGCAAGGGCTCATGCCTGGGATCCTCTTCCACTTAGCGAGACTAAGAAACAAATATTGTGACAAGCACCCATCGAGAACAAACAAGATAAAGTGTCTAATCCTTAGGCATAGTGGCCTCTCAATACTGCTACAGGTCACATTTTTCACTCCCAAGGGCCATTGCAGAGCAGAAATGTCCAGATTCATATCAAACTGGTCCCACTCTAGACAGTCCACTCCGAAATGTCAGGCAAATCCTCTCCTTTGTTATTCTATGGGAGAGCTTTCATTATAGACTACAGGGGAGATATACTAAGTGTGATAAAGAGGAGATAATTTTCCCAATGTAATAAACTTTTCAATTTATGTTATTCTATGGAGCATCTGCACTAACATATCTCAAGATGGATAACACTTTGTGAATAGGCTCCATAAAATAGCATAAATTGAAGAGTTTATTACACTGGGAAATTTATCTCCTCTGTATCACACCTTAGTATATCTCCCCTGTAGTCTATAATGAAAGCTCTCCCATAGAATAACAAAGGAGAGGATTTGCCTGACATTTCGGAGATGGACTGTCTAGAGTGGGACCAGTCTGATATGAATCTGGACATTTCTGATCTGCAATGGCACTTGGGAGTGAAAAACGTGACCTGTAGCAGTATTGAGAGGCCACTATGCCTAAGGAGTAGACACTTTATCTTGTTTGTTCTCGATGGGTGCTCTTCACAATATTTGTTTCTTAGTCTCCCTAAGTGGAAGAGGATCCCAGGCATGGACCCTTGCTCTCCATGTGCCTAGAGGGAATCAGCTGCACAACACAGATGAGGCCCACAAAGGGGTGAAACGTACGTCTGTGGTTTTGCTGATTCTTTCGTGCAGAGAGGATTTGCCTGACATTTCGGAGCTGGACTGTCTAGAGTGGGACCAGTTTGATATGAATCTGGACATTTCTGCTCTGCAATGGCACTTGGGAGTGGAAAACGTGACTTGTAGCAGTATTGAGAGGCCACTATGCCTAAGGGCTAGACACTTTATCTTGTTTGTTCTCGATGGGTGCTCGTCACAATTTTGTTTCTTATTACATTGGGAAAGTTATCTCCTATTTATCACACCTTAGTATATCTCCTCTGTAGTCTATAACTAAAGCTCTTCCATAGAATAACATAGGAACTGGAGAGTTTATCTCACTGTACAAGTTATCTCCTCTTTATCACACCTTAGTATATCTCCCCTGTAGTCTATAACTAAAGCTCTTCCATAGAATAACATAGGAACTGGAGAGTTTATCTCACTGTACAAGTTATCTCCTCTTTATCACACCTTAGTATATCTCCCCTGTAGTCTATAACTAAAGCTCTTCCATAGAATAACACAGAAACTGGAGAGTTTCTCACAACAGAGAAGTTACCTCCTCTTTATCACAGACATTTTATCAAACCTCAGTGCAACTCCCTAAGGTTCTTTCAGTATATTAACCTCAATGATACTCTAATAATCTGCTTTCCTCACTGCTTAATAAATATGCTCCCATCAAATTCTGTTCTAATCTGAACACCTAAGTTTTAATGCTAGTCACATAGAATTAGTCACGTACCGCGGGCAATCCGAAGGACTCTCATAATTCGAATGATGGTTGGGTTAATGGGCAATGAGGCGTTGACTTCAATCTCTTCCAGTGTGATTCCCATGATGGAAAGCAGAACGATTGCCAGGTCTAACTGATTCCACCTGAAACAATATCACAGTATGTGAAAAGGACTCATCAAATCCTACCTCAGAGACACACAAACACACATATGCACACAAAACCACAAAACACACACACACACACACACAGAAACTGAGCTCTATTTTTTACAGCTGTGATTCTCATCCCTAGTCCTTCGGATACACCAAAAGTTTATTTTGTATAAAGACAAGATACATAACATAATGCATACAAACGGTAAGCATGATGGACCTAGGATTTTAAAGGAGCAGTAAACTTTTTTTATGAAAAAATATATATTGTAGGGATTTTGCTATTGAGTAAAATAAGGGCACTCCCACTGCCGAGAAATTTATATTTCCAGAGTTATTACAGTTTAAACCCATGTTTTTTTACATTAGCAGTGCCCTCTAGTGGTCAAATTCTAGTTAGATTTCCTGTTAGATTCTAATGGAGAGGAAAGTCAGAAAAGTCAGAGACATACAGTTCTCCATAGAATGTGATAGAAACTGCCTGTCACTTCCTGTCTGTTACAACTATCAGGAAGTAAACACAGTAAATTCATTTCCTGTCAGTTAGAACTATCAGGAAGTAAACAGTAAATTCACTTCCTAATTTTGTGAACTGTTATAAATTTTGAATAAAACATCTGACAGAGATGGGAGTACCCTTGATTTATTCAGCAAGAAATGCTCTATAAAATATGTGTTTTCATAAAAAAAAGTTTACTGCTCCTTTAAGGACGTGAAGCCACATGGTGTGGGAAAGTCATTTAATACCTCTCTGCCAGTCAAAGGCTTAACCCATTATGTGACATAGGAGTATGCAAAGAATTGCTTTTCAGTGCGTTGCATACCCCTCTGGCACTCAATGGGTAAAAAAACCAATGCATTAGAAGCTTGCCTAGCATTCAAGGGGTTAAAAAAGGTATGATGAGCTCCAGAATTGCTCATCATACCTAAAATAAAAGTTTTCTTCTAACAGATCTCTTATTCCACATATCAGAAGTGGTAAAAAGATTAGTTAACACTTTAATTTCCTGCTGAATAATACAATGGTGCTCCCTCTGCTGAGAGATGCTCTTATCAAAAGCTATTGCAGTTCAGACTGCAGATCAAACTGTCACAGATTGGTGGAGCAGTTACTATCACATTCACGCTCTAGGCTGAGGCTCCCTCTCAGATAGAATGCAACAGAAAAAACACGTGGACACTAGATGAACTATCCAGACACTAGGGGCACTGTTGCTAACCACTTAGTATAAGAAAAATAAGGATGAACTGTTATAACTTTACAATGGAGCATCTACTAATAGGGGGATTCTTAAATTAGACATACTGTACCTGTCTTTAAAAAAACGCCGGAAACCAAAAGCTATCATTTTGCATCCTGATTCTAGGACGAAAATGAGGGTGAAGATGTAATTACAAATCTTCAGGGCGTCATCCAACACCTGAAAGAAAAAGAACAATCAGCGGAAGGGATTCTTTACGGTAAGGGCAGTAAGGGTATGGAATTCACTGCCTGAGGAGGCTCTGCTATCGAATACATTAGATTCCTTTAAAAAGGGGCTGGATACTTTTTTAAAAAAAGTAGAACATAGAGGGCTGTGTATGTTAGTACTGGGATTAATATTTATTTAGTGCTTGATGATCCAAGGAGAAATTTGATTGTCATTTGGAATCAAGAAGGAATTCCCCCCCATTCAAAGCAGAATTTGAAATTGCTGTATTGAGGGTTTATTTTGCCTTCTTTTGGATCAACAGTGATAAACAGGAATAGGAAAAGGGTTGAACTTGATGGACGCAAGTCATTTTTCAACCTAAACTACTATGTAATTATGTAATCTCTCTGTTTCTGGAAGAATAATATAATCTATAGAGAAAGCAAATGACTTTAGTAGACAGAGACAGAAATAATATTAGGGGAAAACATTTCCATTGACTCAGATGGACTTTCTATTGTCACATGCACTTCTGTTGTTCCAAATTTGTACCAATAGCAGGATAGAACCGGCTAGAAAACAGATGATTAAAGCGGAACTTTCAGATAATAGCCAGTCGCATGCATTCATTAAATGCATGGCGACTAGCTTGAAAATACATGTCTTACCAAAAAAAATACTTGTGTGTAAAGGAATCCGTCCCGTTTCGGGACTGACGGGCAGGTTAGTGCGGTTTGTGAGCCTTCAACGTCAGTCCCTTCCAGTGACCCTTTGGTGCAAAGCAGTCTACTCTATGGAGACCGGGACTGACGGCGCAGGCGCACAGACAAGATGGCTGCGCTCTAGCCTCAGTTCCAGTCTCCAAACGGGACAGATTCATTTAGACACAAGTATTTTTTTTTTGTAAGACATACATTTTCAAGCTAGTTGCCATGCATTTAAAGGGATAGTAATACTTCGTTTTAACTTTATTTTAGTTTGTAGGCATTAAAAAACATGAAGAATGATATAAGTCTTATCTCTCAAACCTTTATGGTTTGAGAGATATTCACAAACAAAGTATCCCCCTCCCGCCCCTTTAACCTAGTGTAAGCCATCTCTTCTCAGATGTGGAATGCAGTCCATAGACCAGACAGATAACAGCAGGGGACAATCTTCTTTGTATGAAAACAATGAAAGCTCTTCCCCCCTTGACAAGCTTTTCAGCTTTTTCCCTTATCTTAATTGAAGATTGTCCCTCTCTGCAGTCTACCTGGGCACCTCCCTTCTGATCTGGTTGAACAGGGAAGGGATAATTTGTTTGTGAATATCTCTTAAACCATAAAGGTTTGAGAGATAAGACTTATATCATTCTTCATGTTTTTTTAATGCCTACAAAATAAAATAAAGTTAAAATGAAGTATTACTATCCCTTTAATGAATGCATGGCGACTTGCTATTATCTGAAAGTTTCGCTTTAAATCAGAGTTTCAGCCTCTTTTAATCACTTGTGATCAAAGGGGAATTATGATCAGATAGAGGCTGATGGACGTACTAAATAAAAGTGGACACATTTCTGGTCAAAACAACGACACCATAGGAAACAAAAATTCTCCTTGATTTAAAGGGGATCTATCGCCCCTATACATGTTGGTCTCAATAGTTAGTTTTTGTAGCGACTAGCTGGTAAAACGGTTTAACTTTTTTAATAAAATTGGTATTTTTAGAATTTAGTCAAGTAAATGTTGCCCTGCGCCCTACTTCTGGACAGACTGTGGTTACCAGCTGTGTACCGCAGCCCGTCACTCTTCCTCTGCTCAACTCACTCTATCCAGCCTCCTCCAATGACGGAGGACTTCTTCATGTAAGCTGGAGAACTCTCATTGGCCAGAGACCGCCCCAGCTTACATTCAGAAAGCCTCTGTCATTGGAGGAGGCTGGATCGAGGGAGGGGTGCAGAGGAAGAGTGACGGACTGAGGTACACAGCTGGTAACCACAGTCTGTCCGGAAGTAGGGCACAGGGAAATATTTACTTGAGTAAATTCTGAAAATACAGATTTTATTAAAAAAGTTAAACCGTTTTACCAGATAGTCACTACAAAAACTAACTATTGAGACCAACATGTATAGGAGCGATAAATCCCCTTTAAATCAAGGAGAATTTTTGTTTCCTATGGTGTTGTTGTTTTGACCAGAAATGTGTCCACTTTTATTTAGTACGTCCATCAGCCTCTATCTGATCATAATTCCCCTTTGATCACAAGTGATTAAAAGTGGCTGAAACTCTGATTTAAAGCGGAACTTTCAGATATTAGCAATTTTATTAAAAAAATGAAACTGTTTTACCAGCTAGTCGCTACAAAAACTAACTATGGAGACCAACATTTCAGATCCCCTTTAAATGGGGTGTCCATCGCAAGGCCTTTCTAGCATTCAAGGGGTTGAAGATGGCATTTAAATCAATGCCAATGTTTATTTATCAGACGGTTCACCACAAAATTGCTGTCTTTCTCATTCAATGGGTTAAAAGCTGCTTTAAAACAATTTGAATATCTGTATTTATTCTACATGATATACTTGTCTTGTAGCAGAATAACTAGCCAATTTTCCTCGATACATCAAACTCTCTGTCTCCTTGGCTACTGCTGTGAGAGTAGACGTGCCAATTTAAATCTCGATACAGAGGTTCGTTGTTCGATGTTTACCTTTGGTTGCTGGTAGTGCTCCATCGCCATGGTGACAACGTTTAATCCGATCACGCCGGTAATAAATAAATCCAGGTAATGACTTGTGCACACTTGATGGATGAGAAGACGAGGGTGAGAGTATTCAGAGTAATAAGGTTTGCATTGGGCCTCTGCAAACAAAATAAAAGGAGAATAGATCAAACCACAAACACCGATTCTACTTGTTACTGACTTTGGAGTCTAAACTCTTCCGAAAATGCATGGATGACTTAGCACAGTATTGTTTTAGAGACATTTCTAGCATTCGAGTTATAAATTGGATTCTCAGGCCTGCCATGCGCCCCATGCATTTAGCAGCTGCCATGCACTATGTCTGACTACTAAGGCAACAAAATAAAGACAATTCTGATGCAAAACTTGAATCATATTTTTCATATGCTATTGAATATAATATCTAAAGAACTTAGGACTTTAATCAGAAAGCCAAACATGGACAATTCTGGTGCAAAGCAACTGGAACGGTGATGACCAATGATTTCGCTGGAGCTTTTAGTAGAGGTGTGCAAGGATCCTGCAGCAGGAAGAGATTTGGAAGAAAATAGGGCTTTCCGCAACCGCTAAAAACCTCCTCCGACTGGTGACCTAATATGAAATGAGGGTGTGTGTGCGTGTGGTGATGCTTGTGTGATGATGTATGCAAGGGAACATGAGGAATGAAGTAAGGGAAAGATAGGACACAGTGTAATGGGCTTACATGTCTGCAATAAGTGTTGTTTGGGTCTATTCCTCATGGGAATTTCTAAAAAAGAAGAAACGATAGGGGGAGATTTACTAAGCTGTGATAAACAGGTGATAAAGTGGAGATGACATCTCGGGGGTTATGCGCAAAGACGTGATAAAGAGGTGATAAAGCGCAGGAGACTTCTCCAGTGATATCACTTCTCCAGTTCATATGTTATTCTATAGAGCCTATGCACTAAGATCTCCAAAGATGGAGGAATCTTGGAGAAGTCATATCCACTTTATCACCTCTTTGTCACCCCTTAGTATATAGGCTCTGTAGATTAACATAGGAACTGGAGAAGTGATATCACTGGAGAAGCCATCTCTCCCTTATCACCTTTTTATCACGCCTTAGTGAATCTCCCCTCTCCAGTTTATAATTTCTCCAGTTCCTATGTTTCTATAGAGCCAATGAACTAAGATCTCCAAAGCTGAAGGGTCCATCGAATAACATAGGAATTGGGGATGTGATAAACCAGAGAAGTCATCTCCACTTTCTCACCTCTTTATCACAGCTTAGTGAATCTCCCCCCATTGTGTCCTCTCTGTGGCTATTCTTGTGAGACAGAAAAGTAACATTCCATGCAGTATATTGGTGATCTTGTAAGAATCAGTGGGCTAAAAGCTCCATTTAAATCAATGAGATTTTGTATCCATCTCCAATAATGCAGTTGGTTTGTTCCAGAATTGCATCTCTACAGTTTCCTTGACACAACCGTAGAATATCTTGTATTACCCATAGCGCTCCCGTGCAGGAGAAACGTTTTAACAAAACAGATTGCTAAAACCTGTTCGATGACACTTTACCAAAAGAGATATTCTACTTTATGTTTACTCCAAAGTGATTCTTCATTAACACATTTAAATATTAATTAAAAACAATACCAAAAATGTTCAAACTCCACGTTACAAAAAACAGAACAACAAAAAAAAAATACTTTCCACAAAAGTGCTCCCCCACACACAAAACTTACAAATGTCCTATGGAGAAAGTTGGAGAAGAAAGAGATGAAAATGCAAGGAACAGAATGAAATAGCACAGAATACATCGTACATTGTGGCACATCGATGACATAATTTTCTCATCTGGTAATTGGAAAAACAGACCCACTGAGGACTGGGTTGTGTTGTTGGTTCAGGAATTTTTAGCGAGTTAACATCTGTACTTTTGGCAAGACATAATTCCTGAGACTCTAACCATTTCCCGTGAAGGAACGAACATCTGTATTGGTTTCAGATGTTTAGGACGAGTAGACAAGTTCCCAAGGACAGCTGTGAGTAAAAACGTGGAGGATAAGCAAAGCAAAACAAAAATAGACTCACATCTGCATCCTATAAATGAAATTCTGCATTGATAATAATAAGATTTTTCATTTAACAGTGACCTTGCATGGTCTCTGCAGTTCTAAAACAGCATAAGACTGAGGTTACTACTTAATAAACTCTTGGATGCAATACTTAGCAAAGCGTGGAGGTGTCCCAAGCATTAAGGGGGCTATTATAAGCGCTGTAAACTTTCATAATGAATTAAAATATTTGTTGTAAGGCTTTTCCTACTGGGTAAAACCAGACTACTCCCACTTCTGGGAATGGATTTATTCAAAACGTTATTGAGGTTCAAATTTATTTTTGTATTTGTTTGACAGTTAGCAAAAGTGCCACCTGGTGTTTAGACAATTATTTTATTGCATTCTATGGGGGAGGTGAGTCACTGACTACAGTATAGATGTTAATCTCCCACTGTGCATACAAAAATTAAGTATTAACTCCCCTACCTCGGTGTGTTACGCTCCAATCCTTCACTCTTCAGCCAAGCACTGAATGACCATTTCTGTTTTTGGGTCTGCCATGACCTAAATTGTGCAAAACATTCTTTCCCTTAATTCTCCCCAAAGGTATGGTGCTGCACGGTTTACTTTTAAAAGTTTGCATGCCAAAGATCGTGCGAATAAAAGATACATTAACCATGTTGTCAGAATAAAAATGCCGACATGAGAATCTTACACTGCATGATATTGCGAGATTATCATGTTGTGAAAGGTCACATCCTCAGACTGCAGTAGACAGAGATCGAGGCAACGGAGGGAGGGAGAAAAAGGCAGAGCACAAGACAAAAGAGTGCGTGAAGAGGGGAGGGAGAATACAAGAACAGACACACGAGTGAGATCATTGCCTCGGTCCCTGTCTGAAGACACCCTCAGTCAGTAACTGACTGGGATGCAACCTTTCACAACCCGACATTAGAATCTCTCTCTGTCATTCAGTGCGAGATTCTCATGTCAGCATTTTTATTCTGATGACACGGTTAATGGATCTTTTGGTCGCATGCTCTTTGGCGTGCGACCTTTTAAAAGGATACCGTGCTGCAGTACCTACTGATCATGAACATCAGGAAATGTGTCTCAATGCACATTTAAAGCCACATGCGCAAAAAATGTGAACCCATTTGGGAACAAACCAACTGCATTATAAGAAAAAAATAAAAATTCCATTTGACGTAAATTGGGCATTTAACTTCCTTAGAAACTAGAATTGTCTCCAACGCATTGCTTCAAAATGCCTTGGAAGACTTTCTAGAATTTGGGGGGGGGGGGGGGCAAAAGCCACATCTTATATAATAAAACACTAGAATGTTTGTCCGATGCAGTCATGCTCAGTAGAGACTGCCCGAACGCACAGAATGCTGGGAGCACGGAATGCTGGGAGCATTCTTTGCGTTCGGGGAGTCGCTACAGCGTATGACTGTATCGCGTTCGCCACCAGTGAGGCAGCAGCAGTACGCAGAGCAGGACCGGCCTCTTAACCCTTTGGGTGCCAGAGGGGTACCCCACTGGCACTCGAAAGGTTAACCTCACCCAGACCTTGGCCCGTGTACACAGGCTTTTACACTAGTTTAAAATAAATGGGAATGCTTATATGCCCCTTATGATGTCAATGGATTGCTTCAGAACAGGTCCACTATTCATTTCTGTATTTGTCTCTAATTACATTAAATTATCCTGCTAATGGAGCCCCAAGTCCTCAGTATCAACTACGTCATGTGGGTTCTTTGATTCTCTTCATGTATAAATAAGTTGTTGTTTCAGCTTTGTATTTCCCAAATGATTTATATATATATATATATATATAAGTGAGGTTTAAAGGCACAGAATCCCCAGCAAACAAGTTTTTTTTTCATGTTCTAAGGTGCCTGTATCTTCTAAGGCAATATACCATCTATACACCTTTGTCAGATAGTCAGGGCACCGATTATTATTATTATTTTTAAATTAAACAATAAATGTTTTTAATTAAAAAATAAATGTGTTTGTTGCGCATGATCCTTGGAGAGATGAGTGCGAGCAGGAAAGATATTGGCGTGCTGCATACTGAGGGGCGCAGCAAGTATTTCAGAATGTTGTCACAGGAGCCAGGAATCAGGGATAGGATAGTACAATTGATCCATTTTCTTCTTAGTTCATAAGCGTAAAAGTAATGGGGCTGTTGGGCAGGACAGTGCACTAATAATACATTTGGTTGGCCCTAGCCCAGAGCACTTTGGAGGCAAAGAATGTTTATTAAAAACACTACCTTCAAGGTTCTGGGTGCACAGCACATAAATGGAAGACTACGACTGAACTTAAGAGGATCCTAAATATTTTAGGGTCTCCAACCACAATTTTACCTGAGGCCTGAGCGGCTCTTAAAATGTCCCTGTTCGTTATATATGCAGAACTTTGTATCTGCGAGTTGCAACATTAAGATGGGATGTGTGAGCCATGAGTTAAACAAACAAGACTTCACGCACAGTTTAGTGGACACCTGACATCAGACAGTAGTTAGTTACAGGACACTATCACTGTGCTGGGACAAGACATACGATCCGCCAGTACCTTGTTCTGGACTGGCTGAGCGCTCCAATATATCATCATCCAGCATTAGATCTAAAAGAATGAGATGCTGTTAATCACTCCACTGTGAGCAAGGAACAGTGATCTTCTGCTTGGGGCCCCAGTGACTTAAGACAAACTACCTCTCCTAGTAGTTGCTGATTAATTATAAGAAGATTCACTGTCATAATTAATATGAATAGACTCTTAGCCACTGTTATAGCACTAAAATTAGGAAAGATTTTGGGGTGCCCCAAATCCTCAGTTGAAGAGTTTGTCTTTATTTTTACTTAGTACCTTATGAAGAAAGCAAAAGATGATTAATTCTGGAACAAACCAACTGCCCAGTGGGAAGAAAAGTAAAAATTCCCCAAATTCCAATATTTTAAATAGGGCTTTTCACATCTGGATACAAAGGAGGTTTCCTAAACAATTCAAAGCCATGCGTAGGAGACCTCTCTAAAAAGCAATTGCATAAAGGTCCAATTTAGTGAAAAGTACCTTGTGTGCAACATGCACACAAGAAAACTTATCGATCGCTACAGCACTCCTCTAACCACATCACATAATATTGAAAACGCACTCATCTGGTCCATCCAGGGCTTGGTAGGTCAGGTGCTACCCCCCACAATCGCAGTAAAGCATTAAGAAACAGGAGGGGAGTGCTTACGGGTTCACCAACTAAGCTTCAACCAGTACAGATATTAATTAAAACGTCACAAGTTTATTGTATCAAAATATAAAAACAACAAACATAGGATAAAGCTCATGGAGATATGCTTAAGGTCACCAGCCTTACGCATTTCGTGTGTGTATCCCTCACTTAATCATAAGCCTATGATTAAGTGAGGGATACACTCACGAAATGCGTAAGGCGGGTGACCTTAAGCATATCTCCATGAGTGTGATCCTATGTTTGTTTTTTTTATATTTTGATACAGTAAACTTGTGAAGTTTTAATTAATATCTGGACTGGCTGAAGCTTTGTTGGTGGACCCGTGAGCGTTCCCCTCCTGTTGTCTTCAAAGGTCCATTTTAACTCAATATGAATTTTTATCCCCCCCCCATGGTCCAATGGGTTTGCTCCTAAATTGCTCATCTTTTGCTTTCCGCGTAAGGCCAATAATGATGTAATCCGATCCTTGATGGAATTGAACCCTTTGGCACTCAAAGTGTTAACCCCTGTGCAGAGGGCTTAAAGAACTTGATACCTCAAGGAAAGTGATGTATATTGCACACTACAAACACATAACTGCCAGCCAGCAGCCCTCTGTACACAACTGTACCCAACCAATTGGTCCGAGAAGGACAAAGCAGCTTCTCCTTTAAATTGGATTTGTCAATCATTTTAGTATTTGACTAAATAAACATGGATTTACAGCATTACTTTTTTTTTGTTTGCAAAAAATATTCAATTATCTCTCCATATAAAATATTTATACATTAATTTGTACTGTCATATTTTTTAAATGTATTTATATTTTTAAACTGCTAATCATCTACTATCATTTGTACTTATAATATTATTTTCCGAAACATCTACTTTCTAGAGTTATTTATTTTTTAATTTATAAAAAACTATAAAAAGAACACCTTGATAAATTAATAAACACCAATTAAAAGAATTGGTTAGAAAAAAAAAGAAAGAAGAAATGTAAAACAAAGAAATACGATAACTAAAAATGTATTAAAATGCAGAGGTCTCAGATCTACAAAAGATTCCAATAAGGAAACAGAAGTAAAATTGAAAAAACTTTTAAAGAAGAAAAAAAAAATGTAAAAATGCATTTTTCATTATTTGTTGTTGTTTTTTTCTTATTGTGGAATACGTTTTTGTTAGCACCTTTTATAACATCTGCCTCACAGACAACTGGAAGAAATTGTGCAATTGGTTCAAAACACATTGAAAATCTAATTCTCCTTTCTGTTTAACCTGTGCTCTTTACATTCAAATACCGTAAACTGGAGGAGAAATTTCAGTACTGAGAAGACACAGCAGGTGTTAAGATCTTGCTCAAGACTTTGACCTGTTGAGGTCTTGAACTGGTGAGCTGGGCAACCAAGCTGTACATTGTAATTTACTTCTCACCAAAAGGACGTTCAGCTTAGACAAAAAGACCATTGCCTTGACTAAAACGTTGCTGAATACTGCTATCATTTTACTATATCTATATGACCAAAACGTGTTACCCCAATGATTAAGATGAGAAAGGTATTATTAAAATAGCATTAACCTTAACTCCAACCACATTCTGAAATTATACTTGGCATCATCAAAAACATTCTTGATCATATGGCATCAATAAACAGATAATCCGTCATGAATTCATATGTGACATGTAATAATAATAATAATAATATACAATTAAATGCAAAAATCCTTTTTTGGAACTGATTTCAGTACTGAGAAGACACAGCAGGTGTAAAGATCTTGCTCAAGAAAATAATGTTAGACTTTGACCTGTTGAGGTCTTGAATTGGTGAGCTGGGCAACCGAGCTGTACATTGTAATTTACTTCTCACCAAAAGGACGTTGAGCTTAGAAAAAAAGACCATTGTCTTGACTAAAATGTTGCTGAATACTGCTATCATTTTACTATATCTATGTGACCAAAACGTGTTACCCCAATGATTAAGATGAGAAAGGTATTATTAAAAAAGCATTAACCTTAACTCCAACCACATTCTACTTGTTGATGAAATTAAACTTGGAATCATCAAAAACATTCTTGATCATATGGCATCAATAAACAGATAATACGTCATGAATTCATATGTGACATGAGATCTGCAACTAACAAACATTGTGGTCGAGGGAAAAAACATTACCACAAAAAAAATATGAAAGAGTTAGATGTTCTTCTTTCTCAAAAATTATGAAGGGTTTCTATTTTTTAGAAGCTGACAAATCAATCTAAAATCCAACATTTTTGTAGACTGACGATGCTCTTGCAAAATTATGGGCAACTGCAAAAGCAGATTTAACACCAAATACTTGTTTGAACCTTAGTTTTGGCTTGTCAACCATGCTAGAAATTACTTTTAGGGAAGATGCACTCATTAATTTCTATGTCTACAATGACATCTACTAGTTTTAATCATATGAGAAAAACTATTGCTATTTTACTGAGTTTTCCATGTAGTGTTTTTTTCTTTCTCCCAGCAACCATTATAAATAACAGAACAACACTGCCCTGAAAATACAAGATCCCAGAGTGTAGCCCTGAATTTATCGAATGTCTGGGTGCATATATAAAAGCTGAACCTCAATGGTTAAAATTATGTACCCATGTGTTTTATGAAGTGATAATAGACACTATTTTATATTACTTTAAAAGTCTTCAGATTAATATTCCTTAGACATACTCTTTGATATGGTTTTCACTCTGAGATCTCAAGGGGTATGCAATAAAGTGACCAATAATGATGGCAATCTCTCAGTCTACTGAGTGAAGGCCATGTGGCTTCTATCTCCTAGTAGCACATTGATGACATCATATAACAAGTGGGAGGAATCAATGTGCTTGCATAGATGACCATAACAGGAAGATGCCAAATGTTTTAACTCCCATAAAACACACCACAGGTAGTGGGGAAAAGGAAATCAAGAGCTCTCCATAAACACACACACACATATATATATACGATTATCTCCCTAACAATATTAAATTAAAATGAGGTCTTTCACTTTCCGAAACCAAAACCTGATGAATGGAGTTATAATTTATCATTCTTCCCATCTGATAATTAATGGCTTGGAAAGAGAAATAAGGAACCAGCAACAATGTCAGATG
This sequence comes from Rhinophrynus dorsalis, assembly GCA_037306005.1. Taxonomy (NCBI): domain Eukaryota; kingdom Metazoa; phylum Chordata; class Amphibia; order Anura; family Rhinophrynidae; genus Rhinophrynus; species Rhinophrynus dorsalis. Next base: position 24,205,370 of record CM074727.1, on the reverse strand, counting down.
TTTACCTATTATCTCTCAATTATCACATTAGATGCTAGAGAAGACTTGTACGCATTGCTAAGCAATGGACTGCAGATGTCTCTAGCAACCAATCAGATGATAAATTGCTGCACTTATATGAATTCAAAACAATTTGGTCTATCCCTTGTAACCTTAAGCGAGAAGCAAGTGTGGCTAATAATTATATCACAATAGTGTAAATATTAAAGACAAAAGCAAAGAAAAGAGAAAAAAATCAGTCGTTAGCAGAATAAAGTTTGCGTGAAGAAGAAAAAAAAGAGTACAGCTGACCTCTGACTGATAAAACAGATTCAAAAATGTTAAAAATATTCAAGACTTAAAATGTTAAAATACTCAAGACTTGCAATCAAATTGGTTAAAAAAAAGCATGTCAGTTACAGAATTCTTCATGCTTTCTAATCACTAAGCGATCTTTACATGCAAAATAGTACAACATGTTTAAATCATTTATCTTCTTTGATAATGTTATTTGGGGTTATTTCTTTGAAAGGTAAATTTGAATTGGTTATTTTTATTTATCGGAAAGCATGTTTTACTATCATATGCAATTCCTCTACTATAGAGCTTACAAAAACCTAACATATAAAAATATGTAAGGAGAAAGATGCTAAAATGTCTAAAATGATATTCATATGTTAATCCCCTCTATTAAGATTTTGTTTTACATTTTACTTTAATGCTAGTGTTTTAATTTTTTCAAAACCGAGCTGGCTTCTGAGACACAAAGCTTTCTCTATAAAGACTATTATAGCTGCACTTATGGACCAATAGGACGCTGACATGTCAAAATCCCAACATGACAGTTTCCTGTTTCAGGACTCTGGAGGCCATATTTGATTATATTTCTATATCATTAAAAGTTTGCAATTCTGGATCCAGAGCTGCCCAAGATTTCAGCCGGATCAACATGAGTCCTTGATTGTGTTTTACAAGATTTGGTTTAAAATGAGGGGGCTGTTATCTTTCCCCTGACACTGAACTACAGTGTTACCTAACCATGCATTTGTAACACTATCCATGCTTCTAGGAAATGGCCATCCCAGCAGGGGGGCAGAGCTCCCGTCAAAGGTCAAGCAGCACTCAGAAAGTTGTGCAAAGAGTACCGACCGGCCAGCTCTCTCTCCTTACTCCTTCTCTTTTTCTCCATCCTGCGGAGTCTCTTCTCCTCCCTCCTCTTGGCTTCTTCCTCTTCCTGATGCTGCCTGCACTTGTGGAAATTCTCTACCACAACCCCCACAAACATGTTGAGGACAAAAAATGCAACGATCAGCAGGAAAGAAATGAAATAAAGAAGCATCCAAGGGTTGTAGTTCATTACTGGCTGAAAAAAAAAAAGAAATATACAAATTTTATTATAGAGAAGAAGCCATTTGGGAGTCAACATAATCTTGACCTTTTGGAATTATTTTTATAGAAATGAAATTCGAGTTTCCCATTGCCAGAGCAATGGTAAGTCTGATTGGACATGGATAGTACCAAAATATATGTTAATGTTTATGTGCTATTTACATTAGAAGTCAAATCAAACATGGCCTTCAGTTTGTTCAAACAGAATGTCATATTATGCTCTGGTGCAACTGAAACTTCCTATTGGTCTGTGAAAATGAGGCTTGGACAGCAGGAATCGTAACCGTCCCCATGACAAGCAAAGTTGAAACTAACCCTCCCATCACAAAGTTTACTACTGTAAAAAAAAATCAATTGTACCTGCTGGTCCACTCCAACAGCATCCAGTCCATCATACATGATATCCACCCAACCATCTTTGGATGCCAAGACGAATAGTGACATTAGAGCCTATTCAGGAATAAAAATCTATGTATTTAAAGGCTCCATGGCATTAACATATCCAACATGGAGAAAAACTCTACATTATATTACATGATTCTGCTGAGTTCTTTAAAGGGACAGTAGTGTTTCATAGTAAAAGCAGCTCTAATTAATCTTCATAGTATTTGGGCCATGAAAAGTGTTATTTCAATACTGTCAGAGTTGTAGTTCAAGATTATTTAATGATAAAGTATCCCCCCCCCCTTTTTTTACTGATGTAACACTGCTCAGCTCAGAGCAGCAGGGTGGTGCCCAAGTGGATTGCAGAGAGGGACAATCTTCAATTAGCATAAAGGAAAAACCTGAAAAACCTGTCAATGTGGGCAGGGCTTTCATTGTTCTCACAGTAAGAAGATTGTCCCTTGCTGTGAGCTGTCTGGTCTGTGGACCAGATTCCACATCTGAGGGGAGGTGGCTTACACTAGGTAAAAGGGACGGGAGGGGGATACTTTATCATTCAATTACTCTTGAACTAGAACTCTGATAGTATTGAGATAACACTCTCCATGGCCCAAATACTATGAAGATTAATTGGAGCTGCTGTATTTGCGAAACATTACTATTCCTTTAAGTGTTGGATGGTTTTCATTGGACAATAAATAAAGGTAGCCATATCAAGTAATTCTTAAAGTCTCTCTCACTGTCTGATAAATATGTGTTTCAACCCCACTTTCCTTGCTGTGGCCAGAAAACCCTAATGGCCTCTATGGATTTTGTAGAAGAGATATCATCCATCTGTCCTGGATGTCATATCCATGAAGGCAGACATGACAATTTTCACTCTGATCCTTAACCATTTGAGTGCCAGAGGGGTACAGATCGCATTGCTCTGCAATGAAACCCGTACCCCGCTGGCACTCAAAGGGTTAAGGGGTTGAAATTACCAACTGCATGGTCCTGCTCGCAACTGTCATGTCCACCCCCTTTTTCATAATACCCAGGGTGGACTGAACAGGTAATCTCTCGAACAAAGACACAAGGGAATAATTCAAAGGGCCATTAATATTTTCTGTCAATAACAGGGTAAGTGGGAGATTATTGTAAGAATCCTTTACCAATAATCATATCCCTTAAAGGGAACTACCACCCCACACAATCTTTACCTTCACTAAGTCCCCATCTGGCAACTACCTGCTTAGTAGCGCCAGTTACCAGAATAATTACCTTATTTAATAGATTTCTGCTCTCTTCCATTGGCAACAGGCAGGATGGAGCGAGTACATCTTGCCATTGTGACGTCCGTGCGCCTGCTCTGTCAGTCCCAGCCGGGTCTAGGAGGCACTGCTAGGAGCCAGCTGGCTCCCGCTGGGACTGACAGCGCAGGCGCGGACGTCACATTGGAAAGATGTCCGCGCTCTGTCTGCCTGTCGCCCATGGAAGAGAGGAGAAATCTATTAAATAAGGTAATTATTCTGGCGACTAGCGCTACTAAGCAGCTAGTCGCCAGATGGGGACTTAGTGAAGGAAAAGATTTTGTGGGGTGGTAGTTCCCCTTTAAACCTCATTCCTCTTATTCTTTAAACAGATTCCATTAACAATACTGAAAGGGATATTAAAGTTTCAAAATAAAAACAGCTCCAATTAATCATCATTGTATTTGGGCCATGGAGAGTGTTATTTCAATACTGTCAGAGTTGTAGTACAAGAGTAATTGAATGATAAAGTATCCCCCTCTCGCCCCTTTTACCGATGTAACACTGCTCACCTCAGAACAGAAAGGTGGTGTCCAGATGGCATGCAGAGAGGGACAATGTTCAATTAGCATAAGGAAAAACCTGAAAAACCTGTCAAGGGGGGTAGAGTTTTCATTGCTCTCACAGTAAGAAGATCGTCCCATACTGTGAGCTGTCCGATCTTAAGACCAGATTACACATCTAAGGCTGCTTACACAAGGTAAAAGGGGTGGGAGGGGGATACTTTATCATTCAATTACTCGTGAATTACAACTCTGACAGTACTGAAATAACACTCTTCATGGCCCAAATACTATGAAGATTAATTGGAATTGCTTTTATTTAGAAACATTACTATCCCTTAAATATGTGTGTGTGTGCGCATGTATTTGTGTGTTTGAATGTATTTATGTGTGTGTATATATATATATGTATGTGTGTGTGCATATGTGCATGTATGTCTTTATGGATAAGAAGTTGGGAAGAGAGATAAGTCAGAGTACCAACATGTCAAATATTTTTGAAATCTCCTCATTATGTTATCAGATCTTTTCCAAATTATAATAATTACAATAAACTGGGATCCCCGGATTGTTTTGCGTAAATCTGGGGTGAAATTATTCTGCATAATAACGCATTGGATACTTCTCAACCATCAAGCGAGTTAACCCTTTGAGTGCCAGAGGGGTACGGAACGCATCGCAGAGCAATACATTGCGTACCCCTGGCACTCAAAGGGTTAACCTAAAGTGGCATCTGCATTGGTATATATGGATTTATGACCCACAAAAGTCATCTGAAGAATGATCCACTTATAGCTAATCATAAACACTTGTGAAATTCCAATTTTTCTTCTTACTATTTTCTAAAAATGTATGCAAATCAGCCAGATCAATGAAAAGTTATGGGTTGTCCTGATATTTAGCAAATCACTAGTCTGTAAAAATGCTGCATATTTTAGATCACGAGTAGGCTAAAATGTGCCCCCAAGTGGTTGAAGACTACAACAACTCCATCATAACCAAACAGTCCACAAATGGGTGGAGATGTCTGGAGTTGTATTCCCCAATGCCTGCATAGTCAAAGGTTGTCTACCTCTGTCATAGACCACAAGTACTCACTTGTATTCAGGTGTTTGGTGAGACAATGTAGAGAACATGATAGGTTAGAACTCATATCTGCTGACACTGATACAGATCTAAAAAAGTCTACTAATTCTTTTCATACCTGACCAAGATTGTCAAAATTATATTTGTGTCTTGCCCATTTATATTTGGCTTCAAGGCAGTCTGATTTATTAGTAATATTTCTAGTGTCTTCTCCCAGGCAGTAGAAAAATTTTCCCTTGAAAAGCTGAAAATAGAATGAGAGGAGTCTTTAAGCGAGGCAATAGATACTGTAAAATCTCACGTATTACACTCACAATTATGCCCCTTTTCACCTTATGCGAAGTGGGGGGTGCATATTATACACAAGAAAAAAAAAATACATAATATAATCTCCACATTTCTGCTTAACTTCCTCTGTAGAAAACATCCCTTGGATGTCGCCCTTCTCACACCTACCTGCCCGTGGCTGGCTCTTGGAAGCAGACCAGGAAAGGAAGGATCGTTGAGATGCTGAATTGATACCCACTACATTTCTTACGGGCATACTTAGAAGAAATGGTCTTGTAAGTAGATTCACTTATTATCCTTAATTGTTCTCATTTCACACTGTTTGCTCTCAGATGGTATTTGCTTCTCCCATCTTCTTTTTCTACAGTTCTACGCTATGTGAAGGGTGCCACGGAGGACACCAGGGAATATAGCAGCAACCTAGAGACTATCCTTATATATTCTCTATTTGATCGTGGTGACTTTCTATATTGTCCATTATATTGTCCTGTATATTCTAACTATTGAGCAATAGCGGGTGGAGCGCTATAGGTGCACATCCAAACCCCACTTTTTGCTTAACTTCCTCACCCACCTCAAATTTTGCCACCATGCCCTTCCTCTACTGCCCACCTCCAGAGGCACCTGGGATATCTGCATGGTGGGCAGTATGCTTACGTTTGCAGCCTGCATCTCGTTGAGAGGACCTGTGGTCTTTCAAGATAATGGTAGTGCCAGGGCACTACCATTATCTTCAATTAACACAGGCCCTCACAGGGATGTGGGAAGTGGGCTGCAAATGCAAGCATGCCCCCTGCTGGGCAGATGTTTCAGATGCTTCAGGAGGGGATGAGCAGAGGGAGAGGAAGGTGTCAGCATATTTAGGAGGGTAGAGGGAGAGAAGGAGACACCTTTTTTTTTTTTGGTAGGTAGAGGGATGGTTAAAGGGATAGTATTGGCTGAAAATAATTTACTTTTATATTGTAGCCCTTAAAAAAACATTAAAAATTATAAAAGTCTTATCTCCCAAACCTTTATGGTTTGGGAGATATTAGCAAGTAAAGTTAAGTAAAGTTCCCTTTTCCTGGATGTTTTAGTCAAGTCTGCCATCTAGTGGACAGATTTGGAATCAGTCCACAGATCAGCGGGCAGCTCTTCAGCAGTGCCTAGATCATGATCTTTAAAAATAACTACTTCATTGGAACTGTCTACAAAGTGTGCCTAGCTTGCAAGCACACTTTGTAGACCATTCCAATGAAGAAATTCTTTTTAACCCCTTAACGACCGGCCGAACATCGTGGCAACGTGAGTTAAGTACTGCGGAATATTTTTTTTTCTTTTTCCGGTTCAGGACTCCCTGAACAGCGTGCAGACGCGGGGGGAGCCCGGAACTCCATGACAGTCATAGTACGTCATGGGTTGTTCAGTCTGATCGACCCATGACGTACTATGACCGCCAAGGGTCGTTAAGGGGTTAAAGATCGTAATCTAACACTTCTGAAGAGCCGCAGCCGGTCTGGGAACCGGATTCCAAATCTGAAGGCTTGAGCACTGACGTCACTCCGGGGGAAACTTTACTTGCTAATATCTCCTAAACCATAAAGGTTTGGGAGATAAGACTTATATCATTTTTTAAGGGCTACAATATAAAACAAAATTATTTTCAGGCAATACTATCCCTCTAACAGTGGTGCGTATTATACACAGACACTTTTGATTCTCCTAAAATCTTGGGTTAAATTTACACCTGAGTATTACACACAGGTGCGTATTACACCTGAGATTTTACGGTAGCTTATATAAACATGCATGTAGGAACAAAATTAGATATACACATACTAAAGAAGATGAACATTTTTATTATGAGGAAAAACTATTTTTAAGGCAATTACTGTATGATGCACATTACATATACATGCTAATATCAAAAGACATACATATCAAAGTGTTTCTAAGATCGCTCTTGTTTCTCAGATTGTACCTGAACTCCAAGGATCCCAAATATGATGAAGAAGGCACAGCAGATCACCACAATGTTACCAATGGGCTTTAAGGAAGACATTAGGGTCTCAACAACAAGCTTTAATCCCTGAGCTCGACTGATGACCCTATAGAATGGAACACAAATTCAAATTACATTCCAACACAAATCTGTTATAGTATACAGAACTTCTCATTTAATATAGTGCCTTATCCTCCTATTTATTGATACTCTAATATTGCTTGTTAGTGTGTCCAGCCAGCAGATTTACTACAATGCACTGCCCTCGATTTATTATAGTGCCCATTATAGCATCTGTATTCTAATGCCCTGCCCTCTATTTATTATAATGCACATTATAGGATCTGTAGTATAATGCACTGACCCCGATTTATTATAGTGCCCATTATAGCATCTGTATTCTAATGCACTGCCCTCGATTTATTATAGTGCATATTATAGCAGCTGTATTATAATGCACTGAATTATAATGCACTGACCCTGATTTATTATAGTGCACATTATTGTACCTGTATTATAATGCACTGACCCCGATTTATTATAGTGCGCAATATAGTAGTTGTAGTATATTTCACTGCCCCTTCTGATTTATTACAGTGCAGTGATTGTTACAGGACATCCTCCCCATTATTTATTCAATAGTACCACTTCTGATTTATCACAGTGCAGTGACTGATATAGGACACTCTCCCGATTATTTATTCAGTAGTACCACTTCTGATTTATTACAGTGCAGTGATTGATATAGGACACCCTCCCCATTATTTATTCAATAGTACCACTTCTGATTTATTACAGTGCAGTGATTGTTACAGGACACCCTCCCCATTATTTATTCAATAGTACCACTTCTGTTTTATTACAGTGCAGTGATTGATATAGGACACCCTCCCCATTATTTATTCAATAGTACCACTTCTGATTTATCACAGGGCAGTGATTGATATAGGACACCCTCCCCATTATTTATTCAATAGTACCACTTCTGTTTTATTACAGTGCAGTGATTGATATAGGACACCCTCCCCATTATTTATTCAATAGTACCACTTCTGATTTATCACAGGGCAGTGATTGATATAGGACACCCTCCCCATTATTTATTCAATAGTATCACTTCTGATTTATTACAGTGCAGTGATTGGTATAGGACACCCTCCCCATTATTTATTCAATAGTATCACTTCTGATTTATTACAGTGCAGTGATTGGTATAGGACACTCTCCCCATTATTTATTCAATAGTACCACTTCTGATTTATTACAGTGCAGTGATTGATATAGGAAACTCTCCCCATTATGTATTCAATAGTACCACTTCTGATTTATCACAGTACAGTGATTGTTACAGGACACTCTCCCCATTATTTATTCAATAGTACCACTTCTGATTTATCACAGTGCAGTGATTGATACAGGACACTCTCCCCATTATTTATTCAACAGTACCACTTCTGTTTTATTACAGTGCAGTGATTGATATAGGACACTCTCCCCATTATTTATTCAATAGTACCACTTCTGTTTTATTACAGTGCAGTGATTGATATAGGACACTCTCCCCATTATTTATTCAACAGTACCACTTCTGTTTTATTACAGTGCAGTGATTGATATAGGACATTCTCCCCATTATGTATTCAATAGTACCACTTCTGTTTTATTACAGTGCAGTGATTGATACAGGACACTCTCCCCATTATTTATTCAATAGTACCACTTCTGATTTATTACAGTGCAGTGACTGATATAGGACACCCCCCCTCATTATTTATTCAATAGTACCACTTCTGATTTATCACAGTGCAGTGACTGATATAGGACACCCTCCCTATTATTTATTCAATAGTACCACTTCTGTTTTATTACAGTGCAGTGACTGATATAGGACACTCTCCCCATTATTTATTCAATAGTACCACTTCTGATTTATTACAGTGCAGTGATTGTTACAGGACACTCTCCCCATTATTTATTCAATAGTGCCACTTCTGATTTGTTACAGAACACTGTCTCCAATTTTTTCTCTAACTCTTCTTCAGTAAGTGGTGCACTACCAACTCCTCATGCGCCTAATTAGTGTGAACTCCCCAATCCATTACAGTGCTAAATACCCACAAACTTTACTGGATTTATTTGAGTGCACTTCCATATGTTTCTGTATAGGATACAGGGGCATCCACGTTTTTGCATTCATGGGGCCACATGAATAGAAACCATTAGTGTGAGGGCTGCATTATTTATTTTTTTTATAATGATGTTGAATTATAGCCTGTCAGCTATTCAAAAATATGGATCTATTTATCTGGTGATCAAGTCAATGACAATAATGATATTTGCTTTTAACAACGCTGAATAGTGTAGATATTAAAAATATTAATGCAATGACGTAGGTCCCATCTCTCAAACATGTATAGTTTGAGAGATATACACTTATAAAGTTCCCCCTCCCGCCTCTTCGACAGACGTCAGCGCTCTAGCTGACAGCATGAGAGTCTGGTCATTTGACCAGCCGGCAGCTTTTCAGCAGAACCGAATTAGCACTATCAAGAAAGAAATACTTCATTGGAATGGTCTACAAAGTGTGACTGCAAACCAGGAATTGGCAGCAGAATAAGAGAGGACGTAATGCCACTTTACAGAACACCAGTTCCACCTCGCCTAAAGTGTGGTGCATAGTTATGCACCATAAGACAGTCATACCTTAGAAATGATTCAAAGAAGGGCCAGTAAAATGGTACCTGGGCTAAAAAACTAAATATATCAGAAATGACTCCAGGGGCGAGATTCACTAAGCACTGAAAAAGAGGTGATAAAGTGGAGTTGACTTCTCCAGTTTCTATGTTATTCTATAGAGGCCATTCATTAAGATTTCCAAAGCTGAAGAGCTCTTAGTGCATTGGATCTAAACAATAACATAGGAACAGGAGAAGTTTATCTCCAGTTTATCACCTCTTAGTGAACCTCCCTCAGGACTTTAATATGCTTGGCTTGGATGACAAAAGAGAGAGGGGTGCTTTGATTAAAACCTTAAAATATATCAAGGAATTTGATAAAGTTCAGGAAGGATCAATTTTCAAAATAAAAGGAATAATAGGACAAGGCCGCAGATTGGAGGGTGAAAAAATAAGAGGTATGTGAGAAAAAAATGACTGCAGTGAATGGGAGATAGATACATGGAAAAGCCTCCCAGCAGAACAAGGTAAAGGCTAAAACAGTAAATGACAGTAAGAACTATTGGGATAGACATATAACAAGTCTAAGAATAAAATAAATCTGTTATAACTAGATAAAGAAAAGGGCAGACTAGATGGGCGAAATGGTTGTTATCTGCCGTCAAATACTGTTTCTAAGAATGTACCTCACGTAACACTTAATGCGTTGGGCACCCCTCTGGCACGCAAAGCTTTTTTTATTTGGTACACACCTCTACTAATTTATTATTATGCCCCACAGTCAGCTGGGATACTTATTTATTACATCACACAATTCCCCTAATTAATTATAACACATTTGTCCTGATATATCTGCATCCCCTTTCATTTGATTTATTAGCCTTTGATTTATAATGTGTGCTGACTCCAGTTTATTAATGTGTATCGCACCTGTGATTTATTAGTATACCTATGATAAATTGAGTGCATTATTTCTACCAAGAAAAACAAATGTAACATCAAGATACATGATAGTTTTCAAAACAATTTTTTTCATGGCGCATAAGCTGATTTCCTGCATAAATCAGCGTTCTCACCGTAAAGGTCTCAACGTTCTAAGGAGTCGCAATACTCTTAACATGCCCAGAATCTTGGTGCCGCTATCTGATACCAAGGAAACCAGGATGTCAATGACAGATATTAAAACCAGCATTCCATCAAGAACGTTCCAACTGCTCCTCAAGTAAGCTTTTCCACCAAAACACAAGTTTAGTGCCACCACCTGCCAACCAATAGAAATGACTTTTAGATACAGAAATCAAACAGAACAGTGTTTGGTCAGGTCCAGTAAAAACATAATTAAAGTTGAAGAACGAGAAACTCTTTATGGAAGAACCAGCAGAGCGCTACAGAGTACAGGATTTAAATAACACCGCTCTGCTCTTGAGGAATTCTATGTGAGTGGCATGCCAACAACACACATACTCAGAGTTAAAATTCATATTAAAAATCATAAATATACCACTAACAAAAATGCCACTTTTGTTTCTAGATATTTCCCCTCTGGAATCCAAATGGTACCTTTTTCATTTTGCTTTTAAACTAATTCCGTTTGTTATTGAGAACACGCAATGATGTTCTAGGTTACTTAAAACTATATACACAGTGGATAAAGTCCATCATACTGTGCATAATAAAGATATTCCAAGTCAACGAGGTATTCTGCAACCAATAAGGATAAGAAATTCTAAGATGACTCAGAAGATTCCATAGTGTGTTCCATAGATGGTACTTTATTCATTACATTGTTGAAAGATATTATTACTAGTGTAAAAGCCCATGTACACGGGCCAAGGCACGGGTGATATTAACCCTTTGAGTGCCAGAGGGGTACGAAACGCATTGCTTTGAAATGCGTAGTGTACCCCTCTGGCACTCAAAGGATTAAGAGACCCTGCTCTGCGTCCTGCCGCCGAGGCAGTCATGCACTGCAGAGACTGTCCGAAATCACAGAATGCTTCCAGCATTCCGTGTTCTCAGCATTCTGTGCTCCCAACATTCTGTGCTCCCAGCATTCTGTGCGTTCGGGCAGTCTCTACTGTGCATGAAGGCTTCTGACAAACATCCTAGCGAATTATTATATAGGATAAGCTATGAATTGGCAGTAAGCTTCTGAGTGCCAGTAGTGGCAACAATATAATGAATTGCATATCTCCCTGGAATACTTATTATGAAAAGCTAAACACATGTAAGATTTCAGATTTGTACAATGTACTTTAACACATTGGCTGGAACCACAGGTGATTTTCGAAAAAGAAAGGTGCCAGGTTGCCACTTTCTGTAATGCTGTATTTTTCTGATGCTGGCATATAATAGCGTATTGTTCTAATGGCGGCACGTAATAGCAAGTAAAAAAGGTACCATGACCTGGCTAAAAACCATCCCTGGTAGGTATAGGTTGCTAGAATGTGATGGGTTAAAGTCACAATACCTAGGTAAATGTTTGAATTCTTATAGTGGTTTTGGTAAGGAAATCAATGTGTTGGAGATTACACGTTTGCAAACACTGAGAAATTACACTTAGAAGATCCAACAATGAGGTTCTGATAGCCATGTTTAGCCTTATTTGATTTTTGTAATTAGTATAAACATAAGAGATGGTGAAGGGCAACCTTGTCTTGTTTCATTGCTGACATTGAATTTATTAGATCACAGTTCATTAAGCTTGATAGATGCAGAAGAGATGGCACAATTTTATATAATTTAAATAGATCTAATATCGCAAATACCAAAATTATATTGGATATATTTAATTGTAGGGAAAACATAAATACGTTAGAGTAGAAGAAGTAATGAGATAAACATAGTTAAATGACCTTACCTTTACTGTCATTTCAGCCAAAAAAATTAATGTAAATATATAATTGGACAATGTAAGGAATATTCTTTCCTGTTAAAAAGAAACAAAGAAAGAGAAGAAAGATAAAGCATTTGTTGTGTCAATTATTTACAGATAATTAAAAAAATAAATATTAAAAAGATCTATTTACAAAAATTCTGAAAAATTTATGACAATTGTTTACAGATAATTAAAAAAATAAATATTAAAAAAATCTATTTACAAAAATTCTGAAAAACTGATGACAAAAACAATTCTTCAATCAATAAATTCTATATTTTCATATCTCCAAAAATAGAAGTGTCCTGACTGGTCTTACTGAGGAAACAGCAGAAGTGGTTAAAAACTAAAGATACTTTCATAGTTATGTTTACATGCAACTTAGAATTTTAAAAAATTAAATAAAATTCTAACGCATATCTGAAAACTCCACCTCTACCAGTGAAGGGTGCATAAATATCTAAATTATTATAAAAATATTTATTCCTAAGCTTAAAGGCACAGTAAAAAATATATATGTTGTAGGGTTTATTCTCTTGAGTAAAACAATGGTACTTTCACTGCTGAAAGGTGTTTTATTCAAAAGTTATTACATATCAAATTTTAAATTTTTTTAGATGCAGTATCACAGTGGCCTGAAATGTTAGTGGCGCTGTTGCTACTCCATCATATGGACAGCTCTGGTCAGTTGACCATAAATCTCCAAAGGATGGTGTTACATAAGTGCCATCGTAAAATTTCAGGACATTGTGGTACTGCACCTAAAAAATTTCAGTTCTGATCTGTAATAACTTTTGAATGAAACACCTTTCAGCAGTGAGAGTACCCTGGTTTTACTCAAGGGGAATAAAGTCTGCAACATTTTTTTTTTTTTTTTACATTTTAAATATTACTATCCTTTTATCAAACTAAGCCTACATGATAACAATCCCAAATTAGCTTCAAATAACATTATCATTAAATACTCACAGCACTCTGCGGTTCAATTTTTGGTCTCTCCATTGCAATAGTTATGCAGTTCAGAAATATAATCACCAAAACAATATGATCAAACATCTTGTGGGTAATAATTTTATTGCACATCAGACGGAATCTAAACGAAACACAAACACATAATTAAAGGACTTGAGATTATACAGCAAAGTTTACACCTTAAAGGGATAGTAATACTTAAAATGTAAAAAAATATATGTTGCAGGGTTTATCCCCCTGAGTAAAACAAGGGTACTCCCACTGCTGAGAGATATTTTATTTAAAAATTATAACAGCTCAAACTTTATTTTTTTAGGTGCAATATCACAGTGGCCTGAAAATGTACAGTGACGCTGTTGCTACACCATCCTTTGGAGTGCTCTGGTCTGTAGACCATAAGTCTCCATAGCGCCACTGTAAATTTTCAGGCCACTGTGATATTGCACCTAAAAAAATGAAGTTTGAGCTGTTATAATTTTTAAATAAAATATCTCTCAGCAGTGGGAGCACCCTTGTTTTATTCAGGGACATAAACCCTGCAACATATATATATATATTTTTTTTACATCTTAAGTATTACTATCCCTTTAATAATTTTCTGACTCATGGACACAGAACACTTACTTGGAATAAGGCGGAAACAGATACAAGGACCAGGCTTCCCTCTCTTTGCAACAGGATGGTAAATGTGCCGAGATCCAGGCTTTCAGTCTCTCTCCCTTACTCTGAAATGTAATTTAATTGACATTTCAATGTCCTTATAATAATTATTATTAACATCTATTTGTAAAGCACCAAAATGCTCCCCAGAGCTGTGCAGTTGGGGAATAATAATTAAAATTGATATAAAGACATGTTACTGGTTTTTTTTTTGTTTGTTTGTTTGTATTTTTAATTTTAGCTTAAAAATCACTCTCTTTAATGTAGCGATAATGTCGCCCCAGTTCTTTGGAAATAATTAGATTCTTCTCATATCCTGGGGATTAAAAAGGAAATCTTGGGTGAGATTCACTAAGCGGTGATAAAGAGGAGATGACTTCTCCAATGATATGACTTATCCAGTTCCTATGTTATTCTATACAGTCTATGTGCTAAGATCTCCAAAGTTGAAGAAATCTTAGGCTCAATAGAATAACATAGGAACTGGAGAAATTATGTCACTGGAGAAGTCATTGCCACCACTTAGTGAATCTCCCCCAGTGTCTCCTGTGATTTAAAGTCTCCATCTCTTGTGTTACTCTATGGAGGCTATGCACTTACATACCTCCAGCTTGTGTATGAAAATAGCATTATTTTTAGCTTTCCCAAACAAAAAAGTACCCCAACCCTTATGTAAGAGTGAGATGATGTTGTCATGGCAACTGGCTCCATCAGTGGTATTACAGCAATGTCAGGGAAACTGCAGAGGAAATTACTCACTCAGCACAATGTAGAGAAAGGTCAGACGATATCAACCAATGAAGGGGCTTAATTCTTGAGATTGTACTGAGTAAATTACAGCTTGATGTGCTCTGCTGAGTTAATGACACACTCAACATGGAATCAAATAAAGTCAAAGCATGTAGTGGCACGAGCTACCAGGAAGAGGTACCCAAAATGTTCAAAATAAAAATCTTTATTAAAAACGTCATTCGAGTTTACTTGCGTAATTATCTCCTGTATGCAAGAGTCAAACAGTTGCATCTATTGGGGTCATGTCCACAAACAAAAGTGGGGCAGTTTTGGAAAAAACCAAAGCACTAATAAAATTCTCAAAATGTCTATTAATTTCAAATAGAGCTTGTAACCCCATTGCATTTGAGAACTGAAATGCATTGGTTAACATCCCCATTTAAATAAATAGAAATGTTAGAGGGTTATGTATGTTAGTATTGGAATTAATATTTATTTAGTGCTTGTTGATCCAAGGAGAAATCTGATTGCTATTTGGAGTCAAAAAGGGATTTTCCTCCCATTCAAAACAGAATATGAATCTGCTGAAATAAGGGGGGGGGGGGTTGTTGCCTTCTTTTGGATCAACAGTGGTAGACAAGAATAGGAAAAGGGTTGAACTTGATGGACGCAAGTCTTTTTTCAACCTAAACTACTACATGTAACTAACTATATGGTTTTTTTTGCTCTATTTTGTTGGTTTGTCCTGAAATGTTTCCACTTTATCTTCCAGCAAATATTCCTTTAAAGGGATAGTAATGTTTCATAATAAAAGCATCTCTAATTAATCATCATAGTATTTGGACTTTGGAGAGTGTTATTTCAATTCTGTCAGAGTTGTAGTTCAGGAGTAATTCTGTGGCAAAGTATCCCCCTCCTGCCCCTTTTACTGATGTAACACTACTCAGCCAGATCAGAAGGGAGGTGCCCAGGTAGACTGCAGAGAGGGACAATCTTCAATTAAGATAAGGGAAAAACCTGAAAAAACTTGTCAAGGGGGGGGGCAGGGATTTCATTGTTCTCATAGGAAGAAGATTGTCCCCTACTGTTATCTGTCTGGTCTTTGGACTGCATTCCACATCTGAGAAGAGATGGCTTACACCAGGTAAAAGGGGCGGGAGGGGAAACTTTGCTTGTGAATATCTCTTAAACCATAAAGGTTTGAGAGATAAGACTTATATTATTCTTTATATTCTTTTAATGCCTACAAAATAAAATAAAGTTAAAACGAAGTATTACTATCCCTTTAAAGAGGAACTTTCACCAGATTAACATAGCGCTGCAAATGATAACTACATTAGCGATATGCAGAGACTTAGTTTTATTTTCAGGGATAATTGCTGCTTTAAACAAAAACAGAACGTTTTAAGCAGGCAGGCAGGGGGAGCAGCGCAGACATCTTGCAGATAGGGTTGCCACCCAGCCAGTATATTACCGGCATGCCGGTAAAAAATTGGCTTCTGTCCAGTGTTAAGTCTATGGAGGGAATGCCATGGCCGGTATTTTTTTGAAGAAAAGGTGGCAACCCTACTTGCAGAGCCGGCATCGCTGCGTCTGCACTGTCTGTCCCCTTCAACTCCACGATTGGTGAGTTGAATGCCTTTGTGCCTTAAGGAACCAGAAGGGACGGACAGCGCAGGTGCAGAGAGCGACTACTGCAAGATCCCAACCGGTGCCTGCCTGCATAAAAGGTCCTATTTTTCGTTAATGCAGCAATTATTCTTGAAAATAAAACTATGTCTGCGCATATCGCTAATGTAATTATCATTTGCGGCGCTATGTTAAAGTAATGTCCCATAAAAAAATGCTTAGAGTTTTGTAAAGGTTAAATAAAATAAAACATATAACACAAATACTATCTTTCAAACGGCTATGGTTTGAGAGATATGTTCAGTTAACATTCCCCTCTTCCTCCTCTTCTCCTGATATCAGCTGTAAGTTGACAGCGGTAGTTCCTGGTCTGGAGACTGACAAGCGGTTCTTCAGCAGAGCCGCAATAGCGCAATTTAAAAAGATATACTTCTTTGGAATGGTTTACAAAGTGTGCCTGGTTTGCAAGCACTCTTTTTAGACCATTACAAATAAGTATTTCTTTTTAAATCACGCTATTGCGGCTCTGCTGAAGAGCCTCCTTGTGTTGGCCAATACGGATCTCCTTCTGTCAGCTTTACAGTTGACATCAGGAGAAGGGGAACTTTAGCGGAGGAGATCTCTCAAACCATAGCGGTTTGAGAGATCGGATTTGTGTCATATCATTTATTTTTTTAACCTCTGCAAAACTCTAAGCATTTTTATGGGACATTAATGTCCCTTTAATCTGGGGAAAGTTCTGCTTTAAGTCCTGAGTCTAGAAATGCCACTAAATATCCAAAAAAAATGTGGTTTGGGCAGAACCAAAAAGACTTTCTTTGTTCGTGTCATGAGAAGGATATCAAAATTTTATTAAGAATAGATTTATTTTTTTCACACATGAATAAATAATATTGCATGAATCTCTGGATTCCAATCTCAAAATCCATGAAATATTCATGAACTTCTATTTTTTAACTGTAACATGGTAGGAAATATGTAGTCCTACAGCTACTTTCAGACTACAATTCCCATCATTCCCAGCATCCAACAGTTGGTGGAGAATGATGGGAGTTGTAAATTGGCAGCAGATGGAGGGCCACACTTTGTCCGCTACTGATCTATAACAAACAGCAATAATATTAAAGGGATAGTAATGTTTCACAATAAAAGCAGCTCAAATTAATCATCATAGTATTTGGACTTTGGAGAGTGTTAGTATCCCCCTCCCGCCCCTTTTACTGATGTAACACTGTTCAGTCAGATCAGAAGGGAGGTGCCCAGGTAGACTGCAGAGAGGGACAATCTTCAATTAAGATAAGGGAAAAAGCTGAAAACCTGTCAAGGGGGGCATGGCTCTGATTGTTCTCATAGGAAGAAGATTGTCCCCTGTTGTTATCTGTCTGGTCAAGCAACCAGATTCCACATCTGAGGTGAGCAGAGTTACACTAGGTAAAAGGGACAGGGAATACTTTATCATTCAATTACTCTTGAACTACAACTCTGACAGTATTGAAATAGCACTCTCTATGGCTCAAATACTATGAAGATTAATTGGAGCTGCTGTTTTTGTGAAACATTACTATCCCTTTAATTATGATAAAAGGGCACACACCAGTAAATCACATCACACCAATGGACTTTACATGACCCTGTAAACACTGCCTAATAAAGCGAATATTTATATCCTTAATAATTGGTTTCCTTTAACAACCTGCTGTCTTTTGGACAGAAGTCAAAACTAATATGAAAAAAACAAACACGAAACGCCTAATTGCTTTCTAAAAACAGCATCAATATTTAAGAGTATTGTAAATATTTGTAATTTGTGGTTTATTTTTATTACAGCAAATTGATGTTTTTGAATCCCGTGGGGCCTACTTATTAATAATTTAACACCTTAGATGTTAGATAGACATCTCTGTTGTACAAGTGGTTAACCATTTCAGTGTCACAGGGGTACGCAACACATTGCGAGGCAATGTGTTGCGTACCACTTGGACACTCAAAGGGTTAACCCCTTAAGGACTGGCTGCGTGCACACGGCTGGCACTTCAGGACCACAGACCTTTTTTTTTTTTTTGTGCGGTCCGATTCAGGGCTACCCGAACAGCGTGCAGCTGCGCGGGGTGCTCTGAATTCCACATACATACATACATGTACGTCCTTGGTCCTTTAGAGACCTACACCCTGTGACTACATGTACATCATGGGTCGTTAAGGTGTTAAAGGGATAGTAATACTTAAAATGTAAAAAAAAATATGTTGTAGGGTTTATCCCCCTGAGTAAAACAAGAGTACTCCCACTGCTGAGAGGTGTTTCATTCAAAAGTTATTACGTTTCAAAGTTGAATTTTTTAAGTGCAATATCACAGTGGCCTGAAATTGTACAGTAGCGCTGTTGCTACACCATCCTATGGAGATTTATGGTCCCGGGACTAGAGCTGTCCATAGGATCGTGTAGCAACAGCGCCACTATACAATTTCAGGCCACTGTGATATTGCACCTAAAAAATTCAACTTTGAAAATTAATAACTTTTGAATGAAACACCTTTCAGCAGTGGGAGTACTCTTGTTTTACTCAGGGGGATAAACCCTACAACATATTTTTTTTACATTTTAAGTATTACTATCCCTTTAAGGATCAGTAAAAGTTTTATAGTGACAACTAGTAAAAAGATACTGTGTTGCCCGTGTCTCACATCCATACACAAATACACACGCGCATATGTGCACACATACACACACACATACACACACACACCCAGTCAGTGATCCTGACATGCAAATCTGGAGTAATGCAACTGCATCACAGGGAAGAGATGCAAACATCACAAATGATGAATGTTAGAGTGATGTCCAATGCACTGAAATGTGTTAGGCACCTATCCAGCATTCAGGGTGTAAAAAGACCTCTTTAAATCAATGTAACTTTTTTTTTTGTTCCTAAGGTGCAGTTGGGTTTCCCCAGAATAGCACTAGTTTTCTTACTACATCAGTTCCAGTGTCACAGAGACACACTGTCTTCTTCCACTGTCCACTTGTAGCCACAGAACCACACACACACTGACACCTCAGTCTTGTTCCACTAACACTTGGTAGACACAGAACCACGCATATACTGTCTGACTCCTCAGCCTTGTTCGACTGTTTACTGGTAGTCACAGAAGTACACATACACTGTCTGATGCCTTGTTCTACTGTCCACTGGTAGTCAAAAAACCCCACGCACACACTGTCTGACACCCCAGTCTTGTCTCTTGGACAATCGGTAGACACGGAACCACACATATACTGTTTGACACCTCAGCCTTGTTCGACTGTCTACTGGTAGTCACAGATGTACACATACACTGTCTGAAGCCTTGTTCTACTGACCACTGGTAGTCAAAAAACCGCAAGCACACACTGTCTGACACCCCAGCCTTCTGTCTTGGACAACTGGTAGACACCAAACCACGCATATACTGTCTGACACCTCAGCCTTGTTCTACTGTCTACTGATAGTCACAGAAGTACACATACACTGTTTGACACCCCAGTCTTGTACCACTGTTCACTGGAAGCAACAGAACAACACATACACTATCTGAAACCCCAGCCTTTTTGCATTGCTCCACCGGCAGCCAGTGAACCATACATACACTGTCTGCTTCACCCAGCTTTGTTCCACTGTCCCCTTAACCTTGTTCCACTGTCCACTGCTTCTTGTCATGCTGTCTGCTTCCTCTGCTGTGTTACAGTGTCCACTGGTAGTTACACATACACTGTCAGTCACCCAGCCTTGTTCCACTACAGAACCTCAACTAAAATACTGTCTGACTAACATACCTCCCAAGTGTCCCTCTTTAGGAGGGGCAGTCCCTCTTTCAGACCCAAATCCCACTGTCCTTCTTTTTTACAGCTGATGTCCCGGAGGCCGGCGCTCTAGTAATGCAGAGAGATGACATAATCTCCCAGCGCTCTGCATTACTAAGAACAGCACGGGAGCTTGTGTACCAGTCAGAGGTCTGTTCCTCATTCGGCATGTCACACACACCGCTAGACCACCAGGGACTCGAGGTAGGAGGACGGGGGGGTCAGTAGGGGCAATGTGGCGATGGGGGCATTGTGGAGATTGGGGGGCAATGTGGAGAATGAGGGGCATTGTGATGGGGGCATTGCTGAAGGGGCAATGTGGAGATTGAGGGGCAGTGTGGAAGGGGCATTATGGAAATTGAGGGGCAATGTGGAAGGGGCATTGTGGAGAATGAGGGGCATTGTGGAGATGGAGGGGCAATGTGGAAGGGGCATTGTGGAGAATGTGGGGCAATGTGGAAGGGGCATTGTAGAGATTGAGGGGCATTGTGGAAGGGGCATTGTGGAGATTGAGGGGCATTGTGGAAGGGGCATTGTGGAGAATGAGGGGCAATGTGGAAGGGGCATTGTGGAGAATGTGGGGCATTGTGGAAGGGGCATTGTGGAGAATGAGGGGCAGTGTGGAGAATGAGGGGCATTGTGGAAGGGGCATTGCAGAGAATGAGGGGCAATGTGGAGAATGAGGGGCATTGTGGAAGGGGTAATGTGGAGAATGTGGCCAATGTAGTTGAGGGGGGCCAATGTCGTTGGAGGGGGGCCTGTGGCAATTCTTGCACCAGGGCCCCACGGCTTCTAGTTACGCCTCTGGGTACAAACACTTACACTTACAAACACTTTAGAAGTATATTTCTCCCTAAAATTAGTGATTTGAAAAAAAATAAATAGATAAAAAAAAAGATTCAACCTGTATTGGGGACAAAAAATTAAATAAGTATTATTTTATAGGAGGTGATAGTTCCCCTTTTAAAAGACCAGCTAAAATCAATGTGATTTTTTTGACTCTCTATTTGTTCAATACGGTGCCTTTGAATTTCTGCAGAATTGCAACACTATTTGTCTTTGTGAGTATGTCCATAAAGGTACACATGACAATTCTATGCAAAAACGCTTACCATATTAACATCGTCATCGATATTATTGCTATAATCAAGTTTAGGATCGTCCAGAGGAAGCTGAGGAAAGACCGTGGATAGAGAAGCGTTCCCATTGCAGTCCTGGTACTCTCCTGGAAGGCTGTGTCTGTTCTGTAATCCATAGGAATAAGGCACGTGCAGAGTATCGTGCATGTCATAAATCTCTCGCTTTTCCACAAGGTCCATCCTGTTGCGGGAAGATCCAGCACGGCTGGACACTTCCTCATCAGATGTGTCCCCTTCTGAGCTTTCCTTCCCATCAGCAGAGAGCAAGGACTTATGTTCGCCGCTTTGCTCGTGCCGTTTTAGACTGGAAGCTCGTCCAATACTGTTCCAACTTGACCTTCGACTGTTCCAACTGCAAACCGCCCCCCAGGAGCTATGAGGGGAGTTTCGTACACTCGGCTGGAAAGGAGAATCCGAGAATTAATGAACAATACTTACACAAAGGTAGGGATTATTTAAAGTAAGGGTTGTAAAGCTATGGAATCCTTTGCCAAGGCATGCTGTACTTGCAAATAATGCAATTGCTGTCAAAAAAGCAATGGATGCCTATCTAACACAGAACAATATTGAAAATTATGACAGTTGGCTTCAATGCAGATAGGTTGTTGAGCCAGGAAAATATCTGACTGCCCTTTGGAGTCAGGAAGGAATGTCTTTACCCACTTGGGGCTAATTTGGAAATGGCTTCAGAGGGCTTTTTTTGCCTTCCTCTGGATCAAAAGGGGTGTTTTTGGCATGAGTTGGACTTGAGGGACGATGTCTTTTTTCAGCCTCATCAATGACTCAGGGGCTGGAGCAAAACTAATAAATTAGTAGTGCATCATAAAGCTCAGTTGCACCATTACCTTGTATGCCCCAAGTTGGCAACAGGACTCAAGCTTTAAAAGGACTCTACCACCTAAAACACCTTTGATGGTTTTGAAAGAGCTTTCAAAATCCCCCCTATGTTATATTAGCCATTTTCATAAACAAATGTCTTTTTAATAAGATATGTAAATTATGCTAATTAAAACAGGCACTTCCTGTCTTAGCTCTGCATTATCTCTCCCACTCACTGACATTGAATTCTTTCAGTGCTGAGGGAGGTAGGCAATGAACTGCTGAGCAGTATCAGTGAGTGGGGTGGATGTAGTCTAGGAACCTGCATGGCATGCCTTAATCAGCATCATCTAATATTTTAAGAAGTCCTTCTAAACTCAAAATGGCTAATACAAAGGGGATATTGAAAGCTCTTGATGATACAGTCCCTTAAAGGGATAGTAATACTTAAAATGTAAAAAAAAATATGTTATAGGGTTTATCCCCCTGAGTAAAGCAAGGGTACTCCCACCGCTGAAAGGTGTTTCATTCAAAAGTTATTAATTTTCAAAGTTGATTTTTTTAGGTGCAATATCACAGTGGCCTGAAATTGTACAGTGGCGCTGTTGCTACACGATCCTATGGACTGCTCTGGTCCCGGGACCATAAATCTCCATAGGATGGTGTAGCAACAGCGCCACTGTATAATTTCAGGCCACTGTGATTTTGCACCTAAAAAATTCAACTTTGAAAATTAGTAACTTTTGAATGAAACACCTTTCAGCAGTGGGAGTACTCTTGTTTTACTCAGGGGGATAAACCCTACAACATATATTTTTTTACATTTTAAGTATTACTATCCCTTTAAAGTATGAGACCTGTAAATTCAGCCCCCTGAGCCAGTATCTAGTGATGCCCCTACTTATATTTGTCACTGTAACAAGCCAAAATATTCTGATTCAGACATAACACCAAAGAGAGAAAGACTATTACTTGACATACCATGGATTTGATTTCACTAGCATGGGGACCACCCGAGACGTTACTCTCTCTCCGTGACTCACAGGCGAGAGGAATATCCCCAAAGAGAGCACATTTTGGCACTGGCATTGGCGTAGCTGCAGTGTGGATGATGAGGGGTGGTTGTAAAGTGGCCTTTACATCTTGGTACCCATGTAATGGTGTAACTGGAAAGAGAACCATCACTATTCATATACAACAACGCAAAAACTCTAGACATATGAATGTGGTTTTCCCTTAATCCTTGGAGGCTGAAGAAGCCTCCAATGAATTGTGAAGCATTGTATTGGACACATCTCTTAAAAGCCAAGGATAAATATTATTTCTTGGTTACCAATAACTGCAGAATATGTTAACATAAAATGGTCAATATTCTTAAGACTTTGTCTTAACTTTGGGGATTTATTTAAGTTTTTCAGTTCTAAATAACGAAGTGCTCCAGATATATTTTAGGCTATTTTTTGTAATTTCACAATTAAAGGGATAGTCATACTTAAAATGTAAAAAAATATGTTATAGGTTTTATCCCTTTGAGAAAAACAAGAGTACTCCCATTGCTGAAAGGTGTTTAATTCAACAGTTATTACTGCTCAAAGTTGAATTTTTTAGGTGCAATATCACAGTGGCCTGAAATTGTACAGTGGCGCTATTGCTACACCATCCTATGGACAGCTCTAGTCCCAGGACCATAAATCTCCATAGGATGGTGTAGCAACAGCGCCACTGTACAATTTCAGGCCACTGTGATATTGCGACTAAAAAATTCAACTTTAAGCTGTAATACCTTTTGAATAAAACACCTTTCATCAGTGGGAGTACTCTTGTTTTACTCAGGGTGATAAACCCTACAACATATATTTTTTTACATTTTAAGTATTACTATCCCTTTAAATCATTACAATTCCATGATTCCTAAAAGAAAAAAATAGAGAGATATTTAATTATTTCAACACAGGAAGCTGCCATCGTCTCCTGTGGTGTCAATGGAATCCATGCGTATTCATTGATTTGACTGGGTTATATTAGTTTGTACAAGTAATATAGGTATTGGGGCTTTAATGAAAATGTTTATAACTGGGGACTGTTACATGTCACTGAAGGTGTTGAGAAACACTAATGTATTTTTCTCAGCTTTTTTTCAAGAGAAACAATTACCTAATATGGAGAATATAGAGTATACTTCTCAGAAACTAGGGTTATCTCAGAAATACAATTTTTACATCATATAACTTTTTTGAAATATTTTTGAAAATGAAAACGTATGTTACAATGTACAAAACAAAACGAATGTCAAAGCATTGTTTAAGAACATTGAAACTTGTATCTAAATTTTGGATTCCTCAAAATAGCTACTCTTTGCATTAAAGTGTTAGTAATGTCCAACAAAAGTTTTTTGCATTTAGAAGAGCTTAAAAAGCTGAGCTAAATGCAAAAAAACGTATCTCTCAAACCGCTATGGTTTAAGAGATACAGGCATTTAAAGTTTGATCTCTCCTACTGACAGCTGTAAAGCTGTCAGCAGATCTGTGTCGGCCAACACGGAGGCGCTTGAGAAGTGCCGCGATCTCGTTATTTACCACAAATCCCTTCATTGGAATGGTCTAAAACGTGTGCCTGGTGTTCAAGCACACGTTTTAGACCATTCCAATGAAGGGATTCCTTGTAAGTAACGAGATCTCGGCACTTCGCAAGCACCTCCGTGTCGGCCGACACGAATCTCCTGCTGACAGCTTTACAGCTGTCAGTAGGAAACAGCGGACTTTAAATGCCTGTATCTCTTAAACCATAGCGGTTTGAGAGATACGTATTTTGCATTTAGCTCAGCGTTTTAAGCTCTTCTAAATGCAAAAAACTTTTTGTTGGACATTACTAACACTTTAATAATTGCCTCATTGGGTAAACCTGGTTCAGCAGGAAAACAAATTATAACATAATATACATTGTTGTTGTGAAATAGTGGTACTTTTGGTACAACAGTCTATGAAGGATTAGTGACTGTGAATAGTCAGTGACAACGCTCCTTCACTTGACATCTGTAGAAAAAGGACCACCATAAGAGAGCCAAAAAAAGTATTGCACCCACAAAATTTTGAACTGCAATATGTTTTGAGTAAAGTGTCTCTCAGAAGCAGGGAAATGTTATTTGTATAATATGTCTTTGTCTTCCCTATATTATGTTAAAAAATATTAAGACATGGGGAATATGCACTAGGCAATGACTTTCCAGTTCAAATGATATTCTTGGAAGACTTTATCAAAGTGCCGAAAAACTGTACCGCCACAAATGGACTGAGAATTGTACAGCCTTATTCCATCTAAGTGCATATCCAAAATCCATTTCACAACAGGTTCTTTAAAGGGATAGTAATGTTTCAAAATAAAAGCAGCTCCCATTAATCATAGTATTTGGGCCATGGAGAGTGCTATTTCAATACTGTCAGAGTTGTAGTTCAAGAGTAATTGAATGACACCTCCCCTCAGATATGGAATCTGGTCCACAGACCAGGCAGCTCACAGCAAGGGACAATCTTCTTACTGTGAGAGCAATGAAAGTCCTACCCACATTGACAGGTTTTTCAGTTTTTTCCCTTATGCTAATTGAAGATTGTCCCTCTCTGCAATCCACTTGGACGCCACCCTGCTGTTCTGAGCTGAGCAGTGTTACATCAGTAAAAGGGGAAGTATCCCCCTCCCGCCCCTTCTACTGATGTAACACTGCTCACCTCAGAGCAGCAAGACTGTCCGGATGTGGAATCTGGTCTTAAGACTAGACAGCTCACAGCAAGGGACAATCTTCTTACTGTGAGAACAATGAAAACCCTGTCCCCCTTGACAGGTTTTTCCTAATGCTCACTGAAGATTGTCCCTCTTTGCGATCCATCCGGACAGTCTTGCTGCTCTGAGGTGAGCAGTGTTACATCAGTAAAAGGGGCGGGAGGGGGATACTTTATCATTCAATTACTCATGAACTACAACTCTGACAGTATTGAAATAACACTCTCCATGGCCCAAATACTATGAAGATTAATTGAAACTGCTTTTTGTTTTAAACATTACTATCCCTTTAATCAACGCCAAGCAATCACATTCATGAAGACAGATGAAATACACACGTAGAAGTACTATTATTGTCCGTGATTTTCCTCTGTGTTAAGTAAACAATGATTACCCATGCAATTCGATGGGAGCTGCTTATTAAGCCAAGATGGTTTAACTCAGAAAGTCGTCAGTTAAGAGTCACTACATAAGTATGATAAATCTTGCAAAAACCTTGATAAAAAGAAATTGAATCCTGATTGTTGCAGAATGTTATGTAACAGATTTCGAGATTTTATGAATTTATTTTGGTGTATGTAGCAGGAATCATATCCCAGCACATAGCAAATGCATATTACCGATGAGCAAAGGTGGGCAAATGACAAACTTTGAGTACTACCTAACAGTGGTGTCCGTAGACATTTTTCCAGGGGGGGGGAGGCAAAGCCATAATATGACCCCCAGGCCAGCCCATCTAGCTCCTTTATTTATATGGAGGGGAGTAATTGTAAGGGGGGGCAAGTTCCCCCCTTGCCCCCCCCCTCCGGACGCCCATGCTACCTAATGTCGTGCTTTTGTAAAGCTCATTTTAGGTTTACTCACAAGATGCGTTGGAAATACTTTTGCGAGTTCCACTTTCCTCCAGTGCAGATTCTGAACCAGACTGAGATCCTTCTCCCTGTTGTAGTGAGGAAACAACAACATATTTTTGGTATCCTGAATTAAAACCTGTACCCCAGAGCTTTCCAGACTTGTCATGTTGGTGACACACTTTAGACATCCATCATTTCGTGACACAGTAATTCAGTTTTGCTAGCAAACCGGAGGTTAAACTAATAATCCCTTATAAGAGATACGGACACATACATAAATTGTAATAACAAGATGTATGGGGACACTACATATCTCATGAAAACCTTTCATTCACTAAACAAAATACAAAAACATACAAACATACATACATATTTCCATAATTTGCTAAACACATTTCAAACCCCTGGGGAGAGTGAGAGGGCCTCAACATAACTACACCCTTGACCACAAACGTGCGGGAATACTACCTTCATTATAACTCTTCTGCCTCACGAAATACCTGATTGCAGACCTTCCTCATTCTTACTGAGATATCTGGAAACCAATAGACCCCTTGTTCCATTCTTAATTGCCATTTTAATTGTGACATAAACTGTACCATAGTCACCGGCAAGGAAGATTTACATGCTCTCGCTAGTAAGCGCAAGATTCTCATGTTGCATTAGTAAGTAGATAGAGCATAACTGATTTTAGAAGTACTGTCCGTCTTTCCTGTCTCATCGGCACCACAAACAGAAGCAGCAGCCATGTGACAGGCAGCCACGGTGCACAGGGACACTCCAGCCTGGGAGACCAAACAGAGGGCAGAGGTATAGAGGAGTTGGCATCTCAAAAGATTTTAACAGCTGAAGCACCAAAAGATTTGCAACAGCTGGAGTGCCTCCGTGTGCTGCATACATATTATGTATGTAGCACACGGAGGCACTCCAGCTGTTACAAATCTTTTGTGGTGCTCCAGCTGTATGCAGCACATGGAGGCAATCTCCCTCTGTGTAAATGCGACCATTAAGTAGTAGTGTTTTATCTCAGCTCCCAGTGTAGCTCGTGCTTGTGTTGAATGACAATCTTGCTCTATGTAAACGGCACCTTTGCCTGTGACACACCTACACACTGCAGCCGACACACTAACGTGTCGTGACACACAGTTTGGAAAGCAACTGCTGTACCCAGTCATGCAAATCTTTAACCCCTGGCATGCTAAAGATGTCTTCAACACACTGGAGAACTCAATAGAATCCAAGGTGGTTTAAGTAGTTCAAAAATCACAAATGTCTTAACGTAAAGTGGAACATCCACCTTAATTCAAGGTTGCCTAATTGAAAACTGCATTAGAAGCGATCTATGTGTCATGATAGCCAAAATACCAGCAAATGTACAGTTAATAGATATTTGCATTTGTTACCCTATGTATGCTAATTGAGGTACCAGTGTCTTTTCATATGCTAATTATACTTTTCAGTGATGTGTCATACGCTTGACGTGTCCTAATAAAGGTTTGAGTAATATATCATATGCTAATTAATGTTTCAATGACACATCATATGCTAATGAAGGTTTCAGAGAGATGTCATATGCTAATGAACCTCTGTGCTGTACCAGCAAATGCTTACTTTCACTTTGCCCAGAAAGTCTCCTAATCTAGGCATCTGCTGGGCTTTTGGTTAACATGATATATAGACAGTTTTTAATGCAGTTTTCAAATATGGAAACTTGAATCAAGGTTAAAGTCCCACTTTAAATTCCATATCTGTCTCAAAACATATTTAATTTAAAGAAAAAAATGCTACTTTACTAAATAGGCAGGTTTTAATTCTCTGTAAAACAAAGTAAACTTGTTGTAAGATGATAGGACCTGTCTCCTAGAGGTATCCAATGCAATGTGTTGGATAATTCTCTGGCTTTCAAAGTGTTAAATGTGGGGTGCATATTTAAAAACACCATTCAAGACTATGTACCATAATTGTACTCTAAGAAGATAAGACAAATAAAACCCCCCTCAGATGAATGATAAGAAATAACTAAAAAATGATATAAAACGGGGATTAAAAAAGAATAAAAAGTAATAATAATTAATAGTGATACATATATAAATACTGTTGCTGAAACAAAAGGTATCAATATAATAGTCTATGGAGTCTACTGCCCATGGGACAGGTTAGAAAAACAATCAGCAAATACCATGTTACTAGCTAATAATTTTATTTATAAATAGCGTTGGCACACGGTCTTTTCCCAGACTAGCACTGCATACTAATTATTCTGTATACAGTACTTAGGGGTGATATTTCTATGGGAAGGGAAACATATTAATCTGCCATCAATGGTGTTGTTTAGTGAATTTATTGTTCTGGGACACACCTGAAGAGGGCAGCAGAGATATGCTCTAACAGAGCAGAAATAATAATGTATTATGGGAACAGTTAACTTTTTAATTAAAAAAAATACATGTGCTAGGGCTTTTCCTGTTTCATAAAACAATGGTATTCCAATAGCTGGGATATTTTTCATTCAAACTTATAATTTTTAAGCAACAGTGCCAAATGGAGTCCAAAAGGCACATTTTTTTTAAAGGGATAGTAATGTTTCATAATAAAAGCAGCTCTAATTAATCATCATAGTATTTGGACTTTGGAGAGTGTTATTTCAGTTCTGTCAGAGTTGTAGTTCTAGAGTAATTCAATGACAAAGTGTCCCCCTCCTGCCCCTTTTACTGATGTAACACTTTTCAGGGAGGTGCCCAGGTAGATTGCAGAGAGGGACAATCTTCAATTAAGATAAGGGAAAAACCTGAAAAGCTTGTCAATGGGGGCAGGGCTTTCATTGTTTTCATTGTAAGAAGATTATCCCCTGCTGTTATCTGTCTGGTCTTACAACCAGATTCCCCATCTGAGAAGAGATGGCTTACACTAGGTGAAAGGGGCGGGAGGGGAAACTTTGCTTGTGAATATCTCTTAAACCATAAAGGTTTGAGAGATAAGACATATCATTCTTCATGTTTTTTTAATGCCTAAAACATAAAATAAAGTTAAAACGAAGTATTACTATCCCTTTAAATAACGCACTCTATGACTTTTTGCATCAGTGACTACAGTAGTAAAGAGATAGGGACAGCACCACCTTGTGACCATGACGGAAAAGTGCAGCGCAATTAAAAGAAACATTTCGAGCGTAATCACTTTTAAGTGAAAAATCTCACCGTTGCAAGAATATTTTTTGTTTTATTCAGCATGAAAATGATAAAAATATATTGTATTAACCCCTTTGAATATCAGATAGGTATCCTGGCACTCAAACGATTAACAGTAATGTTTACTGTTCCTTTAAGCCGAAAGCAAAAGAGCAGTGATACTGCACCATACCAACTGCACCAGAGGGGACATTAAAAATATTCTCCAAAGCACTATTGATTCATATGGTGCTTTTACCCAGCGAATGCTAGTAGTCTCCAACACATTGCTTCTCGATACAGGGAAGGCTTCTCTAGCACTCAAGGGGTTAAAAGCCACTTTTATATCAGTGGAAATGCTAATTTCCCCCCCACACACACCTTTAGAGCAGTTGGTACGCTCCAGAATCGCTCCTCTTTTTTTTTTTCATTCTGCATAATGAAAAAAAGTGCAACTCACTGTTGCCCCCTTGAGGTTTGTTTCAGTAATAAATTCCCATAGGGGGATATTTTGTGGGGTATACAACTCAGTAAAGCTATATTCACCAATGTCCATTAACTTTAATGGAAGAAATACCTCCAGGCTTCCGATTTAATCAGATTTGCTATGGTACGCAACTGTATTATGTTGATCAATAAATCTAGTACAGCTTTTGTCCCAGTTCCTGCCCTACTTTTACTGTGCGATAATATTGATTAATGACTCTATTTGTACAAGTCAATATAGCAAGAGGGACTTTCTCTTGCAACCTAAAAACCTGTAATAATTTAGGTCACTTTGCTATACAGTTTCTAGATTTGAAAACTGTTCTCAAAATAACATTGACGACATACAGGGAAAAAAAAATACCTGTTCTAATTTCCGTATTAATAGAGCTGACACAGCATACTGTGAAATGCTATACCCAGGATACTTGACAACAAGAGAAATCTCAAAGCATTCTTGCTGGTAAACACTTTATACATAAATTATTATATTTGTCTATTGTGGATAAAATACCATGGGTTCATGATTAAAGTCCTATAGACATAAACTGTATCCTAACATTCTGATGTGCTTACCAAACAGTATTCCTGTCAGCTGATTGGGAAGACTGCTCAACTGAAATGAACCCCTAAAATGCTAGAGAGGTCTTGAACATACTGTGAAGCAATGCAGAGAGAGTGTAAGAGTGTGTGTGCTAACTTGCGTGTTTGCTTAAGTGAGTATGTGTGTGTGTCTGTGACTGTGTTACAGAGAGAGATTTTGGGTACCTGTGTGTGTGAGAGAATGTATGGGAGGGTGATGGTGTGTGTGAGTCTGAGCAAGAGTATGGAGGTCTATGTGAGAAAGTGTGTGTGTGTGTGTGTGTGTGTGTGTGTGAGAGAGAGAGAGGGAAGGGGAGAGAGAGTGAAATAGAGGGTTTGGATCAGTGTGTATGTGTGAGTGTATGTGTGTGTTTGAGAGAGAGAGAGAGAGAGAGAGAGAGAGTGAACAGAGTGGTGGATTGGTGTGTATGTGTGTGTGAGAGAGAGAGAAACAGAGAGTTTGGATTGGTGTGTGAGTGCATGTGTGTGTGTATGGGAATGTATGTGTATAAGTGAGTGGTAATGGAAGTGTATGTGAGGGAGTATGTGCTTGTGTTGTGTGTCTGTATGTGTGTATGAGAGAGAGAGAAAGAAAGAGAGAGAGTTTGGATGTAAGTGTAAGAGAAATAATGATTGTGGGTGTTTGTGTGTGATAAAGAGTATGGATGAGTGTGTGTTTATATGTGTTAGTTGTGAGAGAATATGTGATTGTGTGTTTTGCATGTATGTATGTGTAGTGTGTACGTGTGGTGTGTGTGTGTGTGTACATGTGTTGTGTGTGTACATGTGGTGTGTATGTACATGTGGAATGTGTGTACATGTGGGGTGTGTGTACGTGTGGTGTGTGTACATGTGGTGTGCATGAGAGAGAGAGAGAGAGTTTGGGTGTAAGTGCAAGCAAAATAATGATTGTGGGTGTGTGTGTGAGAAAAAGAGTATGGATGAGTGTGTGTTTATGTGTGTTAGTCAGTTGTGAGAAAATATGTGATTGTGTGTGTTGTATGTTTGTATGTGTGGTGTGTGTGTACGTGTGGTTTGTGTGTATGTGTGGTGTGTGTACATGTGGAGTGTGTGTAGGTGTGGTGTGTGTGTACATGTGGTGTGCGTGTAGGTGTGGTGTGTGTGTACGTGTGGTGTGTGTGTGTGCATGTGGTGTGCATGTATGTGTGATGTGTGTGTACATGTGGAGTGGGTGTAGGTGTAGTGTGTGTGTACGTTAGGTGTGTGTACATGTGGTGTGCATGAGAGAGAGAGAGTTTGAGTGTATGTGCAAGCATAAGAATAATTGTGTGTGTGTGTGTGTGTGTGTGTGAGAAAGAGAAAAAGACTATGAATGAGTTAGTTTTTATATATGTTAGTTTGTGTGTGTTAGTGTATGTGTGTGTGTCTGTGTGTGTGACAGATATTGTGTGACTGATATACTAAGATAAAATACAGCAATTCTGTGGCCAGCCAGCTGCACCGAAGAGGACAAATGCACATTTCCCCTTTAATAAAAATTAGACATTTAATCCAATGTTTTGCAGACATTCCTGAAATCCAGGGGGTAAAAATCCTCACTGAAATCAACGTTTCATTAATAACGCCTGTTCTCTCACAGTACTGTAGTGCACAATTAAATGCTGTCAAGTGACTTTTACGGAAAGATTAAAGCAATTTTAAAGGATTTTTAAAAGGTTTTTGATTCATTAATGGTGGAGTACAGATTTATTATGATAGAACATGTATTGCCATGATTTTTCTGCTGCATTAAAAAAAGGGGGGGGGGTGTCGCCACTTCTGGGAGAGGCTTTAATCAAAAGTTATTTCCACTCAATCAAAAAAAAAAGAATCTTATGAAAATTTCAGCACCAGATTGTGCTGTTGCTTTCTACGGTGAATTACAATCAAAGTACAGTCAGGGACCAGACGTTCTCCAAAAACAGAAAAATATAAACACACTTTGTCACAAAGCTTTTGCTGTAATAACTTTTGAACGCATTACCCAGCAGTAAGAACGACTTTATTTTAGGAAATCCCTAATTATACAGCTTATCCTAAAAAACAAACATTACTATACCTTTAACCAAAGATTATTTTTTGTTAATTTTGAATAGTCAACAGGGTTCACAGCTACATGTAGAACTATAAGTTTTCAGGATTATTTCCCTTTAACTCCCTGCGTGCGTCAAAATGCAAGGAAGTAAAATGGATCCAGAGTTTATCAGATGCCATTTTCACGTGCTTAATTTTTGCTCCATTCATTTACATTCACTCTCTTGTTGATACTGCTGTTTAGAGATCCGTGATCCATGATCTTTTTATAAATAAGTATGGAACGGCATCTGGTTCTTGTTTACTTATATTTATTATCTGACATATAAATATGAAGACATGTAATTCTTCAGGAACCAAATATGAGAGTCTGCACTTTTGCAGGTCCCCGGAGATATGCTGATATAGGCTGCATTGCAAATTGTTGGAGAACGTGAGCGTAGAGAGGACATGCCTTAGATCTATCAATCACGGAACACATACCTGCAACAATGACCTTCTAGATACAAAGCCATGTTCTCACTTGTGTCTATACTAGTAATGGGACAAACACCTGGAGGGACATAATAGGGTCCTGCAGTTCTTTCTTGCTGTGATATCTCAGGCTTCTTATTAATGCGGAACTATCATGTCAATAGAAGTCACCTCTGATTCATTGTTAGTATACATGGCATAAGGAAAATAGTGTAATAAAGTTTTAAAGTGTCAGCATCATTTAAAATCATACCTTAGTATCGGATCTACGTGAATAGGAGAGTGCGGCCATCTTGGAGAAGTGGGATCTGTGGGACTGCGCTGTTCATCCCTGTCTCTGTCACTCACATGGATTTGCCAATGGGGGGAGTTGCACTGTGACCATACGGTACATCGCTGGGACGGATAGTGCAGGCGTACAGATGCCACTTCGTCAAGATGGCCGCACTCTCCTATTCATGTCTGATATGAAGGTACTATTTTAAATGATGCTGACACTTTACAAACTTTTTACCCTATTTCCAATATTTCATGTATATTAAAGGGATAGTAATACTTCGTCTTTATTTTAATTTCTAGGCATTAAAAAACATGAAGAACGATATAAGTCTTATCTCTCAAACCTTTATTGTTTAAGAGATATTCACAAGCAAAGTATCCCCCCCCCTGTTCAGCCACATCAGAAGGGAGGTGCCCAGGTAGACTGCAGAGAGGGACAATCTTCAATTAAGATAAGGGAAAAACCTGAAAAACTTGTCAAGGGGGGAAGGGCTTTCATTGTTCTCATAGGAAGAAGATTGTCCCCTGCTGTTATCTGTCTGGTCTTACAACCAGATTCACATCTGAGAAGAGATGGCTTACACTAGGTAAAAGGGGCAGGAGGGGAAACTTTGCTTGTGAATATCTCTTAAACCATAAAGGTTTGAGAGATAAGACTTACATCATTCTTCATGTTTTTTAATGCCTACAAAATAAAATAAAGTTAAAACGAAGTATTACTATCCCTTTAACAATGAATCGGAGGTGACTTCTATTGACATAACAGTCCAGTTTACAGGCATTTTAGGTGCCTTTTACACTGACAAAGACCACACATCCATTCTTTCATGACTCATCCATCCACTGTTGCCTGATTCTCCTCCACAAGACACTTTGTGCCCCAGATGCACCAGTGGCTACACCCCAACCCGTACATGACTCTAACCCCAAACACTGTAGAAAACAGCTTTACCCTACAGGATTCAAACATCTATGTAGAATGTCTTTCATACTCCCCCACTCCCACCCCCACCGCATTCCTCTGTTAGGTGATTTATTACTTATCAATTTTAAGCTTTCCTTTACAATTACTTTTCTATACACGTTGCATTTTTTTTAAAACCAGTATGCTTTAGACTTGAAAAAAGGGAGTATCGCTCTGCGAAGCTTGTCTGTATAACTCCATGTTAGTCCAATAATAAAGGTATTATTACATACTGTAATACTCATTAATTTGGTCTAAATATGTTCATTTACACACATCTGTGAAAAACATATTATTAGATAATTTTCATGTAAACAAGGTTTTTTTTTTTTTATAAGTAATGATTTTTAAATCCTAACAGTTCAAGAAGGGTACACACAGCGCAGCGCAACCTTCCTGTACTAAAATCTTTAAAAGAAAGCAAAATAATTGAATAAGCATTATAGGGATATGTCAGCTTTAAAGGGATAGTACTACTTCAAAATTACTATCCCTTATATTGAAGCCCTTAAAAAATTTAATTAAATGCCACCAGCGGCATCTCTCAGGCCTTTATGGTTTGAGAGATAGCCGCTTTTAAACTTTGCTCTCCCCTGCCTCTCCCCTGACGTCAGCGTTCTTGCTCCAGCAGGGGAATCCGTTCATTGAATCAAGCAGCAGAGCCAGATCTCATTATAGAAGAAACGATCCTTTGCTAAAACGGTCTTCTACATGTGCTTGGCAACCAAGCACACGTAGAAGACCGTTTTAGCGAAGGATCTTGTCTTCCATAACGAGATCTGGGCTCTGCTGAAGAGCGTCCGCTGGTCCCTGGACCGGATTTCCCTGCTGCAGCAAGAACGATGACGTCAGGGGAGAGCGAAGTTTAAAAGCGGCTATCTCGCAAACCATAAAGGTTTGAGAGATGCCACTGGTGGCATTGAATTCAGTTTTTAAAGGGCTTCAATATAAGTGATAGTAATTTTGAAGTATTACTATCCCTTTAACAGCCTGAGAAGTGAAATCCATAATGAGATGCTCAATTAATGGTATGTAAATACTTACAAGTGAATCGACAGGCAGTTGTATACAGCTTAAATGTGCGCTCATATCCTCTCTCTTGGACACCTCCTGCAAGAAAAATATGGAGTCAGGTTATAACACAAATAGGCCCACATTTCCTAATGCTGTGTGAGTGGGTTTTTTTTTTTTACACACAAAATGAGTTGGCGTTTGGTCATAATATTGTGGCTTTTTAAAATAAAATGCGTTGCAGGCATTCACAAAATCTCAAATGCAAATCGCTTATTAACATGAGCTTCTATAAATATATAATATTGCAGGGTTTGTCCTGTGTAAAACAAGAACACTCCCATTGCTGTGAATGCTTTACTCAAAATTTTCATTGCTTAAACTTGTTTTTAGTAATTAAACTGTAGTTTTCTATTAAGGTCACCAGGTGGCATTGTTGTTATCCTTTTCTATGAAATACTTTAGTTTATGACGCACATTATCTTGTAGACAAAAACAGAAAAAATGCCCCATGGAAATACGTGGAGGTATTTTAACAGTTTGATTAAAAAAAATATATATATCACATTTTAGCTGTTATAGCTTTTGAATGAATCATCTCTTAGCACCCTTGTTTTGTGATGCGGGAAAGGCCATATCATACCATTATTTTCCATATTAAAACCTTAGTGATATATTTATTCTTGAAGTGAAATTTTTCTGCTTTGTTATCTTAATTGGTGACAGAAAAATAAATGTGCCCACTTCCATTATAAAATTCTCAGACATGGAAAATGTCACAGAAAATTCTGTGGTGGCGCCTTCATTCTGTCTCCTTGACCCATACCTCCCAACATTTCAAATTGCCAAAGAGGGACACTTGTGTTTTAGGGGGTGTTTAGGGTGGCTGGTGGGCGGGGCATTACCAGGAATTTTTAAGCTATTCCATGACCTATTGTCACCTCCTTGTGTAACCTAATAAATGATTTAGAACAAGACCAAAGTATTTTATATACACAGACTAATTTATATACACATATACTGACATTTAAACAAACAATAATGTGAGTTTTATTGTTGTAGAGCAATATGATACACTTATATATACACAACACACAATCTGATCTCCTAAA
Organism: Rhinophrynus dorsalis; assembly: GCA_037306005.1. NCBI lineage: Eukaryota > Metazoa > Chordata > Amphibia > Anura > Rhinophrynidae > Rhinophrynus > Rhinophrynus dorsalis. The sequence goes on along the minus strand of CM074727.1, from coordinate 24,168,389 downwards.
AAGAGGGACATCAGGGTGGAAAAGAGGGACAGAGGGATTTAGGTCTAAAAGCGGGACTGTCCCTCCTAAAGAGGGACACTTGGGAGGTATGTTGACCTTCCACCTCTCAGCCCAGTGTCAAGGGGATGGAAGCCAATGTATAAGGAAATGTCATGTATTGCCCATATATTTTTGTACAACGGTTAGAAAACACTGGGAAAGAAGTAAAAAGTTACCTCGGTCTGGAATCCTTCTACAAGAATGGCTACCAGCAGGTTGAACAGAACATAGTTCCCAAAGGTCATCAGTGCGATGAAGTAGAGTGCCGCCCATGAGGATGTGGAGGCCATGCCATTATAGAGAACCTTGTTCCAGTCTTCTTGAGTCAAGATCTAGAGAGGTAAATCACATTAAAGACACAAGGAAGACCTTGCAAAAGTACATTAATGGAACACTATCATTTTGAAACCCTTCCCAATTATATGAGCTATTTACTCAAAGAAATGAGCTAAGAACAAGATGTCTAGGCGGAAAGGCACTTTGGACTAAAACAATGGCAGGATTTTTTACCGTAAGGGAAGCAAATTTATGGACTTCATTGCCTTGGGATGTTGTACTTGCAGATACTGTAACTGCTTTAAAAAAAATAATGGATACCTTTCTAGCACAGAAAAATACTGAGAATTATGACAGTTGGCTTCAATGCAGATAGGATGTTGATCCAGGGAAATATCTGACTGCCATTTGGAGTCAGGAAGGAATTTTTTACCCACTTGGGGCTAAATTGGAAATGGCTTCAGTGTTTTTTTTGCCTACTCTGGATCAACGGGTGATTTAGCATGAGCTGGACTTGATGGACACGTCTTTTTTCAGCCTTATCAACTATGTTACATTAATCTGGGCCAAAAATCTTAATGGCCACTATGTTACATTAATCTGGGCCAAAAATCTTAATTGCCACTATGAATCATTTCTATGTGCTTTGATTTCCAAAAATGTATATTTTATTTGCACTGGACAAAATGCCCACAGAAGTAGACATGATCCTTTGATGCAGGGATCTAGGACATAATACACCTCCCATTGAAGATGTCCTAACAAGACTAAAGTGGGAAGACTTTGAGGTCCTAGAATCCTGTAGAAAAGAATCATGTCTCCTCTCAGGGACAGGATATCCAGCACAAATCAAAGATTCATTATGGGAAACTAATCCACACAGAATTCATTCTTTGTGGCCATCAAGAATTTCTGCCCAGATTAAGGTAAATGGGAGATTATTTGCGTCCCTTTAACCCCTTAGCAACCGGCGGTCCTGGGACGTTTCCGTCCCATAAGGACTGCGTTGATGCACGCCGACGCGCCGGTACACGTGACCTGTTGCGTGTATTGGCGCGTCACTTTGGGGCCTGATAGAGATCGCTCCGATCTTGGAGCGGTCAATTTCAGGCCCTATTTTTACCTACAGCGCTCCCGGTAGAGCTCTGTAAGTAAAAAGTACGTGACGTACTATGACCGTCATCGGTCCTTAAGTATTTCAAGGACCGTGACGGTCATAGTACGTCACATGTCGTTAAGGGGTTAAACACACTGTACCTTTACACAGAGTACAATACCTGGAATACTGTGACGGTCGCCCAGAGCAAGGAGTCGAAGTTCTTTCTGTCTGGCAGAGTGTCACCATCCTTCTCAGAAGCAAATTTGCAGCCAAAGAGGTGCATCCCTAAAATACTGAAAAATATCACACATCCGAGTTAATACTGATATCACAGAACAAGGCATCTCTGAGGTTTATGCACCACAGTGTGATAAAGGGCTCATTAAATGGGACTCTACTAATATGATTCTGCACTTCAATGACAAATGGAAAGACATTTAGTGATGTGCCTGCTTAATGCCTGTTTATTACAAAATACACATATACCTATATATATTCAAAAGTTATTGCAACTAAAACCTAGGATCTGCACACATTTTTCTATTGCTCTCTCTGGGAGAACTAAGCCATGGGCTGCAGATATGCATAGAAAGTGCTAGATTTTAATAGGTCCATGTCTTTATGACATTTTGAACTCTCATATCTTTGGACTGAAGTATCTCCCAATGGTAATACCCTTGTTTTACTCAGCAGCCCTACAGTACATGTTTTTTTCATAATAAATCATTAGTCTTCTGTTGACATCTTAAAAATAAGTATACGTGAGTGATTTTAATAAATTAACCCCCCAAAAAACACACACTTAAGTTTTTATACATTTTTGTAAAGATATACTCACCTAAAAATGAAAATAAAAAGCATCAACAACATGCAGAAAGTGGCAACATTGTCCATTGTTTTCATTAAGACCACAAGCTGGCGCTGCAGGGCTGGCATAAACCGTACCAGCTTCAGAACTCTCATTAGACGGAATGTCCTCAACACGGACAGACCGCCCCCCTGCTGCCCGATGATCTCCCACACGCTGCAGGAACAAAACAAATACACTGTAATTAACAACAACATCTCCACAGAAAAACATCAGTGTGCCTGGTAAACGAACAGGGTAGCGGTGAATAAACAAGGATAAATATCAAAGAACTGTACTTGAAAATCTTTCACATCATTCTAGTCATCTTCTAGTATCTAGAGAATCAGGCCAATCATTTTTAAATGAGAACCGAGAACTGAGATTAGCTTTATACTAGCACCAAAATATAAATAAATCCTATATAATAATTCGCTAAATTGTGTGTAACGCCGCGACATGCGCAGTAGACACTACTGCACGTGCTGCAGTCATGCGTAGTAGAGACTGCCCTCGCCGCGGCTGATACAGAGCTGGGAACTCCGAAGGAGCGTCCAGCTCTGTATCAGTCGTGGCGCGGGCAATCTCTACTGTGCGTGACTGCCCCGCGACCGGGTGGCAGTGGCATTGTGGCCCATGTAACGGACTGTTCAACTAGTAAATAAATAAAATAATAATCAGTTGGCTGTGTAAAAAAATGATCAAGTTTCCGTGGGATAACCCCAAGATTTTGTAGAGAGAATTTCCCATCACACAAGTATAAACAAGTATTCAACGGTAATACCTAGAACGGTGATTCGTATTTCCAGTCCTCGGGGTACAAAAACACATCAGGTTATTAGGATATCCCTAATTAAGCACGGGTAACTTAATCACAACAGCTGAACCAGTGATTTCTCCCCTGTAATAAAGCAGGGATATCTTGAAAAGCTGTCCTGTTGTTGTGCCCTGAGGTTTAACATTAAGAAACACTGCCATAGAATTTGGTTTGTGTGATTCTGCATCCAAATGATATTACAGATACCTTAGCATAGACCAGGAGTGGGCAACCTGTGGTTCTCCTGCTGTTACTGGACTCCAATTCCCATACATACACACATATAATATAATCTACATACATGGGCAGGGATGTTTTTAAAGGGATAGCAATGTTTCATATTAAAAGCAGCTCTAATTAATCACCATAGTATTTGGGCTTTGGAGAGTGTTATTTCAATTCTGTCAGAGTTGTATTTCAAGAGTAATTCAATGACAAAGTATCCCCCTCCCACCCCTTTTACTGATGTAACACTGCTCAGCCAGATCAGAAGGGAGATGCCCAGGTAGACTGCAGAGAGGGACAATCTTCAATTAAGATAATGAAAAACCTGAAAAACTTGTCAAGGGGGGCAGGGCTTTCATTGTTCTCATAAGAAGAAGATTGTCCCCTGCTGTTATCTGCCTGGTCTATGGACTGCATTCCACATCTGAGAAGAGATGGCTTACACTAGGTAAAAGGGGCAGGAGGGGGAACTTTGCTTGTGAATATCTCTCAAACCATAAAGGTTTGAGAGATACGACTTATATCGTTCTTCAGCTACTTAGGTGAGATGGCCTTTTACCAGACATAAATAGTCCAACCTTCCACCATCTGCAGTGGCTCACCACCCTTTGCTCTGCAGATGGTTAGTGGACATTACTATTACAATTCAAATAGGCCTTAAATAAACCCTGACCTCCATTTTCCCACCAAGAATGTTGTGCTTTTTTTTAGTTAAAGGGATAGTATTACTTAAATGTAACTTAAATTTAATGTATCTTGTAGCCCTTAGAAAAACAAATTAAATGACCCCAGAGGCATCACTCAAACCTTTATGGTTTGAGAGATATCCACTTTCAAAGTTCCCCCTCCCTGACGTCAGCTCTCTAGCTGACAGCAGGGGAATCTGGTCCCAGAACCGGCGGAGGCTCTTCAGCAGAGCCAGGATCACATTATGGAAAAATAAATCCTTCACTGGAACGCTCTTCTACATGTGTTTGGTTTGCAAGCGCACGTAGAAGACCTTTTCAGTGAAAGAATTATTTTTCCATAATGTGATCTCGGCTCTGCTGCAGAGCCTCCGCTTGTTCAGGGACCGGATTCCCCTGCAATCAGCTAGAGCGCTGACGTCAGGGAGGGGGAACTTTGAAAGCGGATATCTCTCAAATCATAAAGGTTTGAGAGATGCCACTGGGGGGTCATTTAATTTGGTTTTTAAGGGCTACAAGATGCATTATAGTTAAATTTAAGTATTACTATCCCTTTAAAGTTTTGTAATAAATTATGGTCTCTTGGTAAGCAGGAGGTGTGTGAGGAGTGCAAAGCAGTCATGGAAAGGAGAGAAGGGAAAGTAGGGCATATACGTTTTATTGACTGTAGCTATGAAGTCAACCATGTTATCAACCCCAGAGAACAAAGTGATATTATGTGAAACTTGTTGCCGCAAAGTCAATCTAGAGAACAAAGAAACTGGTAAAAGAAAAGTCCAGACAGTACCTGATAATCACAATAATCCCATCAAAGATATTGTAAGGATTCTTAATGTATCCGAAAGGTCCATATACCAAGAGCTTTAACAGCATTTCCAGAGCAAAGAGGCTGGTGAAGACGATGTTGCTGATCTCCAGTGCGTTAGTCAGTTCTTCCGGCTGCAGGAGAGAGACAAAAAAAAAAGTCAATGGACAGAATCCCATGGACCACAGGGGTGGTAACTGGGCTGTGTTTACATTACAGGCACCCCTAGGAAAAGCACTCCAGGTGCGTTATTGAAGAAGAAATCCTTCACTGGAACGGTCTTCTATGTGTGCTTGGTTTGCAACCACACTTTGTAGACAGTTTCAGTGCAAGATTTCTTCTTCAAAAAGGCGATCTCGCTCTGCTGAAGAGTGTCCTCCGTTCCCGGGACTGAATTCCCCTGCAGTCAGCTAGAGCGCTGACATCAGGGAAAGGGTAGGGAGGGGTGAACTTTCACAGCGAATATCTCTCAAACCATAAAGGTTTAAGAGATGGTACTGGGGGGCATTTAATTTCTTTTTTAAATACCTACAAGATTAACATTTGTAAAACTGATGTATTATTATCCCTTTAACCACCTGATTGCTATAGAGATCTCCAACGCAACACATATTAAAACAGAACTATCACCCCAAATAAAGTCCCCCCCAATTATTATTCATATAGCGATAAGCATAGAAATAGTACTATTATCCATTATAAGTCCAGTGTTATTAGGAGATCCTACTTCTTCTGAGATGAACAGGCAGGCATCAGCATGGACATCTTGGCTTAGAAACATCTGTGCGCCTGCGCTGTCTGTCCTGATCTCCTCTAGGAGGCGCTGCATTGTACCGTAAGGTAACAGGAAGTGACCGACGGTGCAGGCGCGCAGATGCCTCTAAAGCAGAAGCCTGCCCATCAGTCTCAGATGAAGTAGGATTTCTTAATAATGCTGGATAATACTACTATTTCTATGCTTATCGCTATATGAATATTTATTGGGGAGGGGCTTTATTTGGGGTGATAGTTCCGCTTTAAATAATATCCTATAAATGTGCAGTGACATTGAGATTTCTCTGGCCACACCCACAGCCACACCAGTCAGGTGACTATACGCATAGCTAATGAGGCTGAAAAAAGACATTCATCCATCTAGTCCAGCCCATGCCATAGCACCCCCTGTTGATTCAGAGGAAGGAATTAATCCCTATTGAAGCCATTTCCAATTAAGCCCCAAGTGGGTAAAAAAAATCCTTCCCAACTCCTAAAGACAGTCGGCTACTTTCCTGATCAGTATAAATGAACAACTCTGGTGGGACTTAAAGGGATAGTAATGTCAGAAAAAAAGTATTAACTATATGGTAGATACAATTAAAAGAGAGTACTTGCACTTATTCGTATCTCTCATACCGTTATGGTTTGAGAGATATAGGAAAATAAAGTTCTCTGGTCCCTCCCCTTTCTGCTTGACGAGCTGTAAAGCTGTCAGGAGCAGATTCTGGTTCCTGGATCAGACAACGGCTCTTCAGCAGTGCCGGTGTAACGATGCCTAAAAATAAATACTTCATCGGAACGGTCTACAACGTGTGCCTGGTTTGCAAGCACACGTTGTAGACCATTCCGATGAAGTATTTATCTTTAGATATTGTTATATCGGAACTGCTGAAGAGCCACCGTCTGATCCAGGAACCAGAATCTGCTTCTGACAGCTTTACAGTCTACTCCTAATTAGAAAGGAAAATAATATTTCAGTGGGGAAGTTTGGGAACCTTGTCTCCAGGGGGAAAAGCTGGCCTGGGGGGCAATAGCCCCTGGGCCGGTCATATGTCTGGGCTGGTGGGCCACTGTCTCGCTAAATCTCCCGCTTGCTGCTGTAAATGGAGCTACACTAGTGATTCCACAGAACTTACAACTGAAATGAAGCTACACAAATGATGAGCTACAATCCAAATGGAATTACAGTAGTAGCATAACCCATTTCCCTAGTAAGCTCTATGGTATCAGTAATGTAGCTTTACTTAAACTGTAAGCTCTGTGATATCACTAATGTAGCCCCATTTCAGTTGTAAGTTCTGTAGCATCATTTGCCTTACTTCACAACATTAAAGTGTTAGTAATGTCCACAAAAAACGTTTTTTTGCATTTAGAAGAGCTTAAAAAGCTGAGCTAAATGCAAAAACCCATATCTCTCAAACCGCTATGGTTTAAGAGATACAGGTGTTTAAAGTTTGATCTCTCCTACTGACAGCTGTAAAGCTGTCAGCAGAAGATCCATGTCGGCCGACACAGAGGAGCTTGAGCAGAGCCGCGATCTCGTTATTTACCACGAATCCCTTCATTGGAATGGTCTAAAACGAGTGCTTGAAAACCAGGCACATGTTTTAGACCATTCCAATGAAGGGATTCGTGCAGGGGAGGGCTGGCCTTGGGGGTAGGGGGGCAATTGCCCCCTTGGCTGGTCACATGTGTGGGCTGGTGGGCCACTGCCACAGCCTCCCACTTGCTGCTGTAAATGGAGCTACCTAAGTGATACCACAGAGCTACAATCCAACTGAAACTACATTGTAAGATAACCCATTTCACTTGTAAGTTCTATAGTATCACTAATGTTCTTTATTTACATTATAAGTGCTGTAATATCAATAGTGTAGCCCCATTTCAACTGTAAGCTCCATGGTATCACTTACTTTGCAACATTAATTCCAATTTTAAAACTAAGAAAAGGGGGGTGGGCTGGAACAGTGGGCTCAAACAATAATAGAAATGGGCCACTTGATTGTATTTTCCCCCCAGGCTACAAGTTGCCAGCCCTCCCCTGGATTCGTGGTAAATAACCAGATTGCGGCAATTCTCAAGCGCCTCCGTGTCGGCCGATACAGATCTCCTGCTGACAGCTTTACAGATGTCAGTAGGAGAGATCAAACTTTAAACGCCTGTATCTCTTAAACCGTAGCGGTTTGAGAGATACTTTTTTTGCATTTAGCTCAGTTTTTTAACCCCTTAAGGACCAGCGGTCCCAGGGTGTGTGGTCCTTTAAGGACCAGATAGGAAACTTTGACGTGACGTCCCACGTGACTGATCACGTGGGGCGGCACGCCGAACGGGGGACTGAAAGATATCGCTCCAGTCTTGGAGAGATCAACTTCAGTCCCCGTTATTACTCACCGTACTCCTGTAAAAGTATGTGATGTACCAGGACCGTCACTGGTCCTTAACTGCCGGACCAGCGCGAGGGTCCTGCCACATCAATGGTCCTTAAGGGGTTAAGCTCTTCTAAATGCAAAAAACTTTTTTGTGGACATTACTAACCCTTTAATGGCAATTTTCAAGTTAACAAAAGAGGGTGCACTGGGTCAGTGGTCTGGAACGATAGTAGAAATCGCTCACTTGATTGTATTTTCCCCCAGGCCACAGGTCTCCAGCCCTCCATTGCAGAAAGGATCACGTCCGTCTCCCTGGACATGAGAGCCAGTACTAATTAACCCTTTAAGTGCCTGAAATGCATTGGATACCTGTCTGGCGCTCAAAGGGTTAATTTTAAAGGTATATTTTGGTGAACCAACCTATGTAGCACTGATTCGGTTTGGCCAGTAGGAATTTCTACCCAGATTAAGGTATGTGGGGTGTTAGTTTTGCTGTCACTTTGCCCTTTACTGCATACACAGAATGGGTAACAGAAAAAGAAAATAAAAATATAGCTATTCTGATGAACACTGAATACATTACCTGTTCGTGATACTCAATCCCCATGCTGAGCGTGTTAATTAGGATCGCTATCATTATCCCACGGCCAAAGTATTTGCTGTCAACAATTTTCCTAAAGGTTTCACACACCATCTTCCCAAGCCGGTGCACCCTGTTGGGTTTATGGGCTCTGGATTTGCCTCTTTTAGCCTCTGTCTGTTCAGTACACTGGGGGTCCTGAGTGAATTCATAGGCCCCGTCACTGTCCGACTCCGCAGCCTCGTTATCTGGGTTGTCCGGCTCTTTGCCGTGACAGCATTTCTCTACGTCACAAGGTCCATTTTCTGGGTTTGTGGCCTGGACAGAAATCTTACAGGTGCCTCTGCAGATACCTAGACTCAGAAAGGACAATAAAGACAGATCGTTACAGCAAGGGCAGGCAATCTGAGAATATACTTTCATTGTTCCATTACATCTCACATCATTCTTAGCTGGCTGAGAATGATAGGATTTGCCATCCAACAGTAAGTGGATATCAATATGTTACCCTCCTATGTACATCAGCATATACTACTCCCAATGTCTGAGTTCTCCTCTGTCTACAACACTATGGGTCCTTCAGTGTGCGGTTCACAGTGTCCATCAGCGTGTGTTTGAACGTCAGTGTTTTTGAAAGATCTCTCAAAACTACTTTTTATTTAAAGCAATATTTTATGAGATATTTAGCTTTATTCATTTATCAGTTTATGCAAATTAGAGAGTAGTGCCTGTCGTGCCAGCCAGGTACTAACATTCCACACTGCTCCCCATCCCAACTGCCACTCTCTGCCAGCCAGGTACTAACATTCCACACTGCTCCCCATCCCAACTGCCACTCTCTGCCAGCCAGGTACTAACATTCCACACTGCTCCCCATCCCAACTGCCACTCTCTGCCAGCCAGATAGTAACATTCCACACTGCTCCTCATCCCAACTGCACTGCCTGCCAGCCAGATACTAACATTCCACACTGCTCCCCATTCCAACTGTCTCTGCCTGCCTGCCAGCCAGACACCACCAATCCACACCGCTGCCCATCCCACCTGCTCTGCCTGCCAGCCAGATACTAACATTCCACACTGCTCCCCATCCCAACTGCCACTGCCTGCCAGCCAGATACATTCCACGCTGCTCTCCCTCCCAACTGCCAGCCAGATATTTGCATTCCACACTGCTTCCCATCCCAACTGCTCTGCCTGACAGCCAGATACAAACATTCCACACTGCTCCCCATCCCAACTGCTCTGCCTGACAGCCAGATACTAACACTCCACACTGCTCCCCATTCCAACTGCTCCACCTGCCAGATACTAATATACCACACTGGTCTCCATCCCAACTGCCACCCTGACAGTCAGATATTAACACATTCCACACTGCTTCCCATCCCTAACTGCTCTGCTTGCCAGATACTAACGTTCCACACTGCTCTCCAACCCAAATACCACTGCCACCCAGCCAGATACTAACGTTCCACACTGCTCCCCATCCCAAATACCACTGCCACCCAGCCAGATACTAACGTTCCACACTGCTCCCCATCCCAAATACCACTGCCACCCAGCCAGATACTAACGTTCCACACTGCTTCCCATCCCAACTGTTCTGCCTGCCAGATACTAATATGCCACACTGCTTCCCATCCCAACTGTTCTGCCTGCCAGCCAGACACTAACACTCCACACTTCTCCCCATCCCAACTGCTCCACCTGCCAGATACTAATATGCCACACTGGTCTCCATCCCAACTGCCACCCTGACAGTCAGATATTAACATTCCACACTGCTTCCCATCCCCAACTGCTCTGCCTGTCAGATACTAACATCCCACACTGCTCTCCAACCCAAATACCACTGCCACCCAGCCAGATACTAACATCCCACACTGCTCTCCAACCCAAATACCACTGCCACCCAGCCAGATACTAACGTTCCACACTGCTCCCCATCCCAAATACCACAGCCTGCCAGCCAGATACTAACATTCCACATGTCTCTGCCTCACACCTTCCTCCCCCTACTGGCCAGAACTAGCTAATTTACATACACTGACAATCATGCACATTCTGTCCAGATGGATGTTGCCACTGAGGTTATAATGGGAACAGGTGACGGTTCCATTTTAAGGATTCCCTCTTAACGAAGGGGAATTATATCTATACAGATAAGTGGCTCTGGATTATCTTCTGTTTAAACCTTTGGATGCGAGTTAGGTGTCCGCTAGCATCCATGGTATTAAGAGCTTCTTTTGTGCTTGTATGTGATGAATGGTATTTCTGCACTAGGCATACGCAATGGGCCTAGAGATAAGTGGGGCCATGGGTAGGGACAAGGGCACCTAGTGTGCCTTGCTAGGGGAGCCTGAGCTATAAGATCCATCAGTGCCTGTGTGTGTGATCTTACCTGTGCTCTGGTTCTCTAGCAGCCTGTTCATTGAGTTGTACAGTGGACCTGGGTGAAGCCTGGCTTCCTTCATGACCACTGGGTTCTCCGACACCTCCCCTAGATCTGTATCCAGCTGTATTTCAGGTGGCGCATTTGGGTGTAATGTCGGGTAGTTTTTATTGTCAACAATACTTCTATTAGTCGCTTCAGGATTTGCCAGGGATGTATCAGGCTGGGTAAATGCGGGCACACAATGCGCTGGCTCAAGGTGACAATCAGCATGGTAAATGCTATGAATGGACTGGGTGTTGGCAGCTGAAACCATGGGGGAGGCTGGAGTCCCTGCAAAGGGCAACATTAGTCTAGCACCACTGAGAGGAGAGTTGGCCTCCACTTCACTGAGTTCAGGACTGGCCTGTGGTGCCCTCAGGCTTCCATTCCCTAGGTGGTAATGATGATGGTGGTGATGATGATGGTGTATTAGATGGTGCACGGAAGATTTCCTCCTCCTGTGTTTGCGACTCGGTTTTTCAGTGTTGTTCTTCACGTCAGGGCTGGAAGACAACCCCATCCTAAACACCACTGTCCTGTACAACTGGACAAGCTGTTTACTAGCCTTGCGGGTCACGTACACCAAATATTTGAGAAGTTCGTCATAGCAGCTGCCTGGCTCGGAGAAACTGGCTAAAGTGCTGGCGTTGGAGAGGAAGCGGACCCTTTGCTCCTTCATCAGTTGGCTTTCCCGCTGTTTGGTTTCAGAAAATTGAGTGGCGATGACCACGAGACATAGGTTGATCATGAAAAATGATCCAATCTAAATAAAGGAGGAAAAAAAATGCGAGATAAAGACTATTTTACTTTATTTGGTGTATTACATTGTAAAAAAACATAAGGAAACATATTATCTCTTTTCCTCATTCAGGGATAGTAGATAGGAGGGAGAGCAGCGTGGAATGTTAGCATCTGCCTGGCAGGCAGTGAGAGGGAGAGCAGTGTGTAATATTAGTATCTGGATGGCATGTAGTGGGAGGGAGAGCAATGTGGAATATTAATATCTGGCTGGCATGTAGTGAGAGGGAGAGCAGTGTGGAATGTTAGTATCTCGCTGGCAGGGAGTGGGAGGGAGAGCCGTGTGGAATATTAATATCTGGCTGGCATGTAGTGGGAGGGAGAGCAGTGTGGAATATTAATATCTGGCTGGCATGTAGTAGGAGGGAGAGCAGTGTGGAATGTTAATATCTGGCTGGCTTGTAGTGGGAGGAAGAGCAGCGTGGAATGTTAGTATCTGGCTGGCATGTAGTGGGAGGGAGAGCAGTGTGGAATATTAATATCTGTCTGGCATGTAGTGGGAGGGAGAGCAGTATGGAATGTTAGTATCTGACTGGCATGTAGTGGGAGGGAGAGCAGTGTGGAATGTTAGTATCTGTCTGGCATGTAGTGGGAGGGAGAGCAGTGTGGAATGTTAGTATCTGTCTGGCATGTAGTGGGAGGGAGAGCAGTGTGGAATATTAATATCTGGCTGGCATGTAGTGGGAGGGAGAGCAGTATGGAATGTTAGTATCTGACTGGCATGTAGTGGGAGGGAGAGCAGTGTGGAATGTTAGTATCTGTCTGGCATGTAGTGGGAGGGAGAGCAGTGTGGAATGTTAGTATCTGTCTGGCATGTAGTGGGAGGGAGAGCAGTGTGGAATATTAATATCTGGCTGGCATGTAGTGGGAGGGAGAGCAGTGTGGAATATTAATATCTGGCTGGCATGTAGTGGGAGGGAGAGCAATGTGGAATATTAATATCTGACTGGAAAGTAGTGGGAGGGAGAGCAGTATGGAATGTTAGTATCTGACTGGCATGTAGTGGGAGGGAGAGCAGTGTGGAATGTTAGTATCTGGCTGGCATGTAGTGAGAGGGAGAGCAGTGTGGATTATAAACATCTGACTGGCATGTAGTAGGAGGGAGAGCAGTGTGGAATGTTAATATCTGGCTGGCTTGTAGTGGGAGGAAGAGCAGCGTGGAATGTTAGTATCTGGCTGGCATGTAGTGGGAGGGAGAGCAGTGTGGAATAGTAATATCTGTCTGGCATGTAGTGGGAGGGAGAGCAGTATAGAATGTTAGTATCTGACTGGCATGTAGTGGGAGGGAGAGCAGTGTGGAATGTTAGTATCTGTCTGGCATGTAGTGGGAGGGAGAGCAGTGTGGAATATTAATATCTGGCTGGCATGTAGTGGGAGGGAGAGCAGTATGGAATGTTAGTATCTGACTGGCATGTAGTGGGAGGGAGAGCAGTGTGGAATGTTAGTATCTGTCTGGCATGTAGTGGGAGGGAGAGCAGTGTGGAATGTTAGTATCTGTCTGGCATGTAGTGGGAGGGAGAGAAGTATGGAATGTTAGTATCTGACTGGCATGTAGTGGGAGGGAGAGCAGTGTGGAATGTTAGTATATGGCTGGCACGTAGTGGGAGGGAGAGCAGTGTGGAATATTAATATCTGGCTGGCATGTAGTGGGAGGGAGAGCAGTGTGGAATATTAATATCTGACTGGCATGTAGTGGGAGGGAGAGCAGTATGGAATGTTAGTATCTGACTGGCATGTAGTGAGAGGGAGAGCAGTGTGGAATGTTAGTATCTGGCTGGGGCGCCATCCAGTAGTGTCTAATTTGCATAAACTCTCCAAGAAATAAAGCTAAATATTTCATACACTATTGTTTTAATTTAAAAAATGACAGACATAAAGTTTAGCTGATTCTGAAAGTATCTGGCTGGCACGTAGTGGGAGGGAGAGCAGTGTGGAATATTAATATCTGGCTGGCATGCAGTGGGAGGGAGAGCAGTGTGGAATATTAATATCTGGCTGGCATGTAGTGGGAGGGAGAGCAATGTGGAATATTAATATCTGGCTGGCATGTAGTGAGAGGGAGAGCAGTGTGGAATGTTAATATCTGGCTGGCTTGTAGTGGGAGGAAGAGCAGCGTGGAATGTTAGTATCTGGCTGGCATGTAGTGGGAGGGAGAGCAGTGTGGAATATTAATATCTGGCTGGCATGTAGTGGGAGGGAGAGCAGTGTGGAATATTAATATCTGGCTGGCATGTAGTGGGAGGGAGAGCAGTGTGGAATGTTAGTATCTGTCTGGCATGTAGTGGGAGGGAGAGCAGTGTGGAATGTTAGTATCTGTCTGGCATGTAGTGGGAGGGAGAGCAGTGTGGAATATTAATATCTGGCTGGCATGTAGTGGGAGGGAGAGCAGTGTGGAATATTAATATCTGGCTGGCATGTAGTGGGAGGGAGAGCAATGTGGAATATTAATATCTGACTGGCATGTAGTGGGAGGGAGAGCAGTATGGAATGGTAGTATCTGACTGGCATGTAGTGGGAGGGAGAGCAGTGTGGAATGTTAGTATCTGGCTGGCATGTAGTGAGAGGGAGAGCAGTGTGGATTATAAATATCTGACTGGCATGTAGTAGGAGGGAGAGCAGTGTGGAATGTTAATATCTGGCTGGCTTGTAGAGGGAGGAAGAGCAGCGTGGAATGTTAGTATCTGGCTGGCATGTAGTGGGAGGGAGAGCAGTGTGGAATAGTAATATCTGTCTGGCATGTAGTGGGAGGGAGAGCAGTATAGAATGTTAGTATCTGACTGGCATGTAGTGGGAGGGAGAGCAGTGTGGAATGTTAGTATCTGTCTGGCATGTAGTGGGAGGGAGAGCAGTGTGGAATATTAATATCTGGCTGGCATGTAGTGGGAGGGAGAGCAGTATGGAATGTTAGTATCTGACTGGCATGTAGTGGGAGGGAGAGCAGTGTGGAATGTTAGTATCTGTCTGGCATGTAGTGGGAGGGAGAGCAGTGTGGAATGTTAGTATCTGTCTGGCATGTAGTGGGAGGGAGAGCAGTGTGGAATATTAATATCTGGCTGGCATGTAGTGGGAGGGAGAGAAGTATGGAATGTTAGTATCTGACTGGCATGTAGTGGGAGGGAGAGCAGTGTGGAATGTTAGTATATGGCTGGCACGTAGTGGGAGGGAGAGCAGTGTGGAATATTAATATCTGGCTGGCATGTAGTGGGAGGGAGAGCAGTGTGGAATATTAATATCTGACTGGCATGTAGTGGGAGGGAGAGCAGTATGGAATGTTAGTATCTGACTGGCATGTAGTGAGAGGGAGAGCAGTGTGGAATGTTAGTATCTGGCTGGGGCGCCATCCAGTAGTGTCTAATTTGCATAAACTCTCCAAGAAATAAAGCTAAATATTTCATACACTATTGTTTTAATTTAAAAAATGACAGACATAAAGTTTAGCTGATTCTGAAAGTATCTGGCTGGCACGTAGTGGGAGGGAGAGCAGTGTGGAATATTAATATCTGGCTGGCATGTAGTGGGAGGGAGAGCAGTGTGGAATATTAATATCTGGCTGGCATGTAGTGGGAGGGAGAGCAGTATAGAATGTTAGTATCTGACTGGCATGTAGTGGGAGGGAGAGCAGTGTGGAATGTTAGTATCTGTCTGGCATGTAGTGGGAGGGAGAGCAGTGTGGAATATTAATATCTGGCTGGCATGTAGTGGGAGGGAGAGCAGTATGGAATGTTAGTATCTGACTGGCATGTAGTGGGAGGGAGAGCAGTGTGGAATGTTAGTATCTGTCTGGCATGTAGTGGGAGGGAGAGCAGTGTGGAATGTTAGTATCTGTCTGGCATGTAGTGGGAGGGAGAGCAGTGTGGAATATTAATATCTGGCTGGCATGTAGTGGGAGGGAGAGAAGTATGGAATGTTAGTATCTGACTGGCATGTAGTGGGAGGGAGAGCAGTGTGGAATGTTAGTATATGGCTGGCACGTAGTGGGAGGGAGAGCAGTGTGGAATATTAATATCTGGCTGGCATGTAGTGGGAGGGAGAGCAGTGTGGAATATTAATATCTGACTGGCATGTAGTGGGAGGGAGAGCAGTATGGAATGTTAGTATCTGACTGGCATGTAGTGAGAGGGAGAGCAGTGTGGAATGTTAGTATCTGGCTGGGGCGCCATCCAGTAGTGTCTAATTTGCATAAACTCTCCAAGAAATAAAGCTAAATATTTCATACACTATTGTTTTAATTTAAAAAATGACAGACATAAAGTTTAGCTGATTCTGAAAGTATCTGGCTGGCACGTAGTGGGAGGGAGAGAAGTGTGGAATATTAATATCTGGCTGGCATGCAGTGGGAGGGAGAGCAGTGTGGAATATTAATATCTGGCTGGCATGTAGTGGGAGGGAGAGCAATGTGGAATATTAATATCTGGCTGGCATGTAGTGAGAGGGAGAGCAGTGTGGAATGTTAATATCTGGCTGGCTTGTAGTGGGAGGAAGAGCAGCGTGGAATGTTAGTATCTGGCTGGCATGTAGTGGGAGGGAGAGCAGTGTGGAATATTAATATCTGGCTGGCATGTAGTGGGAGGGAGAGCAGTGTGGAATATTAATATCTGGCTGGCATGTAGTGGGAGGGAGAGCAGTGTGGAATGTTAGTATCTGTCTGGCATGTAGTGGGAGGGAGAGCAGTGTGGAATGTTAGTATCTGTCTGGCATGTAGTGGGAGGGAGAGCAGTGTGGAATATTAATATCTGGCTGGCATGTAGTGGGAGGGAGAGCAGTGTGGAATATTAATATCTGGCTGGCATGTAGTGGGAGGGAGAGCAATGTGGAATATTAATATCTGACTGGCATGTAGTGGGAGGGAGAGCAGTATGGAATGGTAGTATCTGACTGGCATGTAGTGGGAGGGAGAGCAGTGTGGAATGTTAGTATCTGGCTGGCATGTAGTGAGAGGGAGAGCAGTGTGGATTATAAATATCTGACTGGCATGTAGTAGGAGGGAGAGCAGTGTGGAATGTTAATATCTGGCTGGCTTGTAGTGGGAGGAAGAGCAGCGTGGAATGTTAGTATCTGGCTGGCATGTAGTGGGAGGGAGAGCAGTGTGGAATAGTAATATCTGTCTGGCATGTAGTGGGAGGGAGAGCAGTATAGAATGTTAGTATCTGACTGGCATGTAGTGGGAGGGAGAGCAGTGTGGAATGTTAGTATCTGTCTGGCATGTAGTGGGAGGGAGAGCAGTGTGGAATATTAATATCTGGCTGGCATGTAGTGGGAGGGAGAGCAGTATGGAATGTTAGTATCTGACTGGCATGTAGTGGGAGGGAGAGCAGTGTGGAATGTTAGTATCTGTCTGGCATGTAGTGGGAGGGAGAGCAGTGTGGAATGTTAGTATCTGTCTGGCATGTAGTGGGAGGGAGAGCAGTGTGGAATATTAATATCTGGCTGGCATGTAGTGGGAGGGAGAGAAGTATGGAATGTTAGTATCTGACTGGCATGTAGTGGGAGGGAGAGCAGTGTGGAATGTTAGTATATGGCTGGCACGTAGTGGGAGGGAGAGCAGTGTGGAATATTAATATCTGGCTGGCATGTAGTGGGAGGGAGAGCAGTGTGGAATATTAATATCTGACTGGCATGTAGTGGGAGGGAGAGCAGTATGGAATGTTAGTATCTGACTGGCATGTAGTGAGAGGGAGAGCAGTGTGGAATGTTAGTATCTGGCTGGGGCGCCATCCAGTAGTGTCTAATTTGCATAAACTCTCCAAGAAATAAAGCTAAATATTTCATACACTATTGTTTTAATTTAAAAAATGACAGACATAAAGTTTAGCTGATTCTGAAAGTATCTGGCTGGCACGTAGTGGGAGGGAGAGCAGTGTGGAATATTAATATCTGGCTGGCATGTAGTGGGAGGGAGAGCAGTGTGGAATATTAATATCTGGCTGGCATGTAGTGGGAGGGAGAGCAATGTGGAATATTAATATCTGGCTGGCATGTAGTGAGAGGGAGAGCAGTGTGGAATGTTAGTATCTCGCTGGCAGGGAGTGGGAGGGAGAGCAGTGTGGAATATTAATATCTGTCTGGCATGTAGTGGGAGGGAGAGCAGTGTGGAATATTAATATCTGTCTGGCATGTAGTGGGAGGGAGAGCAGTGTGGAATATTAATATCTGGCTGGCATGTAGTGGGAGGGAGAGCAGTGTGGAATATTAATATCTGACTGGCATGTAGTGGGAGGGAGAGCAGTATGGAATGTTAGTATCTGACTGGCATGTAGTGGGAGGGAGAGCAGTGTGGAATGTTAGTATCTGGCTGGCATGTAGTGAGAGGGAGAGCAGTGTGGATTATTAATATCTGGCTGGCATGTAGTAGGAGGGAGAGCAGTGTGGAATGTTAATATCTGGCTGGCTTGTAGTGGGAGGAAGAGCAGCGTGGAATGTTAGTATCTGGCTGGCATGTAGTGGGAGGAAGAGCAGTGTGGAATAGTAATATCTGTCTGGCATGTAGTGGGAGGGAGAGCAGTATAGAATGTTAGTATCTGACTGGCATGTAGTGGGAGGGAGAGCAGTGTGGAATGTTAGTATCTGTCTGGCATGTAGCGGGAGGGAGAGCAGTGTGGAATATTAATATCTGGCTGGCATGTAGTGGGAGGGAGAGCAGTATGGAATGTTAGTATCTGACTGGCATGTAGTGGGAGGGAGAGCAGTGTGGAATGTTAGTATCTGTCTGGCATGTAGTGGGAGGGAGAGCAGTGTGGAATGTTAGTATCTGTCTGGCATGTAGTGGGAGGGAGAGCAGTGTGGAATGTTAGTATCTGTCTGGCATGTAGTGGGAGGGAGAGCAGTGTGGAATATTAATATCTGGCTGGCATGTAGTGGGAGGGAGAGAAGTATGGAATGTTAGTATATGGCTGGCACGTAGTGGGAGGGAGAGCAGTGTGGAATATTAATATCTGACTGGCATGTAGTGGGAGGGAGAGCAGTATGGAATGTTAGTATCTGACTGGCATGTAGTGGGAGGGAGAGCAGTGTGGAATGTTAGTATCTGGCTGGGGCGCCATCCAGTAGTGTCTAATTTGCATAAACTCTCCAAGAAATAAAGCTAAATATTTCATACACTATTGTTTTAATTTAAAAAATGACAGACATAAAGTTTAGCTGATTCTGAAAGTACTTCCAAAATAACCTACATAGTTACATGGTATTAGCTGTACTTTATTTAGAAGAACCGGACCAAATCTGGGGCATACCAACTGCACAATAGGCTACAAATAAAAACTATCCTTGAGTTAAATGGGGTATTTAACCTCTGAATGCAAAGCAATGTGTAGGACACCTCTCTTACGCTCAGGTGGTTAAAGTTGCATTGAAATCAGTGATTTGGGGAATGCTTTTGTGTCCCATAAGGTGGTTAGTTTGGTCCAGAAAAGGCTTTGTACTTCTTATTAAATCAGTGTCTTGGGATCCTCTGAACTTGTCCACGCGCTCCGCGGTATGGAAGGAGGAAGCTGAAGGAGGCAGGTCACAGACTACTCCCACTGGCAAGAACATTTTAAAGGGATAGTAATACTAAATATGTAAAAAAAAAAAAAAAAAAAAAAAAAATATATATATATATATATATATATATATATATATATATATATATATATACTGTAGGGTTTATCCCACTGAGTAAAACAAGAGCACGCCCACTGATGAGAGGTGTTTTATTACAAAGTTATTACAGGTCAAACTTGAATTTTTTAGGCGAAGAATCACAGTGGCCTGAAATTGTACAGTGGCGCTGTTGCTACACTATCCTATGGACAGCTCTGGTCAGTTGACCATAAATCTCCACAGGATGGTGTAGCAACAGCGCCACTGTACAATTTCAGGCCACTGTGATACTAAAAAGTCAAGTTTGAGATGTAATAAGTTTTCTTTGTCGTCCAATATAGGTTACTGGTAACTTTGGGCAGGTGATCCGCCCCTTTAAGTAAGCAGGAACAATTCTAGAAGTGAATGCAGGGGGTGGAGCCTACCTTCCCTCTTTGCCTGCAGCTAGCCAATCAGCTCCAGTAAGATTTGTTCCTTGGTGAAGACACAGGCAAGAGAACAGTTTTTCTATAGTTTAAGCTAATTTTTTATTTTTCTGTTAGATAAGTAATACCACCATTAGGCGGATTACCATAATTGACAATGCCCTTAGATGTGGCTAGCTCAGTATCCAGTGCTTTTGTGGACCTTAAGCCCTTGGGGGAAAATCTTGGGTTCAAGTTCTTTCCTCAGGAGTTGCCCACTGAGGCTTCTTCTTAATACATGGTAGTCTGAAGACAGATCTGCAGGAAAGGTGAGCAACCCTTTGAGTGCTGCAGGCCCACATGTCCCACAGTGCCCCTCTGCACAGGGGTTTTCCTTTGAGTTCCTATTGCACACTCCTGCACTCATTGGGTCTATCTGTATGTCTGTTGGGTGTTTTGGAGCTAGTTTCTGTGGTAAATTAACCCTTTAGCTGCTGGTTTTGCATCTTTTGGGGGGTTACTGGCACTTTCCCTACTGGGTTCAGCGTTTTTGGGTCTGCTAACATGTTCTAGTGATGTTTCATGTAATTTTAATTCACAGTTTTAACTTTGCAAAATTTGTGGCGCACTTTTACCTCATAGACGCCATTGCTCCATTCACCTCTATGGGACTGTACAGTTTGGGACATATCTCTGCAACCGCTCAACATAACAACTTCAGAGATGGCTCATTTTAATTGTCTGCCCTTGTTCTGTCATCCGGTTAATGTTTTATGTGTGTTGGGGGGCTCAGGGGGCTTCGGGCACTGTTGGGGTACTTTTTCTGGGAAAACTACCTTTCACATGAGCGCTTGCTTCGCATGCTCGTTTCTGATTGGCTCCTGCCGCGGCAGCCATTTTGTGCCTTTTCCTGAACGATTATCCTATGCAGGGCTTGGACTCATTCTCTCCTCTGCAAATTAACCCTTTGCCTGCCAGATAAGTGGATTTTAGTGATTTCTGGGGTGAAATTGTAATCTTAAACACTGTATTTGGGTGATTCCTTATACTTTAAACATTTTGACACTGTGAGAATGTCTACTCCGTTAGAGCTTGGGGCCAGGCCTAAGACTATGGACGCTGGGGTCTCTGTGTCCCCTATTGTGCATTGCTCCTCATATCATACAGGGTTACCTAGAGAATTATCAGGTCATTTATGCCCAGCATGTTCTGATGTCCCTGAGTCTCTCCCAGGGACCCCCAGCCATGCATTAGAGCCAGTTTGGGTGCAAGTTCAAGACTGCTACTAGAGACCTCCGGTCTAAATTGTAACTCTTTCATCCCAGTTCCAGGGTGTCTTCCACTCCTGGCAAACCCCTTCTTCTGTCAGATCTTCCCTGCTGAAACCGCAGGGAGTACCTGAGGAGGAAATGTTGGTGGATTTGGATGTTGAGGAATGTTCTGCTGTGGGTTCCTCTCAGTTTTTTGGGGACCCCTTTGAGGCTGATCCTGATCCCTCAGCTGAGGGCTTGATCAGAGCCGTCTTAACTACCCTAAACATTCCCTTAGTTCAGGAGGTTTCTTCAGATCCTTCTGATGTATTTCAGGAGCCTAAAAGGCCCTATACTTGTTTTCCACCTAACCCCACTCTTGACCGCCTTGTGTCTGATGAGTGGAAGTCTCTGTACAGGAAACCTTCTGTTTCTAAGAAATTTGCCAAGCTTTACCCCTTCCCTGAGGCAGCGCTTGCTCAGTGGGTTCATCCCCCCAAAGTGGATGCTGTCTCCAGGCTATCTAAGTCCACTGCCTTGCCAGTTGCTGATGCTTCCGATCTGAAAGACTGGACTGACAAGAAACTTGAGGTCTTCCTCAAGTCCATTTTTGCCACTGCTGGTACTGCCATGCGTCCAGCGTTCGCTGCAGCATGGATGAACCGGGCCATTGTGGTCTGGACTGAACAGCTCACCCTGGCTGTCCGTCAGGGTGCTCCTACTTCAGATATGTCTCGGCTTCTTGCCAACATTTCTAAGGCCCAGCACTATGTTTCTGCTGCCTTATTTGATGCCATCCGTTTGGTGGCAAGGGTTTCTACCATGTCTGTGGTTGCCAGACGAGCTCTTTGGCTCAAGATCTGGTCTGCTGACACTGCTTCCAAGAAAGCTTTGCTCTCAGTGCCTTTTCAAGGCACCTCTTTGTTTGGGCCAGATCTTAAGGATCTGATTAGTGAGGCCACAGGGGGCAAGAGTACCCTTCTGCCTATGGACCCCAGAAAGAAGACGCCTCTCAAGTAATAGGCTTTTTTGTTCCTTCCAGACTGAGACAGGTCCGGCAAACCAGGGGGTTCTCTCAGCCCCGCGTTCCTCCTCCAAGCCCAAACAGCAATGGAAGCCCAAGGTCTCCTCCAAGCCTAAGGCTTCAAAGCCTTCTCTGGCATGACTCGCCGAACCCAGGTCCCCACTCAGCTGTGGCTGGCCGTCTGCGTCACTACCACAGCGTCTGGGAGGATTCAGTGGCAGGCCCGTGGGTTTTACAGGTGGTGGAGGAAGGGTACAGGATCCCTTTCGCCTCTCTTCCTCCCTTTCGGTTTTTCCCCTCATATACGCCCCAGGGCATAGAGAAACGCCATCTGTTCAATGGTGCTATCCAGGCCCTTCTGGACAAGGATGTTGTGGAACCTGTTCCAAATCAGGACAGAGGTATGGGTTTTTACTCAAACCTCTTTGTTGTCTCCAAGAAGGACAGCGGCTGTCGTCCCATTTTGGATTTGAAGGACTTCAATTCCTTTGTGATTAGGATTCATGATCACCAGGAGTCCCTAAGAACTGTGATTGGTGCTATGTCCCCGGGGGAATTCCTTGCCTCTCTCGATCTTCAGGACGATTATCTATACATCGTCATTCATCCAGAGAGTCGGCAGTATCTCAGATTTGCCTGCGAACAAAGGCACTTTCAGTTTTCAGCTCTTTCCTTTGGTCTGACTACAGCTCCTCAAGTCTTCAACCGCGTCCTGGGAGCTTTAGTATCCGTCCTCCATCGGGACGGCATCAGAGTTACTCCATACATGGACGACCTGCTTCTGAAAGCCCCTTATGCGGAACTTCTTCATCAGCAAGTTCAGGACTGCATTCATGCTCTCACCCATCACGGGTGGATCATCAACATGGACAAGTCAGATCTTGTCCCATCCCAGTGTCTGGGCTTCCTGGGCCTTCTCTTCGCCACTCAGCAAAGCATGGTGTTTCTCACAGACGAGGTGGCTCACCAGATCGGCCACAGGGTTTCTGCTGTTTTGGTTCATGATCCAGTTACAGCCAAGAAGCTGTCCTCTCTAGTGGGGAAATTCATCTCCACCATATAAGTAGTCCCATTTGACATGGCTCACACCAGGGAACTCCACAGGTTTGTGATCCAGGTGTGCAGGGGTCAGCTGGACCTTCTGAAGATGTCAGTATCCCTCCCTCTTCATGTGGAACTGAGTTTGTCGTGGTGGCTCGACCTCTCCAATCTGCTGAAGGGCAAGTCCTTCCTGGTATCCTTCTGGACCACGGTGACAACGGATGCCAGCCTCTCTGGCTGGGGAGCGGTCCTGGGTCACCTGAGTGCTCAGGGTCGGTGGTCTCAGGAGGAATCTCTCCTTCCCATCAACGTGTTGGAGCTTCAGGCGATATTTCATGCCCTTCGCTATTGGACACCCCAGATGGAAGAATGCCCAGTCCGAGTCCAGTCCGACAACGCCACGGCCGTGGCTTACATCAACAAGCAGGGCGGAACAAGAAGTCTCGCAGCTTGGTTAGAGGTCAAGGCTATTTTGTCCTGGGCAGAAGAACATGTTCCTGTGATATTGACAGTGCACATTCCTGGCCTAAACAACGTCATGGCAGACTTCCTCAGTCGACACATGGTGGATAGTGGAGAGTGGGAGCTGCACCCAGAGGTGTTCACCCTCATTGTTTAGAAGCGGGGTCTTCCTTGCATCAACCTGATGGTGACAAGACACAACCGGAAGGTTCCGAGGTTCTGCTCTCGCAGGAGGGATCCTCTAGCTCTAGCGGTGGATGTCATGTCCATTCCTTGGTTATTTCCTCTGGCTTACATCTTTCCCCCCCTCCCCATGTTCCTCAGGGTGTTACAGAAATTGAGACTGGAGCTCTGTCTCGTCATTCTGATTGCTCCATACTGGCCTCGACAGGCTTGGTTCCTGGAGCTTCTGGATCTGTCAGTGGCTGAGTAATTCCAGCTCCCTTGCCGTCTGGATCCTCTTCTACAGGATTTTCCTGTGGAAGGAGGATGTTCATCATCTAGCTTTGACGGCTTGGAAATTGAATCCTCAATACTCAAGAAGAAAGGTTTTTCTTCTGGTGTGGTGGCTACTATGCTTAGTGCCCGCAAACCTGTTTTTTATAAGACCTACCATCATGTCTGGTCGAACTCTCTCACTTGGTGTGATGATAGGGACCTTTCTCAGGATTTTGTTCTGCCTACGGTCCTGGCTTTCTTGCAGAACGGTGTGGATAAGGGCCTCAGTTTGAGTTCCCTTAAGGTTCAGACTTCTGTTCTCTCTCTTTTCTTTCAGAGGCACATTGCTATTCTTCCTGATGTCAAGGTTTTCTTCCAGGGTGTTGCTCATACTCGTCCTGTTTTCAAGACTCCCGCTCCTCAGTGGGATCTTAACTAGGTTTTGGGCGCTGAGAGTCCTTGCCTGCTATTCCTCTATGCCTGCTGACATGGAAAATGGCAATTCTCCTGGCAATCTTGTCTGTTCACCGTGTTGAGGAGTTGCATGCTCTGTCTCGTAGACCACCCTTTTTGTTGTTTCACAAAGACAAGGCAGTGCTTCGCACTTCTCAGGAGTTTCTCCCGAAGGTGGTCTCTGAGTTCCACATTAATCAGGAGATTGTGGTGCCATCTTTCTGCCCTGACCCTACCTCTACCTGACAAGGAGAGAGATCTCCACTTGTTAGAAGTGGTGCATTGTCTCAAGTTTTATGTACATCGCACTGAGTCCATTAGACAGTCTGATGCGCTGTTGTTACCCCTGTTCAGTGTCTGTTGACACTTCATTTGTTTTGTTGGGCTATCTCTGATCTGATGGTTCATATCTGCTCTGGTGTCTTTGGGGGCCTTGTACCTGGTCCTTGCCTTACTTTCCGCCTCTGGGAAACTCAATGGTTGGACATCCCAAAGTTACCAGTAACCTGTATTGGACAACAGAGAAAAGAGGATTTTAGTCTTATCTGTTAAATCCTTTTCTCTTAGCCCATACGGGTTACTGGTCTCCCACCCTGTCAATGGACCATGCTTGGCTCTTCTGTGGCAGACCGTTCTTCGAGGTCATGCTCACAGGAGTCTTCTTTCCCTTCTACTATCTAGTCAATAGTTAGTGTTGCAAATCTTACTGGAGCTGACTGGCTAGCTGCAGCCAAGGAGGGAAGGTAGGCTCCACCCCCTGCATTCACTTCTAGAATTGTTCCTGCCCAGTTAAAGGGGTGGATCGCCTACTCAAAGTTACCAGTAACCTGTATGGTCTACGAGAAAAGGATTTAACAGGTAAGACTAAAATCCTCTTTTGAATAAGACACCTGAACAGTGGAAATACCCTTGTTTCACTCAGGGAGATAAATCTATCCACTTTTTTTTTTGTTTGTTTTATATATGTAAAGTATTACTATCCCTTTAAGCCACTGCATGACCCTTTGCTCTAATCAAAATTTAGAGTAACAGGCATTCTTAACCCCTTGAATGCTTAAGAGACCATCAACACATTGTAAAGTGTTAATATTAAAAAACAAACAAACAAAAACACATTTTGACTGCTAGTTAAAAATGGTAAGAGATTAAATGATCAGATACATTTTATTGTGGGGAAAAATACACATTGAAGGGCTTGTCCTGTTGAGTCCACTCAGTCCACCGCAAAGGAGATGCTTTAATCAGAACTGATTACAGTTCAGACGGTGATGGATACTCTTGTTTTACAAAGCAGGAAAAGATCTTCAATATGTTCTTTCCTAATAACAGTTTACTACACCTTTGAATTTGATATCCCCCAAATTCAAGTAGGTGAGGAGCTGTGTACCCCTTAAAGGGATAGTAATACTTCGTTTTAACTTTATTTTATTTTGTAGGCATTAAAAAAACATGAAGAATGATATGTCTTATCTCTCAAACCTTTATGGTTTGAGAGATATTCACAAGCAAAGTTTCCCCTTCTGCCCCTTTTACCTAGTGTAAGCCATCTCTTCTCAGATGTGGAATGCAGTCCATAGACCAGACAGATAACAGAAGGGGATAATCTTCTTCCTATGAGAACAATGAAAGCCCTGCCCCCCTTGACAAGCTTTTCAGGTATTTCCCTTATCTTAATTGAAGATTGTCCCTCTCTGCAGTCTACCTGGGCACCTCCCTTCTGATCTGGCTGAACAGGGGGGGATACTTTGCTTGTGAATATCTCTTAAACCATAAAGGTTTGAGAGATAAGACTTATATCGTTCTTCATGTTTTTTTAATGCCTACAAAATAAAATAAAGATAAAACGAAGTATTACTATCCCTTTAAGAACTCTGTAAGGCTGATTTACTACGAAGAGTTGGTACATTTCTGGAACAAATCAACCATATCGTAAAGAACAAGAAAACGTTCCTCAGATTTTCATTTGAAAAGAAGGTAGTTACCGCTTGAACGCTAGAAAGGTTGTTGGAGGGTTAAAAATTCCATGTTAATATTGCTCCTTAGGGTGCAGCTGGTTTGATTCAGTGATCTTATGCTGCAGTTGGAATTGGCCATTATATGTAAATATGTGCATTGTGGGGATGACCAAGTGCTTAGCCCTTTAAGTGTCAGAGTGGTACGCAACGCATTGTACCACTATGGCATTAAAATGGTTAAGGGCCTTCTACCCCCTCCCCACTCCCCTTCAGACACAATAAATGCTTTAAAAACAAACTGTATAATTTACATTAATAATAAAATACCCGATTTTCCCAGTAAGCATAAAAACACCTACTATAATCAAAAGAATAAAATAGATGAAGTTGTAGAAGGAGTGAGCGTCCATGACAAAGTACATAATGTCCACCCAGCCCTCCAGCGTTATCACCTAAAAGGATGAAAAAAATGGAAAACTATCAATATCTAAAATATACCATTCTAAATACATTGCTGCAAATCCATTAACTGTCCACCAGAGGGAGCCAGAACACAATGCAAGATTTTTCATACTTTTTTTTTTTTTCCTTAACAAGAATATACTGGGATCTATAAGTCTTATGAATTATTTAGGAAGGTGTATAAGAAATTGGATTTACTGTGCAAAAAAAGGAGATTAGTAACAAGAACAGGTAAATACTGCTTATATTTAAAGACTAGAGAGAGCTGCTAAGTTCCCTAAAGACCAGGGGCGTCTGCCAACCTAATGCATTATCTGTAAACCTTGTGGACAATGACACCATTACTAGCAGGGAGATTAGGTCCATTACTTGCATCAAGCTGGCAGCATGACCCAGGGCTTTAAACTTAAACTTGGGGCTTTAAACCACTCAGCTAGTAGCTAGCAATGTCATTGTTTAAAGGGATTGTATTGTTTCCCAATAAAAGCAGCTCCAATAAATCCTCATAGTATTTGTGCCATGGAGAGTGTTATTTCAATACTGTCAGAGTTGTAGTTCAAGAGTAATTGAATAATAAAGTATCCCCCTCCCACCCCTTTTTACTGATGTAACACTGCTCACTTCAGAGCAGCAAGACTGTCCGGATGTATCTCAGAGATATTAGGGGTCCATACCTTCCAAGTGTCCCTTTTAGGAGATATTAGGGGTCCATACCTCCCAAGTGTCCCTCTTAAGGAGATATTAGGGGTCTATACCTCCCAAGTGTCCTTCTTTAGGAGATATTAGGGGTCCATACCTCCCAAGTGTCCTTCTTTAGGAGATATTATGGGTCCATACCTCCCAACTGTCCCTCTTTAGGAGATATTATGGGTCCAAAGCTCCCAAGTGTCCCTCTTTAAGAGATATTAGGGGTCCATACCTCCCAATTGTCCCTCTTTAGAAGATATTAGGGGTCTATACCTCCCAAGTACCCCTCTTTAGGAGATATTAGGGGTCAGTACCTTACAAGTGTCCCTGTTTAGGAGATATTAGGGGTCCAAACCTCCCAAGTGTCCCTGTTTAGGAGGGACATCCCCTCTTTTAGACCCAAATCCCTCTATCCCTCTTTCCCATCCTGGTGTCCCTCTTTTTAGGAGATCAGACTGTGTGGTGTGTATATAATTGCATAAGTATATCACATTGCTCCAGAGCAATAAAACTCACATTAATGGTTGTTTAAACTTTTGCATATGTGTTTATAAATTTCATAAAATACTTTGGATTTGTTCTAGATCATTTATTCAGTTACACAAAGAGATGTCAGTAGGTCATGAAATAACCTAAAAATTCTCAGTAATGATAAATTCCATTTTTAATTCTTTAACCTATTGAATGCCAGAATGATAAGCAACTCATTGTAACTTTTAGGTGACAGTGTCCATATAATAACCATAGATACAAAGAACATGTTCACTCACTAAGAATCAATAACCATCATCTCGGAGACAAAGGTTTCTCCTACGGTACCTAGTTTACATGAGAGATGCAGTCAGGATAGTCTGCTCATCACCCCGACTATATCTATATATCTGCATGACCAGTCATGTATTGTCACAATACATCTGTCCATGTCAGATCAAACACACACATATCACGTGCTAAACACTAGCTTGCTTCATGTCACTGTTTTGTAAACAGCAAATCTATTACGAGGAAATGCTCTTGGGTCAATTTATTAAGACCTGCTGTTTACATAAGGTCTGTACTGATGAATTATTGCTGAAAACCAAGGCTATTTCAAGGCCTGCTTGAGGCTTCGTTTACTAAATCCTGTCATTTCATATCACGGGAAATCATAATGTGTTTCTATTTATAAAGTGCAAGGTGATTCCGTAATCAAGTAACCATTATACATCATGTTTAACCCTTTGAGTGAGGAAACGCATGAGCCCCTCGAGGTTAATAAATCACAGTAGTATAAATATACTTGATGTCCTGTGTATCCAGTGTAAACAAGGAATCATGGGATTTCACTCGTCCGATCGATGGATGGTCAATCATGTAGATGAATGCAATACTGATGAAAAAACACAACCACAACAACAACGCCGGTGCTGGAGTACATAAACGCATCCTCCGATGGCAAACGAAGCTAAAAAGATTATCCGCAACACAGCCGGCAATGTATCCATAAATACACACAGAGAATATTTCAAAAATATTAAAGAAGCACATACAAACATGACAAATAATACATCCTGTCACACCTAACGCGTTTTGGACTTCATAGGTGACTTAGGACCTCTAGGTTAGAAACGCGTCAGGTGTTGCAGGATGTATCATTCGTCACATTTATATGCGCTTCTCTAATGCTTTTATTACATTTTTTAAAATATAATCTGTGTGTTTTTATAAAAACTTTACTGCCCTTGTTTCTGATAACCTTTTTCAACCCTCTGAGTGCCAAAGAGGTATCCAATGTATTGCAACCGATCCGTGTATGATGGTCAAAGGGTTAATTATTCCTAAAGCACTCAAAGAGTTAATAATTTTAAACTGCCATGTGTTTGTCGCGGTTTATTATGGGCCCTACATAGAGAGACGATTCCAGGGCAAAATTACTGCCCCATAGCGTATAAATAATAATACTCATTGATTTAATAGAGACCTTTAATAACATGAACACACTGGAGACCTTTCTAGAATTCAAATAATTAAATGTACCATTTAAATCAAGGGAAATGTAGGTAATATAATTTGTCCCTTCTAATGCAGTTAGAATGACTCCACTTTGCATTTGTACATAAGGACAAATCTGCTTTATTTAAAAGTGGAACCCTAAAGTTTTATGAGTAAAACAAGGCTCTGTCCACTGCTGAAAGATGCTTCGTTCAAAATCTATTCCAGCAGAAACGTTATTGAAGTTTATTTATTAAAGGGATAGTAATGTTTCATAATAAAAGCAGCTCTAATTAATCATCATAGTATTTGGACTTTGGAGAGTGTTATTTCAATACTGTCAGAGTTGTAGTTCAGGAGTAATTCAATGACAAAGTATCCCCCTCCCACCCCTTTTACTGATGTAACACTGCTCAGCCAGAGCAGAAAGGAGGTGCCCAGGTAGACTGCAGAGAGGAACAATCTTCAATTAAGATAAGGGAAAAACCTGAAAAGCTTGTCAAGGGGGGCAGGGCTTTCATTGTTCTCATAGGAAGAAGATTGTCCCCTGCTGTTATCTGTCTGGTCTATGGACTGCATTCCACATCTGAGAAGAGATGGCTTACACTAGGTAAAAGGGGCGGGAGGGGAAACTTTGCTTGTGAATATCTCTCAAACCATAAAGGTTTGAGAGATAAGACTTATATCGTTCTTCATGTTTTTTTAATGCCTACAAAATAAAATAAAGTTAAAATGAAGTATTACTATCCCTTTAAACTAAACTGCTAGTAATAGCGCCACCTGGGGGAAGATGTACTAAGGCGTTGAAGTGCATTGGATACCTCTTTGACACTCAAAGTGCTAAAACCTGACCTGAAAATCAGAGCTCAGTATCACTGCTCTAAAATATACATTGGTGTGCAGGAGCACAGAAACATAGCATTTGACATCAGATAAGAACCATTCGGCCCATCCAGTCTTCCCATTTTCCTACTGTAAAAACCTGAAACCTTATGTGGTCCTTGGTCTTGTCTTATGTTCAGGACAGCCTTATGCCTGTCCCATTATTGGAGGTTGAAGCATTCCACGTTGGAGGCTGAAGGATTTGTACATTCTCCCTATTAATTCGCTAAACCTCATGGTAGGAAAGCAGGTGTTCCTATGGGTGAAGTTAATGGTACCTCTGTCACCTTTCCTATAAGATGTTAACCAGTTAAGGACCAGTAAACCATACTTCACTCTAGTCCTTAAATGTTAATCTAGCCCTTGTTATCATACATGCTAACATTTCAAATGCCCAAAGAGGGACACTTGTGTTTTAGGTGATGTTTCTGGGGGGGAGTGGCAGGTAGGTGGGACATTACCGAGAACTTTTAGGTTATTCCATGACCTATTGACATCTCTTTGAACAAATGAATACATTATTTAGCTCAAGACCACAGTCTAATTTATAAGAAGCTTAAACAAACATTAATGTGAGTTTTATTACTGTGGAGCAATGTGGTACACTTATATACATACCACACAGTCTGATCTCCTAAACACAGGGACACCAGGGTGATACACTTCTATACACACCACACAGTCTGATCTCCTAAACACAGGGACACCAGGGTGATACACTTCTATACACACCACACAGTCTGATCTCCTAAACACAGGGACACCAGGATGATACACTTCTATACACACCACACAGTCTGATCTCCTAAACACAGGGACACCAGGGTGATACACTTCTATACACACCACACAGTCTGATCTCCTAAACACAAGGACACCAGGGTGGGAAAGAGGGACAGAGGGATTTGTGTCCTTAAAAGGGACTGTCCCTCTTAAAGAGGGACACTTCGAAGATATGGACCCCTAATATCTCCTAAAGAGGGACACTTGGGAGATATGGATCCCTATTATATCCTAAAAAGGGACACTTGGGAAGTATGGATACCTAATATCACCTAAAGAGGGACACTTGGGAGGTATGTACCCCTAATATCTCCTAAAGAGGGACACTTGGGAGGTATGGACCCCTAATATCTCCTAAAGAGGGACACTTGGGAGGTATGGACCCCTAATATCTCCTACAGATGGACACTTGGAAGGTATGGACCCCTAATATCTCCTAAAGAGGGACACTTGGGAGGTATGGACCCCTAATATCTCCTAAAGAGGGACACTTGGGAGGTACAGACCCCTAATATCTCCTAAAGAGGGACACTTGGGAGGTATGGGCCCCTAATATCTCCTAAAGAGGGACACTTGGTAGGTATAGACCCCTAATATCTCCTAAAGAGGGACACTTGGTAGGTATGGACCCCTAATATCTCCTAAAGAGGGACACTTGGGAGGTATGCTTTATATAAAAAACATATATCGTAAGGTTTATCCTTCTGAGTAAAACAAGCATACTCCTAGCTGAGATGTGTTTTATTCAAAAGCTATTGCTGCTAAATCTTTATTTTTTTAGGTACAATATCTTATTGGACTGAAATTCTGCAGTGACGCTGTTGCTACACCAGCCTATGGTGTCTGCTGACCATAAACTTCCAAAGGATGGTGTAGCAACACCGCCACTAAAAATTTCAGGCCACTGAGATATAGAACCTAAAAATAATCAAGTTTGAGCAACAATAAGTTTTGAATAAAACACCTCTCAGCAATAGGAGTACCCTTGTTTTAAGGCATAGTAATACTAAAATATTAAATAAAATAGGTTGTACTGTTTATCCCCCTGAGTAAAACAGTGGTACTCCCACTGCTGAAAGGTGTTGTTTTCAAAAGTTATTACAGCACAAAGTTGAATTTTTTTAGGTGCAATATCACAGTGGCCTGAAATTGTACGGTGGTGCTGTTGCTACACCATGCTATGGGGATTTATGGTCCCGGGACCAGAGCTGTCCATAGGATGGTGTAGCAACAGCGCCACTGTACAATTTCAGGCCACTGTGATATTGCACCTAAAAAATTCAACTTTGGGCTGTAATAACGTTTAAATAAAACACCTTTCAGCAGGAGCAGGGGAACTACCTCCCCACGCAATCTTTACCTTCACTAAGTCCCCATCTGGCGACTAGCTGCTTACTAGCGCTAGTCACCAGAATAATTACCTTATTTAATAGATTTCTCCTCTCTTCCATGGGGGACAGGCAGGACGGAGAGCAGACATCTTGTCATTGTGACGTCTGCGTGCCTGAGCTGTCAGTCCCAGCCGGGTCTAGGAGGCGTTGCTAGGAGCCATTTCGCTCCACGCTCCGTCCTGCCTGTCACCCATGGAAGAGAGGAGAAATCTATTTAATAAGGTAATTATTCTGGCAACTAGCGCTACTAAGCAGCTAGTCACCAGATGGGGATTTAATGAAGGTAAACATTGTGTGAGGTGGTAGTTCCCCTTTAAATCCTACACCATATATTTTTTACATGTTAAGTGTTACTATCTCTATAAGTAACAAACTGCATCACATATAGTTGGATGGAGAGACAAAAACAAACGGGCAGATTCAATTAAGAAAAAAACAACAACTTTTTAAACCCTCACCTGAAATATAGCTATCCAGGCATACCCAATATTATCAAAATTGATAGCACCTTTGAAAGGGTTGTGTTCCCCAGCAGAGCAGTTGGTGTAATACTGGTTCCAGTTGACGCAGGAGGTATTACTGGTGTTGTTATAGTAATAGCTGTCCAGTGTACACTCCAGCCCCTCCTCCCTGCGGGATGGGACACTCCGGCAGTAACGCATGCCATTTTCTCTTGCCTGTGAGCAGATGAAAGGACTCTCATCTTCGTTTTCAGTCTGATAATATCTCTCCAGCTCCAACGAAACGGGGCTTAAAAAAAAGAAAATAAAATACAGTAAAACTTTGGGAAGCCACTGGAATATTTTCAAATATAGGGCTTTTACTGCTGTGTAAAACACTAGTGTTAACATTGCTGGGAGATCATTCATTCAAAAGTTATTACACTATAATCTTTTTTTAAATTAATTTCCTGTTGTGGTCCGCAGGTGGTGATAGTAGTAGTTGTCTATGACTCAACCTCTCTAATAGAGGGCATTTTACAAAAGAACAAAAAAAGGTGATTTTTGGATACCAGTTGGTGCTGCCGAAGCTCTCTAGCAATGGTTTAAAGGAGCACATATTTTGTAGAGCATTTCCTCCAGAATAAAACAAGGTAATTCCCACTGCTGTCAGATGTTTTATTCAAAAATTATAGCAGTTCAAATAACCAGGAAGTGAATTTACTGTGTTTACTTCCTGATAGTTCTAACTGACAGGAAGTGAATTTACTGTGTTTACTTCCTGATAGTTCTGACAGGAAGTGAATTTACTGTGTTTACTTCCTGATAGTTCTAACTGACAGGAAGTGACTCAGCAGTTTCTATCACATTCTATGGAGAACTGTAAGTCATTGACTTTCCTGACTTTACTCTCCATTAGAATCTCCATTAGAATCTAACAGAAAAACTAATTAGAATTTGACCACTAGAGTGCACTGCTAATGTAAAAAAAAAATATGGGTTTAAACTGTAATAACTCTGGAAATATAAATCTCTCAGTGGTGGGAGTACCCTTATTTTACTCAATAGGAAAATCCCTACAATATATATTTTTTCATAAAAAAAAGTTTACTGCTCCTTTAAGAAAGGCTTAGCACTTTTTTATGCAGGGGAAGTGTATTTTTTGTACCAGGCGACAGTGGGGCTAGGGGTGGAGTTAAGTGATCAGTTGGGTTGTGGCCGTGGGTGGAGCTAAGGATGCCCTGAGCAGTTTGCTTAGGACAGGGATGGGCAACATACACACATGGGAACCTGGATCAGCCCTGTTTTAGTGTAAATTACCGGGTCTCTGGGGACAGAGATTGCTTCTCCAGCGGTGATGTGTTTCCTGAGAAACTGTTCTGCCGACTTCTCCTCTTCCCTACCCTGTTCCATCCACTTCCCACCCACTTCTCCTCCTTCCCACCCTGTTCTGCCCACTTCTCCTCTTCCCTGCCTTGTTCCATCCATTTCCCACCCACTTCTCCTCCTTCCCACCCTGTTCCTCCCACTTCCCACCCAGGTCTCCTGCTTACCACACTGCTCCTCCCACTTCCCACCCACTTCTCCTTCCCACCCTGTGCTTCTTACTTCCTGCCCTCTCCTCCTCCTCCTTCCCACTCTGTTCCACCCACTTCCCCCCACTTCTCCTCCTGCTCACCCTGTTCCTCCTACTTCCCACCCACTTCTCCTCCTTCCCACCCTGGTCCTCCCACTTTCCACCCAGGTCTCTTCCTTCCCACCCTGTTCCTCCTACTTCCTGCCCTCTCCTCCTCCTCCTTCCCACTCTGTTCCACCCACTTCCCCCCACTTCTCCTCCTGCTCACCCTGTTCCTCCTACTTCCCACCCACTTCTCCTCCTTCCCACCCTGGTCCTCCCACTTTCCACCCAGGTCTCTTCCTTCCCACCCTGTTCCTCCTACTTCCTGCCCACTCCTCCTCCTTCCCTCTCTGTTCCACCCACTTCTCTCCCACTTCTCCTCCTTCCCACCCTGTTCCATCCACTTCCCACCCACTTTTCCTCCTTCCCACCCTGGTCCTCCCACTTCCCACCCAGGTCTCCTGCTTCCCACACTGCTCCTCCCACTTCCCACCCACTTCTCCTCCTTCCCACCCTGTTCTGCCCATTTCCCCACTCACTTCTCCTAATTCCCACCCTGTTTTGCCCACTTCCCTGTCCACTTCTCCTTCCCACCCTGTTCTGCCCACTTCTCTCCCACGTCTCCTCCTTCACACCCTGTTCCTCCCATTTCCCACCCACTTATCTTCCTTTCCACCCTGTTCTGTCAATTTCCCACAAACTTCTCCTCCTTCCTGCCATGTTCTCTCCATTTTCCATCCACTTCTCTTCCTTCTCACCCTGTTCTGTCCATTTCCCATCCACCCCCCCACTTTTCTTCCTTCTCAACCTGTTCTGCCCACTTCCCTGCCCATGTATTCCTCCTTCCTACCCTGTTCCTCCCACTTCCAGCCCACTTCCTGGTTGAGCCCTGCCCACCAATCAAGCCCCACCTTCTATAGGACTTGAATCACATAATTAACTTTATCCTGGTGACAGCCCTGAGCTCCACCACAGGAGGAAGCTACCAGGTATGGCAACATGAGGTTCCTCCAGTTGCTGCCTGACTACAACTCCCATCATTCCCTGCCAGGGAATGATGGGCGTTGTAGTCAGGCAGAAGCTGGAGGGTTTTACATTGTCCACCCTTGTCTTAGGTGCTCCTGCCATGGCCAAAATGTCAGAGTACTCATTGACCCATTAGTGTCATATAAACACAAGGAAAAAGGTGATTCATTCTGGGGCAAACCAACTGAACCACAGCGGATTAATACATTCCTCATTGATTTAAATGTAACGTTTAACCCCTTAAATATTAGAGAGGTCTCAAAATATTGATTCCAAGTATGTTGGAGATCACTCTAGCATTCAAGGGGTTAATTCTGAGTGAATGTGTATTTGTTCCCTGTGTTGCATTTGGTTGCTCCAGAACTGAACCACGTTTGCTTTGTGCATATGCCTCTTAATCCCCAAAGAGCTGCAACCTACATTACCGGGAGCACTGGACCGGCGCAGAAAGTAGTTACCGCTTCATGTCACACGCGGAGCTGCTCTCCTCGCTCTAATGCCATTCGCTATATGTTTAAGTGCAATATAACATTTTTGTTACATAATTTAACATATCTCCATGATTCTATTTTCCTTCAGAAAATGTGCATAAGTGTCTGTTTATATCCTATGGTGAGGGGCCGAGTGCAGCCTTGGGGCAACGAGAGAGAAGACAGCAAATGGAGACCAGGATGAGAGACTAACTGAAAGAGAGAGAAGGTGATAGAGAGAGAAAGAGAGAGAGAGAAAGGGAGATGCACTAAGGTGTGATAAAGTGGAGATAATTTCTCCAGTGATATCACTTCTCCAGTTCCTATGCTATTCTGTTGAATCTATGCACTGAGATTTCTCCAGCTTTGAAGATATTAGTGCATTGACTCTATAGAATAACATAGGAACTGGAGAAGTGATATCACTGGAGAAGTCATCTCCGCTTTATCACCACTTACTGCATCTCCCCCCAAGGTGTGAACGTGAGGGAGGGTGTGACATTCTGGGTGAGAAAAGAGAGAAGGAGGAAGAGTGGAAGAGAATTAGGATGTGTGACAGTGAAATAAGAGAAGGGGAGAAAGAGAGAAGGGGAGAGAATGACAGAAAGAGAAAATGGTAGAGGGAGAATGGCAGAGCAAGAAGGGGGAGAGGAGAGAAGGGGAGAGAGAAAATGGGAGAGAGAGAAGGGAAGAGGAGAGAAGGGGGAGAGAGAAGGGGAGAGAGAGAGAAGGGAAGAGATAGAAGGAGGAGAGGAGAGAAGGGGAGAGAAAGAGAAGGGGAGAGAGAGAGAATGGGAGAGAGAGAAGGAAGAGAGGAGAGAATGGGAGAGAGAGAGAAGGGGTGAGATAGAAGGAAGAGAGGAGAGAATGGGAGAGAGAGAGAAGGGGTGAGATAGAAGGAAGAGAGGAGAGAATGGGAGAGAGAGAGAAGGGGAGAGAGAGAAGGGGAGAGGAGAGAAGGGGAGAGAGAGAAGGGGTGAGAAAGAGAGAAGGGGAGAGAAAGAGAGAAAGAGTGAAGGGGAGAGGAGAGAAGGGGAGATGGAGAATGGCAGAGAGAGAAGGGGAGAGGAGAGAAGGGGAGAAAGAGAAGGGGAGAGAGAGAGAAGGGAAGAGGAGAGAAGGGGGAGAGGTGAGAACTGCAGAGCGAGAGAAGGGGAGAGGAGATAAAGAGACAGTGAGAGAGAGAGAGAGAGAGAGAGAGAAGGGGAGAGGAGAGTAGGGGAGAGAGAGAAGGAGAGAGGAAAGAGGGGAGAGAGAAGGGGGAGATAAGGGGAGAAAGAGAGCAAAGCAATGCACTGGGGATCTCTCTAGCTTCCAAAGGGATAAAGAATAGCTTGTACAGGGGTCTAAAACTGGTGCAGGGACATTGTGGCTGCTATGGCCATACCCACAATTCAGGCTCCACCCCTCAAAACTTGGTGCTCTAGGAAGTTGCCTACTCTGCCTTTTGTGAAATCTATCCCTGCGTGACAGTGAAAGAAAGAAAGAGAGACAAAGCGAGAGGATGAGAGAGACGAAGCGACAGCAAGGTGTGATAATGACCGACAGAGAGACATGGAAAAGAGGATGAGAGAGGGAGAGTGTGTGTGTGTGTGTGTGTGTGTGTGTGTGATGAGTTAACTTAAAGAGACAGAGATGAGAGAGAACTATAGAAAGAAACAGAAAATGAGAAAGACAGGACATGAAAGAGATGAAAAAAATAGATGAAAATGGAGAGAGAGATGAAAGAGAGAATGAACCACAGCCGCTCACCAAGTGATCAGAAGCCAAGTTCATAACGTTACTATTTAGATGTTTACTATGTTGATTCAGTAGTCGTCAATCACCGGGCCTCCAGCTGTTGAAGCCAACAACTTCCATTGTCCTCAAGCAGCCAACTCTTGGCTGGTCGATGATGGGAGTTCTAGTCTTCAACAAGATGGAGTCCCAAGATACGTTACCTCCTGTTTATCTCTTGTTATGGTAACTTACAGGCTGAAGTTCTCGGGGAGGAAGCAGCGATTCCGGAGCAGTCCCGCCCAGAGCTGGACGCCGACTATCCCGAAGATGAAGAAGACGAAGAAGCACAGGAGAAGGACGTTCCCCAGCATGGGCAGCGTGTCCAGCAGCAAAGTCACCAGGATGCGCATACCTAGAATGGAGGACATGCAGATGGATGATGAACCCTAAACATTTTTAACCTGCCAGTGTCACATGACATGGCAGGACAGTCACGCTGGTCCTGACGTTAAAGACCGGCGATGGTCCTGGTACATGATTGAAATCTGGGATGGCAGCTCAGCTGCACGATGCTCTGCCATCCCAGAATTCATTGCCAAAAAAGGGGCTGTGGTCCTTAATGGCTGCTCACCCGCGGATCATAGTAATATAGTTGATGAGGCTGAAAAAAGACATGCGTCCACCAAGTTCAGCCCAAGCCCAAACACACCCCCGTTGATCCAGAGGAAGGGAAAAAAAGCCCTCTGAAGCCATGTCCAATTTAGCCCCAAGTGGGTAAAATAATTCCTTCCTGACTCCAAATGGCAGTCAGATATTTTCCTGGATCAACATCCTATCTGCATTGAAGCCAACTGTCATAATTCTCAATATTGTTCTGTGTTAGATAGGTATCCATTGCTTTTTTATCCCCTTAAGGACGGCCGATCGTGCATGAGGTCATCACTTAAAGACCACGGACCATTTTTTTTTTGGTAGCTTCCGGTTCAGGTCTCCCTGAACAACGGTCCTGGCACGTCATGGGTCCTTAACGCAAATCTACCCATGAAGTGCCAGGACCGTCAAGGGTCGTTAAGGGGTTAAAAGCGGTTGCATTATCTGCAAGTACAACATCCCAGGTGCTTCTTAAGGTGTTAAAGGGAAAAAAAAAACTGCACCATAGGAGACAAAATAAAAATGTCCATCAATTTAAAGAGGGCTTTTAACCCTTTAAGAGCTAGAGGGGTACGCAACACATTGTGCACCCCTCTGGTCCTTAAAGGGTTAACTACATGAATGCTAGTGAGGTCTTGAAGATATTGCCCCTTTCTTATTTGATCAAGTTGTGAAAGCTGGAGGCTGCCATTTTGTTCTTGTAGCTACCTCAGAAGAGTCAGCTGTGCGTGCGCTAACTAAGGCCAAGCTTTCATTTGAATATTGTACAAGCCTGGACTGAAAGTAACTAAGGGAAGTAACGTAATTCCATCCCTAGCTGACATAGCGAGACATACTCACAGCTGCCTCATTTGAGGTATCTGTGAGGACAAAAAAGGATGCCCCAGCTCTTCAGAAAATGTAAATGTTTTAAGAAGCTATTTAAATGGTGATATAAATAATAGGTAAAGAACAACTTATGATATGAGGGTATTTGTGAACTTTAAAGGGATACTGTGACATAGGAATAAGAAGCGCCTAGTATGTTTATCAAAATAACTTACCAAGGTAGATATCCTTTATAATGAAGTTAAGTATCTATCTATCTATCTATCTATCTATCTATCTATCTATCTATCTATCTATCTATCTATCCATCTATTATGTTTATCTATCTATCCATTATGTTTATCTATCTATCTACCTATCTAACAAACACACAGGAAGAGCGCAAAACCACCAACACAAAAATCTATTGCTGTCTTGTATCTTAATGCAATATCATCAATACTAACAACCAATATGCAGGGTAGCTGATTGTAAAAACAACCACCTAATCAAACGGGGTATTCTCTTGACTGCCCTGGTTCAGTCACTTCTCTCAGGAACATATACAGACACACCAGTTCCTCCGGTAATGTTTAATAAAAAACATATAACCAAAAATATAAACATCAATACAAAATATAAAACGCCTGATGACGCGTTTCGGGGATTGACCCTTTTTTCAAATATCACAGGCTAATATTAATACAAACTATACAATGATAAAAAGTAAGTTTTAGGTATCTTTAGAAGACACAGCATTCTAACACCAATTTGAATGAGTGAGTGCGGGCAGTCCGATTCCCCCATTTACCTTTGCTGACCACTATTAGTGGCTGTGAATATTGTGAATATTGTGAGTACAATGGTGTATTGGTGGAGGTCTTCAGTTGTCAAGATATATTGCACTAGGGAGCGCCCTTGTTCTTTTTTTCTTGTTTAACTATCTATCTATCTATCTATCTATCTATCTATCTATCTATCTACCTATCTATCTATCTATCTATCTATCTATCTATCTCTCTATCTATCCATTATGTATATCAATCTGTCTATCTGTCGATATCTATCTCTCTATCTATCTCTCTATCTATCTATCTATCTATCTATCTATCTATCTATCTATCTCTCTATCTATCTCTCCATCAGACAACCCATCCATTTGTCTATCAATCTATCTTGTTTACATTATATCTGCAGCTTCCCATATATAGTGATTCCTATCTATCTATCTATCTATCTATCTATCTATCTATCTATCTATCTATCTCTCTATCTATCCATTATGTATATCAATCTGTCTATCTGTCGATATCTATCTATCTACCTATCTATCTATCTCTCTATCTATCCATTATGTATATCAATCTGTCTATCTGTCGATATCTATCTCTCTATCTATCTCTCTATCTATCTATCTATCTATCTATCTATCTATCTATCTGTCTCTCCATCAGACAACCCATCCATTTGTCTATCAATCTATCTTGTTTACATTATATCTGTAGCTTCCCGTATATAGTGATTCCTATTGGTCTGCCTCAGTCATTTACAACAAACAAAAGGGTTATGCACTAAGGCATGATAAAGAGGTGATAATAAAGTTGAGATGACTTCTCCAGTAATATCAATTCTCCCATTCCTATGTTATTCGATAGAACCTATTCACTAAGATGTCCAAAGTTGGGGAAATCTTAGTGCATAGTCTCCACAGAATAACACAGGAACTGAAGAAGTGATATCATTGGAGAAGTCATCTCCGCTTTATCACCTCTTTATCACGCCTTAGTGCATCTCCCCCAAGGGGTTTTATTAGTCTTGAATAGAAAGTAAGGGTCACTAGTCTTTATCAGACTACAACTTGAAACAATTATCATCAAAGATGAAATGCAAATGATGCAAATGAAAAAATATACATAGATGAAATGGACTGCTTTATGAAGGACACCTACCTAGCAAATTCCTTATTCTACATAAATTAAAGGAATAGTAATGTTTCATAATAAAATCAGCTCTAATCAATCATCATAGTATTTGGACTTTGGAGAGTGTTATTTCAGTTCTGTCAGAGTTGTAGTTCAAGAGTAATTCAATGACTAAGTATCCCACTCCCGCCCCTTTTACTGATGTAACACTGCTCAGCCAGAGCAGAAGGGAGGTGCCCAGGTAGATTGCAGAGAGGGACAATCTTCAATTAAGATAAGGGAAAAACCTGAAAAACTTGTCAAAGGGGGCAGGGCTTTCATTGTTCTCATAGGAAGAAGATTGTCCCCTTCTGTTATCTGTCTGGTCTATGGACTGCATTTCACATGTGAGAAGAGATGGCTTACACTAGGTAAAAGGGACGGGAGGGGAAACATTGCTTGTGAATATCTCTCAAACCATAAAGGTTTGAGAGATAAGACTTATATCGTTCTTCATGGTTTTTTAATACCTACAAAATAAAATAAAGATAAAATAAAGTATTACTATCCCTTTAAGTATTCCTAGGGTACATTTCCCCTTTAGCTTCACACATTTCCCAGAAGCCCTCAGACAACATACCACAGAGATTAAATCACAGTTTGATCAATCTATTCATATGAAAAAAGTCCAAGTAACATAAATGTATATGGAACAAACAGTGATACATTAGAAATACTGCTGAAACCATGGAATTAAAAATGTCATGTTTTCTGATGAGGTTATAAATAAGCCTTGATATTATTATCTATTATTCATTGAGTGCTAACATACTTTACAGGACTAGCGAGCTGTATGATTGGCAACACAGATATGTAGCCTTAAAGGGGAACGTTACTGAAAAGGAAAAAGTGGCTACTTGTTTGTTTAACCCATTGAGTGCCAGAGGGGTACTCCTCTGGCACTCAAAGGGTTAATGAGGAGTATATCATAATGCAAAAAAAAAACAGGGCCAGATTTCCTATTTGGCAGACCTAGAACTCCAGATTTTGAGTGGAGGTGCCACAGCTGGGCTTGCCACTCCAACATTCTGATTTTGGTGTGTGGGAGTGGCCAGTGTAACCTCATTGTCCATGCATCAGATTATATACTCTTTAACTGGCTATTATTCAACCCCTTGGATGTGAAGCCATTCGTTGGAGATCTTTCTAGTAAGCATGACATAACGTAGTGCTTGTATGTTATAGGCTAAGGGCATTTTCTATGCAGGGGAACAGTGGATGGGATTGTGGGTGGGGTCAATGGAGGAGAGGAGGTGTGGCCATAGGTGGAGATAAGGACACCTAGAGTGCCTTGCCTAAGAGAGCCTGGGATATAAATCCGTCCCTCCAAAAAAAGTATAGAAATATAGATGCCAAGCAATGAATTGGAGACCTATCTAGCCTTAAAGGGATAGTAATGTTTCATAATAAAAGCATCTCTAATTAATCATCATAGTATTTGGACTTTGGAGAGTGTTATTTCAGTTCTGTCAGAGCTGTAGTTCAAGAGTAATTCAATGACAAAGTGTCCCCCTCCCATCCCTTTTACTGATGTAACACTGCTCAGCCAGATCAGAAGGGAGGTGCTCAGGTAGACTGCAGAGAGGGACAATCTTCAATTAAGATAAGGGAAAAACCTGAAAAGCTTGTCAAGGGGGGCAGGGATTCCATTGTTTTCATAGGAAGAAGATTGTCCCCTTCTGTTATCTGTCTGGTCTATGGACTGTATTCCACATCTGAGAAGAGATGGCTTACACTAGGTAAAAGGGGCGGGGAGGGGAACTTTGCTTGTGAATATCTCATAAACCATAAAGGTTTGAGAGATAAGACTTATATCGTTCTTCATGTTTTTTTAATGCCTACAAAATAAAATAAAGTTAAAACGAAGTATTACTATCCCTTTAAAGTGGACCTCTCACCTAAAGACAAGTTTACTGTATTTTACTCTATAGAGGTTGAAAATATGTTGTATGTATTATTATCCATTTTTCAGCAAAATAATTGGATTTTGAGAAATGATCCTTTATATTCTGGTGGCACACATTGGCACTTTATGCTATTTCCATTCACAGTATGCTAATTAATTATGTTTGAAGCCAGATCGATCACTAGCTATGCTATTAGAAATGTCCCCAGTGTGTGTGGCCTCTGCCTAGATTAAAGGAGCAGTAACGTTTTGTTATGAATATATATATATATATATATATATATATACATACACATACACAGTTCAGCAGGAAACATGACAATCACAGGATATTTTTTCAAGTGAAATGAAGTTTGCTTTATTAAATCGTTGTTTCAAGATTTTGAAAATGGCCACGGCTGTGGCCCAAACATGAATGTAATAATACAGACAGGGTGCCATCTTTCCCGCTGAACTGTGTGCATCCCTTATTTCTTGATGTGTACTCAGGTCGTGTTAATATATTCAACAGTGAGTGCAATCCACCACTCCATTGACAGCCAGTGCTGCCTAATTTGGATAAACTGTCAAATACGTAAAGCTAAATATCTCGTAAACTATTGTTTTAAAGGGGAATTACCACCCCGACACTATGCACTCTCTAAGTCTTTGTCTTCCTAGCGTTATTAGCAATCCATAGTCAGTTTTCTCCAAAAAAGCGATGTAAGAGCACAATCTTTATAATAAATCTCTACTTGATGATGTCTTGCCCCTTGAATCCGTTCTGCTCATGACCGCTATGGAGCCATTCAGCTCCATTGTACCTCCCTCCGTCTTGCCCATCACTCGTACGTCATTGTCCTCAGCACCACATGACCTGCCGCGCTCCTGGCATCAAGCGCGGTCAGGTCATTTCAGCCTAGTGAGAGCGGGTGCAGGTGAAGCACTCGCTATATTTAACCCTTTGAGTGCCAGAGGGGTACACAACACATTGCTTTGCAATGCGTTGAGTACCCCTCTGGCACTCAAAGGGATAAACCACCGTTCTGTTTACACTAGGCTGACATGACCCGACCGCGCTTGATGCCAGGAGCGCCGCAGGTCACGTGGTGCTGAGGACAATGACGTACGAGTGATGGACAAGACGGAGGGAGGTACAATAGAGCGGAATGACTCCATAGCGGTCATGTGCAGAACGGATTCAAGGGGCAAGACGTCATCAGGTAGAGATTTAGTATAAAGATTGTGCTCTTACAATGCTTTTTTGGAGAAAACTGACTATGGATTGCTAATAATAATAAAAAGACAAAAACTTAGAGATTACGTTGTGTTGGGGTGGTAGTTCCCCTTTAAAGC
Source organism: Rhinophrynus dorsalis (assembly GCA_037306005.1). Lineage (NCBI taxonomy): Eukaryota > Metazoa > Chordata > Amphibia > Anura > Rhinophrynidae > Rhinophrynus > Rhinophrynus dorsalis. The sequence continues at coordinate 24,123,941 of CM074727.1, read as the reverse complement.
GGAACCATCACTGCAAATAAATCCCCCCAATAATTATTCACATAGCGATAAGCTTAGAAATAGTAGAATTATCCAGAATAAGTCCAGCATTATTAAGAAATCCTACTTCATCTGACCGGCAGGCATCAGCGCAGACATCTTGCCTGAGAAATATCTGTGCGCCTGCGCTGTCCGTCCTAGTCTCCTCTAGGAGGCGCTGCACTGTACCTTAAGGTAACAGGAAGTGACTGACAGCGCAGGCGCACAGATGCATATAATGCGAGAAGCCTGACTGTCAGTCTCAGATGAAGTAGGATTTCTTAATAACACGAAACTTATGCAAGATAATAATGCTATTTCTAAGCTGATTTCTACATGAATAATTATTGGGGGGGGACGTTATTTGGGGTGATAGTTCCTAACATAATTAGAGGTGATATTGAATGCTATTTCTAGGTCACCTATTTATTACAAAGTGACACTTCTACTCTAAGGTGACAGGTTCACTGTAAACAATCAAAAAAACCAATTTAAAGGAGCAGTAAACTTTTTTTTATGAAAACAAATATTTTATAGAACATTTCCTGCTGAATAAAACAAGGTCGCTCCCACTGCTGTCAGATGTTTTATTCAAAATTTATAGCAGTTTAAATAACCAGGAAGTGACTTTGCTGTGTTTACTTCCTGATAGTTCTGACAGGAAGTGACAGGGAGTTTCTTTCACATTCTATGGAGAACTGTAAGTCACTGACTTTTCTGACTTTCCTCTACATCAGAATCTAATAGAAAATCTAAGTAGAATTTGACCACTAGAGGGCACTGCTAATGTAAAAAAACATGGGTTTAAACTGTAATATCTCTGGAAATATAAATCTCTCTGCAGTGGGAGTACCCTTATTTTACTCAGTAGGAAAATCCCTACAATATATATTTTCTCATAAAAAAGGTTTACTTTAAATGAATTGTAATTTTAATTTGTTCTCTATAGTAGTGCAGCTTGTATTGCCCAGAATTGCTCCACTTTTGCCCCTATACATATCCCCCGTATGTTTTATTATGAAAGGAACTTACTTGGTACTCTGTTGATGGCTCGTAGTGGCCTCAAGACTCGTACTGTGCGCACCGCAGAGAAACTCACATTTTGAAGATCCAGAGAATATTCCAGCATCCTGTAACAGAAGAATATAAAGCAGTCACATTACAAGATACTGTGACCTGTAAAACATGGATGGGAAGGAATAAAATTCCCATCATCCTCAGCCAGCCAAGGGCTCCGCAGCGGGAAGGCCTCAGGTTGATCACCTCTACTATAAAATAAAAACATCAGCTTCCACAGTGCTCTACAGCTGGAGGGCCTCCGGCTGATCACCTCTCCTATGGTTTAACCCTTTGAATGCCAGAAAAGTATCCAATGCAATAAGAAGATTGTCCCTTGCTGCGACCTGCCCTGTCATGTGACCAGATTTCACATCTGAGGGGAGGTGCTTCTACTAGGTAAAAGGAGCAGGAGGGGGACACTTTATCATTCAATTACTCTTGAACTACAACTCTGACAGTACTGAAATAACACTCTCCATGGCCTAAATACTATGAAGATTAATTGGTGCTGATTTTATTGTGAAACTTTGCTATCCCTTTAAAGAGAATATGTGGGCTGCACATGGAGTTAAATCTGGTTGCCTGTGTCTGGTGCCGATAAATAAATCAGTGGTATAGGAAGATACCTTTTGATCTAACCTTTTGACTGCCAGGGACGTATGCAACGCAAAGGGTTAACTGTGGGTTACAATGACCCACCCCCACCCTCAGTACACCCGCCCCAGACATCCTTCCAGCTCGTGTTTTAAAGGCACAGAGCTAATGTGAAGGAGCATATGCATTTCCAGGAAATTCCAGTTCATTAGATAGCTCCCCAAGGCCACTCATTGCTTCATGCAAGTCAGTAAGACAAGAGATCTGAAGTGCCTCATGCCTTAGGATCACCATACGTTTGGCTGTGGTGTGCCGAGTTTTATGTGGATTCTTTAGTGCAGCCATGAGATTCTTGAGCGCTGAAGCAGACTTTAATTTAAACCAGGTGTCTGCTTTGTTTTTGAAGGAACGAGCTCACACACACAAAAAAAAAGCAAGAGTCTCATTTTTCCTTTCTCTAAAGCAAAGAAAATAATACAGTATTTCCGTACAGAGGACTGAGTAACACCTCGTACATATAAGATGGAAAGGAAAATTCCATCCTGGAATCCAGTATTGGTAAAATTACACACTTGAAATTTCTGTGGTTAGCGCGTTTCGTGTCCCAACAATGACCTTGGAGTGACACAAACAAACACGTGGGCTACACAGTGTCATTTTGAACATCGTTTTAAATCCATTCAGTCATCAATCTGTGTTTCACACCGACACATACAGGAACACTCATATACACACATACACAGGAACATTCATACACACACACAAACACATACAGGCACACTCATATACACACATACAGAGGAACACTCATACACACACACACACACACACACAAACACACACAGGAACAGTGGAACACTCATATTCCCACACACACACGAACACCCATACACACACACACACACACACAAAGGAACACTCATATATACACATACACAGGATTACTCATATACACACATACACAAGAACACTTATACACACATACACAGGAACACTCATACACACACACAGATGCATACACACACGTGAGAACACACACAGGAACATTCAAATACACACGTACACAGGAACACTCATATACACACACACACACAAAGGAACACTCATACTCACACATACACAGGAACACTCATACACACACAAAGGAACACTCATACACAGGGCTTAAAACTTGAAGTCCTTTGCTACTAGCCAGTCATGAAAAGTTACTCGCCAATGCAAGCCATGGCATACCCACCAGGGCAGAATTTCTACTCGCCAGGGCTACATTTTCACTCGCCATTGGCTAGTGGTGAGTGGAAATTTTGAGCCCTGCTCATACACACACACACAGGCACACTCATATACATTCACACACAGGAACACTCATCTACACACACACACACACACACACACACACACACACACACACACAGAGGAACACATACACACAGTAACACTCATCTACACACACACACACACAGAGGAACACATACACACAGGAAAACTCATCTACACACACACACACACACACACAGGAACACTCATATACACACATACACAGGAACAGTCATATACACACACAGGAAGACTCATATATACACATACACACACAGGAACACTCATACACACACACACACATACACAGGAACACTCATATACACACATACACAGACACAGGAACACTCATATATACACACACACACAGGAACACTCATACACACACAAACACAGAAACACTCATATACACACACACGCAGGAACACTCATAAACACACACAGGAACACTCATATGCACACATACACAGGAACATTCATATACACACACAGGAACACTCATACAAACACACACACACAGGAACACTCATATACACACATACACAGGAACACTCATACACACACGCACGCACACACACAGAAACACTCATATACACACTCAGATGCATACACACATTAGCACACAAACAAACGTACACACAGACACAAGAGCACACACGCCAACACATAAACAGACACTAATGCACACGCACATACAGGCATATGTGCACCCAAATAACACATATACCTGGGAACTCTCAGGATTTGACCCTAAGATTCAGAGTTTTGTCCCAGATCTCAGATTCTCTGGGTGAAGGGCCGAAATGTCAGGGTGAGGAGAGCCCAGTGTTACCTACCACATGATCTGCACCAATGAACTGCTGCTTATGTTTCTACATCGGTGCCATTTCTATCAGAAGGGTGGAAAGAGAACATAGTAACATAGCTGATAAAGGCTGAAAAAAGACGTGTCTATCAGGTTCAGCATGTGCACTATAACCTATGTTGATCCAGCGCAAGGCAAAAAAACAAAACAAAACATTGAAGCCATTTAAAATAAAGCTCTAAGTGGGTAAAAAAATTCCTTCTTCACCCGAAATGGAAGTTCTTATTTCCCTGGATCAATATCCTATCTGCTTTGAAGCCAACTGTCATCATTCTTAGAACTGTTTTATGTTAGGCTAGTTTTAAAGCTGATGTACACAGGCCAGTGTTCGCTAAGGATGTTTGTCAGACGCCGTCATGAACAGTAGAGACAGCTACGCGTGTTGCAGTCATGCGCAGTACTGACTGCCCGCTCCACAGCTGATTCAGACCGTAGTCCTCTCTGCACACCTTCCTGAGACCAAGAGGTCCCATGAAGGTGCGCAGAGAGGACTCCGGTCGTATCAGCCAAGGCGCATGCGGTCTGTACTGTGCATGACTGCAGCAAAAGCATCCGTCTCTACTGTGCATGACGGCTTCTGACAAATATCCTTAGCGAATTATTATATAGGATAGGTATCTATTACTTTTTTGAAAGCAGTGACAGCATCTGCAAGACAGCATCATGAAGCAAATAATTCCATAACTTTACTACCCTTATAACAATATCCCTGCCTTTGTTTTAGTAGAAAGCACCTTTCCTCTAGTCTTAATGCATGATCTCTTGCTCTTCACTCAGCACTTTGAGTAAATAGTTCCTTTAATTGTTCTTGGTATTGACCTTCAATATACTATCTGTAATATAAACAAACCGAGTTTGGCTAGTCTCTCTTTATAAGTCAGATCCTACAATCATTTTATCAGTTTTGTTGCACATCTCTGCACTTTATACAGTTCAATAATGTCTTTTTTAAAGGGCAACTATCACCCCAACTAAAGTCCACCCCACCTAATTAGACATCTAGCGATAAGCCTAAAGTGGAACTTTCATCCACCATAAAGTTGCCCTGCTATAATTAAGCAGGTAGCGACTAGCTTTAGAATATATATTTTACCTTTGAAAAGTAGCCTATGCTAAAGAAATCAATTTTTGTAGGAGACTGACGACCGGGTTAGTGCAGACTGTGCATCTGTGCCGTCGGTCCTTATGGTTACCATACGGTACTCTGCAATGCTTCTTGCAGGAGACCGGGACTGACAGCACAGGCATGCAGACAAGATGTCTGTGCTTTACCCTGGGTTCCGGTCTCCTGCAATGATTGATTTCTATAGAACGGGCTACTTTTCAAAGGTAAAATATCTATTCTAATGCTAGTCCCTACCTGCTTAATTATAGCAGGGCGGCTTTATAGTGGATAAAATTTCCGCTTTAACAATCAAACTGTTATGCAGAATAAAGACAGCGATAGTCAAAAATCATACCTCAGCCGACAATGACAGTGCAGACATCTTTGCTTACAGACGTCTGCACTCCTGCGCCGTCAGTCCTGGTCTCCTCTTCAAGGCATTGCATGGTACCTTAAGGTACCAGAAGGAACTGAAGGTGCAGGCGTGCAGATGCCTCTACAGTGCTGTTGCATGGCCGTCAGAGTCGGCTGAGGAAGGATTTCTGATTAACATGGTCTTTGTTCTGCATAACAGTTTGATTGTTAGGTTTATCACTAGATGCCTAATAAGGTGATAGTTCCACTTTAAGAACTGGCACTCTGGCACTCAAACGGTTAACGTAAATATGGCTGTTCCCATGAATCGTAAAGGAAGACAGGTAAAGGTGTAACTAAACTAAAAGGTTCCCAAAATGTTTACTATGACTCAGGGCCTCCATTAACTTTTCTGCCAGGGGTTTCAGAGGCCCTTACCATTTCCCTGTAGTAGGACTCTAAGGGAAAAACACACTTCAAAAATCTCCAGTGTTATCAATCACTGAAAAAAAAACAATCCCAAAATCCCATATTTTTCCACATAGCCGATTTGTCAAGCACAGTAATTTTATTAGACACGATGATGACCTTGGAGAGGCTGTTGGAGTTATATTTGGAATAATAATTGTTTGATAAACAAAGAACTGATTAAACTCAGCAAAGTCTGACGCCATTTTGTGGCAGTAATAAATGAATTCTGGCATGCCCTGTTTTTGTAATTTTTTTTGTTTTCGTATTTTTTTAAATTCATTCTATATCCCAGGAGTTGCCAGCCTGGGTCCTTTTGAGGTACCAACAGTGATATATATTTTTTTTTCAGATATCTCCTCTTAATAACAGGTGGACCATTTAGTGTAATTAAAGGGATAGTAATGTTTCATAATAAAAGCAGCTCTAATTAATCATCATGTTATTTGGACCTTGGAGAGTGTTATTTCAATTGTGTCAGAGTTGTAGTTCAAGAGTAATACAATGACAAAGTATCCCCCTCCTGCCCCTTTTACTGATGTAACACTGCTCAGCCAGAGCAGAAGGGAGGTGCCCAGGTAGACTGCAGAGAGGGACAATCTTCAATTAAGATAAAGGAAAAACCTGAAAAACTTGTCAAGGGGGAGCAGGGCTTTAATTGTTCTCATAGGAAGAAGATTGTCCCCTGCTGTTATCTGTCTGGTCTATGGACTGGATTCCACATCTGAGAGGAGATGGCTTACACTAGGTAAAAGGGGCAGGAGGGGAAACTTTGCTTGTGAATATCTCTCAAACCATAAAGGTTTGCGAGATAAGACTTATATCGTTCTTCATGTTTTTCTAAGACCTACAAAATAAAATAACGATAAAACCAAGTATTACTATCCCTTTAAAGTGGAAGTCTCACCTCCTATCAAGTCATCACTATACAAATATCTGGCTCTAATAAAGTTTCAATCCTTTTTTTTTTTTATATCAGTAGTTTAAAGGGATACTGGTGTCCTATAATAACTTTATGTGGTATTGTACATTTTAAAAAAAATAAATTATGTGCAGAAAATCCCGCCTCTCAAACCTTCTTCAGCAGAGGCGAAATAGCGTTATTTAAAAAGAATGAATTAATTGGAACGGTCTACAAAGTGTGTCTAGTTTGCAAGCGCTCTTTGTAGACTGTTCCAATTAAGTAATTCTTTTTAAAGGGTTAGTAATGTTTCATAATAAAAGCAGCTCTAATTAATCATCATAGTATTTGGACTTCGAAGAGTGTTATTTCAGTTCTGTCAGAGTTGTAGTTCAAGAGTAATTCAATGATAAAGTATCCCCCTCCCGCCCCTTTTACTGATGTAACACTGCTCAGCCAGATCAGAAGGGAGGTGCCCAGGTACATTGCAGAGAGGGACAATCTTCAATTAAGATAAAGGAAAAACATGAAAAACTTGTCAAGGGGGGCAGGGCTTTCATTGTTCTCATAGGAAGAAGATTGTCCCCTGCTGTTATCTGTCTGGTCTTACAACCAGATTACACAACTGAGAAGAGATGGCTTACACTAGGTAAAAGGGGCGGGAGGGGGATACTTTATCATTCAATTACTCTTGAACCACAACTCTGACAGTATTGATATAAAACTCTCCATGGCCCAAATACTATAAAGATTAATTGGAGCTGCTGTTTTTGTGAAACATTACTATCCCTTTAAATAATGCTATTTCGACTCTGCTGAAGAACCTCCTCGAGTCGGCCGACTCGAATCTCCTGCTATCAGCTTTACAGCTGACATCAGGAGAAGGGGAGGGAGGGGGGACTTTAGATGTGAATATCTCTCAAACCAAAGCGGTCTGAGAGATGGGATTTTCCGCATATAATTTATTTTTTGAAATGTACAATACCACATAAAGTAATTATAGGACATTACTAACACTTTAACTGAGATATTAACTTTTAAAGTCTTAACCGATGACTCAGAGACTCAGAAATCAATGCATGCCAGATCACCTTATGATCTGTGAGGAAACGAGGCACAACATGAGAGGAGGACGGGAGATGATTCACAGCCTTTCGCTACTGAGCTTTACCATGGAGATTCACTAGTGAATTTGAAAGCTAATATCCTCGTTAAAATACCGAATGATAGTTAAAAAAAATGTTTGAAACTTATTAGGGCTTGATATTTATATAGTGACTAGTATGAAAGCCCATATACACGGCTAAAGTGCACCCAGCTGAGCCGGCTGCTGCCCCGGAGCCGGGAGCAGAGACAGGACGTGACCCATCCTGAGCGGAGCAGCGCGTTCGTCGAGTCTCTACTGCGCATGACTGCAGTCATGCTCAGTAGAGACTCGACGAACGTGCTGATCCTTAGCAAGGAGCTCCAGACGGCTCACAGCAAGCTCCCTGTGTGCGAAACCACTCATGCACAGCAGAGAGTCTCTACTGCGCATGTGCGGTTACGGCTCACTGTGAGCAACGCATTCTACCACTTTATGTTATATAGGATGACTTGATGGGAGGTGAGAGTACCACTTTAAATTACTGATTCCCCTGAACTCAAGCAGAGATATATACGGAATACACGCACTGTTGGTAGCTGTGAAGGCCAGGATACTTTATCCAAAGGCTCACCACCAACAGGCGGGCCCACTGATGGAGGCATTGTTACAGTTAATTTACACATGCCACTTTGAACATTGGACAAAGCGGCCCTGCCTACACGGGTTTCTGAGTAGAAACAAACAGACCAAGCTCCCATCTTGACTGTTAGCTAGAACTGCAGTGAGTTATTCAATAGCGCAGGGCGAATGTCTGCCACTGGACTGCATCTCTGGGCACTGTCGCTCCTCTCCCCTTCACACCCAGGTCTCTTTACTCCCTCTCACAACATGGCCTTCCAGAATCTGCAGCACACTGCCAACCTACTTACAAGTGACCCTGTTCATCACGGGTGGTGTGTGGGGCTCACCGAATTCTGTCCGACGACCCTCAAAAGGGTGACATCAGCATGTCGTCTGAGTCACAACATGAAAGGTGAGTCATCTAAATATCACCTGTGTACAGTCACCCAGGGGAAATTGCAGCGGCACACCAGAGCCTTGCACAGCATATTCCCCCAATAAAAAGCATAGTTTGTGTCTGCCTGTGTTGCCTGCAGCCACACGCAGAGCACCCCACAGGATGAAACTAGAGAGTTGAAATAATGGTGTGTGTGTGGCAATCGGGCAAATGATCATTTGCGGATTGTGTCGCACATTATTAATAATTTCCTGTTTCTAATTTCATCTGAGGTCTGATGTCGCTCTTTTGAGGGTCGCCATGTAGAAGGAGGCATTTCAATAGTAAACTCCATGGAGGCAGGAACATTGTATTGAAATCTGTGGATCCAGGAGATAGCTATGGAAAGGAGGATGCTGGGGTCACATGACCCCTGGCATGACAGCACAGCCATATTGGTTGAGGTTCACCCTTCGATTTGCTGATTGGTTTTCAGGTGAACTTGGGAGAGACTGTGTTGTTGTTTTCCTCTTTATAAAACAAACAATCCAATTTTTTGTGTGGGCTTTGTCCAGGGCCCACCAGTGTCTTAAACAGCCTTCTCAATGTGTTGCATACCTCTCTGTCACTCAAAGGGTTAAACATTTGTCTTCTTTCCCACCTGTAAATGAAACTGTCTCCCAACAGAAATTTCTGTTGGATGAAATCACAGCTTCCTATTGGTCATCTAGGGGATCCACATTCAATTTAACCAGGTGTCATGGTTTCCCAGGTTTTCCTGCATTTGTCTCCTGGTTTCCTGGTTCTCCTGCTCTGCTCTGTATTCCCGCCTTGTCTGGTACACACCCTTGTTCAAGGCCTATTTCAAGCACTGACACCTCTGTGTCAGAGCGCGATCAAAGCGCTCAGTATTCTGAAATTCTGTTATCCTGTGCAAGTGATTCCTGTGTACGACCTGGCTTTCCTCAACTCCTCTATTTGTCTCCTAATTTGGATTCCATTCCTGTGATTTTTGACCTCGGCCTGTCCTCGACTCCTCTCTTGTCTGTGTGATTAGGTACTGCATTTGCTCGACTGGCTTTCCACCTTGGCTTGCCCGACTTCTCCTCAACTCTCCCTCAGGTTTTGTCGCTGCCCGCCCTTTGCCGACTCTGTTCTGTCGACTACCCCTCCTCGAGCCTCCCGGTGCCCAGTGTCTCACCTACAACTCCTTAGTCTACATGTCAAGCGGTACTATCCTCCTCGAGCCTCCTGGTGCCCAGTGCTTCACCCTCGACTCCTTCGACTCCGTGTCGAGCGGTTCTGCGGTATCATCGACTTTCGTTCTCGGTTGTCCGTCGACTATGAGTCGTATCCTGTCTTCAACCACTTCGTTGCTCTCCCTGTTTATGACGTTTCCATACCACAGGTAGGTCTTTCTCTAGCTGTTTCCAGACCTGTGAGTGGTTGTTTGTCACCAAGGGGGTTATCCAACCATCAGGCTTTGTGGCCTGCTACCCCACCTGGCCCTTGCCGCAGTAAGACCCCCTGGGAGCAGCTACCGACAACCAGCACCGCTCTCAACTCTACACCCTCTAGCTTCTGGCTCACAGGGGCCTATCTTGTGAGTATTCTGTGTTTCTATTGTCTTATTGTATCTTTATTGAGAATAGTAGCTGCCTGCTACTCCTTTTGGGGTTACTTCCCCTTTAGGGGTTCTCTGTCAGCTCACATTGTGTGCCTCGGCCAGATCAAACATTACACCAGGAGGTATAACTACATGAGGGACTGCATGATGGAAGTAATTTAGTTCAATGAACAGTTTATATTTTGTTTGGAATGTGCTGTTGTTTTTGATGCTGTTCTTGATAAATCTGAGATATTTCTAACAGAAAAGAAAACAATGAAACACAGACATTGATCGAGGTTAAGAAATGTGTATCCCACCCAGTCTGGCCTTTTTCTGCTTACAGCCAAATTTCAGATTCTTTGATCTTTCTCTATCTTTTATATTTTGAGTTACCCTATGTCTCCACCTAAGCATATTTAAATGTTTTTGTATATGTCTGTATCACCTCTGCTGGGAGGCTGCAAAACATTATTTCCCTCTCGGAAATCATCACCTCTTTAAATGTCCACTCTGTCTGGGACCATTCTCATTGTGCTGATGTTATGCTATAAGCTGTTTTTATGGAATCCAAGACATGGGGTGATAAAGAGTTGATTGTAGACTGTTACTGGGAGGCCTTTTCAAGCCTACACAACTGTTTCCACAAAAAACACTGCGATTCACAGACTGTGTCGGCCCACAGGGCAACATAATAAAGAAATGGCGCCCTTTCTTTAAAAAGTAGGACTGCAGCGGATTGGCTGCTGGGCTCTGATGACATGGGAGCTGTCATTTACAGACAGGGACTTTTGTATGGGGCAGGTAGGCGGCTCGCTTAATGATTGCCTCTGCCCAGGACATTCGTCACTCCAATGCTCATTGGCTGAGGAGTTGACCCCATTTGATAGGTTCCTGAGCTTTGTCGCTCTTATTCCCATTGACTGGAATTTGGAGTGTCAGAAATGAATTATGGAAAGTGCCTTTATCTGTGTACAGTCCCTTTTGTTCCTATGTTTATGGTCCCATTGTATTCCCTGTGTATTCTGCCAAGCCACTATTGTGTCCTGTGTAATCAACCCATTGTCTATTGTATGTCTTTTTTGCTTAAAAGGATAGTAATATTTCATTTTATCTTTATTTTATTTTGTAGGCATTAAAAAAACATGAAGAACGATATAAGGGCAGGGCTTTCATTGTTCTCATAGGAAGAAGATTGTCCCCTGCTGTTAGCTGTCTGGTCTATGGACTGCATTCCACATCTGAGAAGAGATGGCTTACACTAGATAAAAGGGGTGGGAGGGGAAACTGTGCTTGTGAATATCATGGCTTACACTAGATAAAAGGGGTGGGAGGGGAAACTTTGCTTGTGAATATCTCTCAAACCATAAAGGTTCGAGAGATATTCACAAGCAAAGTTTCCCCTCCCACCCCTTTTATCTAGTGTAAGCCATCTCTTCTCAGATGTGGAATGCAGTCCATAGACCAGACAGATAACAGCAGGGGACAATCTTCTTCCTATGAGAACAATGAAAGCCCTGCCCTCCTTGACAAGCTGTTCAGGTTTTTCCCTTATCTTAATTGAAGATTGTCCCTCTCTGCAGTCTACCTGGGCACCTCCCTTCTGCTCTGGCTGAACAGTGTTACATCAGTAAAAGGAGCGGGAAGGGGATACTTTGTCATTAAATTACTCATGAACTACAACTCTGACAGAATTGAAATAACACTCTCCCAAGTCCAAATACTATGATGATTAATTAGAGCTGCTTTTATTATGAAACATTACTATCCCTTTAAAAGAGCTGCTGTTCCACAATAAAGGGTGTTACTTGTTTTGAACCTACATGGAGTCCAGTATCATTATTCTGAATGGTTTAAAGGGTCCTCTTTGTCCCCCATTCAGGAGAGAGCTGTGATCCTGTTTTCCCGGCGAGACCATCCCAATTTATCTGGCTGCAGGAGAGGGAACCCTGGAATGACGGCCCAGGACAACCCGTCGTCTTCGGTTTCCGTTATAGTGATAAAGTGGAGATGACTTCTACAGTTTATCACTTCTCCAATTCCTATGTTATTCTGTAGAGACTATGCACTAACATCTCCAAATCTGAAGAAATCTTAGCGCATAGGCTCTATAGAATAACATAGGAATTGGAGAAGTGATATCACTGGAGAAGTTATCTCTGCTTCATCACCTCTATATCACCGCTTAGTGAAACTCCCCCTTGTGTTAATATCACCGCTTAGTGAAACTCCCCCTTGTGTTAATACCTTTCTGGCTCACAAAGGTTTCATTTTAACCCCTCCAGTCTGTTGGAGACATATCTAGCATCCAAACAGCTGAAACGGGAAAGAATCAAACTTTCATAGCAAGTGTTAATACAAGTCTCGACTATCAAGACAATCTATCCAAATGTCTGCCCTTTTTAAGATGTAAATTGGAGTTAAACCATGTACAATTTTCATAGCTCATTTACTTTATATTTTTGTTGATCGATTCAAAAAGGTGATATAAAAGATGATTATGATAACAATACATTTTTGAAGCAATAAAAAAAAATTACATAATAATCCAAATTATGGCACTTACCCAGCAGCAACTATAAAGAAATCCAGGCGATTCCAAGTGTCTCCCAAATAACATTTCTTGCCAAATATTCCCAGAGCGAACATCTTTATAATCATTTCCACAGCGAAAAATGCAAAAATGAAATCATCGAAACCCTATGGCAAAAACAGACAATAGTTTTAAAAATGATTATTAGCTGTAAAATGCAACCCAATACGTACAAAGGACCATATGTATAATGGCAAAAGTGGGACAATTTTGGGGAAAACGTATAGCACTCAAAGCCAAATAAAACTCCCCAAATCGTATATTATAGTTCGCTAAGGATGTTTGTCAGAAGCTGTCATGCACAGCAGAGATGGCTGTACGCGCTGCAGTCATGAGCAATACAGACTTCCCGCTCCGCGGCTGATACGGAGTGGGGAGCTTCGAATTCGGACCGGAGTCTACTCTGCGCACCTTCCTGGGTCCGCTTGGTCCCAGGAAGGTGCGCAGTGAGAACTACGGTCTGAATTCGGAGCTCCCCGTTCCGTTTCAGTCGCGGCGTGTTCGGACAGTCAGTACTGCGCATGACTGCAGCGCCGCCAGTGTTGGCCTGTGTACACGGGCTTTAAAACTATTTACCAATACTTTAAATGAGGCTTTTAACACATTTAAAGCTAGCGGTCTTCAATGTACTGCTTTGCATAGTTAGACTGATAAAAATAGGTCACATGACTGAGTATGAATCTGCCAGTTGCACACAAATAAGGGAATTGTGGAGGGTAACAGAAGTGGAGGCTAATCCTTCACTTGCACTAAACCCCATCCAATTCTCTGCACACTTGCTCCTGTCCTGCAAATGCTGTCCCTCTGCACTCATAAGAGAGGGTCTTCTCCTTAATTCCTTCTGTCCAGACATTTCCTCCTCTCCCCATCCCTCCTACTATCTACATCTCTCCGCTCAACTACCTTCTTCCTTTATTAAACTATTTAAAGGGATAGTAATGTTTCACAAAAACAGCAGCTCCAATTAATCTTCATAGTATTTGGGCCATGGAGAGTGTTATTTCAATACTGTCCGAGTTGTAGTTCAAGAGAAATTGAATGATAAAGTATCCCCCTCCTGCCCCTTTCACCTAGTGTAAGCCGCCTCCCCTCAGATGTGGAATCTGGTGTCTTGACCGGACAGATCACAGCAAGGGATAATCTTCTCACTGTGATCATAAGGAAAACCCTGCCCCCATTGACAGGTTTTTCCTTATGCTCACTGAAGATTGTCCCTCTTTGCAATCCATCCGGACAGTCTTGCTGCTCTGAGGTGAGCAGTGTTACATCAGTAAAAGGGGCGGGAGGGGGATACTTTATCATTCAATTACTCTTAAACTACAACTCTGTCAGAATTGAAATAACACTCTCCATGGCCCAAATACTATGAAGATTAATTGGAGCTGCTTTTATTGTGAAACATTACTATCCCTTTAAGTTGTTCTATAATGACATGGTGCCAAAAGCTTACCACATGCCGGTGGTTTCCATATTGTGTTCAGTGGAACTTCAACATTCCATAATGTAATTCAAGAGGGTAGATGCACTAAGATATGATACAGCAGCAATAAAGCAGAGATGACCTCTCTGATATCAATTCTCCAGCTCTTATGTTATTCTATAGAGCCCATGCACTAAGATCCCTAAAGTCTGAGAGATCTTAGTGCATATGCTCCACAGAATAACAAGGGAACTGGAGAAGTGATACAACTGGAGAAGTCATATCCACATTATCACCGCTTTATCACAGCTTAATGCATCTCCCCCAAGGGGGTTAAACTGTCTGCCCGACTGACATCCAGGGCTGAGTGTTGGGGGCGTGATAAAGAGGTGATAAGGCAGAGATGACTTCTCCATTGATATCACTTCTTCAGTTCCTACATTATTCTATGGAGCCTATGCACTAAGATCTCCAAAGTTGAAGCAATCATAATGCATAGGCTCTAAAGAATAACATAGGAACTAGAGAAGTGATAGCACTGGAGAAGTCATCTATACTTTATCATTTGTTTATCACGCCTTAGTGTATAACCTACATTATCTCCTGAACACAGTCACAAAGATAAAACTCATAGGGGTTATGCGCTAAGGCGTAATATAGAGGTGATAACGTGGAGACAATTTCTCCAGTGATATCTCTTCTCCAGTTCCTATGTTTTTCTGTGGAACCATTAAAGGAGCAGTAAACTTTTTTTATGAAAACACATATTTTATAGAGCATTTCCTGCTGAATAAAACAAGATCACTCCCGTCGCTGTCAGATGTTTTATTCAAAATTTATAGCAGTTTAAATAATCAGGAAGTGAATTTACTGTGTTTACTTCCTGATAGTTCTAACTGACAGGAAGTGAATTTACTGTGATTACTTCCTGATAGTTCTAACTGACAGGAAGAGACAGGCAGTTTCTATCACATTCTATGGAGAACTGTATGTCTCTGACTTTTACCACCCTCAGAGAATTAGCCTCTGTCCCTGGAGACCTGGTAATTCAGTCTGAAAACCGGAGTCTCTTGGGCAGATGCAGAGAGTTCCCAGGTATGCCAAGTGGCTAAATGGTTTGATTGTTAAGGTTTTACAGAGGTTTTTCCTTGAAAGGTAAGGATTCCACCACAAAAACCTTTTCCATAATCTAGCAGAAAAGATGTTCTCATGGTTCATACCTGCAGGATCTTGCAGCGCTGGGTTTCACAATCATTATCTTCACATGGTTGGAACATCCCTAGGGTCACGCAGTTCAGGAGGATGACCAGCATACTGAACCGTTCGAACCAGGTATAGGGCATTAAAGTCAAGGAATCATAACAACAAAAATGTACATCATCCAAAGTAACATCACAAGGTGAGAGTTGGGACTTATGCTAACTTGTTCTGTGAGGAATTATTTTGACAGTAAAAGATCATTAAACTTTTAATAAGAAAAACATATATTGTAGTGCTTTTTCATGCAGAGTACAATAAGATTACTCTAGCTGCTGGGAGATAATTCAGTAAAAAAATTATAACAGTTCAAACCGTCATGACAAAGGAGAGGTGTTTTGATCACTTTCTACAGAGAATTGCAGCCTGACACTCACCTCATTCATAGAATGAAAAAGAAAAATGCATGGACACCAGGTGGCACTGTTTCTAAATGTATAATGGAGGAGAAAAAAGCAACAACAAAAACAGTCTGAGATATAATAACTTTTGGATAAAGAATTTCCCAGATACTCAGGAGTAAAAAACCCTACGATATATGACATTAATTCCAGGACATACTTGAAAACAAGAGAAATCTCAATTTATTCTTCCTGGTAAAACACTTTCTAAATAATAAATATGTTTTTTTTGTAATGGCAGTTTACTGCTCCTTTCACCGCTCTTTATCCCGGGGTCATCAATCTTTAGCCCTTCATTGTTATGAACTACAACTTCCCTCATCCCTAACGAGCTGTTGGCTGAAAACTCAAAAAAATACAGATCCATTACTATTAACCTTTAACCCCTTAATGACCGCCGGGGTGGGCGGCCCTTATGGACCACAGCAGGTTTTCTTTTTCATAGCAATGAATTCTGGGATGGCAGTGCGGTGTGCAGCAGCACTGCCATTCCAGAATCCATGACGTGCCAGGACCGTTGCTGGTCCTTAACGTCCAGACCGGCGTGACTGTCCTGGCAGATCACAGGATGTTAAGGTGTTAAAGGGACACTAATGTACCATAAAAAAACTTCTAGTTTTGTAGAGGTTATAAACTGTATGCCACAAATCCCACCTCTCAAACAGCTACGGTTTGAGAGATATTTGCATGTAAAGTTCCCCCTCTCCTGACGTCAGCGATGTGCCGACAGCAGGAGATGCCAGTCCAGGGACCAGCCGGCGGCTCTGCAGCAGAGCCGAAATCGCATTATTTAAAAATAATTACTTCACTGGAAAGGTCTACAAAGTGTGCCTGGTTTGCAAGCACAATTTGTAGACCGTTCCAATGAAGTAGTTCTTTTTAAATAGCGCGATTGCGGCTCTGCAGAAGAGCCTCGTTGAGTCAGCCGACTCGAATTTCCTGCTGTCAGCTTTCCAGCTGACATCAGAAGGGGAGACAGGGGGAAATTTCAATGTGAATATATCTCAAACCATAGTGGTTTGAGAGATACGATTTGTGGCACATACTTTATTTTTTTAACCTCAACAAAACTAGAAGAATTTTTGATGGGACATTACTGTATCTTTAAACAGACATCATGCCAGAGAGACAAGTAGGTGATCTTTGGGTCAAACTGTCATGTGCCCTTTACACTGATGCACGGAAAATATATAGATACTAGTGTAAAAGCCCGTGTACATGGGCCAAGGTCCGGGTGATGTTAAGAGGCCAGTCCTGTTCTGCGTCCTCCCGTCAACGCAGTCATGCACTGTAGAGACTGCCCGAAAGCACAGAATGCTCCCAGCATTCTGTGTTCCCAGCACAGAACTCCCAGCGTTCTGTGCTCCCAACATTCTGTGTGTTCGGGCAGTCTCTACTGAGCATGACAGCTTCTGACAAACATCGTTAGCAAATTATTATATAGGATTTTATCTCTATCAATACTAGAGGTATCTGCAGTGAGCTAGAGAAATCTTTACCAACTAGGTCAGGCAGGGACAGATTTATATCTCAAGAGCTCCTAGGCAAGGCACTCTAGGTGCACTTAACTTCACCCATGGCCACAACCCCATTCCTTACATGGCCCCACCCCCAGTCCAATCTAATATTTCCTGGCACAGAAAATGCCCTTGGCCTTTAACAAGCAAGGACAAAAAAAAAAAAAAAAAAAAAAAGCTTTAAAGGGATAGTAATACTTAAAATGTAAAAAAAAATATGTTTTAGGGTTTATCCCCCTGAGTAAAACAAGGGCACTCCCACTGCTGAAAGGTGTTTCATTCAAAAGTTATTAATTTTCAAAGTTGAATTTTTTAGGTGCAATATCACAGTGGCCTGAAATTGTACAGTGGCGCTGTTGCTACACGATCCTATGGACAGCTCTGGTCAATTGACCATAAATCTCCATAGGATGGTGTAGCAACAGCGCCACTGTACAATTTCAGGCCACTGTGATATTGCACCTAAAAAATTCAACTTTGAAAATTAATAACTTTTGAATGAAACACCTTTCAGCAGTGGGAGTACTCTTGTTTTACTCGGGGGGATAAACTCTACAACATATTTTTTTTTACATTTTAAGTATTACTATCCCTTTAACCCCTTGGTTGTTAGAGACATCTCCAATGAATTTTCTTTGCAATGCATTGGACATCTCTCTACCATCCAAGGGGATAAATAGCAGCCTGCAAAAGGGATATAAAACTGGTGCAGAGGCATTGATATTGCTTGGTCACACCCACAATTCAGAATGTGGGTGTGGCCAGCAAAGCTGCCTCACTGCTCCTCAACATTTGGAACTCTAGGCAGGTGCCTACTCTGCCTATTGGTATAGCCAGACCTGACGTTATAGCTAGGCAACCTATGACACACTAGCTGCTTCAGACTACCACGACTGGTTGGGGATCATGGGAGCTGTAGTCTTTAACCCCCTTAAGGACGCATGATGTGCCAGGACAGTCATGGGTAAACTTGCCATAAGAACCCATGATGGTCCAGGCGCGTCATGGAATTCAGGGCTCCCCGCCGTTCAGGAACTCCCAAATCGATTTGCCCCCCCTCCAAAAAAAAAAAAAAATGCCAATCGGTCTTTAACTGCCGGCCACACATCTTTAAGGGGTTAACAGTTGGAGCACAAATGGCTGGCTACCTTTGATTTAGTGTTAACCCTTTGAGTGCCAGAGGGGTACGCAACGCACTAAAAGGGTTAATATTCAGAGGCAGATCAACTGCAACAAGGCTGCAAACCATAAAATCGATTAACCCTTTGTGTGCCAGGGAAGACTCCACTGCATTCCGATGCAATGCATTGGATGCCCCTCTGGCATTCCGAGGGTAAAAAGCAGAATTAAAACCGTCAAGTAACAACTCCCAACATACCTCTGATACGAAGAAAATCCTAATGAATCCTGGTCTTAGGCCTGTATTCAAGAGATAACATCTTCAGTCATTCCTGGTTTCAGGTACATGGAGGCGGACATGACATGTGCTATTGGACCACAGGACACAAACCCTCCTGCTGTACGTGATCATCTTAAGCCTTTAAAGGGACAGTAACATCCCATATAAACTTTTTATAGTTTTATAGAGCCTTAGAAAATAAGCAGAATGGTGCAAATTCTATCTCTCAAACCGCTATGGTTTGAGAGATATAGGGATTCAAAGTTCCCCCCTCCCTCCCCTTCTCCTGATGACAGCTGTAAAGCTGACAGCAGGAGAATCGCGTTGTACGACTCGAGGAGGCTCTGCAGCAGAGAAGAGATCGCATTATTTATAAATAATTATAAATACAAAGTGTGCCTGGTTTGCAAGCACACTTTGTAGAGATTTCCATGAATGAATTCTTTACAGATAATGAGATCTCGGCTCTGCTGCAGAGCCTCCTCGAGTCGTACGACTCGATTCTCCTGCTGTCAGCTTTACAGCTGACATCAGGAGAAGGGAAGGGAGGAGGGAACTTTGAATCCCTGTATCTCGCAAACCATAGCGGTTTGAGAGTTAGGGTTTGCACCATTCTGCTTATTTTCTAAGGCTTTATAAAACTATAAAAAGTTTTTACGGGACATTACAGTCCCTTTAAGGGCCAGTGGGATTTGAAACACATAGCTGCTCAATGTGTTGCCTGGTCCAGATAGGGTTAAGTAGGCTCATGCATATAGTTGAAGATATTATCTCTCAAACAAATTCACAAGATTAACATTTATATGGGGCCATTAGGTTTTTCTGGCAATAGCAAGGTAAGTAGAGGGTTATTACTAGGAGGTGTGAGTTCTCCTTTAATAAGAAATATGCTAGGAGGATACAACAATTCATCCAACCGACCAATCATCTGTCGTTATTGGTTTCCTATACTGCTCAGGCTAATGACGTTGACTGTAAATGGATAAATATGGATTCGCTATTTTGTGTTCACTAGCAAACGTAACGTCCCATTAACCCTTTGAGTGCCAGTGGGGTACACAGGGCAATGCGTTGCGAGCCCCTCTGGCACTCAAAGGGTTAATCTGCTGTCTAATTATATCTGGGTTTTGCTCTTTCTCTGCACCACTTCAGTATACTGTGCCTGTCTGTAGCATTTCCCATTGCTTTCTCCTTATGTTCTTTTATGCACGCTGCTGTTCACGATCACACTATTAATGTAGGGTGTTTTATGTAGGTTAAGTAAAGGATTCTCAGCATGGGGTGTCTGCAGTGGTTTATCTCTCACATTTATTATACCACTCTCATTTCTTGTCCTCCACCCCGTGCATTTTAGCCATGTTCTCTGCTGAGTCTGCTCTCTACGTTTGGGTAAGTTCCTCCTCTGTCTAGAAGCAGTTCATGCCTTCCACTACCTATATCAGTTATTGCCTAATCCAAATAGATGAAAGCACGCCCATAGTGCACATCATTCCGACACAGAAGCAATATAAATATTACAATACCACTCACATTTAGGTGTAGTTGAGGGTCATGCTTATCCCTACTTACAACAAAACCAGGGCTTGCAGGGTTAATAAACCAGTCCCCGTTCAGGTAAAACACAATCTTCTGTATTCCTCTGAGCGCTGCAATAGATGGATTCCTCCAGAATCGTAATAATAGTATAGTTTATTAAAAGATACTACATATATTTAAAATTCTACAAGAACTACGCGTTTCACAGCTGTGTATGCTGCTTTATCACATGCGTAGAAATGAACAAAAGAAGCCAGTACTTTATTAACCCCCATAAATCTGATTTTGCTGTGAATAGATATAAGCCTGGATGCAAAATATTTTTGTAAAGTTGATACCTTTATTGGCTAACTAAACAGATTTAAAATGCAAGCTTTCAAGACTTCTTAGGTCTCTTCCTCAGGCATGTTATACAGATAAATATGAAAACTTCTCTCTTAAATACAAGTACACATCACATTGTTTATAATAGAAATCAGACAAGAACGTTAGTCCAGATACCAATTCCTTGATCAGTCAATGGTAGAGGATGAATCATAAATACCTGGACCCAGAGGAAGAATGCTATTTAAATCACATCCTCTACCATTGACTGATCAAGGAATTGGTATCTGGACTAACGTTCTTATCTGATTTCTATTATAAACAATGTAATGTGTACTTGTATTTAAGAGAGAAGTTTTCATATTTATCTGTATAACATGCCTGAGGAAGAGACCTAAGAAGTCTTGAAAGCTTGCATTTTAAATCTGTTTAGTTAGCCAATTAAGGTATCAACTTTACAAAAAAATTTTGCATCCTGTATTTCTACGGCTAACACGGTACCAACTCTCATCTAGATATAAGCCTAACTCTCAACTACACCTAAATGTGAGCGATGTGCTATTATTTATATTGTTTCTATGTTGGAATGAGATGTACTATGTGCGCCCTTTCTTTTTTTTGTTTTCTGCATATAATACGTTTTTCTCCTCTTCCCTCTACATATTCAAGTCATGACCCCCAATCTTTACGTTCAGGTCATGCCCCCTAGTCTCTGTGTTCAGGTCATATATTCAGTCTCATTTAGATCATGTCCTCTGATCTCTGTGCTAAGGTCATGCTTGACACTCTCTACATTTAAAGGGATAGTAATGTTTCACAATAAAAGCAGCTCCAATTAATCTTCATAGTATTTAGACCGAGGAGAGTGTTATTTCAAAACTGTCAGAGTTGTAGTTCAAGAGTAATTGAATGATAAAGTATCCCCCTCCCGTCCCTTTTACTGATGTAACACTGCTCACCTCAGAGCAGCAAGACTGTCCGGATGGATCACAGAGAGGGACAATCTTCAGTGATCATAAGGAAAAACCTGAAAAACCTGTCAAGGGCGGCAGGGTTTTTACTTATGATCACAGTAAGAAGATTGTCACTTGCTGTGATCTGTCTGGTCAAGAGACCAGATTCCACGTCTGAGGGGAGGTGGCTTCCACTAGGTAAAAGGGGCAGGAGGGGGATACTTTATCATTCAATTACTCTTGTACTACAACTCTGACAGTATTGAAATAACACTCTCCATGGCCCAAATACTATGGAGATTAATTGGAGCTGCTGTTCTTGCGAAATTTCCTCTCCATACATTTAGCCATGTCCTCTACTAGTAGTCTCAGAATTTAGACCATATACTACACTTTCTGTTTTAGGTCATAACCACCACTCTCTAAATTCAGGCCATACCCTCTGCCCACTAAGGCCAGATTTGGGATTATGCACTAAGGAGTGATAAAGAGGTGATAAAGTGGAGATAAGTTCACCAGTAGGGTTACCACCTTTTCTTCCAAAAAATACCAGCCATGGTATTCCGTCCATAGACTTAACATTGGACAGAATCCAATTTTTTACCGGCCTGCCGGTAAAATACCGGCTGGGTGGTAACCCTATTCACCAGTGATATCACATCTCCAGTTCCTATGTTAATCTATGGAGCCTATTCACTAAGATCTCCAAAACTTACAGGGATAGTAATGTTTCATAATAAAAGCATCTCTAATTAATCATCATAGCATTTGGACTTTGGAGAGTGTTATTTCAGTTCTGTCAGAGTTGTAGTTCAAGAGTAATTCAATGACAAAATATCCCCCTCCCACCCCTTTTACTGATGTAACACTACTCAGCCAGAGCAGGAAGGAGATGCCCAGGTAGATTGCAGAGAGGGACAATCTTCAATTAAGATAAGGGAAAAACCTGAAAAACTTGTCAAGGGGGCAGGGCTTTCATTGTTCTCATAGGAAGAAGATTGTCCCCTTCTGTTATCTGTCTGGTGTATGGACTGCATTCCACATCTGAGAAGAGATGGCTTACACTAGGTAAAAGGGGAGGGAGGGGAAACTTTGCATGTGAATATCTCTCAAACCATAAAGGCTTGAGAGATAAGACTTATATCATGCTTCATGTTTTTAAGGCCTACAAAATAGAATAAAGATAAAATGAAGTATTACTATCCCTTTAAGAAATGTTAATGAATTGACTCTATAGAACAGTGGTTCTCAATCTTTTTTTGTTCGGGGCACCCCTAACACATAATCTAGAACATTCGAGGCACCCCTAACATATTTATTGTACTTGATCAAGAGCATAAGAAGGGTACAATACATAAATATACAGTTATTATTAGGTATTATAATCATAATAACAAAACTATATATATTGTGCATAACAATTTCTATAAATCTTTATTTAAAAGTCCATTTATGTTAGTCTTCATAGAAAACATGGGGCACCCTGAGCTGATGTTCGTGGCACACTAAAGTGCCACGGCACCCTGGTTGAGAATCACTGCTATAGAATATCATAGGACTTGAGGAAGTGATATCACTGTAGAGGACATCTCCACTTTATCACCTCTTTATCACGCCTTAGTGAATAACCCCCATTATGTCTTCCATTTTCTACATTTAAGTAATTACCACCGCTCCCTGCTTTCAAGTTGCTTTCTTCACTCTTAACACACAAATCACAACCAACATTCTCTGCTCAGATCACGCGTTGCACAATATTGATAGTGGCCTTCATTCCTCATCCCCAATATTAGGTCTACTCTCAGCTCATGCCATTCCACCTACTTTCTAATTTCAAATTGTACCCACCAGTCTTTAATTTCAGGTCATCACCTCTATTTTCAATGTTCAATCTGTCACTTATAGGTCATGCCCCCACGCATTCAACATTCCTGTTCATATTATCGCTTTTAATGGGCCTTCAGAAATCTGTTCTATACATGTGATTAACCATTTGAGTGCCACAGGGGTGCTTGCAATGCATTGCACAGCCCTGTGGCACTCAGGGGAGGGCTGGCAATTTGTGGCCCAGGGGGCAAATATATACAAGTGGCCCATTTCTATTATCATTCCAGGCCACTGTTCCAGCCCACCCCATTTTGTTAGTTTTAAATTTGGCATTAATGTTGGGACATAAGTCACGTGATACCACATAGATTACAGATGAAATGCGTCTACACTAATGTGCCACTACAAAGCTTACAATTTAAGTCAAGCTTACCTAGTGATACTATAGTTCTTACAAGGGAAATGGTTTATGCTACTAGTGTAGCTCCATTTGGATTGTACCTCTGTGGTATCACTAGTGTAGTTCCATTTACAGCAGCAATTGGGAGATTTAGTGAGATGCAGTGGCCTACCATCCCCGACATATGACTAGCCCAGGCGGCAATTGCCCCCCTGCCCCCCAGGCCAGCCCTCCACTGGTGGCACTCAAAGGGTTAATCACAAACTTAAGTTAAACATTGGTCTAGTAGATGGCATCACAACTTTCATAAAACATTATTACACCGTTAAGGACCAGAGTTGTATGCAACACATACACACATTACCTTGAGGAATATGAATTTTGTACCCTCTTGGATGTAGAGAAATACACTGGAGATATATACGTTCCAAGGGGTTAATGTTCAGTAGCAGACAAACTGAACCATGTTTACACACTAAATAAAAATGACTTTATCCAGCCAACCAATCATCTTCCATTATTGGTTTTCAATACCGGTCAGGCTAATGATGGCTATAGATGGATATATATGGATTCATTATTTTACGATCAGAGACACAATTAGCATTCCGTTCATTTTTACTGTTATTAATGGAACATTAATGCCTAAATAATAATAACCCCCCATTAATAATACCCCCCATACACACACTTATCTTCAACTGTACAGAATATCAAAATGGCCGCCACAAGTCAATTCTACGTGGACCGTTTGACCAAAATAAATCTGTAATTAGTACTGGGTATCTTGTCTCTGATGGTGTATGTGATTTTTGCTGCAGGACTCCAAGTTCCCAGACTCCTCCCACTTCCTAAGAACGCTTCAGTAGTTGAAGTTTGAGGCTGTGGAGTCCGGCAATAAAGAATCACATTCACCTCTGTGAACATGACACTGAGTACTAAGGGCCGTATGTTCAAAAGGAAAATGGAGGCGTTCTGAGGCCAACCATTTGCACTATAGGGGAGAACTAACAATTCCAAAAATTTTCATTGATTAAAATGGGGATTTTAAGCCCTTGAATGCCTAGAGAGGTCTCGCGTTGGAGACCTCTCTAGCATTCAAGGGGTTAAAATCCCCATTTAAGTCAATGGGAATTTTTAGGTCTCCCCTATAGTGCAAATGGTTTGACCCAGAACTCCTCCACTTTCCTTTTGAATATACGGCCCTCACTAAACATTCGTTTGTGGAGAATCAATTAAAGGGATAGTAATACTTCGTTTTAACAAAACATGAAGAATGATATAAGTCTTATCTCTCAAACCTTTATGGTTTATGAGATATTCACAAGCAAAGTTTCCCCTCCCGCCCCTTTTACCTACTGTAAACAATCTCTTAGATGTGGAATCCAGTCCATAGACCAGACAGATAACAGAAGGGGACAATCTTCTTCCTATGAGAACAATGAAAGCCCTGCCCCCCTTGACAAGTTTCTCAGCTTTTTCCCTTATCTTAATTGAAGATTGTCCCTCTCTGCAGTCTACCTGGGCACCTCCCTTCTGATCTGGTTGAAAAGTGTTACATCAGTAAAAGGGGCGGGAGGGGGAAACTTTGCTTGTGAATATCTCTTAAACCATAAAGGTTTGGGAGATAAGACTTATATCATTATTCATGTTTTTTTAATGCCTACAAAATAAAATAAAGTTAAAACGAAGTATTACTATCCCTTTAATGCACAATTTATTCTTAGGGGCCAAAAGGACTTTTCTGCTCAGATTAAGGTTAGTGTGCGTGTGTGTGGGGGGGTGATTGATAGTAGAAGACTGGGTTCCCTCAATGTATACAAGAGCCGAACTACCATTGTTGAAACTGGGGCAAAGCATTGGGGTGCAGCCAACTTCAGCAGACCCGAGATCACAAGATATAAAAATAACTATTTCATTGGAAGGGTCTAAAATTGTGCTTGCAAACCAGGCACACTTTGTAAATTATTCATATGAAGTAGTTCTCTGCTGTAGAGCCGCAGACCGGATTACAAATCTGACCGCTAGATGGCAGACTTAACCGTTTTGGTCAGTGAGGGGAAACTTTGCTTGTGAATATCTCTCAAACCATAAAGGTTTGAGAGATAAGACTTATATCGTTCTTCATGTTTTTTTAATGCCTACAAAATAAAATAAAGTTAAAACGAAGTATTACTCTCCCTTTAACTTTTAGAATGCTAGAGATATCTGCAATGTATTGCAAAATAATGCTTTGCAGAAGTCTCAAGCATCCTAGGGGCTAATGGACCAGTAAAGTTTTAGTTTAACATTTTTATTGTAATAGCATATATTTAACTTCTTTAACGTGCTTTCTCAAGTTTTCTTTAATTCTTTGTACTTATGACTAAGATGAATCTGAAAAGGATCACAATTGTGTCTCACTCTCTCTTTAAGGTCTATTCTTTGTTAAAGGGATAGTAATGTTTCATAATAAAATCAGCTCTAATTAATCATCATAGTATTTGGACTTTGGAGAGTGTTATTTCAATTCTGTCAGAGTTGTAGTTCCAGAGTAATTCAATGATAAAGTGTCCCCCTCCTGCCCCTTTTACTGATGTCACACTGTTCAGCCAGAGAAGAAGGGAGGGAGGTGCCCAGGTAGACAGCAGAGAGGGACAATCTTCAATTAAGATAAGGGAAAAACCTGAAAAGCTTGTCAAGGGGGGCAGGGATTTCATTGTTCTCATAGGAAGAAGATTGTCCCCTTCTGTTATCTGTCTGGTCTATGGACTGCATTCCACATCTGAGAAGAGATGGCTTACACTAGGTAAAAGGGGCGGGAGGGGAAACTTTGCTTGTGAATATCTCTCAAACCACAAAGGTTTGAGAGATAAGACATATCATTCTTCATGTTTTTTTAATGTCAACAAAATAAAATAAAGTTAAAACGAAGTATTACTATCCCTTTAAACCAAAAAGCCATCTCATTCAAACAGAGACTGAATCACTAATCAAGCTCTTATGATGATTTGTAGAGGTAACTGAACTGCAGACTGGTTTTATAGACTGAAGGTAGAAGGAGCTTTCACCAGTAAAAGCAGAAAAAAAGAGAAGAGCAGAAATGGCTGATTACAGTGGACCTGTAACCATAAGATAAACTTATACATTTTAAAGATAATTAAAAACTTCCTGTATAAGGAGCTAGCCATTTTCTTTTAACATAGTTTTTGTTGATGGCATAGAGTGGCATGTTATGCTAATTAGTTCCTGTTCTGTAGAATGTTAGTATCTGGTTGGCAGGGAATAACAGCTGGGGGGGAGAGCAGTGTGGAGTGTTAGTATCTGGCTAGTGGGCAATGACAGCTGGGAGGGAGAGCAGTGTGGAATGTTAGTACCAAGCTGGTAGTGAATGGTTGCCAGGTAGTGTTAGTATCGTGGAATGTTAGTATCTGGCTAGTAGGCAATGACAGCTGGGGGGGAGAGTAGTGTGGCGTGTTAGTATCTGGCTAGTGGGCAATGACAGCTGGGAGGGAAAGCAGTGTGGAATGTTAGTATCTGGCTGGTAGCGAATGACTGCCAGGAGGGAAAGCAGTGTGGAATGTTAGTATCTGACTAGTAGGGAATGACTGCTGGGTGAGAGAGCAGTGCGGAATGTTAGTATCTGGCTGGCAGGGAATGACTGCTGGGTGGGAGAGCAGTGCGGAATGTTAGTATCTGGCTGACAGGGAATGACTGCTGGGTGGGAGAGCAGTGCGGAATGTTAGTATCTGGCTGGCAGGGGATGACTGCTGGGTGGGAGAGCAGTGCGGAATGTTAGTATCTGGCTTGTAGGGAATGACTGCTGGGTGGGAGAACAGTGTAGAATGTTAGTATCTGGCACATGGCTAAATAAGCCAGTACTGCCTACCTTGTGTAAACTGACACATAAAAAAGCTAAGTATCTCATACACTTTATATACTTAGGTTGTAATCTCTCTCTCCTCTCCCTGTCTGATGATTTTATACCCTATACTGCAGAGGTGCCTATTCTGCCCTCCCCCTCCCGCTACACTTCTGTTCTCCCTTATACTTATCCGGAACGCGACCCTATTCTGCTCTCCCATGAACTAATCTTAGCAACAACCATGAAAAAGACATGAAGTTGCCTTTCGTTTTGGCTGATGTGTGCAGATACACCCTTAACACTGACAGATTGCCTTCAGCAGCCAATGGATATTAAATAGGGATAACAATAATCTTCTGATCCATTCCAAGTATTCTCTCTTCAACATATGCAACCACGTGTTGTCAGAATGAATTGATCTCGTGTTGTATGAATGATAAACACTTTGTCAGCGTTTTCCTGGCTGCTGAAAGCTACTCGCAGTCAAACGCACACGACCAAAACGAGTCCTCAATATAACAATCCTTTCACATCCAGCTGCTCTCGAATGATAACAAGGGCCACGGTACAGTCAGGTTTGCGACAGTGCAGTTAGGAGGAGAGTCTGACTCCTAACAATGGGGAAATTCGCTGGCATATCATAAGTCGAGTTGACACTTTGTGCCTCATTCTTCCAGATACAGCAGTGCAATTCTGGAACACAGGATGGAATGTAAATTCTGCTAATTCCTGTTGATTTAAATGGGTCTGCACTGGAGACCGCTCTAGCATTCAAGGGGTTAAAAGACTCATTTAAAGGAGCAGAACATTTTTTTAAATGAAAACCTATATGTTATAGAGCTTTTCCTGCTGAATAAAACATGGGTACTCCCATCCCTGTCAGTTGTTTTATTCAAACTTATTAACAGTTCAAATAATCAGGAAGTGAATTTACTGTGCATTTACTTCCTGATTGTTTTAAGTAACAGGAAGTGACTCAGCAGTTTCTATCACATTCTGTGGAGAACTGTAAGTCACTGACATTCTTCTCCATTAGAATGTAAAAGAATAATATTGTAATTTGACCACTAGAGGGCATTGCTAATGTAAAAAAACACAGGTTTAAACAGTATTAACTCTGGAAATATGCATCTATCAGCAGTGGGAGTACACTTATTTTATTCAAAAGGAAACACACTAAAATATATATTGTTTCATAAAAAGTTTACTGCTCCTTTAATTCAATGGGACTTTTCATTTTGGTCTATGGTTCATTTGGTTTGCACCAAAATTACTTTTTTCTACAGCTAGATGATAGGGCTCTTCATTCCTTTAATAATGGCCACAGATGAGCTGGATTTATAATTCTGAAGGCCCAAGATAAAAAAAATACTCTTAGCACCGTCCATGGCCACACCCCCACTGCTCATATGACTCCACCCACAGACTAATGAGTCATTGCCTGACACAAAAAATAACATTATCTTAAAACATACAAATACAGAAAAAATGCTTCATAATGCACTGGGTAATTCTCTAGCTCTCTAGCATTCAAAGGGGTTAAAGGGATAGTAATACTTAAAACGTAAAAAAAAAAAATGTTGTTGGGTTTATCCCCCTGAGTAAAACAAGGGTACTCCCACTGCTGAAAGGTGTTTTGTTCAAAAGTTATTAATTTTCAAAGTTGAATTTTTTAGGTGCAATATCACAGTGGCCTGAAATTGTACAGTGGCGCTGTTGCTACACGATCCTATGGACAGCTCTGGTCCCGGGACCATAAATCTCCACAGGATGGCGTAGCAACAGCACCACTGTACAATTTCAGGCCACTGTGATATTGCACCTAAAAAATTCAACTTTGAAAATTAATAACTTTTGAATGAAACACCTTCCAACAGTGGGAGTACTCTTTTTTTACTCAGGGGGATAAACCCTACAACATATCTTTTTTTACATTTTAAGCATTACTATCCCTTTAAATGATGGACAGTAATGGGGTAAAAGTGACCACCATAAACAAGAACATGGTATGCCATGCAGAGGCAATGGGATTGCTTTGGCCACACCCACAATTCAGCATGTGAGAGTGGCTGGAACAGCTGATGTTCCTCTGCTTGTAATGTAAGTACCTGAAAACCCACTGGATTTGCCCCAGCGACTCCGGTTTTTAAAATTAATAACGGGTCTCCAGGGACAGGGCTGTTTCTCCGGTGGTGGGGAGTTTCCTGTGAAGCTTCCCACTTTTCCTCATTTCCACCACATTCCTCCGACTTCCTGCCTACTTCCTCTCCTTCCCACCCTGTTCCTCCCACTTCCCGCCCACATCTCCTCCTTCCCACCCTGTTCCTCCCACTTCCCCTCCTTCCCACCCACTTCTCCTCCCTCTCACCATATTCTGCCCAATTCCCACCCACTTATGCTCCTTCTCACCCTGTGCATCCCACTTCCCGCCACCTCCTCCTCCTTCCCACCCTGTTCCTCCCACTTCCCACCCACTTCTGCTCCTGACCCTGTTCCTCCCACTTCCCGCCCACTCCTCCTTCCTCCCACCCTGTTCCTCCCACTTTCCCCCACTTCTTCTCCTTCTCACCCTGTTCCGACTTCCTCCCACTCGCTACTCATCCTCCCCATCCTTTTCCATCTATGCCCAGTCCATTTTCCAGCACAATGACGATAAGGCCCGCACAACTCAGTAAGTCCCACCCATTTACTATGCAACATCATTGACATAGGCCTGGTCGGAATCCTATCTGTGGGCTCAGAAGGATGAAGTTCCCAGGCATTGTAATGCAGCACTCTAAGCAATTACCTACTCTGCCTAATGGGAAATCAAACCCAGATAGCAGGGATACGTAGGTACTATAGCAGTCTAAAACAGGAGTAGGCAGTCCTGAAAGGAGAAGCAGGACCTCCTAATCATACCACCCCCCACACGCACACTTACCTTAGTACGGATAGAAAATGCTAATGACCCCTAAGCAATTTGCCTTTGTTCATGAGATAGCATCTTCGATAAGTCCATTTTAAATTGTAAAATGTCAGTAGCAATGGTTTCTGGTTTACATTACTGAATGTTGTATGGGGTCTACGGACATACAAAGAATAGAAGTCTGAAGTGTATATTGGTACGATAGTCTTGTATCAGGATTAAATACTGTGTGTGTCTGCTGCCAGAGACGTCAAAACCTCATTTATCTGTTTATTTTGAGTTACAAGGGCTGACATTTATCAAAATGCAAATGTCAGACACAGAGAAATATTCTCACATTTCCCTGCTTATTGCTATTTATGTCTATCTGAAGGGATTTGTACTCATTTATCAATGAGATAATACACAGAGTTGGATCCAAAATAGTCCCTATGCATATACCAGGTCCTGGGTGCAGTATGTCTTTGACATCAATGAGTGAGTGCGTATTTATACACACAAATAAAGCAAATGCGTAAAATCGGTAAGTAGGACTTCTTACAAGAGAGGAGTGTCTCACAGGAGAGGGGTGTCAGTGAGGGAGGGAGCATCTTGGTGAGAAGAGGGAGCGTCTTACTCAGAGAAGAAGTAGCTCAGTGGGAAAGGGAGTAGCACAGAGAGAGGAGTGTCTCACAGGGAGAGGGGGTGTGAGTGGGGGGAGGGAGTGTCTGAGTGCGGAGAGGGAGTGTCTTAGAGAAGAAGTAGCTCAGTGAGAAAGGGAGTAGCACAGAGAGAGGAGTGTCTCACAGGGAGAGGGGTGTTAGTGAGGGAGGGAGTGTCTCAGTGACAAGAGGGAGCATCTTAGTCAGAGAAGAAGTAGCTCAGTTCGAAAGGGAGTAGCACAGAGAGAGGAGTGTCTCACAGGGAGAGGGGTGTCAGTGAGGGAGGGAGCGCCTCGGTGAGAAGAGGGAGCGTCTTAGTCAGAGAAGAAGTAGATCAGTGGGAAAGGAAGTAGCATAGAGAGAGGAGTGTCTCACAGGGAGAGGGGGTGTGAGTGGGGGGAGGGAGTGTCTGAGTGCAGAGAGGAAGTGTCTTAGAGAAGAAGTAGCTCAGTGGGGAAGGGAGTAGCACAGAAAGGAGGAGTGTCTCACAGGGAGAGGGGTGTTAGTGAGGGAGGGAGCGTCTCAGTGACAAGAGGGAACATCTTAGTCAGAGAAGAAGTAGCTCAGTGGGAAAGGGAGTAGCACAGAGAGAGGAGTGTCTCACAGGGAGAGGGGTGTCAGTGAGGGAGGGAGTGCCTCGGTGAGAAGAGGGAGCATCTTAGTCAAAGAAGAAGTAGATCAGTGGGAAAGGGAGTAGCACAGAGAGAGGAGTGTCTCACAGGGAGAGGGGTGTCAGTGAGGGAGGGAGCGCCTCGGTGAGAAGAGGGAGTGTCTTAATCAGAGAAGAAGTAGATCAGTGGGAAAGGGAGTAGCACAGAGAGAGGAGTGTCTCACAGGGAGAGGGGGTGTCAGTGGGGGGAGGGAGTGTCTGAGTGCGGAAAGGAAGTGTCTTAGAGAAGAAGTAGCTCAGTGGGAAAGGGAGTAGCACAGAGAGGAGGAGTGTCTCACAGGGAGAGGGGTGTTAGTGAGGGAGGGAGCGTCTCAGTGACAAGAGGGAGCATCTTAGTCAGAGAAGAAGTAGCTCAGTGGGAAAGGGAGTAGCACAGAGAGAGGAGTGTCTCACAGGGAGAGGGGGTGTCAGTGGGGGGAGGGAGTGTCTGAGTGAGAGAGGAAGTGTCTTAGAGAAGAAGTAGCTCAGTGGGAAGGGAGTAGCACAGACAGGAGGATTGTCTCACAGGGAGAGGGGTGTTAGTGAGGGAGGGAGTGTCTCAGTGACAAGAGGGAGCAACTTAGTCAGAGAAGAAGTAGCTCAGTGGGAAAGGGAGTAGCACAGAGAGAGGCGTGTCTCACAGGGAGAGGGTGTCAGTTAGGGAGGGAGCGCCTCGGTGAGAAGAGAGAGCGTCTTAGTCAGAGAAGAAGTAGATCAGTGGGAAAGGAAGTAGCATAGAGAGAGAAGTGTCTCACAGGGAGAGGGGGTGTCAGTGGGGGGAGGGAGTGTCTCAGTGCAGAGAGGAAGTGTCTTAGAGAAGACGTAGCTCAGTGGGAAAGGGAGTAGCACAGAGAGAGGAATGTCTCACAGGGAGAGGGGGTGTCAGTGGGAGTGGAGTGTCTGAGTGAGAAGAGGGAGTGTCTTAGTGAGAGAAGAAGTAGCTCAGTGGGAAAGGGAGAAGCACAGAAAGAGGAATGTCTCACAGGGAGAGGGGGTGTCAGTGGAGGGAGGGAGTGTCTGAGTGTGGAGAGGAAGTGTCTTAGAGAAGAAGTAGCTCGGTGGGAAAGGGAGAGGAGTGTCTCACAGGGAGAGAGGGTGTCAGTGGGAGAGGAGTAGCCCAGTGGAAGGAGTAGCAGAGTGAGAGAGAGTGTAGCTCAATGAGGGAGTATGTAAATTGGTCAGTTGATTGGGGCAATCAGGAAGTTTGGTTCAGTTCTGGTGTCCATTCATTGTCATCTTAAGTAAAGTATCTGGGATCCGAAATATCTGCAAAAGCAAACTGTACAGCCATATGCTAGCTCAAGGGTTCTCAAGCTTTTACATTAGAGAAACCCTTTGGATTCACTCACAATTTCTGGGAAACACTTAACAACCAAATTCATTAACTACATGGGTAATAGACACATCTTCAAATGCATTACTTCACAAGCTGTTAGAGACCTCTGTATCATCCAAGGGATTAACACAATAGCGATTTGTCATCAGGATAGTTTTCACTGGAAACATACACCTAAGTTATTAGATTAAAATTTCAGGTAACCATTACCACAATCTTGTATCTAACTGCAATGTTTAATCTCTAACACATCCACTGGTAGTCACAAACTCAAACACATAATGCCTGACATACCAGCAGGAGTGTATCTATAGGGTGGGAAGGGCAGAGGAAGAAGTTGTGACAAGGCCCAACATCCAAGGAAGCCCATTGGGTACAGGGCTTAACATGCTGTAATTATGCTCATGGGAGAAAATTTTTGTGTTGGGGGCTCAAAAAAATTTATTGCACACCAGTCTTGTTTCATTGTCCACATATATATTGTCTGAGATCCCAACCTGGTACTATTACCTACTGTTATCACTGAACCCCACATACACTGTCTCAAATCTCTACCTTGTTTCACTGCCCACTGGTAGTCACAGTGCAACCCACAACTAACACCACAACCTTGTTCCACTAGTAACTACACATACATCGTCTGACAGCCTTATTTCACTGTCCAATAGTAGTCACAGAACCACTCATGCACTGTCTGACACCCCATCCTGGTTCCACTGTCCATTGTTAGTCACAGAACCACACATACATTTCCTAACACCCCAGCCTTATTCCACTGTCCACTGGTAGTTAACGAACCAAACATGTACTGTCTGACACCCCATCCTGGTTCCACTGTACACTGTTAGTCACAGAACCACACATACACTTCCTAACACCCCAGCCTTGTTCCACTGTCCAGTGGTAGTTACAGAACCACACATGTACTGTCTGACATCCCATCCTGGTTCCACTGTCCATTGTTAGTCACAGAAACACACAAACACTTCCTAACACCCCAGCCTTGTTCCACTGTCCACTGGTAGTTACAGAACCACTCATGCACTTTCTGACTATCTGACACCCCCATACTTCCCAAGAGTCCCTTTTTAGGAGGGAAGTCTCTGTTTGAGACCCAAATCCCTCTGTCCCTCTTTCCCACCCTGGTGTCCCTGTGTTTAGGAGATCAGACTGTGTGGTGTGTATATAAGTGTATTACATTGCTCCACAGCAATAAAATGCACATAAATCTTTGTTTAAACTTCAGTATATGTGTTTATAAATTAGTCTGCATAAATAGAATATGTTGGTCTAACTGTAAATAATTTATTCAGTCACACAACAAGGTTTCAATAGGTCATGAAATAACCTAAAAATGTTTAGTATTGCCAGTTACGCCCCCAGCAACACCACCTAAAACACAAGTGTCCCTCTTTGGTCATGAGAAATGTTAAGCGGAATGCACCCCAACCTGGTACCATCACCCACTGTTATCACTAAACCAAACATACACTGTTTGAAAACCCAGCCTTGTTCTGATACCCTGACAATGTTCCATTGCCCACTTAAAGTCACAGTACCAAACAAACACTGTCTGACACATATGTCCTATTGCACTGTCCACTGGTAGTCAACAAACTACACATACACTGACATTCAGGCCTTGTTCCATTGTCTACCACCAAATATTTGCTATATGGAACCCTTTTCTTCAAGGAATCCTGGGGTTCTAAAAACATAGTTTGAGATCTAAAAGTATCAAAGAAAGAAGGAATCCCAAATAAACACAATTTATCATATTTTTTTCATGAAATCAAAATGAAAACTGTGTAATATCTTTTGTTCATACTTAAGTTAATCAGGAAGCAAAAGACTGGAGAACTGAAAGTCTGTCTCAAGCAGATCTGTCAGAACAATTCCAGCATCAGACAGAAAACCTGCATTTTACGCAAAACGGTTGGCAGATATAAAGAGAGGAGAATTCGACACAATACCCCTTAGATGTGCTTAAATCGGCCGTTCTCAATTCAGTCCATTAAACTGGATTAAATCCATTATGGGGATATTGCTTTTGAGAAAATTCCAAGATTTAAGGTCCTCTCTTTAATAGATAGGAGGGAATCTGTGTCTGAATTTTGTTGAACGATATTTAGTCTGCAGTATGCAAATAATGCATAGTCACTAAGTGAAAAACAGAAATACAGCTGATTTAAAGAAACAGTAAACTTTTATTATGAAAAGAAAAAAAACATAGTAACATAGTTGAAGAGGCTGAAAAAAAACATACGTACATCAAGCCCAGTCCATGCCAAATACAAAAATCACTATGAAGATGCTTCAATGAAATGTTATTACCACACACATTTTCACTTTTGTGAGAGATAAGTGCAGTATTTTGGCCTGTTCTGAGCTCTTTGCTGGCACCTTGACAATTACTGGGCGTCTCACAGTCACCCTTGCCTTTGTTGGGCTCTCTCCTAGCACCTTAGACACTACTGGGCCACCTGATATCACCCTGGCTGTTGATTGGGCTCCTCTCTGGCCCCCTGATGGCTGCTTCTCTCCTGGGTGGCAATTTGACCTCTGCTAGACTTCACCACTGCCAGGGCTGTTTCGTGGCAAGTTTAGTAGGCAGGACAGGATCTCTCCATATATGTTTTTCCTGGTAACATGGCCTTGGAAGCAAGACCTGGCCTTTAAACTAGTAACACTGTCTAGTCCAGAAGATTAAATCCACGTAATTTATTTTTTTTAAATCTACAACACAAAATAAAGTTATCGTTCGTCATTACTAACCGTTTAATGTACTTAAACAAACAGCAGATTAATCTTTTACTGGGCGTCTCACAGTCACCCTTGCCTTTGATGGGATCTCTCCTAGCACCTTGGCCACTACTAGGCCACCTGATATCACCCTGGCTCTTGATTGGGTTCCTCTCTGGCCCCCTGATGGCTGCTCCCCTCCTGGGTGGTAATTTGACCTCTGCTAGGCTTCACCACTGCCGGGGCTGTTTCATGGCAGGTTTACTAGGCATACTTCCTGTACAGGATCTCTCCATATACATTTTTCCTGGTAATATGACCTTGGAAGCAAGACCTGTCATTTAAACTAGTAACACTGTCTAGTCCAGAAGATTAACCCCTTTCTGACAATGGACGAACATGTACGTCCTCTGTGGCTGTCACTTAGTGACAGAGGACGTACGTGTACGTCCAGGAAATCCGGATCTCCGAGCAGCTGCACGCCGTTTGGGGACTCCGGATTCATCTTTAAAAAAAAAATGTTAGGCGGGAGTTAACTGACGGCCGCGTCTGCACGCCGCCGTCACTAAGGGGTTAAATCCACATAATTTTTTTTTTTTTAAATCTACACACAAAATAAAGTTATCGCTGGTCATTACTAACCGTTTAATGTACTTAAACAAACAGCAGATTCATCTTTTCAGTGCTGCATTGCATTGCAATTCAATGGATAAACTCTCCCTGGGGCAACTTGTAAAATCCTTTGGCTTTATCTACCATCTCTATGCACACGATACACAAATATATCTCTCCGCACCCTCAATATCACCTGAAATACAGCGGCGGGTCTCAGATTGCCTTACTGCTGTCTCTTCCTGGATGCCTCATTGTCGCTTAAAACTTAACATGTCCAAGACTGAGCTCCTTATCTTCCCTCCTAAATCCTGCACAACACCTCCATTTTCTATAACTGTTGAAGGCTCCACAATTTACCCTGTAGACAAGGCCCGCTGCCTCGGGGTAACTTTGGACTCTTCTCTTTCCTTCTCCACCCACATTAACAACGTTACCAAAACCTGTCGCTTCTTTCTTCGGAATATAGCAAAAATCCGGCCATTCCTCTCTCACTCTACAACAGAAACCCTCATGCATGCTCTTATCCTTTCTCACCTGAACTACTGCAACTCTTTACTTACTGGTCTTCCTACTAACCACATCGCTCCTCTTCAATCAGTTCTTAATTCAGCCACCAGAATACTCTTCCTCTCCTCCAGAACAGTACTCACCCCATCACTCTTAAAATCACTGTCATGGCTTCCCATAAAGCAGCGTATCACATTCAAAATCCTCGTCATCACCTTCAAGTCTCTCCATCACTTGTCCCCGCCTTATATCTCATCTTTGATATCCCGCCATATTCCTGCACGTCCACTACGCAGCACACATGCTGGATGACTCACTGCCCCTTTAACCACTATAGCTGTTTCACGATTGAAAGCTTTCTCACATGCTGCCCCCTACCTCTGGAACTCCCTACCACCCAGTATTCGCCAAGCCTCAACCCTCAACAACTTTAAATCCAAACTAAAAGTGCACCTTTTATCTCTGGCAACAGCGTATTATGGAAACATTATCATTATCAAACACTATCATCATAAGCCAAACACTGCACTTCCTCCTCTACCAGCTTGTATCTGTACGTCACCCATCCTATACTTAGATTGTAAGCTCTACAGGGCAGGGACCTCTTATCCCAATGTATACTCACCTGTTGGTCCCCTTATGCCTATATAAGCACTTAATCAATGCACTTATTGTACCCCTTCTATATTAAATGTAATCTGTAAAGTGCCAAGTACACCGGTTGGCTCAATATAAATAAAAAAATACAATACAATACAATACTCAAACAGTTGTACTGTAATAACTTTAGAACAATGCATCTTCCAGTAGTTGCAGTAATCAACAGGAAAAACCCTACATTTTTTTTTATTTCATAATAAACATTTATTATTCCTTTCTATGTTAAAGGGGAACTACCACCCCGCAATAACTTAAGCTTGATTGATTGCTCATCTGGTGACTAGCTGCTTAGTAGCGCCGGTCGGCTCAAAAGGGACTGAAAGCGCAGGCGCACGGATGTCACTGTGAAGAGACGTCCGTGCTTCCTGCTCCTGTCACCATCGGTAAAACGCCGATATCTGCAGAACCGGGTAATATTTCTGGCGACTAGCGCTACTAAGCAGCTAGTCGTCAGATGAGCAATCAATCAAACTTAAGTTATTGCGGGGTGGTAGTTCCCCTTTAAATGTAAGCAGAGCAAGAGTGTAATCCCCCGATGAATTACCTGTGGATTCCATAGGATGTAGAACATTTGTAGTTGAATTTATATATATGGCACTCCTAGCTAAGGCATAATGCGTCTTTTGCTGCTTGGGTATGTTGGGTGTCCCCAACAGCTGGAGGATCTACAGCTGTTTGCCCCTGTCTAAGTGTATAACCCCCTGGTATGGTGACCTTATTATCTGCCTCCTATCCTCCAAGCCAACATGTTGATTTTCTTTTAAACTGGGATAGAAGTTGTCTACAACGACGTGTTTGCTTTATAGTTCTTGAATATCTTGATACGGGTTAATCTAATACACATGAGAAAAAAAAAATTGGCAGTCTCTTAACTGGGGTTATTTCATAGCATTTTCTGTGGATCAGCTCGATAAGGATCTGGCAAATGTTGAACTTCGTGTACCTGTGTATTTTTTCAACCTCAAAAACCATGCAACATGATATACTAAGTTTCATGCCAATATATCAACAGGGAACTTTACTTATAAGAGTAAGTGGTTCTTAATTCATATAACCCTTTAAATGATAGTAATGTTTCACCAAAACAGCAGCTCTGATTAATCTTCATAGTATTTGGGCCATGGAGAGTGTTATTTCAATACTGTCAGAGTTGTAGTTCAAGAATAATTGAATGATAAAGTATCCCCCTCCCACCCCTTTTGCCTAGTGTAAGCCCCCTCCCCTCAGATGTGGAATCTGGTCTCTTGACTGGACAGATCATGGCAAGGGACAATCTTCTTACTGTGATCATAAGGAAAAACCTGAAATGATCATAAGGAAAACCCTGCCCCTTTGGCAGGTTTGGCAGCCTTAATATCTCCTAAAGAGGGACACTTGGGAGGTACTGACCCCTAATATTGCCTAAAGAGTGACACTTGGGAGGTATGTACCCCTAATATCTCCTAAAAAGGGACACTTGGGAGGTATGGACCCCTAATATCTCCTAAAGAGGGACACTTGGGAGGTATGGACCCCTAATATCTCCTAAAGAGGGGAACTTGGGAGGTATGAAGCACTAATTTCTCCTAAAGAGGGGAACTTGGGAGGTATGAAGCACTAATATCTCCTAAAGGGGGACACTTGGGAGGTATGGACCCCTAATATCTCCTAAAGTGGGACACTTAGAAGGCATGGTGCCCTAATATGTCCTAAAGAGGGACATTGGGGAGGTACAGACCCCTAATATCTCCTAAAGAGGGACACTTGGGAGGTATGGACCCCTAATATCTCCTAAAGAGGGACACTTGGGAGGTATGGACCCCTAATATCTCCTACAGAGGGACACTTGGGAGTTACGGACCACTAATATCTCCTAAAGAGGGACTCTTGGAGGAATGGACCCCTAATATCTTCTAAAGAGGGACACTTGGGAGGTACAGACCACTAATATCTCCTAAAGAGGGACACTTGGAAGGTATGGTGCCCTAATATTTCCTAAAGAGGGACACTGGGGAGGTATGCACAGTGCATTTGTCCTCTGTCTTGGAAGCCTTTACAGATTAGCGAAGCTA
Organism: Rhinophrynus dorsalis; assembly: GCA_037306005.1. Taxonomy (NCBI): domain Eukaryota; kingdom Metazoa; phylum Chordata; class Amphibia; order Anura; family Rhinophrynidae; genus Rhinophrynus; species Rhinophrynus dorsalis. The sequence continues at coordinate 24,083,990 of CM074727.1, read as the reverse complement.
GAACTCCCTCATTCAGCCAGTTTGTCGTAAGATTCAAATACATGGGTAATTAATTCTATGACAATCACTGTTTGCATCCAACAGAAGCTGACCATTCTGGACCACAGCAGTATTGATTTAGAACATTTAATTATTCAGCTGCCTCTTCAAAGTAAGTCATGCCTTTTATCATTGTACCTTTTTTGTCCTTTGATGGTTTCGGTTTGTTGTTTTGTGCCTTTTGTTCTTTTCATTCCATTAAATTTCAAATACTACACCTCAATCTCCAAGTCACCTACCAAGACTGATACATCTGTGTACTGTTAAATGGGGAAATGTACCAGAGAGATAGATAGATAGATAGATAGATAGATAGATAGATAGATAGAGATAGAGACAGACAGATAGACAGAACTAACTGCTGTATGAAGGCAACCTACCTAATTAAGACCTTCTGGTTAAACAAATTAAGAGCCAGTTATTCCAAGGGTAGAGAAGTGAAACTGTCACTTTGTAACAAATAGCTGATTTTGAAAAGAGCATCCAAAATCACCCATATTTATGTTAATAATTTTTAATTTCAAACAAGAGTTTCGGAGATATTTAGCGTTATGTATTTGTCAGTTTATGCAGCTGAGCTAGTGCTTAGTGGTAGGAAATAACAGTTGGTAATGTAAAGCTATGTGGAATGTTTTAGTCCAACTGCCCAAACTGACAAATAAATAAGGCTAAATATCTTATAAACTATTGTTTTAAATAAAAATACCTACACATAAATACATTTGCATTTTGAAAGCTTTTCAAAATCACCTATTTGTTACAAAGTGGCAGTTCCACTTTAAAAAAAAACAGCTCCAATTAATTTTCACAGTATATGGACCATGGAGAGTTCTTTCAATACTGTCAGAGTTGTAGTTCAAGAGTAATTGAATGATAAAGTACCCCCCTCCCTCCCCTTTTACCTAGTATAAGCCTCTCCCCTCAGATGTGGAATCTGGTCACTTGACCGGAGAGCTCACAGCAAGGGACAATATTCTTACTGTGATCATAAGGAAAACCCTGCCCCACTTGACAGGTTTTTCCCCTTACTCTCACTGAAGTTTGTCCCTCGCTGAGATCCATCCGGACAGTCTTGCTGGTCTGAGGTGAGCAGTGTTACATCAGTAAAAGGGGCGGGAGGGGGATACTTTATCACTCAATTACTCTTGAACTACAACTCTGACAGTATTGAAATAACTCTCTCCATGGCCCAAATACTATGAAGATTAATTGGAGCTGCTTTTATTGTGAAACACATAAAAATAAAACACATAAAAATATTTAGTACCTATGTGTAGTCCAGGTTATGTCTGCTCCACTTGCAAAGAATAATCTGTCAGGCATCCTTGATCCCAACAAAGCTTTAGCTTGACACATTCATCTTTCAGAAACCCCTCTTACTCTTTCACATTGCCATCTTCTAATTAAACTCCTACTATATTGTCTGGTTCTCATCTTCTTAGCAGTGAGCCCTGAAGGACCAGCAACCGACCCTTTACCTAAACCCTGCTGTTAAATGACAACAGTATCTCATATGAAAGAGCCTGATTTAACCCAGAGGGGTACTCTGGCACTCAAAAGATAAAAGTGGTAGTGAATAAGGTGAGGCCCTTCAGCTATTTTCAAGACTCCCAATATGGCTGGCAGAAAATGATGGAAGTTGTAGTCTTGGCAGCAGCAGCAGCTGGAGGGCCCCACGTTGACCATCCCTGCTTTAAAGTAATAGTAATGGTTAGAAATAAATTTACATTAAAGTGTTAGTAATGTCTAAAAAAAACTTTTTTGCATTTAGAAGAGCTTAAAAAGCTGATCTAAATGCAAAAAAAATGTATCTCTCAAACCGCTATGGTTTAAGAGATACGGGCGTTTAAAGTTTGATTTCTCCTACTGACAGCTGTAATGCTGTCAGCAGGAGATCCGTGTCGGCCGACACGGTGGCGCTTGAGATGTGCCGAGATCTCGTTACTTACACGGAATCTCTTCATTGGAATGGTCTAAAAAGTGTGCCTAGTGTTCAGGCCTAGTGTTCAGGCACACGTTTTAGACCATTCCAATGAAGGGATTCCGTGTAAGTAACGAGATCTCGGCACTTCTCAAGCGCAAGCGTGTTGACCGACACGGATCTCCTGCTGACAGCTTTACAGCTGTCAGTAGGAGAAATCAAACTTCAAACACCCGTATCTCTTAAACCATAGCGGTTTGAGAGATACGTTTTTTTGCATTTAGATCAGCTTTTTAAGCTCTTCTAAATGCAAAAAAGTTTTTTTAGACATTACTAACACTTTAAACTATTACAGTAAACTAATTTACAGAGTCACTGATTCTAATCACTCTCTCCAAAACAATCTGGTTTGACTGTTATCTTTATTTAAAATTCACCACTCCTGCATTAGCATAATTAGTCAGATGAGACTATATTTTTTGGACCCAATAACACACAAATATCCATCTAGGGGCATAGCTAGTCACATGTCTGCGAACTCTCCGTAGACATCGGTTTTCAGAGTTAATTACCAGGTGTGGTATGGGAGGGGGGCAGTTCTCTGAGTTCATTGGTAATCCTGCCCACTCCCCCCAACCATTCTGCCTCTTTTTAGGACAAACCCTGCCTTTTCTGAATCCAAAAAAAACCTTTTTTTTTATGAAAACATATATGTTATAGAGCTTTTCCTGCTGAATAAAATAAGGGCACTGTCACTGCTGTCAGTTGTTTTATTCAAAAGTTATAACAGTTCAAATAATTAGGAAATTAATTTACTGTGTATTTACTTCCTGTTAGTTCTAACTAGTAGGAAGTGACTCAGTAGTTTCTATCACATTCTATGGAGAACTATTTGTCATAGACTTTCCTCTCAAGTAGAATGTAACAGAATAATTAATTGGAATTCGACCACTAGAGGGCACTGTTAATGTAATAGCACTGGAAACATGCATCTCTCAGCAGTTGGAGTACCCTTATTTTACTCAACAGAAAAAACCCTACAACCCCCTTTAAGCTCTGCACACATTGTGAAGCAAATAGGCCACCTTGGATGCCAGGTCCTATCACAACCCCCACACACCCTGCAGTTCCTCTCCTGGTCTTTCGCCACTTTCAGCTACCCCAAAACCTTCATTCATTTCCCATGGAGCTACGGTAGCTAAGGTGACGCTACTCACGTTCAGAGGGAGATATTTCCCTCATCTGAATACTTTCACTGAGTCTTGACACTAACTACAGCAAAAAGTAGAATCAGTCTCCAAAATAGTTACTATAGTTTAAAGTAAACTTAATTGTAATTGTTATTATCTCTATCATTCACAGAGGTACATTTATAAAGGCAAAAGATGAGCAGGTCTGGGGTGGATCAGTGAATGCACTGATTAGGAGTGAGAGAAACTATAATGGTGGTCTTGGGCTCCATGAGTTAAAACATTCAATGCCCCAGAAATGTTCCATTATTTTATTACATATTAACAAAAGTAAATGTTTTAATTGACACCACTGATTGGTATTGCTTAAATGATAGTGCGGACCTAGCCAATTGTTTAAAACAAATAACATTTTGATTTAAATTATACTTTTAACTCCTTGGATGCAAGAGAGCTTTGCAACACATTGCAAAGATATATAATGGAGTCCGCAATAGCATCCAAAGGCTTAAAGTCCCATTTAAATCAGCGAAAACTTGCACTGCTCTGGATCTTAAAGGGATAGTAATGTTTCATAATAAAAGCAGCTCTAATTAATCATCATAGTATTTGGACTTTGGAGAGTGTTATTTCAATTCTGTCAGAGTTGTAGTTCAAGAGTAATTCAATGACAAAGTATCCCCCTCCTGCCCCTTTTACTGATGTAACACTGCTCAGCCAGAGCAGAAGGGAGGTGCCCAGGTAGATTGCAGAGAGGGACAATCTTCACTTAAGATAAGGGAAAAACCTGAAAAGCTTGTCAAGGGGGGCAGGGCTTTCATTGTTCTCATAAGAAGAAGATTGTCCCCTGCTGTTATCTGTCTGGTCTATGGACTGCATTCCACATGATGGCTTACACTAGGTAAAAGGGACGGGAGGGGAAACTTTGCTTGTGAATATCTCTCAAACCATAAAGGTTTGAGAGATAAGACTTATATCATTCTTCATGTTTTTTTAATGCCTACAAAATAAAATAAAGTTAAAATGAAGTATTACTATCCCTTTAAAGGGTTACTATAACTGAGATGACACATGCTATTTTTCAGGAGACTGATGGTATCAGCTTCCCGTGTCTTTCATTCGTCATGGTCCTAATACGACCGTCCTATACTGCGTCTACGTGAATTAGAATACAAATGTATATCCATTTGGTGTCTCCTAATAACCCACTTAGTATGGCTTACCATATGTCGTGGCATTTAGTACAAACCTACACATATAACTCAAATGTAATTCTTGACTAAAATAAATTGTAAAACCTCAGTAATGTATTTTAATTAAACAAGTTAAAGTGGAACCATATGTATTTTAGGAGAGTCGTTTTCAGACATTGCTTGGTTAAAGCACCGTGAATACAACACAATCTGGAATTTTCAGGTTGTGATAGGATGGAGACTTGGCAATTGCCCTGCTGGGGTAGATCCGCATTACATGGCCATGTACAATAAAGGTTAAACTGGGCTGTCTGTACTGGTCCTGCACATAACGCAGAATTGTCTGCATTGTTCCTATTGGTCGTTCCTGACCACGTCCCTGCTCCCCTATTGGTTACAGTTAGTGTGAAGTTTGTTAGTTCCTCCCCTTTCCACACTCCCAGCCCTGATTAGTTGTCGCTTTGTCCCACCCCTTGTCATTGCCTGATTGGCCATTGAAACGCAAACCCCTGTTTGTTGATTGGATAGTTTTGGATACCAATTTTAAATGTTTGTTTTGATAACACTGTGTTTCTGTATATGAATACTATTGTTTCTTGCAAATAAACATTGTTGTTCCTGTTATTCCCCTTAACCAAGTCTCAGCTGGTTCTTGGTGGGCTAAACTTTTCCCTAAAATAGAGATTTTGCTGGGCTATTTGGAACCTCCAGACTCAAGTGTACCGGCAAACAGTGATCTCAGCACTTCTCCATAGAATGTAATAGAAACTGCTCAGTCATACTGTAATTTCTTAACAACAACAACCGAACAACAGCAGAATTACAAGCGAACAACAACAACCAAACAACAAATGAACTACAACCAAACAACAACCACCGAACAACAACTGAACTATAACCAAACAACAACCGAACAACACCCGAATAACAACCGAACAACAACAACCAAAATATGACTGAACAACAACTGAACAACAAATTAACTACAACAACAACAACCAAACAACAATCGAACAACAACAGAACAACCAAACTACAACCGAACAACAACCAAACAACTACTGAACAACAACAACCGAACAACAACAGAACTACAACTGAACAACAACCACCGAACAACAACTGAACTATAACCGAACAACAACCGAATAACAACCGAACAACAACAACTGAAATATGACTGAACAACAACTGAACAACAAATTAACTACAACAACAACCAAACAACAATCGAACAACAACAGAACATCCAAACTACAACCGAACAACAACCAAACAACTACTGAACAACAACAACCGAACAACAACAGAACTACAACTGAACAACAACAACCAAACAACAACTGAACTACAACTGAACAACACAAACCGAACAACAGCTGAACTACAACCAAACAACAACCGAACAACAACCAATCTACAACCGAACAACACTTAAATAACAAACGAACAGAAGCAACCAAACAACAATTGACTAACAACAGAACAATCGAACTACACTTCCTGATTATTTGAAGTGTTAGAACTGACAGCAGTGGGGGTATTGTTGTCTTACAGTTTTTTACATATTAGGTGTTATTATCAATTTAATTTATTTAAGTCATTGATTGGAATAATATAACAGATGAAGCGTGCACTAAATAATCTATAATAATCTAAAACTTGTTAATAATCTTGTAGGTTTGTTGTTTTATTATAAATATATATATATATATATATATATATATATATATATATATCTCATGTTGACAATAAATTTTTAGAAATTGGTTGCCTATGTTTACCATAGTAAATCATCAAAATTAATAATTCCCAAATGCAAATCTTGGTCAACTTATCTAGGTGTTGAAGACTTTGATTTATTGTGGAGCCGTAAAAGTAAGATTGGTGTTCTTTGAAACGCCACATAATTTAAATGCTAATTTAGTACCTAAAGTTCCCCAAAGATAAGTGGTAAATATAAAATATTCATTGCTTTTCGTTTCTACATATACGAAATAACAACAAAAATCTAAAAAAAAAAAAGTAAGGTATTGATACTGTATTTAGGCATACCACTACAATGCTAGCTTGTTAAGAGATTTATATTACACCATTTGGTTAATATTTAATGCAAGAAGTCATATTTATACAAATGACGTATGTTTACATTAAACTGATTTTTCAAACTTTAGGATGCTAAAGAAGTTTTCAACACATTGTTCCACAATATGCTGGATTCCTCTATAGCATCTGAAGGGTTAATATTTCAAGCAGAGCCATTATCTTTGAAATATGATCTCATTTGTACTTAAATTCATTTGTATTTAAAGTAATATTTCGCACAATTGATTTCATGCCATTAATGTATAGACCAGATATAAATGAAAATGTATCTGTATATGTCTCTGAGTTAATTAGGGAATATAAGCATGTTAGCATCATTAATATGATGATAGAAAAAAAGGGGACAATTTATCTTCCCCTATTATTGATTTTTCTCTGTGAATATAAGTATTTGTTCTGATTGAATTTGTTAATAGCCTAGGACAAAGATCACTGGGTGGGGGGTGGATAACTCATTGTGTAGAAGAAGCTTAACCCTTTGAGTGCCAGAGGGGTACTCAACGCATTGCTTTGCAATGCGTTGTGTACCCCTCTGGCACTCAAAGGGTTAAGATTGGGAACCCATAATTACTCTGTAACCTTGATTCAGGATGATTATAGGGAAAAACACCATTAAAATATATAGACCAATTTAATGTAGCATTGCCAGATGACTGTACAGAGATGATGTGCAACAAGGAATTACAGCACTATCCACATACTGTATACATAATTAGAAATATAAAATAAATTAAGTCTTAGTGCATTACCTGAAGTGGACCTGCCATCTCTATACAAGTTTAGTTTGCTCTACAGAGAATTATAATTTGCTGTAAAATACATTTTATTCTGTAAAATAAACCATTTTTCAGTAATGTCCTTTTTACAAGCATGTTTTGCTTCACAGTGATTTTTTTTCTAAGTTGGTGGATCTCAAACTTTTTACAGTACAGGAACCTTTAAAGGGATAGTAATACTTCGTTTTAACTTTATTTTATTTTGTAGGCATTAAAAAAACATGAAGAATGATATGTCTTATATCATTCTTCGTGTTTTTTTAATGCCTACAAAACGGATAGTAATGATTCACAAAATCTTCAGATCCAATTAATCTTCATAGTAATTCAAGAGTAACTGAATGATAAAGTGTCCCCCTCCCGCCCCTTTTACCTAGTGTAACACTGCTCACCTCAGGTGTGGAATCTGGTCTCTTGACCGGACAAATCACAGCAAGGGACAATCTTCTTACTGTGATCATAAGGAAAATCCTGCCCCCCCTTGACAGGTTTTTCAGGTTTTTCCTTATGCCAGTTGAAGATTGTCCCTCTCTGCAATCCATCGGGACAGTCTTGCTGCTCTGGGGTGAGCAGTGTTACATCAGTAAAATGGGCGAGAGAGGGATACTTTATCATTCAATTACTTACAGCTCTCCAAGACTGGAGAGATCTCTTTCAGGCCCCAAAGCGGAGTGCCGATACACGCAGCAGGTCACGTGTACCGGAGTGTTGGCAAGGATCAAATCGGTCCTTGTAGGATAGAAACGTCCCAGGACCGCTGGTCCTTAAGGGGTTAAAGAGAGACACTTGGGAGGTATGAAGCACTAATATATCCTAAAGAGGGAGACTTGGGAGGTATGAAGCAGTAATATCTCCTAAAGAGGGACACTTGGGAGGTATGAAGCACTAATATCTCCTAAAGAGGGACACTTGGGAGATATGAAGCAGTAATATCTCCTAATGAGGGAGACTTGGGAGGTACGCCATTACAGCAATGTTGTTTTATTTCTCCTTTACTTTGTCCAGAATTGCAGTATTTTTCCCATGTGTGTTTGAGTTGTGCAAATGGAAATCAGAAAATAAAAGGAGCATTTTAGCAGCATGTTGACCATTTGAATGCCAAAGTGAGTTGCAATGTGTTGTGCACCCCTCTGGCATTCAAAGGGTTAAGGTATAGAGTGGCATGTCAGAGTTAAATAGCAGTGGGAAGTGTATTCATACCTGGGAACTTTGACTTGTGGAGTCCCTGGAGGGGACTCATGTGGTGCTGATGTGGAGAGACCAATGGGGCAATTTGGGGTAAAAGTGGGTGGGACTTAATCAAGAGTAGGGGGCGGGGCTTAACATTAATGTGGGAAAGTTTTAGTAATAGGCTGGGGAAGGAGGAGAAGTGGGAGGGAAATGCAAGTTTACAGTGTGAGGGGTTTGATCACACTCCCTGAGGGGTAAAACGTGATACACAACCCTGTGGCAGTCACAGGGTTAAGTGTGTACCTGATGGCTGCCTGTCCTCTGTGTTGTATGGCAAATGATGACAGTGAAGAAATAATTCAGAAATGAGAACCTACCTTAACCCTTTGAGTGCCATTTTGTTTCACTGCAGCTTCTCTTCAGTGGCTGTACTACAGGTCCTGTTGAGGCCACTGGGAGTCAGAGTGAGTGAGTGTGTGGGTGTGTGTGTGTGTGTGTGTCAGCTATATTTCTTTCTGGTTTTGCGTGTGTATGTTTGGTGCTGTGTAAGTGGGGCATGTGTGTATTAGGGTGGTATAGGAGCAAGTGGCAGCCATTTTATTTTTCCTCAGTTGGATAGTGGTGGTCAGTGGGAAGGGTATTCATACCTGGGAACTTTGTCTAGTGGAGTCCCTGGAGGGAACTCATGTGGTGCTAATGTGGAGTGACCAGTGTGGCAATTTGGGATAAAAGTGGGCAAGGCTTAATCACAAGTAGGGGCGGGGCTTAACAAAAATGTGGGAAAAGTGTTAGTAATAGGCTGGGGAAGGAGGAGAAGTGGGAGGGAAATGGCAAGTTTACAGTGTGAGGGGTTTGAACACACTCCCTGCGGGGTAAAAGTTAATAGACAACCCTGTGGCAGTCAGTGGGTTAAGTGTGTACCTGATGGCTGCCTGTCCTCTGTGTTGCATGGCAAATGATGACAGTCAAGAAATAATTGAGCAGTGAGAACCTACCTTAATCCATTGAGTGCCATTTTGATCCCCTGGTGCTGCAGCTTCCCTTCAGTGGCTATACTACAAGTCCTGCTGAGGCCACTGTGAGTCAGAGTGAGTGACTGTGTCAAAGTATATGTATGTGTAGCGTGTGTGTGTGTGTGTTTGTGTGTGTGTGTTTTGTGCTTTTTCTTTCCTGAGTTGGATAGTGTATGTGTGTTTGTCTGTGGTGTAGGATCAAGTGGCAGCCATTTTGATTTTTTTTTGGTAAGTTGTATAGTTGTGGGCGGGCTGGATAGTGGGGCAGGCCAACTCCCTGCATGATGAATTACCCAATGGGAGCAGTAACTCCTCCTTACTGCCACCCCTGGATGTGTGTGTCTCCTAAGGAGACATAAATTATGTAATGAGCTATTCTGTTCTATGTACGTGCGTCCCCTGAGGAGACATAAATTATGTTCTGTGTCCTGAGGAAACATAAATTATGCAATGAGGTTTTCTTTTATATATATATATATATATATATATATATATATATATATATATATATGTGTGTATGTACAGGTCAGTTAAAAGGACAGTAATGTCCCATAAAAAAATATTTATAGATTTGTAGAGGGTAAAAAAGAAACTAAGTTCCACAACTCCCATCTCTCAAACCACTATAGTTTGAGAGATATTCACATTCAAAGTTTCACATTCAACAGAGCCAAATCCCATTATAAGAAAATAATTATTTCATTGGAAAGGTCTACAAAGTGTGAAAGGTTTGCAAGCACACTTTGTAGACCATTCCCATGAAGTAGTTCTTTTCCAATAACACGATTTCAAATCTCTATCTAAAAATACTGTATTAACCCATTTGATACTAACTAAGCGTATAGTGCTTTGTTTATTAAAGTATGAGAGACCTACCCAGCGGCCTAATGGTTAACCCTCTGAGACCCAGAGGGGTATGCAATGCATTGCTTTGCAATGTGTTGCATAACCCCTCACACTCAAAGAATTAATGAAAGGTAGAATTCACTGGTAGAAAAGAAAAAGCTCTCTTGCCCTCTGTGATTATCTCACAGCTATTATTATATGGAATTGAATCCCCTTAGCCCAGTGCTGAAATCATTTATGTGTCCAGCGTAATCTCTCTAAATTAACTTTTTAATATTAATGCAAATTTGAGTTGATGCATGAAGCAGGATAGATGTGCAGAGATTCTGGCTCCTAATTATATCATGCCCTGGCTGTATATGATAATGACAGGCAGAAATTACTGCTCCATAGAGATACAATTTGGGTTTTTTTTGTTCATCTGTTCACTAGTCAAAATTAATGACTTGGGACAAGAGTGGTGAACCCAAGGCTGCTTTATACAATGGACGAAGTGGGTATTTGCCCAGGGTTCCCCATCAACAGGGGAGCCGCCAATAAAGGCCCTTGTTATATTTAATTTACCACTGCCACTTAGACAACTGGATAAAGTGGCCCCAGCAAAGCAGGATGGGCCATCTGATACCTCCAACATCACTGCCTGGCAAGCCTGCTTACCGTGCTATGGGTAGAAAATCCTAAGAGTCCCTATGAAGTTTTTTCATTGTCCTTAGTTGAAAAGATAATATCTTCCTTCAGATCCCATGGCCACATACAGACGTGACAATTGCTATCAGGACCACAGAACTTCAAACTGATGACTGATTCACAATGCAGTGCAAGCCCTTCTGGACCTTGAAAGTGTTAAAGGGACAGTAATGTTTCACAAAAACAGCAGCTCCAATTAATCTTCATAATATCTGAGCCATAGAGAGTGTTATTTCAATACTGTCAGAGTTGTAGTTCAAGAATAATTGAATGATAAAGTATCTCGCTCCCATCCCTTTTACTTAGTGTAAACACTTCCCCTCACATGTGGAATCTGGTCTCTTGACCAGACAGATCACGGCAAGGGACAATCTTCTTTCTGTGAGCATAAGGAAAAACCCTGCTCCCCTTGACAGGTTTTTCCTTATGCTCACTGAATATTGTCCCTCTCTGCAATCCATCCGGACAGTTTTGCTGCTCTGAGGTAAGCAGTGTTACATCAGCAAAAGGGGCAGGAGGGGGATATTTTATCATTCAGTTACTCTTGAACTACAACTCTGACAGTATTGAAATAACACTCCCCATGGTCCTACTACTATGAAGATTACTTGGAGCTGCTTTTATTGTGAAACACTGCTATACCTTTAAGTATGTTCATACATTCTGCCTGCTTCAGTTTAAAAACCTGAAAACGACTGTCATGTCCGCCTCCATGGACATGACATGCAGGTCTTATTGAAGACGTTATCTCTTGAACAAAGACCCAAGAGTAAAATTCATAAAGGCCATTAAGTACGTAAGGTACATTGGGGTTTTGACGTTAGTTCTCCTCTAAAGACTGACGAAAAGTGTTGGTATCATAAAATATAAGTTTTCAGCAGTGCAGAGGAATCTGGGGTTGAGGCTTCTGAATCATTTGACTCATTGCAGAGCTTCAGCAAGCCTTAGAGAGTACATAATGTGGGACATTGTGACTGCAGAGCAAGCCCTCCAGCTTCTCCCTCATACTGCGATAATAGGATGGAGGCAGTAAATAATATAGAAAGCATACAACCATTATCACAGTCAGGGCAAGCACTGCAGTATAGAGCAGAAGCAGAGGAGATCGGAATTGATGAGACACCATCTCCGGTAATGTGAGAACCCAAGAGAGCTCTGACCTTGCTTGAGTTCAGACTGGTAAGCTTGACCTTCATTAAAATGACAGGTAGCACCAGGAGAAAGCATGGCAACCAACAAACAGTCCTTGTGGGACATTGCTCTCTCAGTGTGAAACATGTACCGGGCAGATCTTCTCTCTCTGAGGTTGGAGGCTGCAACACTGGAGAAATTCTGGAGCAAACCAGCGGCATCACGAGGGACAAATAAATATTCTCAAATTCACATTGATGTATATGTTTTTTTCCAACCCTTGAATGCTAGAGAGGGGTTAAACCTTTGAGTGCCAGAGGGGTACGGAATGCATTGCTTTGCAATGCATTCCGTACCCCTTTAGCATTCAAAGGGTTAAAAGTTTCATTTAAATCTTTGGGATTTTTTTTTCCGTCATTGGTAATGCTGGAATAACTCCACTATCATAGTACATCAGCCTCTCTTTCTCAAGCCGTTATGTGCCAGAGGAGTGTGGAACACATTGAACACCCCACTGTCACACAAAAGGTCATATCCACTAAGAAACTGGAGAAATTCTGGGGAAAAGCAACTGCATGATATTCACCTTGATAAAAATAGAGCTTTAACCCTTTGAATGCTATAGGGAGACCTCTCTAGCATTAGTGTGACCACATGTCCCGGATTGCAAGGGACAGTCCCGGATTTTAACGGGATAGTAATGTTTCAAAATAAAAGCAGCTCCAATTTATCTTCATAGTATTTGGGCCATGGAGAGTGTTATTTCAATACTGTCATGGTTGTAGTTCAAGAGTAATTGAATGATAAAGTTTCCCCCTCCTGTCCCTTTTACCTAGTGTAAGCCGCCTCCCTTCAGATGTGGAATCTGTTCTTAAGACCGGACAAGGTGGCAGCAAGGGACAGTCTTCTTGCTTTGAGAACAATTAAATCTCTGCCCCCCCTTGACAGGTCTTTCAGGTTTTTCTCTTATGCTCACTGAAGATTGTCCCTCTCTGCGATCCATCTGGACACCTCATTTCTGATTTGAGGTGAGTAGTGTTACATCAGTAAGATACTTTATCATTCAATTACTCTTGAACTACAACTCTGACAGTATTGGAATAACACTCTCCATGGCCACAAATACTATGAAGATTAGTTGGAGTTGCTTTTATATTGAAACATTACTATCCCTTTAAATGCTTCTCCCATGTCCAGGGCAGCCCCCTTTCTGGGACAGTACAATGTCCCGGAATGAAGATCCCTGAATTCTAAAGACTATAAGAAGACTGGCCCATAGACTAGTGTGACAAAGTAATGTCTCAGCTGGGCTACAGAAAAATGGCTTCCGCTCTAAACAGCAGACAGAGAACTGAGTCTTGATACTGACATCAATCAGGACCTGCAGTGCAATTTTGTTGTAGTGTAATGCTAATCTAAGGCTTTGGGTGTGATGTATATTATCTCCCTCCAGTATTTAGAACTCTGTGGCGTGTCCCTAAATGGCAGAATTGAAACGTGGTCACCCTATCTAGCATTCAAGTGGTTAAAGACATAGTAATACTAAAAATGTAACAAAATATATGTTGTAGGGTTTATCCTCCTGAGTAAGAGAAAGCTACTCCCACTGCTGAGAGATATTTTATTAAAAAATTATAACAGCTCAGACTTGAATTTTTTTAGGTGCAATATCACAGTGGCCTGAAAATTTACAGTGGCGCTGTTGCTACACCATCCTATGGACTGCTCTGGTCTGTAGACCATAAATCTCCATAGGATGGTGTAGCAACAGCACCACTGTAAATTTTCAGGCCACTGTGCTATTGCACCTAAAAAAATTCAAGTTTCACCTGTAATAATTTTTTAATAAAATATCTCTCAGCAGTGGGAGTACCCTTGTTTTATTCGGGGACATAAACCCTACAACATATATTTTTTTACATCTTAAGTATTACTATCCTTACTTCACAAGTGTCCCTCTGTAGGAGAAATTAGGGATCCATACCTCCCAATTGTCCCTCTTTAGGAGATATTAGGGGTTCTTACTTCCCAAGTATCCCTCTTTAGGAGATATTAGGGATCCATACCTCCCAAGTGTCCCTCTTTAGGAGATATTAGGGGTCCTTACGTCCCAATTATCCCTCTTTAGGAGATATTAGGGGTCCATTACTCCTAAGTTTCTCTCTTTAGAAGATATTAGAGATCCGTACCTCCCAAGTGGCCCTCTTTAGGAGATATTAGGGGTCCATACCGCCCAAGTGTCCCTCTTTAGGAGATATTAGGTGTCCATACCTCTCAAGTGTCCCTGTTTAGGCGATATTAGGGGTCCATACCTCCCAAGTGTCCCTTTTTAGGATATATTAGGGATCCATACCTCCCAAGTGACCCCTTTGAGACCCAAATTTCATGTTGTCCCTCATTCTTGGAGATCAGACTGCGTGGTATGTATATAAGTGTATCACCCTGGTGTCCCTGTGTTTAGGATATCAGACTGTGTGGTGTGTATAGAAGTGTATCACCATGGTGTCCCTGTGTTTAGGAGATCAGACTGTGTGGTGTGTATATAAGTGTATCACACTGGTGTCCCTGTGTTTAGGAGATCAGACTGTGTGGTGTGTATAGAAGTGTATCACCCTGGTGTCCCTGTGTTTAGGAGATCAGACTGTGTGGTGTGTATATAAGTGTATCACCATGATGTCCCTGTGTTTAGGAGATCAGACTGTGTGGTGTGTATATAAGTGTATCACCCTTGTGTCCTTGTGTTTAGGAGATCAGACTGTGTGGTGTGTATATAAGTGTATCATCCTGGTGTCCCTGTGTTTAGGAGATCAGACTGTGTGATGTGTATATAAGTGTATCACCCTGGAATCCCTGTGTTTAGGAGATCAGACTGTATGGTGTGTATATAAGTGTACCACCCTGGAATCCCTGTGTTTAGGAGATCAGACTGTGTGGTGTGTATATAAGTGTATCACCCTGGGGTCCCTGTGTTTAGGAGATCAGACTGTGTGGTGTGTATATAAGTGTACCACCCTGGAATCCCTGTGTGACTGTGTGGTGTGTATATAAGTGTATCACCCTGGGGTCCCTGTGTTTAGGAGATCAGACTGGGTGGTGTGTATATTAGTGTATCACCCTGGTGCCATTTCCCACCCACTTCCCGCCTACTTTATAGCACAAGGATGGTAATCACCACCCACCCAATTAAACACTGCCCCTTTATGACACAAATCACCTCATTTACATCCTCCGGGTAGGCAGCACATGAGCCCTCTCCAGCGGCTCAAGGGGAGGAAGTTCCCAGGTATGTATAAGGAGATAGCTGACAACCCTCCAGATCTCACCTGGAGGCTTAGGTTTTTATGCTTAACCCTTTGAGTGCCAGAGGGGTACGCAACGCATTGGGCTTAATTACCAGGACAGAGGCTGATTCTTAGGGCTCAGTGAGTTCCCTTGTAACTCCTCCCACTTCACTGCCATTTCCTGTCACTCTCCGCCCACTTCAAAGGAATATTCTGCCTCTCCTCCTGCCCAACCCCACCCATCTCAATCAAGCTCCACCCACTTTGACACCAATTCTATCATTTGGACACTCCCACCCCAGACCTTGATGTACGTCCGGAGGCTTGAGACAAGAAGGTTCCTAGGAATAAGGAACAAATGACACTTCCCAAAATTCACACTGATTGAAATGGGCGTTTAACCCCTTGAATGTCCTAAACAATGCATTAGAGGACATCTAGCATTCAACATGTTAAAACCCACATGTAAATCAATGGAACATGTTATTTGTTGGGTTGCTCCGACCCTTTGAGTTCCAGAGAGACATCCAACGCATAGTTTTGCACTTTGCTGGCACTTAAAGGGTCAATGTGTCATCAATGTAAGTCCTGCTAAACCAGGATTCTGCAATCCATGGCTCTTCAGCTACTTCTGAACTGAATATCCCTGTGAACACAGCCCTCTGTGTATTCTATTCAATTCTCCACTTAAATCAACAATTAGAATTAGCATAAATACATTCACACCTGCACATATGAAGATCTGGAAATATGTGATGAGTAGAGCGATATGGATGTGTTTATATATGTCAAATTTTAAAATTAGCTGAACAAACGCTGTGGTGACTCATACTTATTTATAGCAGAGCAGATCTGGGTTCATATATCTGTAAACTTAGGGTCAGATTAACTTCCCAGGCGTCTCTCGGAAAGACAACCTCTAGCCTCGCACCTGTCCCCACCGCTCTCATCACATGATTATCTACCCATCCCTCCCAATTGTCCCTCTTTAGGAGATATTAGGGGCCCATACCTCCCAGCTGTTCCTCTTTAGGAGATATTAGGGGTCTATACCTCCCAACTGTCCCTCTTTAGGATATAATGGGGACTGTACCTCCCAACTGTCCCTCTTTAGGTGATATTAGGGGTCCATACCTCCCAACTGTCCCTCTTTAGGATATAATAGGGGACTGTACCTCCCAACTGTTCCTCTTTAGGAGATATTAGGGGTCTGTACCTCTCAAGTGTCTCTCTTTGGGAGAAATTGGGGGTCAGTACCTTTCAAGTGTTCCTCTTTAAGAGATACAGTATTCGGGTCCATATCTCCCAAGTGTGCCTCTTAGGAGATATTAGGGTCCATACCTTCTAAGTGTCCCTCTTTAGGAGATATTATGGGTTTGTACCTTCCAAGTGTCCCTCTTTAGGAGATATTAGGGGTCCATACCTTCCAAGTGTCCGAGGGACAGTCCCTTTATGAGACCCAAATCCCTCTGTCCCTCTTTCCCACCCTGGTGTCCCTGTGTTTAGGAGATCAGGCTGTGTAGTGTGTATATAAGTGTATCACATTGCTCCACAGCAACAAACCTCACTTGAATGTTTGTATAAACTTCAGTATATATGTATATAAATCAGTCTGTATATAAAAAATACTTTGGTTTTGTTCTGCATTATTTATTCAGTTACAGAAAGAGGTGTCAATAGGTCACGAAATAACCCCAAATTTCTTGGTAATGTCCTGCCTACCAGCAACACTCCCTATAACACAAGTGTCCCTCTTTGGCCATTTGAAATATTATGAGGTATGTCTACCTACGTAACAAAGTCTAGCACACAAAACTCCAAATAATGACCCCCTATTTACCTTACTATGGGCAGGAAATCCTAATGGCCTGTATGTTTTTTTTTCCTTTGCTCTTTGATTCAGGAAATAACATATTCAATCAGTCGTGCATCTCATGTCCCTGGAGGCGGCCATGACAGATGCGAGCAGAACCACAGGGCATCAAATTCTGCTTAATGCAAATGTGAATCTTAACCAACTCCGACTGTGAGCCAAATATAATTATTTCCACTTTTGTTGATGGAGCATTCTCTGAATACAGGACACTTGCCTGGGTGCCAGTCACGATGTAGATAGGATATAATAAAGAAGATAATGAGCCGCACTCAAGGGACTTTTTGGTGGTTCAATAAAATTGCTGATTTATTTATTGATCAATAAATCAGCACTTTGATTGAACCACCACCAAGTGTGGCTCACTATATTTTTTATTATATATGTGTGTGTGTGTGTGTATATATATATATATATATATATATATATATATATATATAGTCCCGATATAGGAACCGTGATGTCTGCCAGCGGACAGCACACAAGGAACCAGGGACCCTGCTTTTACCTACATATACTATTGATACATAGTTTCGGACAGCAACCAATGGTTTACATAATAGTGTCATTACAGTGCGTTACATTTCCACCAAATTCGCTGAGTTGTTACATTGTATTTGCTTTGTTTGGCCTGACTGTGTGTCGGTAGGGCACGTCGCGACCCGATACAGGGCCGTGCCGTGACCTGGTGGCACGAGGGGGGGGTTAGCAAAATGTTGTGGGGAGCAGACGGACTACTGTAAGGTCACCTTGTCTCTGTGCACGACCGGAGAGCCGACACGGCGTTAACCCTTCCTATGCTGGTGGGATTTGGTCGTGCCGCATGATTTGCGGCTGGTCCGTGCTCTCCCTCATGGGAAGGGTTAACAGACTTGGAGTGTTTATATTAGCCTGCACTGAGGTGCACATACATATTTCTCTTAGTTGTTGTCATCGTTCATTCTTTATTTAATGATATGTTTTAACTATAAGTTTTTTCGTATGCAAATGATGATGTCATTTAGTGATGATGTCATGGGTCAGGCACCACGTGCAGTGCGGGTTTTGGCGTCTAGTGTAGGGTATTTAGGGTCACCATTTCGTGGTTGTTCTGTTTGTTCTGAGGAAGCCTCCTAGCAGAGCCGAAACGTCAACAATAAATTTATTTTTTCATTTAGAAAGTCCTTATGAGAGCTCATTAGCTAGGGCTTCGTACCTAATTACACCTCTACATATATATATATATATATATATATATATATATATATATATATATATATATATACACACACACACACATTTTCTCCTTTGGTTTCGGGCTGCACTCTCTGTACGTATGTATAAATTGCCTGGGTGCTTCGTAAATAAAAGAGAGATACATGAAGTTCTAAGGGTAGATAAAGAGCCCTCACAGGAACATATTATAGATGCAGAAGTGGTTACATTTTATTAGATCGACGTTTCGGCCGTCTATGTGGCCTTTCTCAAGATTACACAGGTGTCCCACACATCCCCTAATAAACCCACACTGCAGACAAAAAAATTGTTCAGAAGGGTGCCAAAATGATTGGTGCTCTAATTGGATAATGAGCTAATCACCAAGTGAGATTAGATGATGACAAAATCCTAAAACTAGTGAACATTTAGAATGTAACCACTTTTGCATCTATAATATGTTGCTGTGAGTGCTGTTTATCCACCATCAGAACTGTATGTGTATGATATATATATATATATATATATATCATATGGTGAATAAACAGGCACTCTCAAGACTTGTGAATGAAGAAAATATGTGTTTTATTTGATCAGCGTTTCAATTATTTACATAATCTTCCTCAGGATAATCTTATGTAATATGCTTATGTAAATAATCGAAACGTTGATCAAATAAAAAGCTTATTTTCTTCATTCACAAGTCCTGAGAGTGCCTGTTCATTTACCCTATTGTTATCTGCTTGATCTGGATGTGGCACCCAGGCATTTGACCTTTTTAAAGGGATAGTAATGTTTCATAATGAAAGCAGCTCTAATTAATCATTATAGTATTTGGACCTTGTAGAGTGTCATTTCAATTCTGTCAGAGTTGTTGTTCAAGAGTAATTGAATGATAAAGTATCCCCCTCCTCCCCTTTTACTGATGTAACACCGTTCACCTCAGAACAGAAAGGTGGTGTCCAGATGGCTTGAACAGAGGGACAATCTTCAATTAGCATAAGGGAAAAACCTGTCAAGGGGGCAGGGTTTTCCTTATGATCCCAGTAAGAAGATTGTCTCTTGCTGTGATCTATCCGCTCCAGAGACCAGATTCCACATCTGAGGGGAGGTGGCTTACACTAGGTAAAAGGGGCGGGAGGGGGATACTTTATCATTCAATTACTCTTGTACCACAGCTCTGACAGTATTGAAATAACACTCTCCATGGCCCAAATACTATGAAGATAAATTGGAGCTGCTTTTATTTTGAAACATTACTATCTCTTTAAGTGTGAGTGCTATATATATATATATATATATATATATATATATATATATATATATATATATATATATCAGAAAAAGAACAGTACTCACTGGACTTGAAAATAGTGCAATAGATGAAAGTTCATTTCTTCACCTGTCAACATTTTGGTCCACACCTTTACTGATAACGGTTCCATTGTGGACCGAAAGGTTGACAGATTAAGCAATAAACTTTCACCTACTGCATTGTCTTCAAGTCCAATGAGTACTGTTGCTTTTCTGACTTGTTTTCCTTCAGTTTACTGGCACCTAAGCATTTTCTTCTGTATCGTGAGTGCTGCCGCTATTATCTTCTGTATGTATATAGATATATATATATATAAAATAATTCGCTAAAACGTGTGTAACGATGCAGTCATGCGCAGTAGACACTGCTGTGCGTGCTGCAGTCAATGCCAGTAGAGACTGCCCGCGCTGCAGCTGATACAAAGCTAGATGCCCCGAAGGAGCGTCCAGCTGTGTATCAGCCGTGTGCGGGCAGTCTCTACTGCGCACGACTGCCCCGCGACCGGCTGGCAGTGGCACAGTGGCCCGTGTAACAGGCTCTCCAACTAGTTATTTATATATATATATATATATATATATATATATACATACATACCTGGGAACTTTTCGTGCAGGTCTACCCAGAGGGTAACCCTGTCAGTGCCAAAAATGATGCGATTCGCGTCATAAAAGGAGTGGGGCTTAGTCGCGGGGGCGGGACAAAAAACCTGCAAAACGAAGGTAAGAGGGCGGGGAGTGGGAGGAACCGGGCGGGATGGAGCACAAGTGGGCAGAGTTTCTACTTAAACTCTGCCCACCCGGTGATTCACACATTGCCCTGGAGACCCGGTAATTCACTTTGAAATCCGGAGTCTCCGGGGCAAAACCGGAGAGTTCCCAAGTATGTATAGATAGATAGATAGATAGATAGATAGATAGATAGATATGTATATTCATGTATATAAGTGTTTACTGCTCCTTTATGGACCACAGGCATGTGTAACTCATTGTAACGTAATTCACAGCACATCGAATATGTTGCGTTGTATGGGAGAGATTGAGACAGCCGGTTAAAATGTTTTGACATCCATATTAACTGTGTTATGAGGATCGAATGTATGTGGCCGTTCGAGTTCGATGGGTGCTATGTGAGAAAGACTTTTACCCACTAATATCCAGAGACATTCGATTTTCGAATTAATGATTTCTGTACCACAACACAACAGCATTGAGCTAGTAGCGAACGGGGATCGAATCTTCTTGTTACCCTGTTTTTTGACTCTGCTTTCAGCCAGCAGAGTCGTGGGGACACTTGTTGTATAGATATGTACGAATATTATAGATCTAATTGAGAAATTTTTTTGTGAGCACGCGCTGCGTCTCCAGGTTGCGTGGCGACCGGCATACTTTCTGATGTCATTGTCTCGTTTTTGAACGAACGCTGTAGTTTGCAGCTCGGCGAACACGAGACAGGAGTCAGAATCAGCTGTGAGTAATTTTAATCAATGTATATTGCGAGCAATGCTATTTAAAGTTATACTTTAGCACTGTGTTGCCATTTGCCCTGAGGAAGGTCCCTGAGCGGACCGAAAACGTTTGGCTTGAGAATGCAATAAAGTAACACTATATTTGCTACAAGAGCTTCTGAGTGCTGTCTCGTACGAAGCTAGGATCACCCCAGGCTGAGTACATTTGAACATACCTCCCAACATTTCAAATTGCCAAAGAGGGACACTTGTGTTTTAGGGGGTGTTTCTGGGGGCGTGGCTGGTGGGTGGGGCATTAGCGAGAATTTTTAGGCTATTTCATGACCTATTGACACCTACTTATGTAACCTAATAAATGACTTCTATCAAGACCAAAGTATTTTATTTACACAGACTAATTTATAAACACATATACTGATGTTTAAACAAACAATAATGTGAGTTTTATTGCTGTGGAGCAATGTGATACTCTTATATAAACACCACACAATCTGATTTCCTAAAAAGAGGGACATCAGGGTGGGAAAGAGGGACAGAGGGATTTGGGTCAAAAAGAGGGACTGTCCCTCCTAAAGAGGGACACTTGGGAGGTATGCATTTGAACACTTGTTTCATCATTTTTCTATGGGACGGGCACCTATTATTTGCGTTGTTTATGCATATAGGTTTGTTAACTAAGTGTGTGCCACTGCTCATTTGATAGTCTTTATTAGATAGATAGATAGATAGATAGATAGATAGATATGTATATTCATGTATATAAATGTTTACTGCTCCATTATGGACCACAGGCATGTGTAACTCATTGTAAAGTAATTCACTGCATATCTCTCTCGTCCTTAAAGGGATAGTTATACTTAAAATGTAAAAAAAAATATGTTGTAGGGTTTATCCCCTGAGTAATACAAGAGTACTCCCACTGCTGAAAGGTGTTTCATTCAAAAGTTATTAATTTTCAAAGTTGAATTTTTTAGGTGCAATATCACAGCGGCCTGAAATTGTACAGTGGTGCTGTTGCTACACCATCCTATGGACAGCTCTGGTCAGTTGACCATAAATCTCCATAGGATGGTGTAGCAACAGCGCCACTGTACAATTTCAGGCCACTGTGATATTGCACCTAAAAAATTCAACTTTGAAAATTAATAACTTTTGAATGAAACACCTTTCAGCAGTGGGAGTGCCCTTGTTTTACTCAGGGGGATAAACTCTACAACATATTTTTTTTTACATTTTAAGTATTACTATCCCTTTAAAGTGTTAATATAATCCATCCCTCATGTTTCCCCCTTTCAACGTTCTCTACAACTTCTTCCCTCCTCGATCCTCCTGAGTAGTTTCCCAGATGTACCTAACACACAAAGAACTCAGACAAGAAATAAATATGGAAACTGGGTCCCATAGGACTCTCTTCTCCTGTGTGCAGACTGGATCAGTTTAGAGGGACGGCACCGTCTGTAACCGTACAAATCTGTCTTTCGAGGTTATGCAACAGTCTGCTAGTCATGCAAGGCCGACTTCGCGGGACAAAGGAGAGAGGAGCTATTGGGGGGGGGGGTTGGAAATAATTTGCTTGGCTCGGCATTCAGGAAGGTTTGATCAAGGCTGGTCTGCCCTGTGTCTGAGATTTAACGAGGCCAGTACGCTATTAGGTTTGTAACCCTCTGAGTGCTGGGGAGGGTGCCAGCCCCCTTCCAGGGTTTAAGGTACAGAGCTGCTACTTTCAGATATCAGTTTTGCAGATATGAAGACTACATTGCTCACCTATCCGGGGCTCAAAGGAACACTTAAAGGGATAGTAATACTTCGTTTTAACTTTATTTTATTTTGTAGGCATTAAAAAAACATGAAGAATGATATGTCTTATCTCTCAAACCTTTATGGTTTAAGAGATATTCACAAGCAAAGTTCCCCTCCTGCCTCTTTTACCTAGTGTTACCCATCTCTTCTCAGATGTGGAATGCAGTCCATAGACCAGACAGATAACAGAAGGGGACAATCTTCTTTGTATGAAAACAATGAAAGCCCTTCCCCCCTTGGCAAGTTTTTCAGCTTTTTCCCTTATCTTAATTGAAGATTGTCCCTCTCTGCAGTCTACCTGGGCACCTCCCTTCTGATCTGGTTGAACAGGGGTGGGATATTTTGTTTTGAATACCTCTTAAACCATAAAGGTTTGAGAGATAAGACTTATATCATTCTTCATGTTTTTTTAATGCCTACAAAATAAAATAAAGTTAAAATGAAGTATTACTATCCCTTTAAAGGAACACTGATGCATACCTCCCAACATTTCAAATTGCCAAAGAGGGACACTTGTGTTTAAGGGGAGTTACTGGGGGTGTGGCCAGTGGGCGGGGCATTACAGAGAAGTTTTAGGCTATTTCATGACCTACTGACAGCTCCTTGTGTAACCTAATAAATGACATAACAAGATCAAAGTATTGTATTTACACAGACTAATTTATAAACACATATACTGATGTTTGCATAAACAATAATGTGAGATTTACTGCTGTAGAGCAATGTTATACACTTATATACACACCACACAATCTGATGTCCTAAAAAGAGGGACATCAGGGTGGGAAAGAGGGACAGAGGGATTTGGGTCTAAAAGAGGGGCTGTCCCTCCTAAAGAGGGACACTTGTGAGGTATGCTGATGCCAAATTCCTAGATTCTCTTGTATAAAGCTTGCAGATATGGAAATGGTGTTACTCCCCGCTACAGCAAAGGAAGGGTTAAAGGGGCACTGCCGCTAAACTGTTACACTCTCTTATATAAATTTCTGTAAAATGCATTGTTCAGCTTCCTAGAACTCAAAGGGTTAAATGGGCACTAAACCTAAACTGCAACATTGTGTTATATAAATTATGGATGAGGTGTATATAAACATTATTATTATTATTCTTTATTTATATAGCGCCAACTAATTCCGCAGCGCTGTACAATTGGGGAATAGACATACAGAGGTATTAAATAGTACAATCAGATGTGTAGAACAGGAGGATCAGAGGGCCCTGCTCGTGAGAGCTTACAGTCTAGAGGAAGGTAGGTTTGATACAGAAGGAGTAAGTGCTATTGTGTTTAAGTGCCTCCTGCCACATGAACTGCCAGTCAGTGGGTGGGAGTGAGAAGTGCCATTGAGTGCAGTAGTCCGTGCAAGGGGTGAATCTTGGTGATGATGTTTATGGAGGCAGTTGATAGGCCTCCCTGAAGAGGTGAGTCTTCAGGGAGCGTCTGAAGATTTGAAGGCTGGGGGAGAGTCTGATGGGGCGGGGGAGGGAATTCCACAGCTCAGGTGCAGCACGGGAGAAGTCCTGTAGGCGGGAGTGGGAGGATGTGATAAGAGCTGTGGAGAGCAGAAGGTCATGTGCAGAGCGAAGATGGCGGGCGGGAGTATATTTGGAAATGAGAGATGAAATATAGGGGGGTGCAGTGTTAGTGAGGGCTCTATAAGTTAGCACCAGAGTTTTGAATTTTACTCTGTATGCTAACGGGAGCCAGTGTAGGGACTGACAGAGGGGTGTGGTGTTAGAGAAGCGATGAGTGAGGTAGATTAGTCTTGCAGCAGAGTTCATTATGGACTGTAGCGGGGTTAGTCGGGTGAGAGGCAGGCCAATTAGTAAAGAGTTACAGTAGTCAAGACGGGACATGATGAGTGTTTGGATTAGAATTTTGGTAGTGTCTTCTGTGAGACATGTCTTGCTCTCCTCTCTGGCACTCAAAGGGTTAAGGAAACATGAATTTTAGATACATTCGATAAAACTTTCAAATATATGTAATGCATCACTTGCCTCACAGGAAGGGACATTAACCCTCTGAGCACCAGAGAGATATCAAAAGCACTGCAATGCAATGCATTGTGTACCACTCTGGCACATAAAGGGTTAATGAGAAAAAAAAAAAAAAAAAAGCTACATTATGTTACACAATTCTGGAAGATTTTCAGATAACTAAGGTGCACTTACTCACCCCTTCAGTACTCAAAGGGTTAACCCCTTAGTGTCACCTTAACACCCGCCGAACATTTTTTTTTTTTTTTTCAAAGAAGTCCGGAGTCTCCGAGCAGCGTGCAGCCGCACGGAGACGCGGACTTCCGTGACTTACCAGGTACGTCCTCTGTCACTAAGTGACAGTTTTTGCGGGACGTACCTGGTAAGTCATATGTCGTTAAGGGGTTAAAACAAATAGTTATACAAATTTTGGTAGATTTGCAGATGTAGCAAATGTGTTGCTCATCCCCCCACCACTGAAAAGGTTAACCAAATCATTGCTGCTAAACTGATAGAATCTGTTATATAAACATCAAAACGTCATACCTCCCAAGTATCCCTCTTTAGGAGGGACAGTCCCACTTTTAGACCCAAATCCCTCTGTCCCTCTTCCCCACTCTTATGTCCCTGCGATTAGGAGATCAGACTGTGTGGTGTGTATAGAAGTGTATCACCCTGGTGTCTCTGTGTTTAGGAGATCAGACTGTGTGGTGTGTATAGAAGCATGTCACCCTGGTGTCCCTGTGTTTAGGAGATCAGACTGTGTGGTGTGTATATAAGTGTATCACCCTGGTGTCCCTGTGTTTAGGAGATCAGACTGTGTGGTATGTATATAAGTGTATCACCCTGGTGTCCCTGTGTTTAGGAGATCAGGCTATGTGGTGTGTATATAAGTGTATCACCCTAGTATACCTGTGTTTAGGAGATCAGACTGTGTGGTGTGTATATAGAAGTGTATCACCCTGGTGTCCCTGTGTTTAGGAGATCAGGCTGTGTGGTGTGTATATAAGTGTATCACGCTGGTGTCACTGTGTTTAGGAGATCAGACTGTGTTGTGTGTATATAACTGTATCACCCTGGTGTCCCTGTGTTTAGGAGATCAGACTGTGTGGTGTGTGTGTATAAGTGTATCACCCTGGTGTCCCTGTGTTTAGGAGATCAGACTGTGAGGTGTGTATAGAAGTGTATCACACTGGTGTCCCTGTGTTTAGGAGATCAGACTGTGTGGTGTGTATAGAAGTGTATCACACTGGTGTCCCTGTGTTTGGGATATCAGACTGTGCGCTGTGTATAGAAGTGTATCACCCTGGTGTCCCTGTGTTTAGGAGATCAGACTGTGTGATGTGTATATAAGCGTATCACCATGATGTCCCTGTGTTTAGGAGATCAGACTGCGTGGTGTGTATAGAAGTGTATCACCCTGGTGTACCTGTGTTTAGGAGATCAGACTGTGTGGTGTGTATATAAGTGTATCACCCTGATGTCCCTGTATTTAGGAGATCAGACTGTGTGGTGTGTGTGTATATAAGTGTATCACACTGCTCTATGGCAATAAAACTCACATTAATGTTTGTATAAATATCATTATATGTGTAAAAAAAATGTTGGTCTAGTTATAAGTCATTTATTAGGTTACACAAGGAGGTATCAATAGGTCATGAAATAGCCTAAAACTTCTCGGTAATGCCCCGCCCACCAGCCACGGCAACACCCCCTAAAACACAGGTGTCCCTCTTTGGCAATTTGAAATGTTGGGAGATATGAAACATACACAGATATTAACCCTTCGAGGGCCACAGAGGCATCCATCACAGTGTGTTGCAGTGAGTTAGATATCTCTCGGGCACTCAAAGCGTTAAAGTGGAACTACCACCCCTTCTAAATTTGCCCCCAAAGAATTACCCATCTGGCGACTAGCTGCTCAGTAGCGCTAGTCGCCAGAATTATTACCACATTATAGAGAATTCCTACTGCTCCCGGACTGACAGCCAGGAAACAGCGCAGACATCCTTCCATAGTGATATCTGCGCGCCTGCGCTATCAGTCCTAGTCTGCTCTAGGAGGCGTTGCTAGGAGACAGACAGCGCCGGAAGGGACTGACAGCGCAGGTGCACAGACATCAGTATGCAAAGATGTCTGCGCTGTTTCCTGGCTCTAAGGAAAATGCACTGTTTATAATATGTGCAACTCCATATCTCAGGGCCTCCTCATAGGCACCTCTGTCCCAGAATGAACATCCCTAAATGGTCTTTCTTCATAAAGAAATGTTAACAATCTCTTTTACCCCATATATACTAGTTATTTCAGCTGACCTATATGTGTATATATAGATTTTACTAACCCTTACAGCCTCATAAAATGTCCATTGTTAATCTTGTTTAACCCTTTAAGGACCAGAATGGTATAGAACTAGTGTGGTGACATCACCTGGATTGCCCAAGATAGTCCCAGATTTGAAATGTGTGTCCCACATCCTGGTCAGCCCCCTTCCAGGACAATAAATGTCCCTATCTTCAGCTCCTTAAGCATAAAAATGTGCTGTAACAGAAAGAAAACAACTATAGTGGACTACAAGAAAATGGCCTCTACACAGAGTTATAAACTCTAGAAATAACTGAGGCCTACTTCCTAATGACAAACAGAAAAAGCAGTGTAAGATTACACTACGACTCAGAGCTTGACTTCCATTTTGTTGTAGCACAGCAGACCCAGCAGTCTGTCACAGCAGTCAATGGCAAGTTCTGTCTTTAGAATTTAGAACTCTGTTGCTCTAGAGAAACAGCAGGTTAAAGCAGAACTTTCACTTATTTATATTTTACCCCCTATCGTTGTGTTCCACTAAATAATCAGAAAACTGTGTTGTAACGCTTCCCAATTCAAAAGCATATAAGATTGGGTATCTTTGTGTCCTTCGGATGTTGTAGGAAGAGAGAAGCCATCTTTGTGACGTAGAAGTTTATTGGCATCACTCTCCCTTTAGGTCCTTCCAAAGGTGCATTGAAAATACTGCCCCCTTTTTTTTCCCCACCAGCCGTGCACATGTAGGGTGACCACACATCCAGGTATGCCCGGGAGTGTCCCAAATTGGGGGTCTGTGTCCCGCGTCCCGGGGTCAACCCCGACCGGGACAACAAAAAGTCCTGGAATGGAGCAACATGCACCAGTCCAGCCAGCCAATGAAATGTATTTGCTATATGGTCCTCATTGGCTGGCCAATGAAGATCATATTGCAAATACATTTCATTGGCTGGCTGGACTGGTGCATTGGAGACAGCTGGGATGGAGCAGGTATGCTGGCGCTGCAAGTGAGACTCGCGGCTGAGGCTCCCGCCGACGCTGACCATGTTTCTGAGGCTGTTCCCACTGGGAACTCTTACTCTGTGTCAGCTTCAGAAAGATGGTCAGCGCCGGTGGGAGCCTCAGCCGCGGGACTAGAGTGACCACATGTCCTGGAATGGCAGAATGGAAATGTGGTCCCCCTATGCACATGTACAGTTGTAGTCCACTTCTCTTGCAATCTATTTTTGACAAGGGGAGCAGGCTGCCAGTATATATAATAAGAAAGTTTTCCATAACCACTCTCTCACCATATCTTTCTCTCTGAGATAGACACCGAAGAGATGGTGCTAGGTCAGAGAAACACATCAGAATAGGCAGAGGCGTAACTAGAAGCCTCTGGGCCCTGGTGCAAGAAGTGCCTCGGGCCCCCCCCACCACATTGGCCCCCCTCGACCACACTGACCCCCTCCACAATGCCCCTCAATCTTCACAATGCCCCGATCTCCTACCTTCCTGGAGCTCCCGCTTGGTCCTCTTCGTAATGCAGAGCGCTGGAAGATGATGTCATCTCCCAGCGCTCTGCAATACTAGATAATGTCATCTCCCAGCTCTCTGCATTACTAGAGCGCCGGAGGGAGACTGCGGGCACCAGGCGGAGGAGTTGCAGGGGGCGATGAGACCCCTATAGTTACGCCACTGAGAATGAGGGTGGACTTCATATATGCAGAGAGGAGTGAACTAGTGAGCTGTCGGTACAGTTTATACTGCACTGACCGTCGGTACAGTTTGTTCCGCACTGACCAGCAAGCTGATGTCACACGTTAAATTTCAAGTTCAATATTTCCTATACAGCAGTGATTTGGGAAAGAAATACAGATTTTACACAAGAACGAAGTGATGAATCAACCTACAGCAAGTTACTTGAGGTTAAAGTTCACCTTTAAAGGGATAATAATGTTTCACAATAAAAGCAGCTCCAATTAATCTTCATAGTATTTGGGCCATGGAGAGTGTTATTTCAATACTGTCAGAGTTGTAGTTCAAGAGTAATTGAATGACAAAGTATCCCCCTCCCACCCCTTTTACTGATGTAACAATGCTCACCTCAGAGCAGCAAGACTGTCTGCAGAGAGGGACAATCTTAAGTGAGCAGAAGGAAGGGGGCAGGGTTTTCCTTATGATCACAGTAAGAAGATTGTCCCTTGCTGTGATCTGTCCGGCCAAGAGACCAGATTCCACATCCTAGGGGAGGAGTCTTACACTAGGTCAAAGGGGCGGGAGGGGGATACTTTATCATTCAATTACTCTTGTACTACAACTCTGACAGTATTGAAATAAAACTCTTCATGGACCAAATACTGTGAACATTAAATTGGAGCTGCTTTATTAGTAAAACATTACTATCTTTTTAAAGGGATAGTAATACTTAAAAATTAGTATCCCCCATGTTGTAGCCAGTAAAAAACGAAGTTAATTGAGACCAGCAGCATCTATCAAACCTTTATGGTTTGAGAGATATCCGCTTTCAAAGTTCCCTCTCCCCTGATGTCAGCATTCTAGCTGAATTCCGTCCTGGGGAATCCGGTCCTGGGACCGGCGGAGGCTCTGCAGCAGAGCTGAGATCGAGATAATAAAAAACAAATCCTTAACTTAAAAGGTTTTCTACGTGTGCTTGCAAACCACACACACGTAGAAGACCTTTTTAGTAAAGGATTTATTTTTTAATAACGCGATCTCGGCTCTGCTGCAGAGCCGCGGGCTGATCCCAGGAGAGGATTCCCCTGCTCGCAGCTAGAACGCCGATGTCGGGGGAAAAGCCAAATAGAGGGAACTTTGAAAGCGGATATCTCTCAAACCATAAAGGTCGGAGAGATGCCGCTGGTCTCATTTTACTCAGTTTTTTACAGACTCGTACACATGGGGATAGTCATTTTTAAGTATTACTATCCCTTTAAGTACCAACATCCAGTGATGATAAGTGACCCTGCTTGCACAGCCGCACTAGAGCTGTGAAGTACTATCTGCTCTTCCTCTCGCCAACGTCCCTGAAAGGCTTAAAGTGTATTAGCTTCTAAGGGGTTAAAACAGGAGAAGCACCATGACTTATGTTGCCAAACTACAATTCCCATCATCCCCTGCCAGCCATTGGCTGTCAGAGGATGATGGGGATTGTAGTCTGGCAAATGCTGGAGAGCCCCAAGTTGCAGACCCCTGGGTTAAAAGGTCAGCCCTTTCAATATGTCTCTCTGACAGCGAGCTGTCACCTTTATGAGACATATTACGGCGCATCCTTGTGTGGGAGGAGTAATCTGTGTTTGTTCTCTTAATTAAAAAGGCTGAAAATGGCTAAGACACACAAGGCATCCTCGTTCCTTGCAGAAAGTGAATACAACTGACTAAAAAGAGCCAGATTCCCCCCACGCACTGCCTGGTGTACCAACTAGAGGGGATCCAAGAAGACAGAGGAGGGCTGGATTTCCTAATATGATTCCGCTCTCTGTGCTCTAGATGAACAAATTTCTCAATACCAATCCCGCTTAAAGGGGAACTACCACCCCGCAAAAACTGTATGTTAATTAAGTCTTCATCTGGCGACTAGCTGCTTAGTAGCGCTAGTCACCAGAAATATTACCTGGTTTAAAAGATTTTCTACTTATTCGGAGGCTGAAAGTAGCAGGAAGCACGGACATCTTGCCATAGTGACGTCCCTACACCTGCGCTGTCAGTCCCTTTTGAAGCTGGCTGGCTCCTAGCAATGCCTACTAGACCCGGCTGAGACTGACAGCGCAGTCGCACGGACGTCACTATGGCAAGATGTCCGTGCTTCCTGCTACTGTCAACCTCCGAATAAGTAGAAAATCTTTGAAACCAGGTAATATTTCTGGCGACTAGCGCTACTAAGCAGATAGTCGCCAGACGAAGACTTAATTAACATACAGTTTTTGAAAGGTGGTAGTTTCCCTTTAATGCCAATTTACTAAACTACCTATGCTGAAAAGTCTTCCCTTAAAGCGGAACTACCACCCAATATAAAGTCGTCCCCCCAATAATTAGGTATATGGTGACATGCTTCTTAATAGTGTTATTATCTGCTACAAGTACCACAATCTGAAGTAATCCTGTTTACTGACTGACAGCCAGCCTAGCACACAGACATCTTGGCTTAGAGACGTCTGCACACCTGCGCTATTCATCCTGGTCTCCTCTAGGATGCATTGCATGGAGCCAAAAGGCACCGGAAGGGACTGACGGCGTGTTTCTGTTCTCTACACCTTGTATGAAACTATTTCAAATCTCCCAAGAGTCCCGCTTTAGTCAGGACAGAGCCACTTTGAGACCCAAATCCCTCTGTCCCTCTTTCCCACCCTGGCGTCCCTCTTTTTAGGAGATCAGACTGTGTAGTCTGTGTATAAGTGTATCACATTGCTACACAACAATAAAACTTACATTAAAGTGTAATGTCCACAAAAAAGTTTTTTTGCATTTAGAAGAGCTTAAAAAGCTGAGCTAAATGCAAAAAAATGTTTCTCTCAGACTAATATGGTTTAAGAGACACAGGAGTTTAAAGTTTGATCTCTCCTACTGACAGCTGTAAAGCTGTCAGCAGGAGATCTGTGTCGGCCGACACGGAGGCCCTTGAGAAGTGCTGGGATCTCGTTATTTACCACAAATCCCTTCACTGGAATGGTCTAAAACGAGTGCTTGAAAACCAGGCACACATTTAGAACATTCCAATGAAGGGATTTGTGGTAAATAATGAGATCGCGGCTCTGCTCAAGCGCCTCCATGTCGGCCGACACAGATCTCCTGCTGACAGCTTTACAGCTGTCAGTAGGAGAGATCAAAATTTTAAACGCCTGTATCTCTTAAACCATAGCGGTTTGAGAGATACTTTTTTTGCTTTTAGCTCAGCTTTTTAAGCTCTTCTAAATGCAACAAAACTTTTTTGTGGACATTACTAACCCTTTAATGCTTTAAAATGTATTGATAAAGCCTGTGCAAGTGTACTTTATATATATAAATATATATATATATATATATATATATATATATATATATATATATATATATATATATATACCAAGTGGGATGGTAGAAACTAAGGAAGGGGCAGGAGTCTCACAGAGGGCATAGGTGGGACCAATGTACGTGAAAACACCAATGGGATAACCCAACGCGTATTATAGAGATACAACTCCCTTCCTCAGGGGATTTGAAAAGCTCACTGTGAGAATCCCTAGTTTCTACCATCCCATTCAATATTCAGAGCGGGTGCCTGCAGCCACGAGGACGCTAACTTCTAAGCAATTATATACCATCTGCAACTGTGGTTTTATTCTTCTGTACTTTGGTGTTTAAATGGGAACCATCACCCCAAATAAAGTCCACCCCCCCAATTAGGCATCTAACGAAAAGCTTACCAATTAAACTGCTATTTAGGATAAAGACTGCGTTAGTCAAAAATCCTATCTCAGCCAACACTGACGGCCAGGCAACAGCGTAGACATATTTCCTTATACATGTGTGAGCGCCTACGCCGTCAGTCCCGGTCTCCTCCAGGAGTCGTTGCATGGTACCTTTAGGTACCAGAAGGGACTGTCGGTGCAGGCTTGCAGATGCCTCTAGAGAGCTTTTGCCTGGCTGTCAGTGTCGGCTGAGGTAGGATTGTTGACTAACGCGGTCTTTATAACATTTTCATTGGTAAGCATATCGCTAGATGCCTAATTGCTGGGGGGGGACTTTATTTGGGGTGATAGTTCCCCTTTAAGCATTATTGTACCATCATAGTCCTAGTATTTGTGTCATTCAGGACACACTGTTGCCAACATAAGTTGCATTGCTCGACAACATCAGCACCAACACTAAGGAAGGCTGGAATCTCATCATCTGCAGAGAAAAGTGGACTCATAAGTGAAGCCAGATTCAGGACATAGCCCAAAGGCTGCCAGAGGCTGAGACCTCGTATATACATACAGCCCAAGATGGGCTTAATGTGAGTGCACTGATTGTATATTAAAATACTACACTTAGATCGGATATTATCTTTCTCTTGTGTTTGTTGTCTAGCTTTGCGCGTCTACAGATTTTTTGAGTTTTCCCTTTAATGTTTGTATAAACTTCAGTATATATGTGTACAAAGTAGTCTGTGTGAATAAAATACTTTGCTCTTGCTCTAAATCATCTATTCAGTTATACAGAGATCATGAAATAACCTAAATATTCTCAGTAATGCCCCTACCACGAGCCACAAACCCAGCAACGCCATCTAAAACAAAAATGTTCCTCTTTTGGCCATTTGAAATGTAGTGAGTTAAGGAACACAGGTGAACCAATCAGTCATTCTGAAAGATTGGCCAGAGTTAAAGGGATAGTAATACATCAATATAATTACATTTAATAATGTACCTGGTAAAAAAATGAATTAATTGCACCTGTCTGATCTCTCAGACCTTTATGGTTTGAGAGATACCAGCTTACAAAGTCCCCCCCTCCCTCCCCTTGCACTGACATCAGCTTTCTATCTCACAGATGGAGATCCTGGCCCTGCGGCTCTTCAGCAGAGCCGAAATCACTCTCTTTAGAAAGAAATACTTAATTTGAAAGGTCTACAATGTGTGCTTGCAAAACCAGGCACACATTGTAGACCGTTCAAATGCAGTATTTCTTTCTAACTAGTGCGATTTCGGCTCTGCTGAAGAGCTGCAGGACTATCTGTGGACTGGGATCTCCATCTGTAAGATAGAAAGCTGGGGAGGAAAGGGGGATTTATGTAAGCTGGTATCTCTCAAACCATAAAGTTTTCAGAGATCGGACACGGACCAAGTAATTAACTTTTTTACTAGGTACATTATTAAATGTAATTATATTGATGTATTACTATCCCTTTAAAGGTGCCCATACACAGTGCGATTTTGGTTGGAGCCAACCAGTGATCTGATCGCTGAGCAATCAGATTGCAGTCATTCCTACACACGCACACACACACACACACA
Organism: Rhinophrynus dorsalis; assembly: GCA_037306005.1. Lineage (NCBI taxonomy): Eukaryota > Metazoa > Chordata > Amphibia > Anura > Rhinophrynidae > Rhinophrynus > Rhinophrynus dorsalis. The sequence goes on along the minus strand of CM074727.1, from coordinate 24,049,744 downwards.
CACACACACTCAGACCTAATCCAGGCCATCTGAAATCAGATTGCCTGTTTATCCACAGCAATAGGACTTATTAGTTAATGCACATTTTAGGACTATATATAGACTTTTCGGTTTTGCCCATTTGACAAATGCCACCTTTAATTCTTTAACCCTTAGAATCATACCTGGAAGCTTTGTATTCTGAGTCCTCGGAGGGCACTCCTATGGTGCAGCTGGATGATACAAAAAATGACGTGATTCGCGTCAAAAGAGGTGCGGCTTCCTCAGGGGCAGGAGTAGGTGTTAGTAAGTGTCACACAGTGGGTGGGAAGTGGGAGGAACAGGGTGGGAAGGAGGAGAAGTTGGCGGAACAGGGTGGGAAGGAGAAGAAGTGGGTAGGAAGTGGGAGGAACAGCCTGAGAAGGAGGAGAAGTTGGAGGAACAGGGTGGAAGGAGAAGAAGTGGGTAGGAAATGGGAGGAACAGCCTTGGAAGGAGGAGAAGTTGGAGGAACAGGGTGGGAAGGAGAAGTGGGTAGGAAGTGGGAGGAACAGGGTGGGAAGGAGGAGAAGTTGGAGGAACAGGGTGGGAAGGAGAAGAAGTGGGTGGGAAGTGGGAGGAACAGGGTGGGAAGGAGGAGACGTTGGCGGAACAGGGTGGGAAGGAGAAGAAGTGGGTAGGAAGTGGGAGGAACACCCTGGGAAGGAAAAGTGGGCGGAGTTTCTTCAGAAACTCCCCACCACAGGAGAATCAGCCTCTGTCCCCGGAGACCAGGTAATCAGCTAGAAAAACTGGAGTCAGATCCTGAGAGTTCCCACCTATGCTTTGGATTCTACAGGCGTACGCAACTCACTATAGTTTTTAGCTCCATATAAGGACCATAGATAAAGCATACCTCCTAGGTGTCCCTCTTTAGGAGATATTAGAGTCCATACCTTCCCCCCATATGCCTCTTTAGGAGATATTAGGGTCCATACCTGTCAAGTGTCCCTCTTTAGGAGATATTAAGGGTCCATACCTCTCAAGTGTCCCTCTTTAGGAGATATTAAGGGTCCATAGCTCTCAAGTGTCCCACTTTAGGAGATATTAGGGGTCCATATCTCTCAAGTGTGCCTCTTTAGGAGATATTAAGGGTCCGTACCTCCCAAGTGTCCCTCTTTAGAAGATATTAGGTCTCCATACGTTCCAAGTGTCCCTCTTTAGGAGATATTAGGGTCCATACCACCCAAGTGTCCCTCTTTAGAAGATATTAGGTCTCCATACGTCCCAAGTGTCCCTCTTTAGGAGATATTAGGGTCCATACCTCCCAAGTGTCCCTCTTTAGGAGATATTAAGGGTCCATACCTCTCAAGTGTCCCTCTTTAGGAGATATTAGGGTCCGTACCTCCCAAGTGTCCTTCTTTAGAAGATATTAGGGGTCTGTACCTCCCAAGTGTCCCTCTTTAGGAGATATTAGGGGTCCATACTTCTCAAGTGTCCCATTTTAGGAGATAATAGGGGTCCATATCTCTCAAGTGTGCCTCTTTAGGAGATATTAGGGTCCATATCTCCCAAGTGTCCCTCTTTAGAAGATATTAGGTCTCCATACGTCCCAAATGTCCCTCTTTAGGAGATATTAGGGTCCATACCTCCCAAGTGTCCCTCTTTAGGAGATATTAAGGGTCCATACCTCTCAAGTGTCCCTCTTTAGGAGATATTAGGGTCTGTACCTCCCAAGTGTCCTTCTTTAGGAGATATTAGGTCTCCATACGTCCCAAGTGTCCCTCTTTAGGAGATATTAGGGTCCATACCTCCCAAGTGTCCCTCTTTAGGAGATATTAAGGGTCCATACCTCTCAAGTGTCCCTCTTTAGGAGATATTAGTGTCCGTACCTCCCAAGTGTCCTTCTTTAGAAGATATTAGGGGTCTGTACCTCCCAAGTGTCCCTCTTTAGGAGATATTAGGGGTCCATACCTCCCAAGTGTCCCTCTTTAGAAGATATTAGGTCTCCATACGTCCCAAGTGTCCCTCTTTAGGAGATATTAGGGTCCATACCACCCAAGTGTCCCTCTTTAGAAGATATTAGGTCTCCATACGTCCCAAGTGTCCCTCTTTAGGAGATATTAGGGTCCATACCTCCCAAGTGTCCCTCTTTAGGAGATATTAAGGGTCCATACCTCTCAAGTGTCCCTCTTTAGGAGATATTAGGGTCTGTACCTCCCAAGTGTCCCTCTTTAGGAGATATTAGGGGTCCAACCTTCTCAAGTGTCCCACTTTAGGAGATAATAGGGGTCCATATCTCTCAAGTGTGCCTCTTTAGGAGATATTAGGGTCCATACCTCCCAAGTGTCCCTCTTTAGAAGATATTAGGTCTCCATACGTCCCAAGTGTCCCTCTTTAGGAGATATTAGGGTCCATACGTCCCAAGTGTCCCTCTTTAGGAGATATTAGGGGTCCACACCTCGTAAGTGTCCCTCTTTATGAGATATTAGGGGTCCATACCTCCCAAGTGTCCTTCTTTAGAAGATATTAGGGGTCTGTACCTCCCAAGTGTCCCTCTTTAGGAGATATTAGGGGTCCATACCTCCCAAGTGTCCCTCTTTAGAAGATATTAGGTCTCCATACGTCCCAAGTGTCCCTCTTTAGGAGATATTAGGGTCCATACCACCCAAGTGTCCCTCTTTAGAAGATATTAGGTCTCCATACGTCCCAAGTGTCCCTCTTTAGGAGATATTAGGGTCCATACCTCCCAAGTGTCCCTCTTTAGGAGATATTAAGGGTCCATACCTCTCAAGTGTCCCTCTTTAGGAGATATTAGGGTCTGTACCTCCCAAGTGTCCCTCTTTAGGAGATATTAGGGGTCCATACTTCTCAAGTGTCCCACTTTAGGAGATAATAGGGGTCCATATCTCTCAAGTGTGCCTCTTTAGGAGATATTAGGGTCCATACCTCCCAAGTGTCCCTCTTTAGAAGATATTAGGTCTCCATACGTCCCAAGTGTCCCTCTTTAGGAGATATTAGGGTCCATACGTCCCAAGTGTCCCTCTTTAGGAGATATTAGGGGTCCACACCTCGTAAGTGTCCCTCTTTATGAGATATTAGGGGTCCATACCACCCAAGTGTTATTCTTTAGGAGATATTAGGGGTCCATACCTCCCAAGTGTCCCTCTTTAGGAGATATTAGGGGTCCATACCTCCCAAGTGTCCCTCTTTAGGAGACCCAAATCCCTCTGGCCCTGTTTCCCACCCTGCCCTATTTTAGGAGATCAGACTGTGTGGTATGTATATATAAATGTATCACATTGCTCCACAATAATAGGACCCACATTAATGTCTGTATAAACTTCAGTATTCGTGTTTATAAATTAGTCTGTGTAAATAAAATACATTGGTCTTGTTCTTGATCGTGTATTCAATTACATAAAGAGCTGTGCATCACAAAGTAACTTAAAAATGCTATTAACTCCTGTGTTACCAGTTCACTTAATACAAGACAATTCGGCAAAGAAGATGTTAACCTGAGCTGAGGTAAGGTTAGTACAGAGGGTTATGGTGGGGTGGTAGTTTAGTATGGGCTGGGCTTTAAGTGAGTTTGCAAAGCATTGTATTGCACTGCAAACTCACACAGCATGTTTGTGTACAGGGGTGAATGTGTTTTGGAGCATTAGGGGACAAGTGTTCAGAAAAAGAAACCTCCCAAATCTCACCGAGCTATGTTTAGAACTACACACCTCCCAAATGTCCCTCTTTAGGAGGGACAGTCCCTCTTTGCGACCCAAAACCCTCTTTCTCACCCTGATGTCCCTCTATTTAGGAGATCAGACTGTGTGGTGTGTGTATAGAAGTGTATCACCCTGGTGTCCCTGTGTTTAGGAGATCAGACTGTGTGGTATGTATATAAGTGTATCACCCTGGTGTCCCTGTGTTTAGGACATCAGACTGTGTGATGTGTATAGAAGTGTATCACCCTGGTGTCCCTGTGTTTAGGAGATCAGACTGTGTGGTGTGTATATAAATGTATCACCCTGGTGTCCCTGTGTTTAGGAGATCAGACTGTGTGGTGTGTATATAAGTGTATCATCCTGGTGTCCCTGTGTTTCGGAGATCAGACTGTGTGGTGTGTATATAAGTGTATCACCCTGGTGTCCCTGTGTTTAGGAGATCAGACTGTGTGGTGTGTATAGAAGTGTATCACCCTGGTGTCCCTGTGTTTAGGAGATCAGACTGTGTGGTGTGTATAGAAGTGTATCACCCTGGTGTCCCTGTGTTTAGGAGATCAGACTGTGTGGTGTGTATATAAGTGTATCACCCTGGTGTCCCTGTGTGTAGGAGATCAGACTGTGTGGCGTGTATAGAAGTGTATCACCCCGGTGTCCCTGTGTTTAGGAGATCAGACTGTGTGGTGTGTATATAAGTGCATCATCCTGGTGTCCCTGTGTTTAGGAGATCAGACTGTGTGGTGTGTATATAAGTGCATCACCCTGGTGTCCCTGTGTTTAGGAGATCAGACTGTGTGGTGTGTATATAAGTGTATCACCCCGGTGTCCCTGTGTTTAGGAGATCAGACTGTGTGGTGTGTATAAAAGTGTATCACCCTGGTGTCCCTGTGTTTAGGAGATCAGACTGTGTGGTGTGTATTTAAGTGTATCACCCTGGTGTCCTTGTGTTTAGGAGATCAGACTGTGTGGTGTATATATAAGTGTATCACCCTGGTGTCCCTGTGTTTAGGAGATCAGACTGTGTGGTGTGTATATAAGTGTATCACCCTGGTGTCACTGTGTTTAGGAGATCAGAGTGTGTGGTGTGTATATAAGTGTATCACCCTGGTGTCCCTGTGTTTAGGAGACCAGATTGGGTGGTGTGTATAGAAGAGTATCACCCTGGTGTCGCTGTGTTTAGGAGATCAGACTGTGTGGTGTGTATATAAGTGTATCACCCTGGTGTTCCTGTGTTTAGGAGATCAGACTGTGTGGAGTGTATAGAAGTGTATCACCCTGGTGTCCCTGTGTTTAGGAGATCAGACTGTGTGGTGTGTATAGAAGTGTATCACCCTGGTGTCCCTGTGTTTAGGAGATCAGACTGTGTGGTGTGTATAGAAGTGTATCACCCTGGTGTCCCTGTGTTTAGGAGACCAGACTGTGCGGTGTGTATAGAAGTGTATCACCCTGGTGTCCCTGTGTTTAGGAGATCAGACTGTGTGGTGTGTATAGAAGTGTATCACCCTGGTGTCCCTGTGTTTAGGAGATCAGACTGTGCGGTGTGTATAGAAGTGTATCACCCTGGTGCCCCTGTGTTTAGCAGATCAGACTGTGTGGTGTGTGTATAGAAGTGTATCACCCCGGTGTCCCTGTGTTTAGGAGATCAGACTGTGTGGTGTGTATATAAGTGTATCACCCTGGTGTCCCTGTGTTTAGGAGATCAGACTGTGTAGTGTGTATATAAGTGTATCACCCTGGTGTCCCTGTGTTTAGGAGATCAGACTGTGCGGTGTGTATATAAGTGTATCACCCTGGTATCCCTGTGTTTAGGAAATCAGACTGTGTGGTGTGTATAGAAGTGTATAACCCTGGTGTCCCTGTGATTAGGAGATCAGACTGTGTGGTGTGTATAGAAGTGTGTCACCCTGGTGTCCCTGTGTTTAGGAGATCAGACTGTGTGGTGTGTATAGAAGTGTATCACCCTGGTGTCCCTGTGTTTAGGAGATCAGATTGTGTGGTGTGTATAGAAGTGTATCACCCCGGTGTCCCTGTGTTTAGGAGATCAGACTGTGTGGTGTGTATAGAAATGTATCACCCTGGTGTCCCTGTGTTTAGGAGATCAGACTGTGTGGTGTGTATATAAGTGTATCACCCTAGTGTCCCTGTGTTTAGGAGATCAGATTGTGAGGTGTGTATAGAAGTGTATCACCCTGGTGTCCCTGTGTTTAGGAGATCAGACTGTGTGGTGCGTATAGAGATGTATCACCCTGGTGTCCCTGTGTTTAGGAGATCAGACTGTGTGGTGTGTATATAAGTGTATCACCCTAGTGTCCCTGTGTTTAGGAGATCAGACTGTGTGGTGCGTATAGAAATGTATCACCCTGGTGTCCCTGTGTTTAGGAGATCAGATTGTGTGGTGTGTATAGAAGTGTATCACCCTAGTGTCCCTGTGTTTAGGAGATCAGACTGTGAGGTGTGTATAGAAGTGTATCACCCTGGTGTCCCTGTGTTTAGAGATCAGACTGTGTGGTGTGTATATAAGTGTATCACCCTGGTGTCCCTGTGTTTAGGAGATAAGACTGTGTGGTGTGTATATAAGTGTGTCACCCCGGTGTCCCTGTGTTTAGGAGATCAGACTGTGTGGTGTGTATATAAGTGTATCACCCTGGTGTCCCTGTGTTTAGGAGATCAGACTGTGTGGTGTGTATATAAGTGTATCACCCTGGTGTCCCTGTGTTTAGGAGATCAGACTGTGTGGTGTGTATATAAGTGTATCACCCTGGTGTCCCTGTGGTTAGGAGATCAGACTGTGTGGTGTGTATATAAGTGTATCACCCTGGTGTCCCTGTGTTTAGGAGATCAGACTGTGTGGTGTGTATAAAAGTGTATCACCCTGGTGTCCCTGTGTTTAGGAGATCAGACTGTGTGGTGTGTATTTAAGTGTATCACCCTGGTGTCCTTGTGTTTAGGAGATCAGACTGTGTGGTGTATATATAAGTGTATCACCCTGGTGTCCCTGTGTTTAGGAGATCAGACTGTGTGGTGTGTATATAAGTGTATCACCCTGGTGTCCCTGTGTTTAGGAGATCAGAGTGTGTGGTGTGTATATAAGTGTATCACCCTGGTGTCCCTGTGTTTAGGAGACCAGATTGGGTGGTGTGTATAGAAGAGTATCACCCTGGTGTCGCTGTGTTTAGGAGATCAGACTGTGTGGTGTGTATATAAGTGTATCACCCTGGTGTTCCTGTGTTTAGGAGATCAGACTGTGTGGAGTGTATAGAAGTGTATCACCCTGGTGTCCCTGTGTTTAGGAGATCAGACTGTGTGGTGTGTATAGAAGTGTATCACCCTGGTGTCCCTGTGTTTAGGAGATCAGACTGTGTGGTGTGTATAGAAGTGTATCACCCTGGTGTCCCTGTGTTTAGGAGACCAGACTGTGCGGTGTGTATAGAAGTGTATCACCCTGGTGTCCCTGTGTTTAGGAGATCAGACTGTGTGGTGTGTATAGAAGTGTATCACCCTGGTGTCCCTGTGTTTAGGAGATCAGACTGTGCGGTGTGTATAGAAGTGTATCACCCTGGTGCCCCTGTGTTTAGCAGATCAGACTGTGTGGTGTGTGTATAGAAGTGTATCACCCCGGTGTCCCTGTGTTTAGGAGATCAGACTGTGTGGTGTGTATATAAGTGTATCACCCTGGTGTCCCTGTGTTTAGGAGATCAGACTGTGTAGTGTGTATATAAGTGTATCACCCTGGTGTCCCTGTGTTTAGGAGATCAGACTGTGCGGTGTGTATATAAGTGTATCACCCTGGTATCCCTGTGTTTAGGAAATCAGACTGTGTGGTGTGTATAGAAGTGTATAACCCTGGTGTCCCTGTGATTAGGAGATCAGACTGTGTGGTGTGTATAGAAGTGTGTCACCCTGGTGTCCCTGTGTTTAGGAGATCAGACTGTGTGGTGTGTATAGAAGTGTATCACCCTGGTGTCCCTGTGTTTAGGAGATCAGATTGTGTGGTGTGTATAGAAGTGTATCACCCCGGTGTCCCTGTGTTTAGGAGATCAGACTGTGTGGTGTGTATAGAAATGTATCACCCTGGTGTCCCTGTGTTTAGGAGATCAGACTGTGTGGTGTGTATATAAGTGTATCACCCTAGTGTCCCTGTGTTTAGGAGATCAGATTGTGAGGTGTGTATAGAAGTGTATCACCCTGGTGTCCCTGTGTTTAGGAGATCAGACTGTGTGGTGCGTATAGAGATGTATCACCCTGGTGTCCCTGTGTTTAGGAGATCAGACTGTGTGGTGTGTATATAAGTGTATCACCCTAGTGTCCCTGTGTTTAGGAGATCAGACTGTGTGGTGCGTATAGAAATGTATCACCCTGGTGTCCCTGTGTTTAGGAGATCAGATTGTGTGGTGTGTATAGAAGTGTATCACCCTAGTGTCCCTGTGTTTAGGAGATCAGACTGTGAGGTGTGTATAGAAGTGTATCACCCTGGTGTCCCTGTGTTTAGAGATCAGACTGTGTGGTGTGTATATAAGTGTATCACCCTGGTGTCCCTGTGTTTAGGAGATAAGACTGTGTGGTGTGTATATAAGTGTGTCACCCCGGTGTCCCTGTGTTTAGGAGATCAGACTGTGTGGTGTGTATATAAGTGTATCACCCTGGTGTCCCTGTGTTTAGGAGATCAGACTGTGTGGTGTGTATATAAGTGTATCACCCTGGTGTCCCTGTGTTTAGGAGATCAGACTGTGTGGTGTGTATATAAGTGTATCACCCTGGTGTCCCTGTGGTTAGGAGATCAGACTGTGTGGTGTGTATATAAGTGTATCACCCTGGTGTCCCTGTGTTTAGGAGATCAGACTGTGTGGTGTGTATATAAGTGTATCACCCTGGTGTCCCTGTGGTTAGGAGATCAGACTGTGTGGTGTGTATATATGTATGTCACCCTGGTGTCCCTGTGTTTAGGAGATCAGACTGTGTGGTGTGTATAGAAGTGTATCACCCTGGTGTCCCTGTGTTTAGGAGATCAGACTGTGTGGTGTGTATATAGGTGTATCACCCTGGTGCCCCTGTGTTTAGGAGATCAGACTGTGTGGTGTGTATAGAAGTGTATCAACCTGGTGTCCCTGTGTTTAGGAGATCAGACTGTGTGGTGTGTATATAAGTGTATCACTCTGGTGTTGCTGTGTTTAGGAGATCAGACTGTGTGGTGTGTATATAAGTGTATCACCCTGGTGTCCCTGTGTTTAGGAGATCAGACTGTGTGGTGTGTATATAAGTATATCACCCTGGTGTCCCTGTGTTTAGGAGATCAGACTGTGTGGTGTGTATATAAGTGTATCACCCTGGTGTCCCTGTGTTTAGGAGATCAGACTGTGTGGTGTGTATATAAGTGTATCACCCTGGTGTCCCTGTGTTTAGGAGATAAGACTGTGTGGTGTGTATATAAGTGTGTCACCCCGGTGTCCCTGTGTTTAGGAGATCAGACTGTGTGGTGTGTATATAAGTGTATCACCCTGGTGTCCCTGTGTTTAGGAGATCAGACTGTGTGGTGTGTATATAAGTGTATCACCCTGGTGTCCCTGTGTTTAGGAGATCAGACTGTGTGGTGTGTATATAAGTGTATCACCCTGGTGTCCCTGTGGTTAGGAGATCAGACTGTGTGGTGTGTATATAAGTGTATCACCCTGGTGTCCCTGTGTTTAGGAGATCAGACTGTGTGGTGTGTATATAAGTGTATCACCCTGGTGTCCCTGTGGTTAGGAGATCAGACTGTGTGGTGTGTATATATGTATGTCACCCTGGTGTCCCTGTGTTTAGGAGATCAGACTGTGTGGTGTGTATAGAAGTGTATCACCCTGGTGTCCCTGTGTTTAGGAGATCAGACTGTGTGGTGTGTATATAGGTGTATCACCCTGGTGCCCCTGTGTTTAGGAGATCAGACTGTGTGGTGTGTATAGAAGTGTATCACCCTGGTGTCCCTGTGTTTAGGAGATCAGACTGTGTGGTGTGTATATAAGTGTATCACTCTGGTGTTGCTGTGTTTAGGAGATCAGACTGTGTGGTGTGTATATAAGTGTATCACCCTGGTGTCCCTGTGTTTAGGAGATCAGACTGTGTGGTGTGTATATAAGTATATCACCCTGGTGTCCCTGTGTTTAGGAGATCAGACTGTGTGGTGTGTATATAAGTGTATCACCCTGGTGTCCCTGTGTTTAGGAGATCAGACTGTGTGGTGTGTATATAAGTGTATCACCCCGGTGTCCCTGTGTTTAGGAGATCAGACTGTGTGGTGTGTATATAAGTGTATCACCCTGGTGTCCCTGTGTTTAGGAGATCAGACTGTGTGGTGTGTATATAAGTGTATCACCCTGGTGTCCCTGTGTTTAGGAGCTCAGACTGTGTGGTGTGTATAGAAGTGTATCACCCTGGTGTCACTGTGTTTAGGAGATCAGACTGTGTGGTGTGTATATAAGTGTATCACCCTGGTGTCCCTGTGTTTAGGAGATCAGACTGTGTGGTGTGTATAGAAGTATATCACCCTGGTGTCCCTGTGTTTAGGAGATAAGACTGTGCGGTGTGTATAGAAGTGTATCACCCTGGTGTCCCTGTGTTTAGGAGATCAGACTGTGTGGTGTGTATATAAGTGTATCACTCTGGTGTTGCTGTGTTTAGGAGATCAGACTGTGTGGTGTGTATATAAGTGTATCACCCTGGTGTCCCTGTGTTTAGGAGATCAGACTGTGTGGTGTGTATATAAGTATATCACCCTGGTGTCCCTGTGTTTAGGAGATCAGACTGTGTGGTGTGTATATAAGTGTATCACCCTGGTGTCCCTGTGTTTAGGAGATCAGACTGTGTGGTGTGTATATAAGTGTATCACCCCGGTGTCCCTGTGTTTAGGAGATCAGACTGTGTGGTGTGTATATAAGTGTATCACCCTGGTGTCCCTGTGTTTAGGAGATCAGACTGTGTGGTGTGTATATAAGTGTATCACCCTGGTGTCCCTGTGTTTAGGAGCTCAGACTGTGTGGTGTGTATAGAAGTGTATCACCCTGGTGTCACTGTGTTTAGGAGATCAGACTGTGTGGTGTGTATATAAGTGTATCACCCTGGTGTCCCTGTGTTTAGGAGATCAGACTGTGTGGTGTGTATAGAAGTATATCACCCTGGTGTCCCTGTGTTTAGGAGATAAGACTGTGCGGTGTGTATAGAAGTGTATCACCCTGGTGTCCCTGTGTTTAGGAGATCAGACTGTGTGGTGTGTATATAAGTGTATCACCCCGGTGTCCCTGTGTTTAGGAGATCAGACTGTGTGGTGTGTATATTAGTGTATCACCCTGGTGTCCCTGTGTTTAGGAGATCAGACTGTGTGGTGTGTATATAAGTGTATCACCCTGGTGTCCCTGTGTTTAGGAGATCAGACTGTGTGGTGTGTATATAAGTGTATCACCCTGGTGTCCCTGTGTTTAGGAGATCAGACTGTGTGCTGTGTATATAAGTGTATCACCCTGGTGTCCCTGTGTTTAGGAGATCAGCCTGTGTGGTGTGTATATAAGTGTATCACCCTGGTGTCCCTGTGTTTAGGAGATCAGACTGTGTGATGTGTATAGAAGTATATCACCCTGGTGTCCCTGTGTTTAGGACATCAGACTGTGTGGTGTGTATAGAAGTGTATCACCCTGGTGTCACTGTGTTTAGGAGATCAGACTGTGTGGTGTGTATATAAGTGTATCACCCTGGTGTCCCTGTGTTTAGGAGATCAGACTGTGTGGTGTGTATATAAGTGTATCACCCTGGTGTCACTGTGTTTAGGAGATCAGACTGTGTGGTGTGTATAGAAGTGTATCACCCCGGTGTCCCTGTGTTTAGGAGATCAGACTGTGTGGTGTGTATAGAAGTATATCACCCTGGTGTCCCTGTGTTTAGGAGATAAGACTGTGTGGTGTGTATAGAAGTGTATCACCCTGGTGTCCCTGTGTTTAGGAGATCAGACTGTGTGGGGTGTATATAAGTGTATCACCCTGGTGTCCCTGTGTTTAGGAGATCAGACTGTGTGGTGTGTATAGAAGTGTATCACCCTGGTGTCCCTGTGTTTAGGACATCAGACTGTGTGGTGTGTATATAAGTGTATCACCCTGGTGTCCCTGTGTTTAGGAGATCAGACTGTGTGGTGTGTATATAAGTGTATCACCCTGGTGTCCCTGTGTTTAGGAGATCAGACTGTGTGGTGTGTATATAAGTGTATCACCCTAGTGTCCCTGTGTTTAGGACATCAGACTGTGTGGTGTGTATAGAAGTGTATCACCCTGGTGTCCCTGTGTTTAGGAGATCAGACTGTGTGGGGTGTATATAAGTGTATCACCCTGGTGTCCCTGTGTTTAGGAGATCAGACTGTGTGGTGTGTATATAAGTGTATCACCCTGGTGTCCCTGTGTTTAGGAGATCAGACTGTGTGGTGTGTATATAAGTGTATCACCCTGGTGTCCCTGTGTTTAGGAGATCAGACTGTGTGGGGTGTATATAAGTGTATCACCCTGGTGTCCCTGTGTTTAGGAGATCAGACTGTGTGGTGTGTATATAAGTGTATCACCCTAGTGTCCCTGTGTTTAGGACATCAGACTGTGTGGTGTGTATAGAAGTGTATCACCCTGGTGTCCCTGTGTTTAGGAGATCAGACTGTGAGGTGTGTATATAAGTGTATCACCCTGGTGTCCCTGTGTTTAGGAGATCAGACTGTGTGGTGTGTATATAAGTGTATCACCCTGGTGTCCCTGTGTTTAGGAGATCAGACTGTGTGGTGTGTATATAAGTGTATCACCCTGGTGTCCCTGTGTTTAGGAGATCAGACTGTGTGGTGTGTATATAAGTGTATCACCCTGGTGTCCCTGTGTGTTTAGCAGATTAGACTGTGTGGTGTATATATAAGTGTATCACATTGCTCCACTGCAATAAAACTCATATTAAAGAGACACTAATGTCCCATAAAAATGTTTTTTTGTTTTGTAGATTAAAAAAAAAATCAATTCTGTGCTGCAAATCCCATCTCTCAAACCTTTACGGTTTGAGAGATATTGGGTCCTAAAGTTCCCCCTCTCTCCCCTTGTCCTGACGTCAGCTGTAAGCTGACAGCAAGAGTTTCCGGTCTAGGGACTGACAGGTGGCTCTTCAGCAGAGCCGCAATAGAGCGCTTTTCAAAAGAAATACTTCATTGGAACAGACCAAAGAAGTATTTATTTTTAAATCACGATCTTGCGGCTCTGCTGGAGAGCCTCCTTGTGTCGGCTGACACGGATCTCCTGCTGTCAGCCTTTACAGCTGACATCAGGAGAGAGACAGAACTTTAGCGGTGAATATCTCTCAAATTGTAAAGGTTTGAGAGATAGGATTTGCTGCACATCATTTAATTTTCTTTAATCTACGAAACAAAAAATATTTTATGGCACATTACTGTCCCTTTAATACCTGTTTAAACTACAGTATATAGATATGTTTAAAAATTAGTCTGTGTAAATAAAATACTTTAGTCTTGTTCTAAATCTTTTATTCAGTGACACAAAGAGGTGTGAATAGGTCATGAAATAACCCAAAAAGTCTTGGTAATACCCCATCCACCGCTCATGCATCCTCAGCAACAGCACCCTAAAACCAAAGGGTCCCTCTTCAACCATCTGAAATGTTGAGAGGTATGGAACTAGGTCTACAACACAGTTAAAAATTGCAAGTCCTTTAACACTGCACAAGGTCACCAGACAGAGAATAAATGGGGAACTGTACTAAATTCTCACAGTCTAGAAGCGTAAACTAATAATGTTTCCGTCAGTGACACTTATTGGCAGCACTGGCTTTCATGAGTAAGAGAGGCAGCTGAAACTGAGCAGCGGGCATACAGCGAGATCTGCCTTATGTATTGGGAGCATTGTGCCAGCTCTGGGCAATGTCTGTATCCTTGGCTGCATGCACCAACAAAACTGTTTATCAGCGTTTACATCATGGGGTGATAACGGCATAAAACAAAAAATCCAAACTTCTTCAGCAGAAACATGGAATTTGATGATAAAAACGATTCATCCCACCCAATCTGTCAATTTTCTCTCTCCTACAAAATCCAGGGACGGATTTCTCATTTCAGAGAGGAATCACGTAAACTGTCGTTTTTGCCAGTTTACATTTCTCTTTGAACAATAAGAAAACTACAGGAGGGACGCTCCTAGTTTAGTAATGACAGGATTAATGTGGCCTTCATTAAAACACCATGTACTCCTATATATAACTGGGAACTTTTAAATGAGCCATACCTCCCAAGTGTCCCTCTTTTAGACTCAAATCCCTCTGTCCCTCTTTCCCACCCTGATGTCCCTATTTTAAGGAGATCAGACTGTGTGGTGAGTATATAAGTGTATCACCCTGGTGTCCCTGTGTTTAGGAGATCACACTGTGTGGTGTGTATAGAAGTGTATCACCCTGGTGTCCCTGTGGTTTGGAGATCAGACTGTGTGGTGTGTATATAAGTGTATCACCGCGGTGTCCCTGTGTTTAGGAGATCAGACTGTGTATCATCACCCTGGTGTCCCTGTGTTTAGGAGATCAGACTGTGTGGTGTGTATAGAAGTGTATCACCCTGGTGTCCCTGTGTTTAGGAGATCAGACTGTGTGGTGTGTATATAAGTGTATCACCCTGGTGTCCCTGTGTTTAGGAGATCAGACTGTGTGGTGTGTATATAAGTGTATCACCCTGGTGTCCCTGTGTTTAGGAGATCAGACTGTGTGGTGTGTATATAAGTGTATCACCCTGGTGTCCCTGTGTTTAGGAGATCAGACTGTGTGGTGTGTATAGAAGTGTATCACCCTGGTGTCCCTGTGTTTAGGAGATCAGACTGTGTGGTGTGTATATAAGTGTATCACTCTGGTGTCCCTGTGTTTAGGAGATCAGACTGTGTGGTGTGTATATAAGTGTATCACCATGGTGTCCCTGTGTTTAGGAGATCAGACTGTGTGATGTGTATAGAAGTGTATCACCCTGGTGTCCCTGTGTTTAGGAGATCAGACTGTGTGGTGTGTATAGAAGTGTATCACTCTGGTGTCCCTGTGTTTAGGAGATCAGACTGTGTGATGTGTATATAAGTGTATCACATTGCTCTACAGCAATAACACTCATATTAATGTTTGTTTAAATGTCAGTATATGTGTTTATGAATTAGTCTGTGTAAATAAAATACTTGTTATAAATCATTTATTAGGTTACATAAAGAGGTGTCAATAAGTCGTGAAACAGCCTAAAAGTTCTTGGTAATGCCCCACCCACCAGTCACGCCCCCAGCAACACCCCCTAAAACACAAGTGTCCCTCTATGGCAATTTGAAATGTTGGGAGGTGTGATGAGCTGTCCCTGAGATCTTTAAAATATTGACCCTTAAAGTTCCCCATGATGTAAACTTTATGCAATATGTTATCGCTTTTCCCAAACCCAGAGGTGCCCTAGTCAGTCAGCAACGAAGCTTTAACTCTTTGAGTGCCAGAGGGGTACGCAACGTATTGCTTTGCAATGCGTTGCGTACCCCTCTGGCACTTAAAGGGTTAAAGCGGAACTTTCATCTGCTATAAAGGCACCCCGCAATAATTAAGCAGGTAGCGACTAGCTTTATAATATATATGTTACCTCTAAATTTATCCGATTATAAATAAATCATTTATTGTAGGAGACTGATGGCCAGGTTAGTGCAGTCTGCACGCTTGTGCTGTCAGTCCCTTCCGGTTACCTTGTGGCACACTGCAATGCTTCTCAATGGAGACCAGGGCTGACAGCGCAGGCACATAGACAAGATGTCTGCTCTGATGCCTGGCTTCCTGTCTCCTAAAATAAAGGATTTCTTTATAATCAGCTACATTTGAGAGGTAATATATATATATTAAAAAGCTAGTCGCTACCTGCTTAATTATTGCTGGGCAACTTTATAGCCGGTGAAAGTTCCGCTTTAAAGTGGAACTATCATGTACATATAATTGACCCCCAATGAACTGTTAGTATAGCGGTAATCATGGAAATAGTGCTATAACATTTATTAAGTGCCGCCATTATTTTCAGTCATAACGTCGTATGGGACTTACATCAGCACAACAGCGCAGACATCTTGGTGAAGAGGGATCTGTACCCCTGCACTGTCCATCCCTGTCTCATCACTGATAGGTTATTTGTCAAAGGGGGCGTTGCATTGTAACCGTAAGTTACAGGAAAGTACAGAAAGGGCAGGAGCAAGGATCCCACTTTGCCAAGATGTCTGTGCTGTCGTGTTGACGTGAGTCCCATACAAAGTTCTGATTGCAAATAATGCTGGCAATTAACATATGTTATGACACTATTCCATGATTACCAGTGTACTAACAATTAATTGGGGGCAGTGGCGTAACTATAGGGGTCACAGGGGTCGCACCTGAGACCGGGCCCATGCACTCCAGGGGCCCAGCCTCCTCCTGCGACCCCTCCGCCTGGAGCCCGCAATCTCCCGCCGACGCTCTAGTAATGCACATAATCCAGAGTTTATCAGTTAATGACATCACGGTATTTACCCTGGCCCTGTTCGGTGAAACACCCATAGCAGAAATTGACAGGATTCGCTGAAAATCCTCAAATATAAATTTATTACAATGTAGAAATAAAAGTTTTCTGGCCGCAGCCAGGTAAGTAGAGTGTTATTATTATGAGGTGTTACTTCCCCTTTATCCCCTTAAGGACTGCTCGGTCCGGGGGTGGGATGCTCTAGAGGACAAAGGCACTTTTTTCCCCAATGCATTCTGGGATTACAGAGCGGCTTGCAGCAGTACACTGCAATCCCAGAATTCCAATATGTGCCAGGACTATCACTGGTCCTTAACGTCCAGACATGCATCATTAAGGGGTTAAAGAGTGAATAAAGCTTTCATTATGAAAAATATATATATTTCTGTTGTAAGGATTTTCCTGGAGTACTCTGACTGCTGGATGATGATCCAGTCAAGAAACTGCACTGTGTTTATTTTTAACATCTTAGATGCTAGAAGGTCTCCAATGCATTTAAGGGGTTAAATAGTTATTACTTCTTTAAATTTCCTTTAAAAAGCAAGAACAGTGAACAGGTACCCCCCCCATAAATTCCTCCTCTCTCCACAGTGAGGCAGACGCACACTGCGTGACCACACATGCCACAATTAATTTAATGCACTAATTAGTTTTTGTTATTTTCCAGATTCCATTTCTCCTGTTTGTTTGGTTCCAAAAATATCTATTTTGCTTCGAGCAACAATCCACAAATCCTTTCATCCCCGTCTGCAAGTAAAATAAGCAATAACATAACTTAACATCCACGCGGCCCATAAACAATATAGGCTTAGAAGATCATGTTACATATAATCGTCCCAAGAAGACGTAAGAGAGCCCGCCGGCAATGTAACGGAAACAAAGATTTAGTGGGAGCGTAATGTTGTATAATTTTTTACTTCTCGTGATGTGTCTAAGTTTGGAAAGTGCGGCAATCTACAATGATATCGGATTGACAAAGAACAAAGATTCCCTTTGTATTCTTCCTGGTAAAACATTTTCTAAAAAAATAAATAAATAAATTCCCTTAACCCTTTGAGTGCCAGAGGGGTACGCAATGCATTGCAAAGCAATGAGTTGCATACCCCTCTGACACTTAAAGGGTTAACTTCTTGGTTGCTGGAGAGGTTTCCAATACATTGTATGGAAAAAAACGAAAGCGCAGAAGTCTCTCTAAGCGTAGTATTTGGTAAAACCGTAAATGCCTTCACCAACACCCTGTGCTCTTATATCGCTGCACTCACTTGTTCCAGAGGTTGATAGTACTGCCTCTCAGTATATAGAGCTCCCCTGGTATAGACCCCAGGTAAGGTTCTTTAAAGCGGAACTTTCACATCTAGTAATCTTTAGCCATACGTGTTCGTTGGGTGATACAGAACACAAGTACTGTAATACCTGATATATTATAGCGATTTTTAGAATTGGAAAAGTCTTACTCTGAACGCACGTGCAGTTTTCCTTCCTTGCTATTAGTTGCCGGGACAGAGGCAGGCTGATTTATAGTGCGGAGTACAGGACCGCGCTCACACTAAGACGTGCACGCGCAGCTAACCGAGAATGCGCCACGTCATGTGCACTTGGTGGGCTGGTACAGGGAGGGACCAGGGTGGAAGGAGGGGAATAACCAAGTACGCTGCGGCACGGCTGGATGCGGCACACTGCAGAGAAGCTACGTCACAAGGTAAAATTCTTCTACTATTACGGGACAACGGTGGGAAAAAAAAAATTACATATATGTACAAACATTATTTTTTAAGGACAGACTAACATTTAAGAACAACTTTACTTTATGTGAATGTTCCCCTTTAAGATGCACACATGTATCTTCCTCCTGTGTGTCTTTACCAAGCCTCTTCTTTCTTCTCTCCCTCCACTCACTTAAACAGTAATCATGAGGGAGTACAAAAAGACCCCCAGGAAAAATTCCTCTTAGTATAAGGGGGAATACAGCTTGTGGCACAGGAAATCAGTAGCACACCATATGCGTTTCAGAATAAAATTCTACTAGGTGGTGCAGTATCAGCTACGGATTTATTTTGTACCAAATACAAAAAAGTTCGTAGTGGCGCTCTCTTTTAGTATAACTTGGAGGAACTTTTTGATGTCACTCCACTTTATACATTTAGATATATTTCCAATACATTGCTCTGCAATGTGTTTTAGACTTCTCCGTCATTCAAGGGGTAGGTATACATACAAAGAATGTAGTCAGTGACTACGCAGCAGAGACTCTCAGATTAGTCCTCAGGTAAGCTCAGGATTTCACTTGAACACAGATGAGACAATTAGTTAGTTTGGTTCAAAAAATGACTCAAGTTCATTAATGGAATACCTACAGTTCCTAATTATAACCTCTACCCCACCTCACGTCTCTTATCCTGAGCATAAAAATCCTCATGACCATTATGAATCAATTTTGTGTGGATTGGTTTCCATAAATTAAGCTTAAAGGGGAACTACCACCCGACACAATCTTTACCTTCACTAAGTCCCCATCTGGCGACTAGCTGCTTAGTATCGCTAGTCACCAGAATAATTACCTTATTTAATAGATTTCTCCTCTCTTCCCCGGCTGACAGGCAGGACGGAGCGCGGACATCTTTTCATTATGACGTCCGTGCACCTGCGCTGTCAGTCCCAGCCGGAGCCAAATGGCTCCTGGCAACGCCTACTAGACCCGGATGGGACAGACAGAGCAGGCACGCAGACGTCACAATGGCACTGCACTCCGTCCAGCCTGTCACCCATGGAAGAGAGGAGAAATCTATTAAATAAGGTAATTATTCTGGCGACTGCGCTCCTGCGCTGTCAGTCCCTTCTGGTACCTAAAGGTACCGTGCAACGCCTCCGAGAGGCAGATGTCTGTAAGAAAAGATGTCTGCACTGTTGCCTGGCCGTCAGTCTCGGCACAAGTAGGATTTCCAACTAGCGCGGTGGTTATGCTGGCTAATAGTACCATTGGTACACGTATCGCTAGATGGCTAAATATTTGTGGGAGACTTGATTCTGGGTGATGGTTTCCCTTTAAAGGGGAACTATCACCTCTATACAATTTTGCTTCTGTGTAATGTTCCTATAGCGATAACATGTATGTTTTGTGTTTGTTTTCTGTGTGTTCTTTAATATTTAATGCAGACTATGGAGAAATTTACCGTTTTATAAATGAGCCGGTGACGTCACTTCAGGACAGGCTGTGGGTACAGCTTTGTCTGTTCCCTCCCCACATATTGCCTCGTTCCAACCTCCTCCAATGACGGAGGATTTCTCTATGTAAGCTGGAGAGCTCTCATTGGCTACATACCGCTCCAACTCACATGGAGAAATCCTCCGTCATTGGAGGAGGTTAGAACAAGGCGCTACTTGGGGTGGGGAACAGACAAAGAATGACAGGCTTCGAGGCAGAATGACCCGCAGCCTGTCCTGAAGTGATGTCACCGGTTCATTTTTAAAACAGTAAATTTTACCATAGCCTGCATTATATTAAAAAAAAAACTCAGATTCAGTGTTATCACTATAGGAACATTACACAGAGGCACTCTTGTATAGATGTGATAGTACCCTTTTAAAGGGATAGTAATGTTTCAAAATAAATGCAGATTCAATTAATCTTCATAGTATTTGGGCCATGGAGAGTGTTATTTCAATACTGTCAGAGTTGTAGTTTAAGAGTAATTGACTGATAAAGTATCCCCCTCCTGCCCCTTTTACCTAGTGTAAGCCGCCTCCCCTTAGATGTGAAAACAGATCACAGCAAGGGACAATCTTCTTACTGTGATCATAAGGAAAACCCTGCCCCCTTGACAGGTTTGTCCTTATGCTCACTGAAGATTGTCCCTCTCTGTGATCCATCCAGACAGTCTTGCTGCTCTGAGGTGAGCAGTGTTACATCAGTAAAAGGGGTGGGAGGGGGATACTTTATCATTCAATTACTCTTGTGCTACAACTCTGACAGTATTGAAATAACACTCTCTAGGCCCAAATACTATGAAGATTAATTGGAACTGTTTTTACTGTGAAACATCACTATCCCTTTACAGATTCCCAGGTATGACATATACAAATGACATCACAATGAATCTAGGAAGAATGAGTACGATTCACAGAAAGAAAACGGAGCAATTTTAGAGCAAACCAGTTCCATTACAGGAGGCAAATAAAAATACTTGTTGACTTAAATGGGTCTTCTAACCTCTTTTGCAATGCATTGGCAACCTCTCTAGCACTCAATACGGTGAAATCCCCATTTAAATAAACTGCAGTTTCATATGTTTATTATGGTGCTGTTAGTTTGCTCCATAATTGCCCACTTTATAGATTTATATACGACCCTGAAAGGTATTCGAAACATTCACTATAATTGAGACCTGTTTGTCCAACCCTGTTTGTTCTTGAAATTCCCACTATAAAACCACAGACCGTATGTGATCATCAGCGCTGTTTACATGAGTATATATAAAGTGAGATACAAAGAATACAAACAGAATCGCATTTGTTCAGTCTCGCTGCTGCCCCGGGAAACAACTAGGCAGACAATCCCTTGTGTCACTTCAAATGTTGTTCGGTTAATAGGGCAGAACCGCCTGTTTTCCATCAGTACTCCTAAAGTTTCAAGACTTGGGGCCTAATGAAAAAAAAAAAAAAAAAGCTAACGATGAGCAATTCATGTGAGATTTCGCAGTCACATGGTACGATCACAGGAAAACAAACTGAGATGCAAACAAAGTGTCACTGGCAGAGGACTGTGCAGTATACTCTTCACTGTGACAAACGCACCTGTGCACATTATCCACATATATGCTGAGGACCAAAGGGGTGCAACACATTGCGGAACAATGCCTTGCACGCACCCTTGGTCCTTAAAAGGTGAAACGCCGTATTGATGTTAGTGTAAGGGTCAGTCGTTACTTTTAGTAACGTTAACCTGAATTTGCAAAACATTTTGAGGAACCTGTTCTTAAAGGGATAGTAAACTGCAAGAAAAATTGTAAGCCAAATGATAGGAATAATAAAAACATACTTAACGCCCTCATTCCCATCTCTCAAACCGTTATGATTTGAGAGATACATGAAAATAAAGACCTCTGCTCCCACCCCCTTCTCATGCTTCAGGGACCAGACGGCGACTCTTCAGGAGCGCTGTCTTCGAGATATCTAACTATAATTACTTCATCGGAATGGTCTACAACGTGTGCTTGCAAGCCAGACACACAATGTAGACCATACTGATGAAGTAATTATAGTTAGATATCCCGATGTCAGCGCTCCTGAAGAGCCGCCTACAGTCGGGCGACCGGATTCTGCCTCTGACAGCTTTACAGCTCATCAGGCAGAAAGGGGAGGAGCAGAGGTCTTTATTTTCTTATTTCTCTCAAACCATAACGGTTTGAGAGATGGGAATGAGGGTGTTAAGTATGTTTTCATTATTCCTGTCATTTGGCTTACAGTTTTTTGGGGGGTTTACTATCCCTTTAAAGTTATAGTAATGGTTTACTATGAATATAGATAGATAGACAGACAGACAGACAGATAAAAGGACAGACCAATAGACAGACAGACAGACAGACAGACAGAGAGGATAGATATGGATAGACAGGTACAGATAGATAGATAGATAGATAGATAGACCAATAGATAGATAGATAGATAGATAGATAGATAGATAGATAGATAGATAGACAGACAGACAGAAAGACACAGAGAAAGAAAGAAAGAAAGAAAGAAAAAGAAAGAAAGAAAGAAAGAAAGATAGATAGATAGATAGATAGATAGATAGATAGGGAGAGATGGATATATAGATAGATATATAGATAGATAGATAGATAGATAGATAGATAGATAGATATTAACTTGAATTTAACCAGATGATTTGAATTTGCTAAAAATTTTGGGACACCTGGGAGAGAGATGTACTAAGGTGTGATAAACTGGTAATAAGAGATAAAGTGGAGATGATATGATAAACTCTCCAAGTCCTATGTTATTCTATGGAGCCAATGCACTAAGATTTCTCCAGCTTTAGTGACCATGCATGGGATCCATAGAATAACATAGGAACTGGAGAAGTCATATCACAGGAGAAGTCATCTCCACCTCATCTCCACTTTATTTGTCATTCTCAGCCCCTATAGGGACAGGGGCAGTCCCCAATCAGACCTGGAATTAGAGACTGCTCCACCCTATTACTCCATAGACAGCATGGGATTGGGCGTGCATCCGGGTAAGTATTATCCATACCAGAGCATGTTAGCAGTAATCATTGATATATGACCAATGTTTTAAGCTATTATAGGTTGTGGGTTTACTGTTCCTTCAAGTTTCATAGAAGGTCAACAAAAGCGTCATCATTTTATAACGATTAAATATTATTGCATTGGATTATGAAGATAGATTAAACAAACTTGAGGAAAGGTGCTTTCGACTAAAACACAGGCAGGGATTCTTTACAGTAAGGGCGGTAAGGCTATGGAATTCTTTGCCTAGGGATGTTGTGCTTGCAGATAATGTAACTGCATTCAAAAAAGCAATTGATGCCTATCTAGCACAGAACAATATTGACACACACACACACACACACACACACACACACATATATATATCTACACTGGAAATTGCTCCAGAGGGCTTTTTTGTTGCCTTCCTCTGGATCAACAGGGGTGTTATTGGCATGGGCTGAACTTGATGGACGCATGTCTTTTTTCAGCCTTATCTACTATGTTACTATGTTACTATGTTTACTCTGGAAAGTAAGTGACTAAGACATGACACAAACCCTATAAAAATATCCATTATATATATCTCATTCAAATTTACCTCTCACCAAGACTGGAAATAACAAGAGGGCATAACTTGAAATTGCAGAAAGGTTCATCTGATTTCATATCTCCCAAGTATCCCTCTTTAGGAGGGACAGTCCCTCTTTTAGACCTAAATTCCTCTGTCCCTCTTTCCCACCCTGATGTCCCTCTTTTTAGGACAACAGATTGTGTGGTGTGTATAAAAGTGTATCATATTACTCTACAGCAATAAAACTCACATTATTATTATTTGTTTAAATATCAGTATATGTGTGTATAAATTAGCCCGTGTAAATAAAATATTTTGGTCTTGTTCTAAATCATTTATTAGGTTATACAAGAAGGTGATAATAGGTCATGAAATAGCTTAAAAATTCCTGGTAAGGCCCCGCCCACCAGTCACGCCCCCAAAAAACACTCCCTAAAATACAAGTGTCCCTCTTTGGCAATCTGAAATGTTGGGAGGTATGTGATTTTCAGATTAACACATACTATATAAAGATTTGCAGCTAATGTTTTGAGCTAGTCTAGGTGTGGTAAGCTGAAAGCATACCTCCCAAGTGTCCCTTTTTAGTCGGGACATTTCCTCTGAGACCCAGATCATTCTGTCCCTCTTTCCCTCCCTCGTGTCCCTCTTTTTAGGATACCAGACTGTGTGGTGTGTGTTTAAGTGTATCACATTGCTCCACAATAATAAAACTCACATTTATGTTTGTTTAAACTTCAGTACATGTGTTTAATATATTAGTTTGTGTAAATAAAACACTTTGGTCTTGCTCAAAATCATTTATTAAGTTACACAAAGAGGAGTCAATAGGTTGTGAAATAACCTAAAAATTCTCAGTAATGCCGCACCCACCAGGCACGACCTCAGAAAATCCACCAACCTGGACAAGATCGTTACCACAGTATTTACATTCTTGCTCAATTTTCTGATACATTGAAAGTTTTCATATTTCTCCAATCCTCAAAACTAATAATATAATGGTCCATTCGTCTTTCCTGACTTGCTGTATTAAATCAGGTTCAAACTCCACTGCTTTTGGCCAGAAATCAGATAAGCCGAATCCAGCATCTGTTGGGACCAGCAGTCCCTGCTCTGCAACCCTGGGTCACCCTCCCTGCTTTCAATGATAAAGAAAACTTGCTTCTTCCTCAAGCCCTGTCTTGCTCTATATTATAATTTGCCATTCTACTGCTGAAAGAGGAACAAGAGATAGAGAAGGAGACAAAGCAGAGATACTGGCAGGACGAGTAAGAGATTACTAAAAAGAATCGATAAACTGCACCAAACAGGAGAGAGAAAAATTCCAAAAAACCCACTGATGTAAAAACATACCTCCCAACGTTTTAGATGGTCAGAGGGGTACACTTTTGTTTTCGGTGGTGTTGTTAACCCTTTTGAGTGCCAGAGTGGTAGCACCCTGGCACTCAAAGGGTTAAGGTGTAGCTGGCAGGAGGGACATTACATGACTTTTTACATTATTTCATGACACCTCTTTTTGTGTGACTGAATCAATGATTTAGAGCAAGAACAACATATTTCATTTAAACAGACTAATTTAAACCCTTGAATGCAAGAGAGGCCTTCAAGGCATTGAGAAGCCCGTTGGAGATGTCTCTAGAATTTAAAGGGGTTAAAATCCCCATTTAAATCAACTGGTATTTTTGTTGATACCACAGATTACTTGGCTTGCAATAGAATTGCAACAGTTCTCTTTAGAACATCATCCAATGTGTTTAACCGTACCTCCCAAGTGTCCCTCTTTAGGAGGGACAACCCCTCTTTTAGACTCAAATCCCTCTGTCCCTCTTTCCCACCCTGATGTCCCTCTTTTTAGGAGACCAGATTGGGCGGTGTGTATATAAGTGTATCACATTGCTCTACAGCAATAAAACTCACATTATTGTTTGTTTAAATGTCAGTATATGTGTTTATAAATTAGTCTGTGTAAATAAAATACTTTGGTCTTGTTATAAGTCATTTATTTGGTTACACAAGGAGCTGTCAATAGGTCATGAAATAGCCTAAAAATTCTTGGTAATGCCCCACCCACCAGTCACACCCCCAGCAACACCCCCTAAAACATAAGTGTCCCTCTCTGGCAATTTGAAATGTTGGGAGGTATGGTTTAACACTCTGCATACCAGAGTGGTGTACAACTCAACGCTTCGCAATGATTTGCACATAACCATAGCTCAAAGCATGGCTGTCCAAGTTCAGTCCTCAAGGGCCACCAACAGGCCAGGATTTAAAGGAGCAGTCAACTTTTTTTAATGAAAAAATATATATTGTAGGGCGTTTCTGTTGAGTAAAATACGAGTACTCCCACTGCTGAGAGATGCATATTTCCAGATTTATTACAGTTTAAACCATTGTTTTTTTTACATTAGCAGTGCCCTCAAATGGTCAAATTCCAATTAGTTATTCTGTTACATTCTAATGGAGAGGAAAGTCAGTGACATACAGTTCTCCATAGAATGTGGTTAAAACTGCTGAGTCACTTCCTGTCAGAACTTTCAGGAAGTAAACACACAGTAAATTAACTTCCTGATTATTTGAATTTTTATAGCTTTTGAATAAAACAACTGACAGTGATGAGAGTGACCTTGTTTTATTCAGCAGGGAAAGCTCTATAACATATAGTTTTTCATAAAAAAAAAGTTTACTGCTTCTTTAAGAATTTCCCTGATTAAGTACAGGTGAGTTAATCAGTGGCTCATTCATTCTGATTGGCTCACCTGTGCTTAATCAGGGAAATCCTTACATCCTGGCCTGTTGGTGGCCCTTGAGGACAGAACCTCGACAGCCCTGGCTCAAAGGATTAATAATAACTTTATTTGTATCAATGTTTGGACACACGAGATGGCAAGACGTCGCTCTCTTCCTTTGTGGTAGAAATGGCACCAATTTAGAGACTAAAGAACTAGTTAAGAGGAGCAGATCACGTGGCACTTAACACTGGAATGACACCTGGAGAATGTGTTGTTTCACCCAAAGAGCTGGGTCAAAACCCACAGTCATAGGGTCAACACATGAGAGTTCCCAATCCTCTAGAAACCACTAACATGCTACAACTTCTAGTTTGGAGAATAAAGAAGCAGTTAATTGAAACATATCATGCAAAAGTTAAAACTGGACTCTCATCTAGAGTGTTAAGTCAAATACCCATTATGTCAGGGGCAAAACATGAGAGTTTCCATGTATGCCAGTGCCCTAGGGACCTTTAACATGCTACAACTTCTAGATATCACTGCTTGAACAGAAATAACAAGCAGGACTTATCTCTCTCTCTGTCTTTATGGTAGAAATGGCACCAATTTAGAGAATAAAGGTCAAAACAGAGAACTATCCAATGAATAATTTACTCAAAGAGCTGAGCTAAGAACAAGAGGTCATCCATTAAGACTAGCGGAAAGGCACTTTCGACTAAAACAAAAGCAGAGATTTTTTTACAGTAAAGGCGGTAAAGCTATGGAATTTTTTTTGCCTTCCTCTGGATCAATAGGGGTGTTTTTGGCATCGGCTGGACTTGATGGACGAATGTCTTTTTTTTCAGCCTCATCAACTATGTTACTATGTTAAGTAAGCAGTTAATTGGAGCATATCGTGTAGCAGTTAAAGCGGAACTACCACCCGACACAATCTTTAGCTTTACTAAGTCCCCATCTGGTGACTAGCTGCTTAGTAGTGCTAGTCGCCAGAATAATTACCTTATTTAATAGATTTCTGCTCTCTTCCATGGGTGACAGGCAGGACGGAGCGCGGACATATTGCCATTGTGACGTCTGTGCGCCTGAGCTGTCATTCACATCCGGAGCCAAATGGCTCCTAGCAACGCCTCCTAGACCCGGCTGGGACTGACAGAGCAGGCGCGCGGACGTCACAATGTCAAGATGTCCGTGCTCCGTCCTGCCTGTCACCCATGGAATAGGAGAAATCTATTAAATAAGGTAATTATTCTGGCGACTAGCGCTACTAAGCAGCTAGTCGCCAGATGGGGACTTAGTGAAGCTAAAGATTGTGTCGGGTGGTAGTTCCACTTTAACACTGTAATCTGCCAAGACCATCAACGGCGGATGTGCATTAAGGAACGGTGATGTCATGGAATTCTGAGATGTCAGCACGGCTGCCCACCTCTCTGCCATCCCAGAATCCATTGCAGGAAAAAAAAAAACGTTGTGATCCTTAACGGTCACCCACCCCTGTATCAGGGAGTGGTTGAGTGGTTAAATCAGTCGGAATTTTTATTTTTCCCCATTGGTGCAGTCGGTTTGCACAAAGAATGACTCCATTTTGCTTATAAGGTCCCTTGTACTGTAATTTGGAGCAGGTGATTATCACTGTATATAATAATGTAAATTGACTTGATTATTATCATGTTATGAACTGCATCAAAGGCATGGGAATTTCAGGGTTCAATTTCTCTCCTCCCCTCGTAACATCTCATTATCTTCGTTTCCTAGAAGACTTGAATGGGATTGACGCTAATGCAATTTGCTGACATTTTACTAAGCACCATCTTTTATTCTTTTAAATTGTCCCTATTAATGCAGATAAAAGCATCTGAAAGTATGTAAAACAAAAAGACAGAAAAAAACAATATTTTGAAGGTTTCCATGGGTACCAGAGGCCTGTGTAACTAAGTGAAGTTCACTGGTTACCATGGTTACCAGAAATATGTGTCAGCGGGCGGTACTTATTGGTTGTCATGGAAATGAAAGCAGATTTCCCTGGGAGAGTCATCATATGTACAGATATTGCTTTCTCAGCAGAGGTGCCAATGTGACATATGTATGGAGATAAAAGTGGAGGAATTCTGGGCAAATTGGACTGGACCACGGGAGATGACTACAAAAATGTCCATTGATTTTAACCCCTTCCCGACAATGGACTTACCAGGTACGTCCCGCAAAAACTGTCACTTAGTGACAGAGGACGTACCTGGCAAGTCCCGGAAGTAGTACCAGAAGTCGGGTCTCCGTGCGGATGCACGCCGTTTGGGGACTCCGTAATCATTTGGCAATTTATTTTTTTTATTTGCATGACGAGCATTAAAGTGACAGCCGCTTGCGGACGTGGCTGTCACTAAGGGGGTTAACTATTTGAATGCAACCTACTGCGTTGCAATGGGTTGGATACCCTTTTCGGCACTCAAAAGGTTAAAGGGAAAGTAATGTTTCACAAAAAAAGCAGCTGCGATTTATCTTTATAGTATTTGGGCCATGGAGTGTGCAGTTCAAGAGTAATTGAATGATAAAGTATCCCCCTCCCACCACTTTTACCTAGTGTAAGCCACCTCACCTCAGATGTGGAATCTGCTCTCTTGACCGGACAGGTCACAGCAAGGGACAATCTTCTTACTGTGATCATAAGGAAAACCCTGCCCCCTTGTTAGGTTTTTCCTTATGTTCACTGAAGATTGTCCCTCCCTGTGATCCACCTGGACAGTCTTGCTGCTCTGAGGTGAGCAGTTTTACATCAGTAAAAGGGGAGGGAGATACTTTATCATTCAATTACTCAATGAACTACAACTCTGACAGTATTGAAATAACACTCTCCATGGCCTAAAATACTATGAAGATAGGGTTACCACCCAGCCGGTATTTTACCAGCAGGCCGGTAAAAAATTGGCTTCTGTCCAATGTTAAGTCTATGGACGGAATGCCATGGCCGGTATTTTTTGGAAGAAAAGGTGGCAACCCTATATGAAGATTAATTGGAGTTGCTTTTTTTGTGAAAAATTACTATTCCTTTAAGCAACATAAAGCTCTACAGGCTAAAATTACCTAAAATGTTTACAGTCAAATATCTGATTATTGCAGCAAACTTAACTTTGAATCTTCTAATTGTAATGCTCTTTTGGAAAGAGCCCAATGACACTGACATGAATCAGAGTTTAATATTAAGTCAAGCTCTGAAATAATTTATAGACTGTATTGAAGTTGACTGCAAGGTCATGGAGGAAAATATTTGATCTTTCTACATTAATTTATATTCATCAAGATAAAGAGGTGCAATTTTAAGGGGGGGGTGAACATCCCCATTGATTTAAAGTACTATTAAAATCACAGGAAATTTTAAGAATGTTCACTTTCACCTTATTGTGCAGTTGGTTTGCCCAAAACGTGTACCTGTTTAGCTTAAAGGGATAGTAATGGTTCATAATAAAAGCAGCTCCAATTAATCATCATAGTATTTGGACTTTGGAGAGTGTTATTTCAATTCTGTCAGAGTTGTAGTTCAAGAGTAATTCAATGACAAAGTATCCCACTCCTGCCCCTTTTACTGATGTAACACTGCTCAGCCAGAGCAGAAGGGAGGTGCCCAGGTAGACTGCAGAGAGGGACAATCTTCAATTAAGATAAGGGAAAAACCTGAAAAACTTGTCTAGGGGGGCAGGGCTTTCATTGTTCTCATAGGAAGAAGATTGTCCCCTGCTGTTATCTGTCTGGTCTATGGACTGCATTCCACATCTGAGAAGAGATGGCTTACACTAGGTAAAAGAGGCGGGAGGGGAAACTTTGCTTGTGAATAAATGTTTGAGAGATAAGACTTATATGGTCCTTCATGTTTTTTTAATGCTTACAAAATAAAATAAAGATAAAATGAAGTATTACTATCCCTTAAATGAATAAGGCCCTAAGTCTGCAAAAATTGAGAGTGAGGACTAGTAAAGGACAGGAAAAGTTAAAGGAAAAAATGCATAGTATAGCTTTCACAGAAAAGCAGTTAAAAAAAATCTTGTGTTTACCAAGGAGGAATCATAAACATTTTGTGTACATATGGTGTGAAAATTTTACAGTAGAAATTTCTCACTTTTTTATGTACAAAAAAATGCCTGTAGGGTAACAATGAATCTGCAGGAATGGCAGCATACACAAAATGGGCTCAATCACAAAACCTATTATGGAAACATATGAAAACAAATACGTACCCTATAAATAGCTCAGCGTTTTTCTCAATTTGTGCATACATTTTAATAAGCCTGTTAAGATATCTGGGCTTGTTGACTCCCTGCAGGGGATTTCTGTGGAGCCGCTGGGGGAGATAAATGACGCGATTCTTGTCAAAAAAGGGGTGGAGCTTAATTACAAGTGGGACCTTCTGGGAAGTAACAGAAATGGGCAGAGTTTCATTAGAAACTCCCCATCACCGGAGAATCAGCCTCTGCCCCAGAGACCCGGTAATTAACAGCAAAAACAGGGCAAATCCGGAGAGTTCCCAGCTTTGTCTTTAGCGCTTGCATCAAAAAGAACACCGAAATAAGTGGACATGGTTTTAGAAAGTGCCAGATAGTTCCAGATTCAGTAAATACTCATACAGGAAGTAACTGAGCAGCTATTTTCTGGAGTCTATTTTGCTGGACTCTAATTATGTCTTTTTTTGATCTTTACGACTTATGCATTATTTATACTCTAAGGTGGAATTCATCAAGGTGTGGGAAAAGCAGCAAATCAAATATATGGTTCATTGTCAGCACTTTCCTGAGCTCGCTGATGTACACCTTTGGGTATTCATTATCGATCATTTGTGTTTCCCTGCCTTGTGTATGAGAAGCAGGGACGTATGATGAAAACACGGTTTACGTGGCACCATTCTGGCAATATAAACACACTCACACACACAGGCACATGCATTTGTTAGTCCCCATTGCTTATTATGGTATCTATCAGTTAGATGGAGTTTGCAGATGTGTTTGAATAAGTCATAGCCAGATGAGATCCGGCCATTGCTGAATAAACGAGGCTAATGAACAAGGAAATCCTCTGCTTTCTTTGCACATTGAGCCATTCATGGCTTAATGAATTCTCCCATAAGCCTGTGAGTGCCAGGGGTTAATTGTTTTATGTGTCTAAACTGTGCAACAGCTAACGTTCCTCTAACTGTGCTCCTCATCCATTCCACTGTTAAGGCCATTTCGTGCATGCCCTGCAAATGTGCAGGTATCTCTCTATGGGCAATACTTAATAATGCACAGGGTTAAAAGCCCCATTTAAATAAATGGAAATTTGGGGAATTTTTATTTGCCGTCTATGGAGCAGTTGATGTACCCCAGAACTGTAGATCTTTAGTTTCTTGAATGCAGATCTAAGTTCTTTAGACACTGTAAAAAAATGAAAAAATCTTTAAAAACTTAAAATTTTAGTCCTTTGTTAGCAAGGCTGGATTTCCCAATAGGCAGTGTAGGCAACTGCCTAGTGTTCCATATTTTCAGAGAAGGAACCCAAGCTGTGCTGACCACACCCACATTCTGGATTGTAGGTTGTAACGGGAGTGGGCCATTACTGAAGGAACAGTGGACAACCCAAGACATTTCTCAATGCCTAAAACAGGGAAGTGGAAAGACTGGATGGGGGCCAGCCGGCCACAGGAAGAGTTGCCGCCACTGGTCTGAAAGGTCGGCAGCAATTAGATTGGCCAGGAGAATATGTGCAACAAGTAGGCAACCCTCCCATTCGTTGCTGCCTGTCTAGCAAAGCCATGTTGAAAATTACGTTGCCTTGACAGGTAGTGGACTTGATGATTGGCCACCTCATGTCCCCATCTCGTCGCTCCAGTTTCTATTGGTCAAGGGGGCGGCAAGACGAGAGTTAATTAGTGACCAGGCCCCCACTCACCATTCACACCCCCTAGCAAACCCACCTAAAACAAAAGTGTCCCTCTTTGGCCATTTCATTTGTAAATTTTCTTCTTCATCACAGATGGACATTTCAACCAGAGACTTGAGAAAGAACACTCAGCTAAGGAATTAAAACAGAACAATGTCCATTACAGACCATTAAGGAACAACAACAAAAGCGGTTTTCTGTATCTCACTACCATACAATGGCATGTTTTAGTGAAGCTGAAAAGAATTATGTTGCTATATGAAAAATATTTCACGTTACTATGCGGTTATTTTAATGACTCCCTTGTCCATTATTCACACTCATACCTTCTAAAGCAGTGGCTATCAAACATATTGTTGTGGTGGAAACATTTTAGGGCAGTACGCAGGAAAGAAAAGCACAATTCTGGAACAAACCAACTGCACCTTAAATCAAAATGAAACAAACAAAATAAGACAATCCCCATTGACTTAAATGGGATTTATAACCCCTTGTATCCCAGAGAGGTTTCCAATATATTGTTAACCCCTTGAGGACCAGAAGGAAGGAGTTAAAACCCTAACAATCAAACCCCTGTATGCAATGGATTCTAGCGAGATCTCCAACACATTCAAGGGGTTACAAGTCCCATGTAAATTAAAGATCAGAAGGGAGGTGTCCAGGTAGACTGCAGGGAGGGACAATCTTCAATTAAGATAAGGGAAAAACCTGAAAAACTTGTTAAGGGGGGCAGGGCTTTCATTGTTCTCATAGGAAGAAGACTGTCCCCTGCTGTTATCTGTCTGGTCTATGGACTGGATTCCACAATTGAGAAGAGATGGCTTACACTAGGTAAAAGGGGCGGGAGGGGAAATTTTGCTTGTGAATATCTCTCAAACCATAAAGGTTTGAGAGATAAGACTTATATCGTTCTTCATGTTTTTTTAATGCCTACAAAATAAAATAAAGGTAAAACGAAGTGTTACTATCCCTTTAATGATGCTTTAGGATGGTTTTATCCCCTCTTGTGCAGTGGGACTGCCCCATAATTCCACATACCAGAGAACTTTCTTGTCACAAGGCCCCAGAGAAACAATGTAGAACACAGGATGGAAGGCTCCAAATGACGCATTTCGAGACATATTGTGGGTGGGGCTTAAAGGGGAACATTCACCTCTTAAAAAGATTTTACCATATGTTTAGTTATTAAAGTAGTATTAGGAAATGTGTTTTTTTTAAATTTACGTACTTTTAAAGATATTTAATCTTCAAGCTGTGCACTTCCGCATAATGCGGCATGCTGAATCTTCGGCACAGCCCTTTATGACTTGCTAGTGCTACTTAATTATCCTCCCACCTCCCTCCCAGCTGCCCCAGGGAGCGCGTTCACTTTTCCCTTCTGTCACGTGGTGACTGAGGAATAACGACACCGACAAGTACAGATACAGTAAACTCATTATCTTTATTAAAATAAGAACAGAATAAATATGAATAGCACTTCCCCAACCCTCACAGGACCGGGTGTGGAGACAGTGCCTAAGCACTTCCTCAACCCTCACAGGACCAGGTGTGAAGACAGTGCCTAAGCACCTCCCCAACCCTCACAGGACCAAGTGTGAAGACAGTGCCTAAGCACTTCCCCAACCCTCACAGGACCAGGTGTGAAGACAATGCCTAAGCACTTCCCCAACCCTCACAGGACCAGGTGTGAAGACAGTGCCTAAGCACTTCCCCAACCCTCACAGGACCAGGTGTGAAGACAGTGCCTAAGCACTTCCCCAACTCGCACAGGACCAGGTGTGAAGACAGTGCCTAAGCACTTCCCCAACCTTCACAGGACCAGGTGTGAAGACAGTGCCTAAGCACTTCCCCAACTCGCACAGGACCAGGTGTGAAGACAGTGCCTAAGCACTTCCCCAACCCTCACAGGACCAGGTGTGAAGACAGTGCCTAAGCACTTCCCCAACCCTCACAGGACCAGGTGTGAAGACAGTGCCTAAGCACTTCCCCAACCCTCACAGGACCAGGTGTGGAGACAGCACAGGATCCACCAACTGCACCGAAGCTGATACCACTCTGACTATAGTATGCAATGGTAGCAAGCATAGCAGTAGCTACTAGAACGCTAAAGTAGTACAAGGCAACATAGACAGGAATCCCTAGAACGCTAGGGAGAGTAGGCAATGGTGACTGAGCTCCCTAGAACGCTAGGGTAGACCTACAGACAATGGTGACAGAGAACCCCAGACTGCGAGGGTAGAACAGGCAACGGTGACTGAGATCCCTAGAATGCTAGGGTATACCCAATGGCTCTCACCGGCAACAGGTAGAACAGGAATGCCAGAGACAAGATCTGACGCAGTAACTGAGCACCGCTTGAACTGGAGGAAACAACAGAGCACGGTAAGCGCAAGCGGAGACAGTAGGCCAAGGGTAGGAAACAATCGGATAGTCAGCTGGAGCCGGGGTCAGCACGGAGCGGGTAGTCAGCCAAAGCCAGGAGTCAGACTGGATCGGGTAGTCAGACAGAACAAGGGTCAGAACGGAGCGGGTAGTCAGCCAAATCCAGGAGTCAGAACAGATCAGGTAGTCAGACAGAGCCAAGGGTCAGAACGGAGCGGATAGTCAGACAGGGAAAAGGGTCAGAACGGAGCGGATAGTCAGACGGAGCCAAAGGTCAGACTGGAGCAGAAGGCAACTAGTCAGGGATCAAACGTAGCTCGGAGTCAAACAGAGCCAGGAGTCATACACAGGATCAGAGCATCGGAAAAACACAAGAGCTAAGCGCACAGGTACACCACGAAAGGGCAAAGGAGTACTGGCAGGCTGAGGCCTATAAGGCCTAGCATATAGGCGGAGACTCATTCTGGCAATTACCATCAGCCTATAAGAATAGAGAATGTGGCTAAGCTCGACAACCAGGAAGTAATGGCAATGTTACCTGCAGCACAGCCCACAGCGCACCGTGATACCTTCAGTGTGGTGTGAATCGCTTGTATCATTACAGCAAGCTCCGGTTATCATTATACTTTCAACCTCAGTATAACGATAAAGGGAGCTTGTTGTAACGATAGAAGCGATTCACACCACACCGAAGAGAAGCGTGAATGCGCTCCCTGGGGCAGCTGGGAGGGAGGTGGGAGGAGATTTAAGTAGCACTCGGAAGTCATGAAGAGCTGTGCCGAAGATTAGCGCGCAGCATTATGCGGAAGTGCACAGATGAAGGTTAAATATCTTTAAAAGTACGTAAATTAAAAAAAAATAAAAACAAGTTTCCTAATACTACTTTAATACCTAAACATATGGTAAAAACTTTTTAAGAGGTGAATGTTCTCCTTTAATTGGGCAGGCAGGTGTGAGTGATTGAAAGGAGGAGTTTGCCATGAAATAAGTGGGAAAGTGGGTGGGTATAGCTTAACTCACCAAGTCTGTACTCCAAGACTCGGTTATTCAATCTGAACACCAGAGTCTCTGGTAGATCGAGAGCATTCCCAGGTTTCATATAAAAACAGAAAACAAAAAGAAAACAGCGCAAAACTTCTCTAAGGGCCATATTTTCAAAGAAGTAGCGAAATAGCTTTTGTCGTTTGTAACAACTTTTCAAAGTACAGTGTTGTTGAGATCATTAATATTTTCAGAGAGTGTCAGTTGTAATTGGAAATATGTCGTTTATCCTGACTGAAATTGTCGTATGGAACGACAAAAAAATGTCTTAACTAACCACAAAAATGTCTTAAAAAATGTCTTAACAACAAAAATGTCTTTAAAAATGTCTTAACTAACGACAAAAATGTCTTAACTAAAGACAAAAATTCTCACATTCAGAACACATTCCCTCCACTTTTTTCTTAACGTATAAATTTTGTCTTTTGAAAGACATTTTTTTGTCGTTAGTTACGACAAATTTTCTTTTCCTCTATATGACACTGGAGAATAGTTTAGCCACGCCCCTTTGCCCGTCAATTCTGGAGTTGTGTCGTACACAACGGACATTACTATTTTTTTGTTGTATATTCTATAGAAAATATGTCGTTCATGCATTCAATTACTTATTTTTGTCTTTCATACGACAGTTTTTTGTCGTTATCTCTTTGAACATATGGCCCTAAGTGTAGTATTTCCAATCCGCACTTTCAGGATCACGTATAATCAAAGGAAATCCCTTTATCAGGGTACTCACATTTTCAAGAGGCCTAACTGCCTCTGAATAGAGAGCATCGACCAGATCTGACCTCCAGTCACGGTCTCCCTCTCGCAACTTCCAACCGTTGAATTCCGTGTCTCCTTCTCCAACCAGGTATCCTCTTCCTCCTTTAATGCGATTCCTTCTCCCGGCTCTCTGGACCCTACTGGGCAGATGCGCTCTATCCAGAGGCAGTTAGGCCTCTTGAAAATGTGAGTACCCTGATAAAGGGATTTCCTTTGATTATACGTGATCATGAAAGTGCGGATTGGAAATACTACGCTTAGAGAAGTTTTGCGCTGTTTTCTCTCTGTTTTCTGTTTTTATATGCTGCCTGGAACCTATCCGACGTCCTGATTACGAACTGCATACTAGAACTCTGAGTCTTTGGAAAATTTCAAGTCCGTTTTGAAAGAAGATATTTCTGAAAGAAGGACCATTGTATATTAAAAGGATTAAGTGCCCTTTAACCCCTTAACGACATGTGCCGTACTATGACCGTCGCGGTCCTTGAAATACTCAAGGACCGATGACGGTCACAGTACGTCACGTACTTTTTACTTACAACGCTCTACCGGGAGCGCTGCAAGTAAAAATAGGTCCTGAAATTGACCGCTCCAAGATCGGAGCAATCTCTGTCAGGCCCCATAGTGACGCGCCGATACACGCAACAGGTCACGTGTACCGGCGCCTCCACGTGGTTCAATGCGGTCCTTATGGGACGGAAATGTCCCAGGACCGCCAGTGGTTAAGGTGTTAAGATATATCTCTATGTTATTTTGCTGATATTTTGTTTATGTGCTTTTTCTTTTATATATATTTAATACTATAGGGTGACCATTAGTGAGCGCAGAAACATTGGTGTTTTCATTCCCAGGTTTGCCCATTATTCCAGTGTCTGCTACTGGACACAACTGTTCCATGGAGCCCAGTGTACTTCAGGGAACCACGTGACTGCAGTGAATACAAAGTTCTAAACTGTTCCCCACTCATACACCATTTCCTAAATTAAAGGGACAGTAATACTTAGTATGTAGAAAACTATACACTGTAGGGATTGTTCTCCTGTATAAAACAATGTTACTCTCACTGCTGACAGGTGTTTTATTTAAAGTTATTACAGTTCAAACATACATTTTTTAGGTATAGTAATAGTGTTATTTAAAAAGAATTACTTCATTGGAGAGGTCTACAAAGTGTGCTTGGTTTACAAGCACACTTTGTAGACCGTACCAATGAAGTAATTCTTTTTAAATAATGAGATTTCGGCTCTGCTGCAGAGCCACCGGGTGGTCCCCAGCTGACATCAGGAAAAGGGGAGGGGGGGGACTTTCAATGTGCATATCTCTCAAACCATAATGGTTCGAGAGATGGGAGTTACTTCAAATATTTTTTTCCATCTACAAAACTAGAATAATTTTTTATGGGACACTACTGTCTCTTTAAAAAAAGAATTACATTGATGTAAGTTCTGTCTCTCAAATCTTTATAGTTTGAGAGATATAACTGGGTAAAGTTCCCCTCTCCAGGCCGTTTCAGAGAAGTCTGCCCTCTAGCTGACAGCAGAAGGTTCCAGTCATCTGACCGGACGGCGGCTCTTCAGCAGAGCCTAAATCACTCTATCTACAAATAAATACTTCACTGGAACAGTGTGCTTGCAAACCAGACACACTTTGTAAACCTTTCCAATTAAGTATTTATTTCTAAATAGCACGATTTGGGCTCTGCTGAAGAGCCGCCGTCCGGTCAAATGACCGGAACCTGCTGCTGTCAGCTAGAGGGCAGACTTCTCTGAGACAGACTTCTCTGGAGGGGGGGAGGACTTTAGATGGAGGGGGGGGGGGACTTGCCCCCTGTTATAGCTCTCAAAGTATAAAGGTTTGAGAGACAGGACTTACATCGATGTAATCGATGTAATCCTTTTTTTAATACCTACAATATCTTAAAATTAAACATTACTATCCCTTTAACCTTTTGGGTGCCAGAGAAGCTCCAAAGCACTGCTTTTTGCAAAGCGGTGGAGACCCCTTTGGCACTTAATGGGGTTAAAGGGATAGTAATACTTAAAGGGATAGTAATGTTTCATAATAAAAGCAGCTCTAATTAATCATCGTAGTATTTGGACTTTGGAGAGTGTTATTTCAGTTCTGTTAGAGTTGTAGTTCAAGAGTAATTCAATGACAAAATATCCCCCTCCCACCCCTTTTACTGATGTAACACTGTTCAGCCAGATCAGAAGGGAGGTGCCCAGGTAGACTGCAGAGAGGAACAATCTTCAGTTAAGATAAGGGAAAAACCTGAAAAACTTGTCAAGGGGGGCAGGGCTTTCATTGTTCTCATAGGAAGGAGATTGCCCCCTGCTGTTATCTGTCTGGTCTATGGACTGCATTCCACATCTGAGAAGAGATGGCTTACACTAAGTAAAAGGGGCGGGAGGGGAAACTTTGCTTGTGAATATCTCTTAAACCATAAAGGTTTGAGAGATAAGACTTACATCATTCTTCATATTTTTTTAATGCCTACAAAATAAAATAAAGTTAAAACGAAGTATTACTATCCCTTTACAATGTAAAAAAATATTTGTTGTAGGGTTTATCTCCCTGAGTAAAACAAGGGTACTCCCACTGCTGAGAGATATTTTATTAAAAAATTATAACAGCTCAAACTTGAATTTTTTAGGTGCAATATCACTATGGCCTGAAAATTTACAGTGGCGCTGTTGCTACACTATCCTATGGACAGCTCTGGTCTGTAGACCATAAATCTCCGTAGGATGGTGTAGCAACATCACCACTGTAAATTTTCAGGCCACTGTGATATTGCACCTAAAAAATTCAAGTTTGAGGTGTTATAATTTTTTAATAAAATATCTCTCAGCAGTGGGAGTACCCTTGTTTAGGATAAGCCCTACAACACATAGTTTTTTACAGCTTAAGTATTACTATCCCTTTATGATCCAAGTCATTGTTGTCTATTGAAGCTCAGGGCCACATAAAGCATTCCATGGAACGGCAGTGATAATGCGCAGCGATGGCACGGGTCCAAGGAGCGGTGCTTGAGAAACACTCTCCTATGGTGCCGTTGGATTCCACTGGAATGGCTCCACTTATACGCATAAAGCTCAATAAATGAGTAAACTGACTAAGCCTCTGATTCACACACTGGTGCTGAAGCAGGGAATCCCTTAATCTCTTGTCTGCTACTGGTCCCCAGGTTTGTTTTAAATGCGCAGTAAATGTCTTTTTTTTTAATGAAAACCAATATGTTAAAGAGCTTTTCCTGCTGATTAAAACAAGAGAACTCCCACTGTGACAAATCTGTGATTTTGAAAAGTGTCCAAAATCACCCATATTTACATTAGTCATTTTTACATTCAAACAAAAATTTCTGAGATATTTAGTTTTATTTTATGTGTCAGTTGATGTAGCTGAGCTAGTGCTTCCTGGTAGGAAGTGACAGTTGGTGACGCAGAGCTATGTGGAATGTTTCAGTTCTACTGGCATGCCTGGAGGGCTCGCAGTTACTAACAAATAAATAAAGCTGGATATCTGATAAACTATTGTTTTAAATAACAAATGCATAACATAAATACAGTGTGCTTTTGAAAGCTGTTTATCCCCTTAAAGGGGGATAGTAATAGTTGTTTTTACCAAAGTTTAATCTTGTAGATATTAAAAATATTAATGCAATGACCTACCTCCCATCTCTCAAACGTGTATAGTTTGAGAGATATAAGCATCTAAAATTCCCCCCTCCTGCCCCTTTCATAGACGTCAGTGCTCTAGCTGACAGAAGGAGATCCTGGACCAGCCAGCGGCTCTTCAGCAGAGCCAAAATCACGTATTTAGAAATAAATACTTCATTGGAATGGTCTACAAAGTGTGCCTGGTTTGCAGTCACACTATGTACACCGTTCCAATGAAGTATTTCTTTCTATATAACGCTATTTCAGCTCTGCTGAAGAGCCGCCGGCCGGTCCCGGGAGCAGGATCTCCTTCCATCAGCTAGAGCGCTGACGTCTGTGAAAGGGGCAGGAGGGGGGAACTTTATAAGCGTATACATGTTTGAGAGATGGGACATACCTCATTGCATTAATATTTTTAATATCTACAAGATGAAACTTTGGTAAAAACAACCATTACTATCCCTTTAAGGACCCATGATGTGCCAGGACCATCATAGATTTCAGGGCTCCCCACTCGGCTGCACGCCATTCGGGAAGCCCTGAACCGGTCTTTTAATACCAGCTGCTCCTTAACACCTTAAAGCGGAACCTTCAGATAATAGCAAGTCGCCATGCATTCATTAAATGCATCGCGACTAGCTTGACAAAAAAAATGTGTGTCTAAAGGAATCCGTCCTGTTTGGAGACCGGAACTGAGGCTAGAGAGCAGACATCTTGTCTGCGTGCATGCACCGTCAGTCCTGGTGTCTATTGAGTAGACTGCTTTGCACCATATGGTCACCGGAAGGGACTGACGGCGCAGGCTCACAGACCGCATTAACCTGCCCGTCAGTCCCGAAATGGAACGGATCCCTTTAGACACATTTTTTTTTTACGGTAAGACATATATTTTCAAGCTAGTCTTTTTTTTGTGCTTCGGGTTTAGGGCTTCCCGAATGGCGTGCAGCCGCGTGAGAAGCCATGAATTCCATGACTGCCCTGGCACGTC
Source organism: Rhinophrynus dorsalis (assembly GCA_037306005.1). Lineage (NCBI taxonomy): Eukaryota > Metazoa > Chordata > Amphibia > Anura > Rhinophrynidae > Rhinophrynus > Rhinophrynus dorsalis. The sequence goes on along the minus strand of CM074727.1, from coordinate 24,009,273 downwards.
ATGGGTCCTTATCTCTCCTCAACCCATGACGTGCCAAGACTGTCAAGGGTCCTTAATGGGTTAAGGATAGGGGAGCACCGAAATTTCTGTAGCCGAAACGTTTCGGACGAAAATGGCATTTTCGGCAAAAAGCCAAAATAAAAAATGTCCGAAATGAGGGAAGCTCTCTCATTTCTCCCTGAGCTGTCAGAGCCTCGTTCTGTTCAGTCAGTGTCCTCACTTCTGCGGCAAGCTACCAGAACGTTATACTTCCACTTTAAAAGTTGATATCTTCACTTTACTACAAGTCCCATCATCCTAACCTTGCCTGGTGCCGAACGTAGCTTTGAGTGCTTGAGAGAGCAGTGAATGAGCGCTGCCTCACTCTCTCTCCCCGCCCTGTCATTCTGCATGCAAAGCAGGGTAGAAAGCGGGGCAGCGCTCATTCATGACTCTCTCTCTAGCCCTTAAACAAAGCTATGCTCAGCACCAGGCAAGGTAAGGATGATGGGACTTGTAGTAAAGTGAAGACAGCACCATCCACACCCTCTGCTCTCTCCCGTCTCAAACATTTCTCGCTTTCTGCTCCATACCTATGGAACTCCATACCCTTCTCCCTACGTCTTGAAAAATCTCCCTCTGTCTTTAAAGGGATAGTAATACTTTGTTTTAACTTTATTTTATTTTGTAGGCATTAAAAAACATGAAGAACGATATAAGTCTTATCTCTCAAACCTTTATGGTTTGAGAGATATTCACAAGCAAAGTTTCCCCCTCCCGCCCCTTTTACCTAGTGTAAGCAATCTCTTCTCAGATGTGGAATGCAGTCCATAGACCAGACAGATAACAGAAGAGGACAATCTTCTTCCTAGGAGAACAATGAAAGCCCTGCCCCCCTTGACAAGCTTTTCAGGTTTTTCCATTATCTTAATTGAAGATTGTCCCTCTCTGCAATCTACCTGGGCACCTCCCTTCTGCTCTGGCTGAACAGTGTTACATCAGTAAAAGGGGTGTGAGGGTGACACTTTGTCATTCAATTATTCTTGAACTACAACTCTGACAGAATTGAAATAACACTCTCCAAAGTCCAAATACTATGCTGATTAATTAGAGCTGCTTTTATTATGAAATATTACTATCCCTTTAAGTCTACCCTGATATTTTATCTTCTGGAGCACAAGGACCATGCACTGCCTTTGGCCAAACTCAGCATTTGTAATCTCAGCACTTAACATCCTCTTACCCCATTATCTGTCTCCTTTTATCCATTTAGACTGTAAGCTCCTTGGGGCAGGGACCTCTCTCCCATTGTTTCTATGAATGTCGCACTTATTTCAACCCCTCTTATTTATTGTAACATATGTCTATTGTAAGGCGCTGCGTACACTGTCTGGCGCCATATAAATAAAGATATGCATACATACATTCAACTTTTAAAGTGGAAGTATAATGTTCTGGGAGCATGCCGCAGAAGTGAGGACACTGACTGAGCATAACGAGCAAAACCTTTTCTATGGAGAAAATGGCACTCAGTCCCCAAAATAATTAAAATAACTATAAATGAGTGAATGTAACCGGCAAGCACTGTGAAAGGAGAGCGCTAATTTCTGGTAAGACATAAATATATATATCAGATCCTAATACACTAATGTTCCTTGAGGCAATGATACACAGATACTAGCAGTAAAAAAATAAATTAGATTACTAATAAAGTAAATACATAAAAAAGAGACCCATAAAAATACAATATAGATCTCTCCTGTCAATTTGCATAATTATACTTTGCACAAACTGCGGCCCATGCACTTAACGGACTTACAGCTTTGTCCAGAGAACTTTTCATAGGCTGCAGGCCATTTATTTTGCAGGACACTGCATATTTAGTTTGATATTTTAATTCATACAGTGTTTTATTATATTGTATATTTTAGAGTAAAGTTATATTAAAGCAATGCACCCTGGGACTTGTAGATCTGTTTAGCAAGCAGTAATTTTTCTCCTGCTAAGGCTATTGCACTTACAGACTACAACTACCAACCTCTTAGTAGCACTGAAGGATTTGTTCAGAAGGTAATAGGCACTGTGGATGTGTGTGTGTGTTTCTGTCTGTCTTTGTGTGTGTTTCTGTCTGTCTGTGCATGTGTGTATGTCTGACTGTGTGTGTGTGTGTGTTTCTGTCTGTGCGTGTGTGTATGTCTGACTGTGTGTGTTTCTGTCTGTCTGTGCGTGTGTGTGTGTCTGACTATGTGTGTGTGTGTGTGTTTCTGTCTGTGCGTGTGTGTATGTCTGACTGTGTGTGTTTCTGTCTGTCTGTGCGTGTGTGTATGTCTGACTATGTGTGTGTGTGTTTCTGTCTGTCTGTGCATGTGTGTGTGTCTGACTGTGTGTGTTTCTGTCTGTCTGTGCGTGTGTGCATGTCTGACTGTGTGTGTTTGTCTGTCTGTGCGTGTGTGTATGTCTGACTGTGTGTGTGTTTCTGTCTGTCTGTGAGTGTGTGTATGTCTGACTGTGTGTGTGTGTCTGTCTGTGCGTGTGTGTATGTCTGACTGTGTGTGTGTGTGTTTCTGTCTGTGCGTGTGTGTGTGTGTTTCTGTCTGTCTGTACGTGTGTGTATGTCTGACTGTGTGTGTGTGTGTTTCTGTCTCTGTGTGTGTTTCTGTCTGTCTGTGAGTGTGTGTATGTCTGACTGTGTGCATACTTCCCAACATTTCAGATTGCCAAAGAGGGACACTTGTGTTTTAGGGGGTGTTGCTGGGGGTGTGACTGGTGGGCGGGACATTACCGATCATTTTTAGGTTATTTCATGACCTATAGAGTCCTCCTTGTGTAATCTAATAAATGACTTATAACAAGACCAAAGAATTTTGTTTACACAGACTAATTTCTAAACACATATACTGACGTCTAAACAAACAGTAATGTGAGTTGTATTGCTGTGGAGCAATGTGATACACTTATATACACACCACACAGTCTGATCTCCTAAACACAGGGACACCAGGGTGATACACTTATATACACACCACACAGTCTGATCTCCTAAACACAGGGACACCAGGGTGATACACTTATATACACACCACACAGTCTGATCTCCTAAACACAGGGACACCAGGGTGATACACTTATATACACACCACACAGTCTGATCTCCTAAACACAGGGACATCAGGGTGATACACTTATATACAGACCACACAGTCTGATCTCCTAAACACAGGGACACCGGGGTGATACACTTATATACACACCACACAGTCTGATCTCCTAAACACAGGGACACCAGGGTGATACACTTATATACACAGCACACAGTCTGATCTCCTAAACACAGGGACACCAGGGTGATACACTTCTATACACACCACACAGTCTGATCTCCTAAACACAGGGACACCGGGGTGATACACTTATATACACACCACACAGTCTGATCTCCTAAACACAGGGACACCAGGGTGATACACTTATATACACACCACACAGTCTGATCTCCTAAACACAGGGACACCAGGGTGATACACTTATATACACAGCACACAGTCTGATCTCCTAAACACAGGGACACCAGGGTGATACATCTATATACACACCACACAGTCTGATCTCCTAAACACAGGGACACCAGGGGGATACACTTCTATACACACCACACAGTCTGATCTCCTAAACACAGGGACACCAGGGTGATACACTTCTATACACACCACACAGTCTGATCTCCTAAACACAGGGACACCAGGGTGATACACTTCTATACACACCACACAGTCTGATCTCCTAAACACAGGGACACCAGGGTGATACACTTCTATACACACCACACAGTCTGATCTCCTAAACACAGTGACACCAGGGTGATACACTTATATACACACCACACAGTCTGATCTCCTAAACACAGGGACACCAGGGTGATACACTTCTATACACACCACACAGTCTGATGTCCTAAACACAGGGACACCAGGGTGATACACTTATATACACACCACACAGTCTGATCTCCTAAACACAGGGACACCAGGGTGATACACTTCTATACATACCACACAGTCTGATCTCCTAAACACAGGGACACCAGGGTGATACACTTCTATACACACCACACAGTCTGATCTCCTAAACACAGGGACACCAGGGTGGGAAAGAGGGACAGAGGGACTTGGGTCTAAAAGAGGGACTGGACTCCTAAAGAGGGACACTTGGGAGGTATTTGTGTGTGCATGTGTATGTCTGTGTGTGTGTTTTTGTTTGTCTTTGCATCTGTATGTCTGTGTGTGTGACTCACGGTCATTATGTTTGGCACATCAGTAAAAATGGGACTTGCGGATAATGTCATCGCAATGGATTGGAAAGGTAACTTTTTTCCAGGCAAGTTGGTAACCTTCAGCTCATGGGACTTTCACTTTGTGCCATGTGCACTTGCTCTACAATATTTTTTATTTCTTTTGTTAGCCCTATAAACTAAAAAAAAGTCATTTTTGGTTTCGGCTTTCGGCCAAGTGCATCCTGACATTTCGGTTTCGGTTCAAAATTTTCATTTCGGTGCACCTCCAGTTCAAGTGGATCTATCACATATAGATATCTAATGCTCATTAGATACAGCATTTAACAAAAAAGTTTAATATGTTAGTCATTTAAAAAAAAAAAAAAAACGTTATCTACGCAAAAGTTCAAGTTTAAAGGTGCCCAGAAGCCTACTTCCGCTTGCCGCACAGAGGCTGCTCCCATCCCACTACCCAGCATCCTCTGATGAAGGAGGCTGTCTGTCTCTAAGCTGGAGCGATCTCATTGGCTAGGTATCGATCTCTGCCAATGAAATCGCTCCAGCTTAGAGAAAGAAAGCCTCCGTCATTGGAGGATGCTGGGTAGTGGGACGGGAGCAGAGGCAGTGCGGTAAGCAGGAAGTAGGCTGCTGGGCACATTTTAAACTTGAATTTTTGCGTAGATAATGTTTTTTTTTTTTTTTTTTTAAATAACTAACACATTAAACTTTTTTGCTAAATGCTCTGTCTAATGAGCATTAGATATCTATATGTGATTAAGGAGTTAAAAATTACCTAGATGTTAAACAGTGACAGTTTCACTTTAAACATGAGAGCAGGGAATTTTAACCCATTAGCCAGAAACTCACAATGCCGCAGCCCATTGTCCTTTGTACTGCGTTATAAATAATATATTCCCCACGCAGCCTTTTTTTGTACCCCCCTTTCCCAATCCACCCTGTCTTCCATATACCTGTTTTCCTAACCCCCTATAGCCCTTTCAGTGCCAGAGGGGTACGGAACACATTGCTTTGCAATGTGTTCCGTACCCCTCTGGCACTGAAAGGGTTAACATCCACCCCTCTTGCATATTTCTGCCCTAAGTCTTTTAGTCAAATTTCTGCCACCCCTCCTTCCCACTCCTCTCTCTCTTTCGCTGTTCACGTCTGTAGCTGTCCCTTTACAGCTGTGTGTGGGTGGTTGAAAATTATTTTTCTCAACTTATGCTACAAAACCCAGTGATCACAATTGCTTAAATGGCAATGCTGCAATTTACTATCATTTTGTTCCCATAAAAGTGAACACACTGGAAAGCAACATAAAAATTCACCTTTAGAATGCGCTCTATTATATTATTACGCCCCCAGTTCCACTGCCAACTCCTTTCACCCCAATAATGTGTTCCGTTGGATTAGAACAGAGAATGCGTTTAATGTCCAAGAGAATAGGCTGGCTTTCTGTCCTCTGATAGGTCGGAGTCCTGCTGTCCTTTCAGCACCAGGACAGTTTCAGAACCCTTAAAATTGAACTTCTTGGGTATCTTTACAAAAAAAAATGTAACAGCTGACAAAACTGCCAAAGAAGACAAAGGCTTTAGCAGAGCTTGTAACTATAGCAACATCTAATAATGGTATAAAAGGCACCTCGAGACATGGAAACGAATCCCAGTTAAAAGGAAAACACAACAGAGAAGTAATCACATATGTCAGATAACGATTTAACACACTCGGCACTGGGCAAATGCCTTGGCTTGCGCTCGTTGTCGTGTGTCAAACATCAGCATGTGAGAAGAAATGCCATTCGTCAACACCCTTCAACAGAACATCGTACTGACAGTCGCTGGGGCATTAGACCAAACCAATTATACTGCAGCAATCAAATAAAATGCCCCCTGATCCACATGGGGATTTTAACCCTTTCAGTACTAGAGAGGTCTCTGAGGCTTTGCAAGACCTCTCTAGCATCAAAGGAGTTCAAATCCAAATTTACATGACTGTGAAGTTTTATGCCACTTCCCATTATGAACAGAACAGTGTATCAATAAAAACAGCAACAATGTTTGGTGTCAAAAATTGCTGCTGCAGACCCTGAACAGGAATACACACAGACTAGTACTCATTAGCTTAAAATATATTGGAGAATATTCACTAAGAGGTGATAAAGTGGAGAGGACTTCTATACAGCCTATGCACTAAGCTCTCCAAAGCCTATGCATAGGCTCCATAGAATAACATACAAATTGGAGAAGTGATAAACTGGAGACGTCATCTCCACTTTATTACCTCTTTGTCACCACATACTGAATCTTCCCCATTCAGTATTTATTGGCCATTACCTGTCCCTTTCCCTGTGGTCACTCCCTTTTTCAATGAAGGGGCTGAATGCACGGTTAACCAGCATAGCCTGAGTGGCATAGCAATCCAACCTAGCACTTACACAAACAGAGACATTTGTCTCAGTGTGAGCAGTTTTAATGAATGATGAACATGGACTACAGCTTAATCACTGCACATGATGCCTTAAAACTGCTCACAGGTAAACAAGTGTCTCTGAGTGAACAAGTGATGGGCATGTTGCCATGGTACCCACTTGTTTGTGTGAGTCAGCCTCCTCACTTAAAGGGGGTCTGACTTCAGTCTTACATAGTAAAATAGTGATTATTAAAAAGTGTAACAAACATCAATTACACTTTTTAATATTTTACAAAAAACATGGAAAGCATTTCTATCTATTTAATTTTGGGAAACAAATCCATGCAGTATTGACTCATAGCTGTAATTAGGATTGTGTGTCCAGAATAAGATAAATAGGGTTTTTTTATTAGGAGGTGTTAGTGTCCTTTAAATTAGAAATGTTGGGGGTGATCGAAGAGCTGCCGGTCACCTCTGACCTGAGCAATCCTTTCCTGTCTAACAGATAACATTTCACAGAGAGCCATAAAGTAGACTCGCTGCGTTACAGGCTTTTGTTGTGTTTGAATGGAGTCCTTTTTATCATCGTGCAAACTAAATTTATTAAGTTGGAAGCATAAAATCCAGACTATTTCTACATCCTTGTCAAACTGCGGGAGATGTATTGGGCTCTGCACAACGGCAGTGGCTAAGAAAACAGGATTAAAGATTTTGTCATAAAAGTAGGTAAAATAATAAACACAGAGGCTGATTTACTAAAACAAACTGGGGGAATTATGGGAAGGTACAAAGTGACGAGCACTCACTGAGAACTAACAAAATGAAGGATAAGGACATGGTCCCTTGTTTCCATGTGCCTAGAGGGAATCAGCTGCCCCACTCCGACGAGCCCCACATAGGCCGAAACGTACGTCTGTGGTTTTGCTGTGTCTCTCATGCAGAGAGGATTTGCCTGACATTTCGGAGCTGGGATGTCTGTGGGCAGGACCAGACTGATATGTATATGGACATATCCTCTCTGCAGTGGCACATGGGGGTGAAAAATGTGACTTGTAGCACCATTGAGAGGCCACCATGCCTTGGAACGAGACACTTTATCTTGTTTGTGCTCGATGGGTGCTCGTCACACTCAAAGGGTTAAACATGGGCTTTTAAAGTAGACCTATCACCTTGACTTTTCTTTACATTTTTGAAAACTTAATTCAAAACTGTCTATGTGCCATATTAACCAAAATTCCAGCAGATACGCAGTTTAGGAGATATTAACACTTTTATTTTCTGGGAAAAGCAACAGTGAAAGTCTCCTGGTACAGCTCCTAGCTTCATTAGCATATGAAATATTACTGAGCACCTTCATTAGAATATGATACAGCACTAAAACTATGAAAAGTAACTGGTACCACACGGGTGCCACAATTAGCATACATTAGCATACGGAAAAAAGTATGAATATCGTCATAAAGGGATAGTAATACTTAAGATATAAAAAAATATATGTTGTAGGGTTTATGTCCTTGAATAAAACAAGGGTACTCCCACTGCTGAGATATTTTATTAAAAAATTATAACAGCTCAAACCTGAATTATTTAGGTGCAATATCACAGTGGCCTGAAATCTTACAGTGGTGCTGTTGCTACACCATCCTATGGAGATTTATGGTCTACGGACCACAGCAGTCCATAGGAAGGTGTAGCCACAGCGCCACTTTACATTTTCAGGCCACTGTGATATTGCACCTAAAAAATTCAAGTTTGAGCTGTTATAATTTTTTAATAAAATATCTCTCAGCAGTGGGAGCACCCTTGTTTTACTCAGGGGATAAACCCTACAACACATCTTTTCTCTTTACATTTTAAGTATTACTATCCCTTTAACCTTGCCGGTCTTTTGGTTAATATAACATGTGGGCAGTTTTAATGCAGTTTTCAAATATGCAAACTTAAATTAAAGTGAAATGTTCACATTTGAATGCTAGGGAGGCCTATTACACACTGTGAACCATTGCCATAGAGACCGGTACTTCAGCTGCTGTTGTATTATGACTCCCATCAGCATCAGCCGGAAAGCTACTGAGCTACATGTTGCCTAAACCTGCCCTCAACAGGCAATAATGGACAGCACTCACAATAATAGGATTTTAATCTTACCAGTTAAATCATTTTCGCTTAGTCCTTACAGGTTACTGGTAACTTTGGGTAGGCAATCAGCCCCTTTAATAGGCAGGAACATTTCTGAGACGTGACTGCTGGGTGGAGCCTTCCTCCTCTCCTTAGCCTGCAGCTAGCTAATCCCCAACCAGTAAGATTTGCAGACTAACTATTGACTAGGTAGTAAGAAGGTAAAGAAGACTCCTGTGAGCATGAACCTGAAAGGACCCCCAAGTCCTTCCACAGGAGGGCCAAGCATGGTCCATTGACAGGGTGGGAGACCAGTAACCTGTATGGAGTAAGAGAAAAGGATTTAACAGGTAAGACTAAAATCTTATTTTCTCTGTCATCCAATACAGGTTACTGGTAACTTTGGGATGTCCAACCATTAAGTTCCCCAGGGCGGGAAGAAAGGCAAGGACCAGACACAGGCCCCCAAAGTCACCAGAGCACCAATGAACCTACAGATCATAAATAGCTCAACACAAACCGCAAAGTGTCAACGGACACTGAACAGGGGTAAAAAAAACAAACCCCATGAACTGTAATACAGCACACTGAACTAGAGCCAATGGGGCTCAAAAGTGAAAGAGTACTGTGAGACTAAAGAGATCCTAGACAGGCAAGGCTGCCTCCAGGATCATTCTCCCAAAGCTGGCATCAGCCGATGCCAGCACATCCACACAAAAGTGTTTAGAAAAGGTGTGCACAGATGACCAAGTGGCCGCCTTGCACAACTGATCAGCTGAGGCCTGATTGTTGTAGGCCCAAGAAGCCCCAATACACCACGCAGAATGAGCCGTGACCCTGAAGGGCTTTTTCCAAAGTTCTTAAGCCTTACGAATCGTGGCCTTGATCCAAGAAGCTATGGTTACCTTGGAAGCAGGCTTCCCCGCCCTAGGACCCCCAGGAATGACAGAGTATCAGACTGCCTCAAGGACTCAGTGCGATGCACACAGAACATGAGAAAACGCACAACATCCAACAGATGCAGATCCCTCTCTTTGTCAGAAGTAGGGCTAGGACAGAAGGAAGGGACCACAATCACCTGATTACTGTGGAACTCAGACACCTTTGGGAGAAACTCTTGTGAGGTGCGAAGCACCGCCTTGTCCTTGTGAAAGACCAAAAAAGGTGGTCTACAAGACATGTCATCCAGCTCCGCAACTCGGCGAACAGAAACAATTGCCAGGAGAAAGGCCATCTTCCACGTCAGCAGACGTAGAGGAATGGTAGCCAAGGACTCAAAGGGAGGACGCTAAAGAGGGACACTTGGGAGGTAAGGACCCCTAATATCTCCTAAAGAGGAACACTTGGGAGGCACAACCCCTAATATAGCCTAAAGAGGGACACTTGGGAGGTACGGACTCCTAATATCTCCTAAAGAGGGACACTTGGGAGGTACGGACCCCTAATATCTCCTAGAGAGGGACACTTGGGAGGCACAACCCCTAATATAGCCTAAAGAGGGACACTTGGGAGGTACAGACTCCTAATATCTCCTAAAGAGGGACACTTGCAAGGTACGGACCCCTAATATCGCCTAAAGATGGACACTTGGAAAGTACAAACCCCTAATATATCCTAAAGGGGGACACTTGCAAGGTACGGACCCCTAATATCGCCTAAAGATGGACACTTGGGAGGTACGGACCCCTAATATAGCCTAATGAGGGACACTTGGGAGGTAATGACCCCTAATATATCTTAAAGAGGGACACTTGGGAGGTATGAACCCCTAATATCTCCTAAAAATGGATACTTGGAAGGTACAAACCCCTCATATCTCCTAAAGATATCTCCTAAAGAGGGATATGTGGGAGGTATGGACCCCTAATATATTTATTCAGTTACAAAAAGAGGTGTCAATAGGTCATGAAATAACTAAATATTCTCTGTAATGTCCTGCCGTCCAGCCACATACCCCTAAAACAAAAGTGTCCCTCTCTGGCAAATCGAAATGTTGGGGGGGGGGGGGTATGTATATGTATGACTTTGTTTTTAATTATTCTGAACATAAATGTGAAATATGCTATTCCTCTAAACAACAAAACAGTTCAACAAATGAGCAACGCAACAGAAAAATGATCACATGAGAAATTAGAGGTATAAGCATCTGTTTGCCTATCAGATGAAAAATGTATTCTTGCATAAATCAGTTTGTTTATTATTATGGACAATGATATCGAGCAGAGACATGAGGACAAGGACATGGAGGCTGGTATACTGAGAAGTGGATACATTCTGGGACAAGCCATTTTTCACCATAGGGGACAAATAAACATTCCCAGTGATTTAAATGGGGCGTTTATCCCTTTAAATGTTAATGCATTGACATATCTGGGAACTTTGTCTTCTGGAGTCCCTGGAGTGAACTCATGTGGTGCCGCCGGGGCTAGAAATGAGGTTATCCGCATCAAAAGGGGTGGGGCTTAATTGAGGGTGGAACTTAATGGATGTGTCATAAAGTGGGGTGGATTGGGCAGAACAAGGTGGGGAAGGATGAGAAGTGGGTGGGAAGTGGGAGGAACATGCTAGGAAGGAGGAAACATGGGTGGGAAGTGGGGAGAACAGGAGAAGAAGTGGGAGGAACACAGCGGGGAAGGAGGAGAAATGGGTGGGAAGTGGGAGGATCAGGCTGGGAAGGAGAAGACGTGGGCAGGAAGTGGGAAGAACATGGCCGGGAAGGAGGAGAAGTGGGCGGGAAGAGGGAAGACCACGGCGGGGAAGGAGGAGAAGTGGGTGGGAAGTGGGAGAAACAGGCTGGGAAGGAGAATACATGGGTGAGAAATGGGAAGAACACAGCGGGGAAGGAGGAGAAGTGGGTGGGAAGTGGGAGGAACAGGCTAGGAAGGTGGAGACGTCGGCGGGAAGTGGGCAGAACAGGAGGAGAAGTGGGAGGAACACAGTGGGGAAGGAGGAGAAATGGGTGGGAAGTGGGAGGATCAGGCTGGGAAGGAGAAGACATGGGTGGGAAGTGGAAAGAACATGGCGGGGAAGGAGGAGAAGTGGGTGGGAAGTGGGAAGAACAGGCTGGGAAGGAGAATACATGGGTGAAAAATGGGAAGAACACAGCAGGGAAGGAGGAGAAGTGGGAGGAAAAGGCTAGGAAGGAGAAGATGTGGGCGTGAAGTGGGAAGAACACAGCGGGGAAGGAGGAGAAGTGGGTGGGAAGTGGGAGGAACAGGCTGGGAGGGAGAATATGTGGGTGAGAAATGGGAAGAACACAACGGGGAAGGAGGGGAAGTGGGTGGGAAGTGGGAGGAACAGGCTAGGAAGGTGGAGACGTGGGTGGTAAATGGGCAGGACAGGAGTAGAAGTGGGAGGAACAGTGTGGGAAGGAAGAGGAGAAGTGGGCAGAGATTCGTAAGATATGCACCACCACCAAAGAATTAGCCTCTGTCCCTGGAGATCTGGCAATTCATTGCAAAAACTGGAGTCTCTGGGGCATATCCAGAGAGTTCCCAGGTATGAGCATTAGTTTGCAATGAGTTAACACTGAAGGGGTTAAAAGCCCACATTTAAATCAATGGAAATTTGGGGATCTTTCAGTTGTCCTCTTTGGTGCAATTGGTTTGACCGTCAGTTCTTCTTAGTGCACCAAATTAAAGTAGATCTATCACATATAGATATCTAATACTCATTAGTTAGAGCATTTAGCGAAAAAGTTTAATCTGTCATTTTTGAAAAAAAACTGTTATCTGTGCAAAAATTCAAGTTTAAAACATGCCCAGCAGCCTACTTCCGCTTGCCGCTGCGACAAGCTGCTTGCCGCACAGAGGCTGCTCCGTCCCACTACCCAGCATCCTCTGATGACAGAGAATGTCTGTCTCTAAGCTGGAGCGATCTCATTGGCTAGATATCGATCTCTGCCAATGAGATCGCTCCAGCTTAGAGAAAGAAAGCCTCCATCATTGGAGGATGCTGGGTAGTGAGACAGGAGCAGAGGCAGTGCTGAAAGCAGGAAGTAGGCTGCTGGGCATGTTTTAAACTTGAATTTTTGCGCAGATAACAGATCGCAAGGAGGCACAATATTGTATCAGTATAAGGTTAAAAGGTCAGGTTTTTCCTTATGCTGACACAAGATTGTCCCTCGTCACAATCCGTCGGGACCGGCTCTCTGATCTAAAGAAAGAATAGTGAGGTCGGCAAAAGGGGAGGGAGGTGGAATCTTTAAAATGTAATTATAAAAAAAGCTACAGGGATAAGAATATTGCTGAAAGTATAGCGAATTATTAACGTCTTAACTGCTGCAGCCAGCAGTTAAGGGCCGCAGGTTTTTTTTTTGTTTTGTTTTTTGTGATTCAGATTAAGGGGTTTGTGTGCGGCATACAACCGCCCGGGGACCCTTGAATTCCATGCATGCAAGGACTGTCATTGGTCCTTAACGCAAGTTTACCCATGACGGTCCTGCAGGTCATGGATCCTTAAAGGGATAGTTTTACTTAAAAAAGACTAATCCCTATGTTAAAGCCCTTCAATAAATATTAAAAATGCCCCCAGCGGCATCTCTCAAACCCTTATGGTTTGAGAGATAACCGCTTTCAAAGTTCGCCCCTGGCTGACGTCAGCATTCTAGCTGACAGCCTGGGAATTCGGTACCGGGACCGTCTGCGGCTCTACAACAGAGCCGAGAACGCATTAATAAAAAAAGAAATCAAAGCAAACCAAGCACATGTATAAGATCTTTTTAGTGGTGGATTTCTTCTTCATTATCGCAATCTCAGCTCTGCTGCAGAGCCGCCGGCTGATCTAAACAGGATTCCCCTGATCTCAGCTAGAATGCTGACGTCAGCCAGGGGCGAACTTTGTAAGCGGTTATTTCTCAAACCATAAGGGTTTGAGAGATGCTGCTGGGGGCATTTTTCATCTTTGCTGAAGGGCTTTAACATAGGGGTTAGTCATTTTTAAGTAATACTATCCATTTAAAGGGTTAAAAGTATAAGGAATAATCGAATCTTCATTTATAGTGAGACATTAGTATCTCTTTAAATCAAATGGAATGTTATTTTTCAGCTATGGTAGAGTTGGTTTGCTTGAGAATTCCCCCAGGGGGGCTATATGTTATTGACCCCCATCAGCACAATACTTGCATCTAACTAGGAATGCAGTAAAGAAGGCAGCTGCCTTCACACTTGGCTGGAATGTCCAACAGTAAAATACTTTTAATCTGGTTTCCTCTTTTAAATCTTTCAACAAACTATTTTCCTAGAGCAGAACATAAACTCCCAATGAACATCTTGACAGGCTCAAGAGAACACATACAGTAGCATCTCAGTGGTTACAGGTCAAGTTGCGCACAATGCTGACATCATTCATACATGTCACTTGGCCTTGTGCTGGAAGGATGAATTCCACTGTTAGGCTCAAGTCTTGTTCCTCTTCTGTCCAAAGCTCCCACTCCCATACACAGTGCAAAAACACGGTACACAGGGCTGGATTAAATGAGCAGTAAAACCTTCATTTTGAAAAATAAAATCTATTTAGGGCTATTTCTGCTGAATACAACAAGGGTACGCCCACCGCTGCAAGATGCTTTGTCGCAAAGTTATTCGTTCAGTTTTTTTAACTAACAGTTACATACCTCCCAACATTTCAAATGGCCAAAGAGGGACACTTGTGCTTTAGGGGGTGTTTCTGGGAGCTTGGCTGGTGGGTGGGACATTACTGAGAATTTTTAGGCTATTTCTTGACCTACTGACACCTCTTTGTGTAACCTAATAAATGACTTATAACAATAACATAGTATTTTATTTACACAGACTAATTTATAAACACACATACTGACCTTTAAACAAACAATAATGTGAGTTGTATTGCTGTGGAGCAATGTGATACACTTATATACAAACCACACAGTCTGATCTCCTAAAAAGAGGGACATCAGGGTAGGAAAGAGGGAGAGAGGGATTTGGGTCTAAAAGAGGGACTGTCCCTCCTAAAGAGGGACACTTGGTAGGCATGAAGTTAATTACAATTTCCCAACAGTTCCATTGATTTCAATGGGGATTTTGAGCCTTTGAAGGCTAGAGGGAAATCCAACACATTGATTTACAATGTCATGGAGACCTCTCTACTTAACTGGGAAATTTAAAATCCAAGGCTCCCAGAAAATCATGTATGGAAGGGGATGGGACTGTCCAAATGTTGCACTTAGCATCATAATGTAAGCAGAACTTAACCAGGGTGGGCAGGATTGGGAGACTGAGGGGCAACGTTTATCCTGAAATGGGAAGAGAAGTAGGTGGAACAGGGTACGAGTGGGCAGAATCAGGTGGGAAGTAGGCGGAACAGAAGAGCAGTGGCCAGAAACAGACGGTTAGTCGGTGGGGTTACTAGGTAACTATAGAAAGCAGGAAGTAGCCAGAAATGGGCAGGAGTGGGAAGAACAAGGGGAGAGGTTGGAAAGCAGGAAGAAGGCAGAACAGGGCAGGAAGAACCAGGCTGGGTGTGGGTGGGGTCTTGAAAGCTTGCATCTAAATCTGCTTAGTTAGCCAATAAAAGGTATCAAAAACTATATCTGCCTCAAGAAGGAAGAAGGCGGAGAAGGGCAGGAGTGGGTGGGACCAGGCTGGGAGTGGGTAGGGTTTGTAGGGAACTATGAAAAGCAGGAAGTAGGTAGGACAGGGCAGGAGTGGGAAGAACCAGTTGAGTGGGCGGGGTTACCAGTGAACTATGAAAAGCAGGAAGAAGGAAGAACAGGGCAGGAAGAACCAGGCTGGAAGTGGGCGGGGTTTCTAAGGAACTATGGAAAGCAGGAAGTAGACAGGATAAGGCAGGAGTGGGTTGAACCAGGCTGGGAGTGGGTGGGGTTTCTAGAGAACCTTGGAAAGCAGGAAGTAGGCAGGGCCTAGCAGGAATAGGAAGAACCAGGAGAGTGGGCGGGGTTACCACAGAACTGTGAAAAGCAGGAAGAAGGCAGAACAGGGCAGGAACAACCAGGCTAGAAGTGGGTGGGGTTTCTAGGGAAATAGAAAAGCAGGAAGTAGGCAGGACATGGCAGGAGTGAGTAGAACCAGAGGAGTGGGATGGGGTTACCAAGGAACTGTGAAAAGCAGGAAGAAGGCAGAACAGGGCAGGAAGCACCAGGCTGGGAGAGGGTGGGGTTTATAGGGAACTATGGAAAGCAGGAAATAGGCAGAGACAGGCAGTAATGGGAAGAACCAGGGGAGTGGGTGGGGTTACCACAGATCTGTGAAAAGCAGGAAGAAGGTAGAACAGGGCAGAAGGAACCAGGCTGGGAGTGGGTGGGGTTACCAGGGAACTATGGAAAGTAGGAAGTAGGCAGACCCAGGCAGGAGTGGGTGGAACCAGACTGGGAGTGGGTGTGGTTACCAGGGAACTATGGAAAGCAAGAAGTAGACAGAACAGGGCAGGGGTGGGTGGAACCAGGCTGGGAGCTGGCGGGGTTACCAGGGAACTACGGAAAGCAGGAAGTAGGCATAACAGAACAGGAGTGGGAAGAACCAGGGGAGTGGTCAGGGCTACTAGGAAACTCTGGAAGGCGGAGAATCAACCTTTGACCTCGGAGACCCAGTAATTAAGTTTGAAAATCTGAGTCTATGGGGCAGATTTGGCGAGTTCTCAGACATGCCTCTGTAGTGTTTAAGGGGGTTAAAACCCCCATTGTAATCAATGGGAATTTTCATTTTTCCCCTACATTGCAGATGGTTTGTTCCAGAACGGTTCCACTTTTCTCTAGGCACATAGCATGTAGACACTGCCATTTCTGTGTGTTTGTTTCCCCCCTAGACCTGGCCAGGCCTGTAACACTAATTCAGAGGCCTAGTAAAGCCATTTTACCCTCAATATAGAGCTTCAGGGAGGCAATACTCTCTCAATTCATATATCGCCCTATATTCTAATGGGATTACTCTCGGGGGGGGGGGGGGGGTGAGGAAGCTTTTGTTCAATGTCGTTCATAACCCAGCCCCCATGTAATCCCCTTGTAGTCTATTAGTAGGAAAAAATGTTCAGTGTAATGTCGACGTTCCTCTCAATAAGCTTCTTATCTCACACAGAATGCCACTGAATCCTTTTTGGAATAGTATGTTCTGTATGATGAGAAAAATCTTGATATTTAACCCTTTTTAGGGCAAGAGGTATGGTTGCCATCTGTTCTGTTTTGATCAGGATAGTCCGGTTTTGGCAGGGCTGGATTTCCCAATAGGCAGAGTAGGCAACTGTCTAGACAGTGGCGTAACAATAGGGGTCACACCTGCGACCAGACCCGTCATTCCAGGAGCCCAGCCGCCCCCTGCGACCCCCCACCTGGCACCCTCAACATTCTGATAGCTGATCTCCCCCTCTGGTACTCTAGTAATGCAGAGCGCTGAGAGATGACATCATCTCCCAGCGCTCTGCATTATGAGAGGACCAAGCGGGAGCTCCATCTGCATAGAGGTCTGTGCGCACAGACCTCTCCTGCCACGTCACAGCACCACCAGGGAGTTAGGAGATGGGCAATGTGGGGGCAATGTGGAGATAGGGGGCAGTGTGGTGGTAATGTGGAGATGGATCATGGGGAGCAATATGGAGATGGGGGCAATATGGTGGCAATGTGGAGGCAAAATGGAGATGGGGACAGTGTGGTGGAAATGTGGAGATTGGAGGCAATGTGGGGGGGCCAATGTGGTTGAGGGGGGGCAATGTAATCGGGGGGGGGGGCATGGTAATTCTTGCCCCAGGGCCCGGTGGCTTCTAGTTACACCTCTGTGTCTAGAGCTGCAAATTTTGAGGGGCGGTGCCATAGCTGTACTGGCCACACCCACATTCTGGATTGTGGGTGGGCCAGACCAATCTCAATGTGCCTGCACCAGTTTTATATCTCTTTACAAGCTATTATTTAACCCTTTGGATACTACAGATATCTCCAATGTATTGCAAAGAAATCTGCCTAGCAACCAAGAGTTTAAAGCCTATTTTTTTTTGGGCTTTGCTTCTTCTAGGCCAAATCTATGGGGTGGTCATGGGCGGAGTTAAGGACGCCTAGAGTGCCTTGCTTACAGGTGACTGGGATGTAAATACAGGCATGGATTCTGGAATCCCCCTGTCCAGTTCTGTCAGCACTTTCGTTTCAGAGCAGACTCAGTTTCAAGCTTTTGTGCTCCCGTTGGTTAGAGCACACATCTATCACTGGAACACTGATTCTAATTGGCTGCTGAGGCAACTGCCTGCTGATTTAACCCTTTGAGTGCCAGAGGGGTATGCACTGCAATGCTTTGCATACCCCTCTGGCACTCAAAGGGTTAACTGGGGCTTCTAAGTCTTTGAATATTAGAGAGGGCCTCAATGCGTTACTTGCAGGAAATAACAATAAGCTTCTCATTGCAAAGAATTATAAAGTTAGAACTTGACCACCAAAAATGTGGCGTACTGCTCCGCATTCGGCACAAAAGCATTATGCCTCTGTTCGGGTTTTGGCAAGAGGGAAAAGGTGGCAACCCTAACCAAAGAGGTGTCAGTAGGTCATGAAATAGCCTAAAGACTCTTGGTAATGCCCCTCCCACCAGCCACACCCCTGGCAACACCCCCTTAAAACAAAAGTGTCCATTTGACTATTTAAAATGTTGGGTGTGGATCTGTTAACCCTCTGGCACTTTAAGTGTTAAAGAAAACAGCCTCCATAAACCAAGAGTGGGTGTCTGGTGTAGCTCTCAGCATTTCAAATGGCCAAAGAGGGACACTTTTGTTTTAGGTGGTGAGGTGGGGGTGGGATTGATGTGAGAGGTGGGTGCATTACGAAGATTTTTTTTGGTTATTGCCCTTTGACGGCTCTTTTGTAACTGAATACATGAAACAAGACCAAAGTATTATATTTACACAGATTCATTTTTAAACATACTAGTTTAAAAGCCAGAGTACACGGGCCACAGCACCACCCAGCAGCCTCGGCTGGTGCCCGAAGCCTCTCTGCTCACTGGCCGCACTGCAGTAATGCGCAGTACAGAGTGCCCAAACATGCCCCTGCTGATATGGAGTGGGGCGCTCCGAATTCGGACCACAGTCCTCTCTGCACACCTTCCTGGGAGCCGCTGCGCATTCCCAGCAGTCTGTACTGTGCATGACTGCAGCGTGTGCAGTCTCTACTGAGCATGATGGCTTCTGACAAACATCATAGCGAATTATTACATAGCATGTACTCAGGCACGGATTTCTCAATAGGCAGAATAGGCAACTTCCTAGCATTCCCACCTGATTAGATGATAGGCAGCGTTACGTAGGTAAAAGGGGCGGGAGGGGGACACTTTATAACATAACTAGTATTGAAGGCCCATGTGCACAGAGGCCTCGGCTGCTGCCACGGAGCCGGCAGCAGAGACAGGTAGTGGGCCGTTTGGAGTGTCCTGCTCCGGATTATCCGTGCTACCACTCAGACTGGAGGCCGGTGCGTTCGTCCAGTCTCTACTGCGCATGACTGCATCGTCCCGGCAGTCTCTACTGCGCATGACGGGTTCTGACAAACATCATAGAGAATTATTATATAGCATGTACTCAGGCAAGGATTTCCCAATAGGCAGAATAGGCAACTTTGGCAGAATAGGCAACTTCCTAGCGTTCCCACCTGATTAGATGATAGGCAGCGTTACATAGGTAAAAGGGGCGGAAGGGAGACACTTTATAACATAGTATTCATAGTATAACTAGTATTCAAGGCCCATGTGCACAGGTCAAAGTGCCGCCCAGCGGCCTCAGCTGCTGCCCTGGAGCCGGGAGTGGAGAACGTAGTGGGCCGTTTGGAGCGCCCTCTCCGGATCATCCATGCTACCACTCAACTGGAGGCCGGTGCGTTCGTCCAGTCTCTACTGCGCATGACTGCATCATTCCAGCAGTCTCTACTGCGCATGACGGCTTCTGACAAACATCATAGAGAATTATTATATAGCATATACTCAGGCACGGATTTCCCAATAGGCAGAATAGGCAACTTCCTAGCATTCCCACCTGATTAGATGATAGGCAGCGTTACGTAGGTAAAAGGGGCGGGAGGGGGACACTTTATAACATAACTAGTATTGAAGGCCAATGTGCACAGGTCAAAGTGCCGCCCAGCGGCCTCAGCTGCTGCCCTGGAGCCGGGAGTGGAGAAGGTAGTGGGCCGTTCGGAGCGCCCTGCCTGGATCATCCATGCTGCCACTCGCACTAGAGGCCGGTGCGTTCGTCCAGTCTCTACTGCGCATGACTGCATCATTCCAGCAGTCTCTACTGCGCATGTGTGTGTTACGCACACAGGGAGAGACGCATCCTAGCAAATTATATTATAGGATTACATACGAACTAGATACTGTACAGCATTGCAATAACTCCTTGCATGGTGGAAAAACTTTGATGAATGATCGATGCTTAAAGGGATAGTAATACTTTGTTTTAACTTTATTTTATTTTGTAGGCATTAAAAAAACATGAAGAACGATATAAGTCTTATCTCTCAAACCTTTATGGTTTAAGAGATATTCACAAGAAAATTTTCCCCTCCCGCCCCTTTTACCTAGTGTAAGCCATCTCTTCTCAGATGTGGAATCCAGTCCATAGACCAGACAGATAACAGCAGGGGACAATCTTTTTCCTATGAGAACAATGAAAGCCCTGCCCCCCTTGACAAGCTTTTCAGATTTTTCCCTTATCTTAATTGAACATTGTCCCTCTCTGCAGTCTACCTGGGCACCTCCCTTCTGCTCTGGCTGAGCAGTGTTACATCAGTAAAAGGGGCGGGAGGGTGATACTTTGTCATTGAATTACTCTTGAACTACAACTCTTACAGTAATGAAATAACACTCTCCAAAGTCCAAATACTATGATGATTAATTAGAGCTGCTTTTATTATGAAACATTACTATCCCTTTAATTTATGGAGAAACATTACTATCCCTTTAACCCTTTGAGTGCCAGAGAGGTACGCAACGCATTGCAAAGCAATGCTTTGCGTACCCCTCTGGCCCTCAAAGGGTTAATATCATTTTTTAAAAAAAACGACTTAGAATTGAGAGTTCCCAAGCAGTGAATTCAACCAAGTTCCACGCCCTGTAGGAGAGTGTTGTAGGAGCTGCTGTTGTCTTGGTTTGCAGGATAATGGATAATGCAATACACAGGCGCTGCTTTAATCCAGAGCCACTATGTTGCTGCGTTGTGCACAAGACTTGCCCACAGACTGGAAATGCAGCTGGCTTGTGTTTAATGAGGAAAATGAGTGTCCCAGAGGATTTCCCCAATAGGAAGATCCCCTTGTTTATTTGGATGACATAACCAAGGAGCACAGGGGAACTCAAGTCAAATATTTAGCTGACGTTTTCAGACTAGAGTCCTGCGGAAATCTTCTACAGTTTTGCTGCCCCGGCCCCCATTTGGCAGGAGGTTCCCCCCACCCCCAGCCCTTGGAGTCAAATGCCAGGCTGGGCTCCTAAATGAGAAAAAGATGTCTGGGTCTAAGGAAGGACTCCCACACAGAGACTAATATAGAGGGAGCGCACAGGGGAAGGGGTGTTTCCTAGCAGCACTGTGTGATACAATGTGGTGTATACAGAGAGGAAAGATTGGTATATAGAGGAGAGCTGGGGGTATACAGAGAGGAGAGAGGAATGTATACAGTGAGGAGAGAGGGATATATACAGAGAGGAGAGAGGGAGGTATACAGAGAGGAGA
The DNA here is from genome assembly GCA_037306005.1 of Rhinophrynus dorsalis. NCBI lineage: Eukaryota > Metazoa > Chordata > Amphibia > Anura > Rhinophrynidae > Rhinophrynus > Rhinophrynus dorsalis. The sequence goes on along the minus strand of CM074727.1, from coordinate 23,987,828 downwards.
GGGATGTATACAGAGAGGAGAGAGGGATGTATACAGAGAGGAGAGAGGGATATATACAGAGAGGAGAGAGGGATATATACAGAGAGGAGAGAGAGGTATACAGAGAGGAGAGGGATGTATACAGAGAGGAGAGAGGGATGTATACAGAGAGGAGAGGGATGTATACAGAGAGGAGAGAGGGATATATACAGAGAGGAGAGGGAGGTATACAGAGAGGAGAGGGATGTATACAGAGAGGAGAGAGGGAGGTATACAGAGAGGAGAGGGAGGTATACAGAGAGGAGAGAGGGAGGTATACAGAGAGGAGAGGGAGGTATACAGAGAGGAGAGAGCGATGTATACAGTGAGGAGAGAGGGAGGTATACAGAGAGGAGAGAGGGATATATACAGAGAGGAGAGGGAGGTATACAGAGAGGAGAGGGATGTATACAGAGAGGAGAGAGAGATGTATACAGAGAGGAGAGAGGGATATATACAGAGAGGAGAGGGAGGTATACAGAGAGGAGAGGGATGTATACAGAGAGGAGAGAGGGAGGTATACAGAGAGGAGAGGGAGGTATACAGAGAGGAGAGAGGGAGGTATACAGTGAGGAGAGAGGGATATATACAGAGAGGAGAGAGATGTATACAGAGAGGAGAAAGGGAGGTATACAGAGAGGAGAGAGGGATATATACAGAGAGGAGAGAGGGATATATACAGAGAGGAGAGAGGGATGTATACAGAGAGGAGAGAGGGATATATACAGAGAGGAGAGAGGGAGGTATACAGAGAGGAGAGAGGGATATATACAGAGAGGAGAGGGATATATACAGAGAGGAGAGAGGGATATATACAGAGAGGAGAGAGGGAGGTATACAGGTAGGAGAGAGGGAGGTATACAGAGAGGAGAGGGAGGTATACAGAGAGGAGAGAGGGATGTATACAGAGAGGAGAGAGGGAGGTATACAGGTAGGAGAGAGGGATGTATACAGAGAGGAGAGGGATATATACAGAGAGGAGAGGGAGGTATACAGAGAGGAGAGAGGGATATATACAGAGAGGAGAGAGGGATATATACAGAGAAGAGAGAGGGAGGTATACAGAGAGGAGAGAGGGATATATACAGAGAGGAGAGAGAGATGTATACAGAGAGGAGAAAGGGAGGTATACAGAGAGGAGAGGGAGGTATACAGAGAGGAGAGAGGGATGTATACAGAGAGGAGAGGGAGGTATACAGAGAGGAGAGAGGGATGTATACAGAGAGGAGAGAGGGAGGTATACAGGTAGGAGAGAGGGATGTATACAGAGAGGAGAGGGAGGTATACAGAGAGGAGAGAGGGAGGTATACAGAGAGGAGAGAGGGATATATACAGAGAGGAGAGGGAGGTATACAGAGAGGAGAGAGGGATATATACAGAGAGGAGAGAGAGATGTATACAGAGAGGAGAAAGGGAGGTATACAGAGAGGAGAGGGAGGTATACAGAGAGGAGAGAGGGAGGTATACAGTGAGGAGAGAGGGATATATACAGAGAGGAGAGAGAGATGTATACAGAGAGGAGAAAGGGAGGTATACAGTGAGGAGAGAGGGATGTATACAGAGAGGAGAGGGATATATACAGAGAGGAGAGAGGGATATATACAGAGAGGAGAGAGGGATGTATACAGAGAGGAGAGAGGGATATATACAGAGAGGAGAGAGGGATGTATACAGAGAGGAGATAGGGATATATACAGAGAGGAGAGAGGGAGGTATACAGAGAGGAGAGAGGTATGTATACAGAGAGGAGAGAGGGATATATACAGAGAGGAGAGAGGGATATATACAGAGAGGAGAGAGGGAGGTATACAGAGAGGAGAGAGGGATATATACAGAGAGGAGAAAGGGAGGTATACAGAGAGGAGAGTGGGATCTATACAGAGAGGAGAGGGAGGTATACAGAGAGGAGAGAGGGATATATACAGAGAGAAAAGAGGGATATATACAGAGAGGAGAGAGGGAGGTATACAGAGAGGAGAGAGGGATATATACAGAGAGGAGAGAGGGAGGTATACAGAGAGGAGAGAGGGATATATACAGAGAGGAGAGAGGGAGGTATACAGAGAGGAGAGAGGGAGGTATACAGAGAGGAGAGGGATATATACAGAGAGGAGAGGGATATATACAGAGAGGAGAGAGGGATATATACAGAGAGGAGAGAGGGAGGTATACAGGGAGGAGAGAGGGATATATACAGAGAGGAGAGAGGGAGGTATACAGATAGGAGAGAGGGATATATACAGAGAGGAGAGAGGGAGGTATACAGAGAGGAGAGAGGGATATATACAGAGAGGAGAGAGGGAGGTATACAGAGAGGAGAGGGAGGTATACAGAGAGGAGAGAGGGATATATACAGAGAGGAGAGAGGGAGGTATACAGAGAGGAGAGAGGGATATATACAGAGAGGAGAGAGGGAGGTATACAGAGAGGAGAGAGGGATATATACAGAGAGGAGAGAGGGATATATACAGAGAGGAGAGGGAGGTATACAGAGAGGAGAGAGGGATATATACAGAGAGGAGAGAGGGAGGTATACAGAGAGGAAAGGGAGGTATACAGAGAGAAGAGAGGGATATATACAGAGAGGAAAGAGGGAGGTATACAGAGAGGAGAGAGGGATATATACAGAGAGGAGAGAGGGGGGGATACAGAGAGGAGAGAGGGAGGTATACAGAGAGGAGAGAGGGATGTATACAGAGAGGAGAGAGGGATGTATACAGAGAGGAGAGAGGGATATATACAGAGAGGAGAGAGGGATGTATACAGAGAGGAGAGAGGGATATATACAGAGAGGAGAGAGGGAGGTATACAGATAGGAAAGAGGGATATATACAGAGAGGAGAGGGAGGTATACAGATAGGAGTGAGGGAGGTATACAGAGAGGAGAGAGGGATGTATACAGAGAGGAGAGAGGGATATATACAGAGAGTAGAGAGGGAGGTATACAGAGAGGAGAGAGGGAGGTATACAGAGAGGAGAGAGGGATATATACAGAGAGGAGAGAGGGATGTATACAGAGAGGAGAGAGGGAGGTATACAGATAGGAAAGTGGGATATATACAGAGAGGAGAGAGGGAGGTATACAGAGAGGAGAGAGGGAGGTATACAGACAGGAGAGGGATATATACAGAGAGGAGAGAGGGATATATACAGAGAGGAGAGAGGGATATATACAGATAGGAGAGAGGGATGTATACAGAGAGGAGAGAGGGATATATACAGAGATGAGAGAGGGATGTATACAGAGAGGAGAGAGGGAGGTATACAGAGAGGAGAGAGGGATATATACAGTGAGGAGAGAGGGATATATACAGAGAGGAGAGAGGGATATATACAGATAGGAGAGAGGGAGGTATACAGAGAGGAGAGAGGGATATATACAGAGAGGAGAGGGAGGTATACAGATAGGAGAGAGGGAGGTATACAGAGAGGAGAGAGGGATATATACAGAGAGGAGAGAGGGATATATACAGAGAGGAGAGAGGGATATATACAGAGAGGAGATAGGGATATATACAGAGAGGAGAGGGAGGTATACAGATAGGAGAGAGGGATATATACAGAGAGGAGAGAGGGATATATACAGAGAGGAGAGAGGGATGTATAGGAGAGAGGGATGTATACAGAGAGGAGAGAGGGATATATACAGAGAGGAGAGGGATATATACAGAGAGAAGAGAGGGATATATACAGAGAGGAGAGAGGGAGGTATACAGAGAGGAGAGAGAGATGTATACAGAGAGGAGAGAGGGATATATACAGAGAGGAGAGAGGGAGGTATACAGAGAGGAGAGAGGGATGTATACAGAGAGGAGAGAGGGATGTATACAGAGAGGAGAGAGGGAGGTATACAGAGAGGAGAGAGGGATATATACAGAGAGGAGAGAGGGATGTATACAGAGAGGAGAGGGATATATACAGAGAGGAGAGAGGGAGGTATACAGAGAGGAGAGAGAGATGTATACAGAGAGGAGAGAGGGATATATACAGAGAGGAGAGAGGGAGGTATACAGAGAGGAGAGAGGGATGTATACAGAGAGGAGAGAGGGATGTATACAGAGAGGAGAGGGATGTATACAGAGAGGAGAGAGGGATGTATACAGAGAGGAGAGGGATGTATACAGAGAGGAGAGAGGGATATATACAGAGAGGAGAGGGATGTATACAGAGAGGAGAGAGGGAGGTATACAGAGAGGAGAGGGAGGTATACAGAGAGGAGAGAGGGATGTATACAGAGAGAAGAGAGGGAGGTATACAGAGAGGAGAGGGAGGTATACAGAGAGGAGAGAGGGATGTATACAGTGAGGAGAGAGGGATATATACAGAGAGGAGAGAGGGAGGTATACAGAGAGGAGAGAGGGATATATACAGAGAGGAGAGAGGGATATATACAGAGAGGAGAGGGAGGTATACAGAGAGGAGAGAGGGATATATACAGAGAGGAGAGAGGGAGGTATACAGAGAGGAGAGAGAGATGTATACAGAGAGGAGAGAGGGATATATACAGAGAGGAGAAAGGGAGGTATACAGAGAGGAGAGGGAGGTATACAGAGAGGAGAGAGGGATATATACAGAGAGGAAAGAGGGATATATACAGAGAGGAGAGAGGGAGGTATACAGAGAGGAGAGAGGGATATATACAGAGAGGAGAGAGGGAGGTATACAGAGAGGAGAGAGGGATATATACAGAGAGGAAAGAGGGATATATACAGAGAGGAGAGAGGGATATATACAGAGAGGAGAGAGGGAGGTATACAGAGAGGAGAGGGATATATGCAGAGAGGAGAGGGATATATACAGAGAGGAGAGAGGGAGGTATACAGGGAGGAGAGAGGGATATATACAGAGAGGAGAGAGGGATATATACAGAGAGGAGAGGGATATATACAGAGAGGAGAGAGGGAGGTATACAGGGAGGAGAGAGGGATATATACAGAGAGGAGAGAGGGATATATACAGAGAGGAGAGGGATATATACAGAGAGGAGAGAGGGAGGTATACAGGGAGGAGAGAGGGATATATACAGAGAGGAGAGAGGGAGGTATACAGAGAGGAGAGGGAGGTATACAGAGAGGAGAGAGGGATATATACAGAGAGGAGAGAGGGATATATACAGAGAGGAGAGAGGGAGGTATACAGAGAGGAGAGAGGGATGTATACAGAGAGGAGAGAGGGAGGTATACAGATAGGAGAGGGAGGTATACAGAGAGGAGAGAGGGATATATACAGAGAGGAGAGAGGGATATATACAGAGAGGAGAGAGGGAGGTATACAGAGAGGAGAGAGGGATGTATACAGAGAGGAGAGAGGGAGGTATACAGAGAGGAGAGAGGGAGGTATACAGAGAGGAGAGAGGGAGGTATACAGAGAGGAGAGGGATATATACAGAGAGGAGAGAGGGATATATACAGAGAGGAGAGAGGGATATATACAGAGAGGAGAGAGGGAGGTATACAGATAGGAAAGAGGGATATATACAGAGAGGAGAGAGGGAGGTATACAGAGAGGAGAGAGGGAGGTATACAGAGAGGAGAGGGATATATACAGAGAGGAGAGAGGGATATATACAGAGAGGAGAGGGAGGTATACAGAGAGGAGAGAGGGAGGTATACAGAGAGGAGAGAGGGATATATACAGAGAGGAGAGAGGGATATATACAGAGAGGAGAGAGGGATGTATACAGAGAGGAGAGAGGGATATATACAGAGAGGAAAGAGGGATATATACAGAGAGGAGAGAGGGATATATACAGAGAGGAGAGAGGGAGGTATACAGAGAGGAGAGGGATATATACAGAGAGGAGAGGGATATATACAGAGAGGAGAGAGGGAGGTATACAGGGAGGAGAGAGGGATATATACAGAGAGGAGAGAGGGATATATACAGAGAGGAGAGATGGAGGTATACAGGGAGGAGAGAGGGATATATACAGAGAGGAGAGGGATATATACAGAGAGGAGAGAAGGAGGTATACAGGGAGGAGAGAGGGATATATACAGAGAGGAGAGAGGGAGGTATACAGATAGGCGAGAGGGATATATACAGAGAGGAGAGAGGGAGGTATACAGAGAGGAGAGAGGGATATATACAGAGAGGAGAGAGGGAGGTATACAGAGAGGAGAGAGGGATATATACAGAGAGGAGAGGGATATATACAGAGAGGAGAGGGATCTATACAGAGAGGAGAGAGGGAGGTATACAGAGAGGAGAGAGGGATATATACAGAGAGGAGAGAGGGATATATACAGACAGGAGAGGGAGGTATACAGAGAGGAGAGAGGGATATATACAGAGAGGAGAGAGGGAGGTATACAGAGAGGAGAGAGGGATATATACAGAGAGGAGAGAGGGATGTATACAGAGAGGAGAGAGGGATATATACAGAGAGGAGAGAGGGATGTATACAGAGAGGAGAGAGGGATATATACAGAGAGGAGAGAGGGATGTATACAGAGAGGAGAGAGGGATGTATACAGAGAGGAGAGGGATATATACAGAGAGGAGAGAGGGATATATACAGAGAGGAGAGAGGGAGGTATACAGAGAGGAGAGAGGGATATATACAGAGAGGAGAGGGAGGTATACAGATAGGAGAGAGGGAGGTATACAGAGAGGAGAGGGATATATACAGAGAGGAGAGAGGGAGGTATACAGAGAGGAGAGAGGGATATATACAGAGAGGAGAGAGGGATATATACAGAGAGGAGAGAGGGAGGTATACAGAGAGGAGAGAGGGATATATACAGAGAGGAGAGAGGGAGGTATACAGAGAGGAGAGGGAGGTATACAGAGAGGAGAGAGGGAGGTATACAGAGAGGAGAGAGGGAGGTATACAGAGAGGAGAGGGATATATACAGAGAGGAGAGAGGGAGGTATACAGAGAGGAGAGAGGGATATATACAGATAGCAGAGAGGGAGGTATACAGAGAGGAGAGAGGGATATATACAGAGAGGAGAGAGGGAGGTATACAGAGAGGAGAGGGAGGTATACAGAGAGGAGAGAGGGATATATACAGAGATGAGAGAGGGATATATACAGAGAGGAGAGAGGGATGTATACAGAGAGGAGAGAGGGATATATACAGAGAGGAGAGAGGGATATATACAGAGAGGAGAGAGGGATGTATACAGAGAGGAGAGAGGGATATATACAGAGAGGAGAGAGGGAGGTATACAGAGAGGAGAGAGGGATATATACAGAGAGGAGAGAGGGAGGTATACAGAGAGGAGAGAGGGATATATACAGAGAGGAGAGAGGGATATATACAGAGAGGAGAGAGGGAGGTATACAGAGAGGAGAGGGAGGTATACAGAGAGGAAAGAGGGAGGTATACAGAGAGGAGAGAGGGATATATACAGAGAGGAGAGAGGGATATATACAGAGAGGAGAGAGGGAGGTATACAGAGAGGAGAGAGGGATATATACAGAGAGGAGAGAGGGAGGTATACAGAGAGGAGAGGGAGGTATACAGAGAGGAGAGAGGGAGGTATACAGAGAGGAGAGAGGGAGGTATACTGAGAGAAGAGGGATATATACAGAGAGGAGAGAGGGAGGTATACAGAGAGGAGAGAGGGATATATACAGAGAGGAGAGAGGGAGGTATACAGAGAGGAGAGAGGGATATATACAGAGAGGAGAGAGGGAGGTATACAGAGAGGAGAGGGAGGTATGCAGAGAGGAGAGACGGATATATACAGAGATGAGAGAGGGATATATACAGAGAGGAGAGAGGGATGTATACAGAGAGGAGAGAGGGATATATACAGATAGGAGAGAGGGATATATACAGAGAGGAGAGAGGGATGTATACAGAGAGGAGAGAGGGATATATACAGAGAGGAGAGAGGGATATATACAGAGAGGAGAGAGGGAGGTATACAGAGAGGAGAGAGGGATATATACAGAGAGGAGAGAGGGATATATACAGAGAGGAGAGAGGGAGGTATACAGATAGGAAAGAGGGATATATACAGAGAGGAGAGAGGGAGGTATACAGAGAGGAGAGAGAGATGTATACAGAGAGGAGAGAGGGATATATACAGAGAGGAGAGAGGGATATATACAGAGAGGAGAGAGGGATATATACAGAGAGGAGAGAGGGAGGTATACAGAGAGGAGAGAGGGATATATACAGAGAGGAGAGGGATATATACAGAGAGGAGAGAGGGATATATACAGATAGGAGAGAGGGAGGTATACAGAGAGGAGAGATGGAGGTATACAGAGAGGAAAGAGGGATATATACAGAGAGGAGAGAGGGAGGTATACAGAGAGGAGAGGGAGGTATACAGAGAGGAGAGAGCGATATATACAGAGAGGAGAGAGGGATATATACAGAGAGGAGAGAGGGAGGTATACAGATAGGAAAGAGGGATATATACAGAGAGAAGAGAAGGATGTATACAGAGAGGAGAGAGGGATATATACAGAGAGGAGAGAGGGATATATACAGAGAGGAGAGAGAGATGTATACAGAGAGGAGAGAGGGATATATACCGAGAGGAGAGAGGGAGGTATACAGATAGGAGAGAGGGATATATACAGAGAGGAAAGAGGAATATATACTGAGAGGAGAGAGGGGGGGATACAGAGAAGAGAGAGGGATATATACAGAGAGGAAAGAGGGATGTATATAGAGAGGAGAGAGGGAGGTATACAGAGAGAAGAGAGGGATATATACAGACAGGAGAGAGGGAGGTATACAGAAAGTACAGCTGGTGGTATACAGAAAGTAGAGAGGGAGGTATAGAGAGAGGAGAGAGGGAGGTATAGACAGAGGAGAGAGGGAGGTGTACAGAGAGGAGAGAGGGAGGTATAGAGAGGAGAGAGGGAGGTATAGAGAGAGGAGAGAGGGAGGTATAGAGAGGAAGAAGACAGACAAGACCCCCAGCAACTCCAGGTGCACCCCTCATTACAATCCCCTGCACAGGACACAGCGAGAGGACAGATCTGCACTTTGTACACTAGGGAGCTGAACATCACAGATTATTATAATGAGATAACTACAGGCCGTGTACCGGACCCTGAATATATGCATTTGTGGGGCGAACCATCGGAAACCTAGGGGGAAAATAAAAATCCCAGAAATGGTTAATTCATTTACATAGGGGCTGTTAACCCCTTGAATGCTAGAGAGTTTAAGCAGTGTGTTGGAGACCTCGCTAACATTCAAGGGTTTCAGATTCCCATATAAATCAGTAGGAATGTTTGCTACAACGCAGTTGGTTTGACCCAGAATTGTTCAATTTTAACTTTCTACTTTCCAGCAGTTGGGAACTACATCTCCATACCTGGGAACCCTCTGGATTTGTCCCTGAGACTCCAGTTTTGAGAGAGACCGATTCGCCGGATGTGGGGAGTTTTCTTTAAATCTCTGCCCACGTCTGCTCCTTCCCACCCAGTTCCTTCCCCCTTTACCTCCTTCCCACCCAGTTCCTTCCCCCTTAACCTCCTTCTCACCCAGTTCCTTCCCCTTTATATCCTTCCCACCCAGTTTCCTTCCCCCTTTACTCCTTCGTCAGATTTCCCTGAAACGTTGTGCAAATGGTGATTAATAAATATGCTCAGTACAGCTTAAACCACAATTCCGAGTGCAGACATCATCCTTCTTTTTTGACGTACATCTCCCATCATCTCCAACAAGCCGTTGACTGGTGAGGGATGATGGGATTTGTAGTCTCCAACAACATCTGTTCCCTCATATCCTCTGGTCGTCTCTTTCACTCATGAACACACCACCGTTCTCATTACACCGTCCACAACCTCTGCCTTCTCCCGTCTCAAAATGTTCTCACTTTACACTCCATACCTGTGGAACTCCATACCCCTCTCCCTATGTCTAGAACCATCCTCCTCTGTCTTTAAGTCTACCCTGAAATTCTATCTGCAGGAGCACTATTACCATGCACTCACTACCTCTGGCCAAACTCAGCACTTGTAATCTAAGCACTTGACACCCTCATACCTTGTTGTCTGTCTCCTATTACCTATTTAGACTGTAAGTTCCTTGGGACAGGGACAGAGACCGATTTACGATTGTTTCTATGACTGTGACACTTATTTTATCCACATTTATTTATTGTAACATGCAACTGTTGTAAGGCGCTGCGTACATCGTGTGGCACCATACAAAGGTTTCCTACCCGTTCTTCATGCCGATCTCCATCACATGCAAAAATGACATATTCCTGTTTCACACGAGAGAGATCAGAATTGTTACAATGAAGCAATCAGCGCTACAGAAGTGGAAACTTTAACGAGCGGCAATAAATTCGCAGATGGGAAAGTGAGAAGTCTCAATCACTAGCATATTATTTATATTTCTTCCAATTTCAGGTGATCTGTTTATGTACCATCCAACGTTCCATGTGTCACTCTCCTACATCACTGGGTGTGTGTCACAGGCACAGACAGGAGTCTCGTTCCACCAACATTGCCTGTTACATATCAAACGCCAATGGTATGTACCAAGTGTCATGGGATGTTGTAGGCCATACGCAAAAACAAAGTGGAGTACACCAACTGAACCATAGAGAGGGCAAGTAAACATTCCCAAGGTTCCTGCAATGTGCTGCAGACCTCTCATTCAGGGTGTTAAAAGTCCCATTTAAATCAATACCCCAAATTCCCAATTACTTAAATGGAGTGTTTAACCCATTAATGAGGTTTAAATCCCCTTTTAAAGGGATAGTAATGTACCGATATATAGGAAGATCCAATTATTCATTATACCTTTTAATAATGTTCCGTAATGTTTTAAAACGTCTTTCTCTGTCGTCCAATACAGGTTACTGGTAACTCTGGGAGGCGATCCGCCCCTTAGTAGGCAGGAACAATTCTAGAAGTGTATGCAGGGGGTGGAGCCTCCCTTCCCTCCTTGGCTGCAGCTAGCCAATCAGCTCCAGAAAGATTTGTTCCTTGGTGAAGAAAACACCAGGCTAGAGAACAGTTCTGCTATAGTTTTAGAATCTTTCTTATTTTCTGTTAGATATGGAATACCACCATTAGGCGGATTACCATGACTGACAATGCCCTTAAATGTGGCTAGCTCAGTTTCCAGGTGCAGCCCCCTCCTGCCTCTTTTCTATAAGTCACTCATCTTCCCTTCAGATCTCAAAGTCGGTCCAGAAGGATCACAACAAGGGACAATCTTGTGTCGGCATAAGGAAAACCCTGCTCCCCTTCGTTAAGGGTCCCAGGGTTTTCGTTATGCAGACAGAGACAAGATTGTCCCTCTTTGCCATCTGTTCAATCCAGCAACCTGGATTTCAGATCTGAGTGGAAGAAAAGTGATGAATGGAAAAGGGGTGGGAGTGGGAAACTATACAATAAAATTACCATCATACTTCACTGATATGGACATTTAAAATGCTACAGAGCATTACAAAAAAGTATAATGAATAATAGGATCTGCTTTAATATTGGTACACTAGTGTAAAAGCCCGTGTACATGGGCCAAGGTCCGGGTGATGTTAACGCTTTGAGTGCCAGAGGGGTACAAGCAATGCACTGTGTACCCCTCTGGCACTCAAAGGGTTAAGTGGTCGGTCCTGCTCTGCGTCCGACGCAGTCATGCACTGTAGAGACTGGCTGAAAGCACAGAATGCACCCAGCACAGAACTCCCAGCATTCCGTGCTCCCAGCATTCCGTGCTCCCACCACAGAACTCCCAGCATTCTGTGAGTTTGTGCAGTCTCTACTGCACATGACGGCTTCTGTCAAACATCCTAGCGAATTATTATATAAGATTACTATCCCTGAAAATCAATGTGTGGTTTTATATGTCCCATCTTGTGCAGTTGGATTGCTCCAGAATCGGTGTATCTGACCCATAGTGTTGCCTGTACCGGGTGCATACCATACAAACTGAATGTGACACCCCACCTGCATCTTGCGCTTAGGGCACAAGTCATCAAATGGGCACAATAGCAAATAAAATGAAGTCCACATAAAGAATTGCATAGCGCCAAAATCAATGATGAATTGTGTCAGTTTATACCGAATTATCGACCTTACGCTTCTGTGTCAGGCAGTGTGTGGAATCTACAGATTTTTCAGAACTCATTTAGACCACCAGATACAATATAAACTTTCATACATCATAGAGGTCTCCAGACATCACACAGGCTTACAGGTGTCACACAGAACTCTAGACATCACACAGAACTCCAGACATCATGCAGACCTACAGATATCATATAGACCTACAGGCATCACACAGAACTCCAGATATCACACAGACCTACAGATATCATATAGACCTACAGGTATCACACAGAACTCCAGACATCACACAGAACTCCAGACATCATGCAGACCTACAGATATCATATAGACCTACAGGCATCACACAGAACTCCAGACATCATGCAGACCTACAGATATCATATAGACCTACAGGCATCACACAGAACTCCAGATATCACACAGATCTACAGATATCAAATAGACCTACAGGCATCACACAGAACTTCAGTCATCACACAGACCTATATAAACAGACTTACAGACATCACACAGAACTCCAGATATCACACAGACCTACAGATATCAAATAGACCTACAGGTATCACACAGAACTCCAGATATCACACAGACCTACAGATATCAAATAGACCTACAGGTATCACACAGAACTCCAGACATCACACATAACTATATAAACAGACTTACAGACATCACACAGAACTCCAGACATCATGCAGACCTACAGATATCAAACAGACCTACAGGCATCACACAGAACTCCAGATTTCACACAGACCAATATAAACAGACTTACAGATATCACTCAGTACTCCAGACATCACATGGAACTCCAGATTTCACACAGATCTACTTAAGCACAGACTTGCAGACATCTCACAGAACTCCAGTCATCACACAGACCTATATAAACGCAGACTTACAGACATCACAAGGAACTCCAGACATCGCACAGAACCCCAGACATCACACAAATTTCCAGACATTGCACAGAACCCCAGACGTCACACAGAACTCCAGACATCACACAAAAGTCCAGACATCACACAAATTTCCAGACATCGCACAGAACCCCAGACATCACACAGAACCCCAGACAAACCACAGACCTACAGACATCACAACAAACTCCAGACATCACACTGAACTCCAGACTTCACATGGATTTCCAGACATTGTACAGAATCCCAGGCACCACACAAAACTCCAGACATCAAACAGAACCCCAGGCATCACACAGAACCCCAGACATCACACAGAATCCCAGACATCGCACAGAACTCCAGACATACCACAGACCTACAGACATCACAAAAAACTTCAGACATCACACTGAACTCCAGACTTCACATAGATTTTCAGACATTGTACAGAATCCCAGACTTACCACAGACACCATGCAGAACACCAAACATCACACAGAACTCCAGACATCACATGGAATCCCAGACATTGTACAGAACCCCAGATGTACCACAGACACCAAACAGAACACCAGAGACCCCACAGAACTCCAGACATCACATGGAATTCCAGACTTTGTACAGAACCCCAGATATACCACAGACACTAAACAGAACACCAGAGACCCCACAGAACTCCAGACATCACATGGAACTCCAGACATTGCAAGGAACACCACACATAGCACAGACTTACAGACAGCACAAAGAACACCAGGCACCACAAAGAACTCCAGATATCAAAAGGAACATCATACATCACGCAGAACTCCAGACAATGCACGGAACCCCAGACATTGCACATAACTTAAGACATTGCACAGAACTCCAGACATTACATGGAATTCTAGACATCCCACAGAACTCCAGACATTACATGGAATTCCAGACATCCCACAGAACTCCAGACAACACTCAGAACTCCAGACATCACACAAAACTCCAGACATCACATAGAACATCAGATATCACAAGGGACACCAGGCATCACACTGAACACCAGACATCACACGGCCCTCAAGAGATCACATTAAACTCCATACATCACACAGACCTCCAGAAAACCCACACACAAAGGCATTTCAGTAAACATGAAGCCTGATACTCAGAGCCTTGCCTCATCCCTCAGAGACCTGTCCTCAGACTTACAAACAATAGAGATGTCAGGCTATAAACGCGATTTGACTTATACTACATTTGAGCATTAAGTTCTGTGTGTGCATTAATGCAATCTGTGCTCAGCTGACAGGAACAACCAGTGAATTAATGAGCCCTGAGAAATTAAAAAAAAGATAAGAACATAACAGATGTATGCCATCTCCGTCTGTGTCTTATGAGAGTCATTGCCGACGTGTGGCTACCTAGGATATGATAGGACAGAAGAAGTCAATGTTTGGCTTTCCAGCTGTTCGGTACTAGAATGACCATCTTCTCCAACCAGCCAGTAGCAGGTTTGGGATGATGGAAGCTGAATGGTCACAGACTGACCACCCCCGAGAACTGAATGCTAAGTTTTGTGTTGTAGACCATTTTTCTTTTGGCTTAAAAGAACAATGGGGGAGATGCACTAAGGAGTGATAAAGAGGTAAAAACAAGTGGAGATGACTTTTCCAGTGATATCACTTCTCCAAGTCCTATGTTATTCCATACATCCCAAGTGTCCCTCTTTAGGAGGGACAGTCCCTCTTTTAGACCTAAATCCCTCTGTCTCTCTTTCCCACCCTGATGTCCCTCTTTTAAGGAGATCAGACTGTGTGGTGTGTATATAAGTGTTTCACCCTGGTGTCCCTATGTTGAGGAGATCAGACTGTGTGGTGTGTGTATATAATTGTATCACCCTGGTGTCCCTGTGTTTAGGAGATCAGACTGTGTGGTGTGTATATAAGTGTATCACCCTAGTGTCCCAGTGTTTAGGAGATCAGACTGTGTGGTGTGTATATAAGTGTGTCACCCTGGTGTCCCTGTGTTTAGGAGATCAGATTGTGTGGTGTGTATATAAGTATATCACCCTGGTGTCCCCGTGTTTAGGCGATCAGACTGTGTGGTGTGTATATAAGTGTATCACCCTGGTGTCCCTGTGTTTAGGAGATCAGACTGTGTGCTGTGTATATAAGTGTATCACCCTGGTGTCCCTGTATATAGGAGATCAGACTGTGTGGTGTGAATATAAGTGTATCACCCTGGTGTCCCTGTGTTTAGGAGATCAGACTGTGTGGTGTGCATATAAGTGTTTCACCCTGGTGTCCCTGTGTTTAGGAGATCAGACTGGGTGGTGTATATAGAAGTGTATCACCCCGGTGTCCCTGTGTTTAGGAGATCACACTGTGTGGTGTATATAGAAGTGTATCACCCTGGTGTCCCTGTGTTTAGGAGATCACACTGTGTGCTGTGTATAGAAGTGTATCACCCTGGTGTCACTGTGTTTAAGAGATCAGACTGTGTGGTGTGTATAGAAGTGTATCACCCTGGTGTCCCTGTGTTTAGGAGATCAGACTGTGTGGTGTGTATAGAACTGTATCACCCTGGTGTCCTTGTGTTTAGGAGATAAGACTGTGTGGTGTGTATAGAAGTATATCACCCTGGTGTCCCTGTATTTAGGAGATCAGACTGTGTGGTGTGTATATAAGTGTATCACCCTGGTGTCCCTGTGTTTAGGAGATCAGACTGTGTGGTGTGTATGTAAGTGTATCACCCTGGTACCCCTGTGTTTAGGAGATCAGACTGTGTGGTGTATATAGAAGTGTAGCACCCTGGTGTCCCTGTATGTAGGAGATCAGACTGTGTGGTGTGTATATAAGTGTATCACCCTGATGTCCCTGTGTTTAGGAGATCAGACTGTGTGGTGTGTATATAAGTGTATCACCCTGGTGTCCCAGTGTTTAGGAGATCAGACTGTGTGGTGTGTATAGAAGTGTATCACCCTGGTGTCCCAGTGTTTAGGAGATCAGACTGTGTGGTGTGTATAGAAGTGTATCACCCCGGTGTCTCTGTGTTTAGGAGATCAGACTGTGCGGTGTGTATAGAAGTGTATCACCCTGGTGTCCCTGTGTTTAGGAGATCAGACTGTGAGGTGTGTATATAAGTGTAGCACCCTGGTGTCCCTGTGTTTAGGAGATCAGACTGTGTGGTGTATATATAAGTGTATCACACTGCTCTATGCCAATAAATCTCATCTTAATGTTTGTGTAAACTTCAGTATATTTGTTTATATATTAGTCTGTGCAAATAAAAAACTTTGGTCTTGTTATTAATCATTTATTAGGTTACACAAGGTGGTGTCAATAGGTCATGAAATAGCCTAAAAATTCTCGGTAATGCCCCTTCCACCAGCCACGCCCCCAGCAACACCCCCTAAAACACAAGTGTCCCTCTTTGGCAATTTGAAATGTTGGGAGGTAGTTTATTATATAGAGCCAATTTTGGAGAAATCTCAGTGCATAGTCTTTATACAATAACATAGGAACCGGAGAAGTGACATCACTGGAGAAGTCATCTCCTCTTTATCACCTCTCTATCATACCTTAGAGCATAACCCTCAGAGCCATGTGTGTCTGTCTATATGTATGTGTGTGTGTGTGTTTATATGTATATGTGTGTATTTGTGTGTGTGTATCTATATTTAAATGTGCATGTGTGTTTATTCTATAGGGTTTCTGCTGCTGATTAAAACAAGGATACTTTTCATTGAAACGTTATTCCATCTCAGTTTTCTTGCTGTTCCTAAAAATCAATAACTCAAGCTCTCCCCTAGAATGCATTAGTTTAAAAATATTTGCCTTTTGGACACCAGGTGGTGCTGTTGATGACAGATCGATTAAAAATAGAAAAAACTTTCAGGTCCAATAACTTTTGAATTAAAGGTCTCCCAGTAGTGGGAGTACTCTTGTTTTCTCTGCAGGAAAATCCCTATAACACACACACACACACACATATACATACAAATGGAGACATGAGCATGCACACACACACACACAAACAAACACATACATATAGAGACACACACACCGAGACACACGCAAAACAGCTCCTTTAATAATTGGCCGCACATTACTTTTTCTTAAAGGGATAGTAATGTTTTACAATAAAAGCAGCTCCAATTAATCTTCATAGTATTTGGGCCATAGAGGGTTGTAGTTCAAGAGTAATTGAATGATAAAGTATCCCCCTCCCACTCCTTTTACTGATGTAACACTGCTCACCTCAGAGCAGCAAGACTGTCCAGATGGATCGCAGAGAGGTAGAGTTGCCATCTTTTCTTCAAAAAAATACCGGCCATGACATTCCCTCCATAGACTTAACATTGGACAGAAGCCAATTTTTTACCGGCCTGCCGGTAAAATACCTGCTGGGTGGCAACCCTACAGAGAGGGGTAATCTTCAGTGATCATAAGGAAAAACCTGTCATGGGGGCAGGGTTTTCCTTATGTTCACAGTAAGCAGATTGTCCCTTGCTGTGAGCTGTCCAGTCAAGAGACCAGATTCCACATCTGAGGGGAATCTGAGGGTAAAAAGGGCAAGAGGGGGATACTTTATCATTCAATTACTCTTGTAATACAACTGACAGAATTGAAATAAAACTCTCTGTGGCCCAAATACTATGAAGATTAATTGGAGCTACTGTTTTTGAGAAATATTGCTATCCTTTGAATCTCACCAGCATATAGGCAACTTCTAACACTTCAGCTGTTGTGGACTACAGGTCCTATCATCCCTGCCCAATAGACAGCTGGGTTGAGATGATGGGAAGTGTAGTCCTCAAGAGCCAAAAGATTGATTTCCCCTGGGATAGAGTATTCTGTCACTGGGACACATGTCTGTATCAGGGAGCTCAGAATTAGGGTTCCACTGGGACCGGCTCACTGTGAATTCCAAAATATGAGCGATTACATTTCTAATTATAACGGCAATAAAATTTCACTGAATGATGAGGAAATGCCAGAGGAAATGTCAAAACATTTAACAGCTTTAACAGGCCACAGAAAGATGTTTAAAGGGACAGTAGCACTAAACACCCTGTATTCTTTATAAGATGTCTTGTTAATAAAGGAAACTCCTAACCGTTTAATTTTTTTGGTTTGATAAAGAGGTGATATAAAGGAGATAACTTCTCCATTGTGATAAACTCTCCAGTTCCTATGTTATTCTATGGAAGAAATTTAGTTATAGACTGCAGGGGGAGATATACTAAGGTGTGATAAAGAGTAGATAACTTCTTCAATGTAATACACTCTCCAGGTCCTATGTTATTCTATGGGAGATATTTAGTTATAGACTACAGGGGAGATGTACTAAGGTGTGATAAAGAGGAGATAACTTCTCCAGTGAGATAAACTCTCCAGTTCCTATGTTATTCTATGGGAGAGATTTAGTTATAGACTACAGGGGAGATGTACTAAGGTGTGATAAAGAGGAGATAACTTCTCCAGTGAGATAAACTCTCCAGTTCCTATATTATTCTATGGGAGAGCTTCAAGCGGAACTTTCAGATAAAAGCCAGTCGCCATGCATTCATTAAATGCATGGCGACTAGCTTGAAAATAGATGTCTTAACGTAAAAAATAGATGTGTCTAAGGAATTCGTCCCGTTTTGGGACAGACGGGCAGGTTAGTGCGGTCTGTGCGCCTGATCCGTCAGTCTCTTCCAGTGACCAAATGGTGCAAACCAGTCTACTCAATGGAGAGCGGGACTGAAAGCTCAGGTGCACAGATAAGATGTCTGCGTTGTAGCCTGGGTTCCATTCTCCAAACGGGACAGATTCCTTTAGACACATGTATTTTTTTACGGTAAGACATCTATTTTCAAGCTAGTCACCATGCATTTAAAGGTGTGATAAACAGGAGATAACTTATCCAGTGAGATACACTCTCCAGTTCCTATGTTATTCTATGGGAGAGATTTAATTATAGACTACA
Source organism: Rhinophrynus dorsalis (assembly GCA_037306005.1). Lineage (NCBI taxonomy): Eukaryota > Metazoa > Chordata > Amphibia > Anura > Rhinophrynidae > Rhinophrynus > Rhinophrynus dorsalis. Next base: position 23,968,949 of record CM074727.1, on the reverse strand, counting down.
GGGGAGATGTAGTAAGGTGTGATAAAGAGGAGATAACATCTCCACTGAGATAAACTCTCCAGTTCCTATGTTATTCTATTGGAGAGTTTTAGTTATAGACTACAGGGGAGATGTAGTAAGGTGTGATAAAGAGGAGATAACTTCTCCAGTGAGATAAACTCTCCAGTTCCTATGTTATTCTATGGGAGATCTTTAGTTATAGACTGCAGGGGGAGATATACTAAGGTGTGATAAAGAGTAGATAACTTCTCCAATGTAAAACACTCTCCAGTTCCTATGTTATTCTATGGGAGATATTTAGTTATAGACTACAGGGGAGACATACTAAGGTGTGATAAAAAGGAGATACCTTCTCCAGTGAGATAAACTCTCCAGTTCCTATGTTATTCTATTGGAGAGTTTTAGTTATAGACTACAGGGGAGATGTAGTAAGGTGTGATAAAGAGGAGATAACTTCTCCAGTGAGATAAACTCTCCAGTTCCTATGTTATTCTATGGAACAACTTTAGTTATAGACTACAAGGGAGATGTACTAAGGTGTGATAAAGAGGAGATAACTTCTCCACTAAGATAAACTCAGCAGTTCCTATGTTAGTCTATGCGAGAGATTTAGTTATAGACTACAGGGGAGATGTAGTAAGGTGTGATAAAGAGAAGATAACTTCTCCAGTGTGATAAACTCTCTAGTTCCTATGTTATTCTATGTGAGAGCTTTATAGAATACGGGGAGATGTACTAAGGGATAACTTCTCCAGTTCCTATGTTAGTCTATGAAAGAGATTTAGTTATAGATACAGGGGATATGTAGTAAGGTGTGACACTATACATGTTTTGGACTTTGTCCACAAGAATAAGGTGTCCTGGTACCTTTCTTTGTAGAAGATCACCCCTGTTAAAAGCCCCATTGAAATCATTAGTGACTCTTTATATGAAGTCAGTTTGCTCCAGAAAAGCCCCTCTCTGGTTTGATTGACCTTTGTGCATAGACTACATAGAACAACATAGGAATCGGATAATTAACCTCACCTTATTATATCAGGTCTCCTAACGTGCAGTCTGAAATTTTCAAGGAGCCCCCAACATTTTATAGGTCATCTGTCAAGGGTGTAATGAAGGCTACAAATATAAAAATCTATAGCTGGTACTGGATTTCACAATTGAAATAACAAAAACAAACATAACGTACATGATTCCCACAAATATGAATCTGAAACATTCACATTTTTTGTCAAAGTCTTCATAGATTAAAGAAGTTTCCTAAACAGATGTCCGTGATGCACTAACGCAGTGGTTCTCAACCTGTGGATCGGGACCCCTTTGGGGGTCAAATGACGATTTGCCAGGGGTCGCCTAAAACCATCAGATATTTATATCTCGATTCATAACAATAGCAAAATCACAGCGATGAAGGCGCAACTAAACTAATTTTACTGTTAGGGGTCTCCATAACTTGGGAAATTTTATTGAAAGGTCACGGCACTAGAAAGGTTGAGAACCGCTGCACTAACGTGTCATTGCACCTTGAGGGAGAGCAACTGCTTTACTGCATAACCCCCCAGGAGTTCCTATACTAGCCGCTCACATATCTGAGTCTATAAACTCAAACACCCTTGAACTAAAAAGCTGTATCACCATCCCGCTTATGTTAGCACCCCATTTTTACCTGCTGAGCCGACAGAGAAGTGAGAACCACCTGAAGCTCCAGATTCTGAGTGGAGCAACCTCTGCTGTGATGGTCACGTTCACATTCTGAGCTATGGGTGTGGCCAGAGTAATTCCAATGTCCCCACTGGAGTCTATCACTCCTATTATTTAAAGTGGAGGTGTCACCTATTTATAACATGGCCTAAATAGTTAGGCTACATATCAAATACTTCTAAAAAGTTATTATTTTTTTTTTTTTAAGTTTTATTTGTTGTAAATTTAACTTAGAAAGTCTGTCCCCCAGCTACTTCCGCATAGACTGCGGTTACCTGCTCTATTAGCTCACTTGCAGTCAAAGCACGCAGAGGGACGGGGGGGGGCTGTCGGTCAAGCTCTGTTTGCCCGAAGCAGGGCTAAATGTGACAAAAATTTACCTGCCCGGCGCCCCGGAACTACATGTCCCGGGCGTCGGACGATATAAATTCCACAACCCTGTAAGGACCAGATTGGCAACTTCAGAGCAACGGTGATGTGAGTAAAAAATATGTGACGTGCCAGGACTGCCATCGGTCCTCTACGCAAGGACAGCAGTGACAGTCCTGACATGTCTCTGGTCCTTCAGTGGTTAACCAACTCATTTAGAACACTGAGCCGACAGAGGTGTCACTGACACTCCATACACCTCTCAGTTCACAGACCTACAGAACCTTAAACTGAAAGCGCTACCTAAATATACCTCTGCAGGCCTGGATTTATATCCAGTGTGCACCTAGCCAAGCACTTTAAATGCCCTTAGCCCCACCCATGACCACACCCCCATTCCTCACATGACCCCGCCCCCAGTTCTATCTACTATTCTCTGGCACAGAAAGGCACCTTAGTCCTTTAACAAGCAAAAAAAAAAAAAAAACATAGCTGTAACCACTTGGTTGCTAGAGAGATCTCCAATACATTGCTCTGCACCTTAATAGTAATACTTAGTTTTAACTTTATTTTATTTTGTAGGCATTAAAAAAACCTGAAGAATGATATAAGTCCTATCTCTCAAACCTTTATGGTTTGAGAGATATTCACAAGTAAAGTTTCCCCTCCTGCCCCTTTTACTTAGTGTAAGCCATCTCTTCTCAGATGTGGAATCCAGTCCATAGACCAGACAGATAACACCAGGGGACAATCTTCTTCCTATGAGAACAATGAAATTCCTGTCCCCCTTGACAAGTTTTTCAGGTTTTTTCCTTATCTTAATTGAAGATTGTCCCTCTCTGCAATCTACCTGGGCACCTCCCTTCTGATCTGGCTGAGCAGTGTTACATCAGTAAAAGGGGCAGGAGGGGGACACTTTGTCATTGAATTACTCCTGAACTACAACTCTGACAGAACTGAAATAACACTCTCCAAAGTCCAAATACGATGATGATTAATTAGAGCTGTTTTTATTATGAAACATTACTATCCCTTTAAGAGATATTTAGCTTTATGTAGATTAAGCTGCAATGTTTCAGACACTAGCATTCCACTCTGCGTCCCAACTGTCACTTCTTACCTGGAAGTGCTAGCTACTGTTTATAAACTGACGCATAAACAAAGCTAAATATCTCAAACGCTATAGTTTAAAATAAAGAATGGCTAGCGTAAATATAAGAGGTTTTGGAAACCCTTTCCAAATCACCCAAGTTATTACAACATGTTAATTCCACTTTAATGTCATGTTTTAAGAGAAAATTGGAGTAACCTTACTCAGAAGCACAAAAAAACGGTTCCTAATCCCTTTGATGCTAAACAATGGATTGTAGACCTTTATAGAATTGATGGGGTTAAAAGACCCATTTAAATCACTGTTTTTGTCTCCGATTTTATAGTTAGTAAATTAGTTCCAGTATCCCAGAACCTCTTGCTCCAGGAATGACATCACCAGTCTAAAAAGAAACACGCTAAAGCAGATTTGTTCTGCAAGGTGAGCATTTATGAATTAACTAAGGGAAACACATCATTAAACATGTATTAACTTGGCCACTTATTTTAAGTAAGGGGTTTTTATTCCTGCCAATTTAATTATACATCTCTTAATTAAACACCTGCACAGGAAGCTACTCCTATTAGTAGCAATTTGTACAACATTTCCCATGTGGCCCCAATCAGGGGTGGATTTCAAACTAGGGAATGTAGGGAAGCACCTGTAGTTCTGAGTGGAGCAGCCTCTGCTGTTACGGTCACGCCCACATTCTGAGTTATGGGTGTGGCCAGAGTAATTCCAATGTCCCCATCGCAGTCTATCACTCCTATTATTTAACCCATTATTTAACAACACTGCAAATTAAAGAGGTCTCCAATGTATTTCAAGGGCTTAACAATTTTTTTTTGCATTTGTATGTTACAAAATAAGGTTATTTTCTGTGCTGGTAACACTGGATGGGATTCAGACGTCTTGTCATATGAGGAATGGGGGTGGGAACATTGGTGGGTCGGAGGGCACATAAAGATCAATGCCAGAGGCACCTGAGATTAAAATTCTCCTTAAAGGGATAGTAATACTTCGTTTTAACTTTATTTTATTTTGTAGGCATTAAAAAAATATGAAGAATGATATAAGTCTTATCTCTCAAACCTTTATGGTTTGAGAGATATTCACAAGCAAAGTATCCCCCTCCCGCCCCTTTTACCTAGTGTAAGCCATCTCTTCTCAGATGTGAATCTGGTTGTAAGACCAGACAGATAACAGAAGGGGACAATCTTCTTCCTATGAGAACAATGAAAGCCCTGCCCCCCTTGACAAGCTTTTCAGTTTTTCCCTTATCTTAATTGAAGATTGTCCCTCTTTGCAGTCTACCTGGGCACCTCCCTTCTGCTCTGGCTGAGCAGTGTTACATCAGTAAAAGGGGCGGGAGGGGGATACTTTGTCATTGAATTACTCTTGAACTAGAACTCTGACAGAATTGAAATAACACTCTCCAAAGTCCAAATACTATGATGATTAATTACAGCTGCTTTTATTATGAAACATTACTATCCATTTAAACGCAGCTTTATATGTAAGATAACCTGCATAAAATTTCCTAAAGTGAGTGTTAATCCAACGACCAACCAAATAATGGGATTTTTGTTTAGTTACCTTTAAATAATACCAAAGTGTTTTGTCAGGAACGAGATAATAAAATTATCTGTCATTTTCAAGTATGTCCTGGGGTATAATTGTTTTGATTACCCAGATTAATGGTACTCATTTTATCTCCCCCGAAAGGATGAAAGGCTGAGTTGGCCCTGCCAGGACTAGAACCTGCAACCTGGCAGACTGAACACATTCTAGAACTGGTACGTTAACCATCTCCTTTTCTCTTAGTCCACTTGAAACACAGAGACCATGGGGTAAAATACCTTACTGGCCAGAGGATACTTTATGCCATGGGTCTCCTGTTCCACATTGGATGAAAGAGAAATGTGGATATATACTAGGCCCTAGAACTGTTGTGGACTGCAACTCCCATCATACCTTGCCAGCCAAAACCGTAGTTCTCAATGGCTGCATGGCCTCAGGTCGGTGGGAAGAAGGAGGAGAAGCATGTAGGAAGTGGGAGGAACAGGGTGGGAAAGAGGAGAAGTGGGAAAAGCAGGTTGGGAAAGAGATGAAATGGGAGGGTCGTGGGAGGAACAGGGTGGGAAGGAGGAGAAGTGGACAGGAAGTAAGAGCAACAGGCTGGGAAAGAGGAGAAGTGGGCAGGAAATGGGAAGAACAGGCTGGGAAGGAGGAGAAGTGGGCAGGAAGTGGGAAGAACAAGATGAGAAGGAGGAGAAATGGGCAGGAAGTGGGAGGAACAGGCTGGGAAAGAGGAGACGTGGGCAGGAAGAGGAGGAACAGGGTGCGAAAGAGGAGAAGTGAGAATAGCAGGTTGGGAAAGAGATGAAATGAGAGGGAAGTAGGAGGAAAAGGGTGGGAAGGAGGAAAAGTGGGCAGGAAATGGCAGGAACAAGCTGGGAAGGAGGAGAAGTGGACAGGAAGTGAGAGGAACAAGATGGGAAGGAGGAGAAGTGGGCAGGAAGTGAGAGGAACAGGATGGGAAGGAGGAGAAGTGGGCAGGAAGTGAGAAGAACAGGATGGGAAGGAGGAGAAGTGGGCAGGAAATGAGAGGAACAGGATGGGAAAGAGGAGAAGTGGGCAGGAAGTGGGAGGAACAGGCTGGGAAGGAGAAGAAGTGGGCGGGAAGTGAGAGGAACAGGCTGGGAAGGAGAAGAAGTGGGCGGGAAGTGAGAGGAACAGGCTGGGAAGGAGGAGAAGTGGGCAGGAAGTGGGAGGAACAGGCTGGAAAGGAGGAGAAGTGGGTGGGAAGTGAGAGGAACAGGCTGGGAAGGAGGAGAAGTGGGCGGGAAGTGAGAGGAACAGGATGGGAAGGAGGAGAAGTAGGCAGAGTTTCCTAAGAAACTCCCCACCACCAGAAAATCAGTCTTTCTCCCCGGAGACCCGTTAATTCACAGCAAAAGATGGAGTCTCCTAGACAGGTCTGGAGCGTTCCCAGGTATGTGCATTATTTGTGCACCAAGCAGCCCTATTGCACCATTACCAGTAGGGTGATTAGCACCATTACAAGACCCAAACTTATAACAAGCGCCAGAATGGTATGCAATGTATTGCAAAGCAATGCATTGGGTACCCCTCTGGCATTCAAAGGGTTAAGCATAAGCCAGGGACTTTAGGCCAGGCAGCCAGTACCTAGCAACTCCCCTGCAGCGGACTACTGTCTATCCGACATGTGCTTACAAACACATCTCTTAATTTACACCCAAGGGAGACGTTGTATTTTGCAAAAAAAAAAAAAGATCCATCTGTTAGTGGATTTTAATAAAGCTTTGTCCAAACTACCTCCTTGGATCCCTACAGCACTAAGGTGACATCTCCGAGCATTCACATCATAGGGGTTTGATTAACCCTATGCGTGCCAATGCATTTCAACACAATATTTGAAAATTCCTTTTAAAGGGGAACTACCACCCCGCAAAAACTTCATCTTAATTAAGTCTTCATCTGGCGACTTGCTGCTTAGTAGTGATGTTCGCCAGAAATATTACCTGGTTTAAAAGATTTTCAACTTATTCGGAGGCTGACAGTAGCAGGAAGCACGGACATCTTGCCATAGTGACGTCGGCTCCAAAAGGGACTGACAGCGTAGGCGCACCGACGTCACTATGGCAAGATGTCCGTGCTCCCTGCTACTGTCAGCCTCCGAATAAGTCGAAAATCTTTTAAACCAGGTAATATTTCTGGCGACTAGCGCTACTAAGCAGCTAGTCGCCAGATGAAGAATGAATTAAGATGAAGTTTTTGCGGGGTGGTAGTTCCCCTTTAAAGCTACCTATATGTCATGTTAGCCAAAAGACCAGCAAATGTTCTTGTTACCATATATTAATGTATGCTAATTGCAGTACCTGTGCTGTACCAGTGACGTTTCATATGCTAATTAAGCTGTTCAGTGACTTTTCATATGCCAATGAATGCCTTTCAGTGATGTGCCATATGCTAATGAAGGTTTCTGTGATGTTTCATATGCTGAGGAAAGGAGATTTCGTCTACAACAGTGGAAGAGATTCTTTACGGTAAGGACAGTAAGGGTGTGGAATTCACTACCTGAAGAGGTGGTGCTGTCGAATACATTAGATGCCTTTAAAAAGGGCCTGGATACTTTTTTAAAAGAGCAGAATATAGAGGACTATGTATGTTAGTATTGAGATTAATATTATTTAGTGCTTGTTGATCCAAGGAAAATCTGATTGCCATTTGGAGTCAAGAAGGAATTCCCCCCCCCCATTCAAAGCAATATTTGAAATTGCTGAAATAAGAGGGGTTTTTTGCATTCTTTTGGATCAACAGCGGAAAACAAGAATAGAAAAAGGGTTGAACTTGATGGACACAAGTCTTTTTTCAACCAATACTACTTTGTAACTAACAAAGCTCAGTTATGCACCAGGAAACTTTCACTTTTTCCAGGAATAAAAGTGTAAATATTTCCTAAACTATACATCTGCTGGAATTTTGATTAACATGAAACATAGGTAGTTTGCAATGCGTTGGGTGCCCCTCTGGCACTCAAAGGGTTAATACTTACCAAGTCAGATGGCCAATCCAGCGCTGTTGCCTTAAGACAAGGAAATGAATGTCTCTGCCCAAGCGCACAGGTTCTATGGGGGACTGGAGATGTTATTAACCCCTGAGCTACTGGAGACTGTTAGCAGTAGTAAAGGACATGAAGCCAGTGTATTAGTCAGTTTAGCATATTACGGTTTACTGTTACTTTAACCCTTTAAAGAAACACTAACACCAAAACAATAAAATAGGCTGACACAGCTTTAAAACCCTTTGACTGCCAGAGGGGTACGCAATGCATTGCAAAGCAATGAGTTGTGAACCCCTCTGGCACTCAAAGGGTTACATATCTTCCGCTTACAGTCAGCATATGTAAAAATTAATTATTCCTATGTTGCTTACCTAAAATATAATTGTAAACTTGGTTTTTATACATATGTACATTGTTCAGTTCACTGACTGTACTGACTAATCTTAGCTCAGCCCATTTACAGGTAATCATGGGCCACCAATGGAGCCTGCAAAAAAGGCAGGAATGTCTGCTCCCTCAGAACAGACCAGAGAATTGTTACAGATGATGTATGAAGTACAGGGGATTTGAATGTATATAACCCCCAATTGTAGGTGTTAGTATTCCTTTAAGAATTAGAGGGTGTGCATTGCATTTCTTCACAATGTCTTGAGTATCATTTTGGTCTTTAAAGGGTTAGTAATATTTCACAAAAACAGTAGCTCCATTTAATCTTTGTAGTGTTTCAGTCATGGAGAGTGTTATTTCAATACTGTCAGAGTTGTAGTTCAAGAGTAATTGAATGATAAAGAATCCCCCTCCCGCCCGTTTTTCCTAGTGTAAGCCACCTCCCCTCAGATGTGGAATCTGGTCTCTTGACCGGACAAGTTGCAGCAAGGGACAATCTTCTTACTGTGATCATAAGGAAAACCCTGCCCCCCTTGACAGGTTTTCCAGGTTTTTCCTTATTCTCACTGAAGATTGTCCCTCTCTGTGATCCATCTGGACAGTCTTGCTGCTCTGAGGTGAGCAGTGTTACATCAGTAAAAGGGGCAGGAGGGGGATACTTTATTATTCAATTACTATTGAAATACAACTCTGACAGTATTGAAATAACGCTCTCCATGGTCCAAATACTATGAAGATTAATTGGAGCTGCTTTTATTGTGAAACATTACTATCCCTTTAAAGAGTTAACAATAAGATCACCCCATGGAGCAATTTCCTTTCTGATCTTTTGAAGCCTTCAAGATATTATTGATCTGTTCTCAGATTCTTGTTTTTATTTTTCTGCTGTCAGGCCAAATATCTCAAGTTATAAGGGGATTCGAAGCAATAAATGTCTCCCTTGGTTTTGCATGTTATGAAATCTTTGTATACGCTGTTTGCTGTTTTCTCATCTTGAAGGTTTTGAATCTCTTGGCTGCTAGCGAGAGCTCCGACGCAAAGCGGAGAATGTGTCGGAGATCTTTTAAACATTCAAGAGGTTACAGAAACACTAAAACTTAAAAAAAATGACCTGGAGTTAAATACACTTAAATACACCGTATATCATGATTGTGTCTGTAAAAATTCTATTTGTTTTCTGTGGCCTAAAATCTAGTCTTACATATTCTCTGAGGGAGCAGAGACTCGTGCCTCTTTCCTGGGCTCCAACTGACATACCTGGGAGCTCTCTGGATCTGCCCAAAACTGTGTTTATCAGACTGAATTACCAGGTCTCCAAGGACAGAGACTGATTCTCCAGCAGTGGTGAGTTTCTTCTCCTTCCCACCCTGTTCCTCCTACTTCACCCCACTTCTCCTCTTCTCGCCGAGTTCTGCCCACTTCCTGCCCACTTCTCCTCCTTCCCACCCTGTTCTGCCCGCTTCTCCTCCTTCCCACCTTGTTCTGCCCGCTTCTCTTCCTTCCCACCCTGTTCCTCACACTTCTCCTCCTTCCCACCCTGTTCTGCCCGCTTCTCCTCCTTCCCACCCTGTTCCTCACACTTCTCCTCCTTCTCACCCTGTTCTGCCCGCTTCTCCTCATTCCCACCGTGTTCCTCACACTTCTCCTTCCCACCCTGTTCCTCACACTTCTCCCCCTTCTCACCCTGTTCTGCCCGCTTCTCCTCCTTCCCACCCAGTTCCTCCCACTTCTCCTTCCCACCCAGTTCCTCACACTTCTCCTCCTTCCCACCCTGTTCCTCACACTTATCACCCACTTCTTCTCCTTTCACCCTGTTCTGTTCACTTCTCCTCTTTCCCACCCTGTTCCTCCCACTTTCCACCCAGTTCTCCTCTTTCCCATCCTGTTCCTCCCTTTCCATCCACGTTTCCTCCTTCTCACCCTGTTCTGCCCGCTTCTCCTCCTTCCCACCCTGTTCCTCCCACTTCTCCTTCCCACCCTGTTCCTCCCACTTCTCCTCCTTCCCACCCTGTTCTGCCCGCTTCTCCTCCTTTCCACCCTGGAGGTATCAGTAGGTCATGAAATAGCCTAAAAATTATTGGTAATGCCCTGCCCACCAGCCACGCCCACAGCAACACCCCTTAAAACACGTGTCCCTCTTTGGCAATTTGAAATGCTGAGAGGTATGGGTAATGCTCCGCCCAACAGCCACGCCCCCACACATGCCATCTAAAACAAAAGTGCCCCTCTTTGGCCATTTGAAATGTTGGGAAGTATGGAGTTGTACCGCTGCGAGGCAAGCAGTGACGTCATGCGGTAACACTTTCTAAACTTAAATTTCACTGAAAATACAGATTTAGAAAAAGAAATTAGGGATTCAAGCTGTATTGGGGACACAGAATAAAATAACGATTACTTTATAGGAGGTGAGAGTTCACCTTTAATTTTTACATATGCTAGCTCTATCTGCGTGACATTTAAAGTTATATCAACCTATTTCATTTTTTTGATGTTCGCATTCCTGTAATATTGATCTTAGTGGGATACGAAGAGCTAATTTGAACAGAGCATTATTGAGAACAAAGAATAAATGGATCTTTTTACAATCTACTATTGCTCCCTTGGGTTCAAATAAAGGGATGGGTTTATCAGCAAACGCTTGAAAGGCAATAACCCTGTGCTTATCTCACATGCAGAATGCAATTAGGGGTGATATATATCCACGTTTACTTCAGTCCTAAATTAAGCCGTTTGTGAGCCAGAGGGGTATGCAAGGTAATTCTTTGAAATGCCTTGCGTACCCCTCTGGCAATCACAGGGTTAACACCAATGGGCCTTAGATGCAAAATAAAAATAAAAAAAACAGCAATTCTGGGTCCATCCAACTGCTCTACAGAGCACACATAATGGGTCCCACAATTCCCAATGATTTCATGGGACAGTCAAACTCCTTTTTTTTAGAGATGCACCGATACCAATTTTTTAAGACCAAGTACGAGTACCGATACTTTTTTAAAGTACTCACCGACATATATATATATGTGCTTTAGGTACTTGGAAAACTGGCAAATGACTGCAAAAAAAGTATCGGTAATTGGTATCGGCGAGTACTTTAAATTACATACATACACCATCTCTTGATTCTCCCCTTTTGCCTCTTTCTCCCCCTATTTATTCCCACCTTTTACTTCGTTCTCCCCCACTCGAGTCCCCTCCTTTTGCCTTGGCTTTTTCTCTCCCTTTTGATCCCCCTTTCTCCCCCTCCTTGACTCTTGATCCCACTCTTTTGCCTCTTTCTCCCTCCTGATCCCCCCTCCTTTTGCCTCTTTTTGGCCCCCCTCCTTTTGTCTCCTGATCCTTCCTCCTTTTGCCTCTTTTTTTTCTCCCTTAGTCCCTTTTGCCTCTTTTTCTTCCTCTTGACCCCCTCTCTGCCTCTTTCTTCACCCGCTCTTGATGCCCCATCTTGCCTCTATTCATCCCCCTTTACCTGCCTTACCCTCCTCTGCTGGGTGCATGCTGTTCTCTCGCGAACCCCGGCAGAGGTCAGCGTCGGAGCGTTGCCATGGTAACCCACAGCAATGCTCCGACACTGCAGGAGGGAGAGAGGTGACCGGGGAGCATTGTGAGCAGCTCCCCGGGCTCCCTCTCTGCAGCACCGACCCTGACACAGGGTATCGTTGCTGGCATCGGCCGCATTTGCGCGAGTACGAGTACTCGCGCAAATGCCGGTATCGGCACCAATACCGATACCAGTATCGGTGCAACCCTACTTTTTTTACTACACATATTCCTAACGTGCATAATATTTAACCCTTTGAGTGCCAGAGGGGTATGCAATGCATTGCAAAGCAATGCGATGCATGCGTCTGTGGCACTCACAGGGTTAAAGTCAAACTGGCTATGCTTTTCATCGTTTGTATAAACTTTTATGTCCTTGAACGGAAGCTATCTGAATTAATGTCTAGGAAGCTTTCTGAGTAGGTCTGTGAAAGCAGAGAGAGTGCAAGAATGTGAAAAGAAAAGATACAATGTAAAAAAATACAGAAAAACAATGTAGATGGGCAGGGATGGTCAACATGAGGCCCTTTAGCTGCTGCCAGGCTACAAGCCCCATCATTCCCCGCCACTGGTCTACAGCATACAGATCACTCTGCGGGAAGACTGCAACATTGTATAAATATCTCTGCTTACACAGATCCTGACTGGAAAGCTCTCTGGAAACAAGAGATCCAGGGAGCAGAATACCAGGGACGTAAAATTTAACCCTTTGAGTGCCAGAGGGGTGTGCAACGCCTGGCACTGTCATGTGTTGCACACCCCATTGGCATCCAAAGAGTTAAAAATCAATAATTATAGATTGAAAAAAAAACAGTAATAACTATAGCCAAACTGCAGGAGCGGCTCTAGGTTTTTGGGGGTCCTAAGCGAAAAATTCAAATGGAGCCCCCCTTTATTCCCTTGTCGGTATCTTATAAGATATTGCCATCTGATTCAGTTTACATGTGGAGGCAGGACTGTAAAAGTGCTGTGGGGCCCTCTGAACAAATGGGTGGCACCACCACTGCCAATCTGACTTTTTATTTTAAGCATTAGAAAAATATGTTATTTGAAAAAAGAGGTTGACTGTATCTTTAAAATAGGATTTTATTCTTAGCTGTAAAATCCTTCTCTCTTAGTCCTTACAGGTTACTGGTGACTTTGGGTAGGCGATCAGCCCCTTTTATAGGCAGGAACATTTCTGAGAAGTGACTGCTGGGTGGAGCCTGCCGCCTCTCCTTAGCTTGCAGATAGCCAATCCCCAACCAGTAAGATTTGAAGACTAAATATTGACTAGGTAGTGAGAAGGAAAAGAAGACTCCTGTGAGCATGAACCCGAAAGGACCCCCACGTTCTGCCACAGGAGAGCCAAGCATGGTCCCTTGACAGGGTGGGAGACCAGTAACCTGTATGGACTAAGAGAAAAGGATTTAATAGGTAAGACTAAAATTCTATTTTCTCTGTCGTCCAATACAGGTTACTGGTAACTTTGGGATGTCCAACCATTAAGTTCCCCAGGGCGGGAAGAAAGGCAAGGACCAGGCACGGGCCCCCAAAGTCACCAGAGCACCAATGAACCTACAGATCATAAATAGCTCAACACGAACCGCAATGTGTCAACGGACACTGAACAGGGGTAAAAACAACCCCCATAAACTGCAATACAGCACACTGAACTAGAGCCAACAGGGCTCATAAGTGAAAGAGTACTGAGAGACTAATGAGAACCTAGACAGGCAGGGCTGCCTCCAGGATCTTCCGCCCAAAACTGGCATCAGCCGATGCCAGCACATCCACACGATAGTGTTTAGAAAAGGTGTGCACAGAGGACCAAGTGGCCGCCTTGCACAACTGATCAGCTGAGGCCTGGTTCTTGTAGGCCCAAGAAGACCCAATAGACCTCGCAGAATGAGCCGTGACCCTGAAGGGAACAGGCTTCTTCCAAAGTTCGTGAGCCTTACGAATCATGGACTTGACCCAAGAAGCAATGGTAACCTTGGAAGCAGGCTTCCCTGCCCTAGGACCCTCAGGAATGACAAACAGAGTGTCAGACTGTCTCAAGGACTCAGTGCGATGCACATAGAACTTGAGACAACGCACAACATCCAACAGATGAAGATCCCTCTCTTTGTCAGAAGTAGGGTTAGGACAGAAGGAAGGGACCACAATCTCCTGATTAATGTGGAACTCAGACACCACCTTCTGGAGAAACTCTTGTGAGGTGCGAAGCACCGCCTTGTCCCTGTGAAAGCCCAAAAAGGGTGGTCTGCAAGACAGAGAATGCAGCTCCGCAACTCGGTGACCATAAATAATCGCCAGGTGAAATGCCATCTTCCAAGTCAGCAGACGCAGAGGAATGGTAGCCAAGGACTCAAAGGGAGGACACTGGAGTACTCCCAGAACTAGGTTAAGATCCCACTGAGGAGCAGGGGATTAAACACCGGACGGGTGTGAGCAACACCCTGGAAGAAAACCTTGACATCAGGAATGATAGCAAGACGCCTCTGAAAAAAGACAGAGAGTGCAGAAGTCTGAACCTTAAGAGAACTCAGACTGAGACACTTATCCACACCATCCTGGAGGAAGGAAAGAACTGTAGGAAGGTCAAAATCCTGAGACAGGTCCTTGTTAGCGCACTAAGCCAGAAAGGTAGACCAAACTCGAAGGTATACCTTAGAGGAAACAGGCCTGCGAGCACAAAGCATAGTAGCCTCTTCAAAATTGAGGATTCAGTCTCCATGCCGTCAAAGCTAGATGATGAACGTCGTCCGTCCAGAGTTAACCCTATAGAAGAAGGTCTGGGCAGGGGGGAAGTCTAAGTGGTTCCACCATGGAGAGGTCCAGAAGCTCTGGAAGCCAAGATTGACGGGGCCAGTAAGGAGCAATCAGAATGACTGGGCAGCGCTTCAGTCTCACCTTCCGAAGAACTCTGTTCAACAGAGGAACAGGAGGAAAGATGTAAGCCAGAGGAAATGTCCACTGGATCAACAAGGTATCCACTGCCAGAGCCATCGGATCCACCCAGCGAAAGCAGAACACCTTCCTGTAGTGTCTGGTTGCCATCAAGTCGATGCATGGAAGACCTTACTGCTGGATGATGAGGTTGAACACCTCTGGATGCAGCTCCCACTCTCCGCTGTCCACTGTGTGTCGACTGAGGAAGTCGGCCAGAACGTTGTCTACGCCAGGAATATGAACTGTGGAAATGGCAGGGACAAAGATAGAATCCAAATGGAACTACACTAGTGATACCTCAGAGCTTATAACTGACATGGAGCTACACTAGTGATAGCACAGGGCTACAAACCAGATGGAGCTACACTAGTGACACCACAGGGCTACAATACAAATGGAGCTACATTAGTAGCATAACCCATTTTTCTTGTAAGCTTAATGGTATTGTTAGTGGAGCTTTACTTAAATTGTCAGCTCTGTGGTATCACTAGTGTAGCTCCATTTCAACTCTAAGCCCAGTAGTATCACAGTTGTACGTTATGTGGTATTACTTACTTAACAACAGGGGGTGGGCTGGGACAATGGGCTCAAATGATAATAGAAATGGGCCATTTGACTGAATTTGCCCTACAGGCCACAAGCTGCCTGCCCTCCCCTGGGTTTAGATCATTTTCAGACGTAACCTATGGAGAGGTTTCCTGTTACCTCTGAGAAAGCCAACCTCTGGACTGTGGAGGATCGGATGCATGAAGTGGAGCTTCTACTCTTTCTGTAATTACAGCGCAACAAAGAAACATATAAATAACAACATAGTATCCAGCATCAAAAATTTACCAAGGGAGGACAGTTCAGTGTAAGAGGAGTATAGACACAGCTTTTTTGGCTAACAGACAGAGGTGTAACTAGAGGCTGATGGGTCCTGTTGCAAAATCTGACACCCACCCACCATGTTGACCCCACTGTCCACCTCCTACCTGGCTCAGGAGAAGGGAGCCTTATCAACCCTGGTGGTCTGGCGGCATGACTGGAGAGGTCTGTTCCGCCTTCTACACAGACCTCTATATTCAGCTCCCGCGCGGTCCTCCAGTAATGCAGAACGCTGGGAGATGATGTCATCTCCCAGCGCTCTGCATTACTAGATGGCCAGGGACCACGAGGAAACTGCTCACAGCTTGCCAGTGGGGAGATCAGTGTGATCATCCCACCGGCAAAGCTTTTTGAAATGCTGGCATTGGCGGTGGTAGCAGGGGGCGGCTGGGCCCCTGGCGTGACGGGCCCATTCTCAGTTGTGACCCCTGCGACCACTATTGTTATGCCACTGCTAACAGGCCCAGGAGGGATAATATGCTATTATGCATTAAGTTTCTGTAAGTGCAAATTATTTGCATGTCTCTATAAAAAATAAATGTACACTGCTTTAAGATTGTCTTCATTGCGCTATTTTTTTGTTTAGAATTGATTGATGTAGACTACGGAGGAGGCCATATGTGACAGCCTCATGAGGAAGCTGTGAGTGGTGTACTAAGACTGTGTGTAGCCTTTTACTGAGATACATTAAGATTATTAACACCATTATCTATCTACTCATCTCCATCATACATTTCATCTTCATCTGACATTTTTCAGGACTCTCATCTACCAGCTAAATGTGTCTCTTATTATGTTTTACTTAAAACTTATATTGGAATTCATCTGGGCTCTTCATTATTACCCCCATTTTATTGTTCATCTTTTTCATGCTCATTTAGTCTACAGACTGATTTAGAGACTCTCTCTATGTTATTATTAAGTATAGACATTTCCTTCTATCTTGTATGGAGGACAATTTTTTTTAATTACGTTAAGTGGTGCCACCAGATTTCCAAGATTACTGATATATGGTTACAGTGTGTGTGTGTGTGTGTGTGTATATATATATATATATATATATATATATCCTGAGGAAGCACCCAATAACGCATAGATTTTAAAGGGATAGTAATACTTTGTTTTATCTTTATTTTATTTTGTAGGCATTAAAAAAACATGACGAACGATAAGTCTTATCTCTCAAACCTTTATGGTTTGAGAGATATTAACAACCAAAGTTTCCCCTCCAGCCCCTTTTACCTAGTGTAAGCCATCTCTTCTCAGATGTGGAATGCAGTCCATAGACCAGACAGATAACAGCAGGGGACAATCTTCTTCCTGTGAGAACAATGAAAGCCCTGCCCCCCTTGACAAGTTTTTCAGGTTTTTCCCTTATCTTAATTGAAGATTGTCCCTCTTTGCAGTCTACCTGGGCACCTCCCTTCTGCTCTGGCTGAGCAGTGTTACATCAGTAAAAGGGGCGGGAGGGGGATACTTTATCATTGAATTACTCTTGAACTACAACTCTGACAGAATTGAAATAACACTCTCCAAAGTCCAAATACTATTATGATCTATTAGAGCTGCTTTTATTATGAAACATTACTATCCCTTTAAATTGAAACCAGTTATATGGAGCAAGTTACCCAACAGTGTCCCCAGTGGTTGTCACATCGATTGGATTCGGGAGGTTATCATCTGTACAGGCACTCTGCCCACTAATACATTACATTGCTCACCACCTTGATCTACAGCTGCTGGAGCAGACAGCTTCACAGGAGAACTCACCTGCAAAAGTAGAGCTGATCGCACTCTGAGCGTTACTATTAACTTTAAGGTTGTTTACACTAACGGTGACACAGAACCGAAGAAGGATGGGAGAGTTAACCCTTGTCATTACATCTACCTGCCCGCGTTACAATTCCACATCCATCTTTAGACTCACTGGGTCTGTAGAATTACTTGCTCCTATACAGAAACAAACTTTTATTTGCCATCATAGTGACGTTCTAGTACCAGATACTTAGTGATATTGTATATCGATCGATATTGGTGTCTATTTAAAACTGAGCTATCACCTAAAACCAAAGTTTTTACCATGCGTTTTAATGTTTAACTCAACATTAGTGCTGTGTGTGTGTTCTTCAAGTCACCTGGTAGTGGAGATATTTGCCCTGCAAAATCGGGCACTTCCTCATTTTGCGGGACTCCATGACGTGTCAGGACTTCCCAGCTGCCCCAGGGAGCACGTTCCGCTGCCCTTCGAAGCTGGATTTCTGTGATGTAGCGTTACAGCAAACTCCGTTTACAATGCTACTGAGGTTGTATATAGTTGTATTACTGGTTGTAACCCCAGTAGCATTGTAAACGGAGTTTGCTGTAACGCTACAGCACAGAAACCCAGCTTTGAAGGGCAGCGTGAGCTCGCTTCGTGGGGCAGCTGGGAAGTCCTGAGAAGGTACAGGGTACAGTAGAACACGGAAGTGCCCGATTTTGCAGGGCAAATATCTCCACTACCAGGCAACCTGAAGAACACACACACAGCACTAATGTCGGGTTAAACATTAAAACGCATGGTAAAACTTCGGTTTTAGGTGATAGTTCTGCTTTAAATATATTTTTTATACATTTTCAATATTTTGTACAATAAATATTGTGACTATATTGAGACACGGAGCTCTTCGCCCATACTTTCCTAGCCCATACTTTCCATACATATATATAAAAAAGATTGGGCAGCACCTGTGGAACTTAATGCAGATAAAATCATTGTTCAATCAGAAATACAATGGTCAACGTTTCGGAAAGATGGGGCAGCACCCGTGGGACTTAATGAAGATAAGTGTATTGATCAATCAGAAATAAAATACAAGGCTAAAAAAAGATTTACTGTAGGGCTTATCCTCCTGAGTAAAACCATCTTATGGAGGTTTATGGTCAACTGACCAGAACTGTCCATAGATGGTGTATCAGCAGCACCACTGTATCGTTTTAGGCCATTGAGATACTGCATCTAAAAAAATTCAGGTGTGAGCTGCAATAACTTTGGAATAAAACACCTCTCTGCGGTGGGAGTCCCCTTGTCAGAAGCATAAGCCCTATAATTATTTATATATATATATATATATATATATATATATATATGGTAGGGGCGTTCACTTGTGCCTTCTTGTATGAGAGTGACACTGTCAGGCACATGGTAAGCAGACTGCTCACCGCAGCCGTGCTGTGCTGTTCCTGTCTATCTCTAGTCTAGATAGTCAGTGGCGTAACTATAGGGGTCGCACCTGCGACTGGGCCCGTCACTCCAGGGGCCCATCTGCCCCCTGCGAACCCTTCCGCCTGGTGCCCGCAAATCTACCTCCGGTGCTCTAGTAATTCAGTGCGCTGGGAGATTACATCATCTCCCAGCGCTCTGAATTACTAAGAGGACAGCGCAGGAGCACCAGGGTGGTAAAAGATAGGGGCATTGTGAAGATTGAGGGGCATTGTGGAGGGGGTCAATGTGGTGGTGGGGCCCGTAGCACTTCTTGCACCAGGGCCCAGCGGCTTCTAGTTACGCCTCTACTGGAAATCCACAGGCCCCACAGTCACAAGGGCACAGGTTCAACGCTAATGAGAAACAAAAAATTTGCAACCTGCGAGTGTGACTGTGACACAGAGGAGCAGGAAGAAACAGACACACACTTGGATGGAAGAAACACACTCAATGATCTGTGATCCTGGGTGTATCTATGGGCTTCAGAACTGACCCACTTTCATTTCAGCATTCATTCATTCCCCTCAGTTCTTTATTTTTCATCTTATTCCACTGGATTCATTTGTGGATTAAACTTTGATAGGAACTAAGACACTACCAAGGTTTGATTTGGTTATCCTGTTTAATTATGAACTGAAACGCCGTGCATGTGAATTATAGGGTAAATTATAGGGTTATACTCAAGCATTGTATTCATTATATTGCGGAAAAATCCGGACATCATTAAGGTTAGATTCTGCTTTATATTGTTCACTGGTCATTAAAGGGATAGTAATACTTCATTTTATCTTTATTTTATTTTGTAGGCATTAAAAAAACATGAAGAATGATATAAGACTTATCTCTCAAACCTTTATGGTTTGAGAGATATTCACAAGCAAAGTTCCCCCTCCCGCCCCTTTTACCTAGTGTAAGCCATCTCTTCTCAGATGTGGAATCCAGTCCATAGACCAGACAGATAACAGAAGGGGACAATTTTCTTTGTATGAAAACAATGAAAGCCCTTCCCCCCTTGACAAGTTTTTCAGCTTTTTCCCTTATCTTAATTGAAGATTGTCCCTCTCTGCAGTCTACCTGGGCACCTCCCTTCTGATCTGGCTGAACGGGGGGGGAAACTTTGCTTGTGAATATCTCATAAACCATAAAGGTTTGAGAGATAAGACTTATATCATTCTTCATGTTTTTTTAATGCCTACAAAATAAAATAAAGTTAAAACGAAGTATTACTATCCCTTTAAGGTGGTTTCTCATTGTGTAGCAGCAAACTCTGATCTCTATAGCAAGCCATTGTAGACATTGCAGACTTTATGGTTGGTAGAGTTAAGGTTTAATATGTGAATGACAAAGTTACTGATAATATTTGGCATTAGAATTGTATAATATTGTGGGGAAAAGACACTGCTTAAGGCACATGTAAAGCATTGGTATCTGTCTTGTTAGCCCATATTTCTTAACATGTAAATCAATTTCCAAGAGATGCCTATTCAGAGCAATCTGGATTAGACACAGGCGGAAATATTACCCAACACAGAGTATACCCCCCAGACCATACCACTTAATTGGTCTGACTGCAGGAACACAGCTACCGTTCTTAAATTACTCACATATTACATTCTATGACTAAAGCTTCAGGGTAAATGTCGATTAATGGACTTTATCTACATCATATATACTGTACGCTGATATGGGGAGGAACTCATTTAATTCTTCTTGCATGTTATCCTTTGGGCATAACAGAAGAGCACTGTCCAACATTGATTTCTAAAAGGTTAAATGGTAACCAGCGTATTTTTTAATTCCCCGTTCAGTAAGACCTGCAGAGTCTGCACTGGGCACCTGCGAGATCAGCAAAAGAGCCAATCAGAGGTCATAAAATTGACCTCTATGTGGCTGAACCCATTATGGAACTGAATTATGAAATTTTGAAGCAGCACAGTTCACTTTCTCTAAAATTCAGATGTACTTCTGGATATCACTGCTACCTCAGGAACTTTCACCTTTCATTCCCTAATTTGACCAGATGAAAGGCTGGACCTCACCTCTACATTAGGGACATTCAACTTGAGTTCCCTAATGGCTCCAGGTATAAGGCTAGACCAGAGGCGTAACTAGAAGCCACCGGGCACTGGTGCAAGAATTGCCATGGGCCCCCCGACCACATTGGCCACCTCCACATTGCCCCCCAATCTCCACAATGCCCCCTTCATCTCCACAATGCCCACCTCCACATTGCCCCCCAATCTCCACAATGCCCCCCTTCATCTCCACATTGCCCCCCTTCATCTCCACAATGCCCCTTTCACAATGCCCCCTTCATCTTCACAATGCCCCCATCTCCACATTACCCCTTCCTCAATGCCCCCTTCATCTCCACAATGCCCCCATCTTCACATTTCCCCTTCATCTCCACATTGCCCCTTCTGCAATACCCCTGGCCCTACCTCCAGTCCCTGGTGGTCTAGCAGGGTGGCTTCACAGATCTGTGCCCCCTTCACCACATACCTCTAGAACTGAAGCTCCTGCGCAGTCCTCTAGTAACGCAGACGCTGGGAGATGATGTCATCTCCCAGCACTCTGTATTACTAGAGCGGCCTGCCGAGTGGGAGATTAGCTAAGCGACTGCTGGGGGCGAGGGGGTCACAGGGGGCGGCCGGGCCCCTGGAGTGATGGGCCCGGTCGCAGGTGCAACCCCTGTTGTTACGCCACTGGGCTAGATCGCACTTCTATCCGGGAGGCTTTCATCTTATATTCCATAATGTGACCAGATGTATGGCTGGATTTTACTTCTACATGGGTGGCTTTCATCTTCCATCCCCTAATGTAACAAGATGTACGGCTGGACCACTCTTCTATCTGAGGAACTTTATCCTTCCACTCCCTAATGTGACCAGATGTGCAGCTGGACCTCATTTATACCTAAGGCACTTTCCCCTTCCATTCCCTAATGTAACAAGATTTACGGCTGGACCACTCTTCTGTCTGAGGAACTTTAACCTTCTAATCCCTAATGTGACCAGATGTGCAGCTGGACCTCATTTATACCTAAGGCACTTTCCCCTTCCATTCCCTAAAGTAACAAGATGTATGGCTGGATCGCTCTTCTACCTGTGGGACTTTCAAATTCCACTCCTAATGGGACCAGATGAATGGCTGGACCCCTCTTTTACCTGAGTGACTTTCACCTTCCATTCCCTAATGGGACCCGATTGACAGCTAGACCTCACTTCTACCTGGTAGACTTTCACCTTCCATTCCCTAATGGGACCAAAAGAATGGCTGGACCCCTCTTTTACTTGAGTGACTTTCACCTTCCATCCCCTAATGGGACCGGATTTACAGCTGGACCTCACTTCTACCTGGGAGACTTTCCCCTTCCATTCCCTAATGGGACCAGATGAATGGCTGGACCCCTCTTTTACCTGAGTGACTTTCACCTTCCATTCCCTAATGGGACCCGATTGACAGCTAGACCTCACTTCTACCTGGTAGACTTTCACCTTCCATTCCCTAATGGGACCAGAAGAATGGCTGGACCCCTCTTTTACTTGAGTGACTTTCACCTTCCATCCCCTAACGGGACCAGATTTACAGCTAGACCTCACTTCTACCTGGGAGACTTTTTTCCCTTCCATTCCCTAATGGGACCAGATGAATGGCTGGACCCCTCTTTTACCTGAGTGACTTTCACCTTCCATTCCCTAATGGGACCAGACTGACAGCTAGACCTCAGTTCTACCTGGTAGACTTTCACCTTCCATTCCCTAATGAGACCAGAATGGCTGGACCCCTCTTTTACCTGAGGGACTTTCACCTTCCATGTCCTAATGTGGCCAGATGTACAGCTGGACCTCACTTCTACATGAGAATTATTTCCATATCATTAAGTAATGTATGGGGTAGTCAATCTTTGTTCCTCCAGCTTTTGGGAACTACAACTCCAATTATCCCCAACCAGCAAATTGTTTTGCACCCCATGGCCCAAATACTGTGAAGATGAATCAGAGCTAGGGTGACCACGGATCCGGGAATGCCCGGGACTGTCCCTTAATAGAGCTCTCTGTCCCGCGTCCCCGCGCACCGGGACAATAAAGAGTCCCGGAATTAAGCAAACCACCGCAGCATAGACAGTCTGTTCCACTCAGCTGCTCAGTTGGCTCGCCGTCGCCACTCGCTCGGTGTCAGAGTAACACTCAAAACACGCACCATCACCAGCCAATGAAAGAACAGAGTATTTGGACAGTGGTGCTCATTGGCTGGCTGGTGCGTGTGAGACAATGGGGACAGCGGCGGTACGCGACGGGCGCTGTGACACTGTATGGATAAGATATTGTGATCTTCAATGTGAGCGAGTCCCGCCGGTGCCAACTGACAGTAAGTCTTCAGAAGGGACATATCATTACTAGGGTGACCACATGTCCCGGAATGGCAGAATGGAAATGTGGTCACCCTAATCAGAGCTGACTTTTTGTGAAACATTACTATCACTTTAAGCCTTGTCTTTCATTTACGCCCCCATATACAGACTTCACAAGCAAGACTCTGAACTCCTTTCATCAGTGCATACACAAGTATGTCTATGCACCCAGTATGTCTTTGCACAGATCTATGGAATATATTAGCTCTTTATAAATAAAATATAACTATACCAAGTGAATTAGTCTTCAACAATTAAGCAAATATCCATAAAAGGACACAATCTCAATTGACTTCTCTCATCTTTGACAAGCTGAGAGGGTCCTAGATCACTAAGAAGCTGATCATAGAAAGTCCACACATCCCACACAGCTCAGAGTGTCTGTAGATAAGAATCAGATCTTCTTTTGTAGTTAGAATTTTCTTATAGAGTGATCACTCATAACATAAGACACAAATCAATACAAAGTCACAGCTCGTTAGCTCCCTATGGATCTCCTGCCTATCTAACCTCCGGCTTTTTAAAGCTGCCCCCGTTCTTACATTTTCTGGAAAAAAAAAATCTGTTTTGTATTTATGTTATTCATTTGGAAACAACAGTGAATGTAAGGAAAATACAAACCAGTAATAAACGCCAGGGCTGGATTTCCTAATTGGCCGAATAGACAACTGCCTAGTAGGGGTGCACCAAAATGAAAATTCTGAACCGAAACCGAAACTTCAGGATGCACTTGGCCGAAAACCGAAACCGAAAATGACTTTTTTAATTTATAGGGCGATGCCTAACAAAAGAAACAAAAAACATAGTAGAGCAAGTGCCCCCACCAGCTCTAACTTGCCCCCCATCAGCTCCAACTTGCCCCCATCAGCTCCACTTTGCCCCCACCAGCTCCAACTTGGCCATATCAGCTCCAGTGTGTCCCCATCAGCTCCAACCTGCCCCCCATCAGCTCCAACTTGCCCCTACCAGCTCCACTTTGCCCAAATCAGCTCCACTTTGCCCAAATCAGCTCCACTTTGCTCCAATCAGCTCCAACTTGCCCCCATCAGCTCCAACTTGCCCCCCATCAGCTCCACTTTGCCCCCACCAGCTCCAACTTGCCCCCCCATCAGCTCCAACTTGCCTCCACCAGCTCTACTTTGTCCATCAGCTCCAACTTGCCCCCATCAGCTCCAACTTGCCAAAATCAGCTCCACTTTTGCCCCCATCAGCTCCAACTTGCTGGAGCTCCCGTGCAGTCTTCTCTTTAGTAATGCAGAGCGCTGGGAGATGATGTAATCTCCCAGCTCGCTCTGCATTACTAAAGAGTCGACGGCGACGAGGAAGCTTAGTAGCTACAGGTCTGTGCTGAAGACGGCACAGACCTGAATGTATTGCGGTGCCGGTCGGGGGAGTCCTGCTAGCGTCACGGGGACATCACCAGCACAGCCACATCACTGCTGTTCTTGTTTAGTGCCTCCGTGTGCTGCAGCTGGAGCGCATCCGTGTGCTGTGCTGCTCTGCAGATTTTACTTCCCTCGTTTCGTCGCCCCGTTTTGGCCATTTTCTTATTTCGGCTTTTTACCGAAAATGCCATTTTCGGCCAAAACATTTCGGCCACCGAAATTTCGGTGTACCTTTACTGCCTAGACCTCCAAATTTTGAGGGGCGGTGCCTCAGCTGTACTGGCCACACCCATATTTTGAATCAAGGATGTGGCCAGAGAAATTTCAACGTCCCTGCACCAGTTTTATACCACTTTACATGCTATTATTTAAGCTTTGAGTGACACAATGCCCTCTAGGTTCCTTTATTGCCCTGATGAAGTGGATCTTAGAATCCACAGTACGCGTAAGTTGCTTGAATCTCCTCGCTGTTCTTGGCTCACGTTGTAGTCTGGGTCCCACCCCGCCCCTCTGTAAGTTCCCTCTTTTCTGGGCCCGGCTGTTTGTCCCGTGTGCCTCCTAAGTGTTCCCCATTGTAAACTTTACTTATTATGACTAATATATGGTCCAAAACAATGCTACCCTTCTACTACATCCTGCATCTATGGCTAAGTTACAAAATCACTTTCATCAGCTACAAAACATTATCCATTCCCTTAAAGTGAGCATTCATCTGAGCTATTCACCAGAAAAAGACAGTCCCATAGGCAGCTCTTACTTCGACCTCTCATTTAAAGGGATAGCAATGCTTCATAATAAAAGCAGCTCTAATTAATCATCATAGTATTTGGACTTTGGAGAGTATTATTTCAATTCTGTCAGAGTTGTAGTTCAAGTGTAATTCAATGACAAAGTATTCCCCTCCCACCCCTTTTACTGATGTAACACTGCTCAGCCAGATCAGAAGGGAGGTGCCCAGGTAGACTGCAGAGAGGGACAATCTTCAATTAAGATAAGGGAAAAACCTGAAAAACTTGTCAAGGGGGGCAGGGCCTTCATTGTTCTCATAGGAAGAAGATTGTCCCCTGCTGTTATCTGTCTGGTCTAGGGACTGGATTCCACATCTGAGAAGAGATGGCTTACACTAGGTAAAAGGGGCGGGAGGGGAAACTTTGCTTGTGAATATCTCTCAAACCTTTAAGACTTATATCATTCTTCATGTTTTTTTAATGCCTACAAAATAAAATAAAGATAAAATGAAGTATTACTATCCCTTTAAGCTTTCAAAACACAGTCTCTCATGAGAGTGATTTGAAGTAAAGTTCTCTGATAAATACTTTATATAAATCTTACAGACAGGGTCAAAACCATGTGTGCACACTCAGGAAAACCTCTCTCTAGGCTCCATAACAACATCAAAAGAAATAAGAGTGAATCAGCACCATCATAGTTAATTTCACCACACCAGTCTGATAATTTAAAAACATCAAGCAGCTTTATTAGACAAAGTAAATCCAGTAAAAGTACCTCATACAGTAGCAACCCATATTACAACCTGCCAGAGACTTCTGTAGCAGGTGTAATGGACCATCAGCTCTGATCAACGCGTTTCACGCATATAGCACTTACTCATGATCAAGATCATGAGAACCACTCATGATCTGGCCACACTCTCAGGGTTTGACCCAAATTTCAGAGTGAAGAACCAAATTCTCAGGGTGAGTAGACTCCAAGGGAACCTACAATATGGTTTACATCAATTAACTACTTCTTTGGTCTATAAATTGGTGCCATATCTATCAGAAAAAGAGAGAAAGAAGACCTGCTTGTTTTGTGCATGTTCAGGTAATGATATCTCTAAGTTATAGCATGTTAAGTGTTGAGGACAAGGGTGTCCTCAAGACATTAAGGGTTCCTTGAGGTCTGATTGGCGCCTCTCTGACTCCAATGCGAAGTGCCCACATGAAGTTTACATTTTAGAGCGAATATCTACTAAAGTATGTAAGCAGAAAAAAAAATCCAATCCACATACCATTTTACTAGCTGAAAGAGATAGTAATGGCTGATTTTAACGAAGTTTAATATTGTAGATATAAAAAAAATTAATTAATTGATATGTCAGGTCTCTCAAACATGTATAGTTTGAGAGATATACGCTTATAAAGTTCCCCCCTCCCTCCCATTTCACAGACGTCAGCCCTCTAGCTGACATCATGAGATTCAGGTCATGCGACCCAACAGCAGCTCTTCAGCAAAGCCGAAATAGCACTATCTAAAAATAAATACTTCATTGGAACGGTCTAAAAAATGTGCTTGCAAATCAGGCATACTTTGTAGACCGTTCCAATGAAGTACCTCATACAGTAGCAACCCATATTACAACCTGGCAGAGACTTCTGTAGCAGGTGTAATGAACCATCAGCTCTGATCAACGCGTTTCACGCATATAACGCTGACTCCTGATCAAGAAGTATTTCTGTTTAGATAGCGCTATTTCGGCTCTGCTGAAGAGCTGCCGGCCGGTCCCGGGACCAGAATCTCATGATGTCAGCTAAATCGCTGACGTGTGTGAAAGGGGAGGGAGGGGGAACTTTATAAGCGTATATCTCTCAAACTATACATGTTTGAGAGACCTGACACATCAATTAATTTCTTTTTTTTTATCTCTACAATATTAACCCCTTAAGGACCATTGTGGCAG
This sequence comes from Rhinophrynus dorsalis, assembly GCA_037306005.1. NCBI lineage: Eukaryota > Metazoa > Chordata > Amphibia > Anura > Rhinophrynidae > Rhinophrynus > Rhinophrynus dorsalis. The sequence goes on along the minus strand of CM074727.1, from coordinate 23,941,759 downwards.
GACCGTCACGCTGGTCCGGCACTTAAGGACCAGTGATGGTCCTGCCACGTCACGTACTTTTACTCACCGCGCTCCTGTAGGAGCGTGGTGAGTAATACCGGGGACTGACCTTGATTGCTCCAAGACCGGAGCGATCTCTTTCAGTCCCTCCATTCGGCGTGCCGCCCCACGTGATCAGTCACGTGGGACGTCACGTCAAAGTCTTCTATGTGGTCCTTAAGGGACAGCTCACCCTGGGACCGCTGGTCCTTAAGGGGTTAAACTTTGTTAAAATCTGCCATTACTATCCCTTTAATCATATGAGACAATGTGTATTAGAGGTAAAAATTCCCCTTTAAGTAACCAGTGGATAAGTCATTATGTCTGACCTGCCTGTACTTTCTTACGAATATCCTAAAAACCCTACCGGTTGGTGCTCAAGATCTGGAGGTGAGAATCTAATAAGAATCTAAGAGAAAATGATGAATGCATTTACTCTGTAACTTTTTTTGTGCCAGGGATTCCAATTGTGTCCCATGCAGGTTCACCTGCTTACTGTGTGTTTGAACTGCACCGCGGAATATGATGAATTATAAATAAATAAAAATAATGGGTCTTTTTTACAGACTCTCAAAGAGGCAGCGAGGGCTCTGTCATATTTATTGAGACTGTCACAGCAAGGAATGTATTGCTATATTTATACCAGTATCATTCAATGTGAAATACTGCACAGCCATTAACCCTTTGAATGCTAGAAAGGTCTCCCTAGCATCCAAGGTGGTTAAATTCTATTGGAGCTAATTTCGGAGAGTGAAACAGCAAATGGATGAGAGATCCAGTGGTGTAACAATAGTGGTCATGGGGTTGCAACTGCGACTGGGCTTGTCACTCCAGGGGCCCGACTGCCCCCTATCTATCACCGCCACTGCCAGCATTAAAAAAGCTTTGCTGGTGGGAAGATCACATTGATCTTCCCACCGGCAAGCTGTGAGCAGCTTCCACGTGGTCCCCGATGTCTAGTAATGCAGAGCGCTGGGAGATGACATCATCTCCCAGCACTCTGTTCTACTGGAGGACCGCGCGGGAGCTGCATATAGAGGTCTGTGCAGAAGGCGGCACAGACCTCTCCTGTCATGCCACCGGACCACCACCGATGATGAGGCCCCCTCCTCCTCAGCCAGGTAGGAGGTGGACAGTGGGGGCACATTCATGGAGGTGGACAGTGGGGTCAACATGGTGGGCGGCACCCCGTGGCAAATTTTGTACCAGGGCCCGGCAGCCTCTAGTTACGCCTCTGGAGAGATCGTTACGGGGGTGAGCAGGCTGCGAGTGTGAGGGAGAGGGGAGATTAGAATACTGGAGTGATCCCTAGATCTGCATGCTTATTGAGACCGTTCAGGCTTGGTTACTATCATGGGGAATGCAGGGGTCTGGTTCCTGGTTTAATCCTTATTTTGGCAAATGCCAGATGGGGTTTTGCTCTGTTTTCCGTTGGGGGTGGGAATCAGTTTAGAGTAACTCAGGAGATTGTCTACCTGTACCTGGATATCTGCAGATACCTGCTGTTGTCCTCATACCTTACAGTCTCCATGAACGAGCTACGGCTCTATATATATCCAGTGGAATGTGCAACTGATGGCACGCAAGGGCCGTTGCACTGTACTGAGGACTCAGTCTTTTATCGTGTTTCCCTTTATAGGAGCATACAACATTATCATTGCATTGGGGCTGATCTTTTGGGTATCTTCTGTATGTAGGTTTGTTTATTGGAAAATTCAATAAAAAAGTTTTTTAAAAAAATCTATTGGATCTGTCACTGTGGTCCATTTGCTTTTAATTCATCTGTAAAATACAGACCAAAGTGTCTCAAATGATAGATTAAGACAATTAGCTATATTAAGGCATGCAAGCAAAGATGTACAAATAAAATTAAAATATGATACCTTGCCAGAACTGTTAAAGGGCCATCATCACGCCTGCCGATGGAATCAGAGTTGCATTGTGAGCCCCCAGTGTGGCAACGGGGGAACACAATGGGGGGGTTGACAAGAGCCATTCTTCCACCGGTGCTTCCCATGGAACAGAATTGAGTGCATTATGCTGCTAGTTTTCTCTCCTGCTTGATGCAGGTAACCCAAAGACACAGAAGGGGAGAGATGAATTAAGGCGTTAAAAAGAGGTGATAAAGTGGAGATAACTTCTCCAGTGACATCACTTCTCCAATTCCTGTGTATTTTACTGTGATAAGATATGGCAGGCATTTTAGGATCTTACTGCATAGGCTCGATATAAATTCCTATTCTATTTATTAGTAAATAAGACATATCACGGCCTCTGTTTATGAGTTGTGAGTAGCTAACTGATTTGCAGTGCGCGAAGAGACATTGCCATTCCTGGGAACACTCAGCATTTGACTATGAGCCTCAGGGTTCTGACCCAAATCACAGGATCTCCAGGAGAATGGCCAAATTCTCAGGGCGAGAGAGCCTAGTGCTACCTATTATATATTCTACGCCATTCAATTGCTTCTTTAATCTTTAAATTGGTGCTACTTGTACCAGGCAGGCAGAGGGAGAAGTCCTGCTTGTCTTGTTTGTGTTTATGCAGTGATATCTTTAAAGGGATAGTAATGTTTCACAAAAAAGCAGCTCCGTTTAATCTTTGTAGTATTTGGGCAGTGGAGAGTGTTATTTCTATACTCTCAGAATTGTAGTTCAAGAGTAATTGAATGATAAAGTATCCCCCCCACCCCTTTCACTGATGTAACACTGCTCACCTCAGAGCAGCAAGATTGTCTGGATGGATTGCAGAGAGGGACAATCTTCAGTGATCATAAGGATAAACCTGTCAAGGGGGCAGGTTTCCTTATGATCACAGTAAGAAGATTGTCCCTTGCTGTGATCTGTCCGGTCAAGAGACCAGATTCCACATCTGAGGGGAGGTGGCTTACACTAGGTAAAATTCAAATACTCTTGAACCACAACTCTGACAGTATTAGGGTTGCCACCCAGCCGGTATTTTACCGGCAGGCCAGTAAAAAATTGGCTTCCTTCCGATGTTAAGTCTATGGAGGGAATGCCTTGGCCGGTATTTTTTTGAACAAAGGTGGCAACCCTAGACAGTATTGAAATAACACTCTCCATGGCCCAAATACTATGAAGATTAAGTGGAGCTGCTGTTTTTGTGAAACATTACTATCACTTTAAGTTGCTGAATACTAATAATTCTTTGAGGACAGACTGGATCGCCTGTCGATTACAGTGGTCAGGAGCATATCACAGAGTATCTATATTACAGGAACTTTAAGGCTTGATATTAACAAGACCTCAGATTCAGCTCATTTTGAAAGCTCCCAGGACATTGCAAGCATTCAAGGCAATGTCACTCATAAATATCCATCTCACACAAATTACGGTTAAAAACTCTAAATAGGAGTTAAAAAGTGGATTAAACCCTTGGATGATAGAGAGGTCTCTGAGACCTTTATAGCACCCAAGGGGTTAAGGTGGAATGGAAAAGAAATGAGAATGTGTGTTACTTTCAGGATGAGGATTGTGTATGTGCTTTGGTAAAGGTAGATATCTGTATAAGATAACAGACCAGACAACCTGCCACCCCAAGGCTGCCTGCTGCCCCTCCACTGTAAATGTGGTCTGGGATAACTTTTAACCAGATCATACAAGTCTGGATACCTTTTTTCTTTGGCATTGCATGAAACCAACAGAGCATTACACCATTACATGAGACCAACATTGCAATACACCATTACATGAGACCAACAGGACAAAACATGAGACCAATAGTGCAATACACCATTACATGAGACCAACAGAACAATACATGAGACCAGTAGTGCAATACACCATTACATGAGACCAACAGAACAATACATGAGACCAGTAGTGCAATACACCATTACATGAGACCAACAGAACACTACATGAGACCAATAGTGCAATACACCATTACATGAGACCAACAGAACAATACATGAGACCAATAGTGCAATACACCATTACATGAGACCAACAGAGCATTACACTATTACATGAGACCAACAGAACAATACATGAGACCAATAGTGCAATACACCATTACATGAGACCAACAGAGAAATAATAATATCAAAGTATTTTACCAGGAAGGACACATTGAGGTTGTCTCTTGTTTCCAAGTATGTCCTGGGGGTATAGCTATGATTACCCAATTTAATGGTGCTCATTTTATCTACTGCAGAAGGGCTGGGTTGACCTTGCTGGGACTAGAACCTGTGCCCTTATGATTTAAACAGATTCTACAGCTGGTGCATTAACCAACTGAGCCATCTAACCAGCCACTATGTTATGTGAGACAAACTAATATACCATTATACCATTACACAAGACCAACAATGCACCATTACATGAGGCCAAAAAAGCAATATATCTATACATTCTTCACATGAGACCAACAGTGCAATACACCATTATATCAGACCAACACAGCATTACACATACTTGGGAACTTACTGTTATGGAGTCCCCAAAGGGGACTCCTCTGGAGTCAAAAAGGTGCGGGTGTACCAGTGAGTGGGGTGGGGCCTAACAAATACATCACAAAAGTGGGAGGAACAGGGTGGGGAAGGAGGAGAAGTGGGAGGCACAGGCTGGGAAGGAGCAGAAGTGGGAAGAGTTTCAGTAGAAAGCACCGGCGTAACAATAGGGGTTGCAGGGGTAGCAACTGTCACTCCAGGGGTCTGGCCGCCCCTGTGACCCCCCCTGCCCAGCGCCCGCAACTAGCTGAGGTCTGTGCCTTCTTCGGCATAGACCTCTATTAGCAGCTCTGCGCCCAGCACTCTAGTAATGCACAGAATGCTGGGAGATGACATCATTTCCCAGCAGTCTGCATTACTAGAGAGAGGACCGCATGGGAGCTCCAGTTTCTAATAGCGGTCTGTGCAGGAGGAGGAACAGACTTCTCATTCCACTTCACTGGACCACCAGTGATGCAGGAGATGGACATTGGGGGCAATGTGGAGAGATGGACATTGGGAGCAATGTGAAGAGATGTATATTGCGGATAATGTGGAGAGATGGACATTGGTGGCAATGTGGAGAGATGGACATTGGGGTCAACATGGTCGGGGTGGGGGGCATAGCAATTTTTGCACCAGGGCCCGGGGACTTCTAGTTACACCTCTGGCAGAAAGTCCCCACATCCGGAGACTCAACCTCTGCCCCAGAGACCCAGTAATGCAGTGCCAACATGCAACCATTATAAGAGACCAGCCAATTGCATTACATTCCACCGGCAGGCTATACACCATTAAATGAGACCAGCAGAGTAATATGAGACCAACAAAGCAACATATCATATTACATGAGATCAGCAACCCAAAACACCAGTAAACATAACCAGCAAAGCATTGCGCTATCCCAGAATGAGGTGTCCTTGAACCTTTCATTTCAGAAAATCACTTTTTAATATATCAGCTGATTTTTACTGTATTTTGGTGCGCATGCCATGTTTTTGTCTATGCCAGGGATTCCTAAAGGGATAGTAATACTTTGTTTTATCTTTATTTTATTTTGTAGGCATTAAAAAACACATGAAGACCGATATAAGTCTTATCTCTCAAACCTTTATGGTTTGAGAGATATTCACAAGCAAAGTTCCCCTCCTGCCCCTTTTACCTAGTGTAAGCCATCTCTTCTCAGATGTGGAATCCAGTCCATTGACCAGACAGATAACAGCAGGGGACAATCTTCTTCCTATGAGAACAATGCCCCCCTTGACAAGTTTTTCAGGTTTTTCCCTTATCTTAATTGAAGATTGTCCCTCTCTGCAGTCTACCTGGGCACCTTCCTTCTGATCTGGCTGAGCAGTGTTACATCAGTAAAAGGGGCGGGAGGGGGATACTTTGTCATTGAATTACTCTTGAACTACAACTCTGACAGAACTGAAATAACACTCTCCCAAGTCCAAATACTATGATGATTAATTAGAGCTGCTTTTATTATAAAACATTACTATCCCTTTAACTCCATTCTTTGGGACACACCAACAGGTCAGGTTTTAGGGACATCTCTACTTAAGCCGAAATAGGTTGATCACAATAACAGAGCCACTGGTTATCTACCTGTGATCAAGCAGAGACATCTGGAAAACATGGCCTGTTGGGAGTTCCCTGAGGACTAACGTTGAGGAACACTGACTGATACACTTGAGAGCTTATGTTTGAATTCCAAAACTTTATTACTTTCTAGCATCACTACTGATGAGCCCCATTGTACAAAAGCATGCTGACTGCAAATGTCCACAAAGCCTGTTTAAAAAAAAAAAAAACTCTAGCTGGTCTACAGATCAAAACAGGGGTGCTCTGAAAGTAACCCTTTGAGTGCCAGAGAGGTATTTGCTTTGCAATGCATTGCGCACCCCTCTGTCACTCAAAGGGTTAATTGCTATAAAGTTCTCCAGTATTCAGGGAGTTTAAAGCCCCATTTAACCCAACGGAACTGTCATTTTTATTTGTTCCGTTTGGTACAGTCAGTTTGCTCCAAAATTGCACCCCTGTGTTTTTGTACGTAACTGTGTTACTGCCACAAAACAATACAGGATCCTCTGACTGTGAAAATTGCTGGGATTGTTATAATGACGATCCCAAAGACCGACAACACTGAATATTGTCATTAAATGCCATACATGTGACACATTGTGTGTGTTTACTCTCCGGGGACAAGTAGCTTTATTTACACATTATCTGCGCCTTCCACCGATGCACATGGCCTGGGAATCTACTCCAGTGACAGCTCTATAAATCATAAGGAATCAAAGGCAGGAGGCTGCAACGCTCAGATCTCTTATAGAAGAACACGAGGAAAGAGAATGAGATAAAAGGGAGCGAGTGATAGAGAGTAAGAGAGAGAGAGATAGAGAGAGAGAAGAGATATGAGACCAAGGTCAGGACAGAGAAAAAGTTAGGGACGAGAGATATGAAAGAGGGGAGTTAAAAAGGAATAGAAAGAGAGGAAAGGAGACGACGTGATATAACTATGTGTTCTCTGCTACTGACACGTAATGGTGTATTGTTTTGCTGGTCACATATAATGGTGTGTTGCTCCGTTGGACAAGTAATGGTACATTGCCTTGCTAGGGACATGTAATAGTGTGTTGTTCTGCTGTTCACATGTAATGTTGTGTTGCCTTGCTGGTCACATGTAATGGTGTGTTGCCTTGCTGGTCACATGTAATGGTGTGTTGTTCTGCTGGATATGTAATGGTACATTGCCTTGCTAGGGACATGTAATGGTGTGTTGTTCTGCTGTTCACATGTAATGTTGTGTTGCCTTGCTGGTCACATGTAATGGTGTGTTGTTCTGCTGGATATGTAATGGTACATTGCCTTGCTAGGGACATGTAATGGTGTGTTGTTCTGCTGTTCACATGTAATGTTGTGTTGCCTTGCTGGTCACATGTAATTGTGTGTTGTTCTGCTGGATATGTAATGGTACATTGCCTTGCTAGGGACATGTAATGGTGTGTTGTTCTGCTGTTCACATAATGGTGCACTGCATTGCTGGTATGCAGTGGCAGTGAGCGAAGGAGTGAGATGAAAGGATGGAGTGGCAGTGAGAGAAGGAGTGAGAGGAAGGATGGAGTGGGAGGGAGTGACGCAGCGAGAGGAAGGATGGAGTGGGAGGGAGTGAAGGACTGAGAGGAAGGATGGAGTGAAGGACTAAGAGGAAGGATGGAGTGGGAAAGGGTTAAGGAGCATGAGGAATGATGGAGTGGGAGGGAGTGAAGGATTGAGAGGAAGGATGTAGTGGGAGGGAGTGAAGGAGGGAGTTAAGAGGTGTGTAGGGGAAAGAGGAAGAGAGGGAGAAGGAGTATTACTGAGGGAGAAAGAGTGGAGGGGAGTGAAGAAGTGAGAGGAAGGATGCAGTGGCAATGAGTGTAGGAGTGAGAGGAAGGATGGAGTGGCAGGAGGTGAAGGAGCGAGAGGAAGGATGGAGTGGGAGGGAGTGAAGAACTGATAGGAAGGATGGAGTGAAGGAGTGAGAGGAAGGATGGAGTGGGAGAGGGTGAAGGAGTGAGAGGAAGGATGGAGTGGGAGGGAATGAAGGAGTGAGAGGAAAGATAGAGTGGGAGGGAGTGAAGGAGTGATAGGAAAGATGCAGTGGCAGGGAGTGAAGGAGCAAGAGGAAGGATGGAGTGGGAGGAAGTGGAGTAGCATGGCCACACAGCTGGTGTTGGTTTATTCAAACTGAATCAGGCAAAGTGCATAAGCCCACTTACCCCTATAACCCTTTGAGAGCCAGAGAAAGAGAATGAGCAAGAGATCGTGATGGAGCAAGGGAGAGAAGGGGAATACAAGAGAAATAGAGGGAGAAAGAGGGAGAGTGAAGGACAGAGGAATGCAGAGAGAGGAGAGAGAGTGAAAGCGAGAGGGGAGAAAAAGGCAGAGAGAAGACAAGATTGAGGGGGAAAGAAAGTGAGTGAGAGAGAGAGAGAGAGAGAAAGGCAGAGAGGGAGAGATGAGGAGGGAGAGAGAGAGGGAGAGATGGGGAGGAAGAGGGAGAGACAGGGAAAGACGGGGAGGGACAGGGAGTGATGGGGAGGGACAGGGAGAGAGGGAGAGGTGGGGAGGGAGAGATGGGGAGGGAGAGAGAGAGAGATAGGGAGGGAGAGAGAGAGAGGGAGAGATGGGGAGGAAGAGGGAGGGACAGGGAGAGATGGGTAGGGACAGGGAGAGAGGGAGAGATGGGGGGAGAGGGATACAGAAAGAGATGAGGAGGGACAGGGAGAGAGGGAGAGATGGGGAGGGAGAGGGAGAGATGGGGAGGGACAGGGAGAGATGGAGTGGGAGTGATGTGGAGGGAAAGATGGGGCGGGAGAGATGTGAGGGAGAGAGGGAGAGATGGGGAGGGACAAGGAGAGAGGGAGAGATGGGGAGGGACAGGGAGAGAGGGAGAGATGGGGAGGGACAGGGAGAGAGGGAGAGATGGGGGGAGAGGGATACAGAAAGAGATGAGGAGGGACAGGGAGAGATGGGGAGGGAGAGATGGGAGAGACAGGGAGAGGGACAGGGAGAGAGCAGGAGGGAGAGGGAGAGATGGGGAGGGACAAGGAGAGATGGGGAGGGACAAGGAGAGATGGAGAGGGACAAGGAGAGAGGGAGAGATGAGGAGGGACAGGGAAAGATGGGGAGGGAGAGAAGTGGAGCGAGAGAGAGAAAGCAAAAGAGAGGGAGAAAGACAGAGAGGGAAGGAGACATAAATACAGAGAGAGAAGGACAGAGAGAGGGGAGAGAGAGCATGAAAGCAAGAGGGGGAGAAAAGGAGACAGAGAGAAGAAGAGAGAGGGTGAGAGAGAGAAGGGGTGATAAAACAAGAGAGATGGATAGTGGGAAAAAGAGAGAGAGGGGTAAGGAGAGAAAGGGATGATGAAAGAAGGGGAGAGAGAGAAAGAAAGAGAAGGAGATAAGGGGAGAGATAGGCAAGGGGGGTTATGCACTAAGGGACAATAAAGTGGTGACGAGGAGGCTATAACTTGTCCAGTGATATCACTTCCCCAATCCCTATGTTATTCTATGGAGCCAGTAAAGGAACTGGAGAATGAATCTCCTCTTTATCACAATTTAGTGCATTGCTCCCAGGGAGCGAGAAAGAGAGCAAGAGGGAGAAATAGAGAGAGACAGAAAGTGTTAGAGGGACAGAAACAGGGGGGAGAGCAAGAAGCAGACAGTAAAGGGGGGGGGGGTTGGTATATGAATATGACCCAAATCTAAACAGGTTGCAAATTAGGTAAAATGATCCTCAATCTGTCTACAAATGAAAATGGATACAGATTTTATTCAACATAAATTGTAATCCTCTCCACAGTTTAATTCGCGGGAGCCGATATTCCTGTGAAGAGATCCAGAGTCTCAGATCCACTCAGCTATAAATAGCTTTAACGTGCATTCCTGGGTAATTTGTATACTGTAATAACAATGGGCCATATGTGCAAAGTAAAGATTGGAACAATGGTTGGATATAGAAACTGCGCTATACGGAAAAAAAATAAAAACTCTACATTGATTAAAATGGTGTTTTAACCCCTTGAATGCTAGGGAGGTCTCCAATGCATTACAAAAGCATGCGTAGGGTTTATAAATCAATAGGAATTTAAATTTGTTCCTTTGGGTGTAATTAAAGGGATAGTAATGTTTCATAATAAAAGCAGCTCTAATTAATCATCATAGTATTTGGACTTTGGAGAGTGTTATTTCAATTCTGTCAGAGTTGTAGTTCAAGAGTAATTCAATGACAAAGTGTCCCCCTCCCGCCCCTTTTACTGATGTCACACTGCTCAGCCAGAGCAGAAGGGAGGTGCCCAGGTAGACTGCAGAGAGGGACAATCTTCAATTAAGATAAGGGAAAAACCTGAAAAGCTTGTCAAGGGGGGCAGTGATTTCATTGTTCTCATAGGAAGAAGATTGTCCCCTTCTGTTATCTGTCTGGTCTATGGATTGCATTCCACATCTGAGAAGAGATGGTTTACACTAGGTAAAAGGGGCGGGAGGGGAAACTTTGCTTGTGAATATCTCTCAAACCATAAAGGTTTGAGAGATAAGACATATCATTCTTCATGTTTTTTAATGCCTACAAAATAAAGTTAAAACGATGTATTACTATCCCTTTAAAGCAGGACTATCACCTCAACTAAAGTCGCCCTGCAATACTTAGCCAGGTGGCGACTAGCTTAAAGGGATAGTAATACTTAATAATTACTAACCCCTATATTAAAGTCATATTAAAAAGAAATGTATTGTCCCCAGTGTCATCTCTCAAACCTTTATGGTTTGAGAGATGATCGCTCCTAAAGTTGCCCTCTCCCTCCCCCTTCCCCGAAGTCAGCATTCTAGCTGACTGCAGGGAAGCCTGTCATACAACTGTCAGGCGGCTCTCCAGCACAGCCAAGATCGCATTAATAAAAAAGAAATCTTTCACTGAAATGGTCTTCTAAGTGTGTTCGGTTTGCAAGCACACGTAGAAGACCGTTTTAGTGAAAGATTTTTTTTTTTATGAACACAATCTCGGCTCTGCTGCAGAGCCGCCTGATGATCATAAGATCGTATTTCCCTTCAGTCAGCTACAATGCTGACTACGGGGAAGGGGGAGGGAGAGGGCAACTTTAGGAGCGATTATCTCTCAAACCATAAAGGTCTGAGAGATGACACTGGGGGCAATACATTTCTTTTTAAAATGACTTTAATATTGGGATTAGTAATTATTAAGTATTACTATCCCTTTAATAATCATTATTTTACCTCTCAAAAGTGCCCCTGATTAAAGTTATCCTTAAGCTTCCGAGCCCGGAAGCCAGGCATCACCGCGGACATCTTGAATATGCACCTGTGCTGTCAGTCCCCGTCACCCTTCATAGTCATTGCACTGACCCGCCCGGCTCCGGAAGAGACTGACGGCGCAGACGCACAGGCTGCAGTAACCTGGCCATCAGTCTCGGAAGCTTAAGGACAATTTTATTCGGGGGTACTTTTGAGAGGTAAAATAATGATTATTAAGCTAGTCGCCACCTGCCTAAGTATTGCAGGGCGACTTTAGTTGAGGTGGTAGTTCCACTTTAAGTTGCCCCAGATTTGTTCCACTTTACCAGGGTGACCAGATCTTTCCTTTGCAGGGCTTAAGTGGTTAATTATTAGGTTGCAAGGGTTCTCATGAATCAATGCAGCAGGCATTACTCATATGCCGTCGCCTAACCCTTTGAGTGCCAGACGGGTATGCAACGCGTTGCTTTGCAATGCTCTGCATACCCCTCTGGCACTCAGAGGGTTAAAGGGATGATCTGGCAGCCCCCCCCAGATTACCAACCCCCTGTGTTTGAGGGATTTAAAGGATTTGGGCAACCTTATTAGGCTACCAGGACGTTACCATAGAGCATGCCTCCCAAGTATTGCTCTTTAGGAGATATTAGAAATCCATACCTCCCTAGTGTCCCTGTTTAGGAGATATTAGGGCTCCGTACCTCTCAAGAGTCCCTCTTTAGGAGACATTAGGGGTCCATACCTATCAGGTGTCCCTCTTTAGGAGATATTAGTGGTCCGTACCTCCCAAGTGTCCCTCTTTAGGAGATATTAGTGGTCCATACCTCCCAAGTGTCCCTCTTTAGGAGATAATAGGGCTCCATACCTCCCAAGTGTCCCTCTTTAGGAGACATTAGGGGTCCACACCTATCAAGTGTCCCTCTTTAGGAGATATTAGGGCTCCGTACCTCCCAAGTGTCCCTCTTTAGGTGATATTAGGGGTCCATACCTCCCAAGTGTCCCTCTTTAGGAGATATTAGGGGTCCATACCTCCCAAGTGTCCCTCTTTAGGAGATATTAGGGGTCTGTACCTCCCAAGTGTCCCTCTTTAGGCGATATTAGGGGTCTGTACCTCCCAAGTGTCCCTCTTTAGGAGATATTAGGGGTCTGTACCTCCCAAGTGTCCCTCTTTAGGCGATATTAGGGGTCCTTACCTCCCAAGTGTCCCTCTTTAGGAGATATTAGGGGTCCATACCTCCCAAGTGTCCCTCTTTAGGAGATATTAGCTGTCCGTACCTCCCAAGTGTCCCTCTTTACGAGATATTATGGGTCCATACCTCTGCCCCTCTTTAGGAGACATTAGAGGTCTATACCTCCCAAGTGTCCCTCTTTATGAGATATTAGTGGTCCACACCTCCCAACTGTTCCTCTTTAGGATGGACAGCCCCTCTTTAAGTCCCAAATCCCTATGTCCCTCTTTCCCATCCTGATGTCCCTGTGTTTATGAGATCAGACTGTGTGGTGTACATAAGTGTATCACAGTGCTCCACAGCAATAAATCTCACATTGGTGTTTGTATAAACTTTAGTATATGTGTTTATAAATTAGTCAGTATAAATAAAATACTTTATTCTCGCTCTAAATCATTTATTCCGTTACACAAAGAGTTGTCAATACGTAACAAAATAAACTACAAATTCAGTAATGCCCCACCCACCACGTCCCTAGCCACACCCCCTGAAACACAATAGTCCCTCTTTGGCCATTTGAAATGTTAGGAGGTATGATAGAGAAGGGATGTGTAATGTACCTGACAACTTTCAAAAAAGAGCTAAACCTGAGATGTTTGAAATATTATCCTTAGCGTTCCACAAAAAGTAGATTATAGGGGTATTTACCTGCTTATTGTAACGCAAAGGAGCTCGCTCCTGAATGAACCTATAACTTGCTATTACTTGGAGATATCGCTGAATGAACACATACAGTGTAAGCAAGACTTCTCTCTCTGCCTTACTGGTAGAAATAGCATCAACTTGTAAAGCAATACATTGCATAACCGTTTGCACTCAAAGGGTTAAAGATATATATATATATATATATATATATATATATATATATATATATATATATATATACTATGAAAGGCATGCAGTCACAGGACTAAAACAAATAAATAATTTATTTGCACAACGTTTCGGTCTGGTAGGGACCTTTATCATTCACAGGCCTTACACACGTAAATAATTTATTTCCTCAACGTTTCGGTCTAGTAGGGACCTTTATCATTCACAGGACTTAAACAAGTAAATAATTTATTTGCTCAACGTTTCGGTCTGGTAGAGTCCTGTGTCAAGATCATGTTCCTGATGAAGGTCCCCACCGGACCGAAACGTTGAGCATTTAAATTATTTACTTGTAGTGGATACAAATTTATAGCTAATGCACCCAGGTATTTGTAAGAAGATGATGTGAGTGCAAATTTTTGTAAGAAATATATCCTATAAAATAATTCGCTAAGATGTTTGTCAGAAGCCGTCATGCGCAGTAGAGACTGTGTGCATGTTCGGGCAGTCTCTACTGTGCATGATTGCATCTCGTGAGTGAGGCTACGCAAGACTGCATCTCGTGGAGCAGGAAGGTAGCGGCTGTTTAATCCTTTGAGTGCCAGAGGGGTATGCAATGTTGCGTACCCTCTGGCACTCAAACGGTTAACATTACCCGAACCTTGGCCAATGTACACGGGCTTTTACACTACTATATATATATATTTTTTTAGATATTCAGCGATACTATCTCTTTAAGAAGAACTGGCGTCATTTCGGAGCAAATTAATAGCACTGCAGGGCAGTGGTGCTCACTTAGGGTACCGTGGTACTTTGGGGTGCCACCTACATCCTCTTAGGGTGCCCCTTGTTTCAATAAATGCTTTGACCAAAAATGTCAAAACTGAGTTTCAGCTGTGTATTTATGAAAACTGTTATGTATATGTTTATTTTTTATTATTCTGATCGAGACACCTAAAAATAATGATATATTTATGCATTTGTATCCTTTAACCCTTTGAGTGCCAGAGAGGCGTCCAATGCATTGCATTGCAATGTGTTACTACCAACTATTACTATCACTTTAATTCCAGTGACAAAGGGACATATTTCCAAAAGAAAAGTGGAGTAATTCTGAGACAAGCCAGCTTCCCTATGCGGGACAATTAAAATTCATATTGACTTAACCCTTTCAGTGCCAGAGGGGTACGCAACGCATACTTGCCAATTCTTTCGAGTCTCTTGAATGCTGGAGAAGACTCAAAAGAATTGGCAAGTATATATATAAAAATGCAATAATAATTGAAGAAAAAATTGATATATCAGATTGCAGTTCCTACTTAAGTAAGTCCTTCTGTTAAAATAAGAGCCACTTACTCCTATAGATATCCTTTCCATTTAAAGTGGAACTTTCACCTTAATTCAAGTTGGCATATTTGAAAACTGACCTAAAAACTGCCTATATGTCATGTTATCCAAAAGAACAGCAAATGTACAGTTAAAGGGATAGTAATGTTTCATAATAAAAGCAGCTCTAATTAATCATCATAGTATTTGGACTTTGGAGAGTGTTATTTCAATTCTGCCAGAGTTGTAGTTCAAGAGTAATTCAATGACAAAGTATCCCCCTCCCGCCCCTTTTACTGATGTAACACTGCTCAGCCAGATCAGAAGGGAGGTGCCCAGGTAGATTACAGAGAGGGACAATCTTCAATTAAGATAAGGGAAACACCTGAAAAACTTGTCAAGGGGGGCAGGGCTTTCATTGTTCTCATAGGAAGAAGACTGTCCCCTGCTGTTATCTGTCTGGTCTATGGACTGGATTCCACATCTGAGAAGAGATTTCTTACACTAGGGAAAAGGGGCGGGAGGGGAAACTTTGCTTGTGAATATCTCTCAAACCATAAAGGTTTGAGAGATAAGACTTATATCATTCTTCGTGTTTTTTTAATGCCTACAAAATAAAATAAACCGTTATGGTTTGAGAGATGTAAGAAAATAAAGACCTCCGCTCCCTCCCTCTTCTCATGCGTCCGCTGTATAGCGGACGTCATGAGATCCTGCTTCCGGGATCAGACGGCGTCTCTTCAGGAGCGCTGTCATCGAGATATCTAACTATGATTACTTCATCAGAATGGTCTACAACGTGTGCTTGCAAGCCAGGTACACATTGTAGACCATACCGATGAAGTAATTATACGGAGATATCTAGATGACAGCACTCCTGAAGAGCCGCCTACAGTCGGTCGACCAGATTCTGCCTCTGACAGCTTTACAGCTCGTCAGGCTGAAAGGGGAGGGAACGGAGACCTTTATTTTATTATATCTCTCGAACCATAACGGTTTGAGAGATGGGAATGAGGGCGTTAAGTATATTTTTATTATTCCTATCATTTGTCTTACAGTTTTTTGGGGAGTTTACTATCCCTTTAACTATACATCTTCGGAACTTTTGGTTAACATGACACATAGGCAGTTTTGAATTAAGTTTTCATATTTAAACAGAAAATTCAAGGTGATAGTTACACTTTAAGTCCGGGAGGGAAATTCACTAAGCAGGGATAAAGAGGAGA
The DNA here is from genome assembly GCA_037306005.1 of Rhinophrynus dorsalis. Taxonomy (NCBI): domain Eukaryota; kingdom Metazoa; phylum Chordata; class Amphibia; order Anura; family Rhinophrynidae; genus Rhinophrynus; species Rhinophrynus dorsalis. The sequence continues at coordinate 23,925,881 of CM074727.1, read as the reverse complement.
TAAAGAGGTGATAAAGTGGAGATGACTTCTCCAGTGATATCACTTCTTCAGTTCCTATATTATTCTATGGAGCCAATGCACTAAGATCTCCAAAGTTGAAGAAATCTTAGGGCATAGGCTCCATAAAATAACATAGGAACTGGATAAGTGATACACTTGAGAAGTCATCTCCACTCTATCACCGCTTTACATACCTCCCAAGTGTCCCTCTTTAGGAGGGACAGCCCCTCTTTTAGACCCAAATCCCTCTGTCCCTCTTTCCCACCCTGACGTCCCTCTTTTTAGAAGATCAGATTGTGTGGTGTGTATATAAGTGTATCACATTGTTCAACAGCAACAAAACTCACATTATTGTTTATTTAAAAGTCAGTATATGTGTTTATAAATTAGTCTGTATAAATACAATTCTTTGGTCTTGTTATAAGTCATTTATTAGGTTACACAAGGAGGTGTCAATAGATCATGAAATAGCCTAAAAATTCTTGGTCATGCCCCGCCCACCAGCCACACCCCCAGCAACATCCCCTAAAACACAAGTGTCCCTCTTTGGCAATTTGAAATGTTGGGAGGTATGGCTTTATAACCGCTTATTGAATATTCCCCCTGGTCTTTTAGTGATCCCCGAGGACAGGTTTGAGGCATCTTCGGGATGCAGAGTATAAAAAAAAATGCCTATTACAACAGACAAATTACACTGAGCGAATTCTACCCTACATCTCTATTAATAAAACGTGGGGATTATTTTTTAGCTGCATTTACTGTCTGATATAGGAAACATAACAGTCAAGTTCCAACAACCCATAGAATTGCCAAGTTCATTATCTACCTTGAGTGCCAGAGATCTGTCGAAGGCATAGACACCTTTTTATCAAGTAAAAGCTTAGTCCAGTTACCCACAGAGAGCGCAAGTGGATTTCAAGATCATGGGAATATATGTCTCCTCATATGCACAGTAATACAGAATAAAATTGTTTCTCCTGTATATTGGATCTTACTGTGTAGATAAGGGATGGACAACCTGACGATATGGGGGTTATGTACTTAGGTGTAATAGGGAGGTGATACAAAAGGAGATACATTATCCAATCCCTTTGTTATTATACAGATATTCTAAGATCTCACCATCCTGCCACATCAAAGTGCAGTCTCCATAGAATAATATAGTAACTGGGAGAGGTTATCTCCTTGGAGAAGTTATCTCCTCTTTATCCCCCTCAGTACATCTACTCTGTCATCTATAACTAAAGCTCTCCCATAAAATATACAAAACTAGTGTAAAAGCCCGTGTACACGGGCCAGGTCCGGGTAATGTCAACCCTTTGAGTGCCAGAGGGGTCCACAACACATTGCTTTGCAATGCGTTGCGTACCCCTCTGGCACTCAAAGGATTAAGCGTCCGCTACCTCACTGCTCCGCACACAGCAGTCTTGTGTCGCCTCACTCACGCAATGCAATCATGAGCAGTAGAAACTGCCCGAACGCAGGCAGTCTGTAGTGCACATGACTGCATCGTGACAAACATCCTAGTGAATTATTATGTAGGATGGAGTGTTTATCACATTGTAGACGTTATCACACCTTAGTACATCTCCCTCTGTAGTCTAAAACTAAAGCTCTCCCATAGAAGAACATACGAACTGGAGAGTTTATCTCACTGGAGAAGTTATCTCCTTTTTATCTCACCTTAGTACATCCCCCCTGTAGTCTATAACTAAATCTCTCCCATAGAATAACATAGGAACTGGAGAGTTTATCTCACTGGAGACGTTATCTCCTCTTTAATACACCTTAGTACATCTCCCCTGTAGTCTATAACTAAAGATCTCCCATAGAATAACACAGGAAATGGAGAGTTTATGTCACTGGATAAGTTATCTCCTCTTTATCACACCTTAGTATATCTCACCCTGCAGTCTATAACTAAAGATCTCCCATAGAATAACATAGGAACTGTCGAGTTTATCTCACTGGAGAAGTTATCTCCTCTTTATCACACCTTAGTATATCTCCCCCTGCAGTCTATAAATAAAGATCTCCCATAGAATAACATAGGAACTGGAGAGTTTATGTCACTGGAGAAGTTATCTCCTCTTTATCACACCTTAGTACATCTCCCCTGTAGTCTATAACTAAAGATCTCCCATAGAATAACATAGGAACTGGAGAGTTTACCACACTGGAGAAGTTATCTCCTCTTTATCATACCTTAGTACATCTCCCCCTGTAGTCTATAACTAAATCTCTCCCATAGAATAACATAGGAACTGGAGAGTTTATGTCACTGGAGAAGTTATCTCCTCTTTATCATACCTTAGTACATCTCCCCCTGTAGTCTATAACTAAAGCTCTCCCATAGAATAACATAGGAACTGGAGAGTTTATCTCACTGGAGAAGTTATCTCCTCTTTATCACACCTTAGCACATCTCCCCTGTAGTCTATAACTAAAGCTCTCAAAGAATAATACAGAAAATGTAGAGTTTATCTCTTTTTTTATCATAACTTAGTGCATCTTCTTCAAGATGTTGTTGAAATCTAACTCCCATCATCCACAGCTTGCCACTGGCCAGACGCGATATGGAGAGAGCACTAATCTAAGAGAACAGTTTCATGAAACTGAAGAGGTGAAGTCATGTACAGAACCAATTGCACCAGAGGGGAGAATTAAATATTACCACTGGCTGATTTAAATGGGGCATTTAACCCCTTGAATGCTATTGAGGTCTCCAATGCAATTATCTAGCATTCTAGGGATTAAAATACCCATTTAGATCATTAGGATCTTTTTCTAATGCCTGTGGTACTTTTCGTTTGCACCAGAATTGTACCTCTGTAGCTTCACAAGATCAAACGGGGGGGGGGGGGTCCAGATGCCCAGACACCCTTTTTCAGATCAGAGAGAGACATAGCTATTGCACTCTAATAATGAGACCTTGTTCCTGATGTTGGTAATATGTCTGGGTAAACCAAATCCCTCCATCCGTTGTTGGACTACAACAACAGCTGGAGGGGTCACGGGTTGCCCACATCTAGTTTATGTACAGACAGCTGCAGTGGCTTTTGAATGATGAATTATGAAAATACTAGTGTAAAAGCCGTGTACACGGGCCAAGGTCTGGGTGATGTTAACCCTTTCAGTGCCAGAGGGGTACGCAACGCATTGCTTTGCAATGCGTTGTGTACCCCTCTGGCACTCAAAGGGTTAAGAGGTCGATCCTGCTCTGCGTCCTGCCGCCGACTCAGTCATGCACTGTAGGGGCTACCCGAAAGCACAGAATGCTCCCAGCACAGAACTCCCAGCATTCCGTGCTCCCAGCATTCTGTGTGTTCAGGCAGTCTGTACTGAGCATGACAACTTCTGACAAACATCCTAGCGAATTATTATATAGGATATTCTTGGTATTGTTCTAGTATATTTTATTGTTTGGAAACCCTTCTCTGGAAGACTTGGCTTTCAGCCGTGCTTTCTGAAAAATTCCCTAAGGATCCAGCCATCAGATCACCTTCGGCAAAAAGTCAAAGATGGGGTCAGTCAAAATAAACCATTCATTAACCCCTGAAATGAAGAGATCAGCGCTCCCTTTCGTTCTCTCTCTCTTTCTTTCTTTCTTTTCCTCCCTTCTCGTGCTCTTTCCT